>OY728161.1:1298417471-1300917471 GCA_963277665.1 Viscum album
TTATTATAAGATATGTAATTATAATGTATATGTCTAATGGAAAATGAATATAGATATTGTTATGCATATAAATAAGGCAATTAATTACATCTTGTACAAAGTCAACATTATTTTTGGGAGCATGAGTTGTCTATGAAAAACAATTTATGATATCAAAATTGTGATAATGAATACATGTATATTATAAATGGGTTTTAAAAAATGGTATGTGTGCATGAAATAACGTATATAGAGGATGTTATTATATATACACTTAAAAAAAACGTTATTTTATATTAAACTATGAACAATGATAACATGTACATGGAATTTGATAATTATAAATAATTGGTGTTCAGTGTAATAAAATAATTTATTTTGAATTAAATTCGTGTTAAAAGGTAGTTTATGAGGTGATTTATTTCTTATCACCAAACCATAAGAGGAGAAATTGAATATTCAATTGAAATTTTCCACTTTCTTTATTTAGTTGAGAGAAATTTTTTCTTTTCTATTTAAATTATTCAATTAAATTCTATGATGTTGGAGAAGATAATGAACCCACGAACAAACCAATCATGTCTGTGAGAGGCAATATTCTTCCATAGTATCATATCCATGAATAATAACTAAGATACAATATAAGATACCATTTCAGATTACATATATGGGTAAGATAATATGGATGATAAAAAAATCAACAAATTAGTTCTTTTACTTATCATAGAAAATACATAATCATAGGTTAATGATTATAATCAATTTGAGTTTGAGGGTAGAGTGGAAATCATGGTTGAGTTGGAAGGTTATTAGGAATATATTTCAGTATGGAGGGTGAATAAAAAACAATAACATGATGTAATTAGTGAATACAAACTATATATTTAATATTAAGAATAATAATAATATGACATAAAGTTTGAGATTAAATAAAATAGGTTTATAAATTCTAGATGTCCTATGAAGGAAATTGAGTTTGTAAATATAATTGATGAAAATTCCCATATTTTTTATGAAATACTGATTATGTTTTATTTCAGGTGAATGGAATTAATGGCCATGAATATGATGTCAAAAAGACATGAAAATCATGGTTATCAAGAGGCCTATTAGACACCTTCATGTGATAAGGATGTTTAAGTGAACGACATACCAAGGATTCTATGTATAAACACAAGGGCTAAATGGAAAATAAATAAAATCTCTTAAATGTTCAGTGGTTCAAAATGAAATGATTTTTTTTATGGGATATATCACATGAAATAATTTTCTAGTTGATGATGAACCATAAAAACCTAGAAGCTCATTAAATTTCTAATTGGGTAACACACAAAATAAATAACATGTAAGATGGGAAAATGTGATGAAATTAAATAATACTCCAAATGATTAGTGTTATTTTCTTCATATTATGTGGAATATATTATTTTTTATCTATAAAAATGAATATTTGGGAATAAGATAAATAAAAATATATGATTATAAATTACCATGAAAAGTAAATTTTTTTGCGCCCATTTTTTCACATAAATATATGTGTTTCTCATTAAGGGTATAAATAGGAGTATGAAAGGTGTTTCAAAAAATGAGATTTGAATAGTTAAAAGAACCACAATGAATGATAAACTCTAAAAGAAAATAATTTTTTATATATGAGGATGAATGAATGTTGAAAGTGGTGGGTCAATCATAGTAACCATGAAAATGGTTACAATAATGTAAATAGACAATGAAATAAAAGTATTAATTTTTAATGGTGTAAAACATTATGGGAGTTAAATAAAAAATGAAAAGTGATAAATTATATAAATATTATCATTTACTATGGAAAAATATGAAGGTCTTATAATGATTATAAAATATAATAATGATAGTGTACTTATATATTTAAGTAATTATGAATTAATGAACTTTGGATCTAAAAAAACTGTTGAGGTAATTTATTAATTAAAATGAATTTAATGGGGGATGAAGGACTTAATCACAATTTTTTAATTTAATTCCCATTATGTGATATCATACATGAATATAATTTCTACCTATATTGATGCATCTTAAATGGATGTGATAGTTCTATTGTGACTAAAGGAATTCACATTATGGTGAATTTATACATTTTTATTGGATAAAAATGTTGGATCCTTTATTCCATGGATAATGAGAACGTGGTATGACACATCTTACTTATCTAATTGATCCCAAAAAAACATAAGTGAAATGTTAATGAATGATGTAATCTAAGGTTTCACTGAAATCAAATGTTATCATATTTATACATTCATTAAATCACAAAATTGGAGAATAATTTTGAATTTGTACAAGGTATAGGATAAAATGTTAGAACGATTTAATAAGGTCATGAAAATTGATGTGTGTACACCGTTATCACCAATGTCCACGTGCAAAAAATTAATTAAAATATATTAATTGATGATTACTATTTGATGAAATGAATGATTTCAATTTTAATAATACTTGTTTTTAATCGAATGAAAATAAGAAGGTTTTTGAAATATTTGATTTACTGAATGGGTCATTTTTTAATCGGACCATAAAAATTTAATTCTGGGAGTTGGAATGCTTCAAATATATATTTTTGGACTTGGTTGAAGGCATAATAAGATTCCCATTATGTTCGAGGTTTTTTGTGAGTTCCAATCCAAGAAATAGTTGTTTTTATGGAACTATAGACAGTGGACGATTTTTCTGAAACCTTCCACCCCCATACATAATACCATGCTGTTATGATCAAAGGGGATTGTGGCGGTGAGTATGGTTTTCCATACCATGAACTTTTCATGCATTGTGTTCTTTGGTGGTAGTAGCCTCACAATTTACACTGCATGGTTTGTGCATTTTCTGGAAAAACATTATGGTCAAATTGAATATTTTATCGAGATTTGTTTTAAAAAAAGTAATTTATTAGTAATTCAACTACAAAAAATAAAAACATAACACTCCCTCTCAATCTCCCCATAGAAAACACATGACACCCTCCTAGGGTATACCCCTAAATGCAAAACACCACCTCTCGGGGTCAACCTTGTTCTATAATTTTTTTAACCATTTTATTTGTGAATATTGTCTAGTGCTTCAAGGTATTGTTCTCCTCTACTTATTCATCCATTTATGGCTGATTTTTTGTGTTATTATCACGTGTTATAGCTCATACAAGACTAGGGTTGTAGGGGTCGACCCAATTTCAATTTCACTTTATTTTAATGTTGTTTCAATGGTCTCCCCAAACCTATTCAAGAATATTACATAAACCACTACTGGAGGATAACCAGTTCATCTCAATTTGGTATGTTTCCAAACGTTTTTGCTGAGTATCCCCTTCGTTCTTTGATGAATCTGATTTTATAATTGTAAGAGTTGTAATTTATATTCCCATGGAATTTTAATTAATCTATTTTTGTTCCTTCCATGTGTTTTCAGGTCTCTCAGTATAAAGATACATTCCTTCGTATTTATATGTAAGTATATATATATTTTGGATCCCCCTTTATGTGTATATCCATCCATGTAATTCAATATAAATTTTTTGGTCTACGTGTTCCTATATATAGATATGAAAATTCATAAATAAGTTGTGGAGATGTGTATGTATATATATGAAAAAATATAAGGAACCCATCGAACATGTTCATGGCCATGCAAGTGTGTCGATAGGGAATAGATGTTATTATATCTATGGGACCATTCATATAATAAGTGGGGGAGAATAATCATATAGTTATAATGCACCAATAGTTAATAATAATTATTTGGTTCCACCATAAAGGATATCCCATTCCTGGCCCATCTAATTTATAAAAGAATTAACCAACGAAGTGCATATACATTTTACTATTACATATTTCCCTTCCATGTGTGTTAGTTTACACTAATGTTTTTTCATTGACATGGGTAATAAAATTCATAAAATTGAAGGTAGAGTGTTCAATAATAAATGTTATAATATAATACTAAAACACCTCCAATGTAAGTATGTGATCATCGAACATAAAATGTTGTGATAGAGTTTTACTCATACCTACCTTTATGGCTTGGAGTTACTTTATGATTTATATTTTAATCTCTAAATTTTATTTTATGGTGCTTTTTTTATTTATGTTTCATTTTATGAAGTATGCACATTCCTTGATTACATGACACCACATCTTACACTTGAGCACTATAAAATTAGTTCACATGTCTAAATGTGATAAATGATTTTTTAAGGCAAAGTGACTATATAGAATGGATTATAAATGATGGTGGATTATTTAAGGGTAATTATTATGTTTACATTCATTGAAACATTTTCATGGAATTAATTTTCCATGTTTTTGAAAATTGAGAGAAATGAACATGAGAACGATGTCCCACACTGAATGGTATACGTTGAATTAATTGTTCAGCCATAATGAATTGTTTGAAATATATTAATTGGTTTAAATGAAAAGGTTCCTTAAAATTAAATGGAATACTGGTAAAGACATATACATGATTACCTTACTTGAAGTATTGATTTTAATTTTATTATGCTTATGAATTTTTTTGATTGTTGTTATTATGAATTTTTCCATATGTAAAAATGGTACCATGAATGTTTGTATATAAATGAAATGGGTTATCATGATACATGAGAGTTTAATGCATCATTCATTTAATTATTAAATGAATATTCAATATTGGAATTAGAATTCTATGATATGGTGATGGATCTTGGTATTGGATTAAGGGTAGTAATTTAGATATCACATAGAATATCAATAGTGGTGGTATATCCTGATCTACCCTAGAATATATTTAATTGTGTGAAGTCCAAGAGATTGAGATTTTTCTTGGGCCTATGTTAGGGGGGGTTGTGAGAGATCCCAAAGAATTTGGATAGTGGTGGTATGTCCTGATCCACCGTAAATTATATTTAAATTCATGAATGCCAAGAGACGGTGATGAATCATGGACCTAGTTTAGGGGAAGATAATGAGAGATCACCTGAAATTTGGATTGTGGTGGTATGTCACGTTCCACCCCTACATATATTAATATGCTTTCATGTGATGAGACTAAGGGATTTGGTATTGGGTTTGGGGAAGACCTTGAGATCTCTAAGGGAATTTCTATGGAAGGGTCATGTACTGATCCACCATGACATAAATATAAATCTTAGAGTCCAAGATACAAAGGGATGTTGTGAAGGGGTTAGGGGTAGACCATGAATGATCCCATGGAATTAGATGGAGGTGGTACATCATGATCCACCCCAAAATATATTTATCTATCTATATATATACTAATACTAATATATATTTATTTGTATATGTTAAGTTTACATGATTAGACATACCAACCTTGGAATAATGAAGGAATCACCGGGAGGTGTCCATTAGGAACATGGATGGGTGTATTTTTTTCGTTAAGTTCTATTATTATTTTATATATTCCATCATGATGTTAAAGTAATATTACACTTTATGGATTGGCCAAGACACCATGGGCCCCAGTCTTCTGATTTTTTTATCTCACACCGTACACGAGTACACATGGAACCTTAGTAGACCCTTTCATTAGAATGAACTAGATTTATGATTGTATAGTTATACCATAGGAGTTAGGATCAAAGGACTGAGCTGAAGAATGGGAGGCTCATGGGGATCATTTTGGGGATTATTAAACTTTCTTTATTTTAATACTATATTATATCATGTAGTATTGTTTGTCACATTCATATTTGTATCACTGTAATGTCATACATGAACCTATTTTATAAATTGGAATTAACCGCTTTGTTTCTGCTATATAAAATATTTCTTCCACTTCATTTTCATTTCTTTATTCTATTTCATGTATTTTTTTCTATTTATAATCTATTATGCCGATATGATAACTCTGATAGTAGGGTATAATCACCCCAATAACACCTCTGGAGTCCATTTCTGCTATTTGGAAGCCTCTAGATTATGGGGAGATGTGTTATAATACATGTGACCCACTGGGCCTACTACCAGTTTGATTGTATGCTGGTTATGAAATTACAAACCTATATTAGAGGGTAATTTTCCTTTTGTTTTAATAATTTAGGATGGTAGAAAGGAGGCTGGGAATGGGTCAACACATGGATAATATATTTGATTTGGTCTGATCACCCCATGTATCAGAAATGACCATATGGCCCATGATGGAAATTATTGTTAACAATTTATATTTTATATGATTTCACTTAGAGTGATTATTTTACTTTCTACTACTTACTATTTTGGTAATATAACAAATTAAAACCTTGTCCTACTATGGAAATTATTGTTAACGATTCATCTTCTACCCATAGGGAGTTTTTTAGGATCCTTAACATGTGTTCTTATTTTAAGGAAAGAGTAATTTATGTTTGGGATAAAAAAATAAAATGTTTAATGTTGCAAAGAGATTAAATTTATAAATGTATTGGAATGGAACCTGTAGTGGGGTTCTATTTTTTAATCCTTCATGTATGGGTATTTGTTAGTTTCTCTTTGAGTTTCATTAGAATATAATCATTTGTGTTTTTCATAGGTGTTTTTTATCTAGAAATGGCATCAATGTAAGGCTCTGGAGTCTATTACTTTTTCTTGGTGTGACAAAATTCTTGGCTTTATGATTGTTCTTTGTAAAGGGATTTCACGAGCTAGGTATCACCTTATGTGCTTTTGTGCCTTTGTAGTATAGTGAGTTTTATAATGATTGGTATCGTCCATGTGTCATTGTTCCTTGTTTTAACGATGAATTTCTAATGAAACCCTTGTTTGGACAGGAGGTCATAGTGTTTTTAGCCATTTTTCTAGGTATTCGAATAATGAAATGCTCAATTTTAGTTTTTTTTAACATTCATCGGGCATTGTGAGATACTTCATATGAAATATGACCAATTCATCTTCCTAAAAAATTGACGAATTGGTATGTTATTATACATGATAATGGTATTATGGGGAAATATGATGTTTTGTAAAATCTATTGTAATATTGAGTATAGTCATGGGTCATCAATAAGTAGAGTGACCAGAGCATTAAAGAATCAGTTCATCCCAATGATTTGGAGGAAATCATAATGACTCAGGAGTTTGACTTGTTGGTCATTCAAGTTGGGCTTTCATTAAACACTTTGATATATGTGAGTGTGACTTGAAGAAGTGTCACTCATTCATTGTAGTAGTTTCATCTTATTAATATGTGTGTTTTTATACTTATCAATCATCAACTATGACAATCCTAATGTATGATGCTTCCTTTCAAATCTAGTAAATTTGGGGTTCCATGTATAAGTGACAATACCAAAAATTCCTTTTTGGAATGGTTGATAAGTTTATAAATCCATTGATTATTACATGTGCTATTTTTTTATAATGCAATCACAAAAACATGATGTTCTTGTGGTTTTCTGTGAATGTTACCCAAATCAACCATGTTTGTTATCAGGGACATTAATTGTAAAAATTGAATGGTAACACGATGTGTCGAGAGGAAAAGGTATGTGTTCAGTAAAATAATGTTGTCTTAGCAAGTGAATCTGAGCTTCTTCCTTGAATTCAACAAGTAGTGACTCGACCTTTATCATTCATAATAATTGGGTATTAATGAATGAAAACCATTCAAATCTCTTTATTTCACTTGTGGATAGTTATGATCATGACACAAATATTATCATCATTATGAATTCACTAAGTTATCATCGATCTGACACCTTTCTAAATCTTTAATATATGTTGAGTTTGTTGGGGGAGGGCATAACCATTGGTGTTATAAGATGGATGTGCAGCTTACAGCTTAGATTGGTTTCATGATGTCAATAGATGTTGGGAATGAGCTTCAGTGAGCATTCCCATGGTAAATTTTAGGTTTCCTATTGGAAGGTATTGGGGTTCTCTAGAAATATGCTGAATATCTAAGCAGAGAAATTTGAGATTTGAATGTTAGATATAGAGGATCGACTTCTAATCCCTCGTTATAATGTGTGTGGTTGATGATGGATCTTTTCCATCATTTCTTTAGGGGGAGGCAGTTGCAGTTTGTGACCGAAGAGATGTTCCATGAAAATTTTATCGTGTTGGGATTTGAGGTTGATGGAGGAATATAGTTTTAACCAATTGGGGGTTCTTTGTTGGAGCATCATGGTAATGCATATATATGTGAATCTAATGATAATTTCAGTGGTTTTTGAGTCATAATTTGGAATTTTCTACTTAATGATAATGTTTATGGTTGTAAGTACCATTGGATTCTTACATAATGAAAATAATAGATGATCGTGTTTTTGGGTAATAGGCTTGGGTAAGGTCTATTTCTATGTTTTGCTAGTATAAAGGACATTGGATTGAGTTTTAAATAGTGGGAGTGCCTCTTGCTTAGCTTGATATATATAGGTGCATTGGGCAATTTCAAATGAAATTCGAACATTTGAATGATTATTCACAATCCATATAAGTTGTTTGTATTTTTTGTTTTTCCTAAAGGCATCATGTGGATAGGAACTTCTGTGGTGGTATTGTTGTTTCGATTCATTTTTTGAACTGGATTAAATACAAAGGATTTTAAACTTATTGAATTTCTGAATGGGTCATTTTTAACCCCTGATGAGGAATTGAATTTTTGAAGATTGAAATTTCTTAAATGATGTGTTCGGACTTTGGTGAAGGCCATAAAAGTTTCCCTTGAAGATCAAGGAGATTTGGGAGTGTCAATCCTAAAAGGAAATGTTTTTAATCCAATGTAAAGGGATCATTGTTGTTCTAAAACTAGGAGGCCCTTTGATGTAAATCATGTGGATTTTTTCAAAAGGGATAGTGGTTGTGTAGATGCATTATACACAATTTCCCAAATATAGTTCTTATACTCAATGTTGTGCTCTGGTGGTAGTTTCCATGCAATATGCACAATATGGATTTCATAGGGTCTGGAAAACAATGTGGTTTACCATTTTTTTTAAATGTACTAATGTTATGAATAATTAAAATTAGAATTAAAACAGAACATTATTTCACCTTCTCCTAATATGCAACTCCTGACACCCCTACTATGGTTATCCATTCGATGGAAAATACCCTCTCTCTGGGTCTCCCTCATTCTATGATGCTTCCAATTGTTTCTTAATGAATCATATTTGATGATTTGGGGTTTCTTTCTCAACTCCTTCTGTGATCTACTTCCATCTGTGATTTTTCTTCCTCGTTAAACAGTCTAATACTTCCAAATGTAGGTCTTGAGGGGTTGACATTATTTCTGTTTCCTCTTGTTTTAGGGGTTTTAATGGTCTCCTAGAACCTATTTTTGTAGATTCCAGCAACTGCCACTGAAAGAAAAGCGGTTTGTTTTGATTTGGGGTACTACAAATGGTTTGAGGTCATTATCCCCTTAATTATATAATTTCTCTTAGTTTATTATATTTGGTTATGTAATATATGTGTATTTGATACTTTAAATAAGTTTTTTTGGTCCCTACCATGTGGTTTCAGGTCATTGGGTCTATGGTGACTCACCAGTGTATGCATATGTATATATGTATATACAATTTTTGGGTTCCCCCATTATGTGTATATAATTTGAAGGTATTGGGTATACATGTATGTGGCAAGGTGTGACTATGTATATATATTGAAATGTTTTCATATGTTAGTTATGATGGTTATATTTATATAATAAAATATGTAACAATTCCCTAGAAAATGTTCATGGCCATGCAGGCATGTGCATAGGGGCTAGGTGTCCTCATATGCATGTGAAGGTTCAAAACCTTCATGGGAGATAATGAGATTCTAGTTAGAAAGTTCCAACAACTTAAATCATGGGTTTGATTCAACATTGACGTATGATCCCTTTCATTTCCCTTTTAATTTATGAAATCATTAATTAGGTAAATGAAAATTATTTTCACCCTTATTTATTGTCTTTCAATGTATGGTAGTTTAATCAATAATGATTTATTTTCTAATGTTAATGAAACAAATACAAGTGATGGTTTATTATATAATAATAAATTTCATGATTTTATAATAAAACCTCTCCAATGGAGGTGCCCTCCCTTTAATATAAAAATTTAGTGATAGAATTTTATTTTTTATACATTAATTCCATTGGGATTCTTTATGATTGAGATTGTAATTTCTAAATTGAATTTTATGGTTTTTGGGCCCTTTATTTTGAATATTCCAAAGTAGACACATTCCTTGTTTCGTTAACACCACAACATACACATGATCGCTTGAAATGTTTTTTCCATGAATAAATGAGAAAAATAAAATTTTATGAAAAACGAAGTTCATAGAATGGACTTTGAAAGATGAAATCTTACTTAAGATTTATGATTTTGTTTCTTATTTTTGACAAATGTGCATGGGATAAATTATCCATGTTTATGAAAATACAGTCAAATAACTTTGAGTTGGATGACCCACACCAAATGACATAACAAGAATAAATGGTTTTCCCATAATGAATTGTTTAACATGTATTATCTGGTTTTGATGAAAATGTTTCTTGAAATGAAATGTTATATGGATAATGAAATACATTATAGGACCTTCCCTCTTGTATTAAGTTTATTGTGATTGCACATATGATTATTTTTTGACTGCAACGGTTAAGATGGTTTCACATATGAATAAATGTGAACATTGTAGGTTGTACATAAATGAAATGGGATACTGGGATGAATGATAAGTAATGCCTCATATATTGTGAGTTTAAGAGATTATTCCTTGTAGGCATGATAATGAAAAGTGACAGTGTTGGATTTGATAATTTTTTAGGGGTAGACTTTGAGATCTCCTCTAATCTTTTTATTGTGGTGGAAAATCAGGATCCATCCAAGAATATATTTAATTTCATGAAGGCTACTAGATTATGGTGGATCATGGACTAGTTTAAGAGGTTGACTATTAGAGATTCCATGAAATTGGGATAATGGTGGAGTGAACCTATCAACCCCATAATATTTTTAATTTTGTAAAGGCCATGAGATTATGATGCTTCTAGGACCTTGGTAATTGGTAGACTCTGAGATCTCCCCTGGAATTTGGATGGTGATTGTATATACCAATACATCCAAACTAATATGATGTTACATTCATACCAAGAGACTGAGGAATTATGGTATTGGATTAGTGGAATACCATGATAGATCCCCTAGAATTTGCATGACTGTGCAATGTCAAAATCCACCAAGAAATGAATCTAATGCACAGAGTCCAAGAGACTAATGGATTGTGGACCTGGGTTAGGTGTAGACCTTGATAGCTCCCCAAGATGATGATGGAAGTTATATGTCCTGATCCACCCCAACAAATTTATAACAATATATATATACTCATTAAATATATATATATATATATATGTTCAGATGACATGATAATACGTACTAGCCATGGGTTGAATAATGTATCACTATCAGGTGTCCCTTTTGAACATGTATAGGTGTTAATTTATTCTTTTAGTTATGTTATTATTTTTCGTATGCCTGCACACTATTAAAAAAATATTACACTATCCAGATTGTGATAAATCACTATGGGTGATGACCTACTAAGATTTATTTCCCACCACCTGCTCTAAATCCCATAGTACCTGGGCTTAACCATTCATTTTCTAGACCTAGGTTGATTGTTTTATGATTTTACTTGGGATGTTAGGATCAATGGATCGAGCTGAAAAATGGGATGCTCTTAGAAATCATCAATGGGATTGAAATAACTTGATTAATTGAGTCCATTACTATATCACAATTTATTTTACCATGTTTAGATATTTATCATTATTATTTCATGCATGAACCAACTGTATAAACTCAAAATGACCACATTTGTTCAGTTATTTAAAATATATTTGACGTTACATTGTCCTTGCCTTATACAGCTTCTACTGTTTTCTACTAATTATAATCTATTATATGACAAACGAACTCTGATATGATGGTATAGCCTCCCCACTATCACCTCCCGAGACCCTAATTGGTAGTCAGCAGCCTCTAGAGTATGATGATATGCGCTTAAGCCAATGTGACCAACCGGTCCATTTATAGGTTCAATGGTATGACGGGTTGGTACGTTATATTCAACTCCCATAACTAAAAGTTATGATGTTTATTTAGTGTTATTAAATATTCAACGATATGATTCTTGGGATGAAAATTTAGAAGTTCATGAATAATAAAAATAAAAAATTCATAAATAGTTAGGAGGAAGAATATCTCGAGAAACATAAGATAAAGAACCATGTTTCCTGGGTGAGGACTACTCAACAAAATATTTTTTTTATTGGAAGATTCATATCATAATGAACATGTATTTGGAAAATGTTATAATGAAATATATATTTTTAAAATATTTGAATAGATATGTTCATACATATAAATCCTAAAATAGTCCATTTTTGTGTCTCATTGAATAAAATACACCCCATGATAAGAGGGGTAGGAATAATCTAATATAGAAAAACATCTCGATCGTTATAAGTAAATATTTTATTACAAATAATAAAAATAATCAAAAGTTTAATCTCATGTGGATAAAGGTACATTCATTTGATAAATGTAAATTTTTAATTTCTATTAGTTCAGTTGAAATGTAATTGAGAAATGATTGATTTCAAGACATCAAAATTGTGTACATCGAGAAAAATTCACTATCTAGTGAATATATTATTTAAAAAAATTATAATGTGTCATATATGGAATTTCATTCTAAATTAGGACATCTATGGGGATACATGGGGATGTGTTAGACTTATAAGATTAAAGTGAAGATGATTTTGAAAAGTGTTTTAAAAACTATGAAAAAGGAAAATATTTGGTTTGAAATAAATGAGTAGAATAACATTACTGACAAGAAATATCAATTGTAAAACCAAAGAATAAACAATAAAAATAAAACAACTATTTTGTCAAATTTATAACATATATCTTTTAAATATAATTCCAATGTAGAATTTGTTTTAATAAGATACATGAAATGATTGTCTGAATTTAATACAACAAAACATGAAAAAATATCTTGATAATGAATGAACCATTTTCCATTGAATTTTTTTTGGTTTTTTAAATAAAATAAATAAATATATACTTTTTAATTTCAAAAAATATACACATGTGTAATAAGGTAACCAATAATGGGGGGGATTTTTTTTGATAAGAAATCTTTAGCCAACAGTTTGGTTGTAAACTATTTTGATTTCTTGAATACATCAATGAGAACATTGTTAAATATCTACAAAATGGATTTAATATTAAAATTTATTAGTGGTGTTCAAATGGAGTTTTTGTTAATAAAAAAATGAATTTGATTTCATATAAATGAAGATGAATGATAGGTGTCCTAGTAAAAGAATGATTTTAATATTCTGATGGAAGTAATAATGTCCACCTATTACTACCATGATCAACACATTATAAATTATGGATTGAAGAAATGTGATAATGATTGTGATATATATATATATATCATGTTGGATAGAGATCAAAAGCTATCAATTCTAATTTATTTCCATGAAATATTTTTTGTAGGATCAGATAAATTATAATTCATTTTTTGTTCGATCGTAAATGTTTTTAGTTCAAGATGTCCACAATTGATGATTTAAAAAAATTTCAGTACTTATATGTTGCACATAGAAGGAATGTACCATTAATTTCACAATAACAATATTATAAAGAGGTTCACATGAGATATGTAGTATAAGATCCAATTTTAAAGATAACATCGATAAAAAATAAGTTGAGGTAGTTTTAATTTGATGATGGTAAATATGTCTATATACCTAAATATGGTCAAACCATTAGGTTCCCATTGTATCTTACTATGAAACAACCTAACATTGTGATTTCAACATGTGTGGACGCACAGTGGAAATGAAGACCCAATTAAATATAAATGATAATAGTGAAAATGATTCATTATTATTTTAATAGTACAATTTACATTGGATTGAACATCACAATACGAGTTAGCATGATATACAAATGTATAATGGGAAAGTTAATAATTTGATGGCACATTAACATATGGTGATGAACATTACCTTGGTTAATTGTGTACATAATGGTTATAAAAATATGAAATAATTATATAATTTTAGAGTCTCGATAGATAAATAAATTATGGATACACTATTGTGAATACAAATTCTATGTATAGTTAAATATATGCATGATATTGGATTTTATGTGAAATAAACTACAATAATTAGGTTTAATACATTTATTTACATAGGCATTATACATAATAAAATCCATACATCAAATAATTTTCCATCAAAATGTTATAAAATTTTATAAAATAGAATTTTTCTAAAAGAAATGTTATTTTAGAATATGAGTCAATATACGAAGAGATTAAAGAAATCATGAAAAAAAATGATAAAAATATGATTTAGAGAATAATTAGTCTCCTAATGGAGTCAAACCATCACTATATAAAATTATATTTTTATAAATAAAACCCCCACTATACTATGGGATTTATAATTTACTAAAACATATGGAAATAATCATTAATTCAATCTTTGTAGTTCAGACCCCAATTTGAGATATTTTATGGATGTTATTTTGAGTTCATTTAAAGGAGGATGAAGTTGTACATAATCTAAATGAGAGAATTCATCTTGGATTGAGAGGGTCTATGAGTGTTATTTCACATTATAAATGGAATTATAATTATCTTATTTTCATAATAGTTTTCTTTTCAACAAAAAATATTGGGGAAATGATATGTTAGTGTTTGAAAAAGGGGTAGTGTGGTTGGATGTTTATTCCCTTGGAGAATTTTTTTAATATTTATTAAATTTCAACGGAATCATGGTGTGTTATTCACGAGGAACGATTCATTGAAATCTTGATTCTCATTATGATATTCAATCAAGTGGGATTAGAGTTGGTTAGTAATAAATCAATGATGCACAATCTAAAAGATATTGGGGGTTTTAAATGGATATTTTTAGTTATAATGTTTTTATATGTGATACTGTTGAATATTCGTGGGTAATTTAGAATGATTTTTTGAACCCCAAAGGGAAAAAAATTAAAAAATACCCTTGATTTGTTATTACTTATCTTTTCACACAATGATTGATGAATAATAAAGGATCCCAAAAAATTCAGGATTAAGCCTCAGGGTTTAACACCATTATATTTTATTAAATATTTTTTTCTAATAAATTTAATTTTTCATTATCATTAGTTACATGAAAAAGTGATTTTAATATAATATTGATAAAATATTAAAATATTATTATTTAATCTGATAGATATTTCCCATAGTTTGAATTGTTTCCAAGAATATCATCATATTATTTAAAAAAATATATGTTTTACACATATATATAATTTGAACTCATTATATTCAAATTAATAATTAATCAATATAAAATCACTTTAATATAAAGGAAATATTTTTTTAAAAAAAAATTTATTTATGGGAACAAACATGTTTTATCAAAAATAAATAAATAAATCACTTTTCGTGATTTTTTTGAAGAAATTATATATATTATATGTTAAAAGGATTACTAACATTCATATTGTGTGTTTTATAGTTATGATATCAGAATAAATCCAATGTTAATCATAAAAAATATATAATATTTATATAAATGATTTATCCCATTTTGTGAAAATATTTTGAAATAAATTTCTTTTATATGAAGAAAATATGAAAAACGAACATTATTTATGAAACTAAATTTTCCAAATTATGTTGGGATGAATTTTTGATAAATATATTAAAATACAAATGATTCAATAAATAGTTAAAATTACTTGATTTAATTAACAATTATATTTTTTTATATCATTTCATAATGTAACAACTATTTTAATATGAT
This sequence comes from Viscum album, assembly GCA_963277665.1. Taxonomy (NCBI): domain Eukaryota; kingdom Viridiplantae; phylum Streptophyta; class Magnoliopsida; order Santalales; family Viscaceae; genus Viscum; species Viscum album. The sequence continues at coordinate 1,298,433,276 of OY728161.1, forward strand.
TTAAAAAAATAGTTCAATTATGTATGTACAAATCCAATTTGGTTGATTTTAATCGTTTTTTTTTATTTTTTTAAAAAATAAAATTTAATCATATCAAAACTAATTCTTTGAAAATTAGTTCTTTCATTATGTCAGTAGGTTTAATATCAAATTAAATTGTTTCACATTGGTGAATATAAATTCTAAAAAATTATACTATTTTTTGAATTATAATATCTAATTTTATATAATAATATGAAATTAATTTTGGCCAAAATTATGGGTAAAAATTTTAAAACAAATTATATTACTATAGTTGAGGTTAAAATTGAATTAACGAGCATTTAAATTGTGAATATAAGAGTAATTTTTATAATAAAATATATCTGAATACTATTTTTTAGAAATATATCATCATTTTAATATACTAGTTTTGAATATATAGTCATTTGGAATATGTTTATTTGGGAATGATGTTTTCATTTTGAAATCATTTGGATATTTTCTAAGTATTTTCCATATGGGGTCATTTTTTCACTTATAATAAGGAAAACAGTCTTCTATTATCTTCACACATAAAAAGACATTTTTATAGAAATTTCTAGCAATAATTCATTCCATAATTCCCTCAATACATCATATTTTCCTTTTTATCATTACAAAACCCTTCTAAGAGGGCTTTTGGTGTTATCCTAAAAATGTTCTCAAAATGAGAGGAATTTACATTAAACTACCATTTCAATTTTATTTCATCTTGGAGCTCTGTAAAATGTTTTTCAATAATTATTTTACAATAAAATTATTATATCCCCAATATTTAAGTTTTTTTATAAGAATAGAATAAAAAATATTCTCCTACTCTTTCATAAAATTTGAAAAGAAACATTCGATCGTGTTTTTAAAAGACTACCATCTCACGAACATGTATTATTCTTATCCCATCACCACCTGTCATGTATGGATATAATGTTGAATTTAAATTTTTAATTAATATATATGATATTTTTCAAATTATTATACATTTGAAATTATAATATATATTACACATTAATACAGTCCATTTTGTGGGAATATGATAATGTCACTGGTTTGTACGGTGAGCTACCGCCTCAGGAAGTGATGTGATATATTTTTTAGTTATGATTTACATGAAAATTAATAATGATTCAATGAATTAATATTATATATATATATGATATCGTATTTTTTTATAATTGATATATTATTTATCTTTTATTCGTTCCACCCATAGATTAAATGGAAGTAATATTAATGAGAACATACGCCTCACCATCTTCATGAATAGGGTAATTATTTTTCTATCCATAAAATTTAATTATTAGTATATGTAATTATATAATGAATATAAGATATATATATATATAAATAAATGTATACATTGTTGACATAATTTCCCAATGAAGAAAAACTGAAAATACCAAATAATATCATACATGAAAACAATGTAGTTTTTATCAGAAATTTTATTTTAACAAGGGATTGTTAATAAATGAGTAATAAATTTTATATGTAAATCATATATGGTATTTTATATAATATTATCATTTTTGAATACATGAATAGTTAACAAAAATTTTAATAGAGTACTTTCAAATTAGAAACAAGTATAACTTCTTGTAATAGACATTCTTGACACATTTATTTTAATAGGGAAAGTGTCATACACATGAATTGTTTTATTTTTGTGTTGTATATACTACCCATGATTTAATTTCTTAATTATTCTGAGAAAATTTTGTTTAATAAATATACATATAGTTTTCTTTATTTAATGATGATTATAAATTAAAAAAAATTTGGTAAAAGGATTTTTGTTTCAAACTTATTGTTTAACTATAATATTTGTGAATAATATTTTTATGATGTAATGTTATGATATATTTATCAAGATTTTTTTATTAATATCAATTATTTATTTTATTAAAATAAACTTTTTCCATTCATTTTAATGTCTTTATGTTTTTAGGATTCTAAAATATTTCTTTTCTGCAATATCCAAATTTATTTTTCTCTTCATTAAAAACCCCTTTTTTATAAATTTACTTGTTTTCTAAAAATTTAATTTTAATTTCAAAAAATAAAAAATGAATATTTAAAAAAACTATTCCAATTATTTAAATTTCAAATATTTTTTAACTCAAATCATCATATCAATTTTTTAATTATGTATTTATGAGTTATTATAGAAAATGTTAAAGGAATCATTACCTTAATAGGTACAGAATGAACTGAATATTCCCCCATATTGATCGCTCAATTAGTTATGGACTACATTAAATGTTTTCTTTGTTATTTTCAAATAATAACGTTTTTAATAATTTTTAATTTTTTATATTTTAAATGAGTTATTTAGAATAAAATTGATATTTCAAAAAAAATTAACTAAATTTTAGTAAACATTTATTAATCAATGAAAAAAATATTTGCTTTATCTGTTTATACAATGGGTAATACACAAATTTTTTATCATTATTACTTATTTTGATGAATTATGATTATGATTATATTAAAAATATATTTTTGAAACACATTCCCTCCCTATAGGTTATGATAAGAAGAATGGATGAAGTTTTTATGAAAACCATTTCTTTTCATCATGTTGTTATTTGATGAAATGTTTATTAAAAAATAGTTCCTCATTCATTAGTTATGATATAATGAATGTTTTATAATATATCAGAACCAAATGGTATGGGTTATATGATGGTTGGGATCAATATCACATTAAAATATTTTTCATAATGTTTTAGATATTATTATATAAAGATGGTAATAATCAGTTGTGATTCATACACTATTAAAAAACTACGATGTGATTGATCCAATATCGAAAATAGGTGGTGATTCATAATATGTTCTTAAATATGAGACGTGTGGAAATTTTATATATTCTATGATTTTATTTTATCAAATTTTACGCATTAAATTTTAAATATTTACTATAGTTATTATTATTCCATTCTTGTATGACTTGAGCATATAATTCATCAATAATTTGTGATGATTTATTACAATTTTTGTTCATGTGTTTTAAAATTCTAATGATTTATTTCATAGACCATATTTATTATCTATGATAGATGGGGTCTAAACATTTTATTTTTTATTCACCATATCATATCATTATCTTATGCTTTCAGGTGATCATCAGTTAATTTCGTTAATGTTTACCCTTACTAAGTATTTAAACAAACCCTTTATTATGTCACTTTTTTTATTTCATGTGAAAAGGGTTATGTGGTGTATATCAATAAAAGATACTGAATAAGAACATTATTATAGGATATAATGAAGATATTTTACATGGACCCTTCCTTAAACAATACATAATCTTGTGTTATATCATGAATTTACATTGAAGATCTTTTCATTTTTAGGGATTTTCATAATTAAGTCACAACTATTACATAAAAACCCACATAAATACAAAGTAGAAACATCAAATAGTATTTATTTCATCCATTACACAAAATCATTAAGTATAATAATGGTTTATTTTCGTGCTTAATCACCTTAACTATTCCTGTATTCTATCCATGGACTTATTTCTCACTTAAATCATTTGAAAACATTTAAGAACCTGGGATGAGGCCAAAAAATCATAATAAGGGTTATAAAAAGAATAAAAACAATTAGTATAAATAAAATATTTTAACCCATTTATTATTCTTTTAGTGGATGGAACAGAATATTTTCACATGAATAATACACATAAATGTTTCTCGAATTAAAACAATATAACCAATAAAAAGAAATTAAAACACATTTAGGTGACTTAGAATATCATATACATAAAAACCCATTCAAACTCCGTTTAATTTGAATAAAAATATTGACTAATTATTATATTAATATTAACAAATAAAATTTTGACCTATAATGAAGATAACCTTTTTAATATGATTTATAGGGGTCACCCATGAGATATGATGAGCCACATAACTTCAAATAAGCTATAATAGGCTTTACTATGAGCTAAAATGAGGATCGACCATTCGTATAAGTTGTGTTGGGTTCACTTATAAGTTATAATGGGGATAAAACCTTAATATAAGCTTTATCAGCCCCATATATTTCATATAATGCTCATATTCAATTTCATGAAGAAAAAATGTTCATCACAAAACCATTTTGAAAACTTCTTCTAAACACATATGAAAAAAATCTTTTAAAAATAGCTTTTCTATTTAAGAACCCAATTTCAATACCATGATACCCAATAAATTAAATAAAGGATTTATTTTCCTTTTATAATAATTTTTTCTTATAAGTGATTACAAATATCAAATAATGGTTACAGGGGAGGAGATATCATTGACACCCTATATAAGAAAAATAATCCTTTTTCAATTTTGCAACGAAAGTAAAATGCTTCATAAAAAAAATAAGTTTGAAAACATTGAATGATATTCATTATAGGCATAAAATATACTATTTAATACTATTATAACCATTTAAATGAATTGGTAAATTAATATATAGAATATAATAGTTTATAATCAAATCTTTAAACGTTCATGGTGTCCCATTACACATTGTACATTTAAATCATAATCTTCCTGAATTAAAAAACTTTCTAAAACAATTAAAACATTATTATAGATAGAATATGTATATTAACTATCATAGTGGCAGTATATACACCTTATAAAAGAATAAAACTATGTATTACCATGAAATTTCTCAATGGAAGGATATTGAGAACAAATCCATTATCTTGAGTCTGAATAATCTCACATATTGTTTTTCTTCTTGAATAATTACCATTGGTAAATTTCCACATAATTTATGTATTTTTTCATTATTCCATTTATGTCACTTATTATCATGTTATAACAATTACATTATCATTTAATTTCATATAGGATGTTTTGACGATATTCATTACATGTGTTGAAAATGAATATGGTAGGATTTTATAGTCCTTGTGGTAATAAGTCCATATTATCCAAAATTGAATTAATGAAATAATAATCACATTTATACATCTATTAATATTTTTGAATAAATCTATTCATTTATGGTCTGAAAAAATGAATAATGTTATAATTTTGTAGATGGTAGGCCATACATACGCACGAGTAACATTTTTGAATTTCAATGATCATTATTGAAATAATGTAATTATTATATTAATATTTAGAAAATATCATAGTATAAATAACAAATATAATAATTATTTTAATATTCTAATATATATCATAGTTTTTATACAGTGAATAAAAACTAATCACACCGTTTCATGGAGGTGATAGATCAGACGTAGGCACGAACATTGTTATCATTTTATATGAATTACTATATAAAAATAAATTTTTATATTATACTATTATAATGATAAATATTTCATTAACATCTTATGAAATCATTAATTCTATAATTAGGACTCGTCTTGGGAGATAGTAATATAAAACAAACTATCTCAATTTGTGAGGCGATAGTCCTCCGTACACAAAAACAAAATATTCATTTTCCATTTGATGGAATTGGAGATGGAACTTGGTGAAGGTATTAACATAATAAAATATCAGTATATTTAGTATAATATTGTTATTATTTACACATGGAATAATGAGATGAAAAGAAAATGGAAGATGGAATAAAATAGAAACAATGAAATAAAAACAATACATCATCTTAGGTTCATCACATGTGAAGAACACCTTAAAACATGTAAAGAGAGTTTTCTCTCTAATATAAGGCCTTAAGAATTTGGATATGGATTCATGGAAGTGGTTTGGGTTGATCATGGACAACCCAAATGTTTAGGATGTTTGGGTAATAGATGTGAATTTGTTCCTTTTATTAGGAGAGTGAAGGGGTACTCTTGGAATTATCAAAATTATTAAACGAATATATATTCAATTTTGGTGAAAAATTATCCCAAAATAATATATTTCAAATATATGTTGATTTTTGGTTGAATACTATAATATAATTGAAATTTTATATCTTTTGAACCATTTTAATCCTAATTATTGGTTTTAACTGTTACTTAACCCATTAAAATCATAACATAATATCGTGTCATTTATATTTTTTTATATAATGTAATTTCCATAACATGGAAAAAATGTGTCATTAATGAAAATTAGAATGTTTCCTAACAATTTTGAGTAATATTATATTATTATGAATTTTATTACATTTAATAAAATATTTTATATTTTAAAATTCTAATAATTTCAATTATAATAGTATTCTTTAGATTACTTTTAAACTATATCACAAAAATCGGAAAAGATTGAACCGACTTATTAAATAATCATAAAAATGTCAAATATATCGATTGAAACATTTTATATAATACATTTTCTCAAATAATATTTACTTTAATATATATAATAACATTTAAATGATTATTTCATTAATTAAGAAATTGATACGTCATATTTGAGTCATAATTAAATCCATATATATAATTTGGGAAAATTAGAAATATAGTACCATGCTGATGGTAATATATTTATGATTCTAATGAATATTTATAGTATTAGACATCGTCAATTGAAATTTATATTAAAATACTTTACTCTTTATAAAACCAAATTGTATCGAACCTGACTATTCATTGAATATAAATTTATAAATGTATTAAAGTCATCCATGGGTCTCTACATGTATTTAAAATCCACCCAAGTATATTGATAGTCGTAATACACTCATATAATTAAATTATTGAAATTATTATGGTATTTTTGTAATATTATAATATTATTTTTCCTTTAATTACACGATTTACATTTAACCGTTATAATAAAAATAAATTTTATAATTACAATTCATATTGGAAAAAAAATAAAAGGGACCTATTTACATAATTTGAAACTTATTATTTGAAATATAGAATCTGTTTCTCCAAATTCAAAACACTGATGTTTCAGTAATTAATTTAAAATTAATCTATGTTGTCAAAAAAGGAAAAACTATTTTTTAAAAGTAAAAAACATTAAAAAATTAACATGTGTTTATATTTAATTTCAATTTGAAAATACTTCCAATGAATAAAATTAAATTAAATGATAAAAATTTAATATTTGTATACTTTAATACAAATTAAAAATATATTCTATCAATATAAATAAATTACATGAAATGAATGTCTTATTTAAAAATCCAGTATTTTTCAATATTCAATAAATAAAATTTCATTATAAAAATACCAAATATTAAATAGAAGTAAATTTTTAATTCTGGAAATAATATAATAAGTTAATTTTTTTCTATTATTAGAAACAATATTTAATAAAACAAGATATTAAATGGATTTTCCATCAAAATACATTAAAATTCCATTTTTTTAAAATGTTCTAAAAAATTGAATTTATTTTTTTATCATGTCAATAAAACATATAATATGACATATAAAAATTTAATTGATTATATTACATTGATATTTCATTAATGAAATCCATCGACAATGATTTTAGAATTATATAACCCCATTTATTTTCATATTAATTGATTTAATCAGAAAAAAATCATCCTTTTTATTAAATTTTTTTTATTCATTTTTATTTAATTTTATAATCAATGAATAATTATATAAAAATATGTAAAAAATATTTTCCAAATTTTTTTAATTTAATATATTTATTATATTCTACTAGTTCTGTGAAAACTATAACATAAAATTATAAGATTAATAATATATTATTATCATTCATAACTCAGTATTGTGTGCAACATAAGAAATTAGAAAACCCATTTTTGCATTTCGAGTAAGCTATCGAACATAGGATCCAATGAAGTTAAAATATAATTCATAAATATTATTAAATATGGAAAAATTTCATTCTATAATTACTTAGGATTTTACATCCCTCCCCCTTTTGGAAATTGTGACATCACAATTTTAATTTTGATCTTGATAACTCATGTTATTCTTTTAAAAATTACATCATTGAATTCCATCATCAAAAAACGTGTCATTAAAACCTATACATTAGAAGAAATAATGTGACATACAATGGTCACAAGATATAACATATACAAGGGTTCCACATTTGAATACAAGGACATTGATGATAAATGTAACTTGCAAACACTAAAGTTATTGATAGGGAACGTAGTTATTGTAATGTTAGCCAACACATAACCTAAAATATGTTTTGTGTCAAAATAACATTGAGAAAAGTAATCTAAAAACATTTTTGTTTTAATATCCTTTTGATAGATTTTAAGAATTCATTTACGTCGTAGAATATGAACAAAAAGAATCATACATACTTGATGTATTTCTATTTTATAATCACAATTTCATCCTCATAATATACATAGAATATGGATGTACATACCTAAGAATATACATTATCATAAATTATCATACAAACCATAATGGATATCAATATAATATATTTGAGGTCCAAAAGTAATGGAATACTTCCACATTTTACAAAACCCCTATGTAAACATAACCCATCAAAAACATCCCCAATAAGGGTTCTTATTATATTATTATCACCTCACATTCTACCTCACAAGGTGTGTCTAAACCATGGACATATAGTTATCCTTAAACAAATATCTGGCAGTTAGGAGCATCCATCACTTCCCTAGATATATCAACATCAACTATTGTTATAGAAAAATGTTTTCCATAACATTTTTTATTATATTGATAATGATTTCCAATCTATGTAATTATCTTCATAGATATATTTTCAAATTGTCCCAACTCGGTTTAGGTAAATCATATTACTATATATTTTCTATCTGTTATCCCATTGATGTACTATTTCAGAACCTTTTCCATACAACCCTGATCTTTGTGACCAATCATACCATTGTGATATAAATTTTATGATATTTTCATTCATTTCCTAAAATTTATTTTACCACACATGGAACATGTTTTAGGATAACCTCCAAAATTATTAGTTGGGTTCTTTCCCTTTCCATTCAGATTGAATGATTTTTAAAATTATAAATTCATTAAATGTTAGAGTCCGCAAAATCCATTTCAACATTCTCCACATAAATAACCACTTTTTCATAACTTTTAAATTCTTTGGAGGCTAGAGCTCTTCGTATCCCTAGATTCAAACCTGACTAAAATATATTAATATTAATTTCAATGTCTTGAATAAAATCTAGAACAAACCTGGAAAATCGTGTGAAGTTCAAATAATTTTCGACTACTGAACGACATCGTTTTTCATCAATTTGATGAATTTTTTCACTATCAAAAATTAATCAACCAATGTGAAATATTTCTCAATAGAAATATTAGTAAATTCGTTACATTTAATGAAATTAATATCGTTATTCGTTATATTAATCATAACCAATTACTATCATTGATCAGATTCACCTTCAATTAAATATATGGGAAGTGTATTCTTTTGATGTTCTGAACATCCCATGACATTTAATATCATATATATGGTATTTATCAATCATTTAGCTTGAACTGAGTTAGATAATCCCATTAATTATGGGGGATTATTCCTCAAAATATTTTATAGTGCTAACATATAACTCTATGGTCGATCTGGATTATTTCATGCATGGATACCACAACCATTTATAACTAGAATAAACTGATTCATCACTATAAGAAACTGTTCAGTTCAAATTCTGACCATGTCATGATGTATATTTGAAATGGTGTTTTCCAATTGATTCCATCCCCTCATAGATTCCCTATTTTTTTGTGGAAAACCATTCTAAATAGATATATTTTATGTTATGTAATATGGTAATATTAAAATGATAAATGATTTCTACAAATATATAAATTAAAATCCCCTATGTGAAATTAATTAATACCATCCCAGCCACTTATATTTTCTGAACCGACATTGGATTCTAACTACAAGTCCTCATCCTTAATCATTATATGATCTTTAGATAAGTCATGAATTCACATTGATGTTCTTTTCATGTTTTGATATTTAATGAATTAGTACATAAAAATTACATAGAAAAATAATATAAAAACAAATTGGAACCATTTAATAGTACTAATTATTTCATAACACAAAATCATTTAAAATAAACAGGGTTTATTTTCAGGTTTATTCATCATAACTTTTCAGTGATTATTTCCTTGAATATATTATCCCATAAATCATGTGAATACATTTAAAAACATAGAATGACCACAAAATTATCAATAATGAACATTAAAGCAAACAAATTCGTTTGTCTGGTTAAAACATGTAATCAAATAAAATTTTTATTTACCGGATCAAACAAAACATTGTCACATGAATAACACTCAATCATTTTCACATGCGAATTTATATGCGTCGAATTGAATCCATATAAAGTAATAATTATAGATATCAACCATAATGATATGAAACTAGATAAATAATGATATAGGGAACTGGTCTAGAGAAAATAATTAAAGATAATTATAGAGAAATTGAGTGGTGCATAAGGGAAACTAAAAGTTGAAATAAAATTAATGATTAAAATTCTATTCTTGATCAAACATTCAATGTTGGTGACATGGTTTTTCCATTAATTTCACCTTGGAAGGAGGATATAAGATTTTTTGAGAAAGTAGAGGTAATTTATAGGTATATTATCCCATTATATTTTCATTTTCAAGTTAGGTTGGTTTTGTATCAATCAATTCATCATCTGATCCTCTCTGAAATTCAATGATGTTCTCAATGTATCTCTCTTGAATAAGTACAAAACTGACAACTCAGATGTACTAAACACTGATGAGATAATACTAGAAGAATATAATAATATGGAGGAGAATCTAATGGATATTCTGAAACATATATAGAAATTTCAATGAGACAATACCCCTCACCTAGTTAATGTTGTATGTAGAAAACACTACCTTGAAGAATCTATACAAGAACCTAGTGATTGATAAGGAAGATATGAATTTTTTTATCATAGTGAGAAAATATAACTAGTAAAATTAAATTTAAGAGGGATATAATGTATATCTAATGGATTTTTTGAATCACATTTTATGAAAACTAAATTTCATCAATAAATGTAATTACACCGAACACCGAATTTAAACGAATCACAAAAAAATGTTAACATATTAATTTTTAATATAATTGTTAACTCTTAGACAAAGTGAAAGGAATATATGAATATTATTAATAAATTTGTGAAAATATATTGTTTTTCAACATATATATTATTAAATATTAGGTTAAAAAATATTTATAGACGAAAATAAATAATTTAAAATTAATAGAATTTAAAAAAACAATTTTATGTGAAAAAATAAATACTATCTAGAAAAGTTCAAAAATAAATTTTCATGATTTTTTAATGAAATTTTTATATTATATATTCAATCAAATGTTTTAACATTTGTCTTATATGATTTCATTCTATCAGATAATAATAAATCTAAATATATACTTAAATATTGTATTTTCATAAACATTAGTATTGTGATATTTATATCAATTATTTAAAAACTAAAATAAAATAATTTTATAAAATATATTTTTCAAAATGAAAATATTTTTTTAAAAGAACCGGATAAAATAATTTTTTTTAAAATATATTGAATTTTCTCGACATTTATATTTTACAGTGAATAATGAGAAAAATTTTATATTATTAAGAATATTAATTCGATTTAAATAGTCTAAAAACAAATATATTGTTTTAATATGGTTTAAAAAATTATTTATATTATATTATTAATAATCAAATTTAGGTTATTTTACAAAATTTCATATTAAATTTTTATATTAAAAATTATAAAATTAAGAGTACATTTTCATTAGAAACCCATTTTTGCATCACTTATAGTGGTTTATTTTTAGATTAAATCATAAAACTAATATGAATAAAATTAATAAAATTTTATTATATAATTTTACTAAGGATGATTAATATTATATAATATCATAAATTTTTTTTATATGAATAGTAAAATGGGTAAAAAAATTAATATTTTAGTTAATCCTAAAACATTTTTAATGAGGGGTTAAACTAAAAATTTAAGTGTATGTTTTTGAATAAAAAAACTAGTATAGATCATAATATATGGAGATGATTAAAACTTGTAATATCCCATGTTCTAATCTCGGCTCAGTGTGGAGATGTTTCCATGGAATAGGATTTATCATTTTCGATTCTTTTGAAAAATTTCCATATAGTTTTCATGTGTATTCACTTCCCCAACTATAATAGGGAACCACCTCTCAACTCCTCTAATAACATCAAAACCCCATTTGTTCAAAAAATTATACACATATGAATTTCATAACACAATCCCCATATCTTAGGGTCATTATTTATATTACTAAACCCTCGTATGATGATTTTAGTGTTAACCCCACGAGGTAGTCCAATGAATAGGTGTTGTTCAAAACCAAAAAATTAATATTATTTATTATTCCAAATCCTAAAAATATTATTACCACATAATAATATAATTATATTAATATTTACCATATTTTTATATGTTTTATTGTTAATTTTATAACATATATTCAACTATTATTCTATATGATGGGAAATAAAAGAATCGAGGGTGTGTTCAGTGGACTACCACCTTAAAAATGATATAATTATGGACATAAAATATACATATATATTATATTTGTGATATTAGTATACTTTTTTAATTATAATAAAATATAATCCTTTATAACTTCCATTCGAGAGATATATGATAATATCAATTGTCTGTATAGTGGACTACAACAACATGAAGTGATGTGATCTATATTTCACTTACACTTATTAGGGATGGAAACAAGGATAAATTTAATGAATATATATATATACATATTAAATAATTATTATTTTACAATGGGGATGCATTATTTACCTTTCGTTCATTATATCATTTGATAATATGGAAATAATATTCTTCTGTAACTATGTCCTAAAATCCTCATGAAAGATGTCATTTATTATCAATTATAAATATTTATTGATTAATATAGACACTTATAAAATGAATCTATATTACATTAATATAATTTATATCATTTTATAGAAGATTTATGAATGATCTAAATAAATTTACTAAACATTCCATACCAAATCAGAACAAAAAATAATGTTATAATTAATAAAAATGTAATTTTTACCAATAATTGATAATGAACGAGTAAAAATGATAATAAGAAAATAAAATATTGTATTATATATGTGATTATGGTTAACTAATATATGTATAGTAAAACTATACTTATGATATATGAGTTTTTATTCAGTATGATGGATGTTAATACTTAAGGTTTTATTTTTTATCTCACTCTTCATTCTGTAGGACAAATTAGTTATGACAAACTTATTTTTTATGGTGAATATAAATCCCATTATCTCATTTTTTGTTACTTTAAAAAACATATGATGTATTAATATTTATTTAATATTATTTATTTTATGGGTGTTTTGATTTAAATGATACCAAAGCGGTAAAATGTTTTATACTAAAATTTTAATGTTTATATAGATGGTATATGGTTAAGTTTAAAATAATGAAATATTATGATCTATATCTCAATAAACTAATAGATTTAAACTCTACAGTTATTTCATAAAAATAAATGGTTTCCTGTCTTTATAATATTTTTATTTTACTCTTCATTCTAAATATTTTTATTTAAAACCAGATTTTATTTCTCCCTTCGTTTGAACACATTTTTTCCAAATTACATGTTTTCATTAAAAAATAGGAATAACTTTTTAACATTTTCCTATGTTTTTTTTTCTATTAAATTCTCTCTGAGATTGAATATTATCCAAAACTTTTATGAAGAATATTATTTTCATTTTTAAATAAGGTAGTTTTGATGTTTAAACAAAAATGAGAAAGGAATGTTAGTATTAATTTTTATAGGTTGAATACAACATTGTTCCATGATGAAAAATAAAATTTATGCTAGATTTTCATGTTTTCATTTCTCTATTCAGGAATATGTGTTACTGAATATTTAGAAAAATTTTACATTTTAAATAATTTATTTATAAAAAAAATATAATTTCCAAAATAATGATTTAATGATATTTTATCATATCATCATTCTCCAATGATAATAATATTTTTTTATTATGTGTTGTTGGAGAAATTATCTAATATACATAGCCATATTCTTTAATTGGATGATTTATGTTAATTATTATGATGAAAATATGTTTATTAGACACATTTATTTTCTAAAGGTTATGATCTGATCAATAAAATAAATGATAATAAAACCTATTTCCTATATTTATATTATGATATAACAAAAATCATATGAAATCCATTTATTCTCTATTTTTTTATGATAAGATGAATTTTTTATGATCTCCATTCACAGAAATGAATATATTCAATGATTTTGGTACATATATCTCCCTCTAATGAATTAGTTAAAAGGGAACTTCCTATCATCTCTTCAAAATACCTTTTGATTTCTCAAGTTACGTAAATACCTACCCATATGCTATAAAAACATCATATTAATTATATATAGGCTATAGAATAATAAAACCAAACAATAAGGCTTAATGTGTAATATAAAGGTGGTTTTCAATATAAGTTGTATAATTCACAATTATGTGTTTCTATTTAACTTCATCTTCTACCTTATTTTGAAATTATTGATAAAATTATGTGAAAAAATAATTATCAACTCTTATAAAATTAAAATATATTATGACTATTGTACAACACCTTTTAATATAATTTTTCATCATAGGGGTAACAATAACCTCGCTCATACATATGTGTGGACTAAAACTAACTTGTACTGAAGCATTTGAATTTTCAATATGGCCTTTTGGGTAAGGATATAATTATAAATTTAATGTATAAATATGATATTAATAAAATAAATATTATTTCTTAATGATAAATTTATACTTAACTTTATACAATCATGTTTATTGAAAAATTGGAACGTTATTTAAGTGTATGTATGACATAACCTATATAAGAATGCTATGCATCACATATTTCATATCCTTATCCCATGAATGGATTTAAAAGTATAATTTATGAATATAAATTATAATTACTTATTGATTATTATTATATAGATGATGTAATGATATACCTAATAACCATATCAAACATAAGATCATCATTTCGGGCATATGAGATGGATAACATTTAAACATTCAACATGAAGTAAATTGATTGTGTAATTGCATATAATATTTAAATATATTAAATAAAATAAAAAATAAATCGCAAAGGTTTCATTATAAAACATATATTTTACATAAGTTTGTTATTGAGAAATATAAAGAATTTATTTACTGATCCATAGTCGAGGTAGGGGACACATTATATTTAAAAAAGAAATTCTATTGATTTTAATGATTTATTTTATAAATCCTTTTCATCTTTGACCATATTCTTTAAAAAAAATTATATTTATTTATATGGAAAGAAATTTACTATTTATGTAACTTATATATCTTTTTAAACATTCTTTAATATTTATTCAAAATGAATATTTTATCAAATATTTTATATATCATTTTCATTAACATTTTAATAGGAACACAAATAATGTTATATTTTTGACATAATGAGGTCAACAGATTTTACCACAACTTAAACTATTATTTTATGTTATGATTCATCTATAATATTATACATTTTATTTTGATAAAACTATACTCTAAATTAATCTTATAATTTTTATTCAAAAAATTTATATTCAACAAAAACAGATTTAAGAATATCTAAAAATGTTTTTAATAAGGTTATAATAATTTATGTTATTGATATTGATGATAGAAATTAATTCTTATAAGATTTTTATACATTTTATGGTCCTTGTAAAATGTTTATTTTTGTGTGATCATAATACATATTTCCAATACATTTAATAGTGATTATTTATTCTGGATAATTATGTCGTAAGTCTACTAAATTGGTTTTTCACATGTGTAGTTTATTATAATGGGTATATGATCATTTTTTCAAAAATAAACTATATTAATTTTATATTATTTCTATATAAATTTCATATAAATTTTTTATTTCAAATTTTGATTTAATGTTAATTCATTATGAAATGATTTTCCCATTTTAGGGTAAAAATACATGTTTTTTATAAAAATATGTTCTAATAGGCTCTCATGGTATTTTCTAAATACCTATTAATAAGAATTTGTGGTTTTAATTTTGTGTAATTTGTTATATATAATACTATAGTCAATAAATTTAATTTTAGGTGTGTGTTTTATTTGTGGTAAACAATTTTTATGTTAGGGATGAATACTCGTTTTTTAAATAAAAGACATTTTTTGGTAGAGGAGAATCATTACATGGTCTATGGGTCTTTTGGGAATTAAATACAATAAAATTTCCCTAAAGACCCATATTTGTTTTCCCAAGGACACACTAGTGAATAATAATTATATTTTACCAACTAAAATTCTTTCACCACTACAGTTATTTCATATCTCTCTGCCAACACTACAGTGTCTTCGGTTCAACAGTTCCCCAACTATTAAAGTTCTACTATAGTATCAAAATAATGATACTATAGAAAACATTGACTCATTGGGTATGAAACCCCTCTATTGATGTATTATCAATGGTTTCACTCATTCTTTTAATATTTAACCTAATAAAATTCCTTTATTAATATCACGTTTTTAAATATTTTCATAATGTATATGTATTAGTATGAAAAATGAAGAAAAACTGTTGAAATTCATTATAACATTTTTTGAATATAAAACATGTTTCATTATGAGTGTTTTATATGGTAAAAAAATGATAATGAGTTAATGTTTTCACATTATAACATAATGATTTCTTGTATATGGGTTCTCACCAAACTATCTAAAAAAAATAAAAAAGATTTTATATATTAATGAAAGATATTTAATTAATAAATTTTAAATTTAAAAAAATATTTTTGGGTCGTTATAAAAATTTAATATACCGACCTCATAAATATTCAACATCAAAATTTGATTAAATATTTTATAAATTATAAATTAATTAAATTAATAATTCACTTTTGAAAAAAATTGATGATTTCAAAACCCTAAGAATAAAATTATTTTTTATTTTATTTCATATAAGTGAAAGGTAATTTCATACCGAAATTCAACATCTATCTTGATTAATATCCAATAGTCCATAGAAGATGTGTAAATGTTTAGATTCCTTTTATATTAGATACACAATATTCTTATTGTATGAATGATATTCAACTTCAAATATAGTGATATTATCTTATATTAATCCTCTCCGGTAAACCTTACCTAATATATTCTTCATCACCTATGGAAGGAAACATATAAAATGTTGGGATCATATACAATGTAGGGGTAAAAATTGGATATATAAATCAATGATTATAAGATATAATATGATAGAAATAATTTAATGTGAAAAATTATATGACTTAATATTTTCAGTCTCAACCATTCAAATATGACAAAGATAATTCATGTAATAATTATATTCCTGTATAAAAACAAATACCATAACTCTGAAAAATCATCATTAATTAATTATGAACCATAATCTCATGTCATAAAAGTGTGTCACTATCATTAGTATAGAACACTATTTAATATGTCATGATTAATTACCAAGACCATCAACACATGTGATCAGGACACACTTAATTCCCATAGATGATCAAGACACACCTATTTCTCATATTGGAACATAACCCGACTGTTTCCTTGAGATGATCAATCCATTTAACATTTTCTTATTGTTATCTCATCTAATAAAAAAACATTACCAAATGTATTAGAAGATGATATAGTTCCAAACTTTCACATTATAAAAAACATACATTTCTATGAAATAGTATGATAATTCATTCATCATATCAAAAACAATGAAAAAATGGGTTCAAACATTTTTCTTTATTGTATAACCCTTGAGAAAAAGGGTTTCAAAAATATTTCACTATAAAAGATCTCCTCAAAACCTAATTTTATTAATAACCATCTTATTATGAATTACATAAAACATAAAAATCATGAATAATTTTATTATCCTTGGATGATAAATTTAGTATTGAATATGTAAAATTTCATAATTATGTCTTATAGGGGAATGATTTTTAAATATCAATTTAAATATTTAATAAAAAAATAACCTTTCAATTTTGAAAACCTTTTTTAAAAAATATTCTCTATTAAATAGGAATAAATTTTAATTAAAAATAACATTATATGATTATATTGGAATCATAAAATCATTAATTAATCATGAAGGTGGAATAATATAGTCATTTTCTTAAAATAAAATCCATTCCTTCTTTATTTTTTCGAAATAGTAAAAAAATTTCATGTTTGGAAAATGATTAATAAACTCATTTCAAACCATTTTATAAAAACTCATGCTATTGTAAACATTGAATAAAACCTTCAATTTATAATATAAATACCCATTTTGAGAGAATTTTTAGAAAACATATAATTGGAAGAAAAATATTCTCTACTGGATACTTAATTATATACAAAATCAAATTATAATGAGATTTTGAAATAAACCATTACTGCTAGGGTAATATTTCAATCATAAGACTGATGAAAATATAATCATATATCACTATGTAAATCCACAATAAATTTATAATGATGTTCTAAAATCGAAATGTATTGTTATTATATACACAACACAAAAAAATAGGTCGTGTATATGGCCAATGTCCCAAGGAAATAAAAGTTATACAAAAATAACATATATCTAGTCTTGTATTTTTTAATTAATATATTGAACCCATAGAAAAAAATATTTTTTTATTATATAGTTATTTCATAAAATTATATCTATATTGCAATTTATTATTTATATATAACATTTCATCACATCTTATCAGTAATTTATTATAAAAATTAGTTTTTGGGTTATAACTGCTTCATTTTCCATCTATGTTTCAGTTTTAAACTATTGATCCATATAATTGGTTCATTGTATCATAATTTCTATAATTTCCACAATGAAAAATATATAATATATAATAACAACATACATATTTATAATAATTCATATAATTTATATATTTAAAAATGAAATTCATCATTCATGGAGATGGTAGGCTGTATGTATGGATGAACGATATTTTCACATTTCAATTGATAAAATGAATGAAATTTAAATAATAATTAAAATTTAAATGATCATTAAAATAAAAAATATATAATATATTTACATTATACCCATTTTAATAACCATCCAAAATTAATTTTGATGAAAAATTATTTGTATCTTTATGTGGTGACGGTATGTTGTACGTACGCACGAGATATACTTTAAATTTTTTTTTATCTTGAAAGTTGTTTTATAATGGGTTTTACAAATAATATTAATAATTAAGAATATATAAGATAAAGAAGTAATTATTTATAATAAATATAATATATTTAAAGCAGTTAAGAATGATTAGAAAAATAATTTGATCAGAAATAGATAATACATCTTATTCTCAATGAATCATTTTGAATTCCACTAAGGGTATCTTTGGTTTTATTTTTTTAATATTTAAGAACTTATATAGTGAGAATAATGAACTGGGATAAATAAATTTTCATATCATGGTCATGAAAGGGGGATCAATCTGATTTAACAAATTGAGAAAGGAGGTTCCATTTTATAATTTTGGTGACAATATCTTTTTTAGTTTCTCAAGTTAATAATTATAAAAAATTTATATTCCATACTAATAAATAAATAAAAATTGATTCAATGAAAAAATAATATAAGTTTGAAATCATATCAAAAAATATATTTTATAAAAGTTTTCTTTTTTATATTATAATGTAAAAATTTTATTAACTCGTAGTAAATATATTTTAATGTTATATACTACCAAAAAAAAATCAATATTAAATTGTAATAATTTCTTATATATGGCACCAATTGGACTATAATTTTAATATTTATACAATTTATGAATATATAATAATAATTTCATATTTTTTATTTAGTTAATTTTTATATAATGTAATAAAATATTAATCAAATAAAATATCATCAGTGTCAATTTTGATAAAATTTAATTTTTGATATTTCAACTATAGCAAGACAACAATTATATTTTCAACCAAATATTTTATTATTTATCTATAATGTTCATGTAATATATACAATTCATGGAACGCATTAATATAAAAAATTTAATTTAATTTAAAAAATTTAATATTGTTTATTTGATTGTTCTGATAGATGAATATTTATTGCATTAGTGTTTGTAGAAATTTAGGGTAGTTATTTAATCCCCAAGAATAATAAATAAATTTTAATAATTAATATAAATCTATTTTCTTTCAAAATAATTTATTATCATCATTTAATTATAATATACCCATATTAAAAATTATATATTTGAATGATTCATCAATGAATTTTCATTAAATAAAAAGTTATAAAGGTCAAAATCACATCCAGGTGTACCCAAATGATTATAAATTTGACCCTGGGATGATAACGGTCAAAAAAATTTACCTAGTAAAATGGGAGAATGTTTTAATGTAAATTTAATGTTTTTAACATATTATTTTTCCCCTTAATTACTTGATTTACACATTATAGTGGAAACAAAATATATTAATGTTATTATTTATATTGACAAATAAAAATAAACAATTTACTAAATTATGAATCATTAATTCATAATATATAATTATTTTTTTGAAAATAAAAAAATTTATGTTTTATAATTTAATTTATAATAAAGCCATAAAAATAAAATTAAAACCAGTTATTTCATAAAAATTTACCATTTAAAATATTAACTATTTTGACAATAAATTCATTTATAAAATCTAATTAAAAAACCATTATTAGATTCTCTAAATTAAAATTAAAATATTTAATTTTTAAAAAAATTACAAAACAAAAATTTACCACTTTTATTCTCTAAAATAAAATAGATAATTAAATAAAAATCAGTTTTTCCACTTAACGTTGATTAATTATAGTCATTAGTAAATTTATGAAATTATTTTTATATAAAATTTAATATGGTGAATTAAAATTTAAAATAATTTTTTTTAAAATAAAATTATATGAACTTTAATAAATTAATATTTACTGATAGAAAGAATAAAGACGCATTTTTAATGAAAATTTATTATTGAAAAATAAAATGACAATGAAAAAATGTTTGGTTATTGTCTATCAAAATACCAATAGACTCATAGTTAGTTGGAAAAATATTTTTATTTTATAAAATAATCATTATAATTTAATCACTATAATTTAACAACTA
Source organism: Viscum album (assembly GCA_963277665.1). NCBI lineage: Eukaryota > Viridiplantae > Streptophyta > Magnoliopsida > Santalales > Viscaceae > Viscum > Viscum album. Next base: position 1,298,454,419 of record OY728161.1, read on the forward strand.
GGTTATAATTGAAAAATATTATTTTAATAATTAATCATAGTTTTTATATCCATAATGTTGGGTGAAAGACAAACTATCAAACCAATAAATTATTTTAATAATATCATTGAAAAAAATATCCATATGTTACATTCTACAACACTTTAAATGTATTTTTCCATCGAATGTAACTGATTTCATTAAAGAATATGGGGATAGATCTACCATATCACTTCCTCAGGATCCTATATAGCAATTAGAAATTTTTTTGGACACAAAACATTATCCAAATGACTGGTTTTGTTTGATATAAAATCATTTATACAATATCAAATAGAAATCATCTATTCATCATGATTAATATATTTATATTGTAATATGAACAATATATTTAGTAAATATGATTTATCAGGATGTAACTTCCTAATGAGAGTTATATAGAACACTTATTAAATATAATAGAGATTTGGTAGAAGTGTCATATAATAAGATATTTCCCTTATATGATAAAGTATCACAAAGGGACTAATATATGTAGATTTTAGTTTAAAATTAATATTTATAGATAAAAATATATAGAATAACCTTCTCAACAAAATAAAATTTCAGAATAGGTTGATGATTATTAGAATACATATTCGTTTAGAATTTTGTTTCCCTTATGAGTTTTTGAATGAATATAACCTTATTTTATAAAACATTATAATGAGAAGGATCCATTATTTTTCTTGTTATAATTTTATTCAGTATGTAGGATTTAAACAGTTATTTCAAAAAAAGTTTTCTTAAGGAGTCATCTGAATGCTTAGTTGAAAGACATTATTGTAACACAACACAACTATAATGATTTTTTAAACATAATAACTTATAAAAAATGGAAATTTTTTATTATATCATCTTTATTTTGAAGTATTTTCTATTACTAACTATCTTCCTAATACTGATACAAATTTTTGAAACTAAACTCTATATAAACAATAGTCTATCGATATCACCCAAACATTGAACTAATATTTATATCCCAATTATATTAAATTTAATATGGTAATATAAGAAGCTGTTACACTTTTTAATATTTATTTTTTCAAAGCAGATCTAGATAAAAATATCCCCTGAATAATGTTTATCTATATTATAAGGTGACTATACGTAACCTATAAATACCCTAATAATATAAACAACAAATGTTACTGATATTTATAATCATGTGTCCACAAAGTATAAAAGAAATAATTCATGAATATAATTAAAATATATACATAACCATGTGGTTTTATTTTTAGAAAAATCTCATTAAATATGTATAATATTGATAAATTCCCATCACATAAGAATATTAATATCAGTGTTAACCAATACAGCCTTGAGGGTAACCATAAGTTTTATTTTATTCTTACATGGAGACATATACACTTCCAAATGTTAATTAACTATTATTCTTTATATAAGATCTTATATTATATAAAAATATGATCTATGGAAACATATGTTTATACATTCTCTACATAAATTTTATTTCATTATTATATAATATACATTAATGGGCATAGTCACACAAAATTTTACAAAATGATGAAAAAAATCATTTTGATATAGATCATTAATAAAAAAATAAAACTTGAATCACACAAATAAAGAGGGCAGACAATAGGTTCCACAATAACCATGATTCATTTAATTCATTATGATTTTATAAGAGTAGCCATTTTATATTGTTTTCAGAGGTTATTGTAGATTATTGCAAACATTAACCATTGAATTGGGAAATTGAATCTCACACATCGGAGACAGCTTTCACATGAAAACTAGAGTGTGGATTTTTCATTAGTTTGCATCATCTAATACATTCCAATAACTAGACCATCAAACATATTTCTATATTCATGATATTTATGAACAGGCTTTACACATTTAATATATATCCTAGTTCTGTTAATAAAATTCTCTTGACGTTACATCACAGAATTTTGACATGTATATGAATAGAATTTATATTTACATTGTCATTTATTTGAGTTTCCATGAGAATATTCCTTTTTATTCTTATCAAAACCATATGAATAGTTGGAATATATAACTTCTATCTCAATTTTAATTACATATCAATATATTTTTTCACATATACTAAAATGTAATGTAGATAATGGTTCTTAGAGACTTGTCATAATAATATTAAATAATTAACCAACTTTGCATTCATGAATGATAAATAAACCATATAAATGTATTACATGCCTTGTGGTTGATTCATCTTAAGCACCAATTGATTCCTTGGAATTTTAATTATCTTAGGAAATAAAAAATACATTATTTTATATAGATTTCTTGGAAATTACTAACTTAATAATATCCTCTTAATCTCATTCCATTCCATGGATTCAATATATTCATATATTATTATATTTTCGATATAATTCCACCATTTATCATCTTCACCATCAGGATGAATAATCGTTAGGGAAAATGTATCATGTATTGAGAATTAAAAAGAGAAAAAATACATTCTCAATAGTGTTCACCCATCATTTAAAAATTATTGGATCAGAATAACCAATAGAATATGGTGGATGTTTCCCTATGAATAATTAAGTACTATATTTTTCAATCATTTATTAATTTTTAAGATCAACTTGATTCATATCTAGGTAATGTTTTGTGAACATTTCATGAATATTCTACATTCTAGATCCCATTACATTTTTTTTCTCATTAGATAATTATTTAATTTTCCATTATACTATTTATGAACATGGTTCCATAGAGTAATTTCTATTCACTAAAACCATAAATAATAACTAGGGAAACACTATTCATAGTGTAGAACACCATTGATCTAAAAACTAATTTATATAAAATCAAAATTAGAAAAACCTATTCTACATCATCTTGGGTTTAATATTGATAATTCATGATAATAATCAAAACATTAGTATATTTTCCAATACATAGTCACATCACTGGGTTTGAATAAATTATTTCTATCCCAAATCATAACGATTACTTAAACCCTATACTAAAATAACTATAATAGACTGAACATTTCATACAAATATATTACATTTATTTCGATTAATATTCTACATAATAAAATTATTTCTATTCTAGAATCATATGGAATTGTTGTCCTTATAAATTAAATATAAAAAAAATTATTTTATGAATGATCTTCAATATCACATAAATTAATCACCTAATGGAGTTCTCCTCTTAGGAATACACTATGTAAACCATTCATCATTAGATGGGGAAGAAATCTTGAGGATGGGTGTGCATGGATTTCTAGAAATGGAAAATATATGAGATATATTTCAATGATAATATGGAAGCATATGATGCAAAAAATGTGATGTGATCCAAAACCTAATTTATATATTTTGTACTGAATCATTCATATATCATTAATATGATTTAGGGAATTAAAATAATCATTTCAGAAATCATGTTCTGTAATAGATATAAATCATCAAAAACAAATCATAAAAATTAATATAATTTCATAAAAATGTGGCACTATAAGAAATATAGAGAACCATTTCACATTTTAGGGTTATTTACCAGGACCCAAATATTATTGGATCAGTACACACCGATTTCCATAGTGTACCAGTTGGGCCCAATTTCCCATAGTTTGTTAGGGAAACAAATTTTCCATAGTGGATCAAGCCCACCAACTTTTTTCCCATTTTAATATCATGATATGTAATATTTTACCAAAATAATTTGAAGTAGATATTGGTCAAATATGTAAAAAAATGAAATAAAAATTATGTGATCCATAGTATCATAAATAATTAATCATATAATATCCCTTGAAAAAATTATTTTCATATATATTTCATTTCTATATAACCCTTGGAAAATAAATTGTTTGCAAGGAAAATTAATCATGGAATATGTCATGTTAATGTAACAGAATTCATAAACAAAAATTCACCATAAAAATAAACCATCTAGAGAAGTAATAAGGATTAAATATTTTAATAATATCCAAAATATAGAATAATTAACATCAAATAATGTTTCCTTATATATAATATTATTTATAATAGTCACCTAAAACAATTCACGAGGAAAATATTATATCTATATGAAATTTTTTTAAAAGATACACATTGAGAAAGGAAAACAATTTCTTTTAAAATAAAAATTAATGAATTTATTGGAATGTTAAAATAAATATTATTTATAGACTGTGGGAAAATATTATCGTTTATTATATGAAAAAAATACATTTTACATTATTGTTGAAAAATTCACTATGTAGCTCATTTGTAAAATCACATATACAATTGTTTTTTAAAAAAGAAATGGAAAACAAATTAAAAATTAATATAAGACTAATATAAACCTTATTGAATTCAATTTTAGATATCAGGGACAGGGATGTAAAATACTCCCCATCAGATAATTAAACACAAAAAATCCAAAAAAAAAATCAGATTGTGATGTAAGCCATTTCAACTCTGGTATCATTTTAATTATAATCTTGATAAAAGAAAGAAACATATGTGAAAATGTAAATAAAAAGAAAATTATTAAAAATCATTGTAGATTAAAATTCTTGGGATCTATATAAACCATAAAAAATAATCATTTGTTGAATTTGTCATGTGTTCACTTAAAAAAAGTTGAGGTAAAAATACTATTCCTCTAGTCTTTCTATACATCATTCACATTATAAATTCTTTTACAATAAATACATAATTATAATAAATTTTTTACATACCATTAATTCAATAATACAATTTATTATTTTTTTATTACATCATTTCACAAATTTATTATTTATTTATTGTCAAAATCATTATTCTGGTTGATAACTACTACATTTTCCATGCATGTTACATTTTGGCTGTCTTGGTCCTTATACGTTGATCTTGTTATCCTCAATTTTAGAAATATAATAATGGTAAAAAAAAATATATATATTATTTATATTCATATTTATAATAATTTAAATAAAGCAGTCATAGAAGAATGAATGACACCATTCATGGAGAAAGAATGTTATGTGTAACTATGAATGACATTTTGATTTTTCAGTTGATAAAATGATTAAAATATAAATTATAGTTTATATTTTTCAAATCATTTTACAATAATATAAATCATAATTATTCGTTAATATCATCATAGTACCAACTCAGTATTGATTATGATTAAAACATATTTCATTGATACATGGATAAGGTAAGCCGTATGTATACTTATGTGATGCTTTCACTTCATGTTTAATGGGAATGCTTGTGTATAACAGTTTTTTGTTAATAGAAATAATATTTAAGAATATTTAGGTTAATAAATTATTCATCTTAAGATAACGATTATTGATTTATTGAAGTTGAAAATTAGTAGAAAATGAATCTGCCCATTTAGAGATATTACCTCTTATTTGAAATATCTCCATTTGATCTCATCTAATGTGTTATTGGGATGATAGATTTATGAGAAAAAAACCTATAGATTATGGATTTAGAGATTCAAATGATAAATTTATATAGTATGTTTTAGATATAATTCTTAATTTTGTATAAATAAGTGTGTGAGGAGCTTACTTTTAATAACTGAGGTGAGGGGTAATTTTTGAATTTATCAAAATATTAAATTATAATAAATTCATTTCTGATTGAAAAACAACCTAATGAATATTAACTCAATTATAAGATATTATAATGTTTTATTATCAAAAAAATTAAATGTTATACACATTTCAATTTTATATTAATCTTTGTCATTTTTATTAACCTATAGTTAATGAATTTTAATTTTAACTATTATAAAAAATATTCAAATATTAAAAGGTTCTACATGGAAATTATATGGTGCAAATTTCAAAATAAAATCCAAATTTATGTTATTTGAGACACTATCTCTATAAATTATGTTTTTAAATTTTTTTTATTGTAAAATAATTTAATAGAATATTATTCCAAAAAAAGTCATTATTTTAAAGATAAATTCATTTCAAAATATAAAATTTTAAAATATCATGAAAACATGTAAAATTAAATCCCATTATTTTATTACATTCTGAAAAATTAATTTTATTTTATATAATTCATTGGTAAAATTAAATATATCATATTATTTTAATGTTACTATTTTTAATATCATTTTATAAATTTTTTTGTTAATTGAATAATTACTATATCAATGTTGTTTAGGAATATATGGTAATTATTTAATTCATGAAAATTATAAATAATTTAAAATCACTTAAATAAATAATTTATCATTCTGTGAAATTTTAATTGTCAAACATATAAACGATATAAGAACATAATAAAATGTATATTGTAATTAAAAACATGAATGAGACCTCATTGAATTTTCTTTAGATAAAATATTATAAATTTCAAAATCTAATTGAACTATCACAAAATATTCATATATAAATCTCTTGGAATATTATGGACAAAAATTGTTCATCCAATAGAGTAGGTAAATGTTCTGGAATTATGTTATAGGGCTTGTCATATTATTTTTATCCTTAGTTTCATGATTTAAATATTATTATGATAATAAAAATTGATATGGTTACTAATCATACTGGACAATAAAAATGTTTAATTTATTAAATATTGACCCACTGAATCTAAATATACAATTAATATTTTGAAAATTCAATATAAAATAGTATACTAATTAAATTTAAATTTAAATAGAAAAAATTATAGAAAATTGTTTTTTTGAAATATACCACTTTTAAATATAAAGTGTTTTTATACTGAAATAATGATTAAAATAAAATTCAGAAACCATTAATGAAATATTTTAAATCATAATTAATTTCATATAATTTAAATCTAATGCAAAAATAATTTTATAATATAGATTCATAATAATAAAATACTGTTTTCAATATAATTTTGGATTTTTCAACATTACTTGAAAAATATTTTTTTTCTAAAAAATCCAAGAATTATATTTAAAGGTATTTTGAAATAATTAGTTAATTTATAATATTTAATATTTGAATTAAATTTACATAACTTATAAAAATTAGCATTGACTCATAATGTGATGAAAAACTGTTTTTTGAAGAAAACATATTTTTGAAGAATAAAAATAATTTACTAAAAATTACATGATTATTTTATAAGAACAAACCAATAGATTCATTTTTATTTGTAACTATATATTTAACATATAAATTGGTAATTCCTATTTATTCCCTCTAATATGATATCTATTTTATAAAATAAATATAATATTTTGATAATATTTCACATTTCTTCTAAAATGGATTATACATGCAACAAAAACTATAAAAGAAGTAAAATAATATAAAAATATATTTTATTAATATCCTTGGGTTTCACAAATCACATTTGATAAAATAAATGCCTCTCAAAATTTCTTTTATTGATATATTATATTAACACTCCAATATATCAAACATTGATATCATATATATCCTATTGTGATACATTGAGTACTTATTATTATATCAATGTCGTTGCTTTTCATTTTTCATGATCCTATATTTTATTGCCCGAGATTTTCCATGTTAATTGTTTTTCTAAATTATATGTGATTATTTTGAGAAGAGGTGCTAAGATGACACAAGATTCATATTCTCGGGGTTACTCAAAAAAATCATTCAAATATTTTTTTGTTTATTAAAATATCGTGTGTGCTCTTTTTTAATATTTTAAATGAGTTCTCGGATTTGAAATACGTGATAACCATTTTGATCCGAGTAGTGGGTTTTTCACAGGCAAGACATAACATCAATCGACATGGGTCAACTGCAGAAAATGTTTTTTTTGGAACAGTTTAATGAGGAATAAGAATAAAAACAAAAAAACTATTTGATTCATTACAATAACGTTTCATGGCGATGCAGTGATGAAGTAGTTTTTTCCTTTTATAAAGAAAACCACATGGAAATTCTACAACATAGTAAAACAACATCGTTGAAACAAAATTTTTCAATTAATATATTGATTGGGATACAGTATTAGGGTCTATCCTTAAGACTTCCCTATAGTCTATTTACAACGAATACTTGTTGTAAAATACACTTATTGGCGAGTGATGAATGAAGAAGGGACGACAGATTGAGACCCTTAATGGGTGGATCACTAATAATGGAGAATGTTATTCACTGATCTATCCACACACCTAGTAGGGGGTTTAATTTCAGTGTGATTTCCATTCCCCTCTATTATATCCAAAGAGGAACACCGACCAAACCACATAGAGGTTGAGCCAATGTTTTATCTTCAATGATTGATGGAAAAATTAGGGATTAATGTGGGATTTTAATTATTTTATCATGATTATACTAACAAGAATAAATTGTGGATGACAGGAACAGAGGACTATACCATACTAAAAGGTGTTCTTAGTTCCAATCCATTCCCCATTCTTGAGTTCTTCGCCTACAGATCCCCGTAGTCATGATGAGATTTTCTAGATGGTTTTGAATATGGAAAGATACCTAGAGTGAGCCTAAGATTATTTTAAGACCATGTAGATAAAAACTTTCACTGAGGGTTGCATGCATGCCTCCGTTTCAAAACAAAATTGAGCATTCGAGTGAGACCGGTGACTAGAAGAAGGAGGTTCACTAGTGGGGGTGTGTAGCAGTGCGACTTCCAAGGAGAAGATGCATGTCGGCTCGATGGATTTTGGAAGTGGACACCATGTATCAATGGATGTGGGTGACAGACAAGGCCATCATCATGATGGGGAGTGGGCAGCTCAACCAGATGTGGCATGAAGTTGCATGACATGGCACAATGTTGTTGTCCTATGACACTATGGAGGGACCTAATAGGGTGGTTCCTGCAGTGGTCGACATCGTTGAACATGGCAATCAGCTACGTTCGCTAGGTGGCATGTGACACCCACCTCCTCCCGGGTGGAGCTAACAAGTCTGCTCCAGTAGGTCGGGCTGAGCCCCACTAGTCTAGGCCAGACCTGACGGGTATGGACATACCCTATAGGTCGGCTCTGACCCAGTTGTGGTCTCACACTCAGTAGGTCAGGTTAGACACAAAAGGTAAGATCAGGTGGGATCCAGATCTATTTTGTATGATCTGGTTGGACCATCTCCCTATTTAACCATCCCATTTTTACTTAAGTTAAAATAATCCTCAAACCATGAGTTCGTTTGATGATACATTTTCAGAGTTGGGACCCTCTATATGAAGCGGTCATATTGAGATACTCTTTGTGAGATTCTACGTAAGTTTTCAAAGGTCCTATTTTCTCAAGGAGTAGGTTCTCCCAGATTGAGGTTGCTATGAATTGAATCACGCAGCTTGTTGTGAACTAGAATGCATGTGATTACCAATAATATGTGTCTTACCTAGACTGTGTGTCTTTCCTAGACTGTGTGTGTTACCTAGACTTTGTGTTTAACCTAGAATTTATTTCTTAAATAGACTATGTTTCTTACATAGATTGATTCTATACTACCATATCCCATAAGGGTGATAGTCCTATAGACTTGAGAGACACTCTATATGTTTCTGAAACTATGTGTGTTACTAAAACATCATGAGTTACCATCACTCGGGGTGTTACAACTTGAGGGTAATGTGGATTCTCGATACAGTCCTATTAATATACCATCGAAACATATTTGGTGTGATATTCCTATAGCAACTCTCTTAATTATACTTATTATAGGATAAATATCGTGAGTCTCTTTGGTACTCAGCTGGGTATATTTCTTAGTGATGTCTTGGTGGTATTTTTCATAGTGATTTCTTTCTGATATATTTTTTTAGTGATTCTTTTTTATGTATATATCAGTGATACCTTTTTGGATTGGTGTCCCAACTGAGTATTTTATAATACCCCAATATAGGATTCATCGTACATGACGTGTCTTGTGAATATGATCGAGATCATTGATGGAGTCCGTAGTGGACAAGAGACATGGGTTTTTCGGGGTGACCTAATAGACATGGTATGCTTCAGCTACATTCAGACAACATACTGAACATTCCCTTCATGTAGGGTTTTATGATAATGTGATATAGTAGTTTGTAGTTTTCCATTTTACTGGGGCTTGTATTTTTTCCCCATTTTGTTCAGTTTTGTACCATACTTTTTGTGGGTTTCCATAGTGGTGTCAATATCTGATTACATAGTGTATTCAGTTTCATATTTTTCATGAAGATGGATGTTTGTGCACATAACAGTACTAGGGAAAATTCCTACCATAAGTGTTATATGCCTACATGGTTGTAGTCTCCACCCCTTAGACATTTGGGGGGTAGGCTTGGGGTGGGCACGTCATGGGCCCCAGTAGGCGGGTCGTGACAGAGTGCTATGAAAGGGCATTCATTTTTACACTTGTTAATGGCAAACAATGATACCATTTTTTTACTGAGACCCTATTACTAGGGAGCCCAGTGTAAAGACCCGTAAAAATTCAAGGGAATTTTTTTCTAAATTTTCTTTTGGATTTTAGAAGAACGTAGTTTCTGACAGCGCCTGATTCTGAGGCCCGGTGTGCCCGGAATTATTTTCCGAAGTTTATCTCGGGTATGTTCAGTGAACGAGCGAGCTGGATTTTCTAACTCTTGAACCTGTGCTAAGAATCGAAATCTGAAGGCACCAATGGAATCGCAGTGCTAGTAATTGCTTAGAAACACCTTTTCTGGAGTTGTGTTTGCTCGGGTGTGGTTTTTAATTTTGGGATAAAGTTAAGGAATAAAATAAAAGTGGTGCAACCGATATTTTATTTTATTTTGCTTAAAGCGGCTTAAACCAAAGTTAAGCGGATAAGATGGGATCCATAATATCCTACCCACTTGGTATGATATTTTTGAGGTGGGGCCCGCATGATCCCCACTGTTTCTTTCCTTCTATGTAACGCACCCACACCCCCCCCCCTTTTTTAATGAAGTCAACAGGGTATTTATTCTGGTTAAGAAACGCCTCATTAAATTGGGTGGTTAAATCGTTAGAATAAATTCATTGAATTAATTGTTCGTTTCTTTTCATTTGAATTCAAACGTGTCATGTGCGTTAATAAAATAAGAAAACTCTTATTTTATTTCTGTTGGAACTTGTGGCATGGAGGGTGTTTGGAGGAAAGCGTTCTTCTTCGACGAAGAACGCAAAGAACACACCAGTATCCGATGAAGAATTCCAAATCCTCAGAAATCAACGATGCTCATTCCATGACGGTTCTTTCACGACGATCCTTCTCTTCCGCAACACACTCTCGTTCGATGACAACATTGAGGTAGGGAATATTTTGAGAACGATTGTATTCCCTTAATACTTTCATTCTAAAGAAAACAAAGAACACAGATCAACTTATTACCTAGTTGATCTGCGAACGTTTTCCTTGCGGGTTGGGAATATTATGTTGCGGAAGTTGTGGAGGTTTATTTTATTATTGATCATGATCTCATTTGTCGCCTTTCTTGGTTTCAATTGGGCTGCCTGTTATCATAATAAAGGGAGGAGTTCGGACCGCACGAACACAGCCGACCCTCCTCCCCCCACCCCCTTGTTTATTTGAATTTGATGTGGCATGAGAAAGGCATCACGGTACCATTGCACCGCGCGGAAACAAGGAAGAACACGGCGAAGAAGCGCGGCACCGTCGTGCCGCACCGTTGAGGCCGAACAAAACCGTGGGTGGAGTCCGGGTCGCGGAGGTGATTTGAAGACCCTACAGTTTGTTTTTGAAGTTCGGATCGACGGACGATGGTGAGTGGATTGGTAGGCGATGACGAAGAAGGCCGCGCGGGCGATGTGAGGTCCTCGCAGTGAAGGACGGGCCCCTGGAGGGCCTTTGGCGAAGACGACACGCAATTCTGACCACCGGAACTCGTCCGAGGGTCCGCGGAGCGGCCCGTCGGTGCGCCTCGCCGGCACGGCGGCATCGGCAACAGGTGGCGGCGGCGCCCAGTGCGCCGCCGGGAGGAGCTGCCATGGATGAATCTGCAGTGGCAGGCCGCGGTCACACGACCGCGCGGGACCGGAAGGAACAGTACGCGACAGCCGGCCGCGTTCGCTGGCAAAGGCGGCCCCACGCGGGGCCACGGTCTCTCCACGCGGGGGCTGCGCGCCCCACGCTTTGCTCGGCCATAATGGTTGAGCCGACCCGCCGGCCCCCGGTCAGCGCCAGCCAGCTCGCACCCAGGCCGGGCGGGGCCGCGCCGGCTGGGCCGGGTCGGTCCGGTCCCAGACCCCCCGTTTTCGGACATCTTTTGGTCTTTTTCTCATATCTTGGGCTACGGACATCCGATCGATGTACCTTAAGCGGCGATATGATCCTTGGATCGAGACGGTCGATTCGACATATTACACTCAAGGTTTCAGATAACTTTGGGTTCGGCCCGGTTGGTTCGGATACGAAACCAACTGGGCCCTCCGAGCGGAAATACTTATATCTTGAGTTCCGGACGTCCAATTGACATGCCGTTGACTTTGTTGGTTTCCTCTTGATGAGATAGAACATTTGGATTACTCCGCTCGAGGTTTGGACATTGTCGGAGTACAGACGGGTAGGTTCACTCACGAAACCAACCAGGCCCCTGGAACGAAAAAGACAATAACTCACAGACCGTGTGTTCGATTGATGCGCTGTCTATCTCATTAAATTCCTCTTGATGAGATGGAACTTTTGGCATACTTCGCCTGAGTTTTGGATGCAGTTGGGGTATGGTCGGTACGGGTTGTACCTGAAATCCAACAGGGCCCCTAGAACGGAAAAGCCGATCTCTTTCAGACTGGACGTCTGTTTGATGAACCGTCAGCGGCGTTGGTGATCAAGTTGAGAAACGGTCACTATGGGTATAACCTATGAGAGTTCGTGGTATAGTGGAGATACAGCCGGGTTGGTTCGCACACGAATCCAACCGGGCCCCTAGGACGAAAAGGCTAATAACTCACAGACCGAGCGCCCGATTGACGCACCGTCTATTGCATTGAGACCCCTATGACGAGGAAGTCCTTTGAGATACTTCTTCGTGGGACTTGTGATTCTTGGAGTATCGACCTGTATCTCGTGGAGTGGACCCTCCCAGAGATGAGCATACAGAGTACGGAGACCGTGTAGCTGGCTGTGACTGATGACTGCTTTTCCGATTCAATTCGGAGTGACTAGTAAAGCCCAGTGGGGAGCACTACTTTGTGAGGTGGCAGAACCATGGTGGAGGAGCACTACTGTGTGAGGTGGCATACCCGCGGTACTCGATAGGAGGAGTACCTCTGTAGGCTGTGAGGGGGAGCACTACTATGTGAGACGGCAGACCCATGGCGGAGGAGCACTACTATGTGAGGTGGCAGACCCGCGGAACTCGATAGGAGGAGTACATCAGTTGTCTTAGGTTAGTGAGAAGTACCTCGGAGATGTGACAGGATCACTGTACACTCCAGAGACGGACTCATCAGCAGTTACAGTTTTGATAATGAAAATCCCGGTTTGAGCTGAATCTTTGACCTTGGCGTTTACCTCATGATTTAGAAGGGTCACTTGATAAATTAGGTATACGTATGGGCATATACCTGGGTAGTGGTTATCCGATTATTTTAAAATCTTGTGTTTCCTCATGATTGAGATGGGTTACTTGATAAACATAGGTATATGTATGGGAATATACCTATATAGAGGTTATCTGCTGAGATCTGCTTTGTGGTTATCCTTGTTGGTTTTAGTGAGACCTTGAGGGTCTCGGGGTCCCTACTGAGTATCGTTATACTCACCCCTACATGGTATATGCCCGCACCCCGTTGTGTTGGCTGCAGAAGATGGGCAGTGCTGACGGAGGCCAAGAGTTCAAGGACTGGACGGTACCCAGAGGTGGACCACCTGACGAGTCAGTATCCGGAGGTGGACTTCACGGCGAGACGATATTCGAAGGGGGTTGACAGACGAGAGTATTGAGGAGCTACGCTATCGGTAACTACCCTTCGGGTAGGATCTGTGGTGGACGATCTAGGAGCTGCGCTATCTATACCTACCCTTCCAGTAGGATCCGAGGAGAACGACCCAAGAGCTGCTACCTTTCTTCTATCTATTTGCCTTTTTCTGTTGTAATTTTGTTCAGTTGTAGCTATATTTCCGGTTGGGTTTGTATTCTGGCCCATTTACTTTTCATCACATTCTTTGTACTTAGTGTTTTACTTCTGCTTGTACTGTGTGGTGTTTTGTTACTATTATAAAGGCAATGCCTTCCCAGTTATTAGGACTTATGCCTTTGGTGCTAGTCGCCAGCCCCTGGACTATGGAAGGCGGGCATGGGGTAGTCACGGCATGGGCCCCGTGGACGGGTCGTGAAAAATTGGTATCAGAGGAGTCGGTTCTACCGCAGAACATATAACAATGATATTTTCTTTCTGTGAAGAAATAGTTTTAAGGGAACCGAGTGTGGTTTTTAGTTCAGGGAGTCCAGTGTTGGTGCGGCTGGTCGACGTATCCATACACCAGGACACTAACAACTGATTTCTGACTTTATGCAGGAAAACACTGATTGTGTGTGTGTTTCCAGAAGTTTTTAAAAGTCAGCTCAACCAGGTCAGCTCACTATGTATAATCATTTGACCGTGTCACCTTGTTTTTTTTAGGATGCATTTTCATGGACGACCAGCTAGAGCCTAGAGGGATGTTCGTACTGACAGCCTGCCGAGCAACGAGGCTTCGGTACAGGGCCCTCTTGCAGTTGTGGCACTAGCGGAGGAACTAGCGGTACAACCATACGTTGGGCCACCGATGCCACCAGCCCTAGCAGTAGGCGATGTACGCCACTTGAGCGCACTGCACGAGTTCCAGCGCAAGAGGCGACCCAGGATCCGGGGTGAGACGGACCTGCAGGCGGCTGAGGATTGGCTGGAGGGAGTGGTGAGAGTCATTAGGCAAGTGGGGACACCTGCAGACTTCATGGTGATCTTTTCTGCCAGCCTTCTTCAGGCAGCAGCAGGCAGGTGGTGGAGCAAATTGTTCCCGTTTTGCAACAGGATGACCTTAACATGGGGAAGACTTTGAGACCTTTTTCAGGGTGGAGTTTGTGCCTATAGCTCTACACCCCGAGCGTGTATAGGAGCTTCTGCCTTTGCCGCAGGGTTTTCGATCAGTAGCCGTGTCATCTGTGGGCAGTAGACCGGTGATGCAAAGGTCCAAAAGGTCCAGAGTGAGTTGTACGAGGAGTAGGAAGTGTTATAAATGCGGCAGGACTTGTCACCTGGCACGTGACTATCTGACTCCTCGTACAGTTGATCTGCAGGCTTTGGAGGAGACACCGAGGCAGAAGCAGCGGCGCGTTCTTGAGCAACAGCCGAGCAGTGGATAAGGCATTAGAGCTCCGAGAGCATGTGGATAGGAGCGGAACTATTGGATATGTCCCTTGTACTTCTTGTTCCATGTTGTTGTTGTATTCGTGTCTTAGTACTATGAGTTACAATAATAAAAAGACACGTATCTTTGTGATGTTTGCTTTCCTGTCCTTTGTTTGGTTGATACTGAGTTGTCCCGGTTAAGACTGTTGACTTGACCCACAATTTCAAGATTTCTACTCGAGGAGACCTAGTGACCTCACACTGATGCCGACAGTGTGACTCGACCCTTGGAGGCGAGAGTGACAGTTGGATCTCTTGGTAATAACGTCGAGGCCTTACGACGTCGTCCATGGCATGAATACATCATTTATGTCCAGATTTACTGTATTAGGCAATGAACGTGGTTCATCCAGGGGATGAGACCGAGTTTCTCTTTTCAGAAAAGGAGAAATTTTAGCAGCTCTTTTAGATAATAGGCAAAGAAGGTGCAGATCATCCAGGAGTGGATGAAGACTGCACAGTCTAGTAAGAAACAGGAAACTGGTACCAGTCTTAGAGACTCAGGCATGTTAAATGTTTCAAGAAGTGGAAGCATTATGGAGAGATGAGTCTATGAAGCAGAAGACGTGGTGGAAGAGCTAGGGAAGCAGCATGTGGTGGTGTACGTTTTAACATGCTACAAACACCCTCTTTAGTTGTCCCCACCAGGCTTAGGGAGCTGGAGGGCAGGGGAGGAGGGTAGCTGCGTACGGTCAGCGAGAGTGACCCGATGGCCCTATGATTGATTCGAGGGACAGTCTGTGTACACTACTTACTGTCGTAGTAACAGATGTTGATACAAATCATTCCTTCCTTCCACAAATCTTGTCCCAGACCTAGAGTTTCCGTTAAGCCGTAGAATTGACCCTCACGTCTGAAGATACCTTGGGAGAAGACTCGATAATCACACTTATGCCGACAGTGTGATCAGACCCTCGAGGCGAGAGTTTCGTTTGGAATCTCTTGGTGGAACCGTCAAGGCCTTACGACGTTGGTTTGAGTATGAACTTGGAAAACACAGTTCATACACAAATTGATGGTATTAGGTAACAAGGTTGTGGTTTAACAACGATGTCGGGATGGGTTTTCCTTTGTCTGCGAAAAGGAAACCCCATGCAGCACAGGAGGGTGCGACCGATCACTCTTGAGTCGGTCAAACTTACCCTCATGGCCGCAGTCGTTTTGAGTTCCAGTTCTAATAGGAATTGTAGACCTATATAGTTTGAGGATGACGATCGCGTCCTTATATGGGTCTCACCTCGACAAGGATTACAGAGATGTGGCCAAGGCGGCAAGTTATCTTCGAGGTTCAGTGGATCATTCCTAGGTCCTCAGCTGGGTAGGTGGGGTGGTTTACCGCTTGACCCATCCACCTTAGTTGCATCATGTGCACGATGACTTCTACGCATCTCAACTGAGGAGATACGTGTGTTATCCTTCACATATCATCAACCATGGGGAGATGGACGATGGAGATGGGGTGTATTTCATATAGGTTCCATTGGGGATCGAGAATCGACAGGAGCGGATCCTATGAGGATGGTTGATTCCTCGGGTTCACTTTCATTGGCAGTACGAGAACCTCTAGGCAAGCACATGGGAGCGGAAGGCTCAGATGCGTTCTCAGTACCACTTTTGTAACCCTAGTTTGTGTTATAGATTTATGAGGACGTAAAGCCCTGAGGTGAGATTAATGTAAAGATCCATAAAACTTCAAGGGAAATTTTTTTTATAAATTTTGTTTGGGATTTTACAAGAACATAGTTTCTGACGGCGCCTGATTCCGAGGCCCGGTGTGCCCGGAATTATTTTTCGAAGATTAGCTCGGGTACATTCAGTGAACGAGCGAGCACGTTTTTCTAACTCTTGATCCTGTTCTCAGAATCGAAATCCGAAGGCACTGATGGAATCACAGCGCTGGTAATTGCTTAGAAACATGTTTTCTAGAGTTGTGTTTTCTCGGGTGTGGTTTTTAATTTTGGGATAAAGTTAAGGAATAAAATAAAAGTGGTGAAACCGATCTTTTATTTTATTTTTCTTAAAGTGACTTAAACCTAAGTTAAGAGGATAATATGGGACCCACAATATCCTACTCACTTGGTAGGATATTTGTGACGTGGGGCCCGCAAGAGCCCCACCGTTTCTTTCTTTCCATGTAACGCACCGACACCCCCCATTTTTTAATGAAGTCAACCGTGCGTTTATTCTGGTTGTGAAACGCCTCATTAAATTGGGCAGTTAAATCATTGAAATTAATTCATTGAATTAATTGTTTGTTTCTTCTCTTTTGAATTCAAACGTTTCATGTGAGTTAATAAAATAAGAAAACTATTAATTTATTTCTGTTGGAACTTGTGGCATGGAGGGGATTTGGAGGAAAGCGTTCTTCTTCGACGAAGAACGCGAAGAACGCACCGATCTCAGACGAAGAACTCTAAATCCTCAGATATCAACGACGCTCCTTCCGTAACGTTTCTTTCGCGACGATCCTTCTCTTCCACGATAAACTCTCGTTCGACGACAATGTTGAGGATGGGAATATTTTGAGAACGATTTTATTCCCTTGATACTTTCATTCTAAAGAAAACAAAGAACACAGATCAACTTATTACCTAGTTCTTCCGCGAAATTTTTCCTTACGGGTAGGGAATATTATGTTGTGGAAGTTGTGCGGGTTTATTTTATTATTGATTGTGATCTCATTTGTCGCCATTATTGGTTTCAATTGGGCCTCCTGTTATCATAATAACGAGTGGAGGTCAGACCGCACGAACACGACAGACTCTCATCCCCCCCTTGTTTGTTTGAATTTGTTGCGGCATGAGAAAGGTAGCGCGGTGCCATTGCACCGCGCGGAAACGAGAAAAAACGCGGTGAAAAAGTGCGGCGCCGTCGCACCGCGCCGTTGATGCCGAACGAAACAGCGGGCAGAGTCGGGGTCCTGGAGGCGATTCGAAGACCCTGCAGTTTGTTGTCGAAGTGCGGATCGATGGACGATGGTGATCGGATTGCTAGGCGATGATGAAGCAGGCCGCGCGGGCGATGTGAGGTCCTCACAGTGAAGGACGGGCCCCGGGAGGGCCTTTGGCAAAGACAACACGCAATTCTGACCACCGGAACTCGTCCGGTGGTCCGCGGGGCGGCCCGCTGGCGCGCCTCGCAGTCACGGAGGCGCCGGAGGCAGGGGCGGCGGTGCCCGGCGCCCCTCCGGTAGGAGCCACCGCGGCGGCAGGCCGCGGTCCCGCGACCGTGCGGGGCAGAAAGGAACGGGACGCTGCAGCCTGTCGCGTCCGCTATCAAGGGCAGCCCGGCGCGGGGCCGCGGTCTCTCCACACGGGGGCAGCACGCCCCCCACTTCGCTCGGCCGTAACGACTGAGCCGACCCGCTGGCCACCTGGCCAGCGCCGGCCGGGTCGCACCCCGGCCGGGCCGGGTCGCGCCCCGCCGGGTCGGGCCGACCCCGGGGGGGTTGGGCCGGGTCGGTCCGGGCCCAAACCCCTCATTTTCGGACCTCTTTCGGTGAGGTGGCAAACACATGGCGAATGAGCACTACTGTGTGAGGTGGCAGACCCTTGGTACTCGACAGGAGGAGTACCTCTGTAGGCTCTGGGGGGGAGCACTACTGTGTGAGGTGGAAGAACCATGGCAGAGAAGCACTACTGTGTGAGGTGGCAGACCCGAGGTACTCGATATGAGGAGTTCCTCATCAGTCTTAGGTTAGTGAGCAGTAACTCAGAGATGTGACAGGATCACTATACACTCCAGAGACAGACTAATCAGTAGTTACGGTTTCGATAATGAAAATCCTGGTTTGAGCTGAATCTTTGACATTTGTGTTTACCTCGTGATTTAGAAGGGTCACTTGATAACTTAGATATATGTATGGGCATATACCTGGCTAGTGGTTATCCGATGATTTCATAATCTTCTGCTTCCTCATGATTGAAATGATTTATTTGATAAACTTAGGTATATGTATGGGCATATACCTAAGTAGAAGTTATCTGCTGAGATCCTCTTTATGGTTGTCCTTGTTGGTTTTAGTGAGACCTTGAGGGTCTCGGGGTCCCTACTGAGTATCGTTATACTCACCCTTGCATGGGCTATGCCCGCACCTCGTTGTGTTGGTTGCAGACGACAGGCAGTGCTGACGGAGGCTGAGAGTTCGAGGACTGGAAGGTACCCGGAGGTGGACCACCCAACGAGTCAGTATCCGGAGGTGGACTTCACGGCGAGACGACACTCGGAGGGGGTTGAAGGGAGAGAGCATTGAAGAGTTTCGCTATCTATACCTACCCTTCGGGTAGGATCCGTGGTGGACGATCCAGGAGCTGCACTATCTATACCTACCCTTCATGTAGGATCCGGGGAGGACGACCCAATAGTTTCTTCCTTTCTTCCAGCTGTTTGTCTTTTTCTATTGTACTTTAGTTCATTTATAGCCGTATTTCCAGTTGGATTTGTATTCTGGCCCATTTACATTTCATCACTTTCTTTGTACTTAGTGTTTTACATCCGCTTGTACTCTGTGGTGTTTTGTTACTTTTATAAAGGCAATGCCTTCCCAGTTATCGGGACATACGCCTTTGGTGCTAGTCGCCAGCCCCTGGCCTATGGAAGGCGATCTTGGGGTAGTAACGGCATGGGCCCCGAGGACAGGTCGTGACACCCAGTGTGGGTGCATTTTCTGACATATTCCTACACCATGACCATGAATTCTTTTTTCTGACTCGGTAAAAGAAAAACCTTATTGTATGGGAAAACTATGGTTCATGCATCATATAAGAATTGACAGTTCTATCATGTACTTTTTTAGAATGTTTCTGGACATCAAGTATACTCTATTGATTGTGGTGCATCTTTTTTTGTTTTAGGATGACTTAATGAGACATCCATCAATGATTTTGTTGCACTAATAAGAGGATGGTTTGCTGAGTGATGAAAAATGATGTAGGGACCATTTCTAGAGATAGTTTAACACCCCAACCCATGTTAGCCAGATTTGGTGCATCATTAAATAAAATTGGCATGATTACAAAGAATCAAGTCCTGAAGGACCAGTTAGTTTATCAATCATGGAAAATATATTTCATTCATGAACGTTACATTAAATTATAAAATGAAAAAGAAACAAAATTGTCTCCATTTTCCACATTCATATCCCTTAGACTATCCCTATAGGTTAGTAATAATATACTTCTTCTCATCTTAGAAAAAATAAAACATAGAAAGGGGTTATCTCAGATGCTCATTATGGATAACAATATAGTGAAAACATTCATAAATATGCATTAACACATAGATAATTGTATAAAACTAAAAAAATCCTTTTAAATATATAATTAATCATAATATGGCAAAGTTAAATTAAATAATTCCATTTAATAACTCACATGGATATTCTACTAGTCGAATAATCACATGTAATATCAGTATCTAATTTCAAAATTATGTAATTCATAATGCCATACATCATAACCATATAGTCAAGGCCTCATGACGAGACTAGAAATAATATTATGTCATGGCCTTGTGCCATGACACTAGTTTTTCACATGATACCTACCGATGTATCGAGGAGATATAGTGGGCTCCACCTATTACTTACTATGTCCAATGCATTCCTCATATTAAAATGTTGAAACATAACGTAAACATTTGTATTAAAACAACCATATGAATTGTCAGTTCTTTAACCATAAATCATTAATTGTATAGAAATATCACATTCACAGTCAATCATATCATATATCACTCAATACAATCATAAAGATTATATTTATAACAAATTAACCTCATTCAAGAATATTATACAAATGGTTGATGACATAGGTGAAAATTATTAGTAAAACTCTTTGAGAGAAATGTCAATTCTTCATGAAAACATTTAAATTTCAAAAAATTTATAATGGAAGACATTTAAAAGACATTTTTGAATCAATGTGTCCTATACCACATTGAATCTTTTGAAGGAATTAACATTTTAAAACATTCATGCCCATATAAATAAATCAATTAAAACCATTTTAAAAATATAGACATTTATTATAATGATTTAGAATAATAAATATTTAAAGTGTTAAAATGATATTTTAGTTGAAGATTCCATTAAAAATAATCCTCTTGAAAACTCTTTTATCTTACATGGACAAGGATAATAAATATATCCTAGTAAATACTTAGATAGAAACCATCTTGAATAATAATGAGATTGGTGAATTAACCCTTACCTTGTACATTTCCGTGGATGAGGGTATATTAACCACCAGTATAATTCTTAAGTTAATGTGATTAAATTAAAAAATAACCACATACAAAAATATGCTATCATATATTATCTTCTAATATTTTTTTGTTAATAATATTTTAGTAGTATCAATGTTTCGAGAGTTAACTGATTCATTTTTCATTATATGTTTTGTTATGTAAGTCATGTTTGAAATGGATAGGATGTATTTGATTCATATCCAAAATTTTATAATAATCTTGAATATTATTTTTTATAATCAAATGAATATTATTTTTGAATTGATATAGTTTCGAATGAATATTATCGAGTTCTTGGAGACGACAATCTGTACAAACACACGAATTCCACTTCCAATTCATTTTTTCTATTTCAAAAGGTAATAAGAACAAATGATACATTGATATATTATTCTTCCAGTATAATATAATATTTTAGATACATTACATATGGTCATTAACAACATCCTTTATATGTTCCATGTATGATATTAACAATTCATATCACTTTGAGGGGGCAGTATTCCAAACATCATCAAATAAAATTATCATATATATACAACCTAAAAAGAATAAGGTAATGCTAGAAAAGAGAATTTCTGAAGATTATAGATAATATATTTGTCCTACATATCATATATAATTATAGTTACATCATAATGGACACAAAAAGAGGTGATATTATAACATTGAATAATCATCATTTCATGAGATAGTAGTTCTCCGTCCACAGAAACATTATGTTCTATAACTATTAGATGGAGGTGAGTGTAAGTTTAGTTCAAATACTTATCATAAAAACAACCTAGTATTATGGACATTGGTTTTTTTATAAAATATAGTAATAAAGAGTGTTTAGGGGGTTGGAGAAGAAATATAAAAGAAAAGAACTTAAGAGAAGATGTTACCTTTAAATCAGGTAACTCCCTTTTCTTTGAACCAAATGGATTAATTGAAAAGACTGCCACTTATGGTAAGGATTATAAGAGGAATATATGGATGTAGAGTTCTTAATTGTGTAGAGGTTGGATTATCCAAGGGGTATTACATGTGTGAGTAATGAGATAGAGTTGATGGATTTTAATAGGTGGCCATACTCTTTAGAAAAGTTTGAAAATATTATTTTATTATATAATGATTTTTGGTTTCTAAAAGACCGAAATTACACAAATTCAATGATCAGATGACTCATATTTGAAATAAAATCATCAAATAAAAATTGGAATGTTTTTGGATATTATTTTAATTTTTAAATTATCAATTATTTAAATCATTCATTAATGGGGTAAACACTGCATCATTATTGTGTCATAAATAATTTTATTTATTTGATGTATAAAAATTATAAAAAAATACCATGATGTAAGAAATAATTTTATATTTAAAATTAATATTTATAGTCTAAATGAAAAATTATATAACCCCATGTAAAAAGTGGTTTACTAAAAGATATATGTTTGTCATTTTTTCATTTACATCAAATTAATTAATATTAAGAGTCATTATCACTCCAATGTGGCTCATGGGGTGTCAAAATAGTCCCAAGGATTCCCTTGGTGGGTCATATATCAAAAAATAGAAATAAGACACATGTTAGGGTAGTTTAATATTATTATAATAATATTTGTTCACCATTATTTACCAGATTTACCCTTTAACTATTGTAAATAAAATATTTACTAAAGTAAATATTTATAATGTCTAAATAAAAGTTACCCATTTACACATTTTTAACACCTCTTATAAATATGGAATACATTTTTCCAATTTGAAAACACATAAGTGGAAGAAATTAATTTAAAATTAATTCCCACTGTCAAAACAAAAAAGTGTGGTTTTTAGATATAAAAAATATCAAAAGATTGACATTTGTTTATCTCCAATTTCAAAGTTAAATTGAATCCAATGCCAAAAATTGGATTAAATAGTAATAATATAATATAATTATAATTTAAATCATCTCTAATTTATAATTTAACACTATAATTTTTTTGATTAAAAAAGTTGTTTTTAATTAGAATTTGGTAGTTTTCACTATTCATCAAAATATGAAAGTTATTAGAAATATTCCAAAAATTTATACAAACTAAAATATTATGTCCCTATTCAAAAGAATAATTTAAGTTAACTAATTTTAATATATAAAATTATCAAATAGTGAATTTAAAAAGGGGTCACCATTAAATGGTGAAAATTGTATTTTATTTAAAAATATCACTTTTATCTTAAAAATTGAATTTTCCTTACATTATGTATAATAAAAAAAGATGAATGTTAAAATTATATAGGATATATATAAAATTCTCTATATGGTAAATTCTATTCATAACTGATTTTTGAATGGTTAGTTTGGTAAGTTGTGGTGCGCCCGATCTCGGTGTTGTGTGTAGCGCTAGCTATTGAATTATTTTGACGAGATAACATATTGTGAAATATTAAGGTGTTACATTCTACAATCCATCAATAAATTGAGTCCTCACAATTTTTTTTTTAAAATAAATGGTTAAAAATAGAAATATACTTTTGTGGAAGACCAATATCAGAAATTTGGAATATAAAATTTAGTATTAATAAGAGGGAAGGAGAAATGAAAATGTATCAACCAAAATAGGATTTCTAATATGAGAAAATTGGTGGAAATTATCGGAACATAAGTATAGGAAAATGTAAATATTTATAGGGAGTGATTGTGGTCAGCAATCCCAAACAAGTGTAAAATTGATGGCACAATGTCATCAATCTTAGATGATTTAAAATATAATCGGGTTTTAAAAACATATGTTGTTAGGATAACACATTTTCAGTTTTAAGATCCCTTACCTAAAGTTTAAGAATTAATTTTTCATAGAATAAGAGAAAAAAATATACATGACATGGTAGTTCTATCCTCTAACTATTTTTTAACACAAACTCATCTTTCACTAAAAATGATAATAGAACATAAAAATCTTCTATTTTTCTTAATCTTATAGGGTTCCCAAAAAACGGATTTATAATTCATCTATCATACCTTTTAAAAAACTACGTTATACAATTCAGGACATCACGTAGGTAAGTGGAAGGTGATGCACCATTGCCACCCTTCTGTTGCGGGTTCAAGTCTCAAAACCTTGTCGGACGCGACATGATATTGTCAGACCTCGGGGTTGGACTTTTAATTATAATTCAGAAGTAATATTATAAAATTTATTAACCTCAATAATTTTATCCAATGTCAAACATAATCCATTTCAACATTTAGACTTATCCATAATACTTCTGTCTAAACTCACAGCCAAAAATTTATAATAAAGGTAAACACAATGAACATATTTTTCTCCTCGTAATAACATTTTAATACATCATCATGTATTTTCTTAAAACATTGTAACATCATAAATTACCATAATAACTTATTGAATACATTAATTATCCCTTGTTCCTTATATATTACTCAATGAATTCATTAAATCCAAAAAAATTTAATACACAAATAATAATGGAGTAAACAAACCATTAATCAGTTCCAAGGATGTCAATAATACACAATAGAATTTCTTTAAATCAATCATCTCTTATTCCAAAATCCATTCCACAATATCTAGAACATATTAATGTTTATATATTCATCAACATTTTATTTATTAAAATTGTTAACTTTATATTGAATCACTTTTCTTGGAACCACACAATCTCAAATCCTTAATGAAATATTACTACAGTACAAAACTTATATACTCCATAATTCTTATAATCAGTATATCATTGATACAACACCCAAATGAAATAATTAATTAATAAAAACATAAGAACACTGGTCATTCCTCTTCATCGATGGTAGTATCATAACATGATTATTATCCAATATCATCATTTGGGGCATACTCGGATGATTTGTCCATTGATTCATGTAGTGTCCCAAATCCTTGCAGATGAAGTATTGTACATATGAAACCATTTTTTCATTGCAATTACATACTTTGTGTTCGTTTTCTCTTCACATATAACAAACCCCCATTCCCTTCAATCACTTACCAAGGAGATTCATTCCACAACAATCACATATGGGAGAATCTTTATTTCCCTAATTCCCTTTATCTGTATTTCTCTCTACCATCCATATCATATATGTCTTCCATTCAAATCTATAGGACTCAGAAATTTTTTTACTTATCTTATTAACACATGATACTATTTTTCCATATGATGATAATGCATGGGACACTATTTCATTTCTAAATATTGTCTTAATAGCATGAAAGATATGATCCTTCTAACTGTTTGGATAAGGCGTATTGTTTTACTTCTCATTCCATCTACTGAGTGTCATTTATAAACAATGATATACAAAAGGATAGTTTATTAATTGCAACACATAAATACAAACTTTTAAAATAACTAACTTAAATTGAAATGATTATGAATTTAATGTAAAATCATAAACCCTGTTTTCATTAAGGATGCAATTACTTTTCAATCCGTTATAATGGATTGTATAGAAAAAGAGAATTATCTTAAGAAAATCCCCCAGGAGTGTCATAACCAAATGTTAAGTAAGGCCCGTTGTCGTGTTCCATGATATCCAGAGTCAAGACCAAAACTCCTTGTCAGATTATTCACTCCAAGGTACTTTGTTCCAGAGCCGCCACTACCTTGTCCTATCCAGACAGATATGTATTGCTTGGAAAATTCACAAAATCTATACATTTCAAAAATTATTAGATGTTTTACATACTAATCCTCAATGTATATCTTAGGGTAATTTTCTCTAATAAGAGTTTTTATCAATCTGGTTTTTAAGGTTATTGTTAATCATCCTCTAATACCGACTATAACACCTTGACCCCAGTTACCCAAAGACGATTCATTATTACTTAATATTGGCTTGATTAAAAGGAATCATGTTCTGAAAGACTGATCATTTTAGAAGTCCTGGAAAATAGATTAAATTCATGATAATTAAATTACATTATAAAATGAAAAACAAAAACAAAATTGTCTCCATTAATGACATTCATATCCCATAGATTTTACTTGATGGTCAGTCATAATATACATCTTTTCTTCCTAGGAAAAATAAAACATAGAAATTTATGGCCTCAGATTCTTAGTAAACATAACAATATTGTGGGAGCATTCATAAATAAGCATGAACACTTAAGGAAATGTACAAAACAAAAAATTCCTTTTAATGATAAACTTCAGAATAATATTGAAAAGATAAATAAAATAATTCCATTTATCTATTAACATGGATATTATATTAGTCGAATAATCAAATGTAATATCAATAGCTTATTTCATAATGATGGAATATATAATGCCAGAAATAATAACCACATATTCAAAGACTTATTAGAAGACTAAATATTAGATTTTGTCAAGGCCTTGTGCCAAGACACTAGTTTGTCTCATGATATCTACAGAAGCATCAAGGAGTTTTAGGGGGCTCCACACATCACGTAATACGTCCAATGCATTCCTCGTATGATAATGATGAAACATAAAATAACCATTCGTATTAAAAATAACATAAAAAATGTAATTACATTAACTATAAATGATGGATGGTATAAAAAATTAGCACATTCACGGTCAATCATTTTATAAATGAATCAATACAATATTGAATATTGTATTTATAATAAATCATTCTCAATCAAGAATAATATCCAAAAAGATGTTGACATCGTTGAAACTAATTAGAAAAAATCTTTCAGAAAAATATCCCTTTTACATGAATACATTTAAAAGTCGCACAATTTATATAGGAAGACATTTAGAAGACATTTTTCAATAAACGTGTCACATACCACTTGGAATCATTTTAATGAATTTACATTTCAAAACATTCTTGTCCAAATAAATTATTTTTAAAGCCCCATTTTGAATGCATGAAATTAATCAAAATGATTTGGAAGAATAAATATTTAAACTATTATAATGATATTTTAGTTGAAGATTCACATAGATTGAATAATTTTGAAAACACCATTATCTAAAATGGAATTGGATAATAAAAATTTCATAGTAAATACTTATACATAATCAATCTCGAATAATAATGAGATTACGGAATTAACCCTTAACGTGTACATTTCATTGGTCGAGGGCACGTTAACCTTCTGTATAATAGTAAAATAATAGTTATTAAATTATAAAAGAACCACATATATATGTAATATATCATATATGGTCTTCTAATATTTTTTGTTTATAATATTTTTTAGTACCATTGTTTCGGTTGTTAAATGATTCGTTTTCCTTTATATATTTTGTTACTTAAATCGTGTTTGTTATGGAATGAGTGTATTTGATCCATATCTAGAATGATATAAAGTTATTAAATATTATTTTACACAATCAAATGAAAATTATTCTTAAATGGTTATGATGAATAATGAATCTAATCATGTTCGTGGATATGGTAATCCTTATGTACGCATGAATGCTACATTCATTTCATTTTTTTATTTTAAATGGAAAGAAGGAAAAATGATAAATACTTATATTATTATTAAAGTATAATAAAATATGTTATATATGTTACATAAGTTCATTAACACCTTCCTTTATATGTTCCATGTATGG
The DNA here is from genome assembly GCA_963277665.1 of Viscum album. NCBI lineage: Eukaryota > Viridiplantae > Streptophyta > Magnoliopsida > Santalales > Viscaceae > Viscum > Viscum album. The sequence goes on from OY728161.1 coordinate 1,298,482,508, forward strand.
TATGGATGCGTCATATCACATTGAGGGGACGGTAGTCCCACATCCTCAAATAAAATTATCATATATATACAACATGAAATGAATAATGGTATTCTATAAAAGAGAATTATAGAATATTATAGATAAAATAATTATTATAAATATCATATATAATTACAGTTCTATAATAATATACACCATAAGTTGTGGTAGTATAATATTGAACAATAATCGTTTTGTGAGGCAGCAGTTCGTCATCCATAGAAACATTATGTTCTATACACATTAGATGGAGGTGTGTGTAAGTGTAGTTAAAATACATCACATAACAACAACCAATTTTGTTTTGGATACTGGTTTTGTTATAAAATAATGATATAATGAGAATTATGGTGGTTGTAAAATTAACATAAAATAAAAGAACATAAGAGAATATGTGAACTTTAAATCATGAAATTCCCTTTGGTTTGAACAAAAAGGATTCCTTTAAGTGCCTTATAACTAAGGTAAGTCATTTAATAGGAATATTGGGATGTTGGGAGATTAATTGGGCAAAGGTTGGATGATCCAAGGGGCTTGAGATGTGTGAGTAATGGGTTAGAGGTGGTGGCTTTTTATAAGGGAAATGAGGTGCTATTTAGGATAGTTTGAAAATATTATTTTATTATATAATGATTTTTGGTTTCTAAAGGTCCAAAACACAGTATATCCAAGATAAAATGACTCAGGTTCAAAATAAAGTCATCCAACAAGAATTGTATTGGTTTAGAATATTTTTTTTTATTTGTAATAATCTCATTTATTTAAATCATTTGTTATTGTGGTAAACACTGCATTATTGTTGTGTCAAAAATAAATTTATTAATTTGATGTCTAAATTTTATTAAAATAATACCATAATGTATGAAATGTTTTTATATTTCAAATTAATATTTATAGTCAAAAGGATAACTTCTATAACCTAATGTAAAGATTTTTTACTAAAATATATATGTTTATTTCATTTTTTTCTTTAGATTAAATTAATTAATATAAAGTGTCATTATCACACACAAGTGGCTCCATGTGGTCACAAAATCAACTAAAGGATGCCATGGTCGAACATATATCAACCAATATGAATAGTACACATGTTAGGGTAATTTAATATTATTATAAAAATATTTGATAACCCTTATTTACCAGATTTATCCTTTTTACAATTTAAATTATAATATTTACTGCTGTGAATATTCATAATGTATAAAATTAAAAGTTAACAAATCTAAAAAATTTAACTTCCGGATTCAAAATACGGAATATATTTTTCCAAATTCAAAAAACATTATTGGGTTAAATTAATTTAAAATATATTCATGTTGTCAGATCAAAAATAGTGTATTTTACGAAATAATAACTATCAAAAGATTAACACTTGTTTATGTCTAATTTCAAAGTGAAATTACATCCGATGACAAAAATTGGATTAAAAGGAAAGAATAAAATCTAATTATAATTTATCCCCATTCAAATTTATTATTTAAAACTATAAATTGTCTAGATTAAAAAAAATTAATTAAAATTTAATATTTTTCATTATTCATCAAAAATAGGAAAATTATCAGAAAAGTACCAAAAAATAATCCAAACTGGATTTTTGTGTCCCACTTCTAAAGAAGAATTTAATTTCACTAAAATGAATATATAAAAGTCTCAAATATTAGATTTAAAAAGGGGAGGTATATGAGGTGTAGGGCATGCTGTTGGATTATTTTGGATAGAAAATGTACTATGAATTCAAGGGCTATTATAGATAGTACCTCCCAGTTGTGTACCCTTGATAGCAAAACCTGGAGAGTAGTAGTTCCTTCCAGAGATACCACTAGAGGATACATGAAGTCTTAGTGAATTTCATGAATTTTAATGGAATATATCTCTTAGGTTCTAATGGGAGATGGATCATTTGGTAGTTGAGTACTCGTTTAGAGGTGGTGATGTGAGTCTTTCACACAGTGTGAACACCTCCCACCAAGATGATAGTTATAGTCACGAGCCTTCTTCATGGCTCAGTAGGGAGATGGTGGAGCATGATAACTCAGACACCTGAGGTTCTGATGCTATCCTGGTCATACAATAAGATCCTCTTTAGGGAGAAGATTTTTTCAGTGATGTGATGCTTTGTTAGTATACATGAGCTACTGCACCTGTAGTAGGATAGGGTATCAATAAAAGTGTACTTAGTGAGATTCACATATTGATATCACTACTCTATAGATGTGGTGAGGGACCCAGTATTTACGTCCCATTCCCAAGAGTAGGGACTATTCATGGAGATCAAGAAATCGACGATATATCGTTTATTCCCTATGCATGATGTGGTGCTTCATCATGTTATACCAGTAGAGATATTTCCTATTGAGTAAGTAAAGGTGGTGGGAGATACCACTAGGTGACTGAATGTGGAGTCTTGAAAAGTGGGTTGTTGAAAGCATAAACATGGTTCCAAGAGTACTATAGAGTCTATGGGTCGACCCTGTGATATGGGATCAGTGGTCTAATGCTCTCAAAGAAAAGCATGTAATCTGAATGTCATATTTTATTACATTTTCGGTGGATGGTAGAATCTAGATATTGATTTCCTATCCCAGTGCATGACCCAGCATGAGATGGTTGAGGGATTACAGAGGAAGTGGCATAGGATGGTATAGGGTGGTATGCCTGTTGGTGGAGTTTGGAGAGGAACATGATAAGAGGAAGGAGATGGCTAAAGGTTTGAAGACCTTCCACATCCACCCCAACAGGTCCACCCCGAAATCAAGGAGCTCAAGGAAAGGGGTGAGGCTATCTATAAGTGATATGGACTTTTGATCTCAATAATCCAGAGATGATTAGAGCTGGGTACTGTGTCTTTTCCACAATTGAAGTGGTTTTGATAGACATTGGTGCAAGTCAAACGTTCCACACCATGACCCTTGCACGAGACATAGAGATTCTAATGAAATCATTGATTCTATCCGCACAATTAGAGACTCTTACCGGAGAGGAATTAATGATCAAACACTAGTAACAATAGTTGTCTCTTACACTTGGTGTGATAGTTTTTATTGTGATCTCTTGGTAGAAGCATCAATAACATACATCATTTTTCAATATATGGACTTTTTATCAAATTTTTATACCTCGATCGATTATTTTAGTCACAAAGTATGTTGTGTCTATGAATGTGGGACAAAGTATTCATTTATTACTGAGAAGGAAACCAATGAAATGTAGGATGTACTCACATATTGAAATGTGTATCCGATCAAATATCCATTGGATTTCATGAAACTTGATGTAGTGGATGATACATGTACTCAATTTAGTTTCATTGTGAATGAGTATGATGACATTTTCCCAAAATATGTTCCAAGAATACCTCCTCGTAGATATGTAGGCTTATGCATTTCCATGTACACCAGGATGGAACTGATATCCACAATGACATATTATATTCCTCCCAATGACTATGAGGAATTGACGGTATAACTGGAAAACTTATATAGTATGGGATTCTTGAGACCCAATGTTACGCAATAGGAAGACCATGTTTTTATTTAATAAGGTATATGTGAGTTTGAGTTTATGTTTTCACTTATGGAGGCTGAACCAGGAGACCATGATCAATAATTATACACTATCGAGAATTTATTACATCTTCGATCAGCTAAAGGAACCAAGATGGTTCTTGAAGATATAAAATAGATCTATCAATCATCAGCTTCGAGTGTAGGAAGAGAACATACGAAATATAGATGTTAAATGTCACTAAAGTCAATATGAGTTCTTATTTATTCTTTTTGGGGTGTCTAAATCCCCAAAAATGTTCATGGGACACATGAAAATGATCTAATCTCCCTACCTAGATAGATTTCAAGTGGTCTCTATTCATGACATCCATATGTAATTAGTGTCCGAGGAGGAGCATGTGATACACTTGAAGATGGTCGTAGACATACTCTGAGAGAACTAGATTAATAGGATGATTTTGAAGTATTAGTTCATGATATGGGAGGTCCAGTTTCTGGGACACGTTAGTTCAGAGGCGACAATTTCATTAGATCTAGTAAGGATAAATGTGATGATTTCTTGAGAGCCAACCAAGAACATTTCTGAGGTGTGGAGTTTCTACGGGTTGTATGGCTAATATTATAGGATCATATCTGATATATCATGAGTAACAACATCCATGAAATTGGAACCCCGTAGTGTGGAATGAGATGTGCCATGATATATTTCAGTAGCTAAGTTATAGTTTAATGAGGGATTCTATCATGAGATTTCAATAGAAGGGTGTCGAGTACATGGTGTTTTGTGATGAATCAATAAACAAACTCGGTTGTGTCTTGATGAAGGGGAAAATGATGATCGCTTATGGTTTACATTATATGAGACCACATGAGTATAGATATTTGTCCCATGATTTATAGTTGGTGGTGGTAGTCATTGCATTGCTAATGTAGCGCCACTACCTTTTGGGTGAGCGATTTATCTTCAAATTGGACCAAAAATGTCTTAGTTATATCTTTTCTCAATTGGATCTAAACCTAAGTCAATGATATTATAAATATTACATAAATGAATATGATTTTGAGATATCATATACTCTTTGTAAGGGGAAAATGGTGGAATATTATATTAGCTAGAGATCAAGTTCACAGTTACTGAATAAGGCCTCAAAGCAGTTGGCCTTGCTTAATAAATCCTTTGTGGATGGAGATGAATTATATTATCACCCATCGATAGTGGTTTCCCCTCCACTCTTATAGAGTTTCATGGAGACACAAATTAGAGATATTAGTTGTGAAACTAAACATTCTCAATTGTCCACAAGGCATTCCCCTGATAGATATTATAAAGGCGGGGAGCATGTTATCATTTTCAGGGGACACACAATTCTACCAACAGCATTATTATTGGAGTTTTTTATGGTGTTCAATTCATACCCTTTGGCTCTACATCCATGAATGGAAAATATGATCCAGGACATCAGATCTCATTTTTGGATGTGTGGGATAAAGAAGGATGTAGCAGAGTTTTCTTCTAGATAGATACCTTGTCATTTGGGGAAGGATGAGTACCAAGTTGAAGTTGTTTTGATATAGCCCATTGGGGTTCCAGAGTGGAAGTGAGATAGAATATTAATATAATTGATGATGGTTATTCCACCTACGTCAAGAGGGAATGATACCATCTGGGTGATCATTGACCAACTCACCATGTCGGCCAACATCCTAGAGATTCAGGAATGGGGTTCAGTAGAGTGATTTTGACACCTCTACAAATGGAATGCAGTTCAACTCCATGAAGTCCCATCAATGATAGTATCGGATCATGAACTATGATTTACATTCTAGCTATGGAATGAATTGTAGAAGGTGTTTGGGACTCAAATATTCTTGGGAAGAACTTTCCACCAACAGATATTCAGTCAAACAGAGATGGCCAATTAGGTCATAGAAGACATGCTATGTATTTCCATCCTAGATTTTGAAATCTTTTGGGAGTTTCACCTACCCCTGGTGGTGTTTTCATTCAAAAATAGATACCAATCCAACATTAGTATGGAACTATTAGAGGCATTTTATAGGAAACCATCAAGGTTTCCACCTTGTTAGACTAACCCTAGAGAGTTATCGATCATGGGTCCGACATTGGTATATGCTACTATAGATAAGATACAAGTCATCCAAGAGAAGATGAAGACTACAGATCCATCAAAAGTCTTGTGATTATATGTGATAATGTCCCTTAATGTTTTATATGGGAGATCAAGAATTTTTTCAGGTCCCTCTTCAACATGGATTATGTAAATTGGGATGGGTTTTCATGTTATCTACTATGTTAAAAGAACTTTTATTGATAATATGTGTAGTAGGTGAGGTGGTGTACCACATTGATTTACCTCGGTATTTAGTGTTGGTGTATGATTTATTTCACATATCTTAGTAAATGAGACATGTAAACATCCCATATCATGTCATTTACTATAGAGATATGGAAATTGAAGAAGAGGAACATGTGTAGTATTCCATGTGAAGATCGAGGATCATTAGGAAATGACCCACCATAGGTGATCAATTCCTTTAGAGTGTGTTCGTTGAAATCACAAGAAACTCAAGAATGGTACATGGGATTAGGAGGATCAAATTAATGCTTAGTATCTCTATTTATTTGTTTATCCTTTTTTAGGATTTTTGGGACGTACATCCAAAATTTTGGGAGAATGTAATTTCCCAGATTTTCCAAGTAATTTTTTTTCGAAAAATATACGGGTTTTTATCAAGACCAGTCACTGAGATGACATGTAATTTTAAATCCCGGGGATCCCAGAATAAATTTTGAAAATATTTTTTTTATAAAATATATCATGCATGCTTGGAATTTTTATCTTTTAAACATGTTCTCATATTTAAAATATGATGGTGTCATTGTGTTCAGAGTAGCATGTCTTTATTTGGTAGGAAACAACATCTACTAACATGAGTAGATGGAAGAAAATATTTTTAAAAAGTTTTAAAGAAGAATAAAAATAATCTTAATTGATTAATTTATTCATTCCTTTATGGTTTCACGGTGACAAAACAATTTTGTTACGCAATGACTTTGATGATGTTTCATATTATAATTGATACAACGTGGTGAAACTAGTACTCGGTGAAAAAATGGTGTAGAATGATGTTTCTTCAATTAATAGCTGGGAAATGATATTGGATCTGGCATGATCTTGAAAAATTTCATTGAGGATCTGATGAAAAAATGTGTTGGAAAATCCTCTCGTTGGATAGCAATGAACATCAATGAGATGGTAGATCTACATCATTCGTTGGAGGATGTATTACAAAGGGAAACACTCTTCACTAATCGATACACAGTCCATGTATGGGGTATAAATTTTGTGACATTTTCTTCCCCCATTATTTTTTCCAATGAAAATGGTCGAAATCCCCATAAATAGGATGATCTAAAGTTCAATAGTTTATGTGGGGTTAATGAGGGAATTAGATATTTGGTATTTTAATTCATTATTTGCTATATTTCTCACCAGAACGAATTTTTTCTTACACGAAAAAAGGTTGATACCCTTTTAAATATTGTTATGGGTGCCTTTTTATCCTCGTTCTTGTGTATATCTCCAATAGGCCCTCATGGTTGTGTTATGATTTTCTATGACGTTACGAATTAGGCAGAACAACCGTAGTGACAAAAAGTGAATTTTATGTCTGTGGTGATGATGAAAATAGACCAAGGGTCACATGAATGATTCTGTTTTGAAAAACAGAGCACCGAAGTGTGATTAGTGACCCATAGAAGGAGGGTAGGGAATGGAAACACATGTCAGTGTCATTGGTGGCATGTGGAGGCATGGCCTTCTGGCGGTAGATGGCCACTGGCTCGATGGCTGGCTACAGATCACCCCACGGATTGTTAGAGGTAGGGGTAGAGAAGGCCACCGTATCTATTTCTGGTGGATAGCTCAACCATATGCGGCCCAAAGACGCATCATATAGGGTGATTTTGTGTTCATGTGTGACCATCGTGGGGTGATTTACACGGAGGATGAACACGCTGAACGTGGAGGTCAACTTCATTGAAAACACGGGGATGCGGCACCCAATGCATTCTGGGTGGAGTGAACCAGCATACTCCATTGGGCTTAGCTAAGTAGAAAGTTAGGCATTGGGCCGGCTGATACAACAAGTTTGGCCCAGCCAGTCCGAGATGGACCCAACGGGTCGGGTCGAACCTACCTGCTCAAGCTAGGCATAGATCCCACATTCCCTTTTTTACTAATTACCAAAAAATCTAAAACAATGTGTTCATTTGACAAGTCATTTTGGGAATTTGTACCCTCATTATTTGGAGGTCATTTTGAGATAGTCTAAGTGATTTTAACATAATGTTGGAATATGGCCTATTGTCTTGAGGATTAGGTGCTCCCAGAATGAGTGTGTTAATGAAAAAATTATATGGATGGTTGCGACCATGATGTTATGTGATAACCTAGACTATGTGCCTTATTGAGACTATAGATCCATCCTAGACTATTTTTCATACCTACATTTTGTTTCTCACATAGACTGTGTGTCTTACCAAGACTATGTTGCTAATCCCATATCCTGCAAGGGTGTGTGTCCTCTAGTCTTTGATGACACCTGGTGTGTTACCAACACTCTGTGGATAACTAAACTATTTTTTTACTACATGATGGTAATGTATAAACATTCTATTGTCCAAATTAAGTACTATGTAATTATACATGGTGTGATCTAACTCTAGTGACTCTCTTGATTATACTTCATAGAGAATACACTTCATGTACCTATTTGGTAGTTTTTTGGGTTTATTTCTTAGGGACAAATTTTTTGGTATAATTATTAGTGAATTCATTATGGAATATTTCTTATTCATTTCATTGTTTTATATTTCTTAATGATACCTTAATGTTTTTTGGTCTCTATGTAGTATTTTTTAATCACCCATGCACAAACAACACCCACACATGTCTTATCTTATGCAGAAAGTTAGCAGAATTGATGGAGTCCTTAGTTGAATTGAGAGTGGTGGATTCAGGGTGAACTGATGGGAAAGTTATGATTCAATGATATTCTAGCATCTTGTTGTACCTATAAATATATTAGGGGTTTCTATAGATGAGATACATGATCATGTACTTTTTCATTTCAGGTGGAAAAAAATTCGGGACCCATTTTCGTCAGTTTTGTTCCTTACTCTGAGTGGGTTTTTTTAGTTGTTTGGATCCATGTTCTCTTAGGGTTTTCACCATCATAATTTTCTTTCATAATGGTGTATGTGTTTGTAGGTACTTAGAAAAATGACTCCCACTTGTGGGATATGCATACATGGTGCTAGTCACCTGGCCCTAGCCGATGGATGGTGGATTTGGGGTAGTCACGAAATGGGCCATGAGGGACGGTTCATGTGAGATATAATGCATTGATGTCTCAACAACAATCCTAATTGCAATAAAAAACAAAAATTTGAATCTATTTTTCACTACAAAATATAAATATTAATCGGAAATCATATAAATCCCTATTATGAAACATGATGGATGTTGAGGTATCTGATAATGAATATTAATTGTCACTATAAAGTAGGTTATATCAATGTTACAATATTTTATTATTAATTTACAGATATATTCGTTAAAATATGATATTATAACTAGTTTATTTACCGTTCATCGCTCAAATTCAAATCAATTAAATATAGTGATCATGAAATTATTTCAACATTTTAACGTGTCTTGTTGACTATTTCTTTGATATAATTTCATAAATTTGGGAAACAAATAATTTAATATCATTATATATTGAAAACCATTGTATTAAGGTACATTCTAGGATTCAACCTGCATATTATTAAATTTCATATTAGAATGATAATGTTCATAGTTTTTCTTCAGAATTTAGTAATTTCAATAAAATTGATCTTAATTTCATGATGAGAGATCAATATAAATAAGTGTTAAGTTAATTATTTCTTATTGACTATAAACCATTAAATCATCAGTTATTCATAAAATAATAATATGGTCTCACAATTTCAAAAACTCCAATTATAAATGAACAAATAAGTTATATTTATTTTATCTTCCACTAAAATATTCAAAGAATTAATAACATTATATAGTTTTAATCTTTGACATTAATATATTGAAATATCACATCATTGAAATTTAAATTTATCAAATTTTAAAAACAACAAAATTATCAGCATGAAATGGAAGAAACTATTTCTCAATAAAAATAATCTATTTGATATGAATATATAAAATCAAAAATATATATATTTATTCATTTCTTAACATTGGTAAAATAATGTTTTAAAATTACCCTAGAATCATGAAAAAATTTCATTTTAAATATCACTAAAACCCTTAAAAATTAATCATATCTTATATAGAAATTGAAAATTAATAACACACTATTTAAATCTTCATTATTTCAATCTTTTAATATCTATTTAATAAAAATTATTAATTTTAATCAATTAAATATTGTGAAAATTAAAATTACATTTAATTGTTCAAAAATTATATATAATATAAATTAATTCTAAAACAATCATTATATGGTTATGTAGAATAATTATATTATATTTTTTCATATTTCATTAATCTAAAAAATTATCAAAACACATGGTTAATAGAATTGTATTACATGATCAAATATATTATTTTCTATATTCCACTTTTACAAATTTAATTAATAAAATTAATCTAAATATTACATTATATAATTTATATGGTCTAATATTAGCTCATCACATTCACATTAATTATTATTGTCAAATCTAAAATTATGTCATTTTTATATATTCTTAATACATTGTGGACTATCACTCCTTCAATGTAGATTCATTTTTATTAAACTGTTTATTGAAACCAATTCTATTGTTAGATAATATTTTTAAAAAATTATGGTCATTATAATTTTTATAAGTCACAAATAATCTATTAAAATATTATAAAAACTAGTATATAATATTTCAGCCTATTTTATTACATAAACAATAATTAAATAAATATTACACAATTCTAATTGTTATTCATATACATTATTTTAAAATGTTTTATCACAGAACAGTAATTGTAATACAAGACATATAATTATCATAGAAAATGATATTAAAAAACAAATCTATATTGCAAGGGTCGAGGACCATGATTAGGGAATTTTATATCATGGTCATCAATTACTATATATATAACAAAGGTATTAAATATCATTTAAATTTTAATTTCTTTCAATATATCATATATATTCAAATCATCAAATTTTTTTATCGTTGATTAGTTTTTACAAATATATAATTAATTTTTAAATATAAATCAAAAAACGAAGATCACTTCATGAGTGTAATCGAATTAATGAATCTCAAAGGAAGAACGTGACTCATAATATTTATGGATTCATCTATAATTAGTACATATGATGTAGGTCACTATGAACAACCAAATAAATCAACAAACTGACCACAATATTTTGGTTTTACAAATCATATATCATATTTACAAAATTTATATTTATTCATTATATTTTAGTACATTCACATTAAAATAAATGCAAGAATATAAAATACTTGAACTTCAATTAAATCTGATATTTTTCAATAGTGAGGCCTATATCTTAGTTAATAACCTTATTCGATAAATAAATAAGCCTTTACACAGTTGTATGGTTAAAAATGTTAGAAAAAATATTTTACAAATATTGTACAAAACTCTATAATTCAATATATGTTATTATAATACCATTATTTAGGTTTGTAAAATTTTAACACTTAATATATAATTCTAAATAATATATATAATGTCTGAGAATAAGATAGATAACATAAAATAAATATATTATAATTGTTTGTAGTCATATATCACAAAATTTTATTTCCACTTCCATGATCCATACACTATGAATTTCGCCTATATTGATGTAAGCTATATAATTTCGTACAATATGTTATATTTAGTGTATAAGCATATATCAATGACATATGTTATATAATTTATTTTACCATGGTTATCTAAATCACATTATTTTTCTAATAAATAAATTATTCTCACTATTTAATTTGATTAAAACATGATACATTATATTATATGATGATAAATATTATGTAATGTTAAATATTTTATGTGATGTTTTAAATATTTATTATGAAATTTATATAAATATTACATTCATTATTTACTAAATATATTTTATGTGTATTTTATGAATATATGTTAATTTAATAATATTAACACACATAAAAATTTAATTCTTTTTAACTACACTAAGTTAAAATTATAATATCGTAATGAATTATATGATTAAATGAAGAAAAATGTTTTGTGAAAATAAATTTTTTATTATCATGTAATAACTTATTTGGGACAATAAAAGAATTATTTTCTTATATTTCAACTATTGATATATTTTTTATTATACTATATGTTATTAATATAATTATGTTTTCTCTAAGAGATAGTTTAAAATAAAAATAATGAGATAAATATGTTTTAAAATTAAATGTTACATGAATTATAATGATTATCAACCATGAAAGAAATTTTTATGATATTTACTTAAGGTAAATTATTGGTTGACGAAAAATGTTTACTGATATAGTAAAATTTTAAACCATGATATAAATTTTTTCTTGTATTTTTATACCCAATTAATTGTTTATGAATTTATGAACACTCCATTTAATTATGTAGTGTTATTCAAAATATTTTTCAATCTCAATGATATGTTCAAATATGTTATATAATTTTTTGTTTAAAATGGGTAAGTGTTAAATTTGAATTTAAAAGTATTTTTAATTGAGAAACATAGTACATTTTTAGTTTAGAATAGCCTGTTTCCGCAAAATATTATATTTTTAATATTTTCATGTTTTACATATTTGGGGTGTTATGGTGGTGAAGTGATTTTATAAGATATTATTATAATATGAAAATGCTATTTGACTTATCTCTCCCCATTATAAATAAATTTAGAATGGGTATTGGGTATTTATTAATAATAAGGGGTTTTCATGATACTTTTTATTTTATTTTTAGTGATGTATTCATTTTTTGTACATCAAATAGTTTTTGTAATTTTTTTCATTAAAATTTATGTTTTATTGAAATAATATTCTAGATATTTTTAATCTAAAAACACCATAAAAATAAAGAAATTATTTTAAAATCATCCATATATTTTTCATTAGTTAAAAAACTAGTTTAAATCATATTTTATGCTAGTTTTACAGATAGTTAATGTAAAAGATTTATTTTTTTTGGAAAAAATGAATTTATAAATACAATTTAAAAAACATTTTATTTTTGAAAGTCTAGTAGATTAAAATATAAACTAATATTAACTTATTGTATTATAGTAAATTAATATTAAAAAATATCTACATTACTACTTAGTTAAAAACCAGATCTCACTACATCTTGAAATTTACGATTCAAAATATCTCTTACAAAGATAAATAAAATAAAATAAATTCGAACATGTAAAATAATATTTTTATTCTACTAATAGTTAATTTATCTCTTTTCCTTTATATTTTCAAGGATAATATAAATGATAAAAAATAAAATTTATGCATTCAATGTGTTTTCTAACAATGATGATATGATAAATAAATTTAATTACTATTAAAAAATATAGCCATATAAATTTTATAATATTTCAAATTCATATAATTTCAATAATAATTATAAAAAAATATCTATATATCATTACCAATTCATTAAAATTATTTTTTTGAATATAATTTATAAATAAAAAATAACAATTTTTCCATCATCTAAAATTCAGTACTTTTAAACCAAGTCGCCTTTCTGCCCACATTTCTCAACTTCTTTTTCACAATATTTTTCTATGGCCATATGTCCACCATGCCATATTTTAATGTGATATGTTTGATATGAAGTAATATATAAATATAATATATATGTATTAAAATAATCAAACATGTGACTCTAATATTTTGAGGAAATTTTTATCAAATATCACCATAAATATACCATGAACAATACATTGTATTCTTTTTAATAAATATAAAATATAAAATATGTAATATAATAAAATAATTTATATATATATTTCTATTAGTGGAATGAACCTTTTTTAATAGAATTTTAAATACCATCTAATATGTAAAACAACGAACACTAAATTTCGTCATTCTAAAATCTGGTGAAAATATATGATTCTTTAATCATCCTACAATGTCTTTATTATCATAGAATTAATTTATGATATAGATAACCCATATCTTATTCATGTATCATATTCAATAAAAACTGTATTAATTTTCCCAATAAAAAATTAATATAGATATTATTCTAGATTAAATAGATATAATTTAATAAAATATGAAAACAAACATATATGGTATATACTTGTTTCATTGTGAAGAAAAATAATGTTTTTGTTAAAAACACTATAATATATCACTGATATTTAATCAGAACAATATAATTAATTTATATTTTACCACTCACTTCCTACTAATAAAATAACTAAAATCATAAAATCATATCCTGACAATTTGGGATGTACTTTAAAAACATAGAATGTGATGTTAATGTTTCTTCAACATGTTATTTCTTTCAAAAAACATTTCATTGAATTTAATTTATTTATATAACATATATATTTATTTAAACTATTTTATGTGTAAACTGATATTAAGGAAATAATTTAGGAATTACCTAGTGTTAGGTTTTTCAAATAATCTAGATAATCAATCCAAAATTGGATAACACATTGTCCAATGTGTACACCTCACCAGCATGGAATTATACTCTAATTTATACATATATATTTTCCATTAATATTACCCTATAATTGACTATCATCGTATAATGATGATCTATATTATACTTATTAATATATTATTTCCTATATGTGATGTTATCATATTGGGAATTCAAAATCCTGTAACTCATTTCATATGACAATTACTGGATGAAAAGTTGTATGATTAGGATATTCCACAATATGTGGAAGATTCTGATATGTATATATAGGTGGATGAGTGGGGTATATTCCCTAAAAATTTATCATTATGTATAAAAAAATCAACTTTACTAAATATTGAATTCTATCCTCCAACATCTCACCCACCTTTTGAACATTACCTTCAGAAGAATTTATTTTTAAATTAAAAATTCTCTTTCAATGATGTTCCAGAGTCACTAAAAAATTCTTAATTAATGCAACCACCTTGTAATCATAATTTTGACAGGGTAGTTTATGTTTTTCAAATGCAGTAGCTAATATATCTGTTATACCTTTAGGTATGGAGGCCTATTATGTGATCTCTTCCTTGAAATCAACATATAGAGAAAATATAAAAAAAATATTATTAAATTAATAATGTATATCTTTTAAAAATAAAATAAATACCTAAATGGAATTTTATGATCAATTTAGTCACAATATTTGATGTTTTTTTATAAATACTTTCCATTTTTATATCCACATCCTTTTCCATTTAACTAGTATAGATGAGAGGAATGAGGGGAAATCTATATATATCTGAGATTATTATCTATTTTTTTATAAAATTAATTTCCTCTTTAGTTCATCTATAAATGGATACCCACTATATGAAAAAATAATTATAGCATCTATTTTTTTATTGTATATCTTGATGAGATCTCCTTTGATCCTATTATTGATTCTAAAATATAAATATTATTATTTTTAGTTATTATAAAAATACTTCAATAACATGACATTACACATTAAATAATGATTATCTCCATTATCAAAAAATAATCATTCTGAAAAGAATATATATTAAATTTATTTCCACTTTTTCTTGTATGAAAAAATTCAAAATTTCATTATTATTTAATATTTCTGCATCTCCTTGAAGAAAAATATAATAATTTCCTTCAAAAGGGGTTAGTTCCATGTTTCTCATGAAACATATGATGATAAGGAAATAATAGCCTCTATTGGTAAGAATATTTCATGATAAGTAAAATAATAATAAATGGGCTTACATAAATTGAATCTTAAAGATCAGCTAATGTCAATTTTTCAACATTTTGACTTTCACATATCAAATTTTATTCATTCTGTTGAAATTTTAGAAAAATATGACTATTAAATTATTTATAATAATTACCACCTAGGTTACCAATATTATTAACTTATATTGATATCATTTAGATTTAGATAAAATAATATGATAATTTATGTAAACATGTGCCACACTAATTACCAACCATAAAAGCAGAAGGTAATGTTTTTTTATTGAGGAATTTTAAGGATCCATTATTGATGTTTGAGTCACATCCTACCGTTAAGATCATGGTGAATCATGTGTTTGATTAAGAATTATCTGACAAAAAATTTGCATACAAATTAAAATTTATTACAGAAATTTAACATATATCTATAAAAAAAATAAAAAATGAAAAAGTAAATGATATATGAAATATAAAGCCAAACATAAATGAAATATTTTAAAAATCCAAATATGTTATATAAATTTGAATAAAAATTCGAAACACATGAAAAAAATAAAAAAAACTAAACAAACTCTTCATAATATTGTTATAGTGGTTATTAATAATGTTAAACAAGCCAATAGTATTTTCAATATACGAAATGATATAGAGAGAATAAAACAATAGAAAGTTAATTTATTTCATTAACATACATTAGTTACATGTAAAAATTATTAATTAGAAAATGATACAATGTAAACAGTACTATAAAAAATTTCAAATTTAACATATTTATTAAAACTAAGGACATAAATAAAAAATATTATTATAAATATTTATGAAAATTTGGGACAAAATGGAAATGTTTAAAAATAAATAAATATTTTTGACTAATAATAATAGGATATAATGAAATTATTATATTTTATATGTTCTATATTAATGATAAATGCTAATGTAAAAATAGAATATATGATTTTTTTCATTAATAATCTCTGCTAGAAGTCCATGGAATTAGGGATATCTCATAAATCATTATAATCGTTGTGGTTCTCATCACCAAATTTTCTTTAAATAAAAAAAATTGATATAAAACTATATTGTAGAAGGATCAATATATTAAATAAATTATTTTCAATATCCTCTATTAATAAATGGGTAATTTTTCTATTTAAAAATATTTAGATTTACGTATTTCATACAGAATTAATCATGTTTAAAACCGTTGTTACCGAAAACCCCATTACATTTGAATATATGAACCCATAATTTAAGGTGATAATAGAAAAATATTTCAACAAAAATACCATATAATGAACATAAATTATAGAATAGATTTTTTTCTCAAACATTATAGAAATTAATTTCTTCACCAACAACTAATAAAATTATTTTTTCAACTCCACATCTATTTTCATGGTATTTTATATAACATGTATATCCATTAGTGTCATATCTAGAACATATAATCATATTTAAACTTCTTTCCCAAAATCTATCTCATTGTTTCATATTAATCGTATGTACCACTCATGATCACATTAAACCAATGGAAAATGTTTTGTTATACTCATTCAATACCGACATATTTTTCTTATTTGAACAATGTTATTTTAACACATAAATGTGTGATTTTATATTCCATTAAACAATATCTATACTATCTAATATGTATATGTGTTCCTAATTCATATATTTAGATATAAATAAATTAATTTCCTACTTATAAATCTACATTCTACAAAAATATATGTGTTCATATTGAGATAGAATAAAAATTATGATGTCCACTATTTAAAATTAATTATTAAAAATATATAAAACCTCCCCCAAAATATACATCTCAATAATATATAATTCTTCTCAACATTAACTCTTATCATACATCCTCAATTTTATGATATAGATTCAAAAATCATACATCAAACATAGATATACAAGACCACAATGCATTATTTATAACGACATATGATCCATTAACTATAATATGATATTATAAAAATATGGAAGAATGTTCATTTTTGATTACTAATCTATATATAAAACATAATTTTCCTAATTATAAATATAATTCTAAAAACTCACATTGTAACAAGTAGAATATAATAAATAACAAACCTTTTTTATTGAAAATTTGTTAAGGATACGTAGAATTACATATAATTACATTATTTGGATATGTTCTATCAAAAAAAGAATGGAATGTGATTTAATTACAATTAACTAAAATATTTTAGTGATATCATTCTTATTTAACGAATAACCCCATGGAACCAAGATACCATGAAGGAACTATCAAAAATAGATTTTTTATAAAATGGAAATTTTATTAAATGACGGAGGCAAGTATGTTCATTTTCCATTTGAAGTGGGAGAAAAATACAAACATATTTTAGATTTTAGAATGTCTAGTATTGAATTAAACCCATTATAAGTACTACCAATAATATCTAAATATATACTAATTAAATAATAACATTTATTATATTTAACAAGAATCACATAAATATTAATGTTTACATCATTGTATCTCTGTTTGGATTTTCTAAAAATATTTATCATTTCTTGAATATATATCTTTCATATCTAGATATTTGTGTCATTAAAAATATAACATTAATTAAATAAACCCTAAAAAATGATAGTTTGAAAAATTATGTATTAGACTATTAAATTCAAAAGATATGTTAAATTCGTTGATAAATCATCAATAAAATTTTTATATATAAAAATAACATTAGTGAACCATGTAAATAATTTTTCTCCCATGTTGTTGTTGATAACACGAGTTCCCTTTTTCAAAAATTGGAAAATCTCTATACCAATTATGAAATATCAAGAAAAATTTTATTATATTTGGAAATAATTTATAGTGGACCTAATCATTTAAAAGAACTAAAAATATTTCATTTTTAATAAATTGTATACTTTGAATCATTTTTTCTATATATGTTTAAAATCATTAAATAGTGGTTATTAGTAAATATCAATATCGTTTATAGAATTTTTTTTCTAGATTTCATTATAATCAACATCATATAGTTATGACTTATAATAATGCCTAGATAAATTTCAAGATCAACAAAAAAGGTCAAAACTATGGTCTCAACATTGGCACTAATATTGATTAATTCCATCTATTCGTATTTTATGTCCTATATTTCTGTGTTAATTACCAATGATATGAATTTAATGATTAGTTTTCTTCCATATTGAATAATAATTTTGATGATGTCATCTTTTATAGTTTATTCACTTATATTCCATCTAACATAATGTTTTTTCAATCATTAAAATATGGAAATATTCTTATATGATGATGAATTATTGAAAGATAAATAATTTCCATAAAATGATTAATGCTACTTCCCATTATTGATAAATCAACTATTACATTTCATTTTAACTTATACCCAGATTTTATAAAATTATGGAACTCTAATATTTGTTTTATATCCTTTAATATAACACACATTCCTTGGGGTAGACATTTATCTTCATGTACCCAAATCCCTTCAAGAAAAATATTTTCTTCAAATTATTATTTAATTCTTGATGATCATAATTATTATAAACTATTTATTTAAATATTTTTATATGTTCTATTAAACTATCATTAATCCATTCATTGTAGGATTTTACATTCATAAAAATTAATAAAATTGATAATACTAGAATTTTTTTGAATTCTATATACACCATTTTTTTCATCACCATTTAGGATCTTAATAGTTAGTTCATTGTAAATTAATTAATTTAAATAGATCATAAATATAATTTTGACATTATATGTCATAATTATATCATTAATTATACTTAACTTTACCCTATATACTCTACGGACTATGAAACAGATTGAATACATTGAAATTTAAATTATCATTAATTTCATTACATGGAATAATTATAGTATATGTATGTTTCACATAATTATATAATAATCGGTTTATGATTCTAATATTTCATTTAGAATATTATTTAACATAGTCAACCCCTTCATCAATGTCATTATAAGTTTTAAATATATTAATCCATCTACAATTCATTATAAAAATATATTCTTATATTTAATATAATTTACTATATTTTTCACACTATATTGAAATTTAAGATTATAAGTATTAATAATAATAATAATAATAATAATAATAATAATTTTTTAATTTGAGAATAATGAATAAATGTAAATAAATAATATGAATAATGAATTTCTTAGTTTTCTTTAGTGATAATCTTTGGTAACTAGAACCCCTTAATAGACAAATGTAAATAAGAAATAAAAATAATATAAATATATGTTATTAAGTTAATAAAAAAAATAATTACTTCCTTTTATAAAAAAAATATTAAAATGTAGAGAAACTATATTTGTGACATTCATGGTGTTAATTTTCAAAATATACTACTGGGAAAATTATTAAAAACAATTAATTATTAATTATTTAAGAAATAGAAGTTAATATATATAGAATGAAATTTAAAAAATATTATTCACAGTAGTTTTAAAATGTCTACATAGAATAGAAAATATTTTACAAATAGATCTAAATTTGAAAATATATATTATAAAGTGTTTATAAATAGGTTATACACATATTTCGACATATATTTCCTTCCATATTATAAATGATATCACAAAATTTTTATTTAGATCACAGTGATTTAAAATTATGAAGCATAAACATATTACATATTATATCCTACAAACTGATTCCAAAATAATATAACGTTGAATGATTAATTTAACTAAAAATATGGAAAAATCAAACTAATATTTCTTATTATATAAAATAAAATATAAAATGAAAAATTTGTTTGAAATTTAGTACTATTATTTAAAATTATGTTGTATTTATTATAGAAAATAAACGTATTATCATGTGTTACATTATTATATAATGATTATAATAAAAATAAAAAACATCATTCCATATTATAACTCAAAAATATTAACTTCTTGAAAAATACATAATAATTAAACAATGATTAGAAATATAATGAAAAAATTATTCCAAGATATATACAAAAGAAAACACACATATTTTATATAACAAAGAGGTAAATGAAATATTTGAGAGAAAATAAAGACATAAATGAGGGCCACAAGAACGTGAAAAGAACCCAAAGGTGGTGGATGATAGAAAAGGAGGTTGACTGGGAGTGCATGATGATGAAAAATATTAGTAATGTTGGATGATGTTGTTTGGAGGTTGATATAGTGAATAAAAATTTGATAGAATTTTCATCACGATATAACATTTAATGGTGTTGTGTGAATAATAGAAAATAAATTATTGGTTCCACATATTATCCAGAATAATTAAATGTTTTTCATGTAATTTTTTTAATAAACAACTAAAAAACCCAATTTTCATATCAATTATTAAATAACATATGCATGAAACTATCTTTATAAGTATTTTATAAAATAAAAAAACTGAAAAATTAATCTATAGGGTTTAAATATGACCAATATAGAAAAGGCATCGTTCGTTCATAAAAAACATTATTTATGGTACAAACTTTCTACCATCAGATTTTTATACAGAAAAATTGAAAAATTCTATGAATTTCTTTTTATTAATTTTTATATAGATTAAATAGTTACAAAAATCTGGTATACATAATATATTGATTATACGAAATCATTAAGAGATTATTTCAGATCAAACATTCATTATTATATAATTGATATGAATTGTGGATGAATTAATTTATATCAATGTTTTAAGAAATGTAAGGAATAAATTACCAATAGATTCATTGGAATCTGATTAGGTCATTTTGATAAATATATATAGTTATTTGGAGTGATTTTTATAATCTATTGAAAACATATTCATATTAATGATTATGTTATACAATCATGTATCATTTTCAAAATCTCAATTAGAATAACATAATAGCCTTAGAATCACTACTATTAGTGTAATATATTATGATAAAATATTTATAGATGTTTTCTAGTTCTAGATATTATATCATAATTTTTATTAAAACAAATTCTAAAATTTAATTAATGAATTTTAGATCTAGATATAGGATATTAAGAGGTACATGTCTATGAAAATGAGGAAGAATAAATAACTTCTATAATTGGTGGTTATGAAAGCGTGTAGTGGGAAATAACTATGGGGGTAAGGCTACTGAGGATGACAGTTATACGACTACATTATTAGATAATAAATTTTTTCATTAATTGGAAAGTAATGGGGTGTGAGTACATTCTCACATGGACATCCCTAACTCATTTGAGTAAAAGGATAAAATTACCAAAAAAATACAACATTTAGGTATTCTAATAATTGTATATCCTTGATATTATTCAGATGATTACATTGAATGGATCATTTGGGTTAATATGGTGCATTAAATAGCATAGGTTGAGGAGATAGAAATCATTTTTTTCATCCCCAAAATAAAATATATTAAATTTTTCAAGGTGTGATACAACCTAAGGATCATTCCTAATTGGGTGTGGCGGTTCCATTTTGCATTCCCTATTTGGATAGATTATTAAGGACTATATTATGGAAGATGAAATTTCCTAATTGGATATAAAAATACCATTGGACTTATAATTAAGTACCCAAATAAAAATAACCATGTTCTGGGAATTTATACTTTTTAATGGTTAAAATACTTTCAAATTATTAATTGAATGTAAAAAAATATAATTATAAAATAATAATATTTTATCTTGGTACAATGAAGTGATATATAATATTATTGAAAATGATTATGAGGTATTTGGTTGTGATAAAAACCATATTAATGAAATATGTATTGAAATATGGGACATTAAAATATTACTACTATATGAATATAAAAATATTTAGTGTGATATTTCTGATTATAAAATGTTATGTTGTATATTTATGTTGGAAGATTTACTAAACTATAAGGGAAGGTAACTAGTAAATTATGATAGTAATTTTATTAATACAAAATTAATGAAAGTCATTAAAATTATTAGGAATCTTCCATGTATGTTGAAAACGCTAGCTGGGTATTAATAATTTATTTTATTGATGTGAATTTTAAATTATAATTATATGAGATTGAAATGGATAAGAATAAATAATTTATGTTCAATAAATTATATATTTTATAATAATGAAATTAAATAAGATGATGTTAAATAATGTATAAACTTTATAAGATCACACTAGTAATAATATTGGAGTGTTATTTTTAATGAGTTATTTCATAGAATTTATATTCAATATTTAAGTTGATAACAGTTACACAAATGATTTAAATTATTTATCTTATATCAGGGAATTCAATTTATTGATATTAATAATTGTGGAAAAATTATTATTTTCCTAGTGGATGGTAGTAATGATTAATTTTTAATGTAATAAAATTAAATTAGATAAGAGTCACATGTTTGATAAAGTATTAATCATGATACAATGACATTTAATCTTTAAGAAATAAATAGAACATTATGAAATGTAAAAAAATTATTTGTATTAAGAAATGAATGGATTCATAAATTATATATACTAGTATAATGTATTTTATATAGAAAAGATTCAGGTATGTTATGAATATGACTATGAATTACATTATATGTACATTGAGTCCCTTTTAATAACATGAACTTATCTTATAATGTAGATGATGTTATCTACCGTATAATGATGTGACTTAGTGAATAACCGAGTGTGTAATATTTCACTATTACTAACTTATCCTTATATTTATCCATGTATAGATTTTAGAAAATATTATATGGATGATCTAGTATCTCATGGATTTTATATATGATGTATGGTGTTATGAATACAATCATTTCATAATTATGATACAATTACTGTTCAATGATTATCTAAAATGATATGTAACGTAGCCTATGATGAATGGATATTGATGGTAATTGGATGTTGTGGTGGTTATCCCTTTACAATAAACCACCTATAATGGATGGAGTGTGATTATAGAGATCGTACATTTCTCACCGTGTAAAATGCGTAGAGAAAAATTATGTATTATAAGGGTATCTACCTCCACTAACACATAAATATGGTTAACGTTGATTATTCTTATTATTATAATAAAGATGAAGATGGGTAATTACTTTATTATCACCAATATATGATATGTGGTGTGTGTTATTTACCCTACATCCCCAACACAAATATACGATATGATATAATTCCCCTGAGTGGAAACTCACAATATCTCTCATATATGTGGATAATGAGGCACCCAATATGATCTTTCTCCGACCAATAACCTTAATTTTAGGAGGAAAAATTATACAAATATTATATTAGTAATATGTATTTTTAAAAATTACACATATATAAAACTATATCCTTAAATTTTATTTTTTTAATATAGTGTTTACACATATATAACACTACTGGCTTCATATATGAGTTTTTTCATTATCACTATAGAGATAGATGGATATGTTTATTTACTATAGAATCTCAGAGCAGTTTTACCTTTGGTGAGTTATCTAACAGTAAACATATGTACTGATATGATATATTTTTTCCAATGTTTTTTAATAATATTTTTAATTTACTAGGTGTAATCTATGTTATCCATGGGTAATTGATCATAACTAATCATGATTATTATGATATAAACTAATGATACCAAATTAAATTGGATTTTCAATACTCTACTTGTCTTTTCATGTAAGTAATATATATTTATGAGATTAGATCACTACATTGGATAGTCATAATGATTTTTTATTCTCCCCCAACATGAGAAATTTAATGTTTTCAACCGTAAACCCTGATAGATTAGTAGAAAATTATGTTGGATTATTATAGAGCATAATGATGGATGGATATTATAATAGGTAGACTAGGGATCTCATTATAATTTCCAAGCTCATGTCATCGACATTTAAGAATTGATTAAATTGTGATATGATGGTGGTATTTGATGATTATGTATCTATCAATTCACATTATATTTGATGCTGATGATATATATTGATATTTCATATCATATAATTCAATGCTATATTTATTTTTTGTGGATGAAAATACATGAATGTAGGTGACAGTGTTCTAGTTCTAGTAACTCTAATCATTTTTCATTGATCAAACAATTATATATTTTAGACAAAAATCTCATAGACATGGGAATTGGTTACGCAGTTATCAGTATTATAGGATATAATAAAATAGTATCAGATGAATAATTCAGTTTTTAGAGTTAGGTATATGTGATGAAAGGATAGGATAGTTTAATCTGGATATAAAACATGATCGGTAATATATATATAAATATATATATTAAAATAGAGTACTAATTAATGGTGTGTAAAATGATGTATTTCCAAGAAATACTATTATTTAAGGAAAATGAAAGTGACATTTGTTTTTGGACTAATATTATAGAGGAGGGAAACATAAATCATTTAGATTTCGGCAACGATTTTTTGATATATTCTAATGACACCATGAAATGTTTTTTTCATCAACGATTTTTAATTTTTACAAAATATTGATTTATTTTTATGATAATGAGATCATGTTGATTTATTTGACACATTAATCCATGATCATTAATATTGTGATGCATTTTTTCATAAATTTTTGTGATCATAGGTTGAAATAGATTAAACATTTGATAATGTATGGTCTAACTCTATTAAAATAATTCATTATGTCATGTGTAAATTTAGAGTATAGATCTTATATATGGTGATGTAAATTCATTGTATGATAATAGATAAATTGTATAATATTTTATATATTTGTTATTATTATTCAATGATTTCTTTAAATTTTATAATACCTCCATTCATGACAATTGTGTTTCCATTTAAATTTTAATGATGTTTACAGTTAAACCACTATGTTTTCGATTAATATTATTGCTAAAGGATTTTTAATGGATGTATTCAATATGTTTTATCATATTAGTGTGGTGAAAGAGTTTCTTAATAAGGGATATTTATTTTAGTTTTTTATAAATTTGTGATTACTTATTTCAAATATTATATTTTTAGCATTAACTAACCTGAAAATTATTTGAAATGAGATAGAAACAAGATTTCTTATCAATTTCTATATTATAGTACTCCACATGTTTAAACACTATGATTATTATCATTCAATTAAAGGATAATAAATAAGATTTTATGGTGTTTTTATTTAAAATTATATTTGAAGATTAGGAAAATAATCATTAGAAACCTCAATTTAATATTTATTTTTGGTCCCATGATTATAAATACAATCTGATCATCTGTTATTCTAGAATATAGAAATCTTAATTGTGTTTACCTATTCATGGAAACGGTTTTATACATTAGATTTAGCTGAATTATTTCTATTCAACATTCAACCATTGAATGAAATGGTTGGGGGATATGGGGAACAAATTTAAAGATTCCATAGAATTAGATTTAGTAGAAATGTTTTTATGGTAGGAATAAACTCCATAGGTGTTGAACATTTCATGATAAATCAAATTCAATGGTAAAGTAGTTATTAATAAATTTTGAATTACTTAAGGGTTTTTGAGGTCATTCATATCATATATTATATTGTTGAGAGTGGAGAATAAATTTGTTCGGTGTTTTCTATTTAATATAAATTTTACAATATTAAATAATCACCTCCTTTAGTTGGTGAATGGATATTATTATTGATATTAAATATTTTCATTCATTGAATAATGAATGTGAATTATGACCATGATTTCATTTTAGATGGTGGAAGTAAAATTATATATAATAAAAAATCAATGATTTTCAAGACTCCTCCTTGGGACCCATGCCGTGACTACCCCAAGCCCTCCTTCCATAGGCCAGGGGCTAGCATCTAGATCCAAAGGCATAAATACCTAAAACTGGGAAGGTAATGCCTTTATAAAGTATAAAAATACATAACAGAATATGAACTAGAAGTAAAATACTATGAAAAACTGTATACGAAGGAGTGCTGAAAAGTAAAAGGGGCTGGAAATAGAAGCCCAACTTAATAGTAAAAATACAACTAAAAGGGACAAAAAAGGTGAAAGGTGAAGGCCAGCTCTTGGATTTTCCACCATGAATTCTACCTGAAGAGTAGGTACAGATATACTCCACACCACTCCACATTCATCATTCTCCTCCGTGTACTGACTCGTCTTAAGGTCCACCTCCAACTACCATCCAGTCCTGCTACTCTGATCCCCAGTCAGTGTTATTCATCGTCTGTAACCAACACAACGAGGTGTGGGCATAGCCCATGCAGGGGTGAGTATAACAGTACTCATTAGGTACCACGAGAAACTCAATGTCTCACAAAATCCAACAAGGATAAACCACAAAGTATGGAATCAACAGATAAACTCACTTAGGTATATGCTCATATATATACCAAATTAACCATCTAATCCATCTCAACCATGAGGTAAACACAAAAGTTACTGACTCTGCTCAACAAGGATTTTATTCTAGAGATAGTATCAATCTGAACCCTTGGATGTTGGAGAACTCCTCCTCTATCGAGTATAGTGGGCTTACCGCGTCACTCAAAGGCACTTCCAACTAACATGGACTGCTACGGTACTCTTCATGTCGTGTACCGTGGGTCTTCCGTGCTCACATAGAGGCGCTCCCCACCATGGGTATTCCACCACAACTCGGCACACACCATCATAGCCTGCAGAGGTACCCCTACTATCGAGTACTGTGGGTCTGCTGCTACAACCAGGCGCTCCACCACTGTGGGTCTGCCGCCACAACCAGGCGCTCCCCACTACGCAATATGAGTAACACAGAGTCACTCGATCCGCAGTCATCAAGTCTCATCTAGCTACTAGGATCCTGCACAAATACATGCTCGTCTCTGGAAGTTCCACACCACAAGATATTGGTCAATACCCCAACTATCACAAAGTCCCACATAGAAGTATCTTAAATGTCCACCTTGTTATAGGGGTCTCAATGCAACAGACGACACGTCAATCGGGCATTCGGTCTGTTAGTTATTATCCTTTTAGTCCCGAGGGACCTATTGGATTCATGCATGATCCATCATGAACATATCACAAATATACACTGAACTCCAGTGGGGTATTCCCAAAGGGACCATCGCGTTCCAAGAATTCTAGCACCTATGACAGTTCATCAAACTGACGTCCGGTGATAAAGATTTGGCCAAAATAATGTAATGACCGAAAGTGCGCCCGGGTCTGGTTAGACCCAGTCAGACCGACTCAGCCCTACCCAGTTTAGGACGACCCCGTCATACCTACTAGGTCTGACATGGCCGGTTGGGTGAGTCAGCCCGCTAGGTGTGGCCCAGTCCACTGGACCCAGCCCAGCAGGCTGCGTGGGCAGTTGGGCCTGGAGGTCGCCGTGAGGGGTGCGGCCGGTTCGGTTCGTCCAACACTGCGTGGGGTGCGGTTCGGGGCAACTCAACCCAGGAGGGAAAGCTGGTTCGGCCAGCGGTGCCGCGAGGGAGGCTATGGGCCAGCTCTGGAGGCCGGTGCGGCTCAGCCGGGCAGGCCAAGAGGTTCTAGGAGAGTGTCGTGCCATGCGTGGCCAGTCGGCCTGGAGGCGTCGTGGAGGTCATGGGTAGGCCGATGGGTCGCGTGGGAGGTCGTGGGTAGGCCGGCAGGGCGAGCGGAGGCCATAGGCTGGCTGAGCAGGGAGCGTTAGAGGCCATGGCCCAGCTGGTGGGGCACGCTAGAGGCTGCAAGAAAGCCAATAGGGAATGATGGGGGCCACGCGGGGTGTGGAAAGGGTGGCCGGGATGCCACGGGCAGTCCAGTTCGGCACGTCTCAAGTCGGTGCGGGCCGGAGGTTTTCAGCCGGGAGCACCGGAGAGATGCGGAGGTGGTGTGATTCACAGAGGCCGTGGGTAGCACAACCTTTTTCATCGCCGCATTTGTTGTTCTGTAATGGCCCGGACCTCTCCGGTCCATTTCCTTGTAAAAAATTTGATGTGGTCAAACACGACACGTGTTGTAATATTAATTTTTAATAATAATAATTGATAATTGTGGCGTGAAAATATTTGGTGTTAATTAGATAAAATGGTTTTAATTTAATCATTGTAAAATATAAGAAATAAAATCGAATATATTTAATAAACTGATGGGAGGTGCATGGAATAAGTTATAAAGGAATAAATTACAATAAATGAGGCTCATGTAATAAATTATAAAGGAATGAAATGCATGGGGTGCATGGGTGTGACCTTGTACATGAGGCATTGTGCGGTTCTCCACAATTAAAGTTGGAATTGTGTTAATAACATTAAAAGTGTATTATTATATAATAATTTGTTATAATAATAATAACATGAAGAGGCACATGAATGGGGTTCCCAACCATGCGTGAATATAATGTTATGGGATATATGGAGTAATTTTATGAAAATAATGGGCGTCATTAATAATAATTATTATTAATGTTAATGATGGGGACCCGTTGATGAAATTGAAAGAGGATTTATTACTATTGAATTAAATAATAATGATAAAGGTGACAGAAATATGTGTGTGATTGGTAAATTAAATTAAATGGGTTTAATTTTTGGTTAGTAAATTAAATTATTTGAATTTAATTAAGTGGAATGGGTTTAACTTAATAACCATGGTAAACTAATTTAATGGGATTAAATTAGTACATTAATTTTGAGTGTTATTATTATTATTTTTATTAAATAATAAAGTTGAAGTGAGAATGGAGTTTGTGGCGTTCCACATGGAGTAAAAGAAATTGGAGGCGCCACTTTTGGTGGTGGGAGAGAATCATGAAAGAAAAAAAATATATTGGAGAGAGAAACAAAAAATAATAATAAGAGAAATAAAATTAAAAGACAAATAAATGAAAAAGGAGGAATTGGTGCTTAATTATAGTGCCCATGAAGACTCCAAAACTTGATTGCTTTTGGAGTTATGAAAAATAAATAACTAATTGATTAATAATAATAATAAAATATTGTTATTATTAATTTTGTTGATAAAACACTTTTTTCACAATAACTTCTTCGGGCAACCTCGGTTTCACGAACCATCAGTGGCAGTGCGACCCTGACTGCGAGACGAAAATTTTGAGTCCAATATTGGATGTCTTTTTCAGGTTTCCGGATTGGGTACCCAAAACACTCATGAATTAATAGATTTAATATTGTTATTATTACGGGATCTTGTATCCAACGTATCTCCCTCATACGGTATCGGATTGAAGATCCGTCAGCGACAGCGTAACCCTGAAATTATGACGGTCATTTTAAGACCATTATTGAAATACTTTTTATGACTCATGCCTCGGGTCAACGAAACACCACATATTAATAGAATTATCATTATTATTAAAACGCGTGGAAACCGCGTGACGTATCGTGTGTTGACTAGTCAAAAAACGTAACGGGTGTACAGTCACACCGTGTATTCATCAATACACGCTGCATACTGTTTTACCTATTCGTTGGCTATGTAAGAAAGGGTCGCGGATTATTTCCAGACGAATTGCTTCTTCTTCGCACAATGACGCTCTTTGATGATCAAGAAGTCTTCCTCCTCTAACATCTTTGTTCGAGCTCTGAATTACGATCCGTCAGCGGACACAGGATCGTAGCGACGAGACGAAGCTTCTAAGCCTGGACTTGTCACCTTTCCTTCCGGCCTTCCTTCTCCAGCTTCCATCCTGGGAGGCATTTTTCGGGATTGGCGAAGGCGGAGGACACCGAAGGACATCGTCGGATGCGACGTGATCGGGACCTTTTGAGGTAGGGGTTTACCTTCGTCTCATTATTTGGTGCAACATGCGGGGTGGGATATTTTTCTTTTGTTCCATGGGATGCAGTTGAACTTTAAATAAAGATAATAACCGGATAAAGAAGGGTTTGGGGTTTTGTGTTGTTTCTATTGCCTTCCAGTTTCTTTATCTTCTGATTGTGATTTTGGATTGAAAGGCCTTTGCCTACTGAAAATCAAGGCCGTTGGTGGCCTTTGCGTGCGCAATTGATATCTTAATTGTTTGTGGTTGGTTTTGTTAAAACATGTAAAATGGATAAGCACGTAAAGACTGGCTGATTAAATGAGAATGAAAACCTTGTGTGATCACCACGGTTGAACAAAATTGGAATAATTAACATGTTGGTGGTTTGGTTGTTTTGTGGGAAATGTTTTTGTAAACGATGGGGTTGAAATGGGAAGTGGTTGGTTGTGGAAAATGACTTTATTTATGAAAAGTGTTTTGATTATGAAAAGTGTTTTGAAGTAAAAGGTGTTTTCAAATGCGGAAATGTTTTGTGTGTGGAAAGGGTTTTATGTGTGGAACATTGAAATAAATGAATGATGGAATGTTGTGTGGTTGTGATAATATTTTGTAAATGAAATGGCATGAGGTTGCTTGAGTTTTACCTAACCTTGGTTGTGGATGGCAGGGATATGTTTGTGAAAGGTTTTGTCTGGATGATAGTTTCCCAGTAGTAATAATTTGTTAAACCATTGCATGAAACATGAAAACCTAAATGGGGTTGGGGGATGATTGTTTGGTTGTTGATGCATGCTTCGTGGTAGCAGTGCCGAGGCACATGCTCAGTTCCTCTTTTTAAGAAGCCATAGGTTGGGCTGTGTGTTTGGTATATGTATATATATAATTGTATCTTTGTGTTTTGCCGCACCACACCCATGTCAAGCACCTAGTGCCGAAAACTCCCATTTTATGGGAGAGGGTGTTCCCCATTAGTAACTAGCTCCTTCCTGCTCCTTCTTCCATAGGCTATGATGGATTGAGGTGACCTTACACCCAAGACTCTTCGGGTAGGTCTAGGAGGCTGTGATGGCTTGAGGTGACCTTTAGCCCAAGACACTTCGGGCAGGCTTACCGTTCCCAAGAACCTTTGGGATGAGGCCCAGGTGTCTGCGGGCGGGTTAGTGGTTGTGGCCCAGGTGTCTGCGGGCGGGTTAGTGGTTGTGGCCCAGGTGTGTGCGGGTGAGATGCGTGGTTGTGAGGCCCAGGTGTGTGCGGGTGGGTTGCGTGGTTTGGCCCAGGTGTGTGCGGGTGGGAAGAGTGTGGTAGCGTCAGGACGTATGCCGTTAGGAAGAGCAGCATCTAATTAAGTGGGAAATGGTGCGGGGTACCCAATACTTTTGTTCTATATATATACTAAACTTTTTTGTGTTACTTGGTGAGTGTGACCAGTGAGGCTGGGTGGATAGTTTTTCCTTGTTAGTTTTTGGTTCTTCTGTTTTCTCACGAGACCTTAGGGTGTCTCCCCACTTGTGCACGAGAGCTTTAGTTTCTCTACTGAGTATACTTGTATGCTCACCCTACGTTGTTTCAGGTATTCAGGAGGACTACCAAGGCCATGCGGGACCCTACTAGACAGGCAGTGGGAGTTGTGCAGTTGCTGTTTTCTTGTTTTCCTTTTGGTACTGTACTCACTTGTACTTTTGAGCTTCCTTGTACTTGTACCTGTTTCAGTTTATTTATACATGCATATGGGACTGGTTTGGGATTCTTTTCAGCACCTTTGTTCTTTTTCCTTTTTGGTGGATGACTTTTCCTATTTCCCGATCCAAAACAATAAAAAGGGTAATGCCTCCCATATTTGTGAAAACTCATACCCTTGGTGCTAGTCGCCAACCCGGGGCCTACTGGAGGCGGGACTCGGGGGTCATTATCTCCCTTTCACCATTGCCATCTCAGGAGGGGCATCTTTGGTGGGAGGGGGTTGTGACAGAATGGTATTAGAGCTGATGGTTGAGAGATAGGATGGAGTCTGGAGTTATGCACAGTGAGGATTGCATGGGATGGTAGGGCAACAATGTTCGTTAATCTTGGTGCGTGACATAGGCCAGGGAAGACCGGCTAGGACACGGGATTTTAGGGCCCCCCATGATCTGATGCAAGGACTCTGAGCCTACCGAACAACCAAGTGAGACTATATTGATTGCAGGGTAGAGACCCTAGGGAAGGTACATGCATCATATTGTTTGTGTTTTACTTGATTTGGGGCGTTCTGGGAATAAAATAAAATGTTAAAATGAACCCTTAAGAAATCTCCTTACTACTCGGGCTTAGGTTTTCCTTGTTTACCGAACAACTATGGCACCTGGACGTCAACGGAATGGCAGAGGAGTGGGACACAGACAGTTTCATGCAATAGAAGTGGAAACCCTAGCAAGGCCAGAGATCAAGAGAGATGTTTCCGGTTTTACTTAAATGCTCTCATTTATGTTTTTTTTAAATTCAAGATCATCACACTCCTTTGTTGAAACTCATTCTTGCCCATGCTTTGGGCCTGGAACTTTTTTTCATGAATTTATAATGCTAAGTTGTTTCCCTCTTTCCTTTAAATGTGTGTGAAGAGTCATAACATGTGGGGAGAGGAGGACCTAATCCCTAATCAAGATGCATTAATGTGGATGCGATTAAACCCGTGCAGGAGAGTCAGTGCCGCCTAAAGCGGATAATATCTCGACATGGGAGAAGGAAGTCCTCAAGCCATGTGTTTGGGAAATTTATTGATGTTTTGTATGGTGTTGGGGGGCAGTGTATGTTGGAAAATTCTAATATATGGAAGTGGGAAGGCTCAGTCCTTAATCAAGAGGCATTAATGCGGATGCGATTAAACCCGTGCAGGCGAGTCAGTGCCGCCTAAAGCGGATAATATCTCGACATAGGAGAGGGAATTCCTAACTCACATAATTAGGGTTGTCGGTTGTTTCTTGTAATGACAAGAGGCCTGAGAGGTATCTTGAGGGGTGGTTGTTCGGACCTTTCCCCCCTTTTTATGGGTTGGTTTTAATTCTCGAGGACGAGAATGTTTTGAGAGGTATCTGGTGTAATGGCTCGGACCTCTCCGGTCCATTTCCTTGTAAAAAATTTGATGTGGTCAAACACGACACGTGTTGTAATAATAATTTTTTATAAGAATAATTGATAATGGTGGCGTGAAAATATTTGGTGTTAATTAGATAAAATGGTTTTAATTTAATCATTGTAAAATATAAGAAATAAAATCGAATATATTTAATAAAATGATGGGAGGCGCATGGAATAAGTTATAAAGGAATATATTACAATAAATGAGGCTCATGTAATAAATTATAAAGGAATGAAATGCATGGGGTGCATGGGTGTGACCTTGTACAGGAGGCGTTGTGCGGTTCTCCACAATTAAAGTTGGAATTTTGTTAATAACATTAATAGGGTATTATTATATAATAATTTGTTATAATAATAATAACATGAAGAGGCACGTGAATGGGGTTCCCAACCATGCGTGAATATAATTTTATGGGATATATGGAGTAATTATATGAAAATAATGGGCGTCAATAATAATAATAATTATTAATGATAATGATGGGGACCCGTTGATGAAATTGAAAGAGGATTTATTACTATTGAATTAAATAATAATGATAAAGGTGACAGAAATATGTGTGTGATTGGTAAATTAAATTAAATATGTTTAATTTTTGGTTAGTAAATTAAATTATTTGAATTTAATTAAATAGAATGGTTTTAACTTAATAACCATGGTAAACTAATTTAATGGGATTAAATTAGTACATTAATTATGGGTGTTATTATTATTATTTTTATTAAATAATAAATTTGAATTGAGAATGGAGTTTGGGGCGTTCCACATGGAGTAAAAGAAATGGGAGGCGCCACTTTTGGTGGTGGGAGAGAATCATGAAAGAAAAAAAATAGATTGGAGAGTGAAACAAAAAATAATAATAAGAGAAATAAAATTAAAAGACAAATAAATGAAAAAGGAGGAATTTGTGCTTAATTATAGCACCCACGACGACTCCAAAACGTGATTGCATTTGGAGTTATGAAAAATAAATAAATAATTGATTAATAATAATAATAAAATATTGTTATTATTAATTTTGTTGATAAAACACTTTTTTCACAATAACTTCTTCGTGCGACCTCGGTTTCACGAACCGTCAGTGGTAGTGCGACCCTGACTGTGAGACGAAAATTTTTAGTCCAATATTGGATGTCTTTTTAGGGTTTCCATATTGGGTACCTGAAACTCTCTTGAATTAATAGATTTAATATTGTTATTATTACGGGATCTTGTATCCAACGTATCTCCCTCATACGGTATCGGATTGACGATCCGTCAGCGACAGCGTAACCCTGAAATTATGATGGTCATTCCAAGACCATTAATGAGCTAATTTTTATGACTCATGACTCAGGTCAACGAAACACCACATATTAATAGAATTATCATTATTAATAAACGCGTGGAAACCGCGTGATCTATCGTGTGTTGACCAGTCAAACCACGTAACGGGTGTACAGTCACACCGTGTATTCATCAATACACGCTGCATACTGTTTTACCTATTTGTTGGCTATATAAGAAAGGGTCGCAGATTATTTCCATACGAATCGCTTCTTCATCGCACAACGACGCTCTTTGATGATCAAGAAGTCTTCCTCCTCTAACTTCTTTGTCCGAGCTCCGAATTACGATCCGTCAGCGGCCACAGGATCGTAGAGACGAGACGATGCTTCTAAGCCTGGACATGTCACCTTTCCTTCCGGCCTTCCTTCTCCAGCTTCCATCCTAGGAGGCGTTTGTCGGGTTTGGCGAAGGTGGAGGACACCGAAGGACGTTGTCGGATGCGACGTGATCGGGACCTTTTGAGGTAGGGGTTTACCTTCGTCTCTCTATTTGGTGTAACATGTGGGGTGGGATATTTTTCTTTTGTTCCATGGGATGCAGTTGAACTTTAAATAAAGATAATAACTGGATAAAGAAGGGTTTGGGGTTTTGTGCTGTTTCTATTGCCTTCCAGTTTCTTTATCTTCTGATTGTGATTTTGGATTGAAAGGCCTTTGCCTACTGAAAATCAAGGCCGTTGGTGGACTTTGTGTGCGTAATTGATATCTGAATTGTTTGTGGTTGGTTTTGTTAAAACATGGAAAATGGATAAGCACGTAAAGACTGGCTGATTAAATGAGAATGAAAACCTTTTGTGATCACCCCTGTTGAACAAAATTGGAATAATGAACATGTTGGTGGTTTGGTTGTTTTGTGGGAAATGTTTTTGTAAACGATGGGGTTGAAATGGGAAGTGGTTGGTTGTGGAAGATGCCTTTATTTATGAAAAGTGTTTTTATTATTAAAAGTGTTTTGAAGTAAAAGGTGTTTTCAAATGCGGAAATGTTTTGTGTGTGGAAAGAGTTTTATGTGTCGAACTTTGAAATAAATGGATTATGGAATGTTGTATGGTTGTGATAATCTTTTGTAAATGAAATGGAATGTGGTTGCTTGCGTTTTACCTAACCTTGGTTGTGGATGGCAGGGATATGTTTGTGAAAGGTTTTGTCTGGTTGATAGTTGCCCAGCAGTAATAATTTGTTAAACCATTTCATGAAACATGAAAACCTAAATGGGGTTGGGGGATGATTGTTTGGTTGTTGATGCATGCTTCGTGGTAGCAGTGTCGAGTCACATGCTATGTTCCTATTTTTAAGAAGCCATAGGTTGGGCTGTGTGTTTGGTATATGTATATATATAATTGTACCTTTGTGTTTTGTCGTACCACACCCATGTCAAGCACCTAGTGCCGAACACTCCCATTTTATGGGAGAGGGTGTTCCCCCTTAGTTACTAGCTCCTTCCTGCTCCTTCTTCCATAGGCTATAATGGCTTGAGGTGACCTTACACCCAAGAATCTTCGGGTAGGTCTCGGAGGATGTGATGGCTTGAGGCGACCTTTATCCCAAGACTCTTCGAGCAGGCTTACCGTTCCCAAGAACCTTCGGGATGAGGCCCAGGTGTCTGCGGGCGGGTTAGTGGTTGTGGACCAGGTTTCTGCGGGCGGGTTAGTAGTTGTGGCCCAGGTGTGTGCGGGCGAGATGTGTGGTTGTGAGGCCCAGGTGTGTGCGGGTGGGTTGCGTGGTTTGGCCCAGGTGTGTGCGGGCGGGAAGAGTGTGGTAGCGTCAGGACGTTTGCCGTTATGAAGAGCAGCATCTAATTAAGTGGAAAATGGTGTGGGGTACCCAATACTTTTGTTCTATATATATACTAAACTTGTTTGTGTTACTTGGTGAGTGTGACCAGTGAGGCTGGGTGGATAGTTTTTCCTTGTTGGTTTCTGGTTCTTCTGTTTTCTCACGGGACCTTAGGGTGTCTCCCCACTTGTGCACGAGAGCTTTAGGTTCTCTACTCAGTATACTTGTATGCTCACCCTACGTTGTTTCAGGTTTTCAGGAGGACTACCAGGGCCGTGCGGGACCCTACTAGAGAGGCAGTGGGAGTTGTGCAGTTGTTGTTTTCTTGTTTTCCTTTTGGTACTGTACTCACTTGTACTTTTGAGCTTCCTTGTACTTGTACCTTTTTCAGTTTATTTATACATGCATATGGGACTGGTTTGGGTTTCTTTGCAGTACCTTTGTACTTTTTCCTTTTTGGTGGTTGACTTGTCCTATTTCCCGATCCAAAACAATAAAAAGTGTAATGCCTCCCATATTTGTGAAAACTCATACCCTTGGTGCTAGTCGCAAACCCGGGCCCTACTGGAGGTGGGACTCGGGGGGGTCATTATCTCCCTTTCACCATTGCCAGATCAGGAGGGGAATATTTGGTAGGAGGGGGTCGTGACATGTTCTGTCACCTCATCACCATTCCGATGATCATCTCAAAAAAGAATGGAGTAGGGTTCATGCCATGTTGGTTTGGCACGCACCCTCTATGTTTAGTGTTATATCAATAGGCTCGCAAGTATGAAGCACAGAAACCCTCGTTCTTCATTTTTAAGAGAAATGAAGAACATAGGAAAAGATTATATATAGATAAAATTAAACCCCTACATTTGATTCATCGGTCATTGTTTGTTGACGGAGTCGCAGAAAGCATATGAAGATGATCATTTTTCGTCGTGTCTGATGCACGCATCCAATCCCGATTTGTGTTGGCTGTAGAAAATGCTCCACATCGGTAGGTGTCCTGGGATGAAGTTGAAGAAAGATTGTTGGCATTCTTCATTCTTCATTGGAGAGAGTTCTTCATTGGGGCATTATCCCAATAATCCTCCCAAGCTCTCTTCTAGGTTTCCACCGAACGAAAAATTCCAAAATAATAAGTACCCTATTATTTTAGATGTTGGCACAAATTCAAATTGGGGAATTAAATTAAAGGCTCCACCAAATTAATGCATTATATTTGTCACAAATTAATTAGGGGATGTTAAGAGGCTCTACCTCATTAATGAGGGAGAGTTGAGAGGTTATACACTCCTCCCATTAATAGGGGTCTGGTGGTCCCCACCCCTATTATTCAAATGGGAGGATATGTGGTCTCTAGTTGTCCCCACATCGTAACCTCTTGTGGGAGGTTTTGTTTGGGTGGGCCCTACAAACATAACCTCTCATGGGAGGTTATGGTGTGGTGGTCCCACATCCAACTCACATGAGAAGGTTTTAACCACCAACACTCACATGGTGGCTGAATAAAATAAAGTGTAGCTCACGTTATTTTATTATTTTTTAAGAAAAATCATAATCACACTTTTATTCTCGACCATCTACAGTCGAGGTGAATGTCTCCTTAGGAGAATTTTGTCATTGCAAGTTCAATGGTGACCTCAGATTTCAATTCTGAGCATAAAAACCCGCTTGTAGGTTTACTTAATGTACCCGAAAAAAACATCGAAAAATGATTCCGGGAACACCGGACCTCAGAATCACACACCTTCAGTTTTTGAGAACTCAAAATTTCCTATGTATTTATTAAAAAAATTCCATGGAAATTTAGGGTCTTTACATTCCCCCCACCATAGATCTTTACATCCCCATAAGCTACAACTCAAACTAAGGAAACAAATGGGTGTACTGAGCACATATCTAAGACTCCCTGTCCTATATGCTCTCATGGAGGTTCATGTGCTGCCAGCGAACATGCACCAGAGGTATCGACCATCCCAATAGGCCCCTATCCTGTCAAACCTCAATATCTACTGGAACCTATGTGACTGTCTCCCCATTGTCAACATCCAGCTCTCTATGGTCGATGCTATGAGAATGGTCGTGCAAATATCTCCTTAGCTGGTAAACGTGGAAGACATCGTGCACCTGGTTCAACTGAGGTGAAAGAGCAAGGCAGTAAACCACCTTACCTACTCTGCTAAGGACTAAGAAAGATCTGATGAATGAAGGAGATAACTTGTCGCATCATCCAAATCTCTGTAAACGTTGTCGGGGTGAGAAATGTAGAAAGACGTGGTCACCATCCTCAAACTCTTAAGGTCTCTGTCTCCTTTCTGAAAATGACTTCTGCCTACTCTGTGTAGTCTTCATCCGCCCCTGGATGATTTGCACCTTCTATGTGGTAGCTCGTACCATCTCTGGTCTCACTAGTGCTGACTCACATGGGTCTGTCCAGCATAGTGGTGATCTGCAAGGTCGACCATACAAGGCCTCAAAAGGTGCCATCCTGATAGTGGATATATAGTTGTTGTTTTATTTAAACTCCGCCAAATGTAAGTGATCCTACCAAAAAGTTAAGGCCTCATGCCAAACATAAAATGGGTGATATCAGATGCTCAGTAATGATAAAAATATAATGGAAACATTCATAAATAAGCATTAACATTTAAAGAAATGTATAAGACTAAAACATAATACTTTTAAAATTAAATTTCATCGTAATGTGGAAAATATAACTCATATAATACCATTTGAATACTCAAATGGATATTCTAATAGTTTAATAATCACATGCAATAGAAATAGCCAATTTCATATTGATGGAATGCATAATTCCAAACTCCAAAACCAAATAGTTAAGGCCTCGTGTGAAGACTACAAATAAGATTTTTTCAAGGATTTGTTCCAAAACACTAGTTTGCCTCTTGAGACCTACCGATGCATTGAGGAGCTATAACAGTATCCAGCCATCACATACTAAGTCCAATCCATTCCTTATATGAAATGGTTTTAACATAAAAAAACATTCTTATTAAAAAAACTTTTGAAATGTCAATACATTATACATAATATATGAATGGTATTTAAATAAAACTTCTACAGTCAAACATATCAGAAAACCATCAATAAAATATGGATAATTTGTATCATAATAAATCAACTTCAAATAAGATTAAAACCCATCAAAGGATGCTAACATAGATGAAAATATTACTATTTGAAAGAAGTACCTCTTTATATTTTGATTCCTTTTAATAGTATAATAGTTATAATGGAAAACACATATTTTGGAAATAATATTATAAGCTTGTATAGGATGCTTAAAAGGTTCTATAAGGGAATAAAATAGCTGCACCATCCATGTAGGTTAAAAAAAATTCTTTCATTAATTTTGTCGAAAAGGATGTAAAGGACATTGATTGGAAGATGACGAATAGATTCTTTTATAAAAATAATATAAAGACTCATACAAGGGTATAAATGTCTTTAACTCATAGTCTATCATATAGTAATAAGATTTTGAAATAAAAATTTTTAGGAAACAATATTGTGGATGGTAAATAGGTCCCAGTAGATACTCACATATAAACAACCTCAGATAATGAAGAGATTTTAGAATTAACCATTACACTGTTCTTTTCCAGGGAAGAGGGAATGTTAACCTCTTATGTAATAGGTAAATCATTTTTATTAAATTATAAAAGAACCAAATATATAAATATTATATCATATATGATCTTCAAATATTACTTTGTTAATAATATTTCTATAGTATCATTGTTTCAGGTGTTAACAGATTTGTTTATCCTTATATGATTGGTGGAAGAAGCCATTATTTTTATTGATTGGAAGTATTTTATTCATATCCCTAATGATATTAAAATTTTAAACATAATTTTTAATCATAAAATGATAATTATTCTTGAATGGTTATGATGGGTAATGAATCTCATCACGTTTGTGGAGACGGTAATCCGTATGTACGCATGAGTGATAATACAATTATATTGGTAGTGGAATCATATTTAATTGTATCTTATATCATATATAAATGTTATATTAATTATTTACATCAGTTATAAATAATTATTATACCCATCCAAATA
Organism: Viscum album; assembly: GCA_963277665.1. NCBI lineage: Eukaryota > Viridiplantae > Streptophyta > Magnoliopsida > Santalales > Viscaceae > Viscum > Viscum album. The sequence continues at coordinate 1,298,522,982 of OY728161.1, forward strand.
ATAAATAGTGGAATAACCACTACACCATGAAGTGGAGACGGTAAGCTGTACGTACTCATGTATGGTGACTTGTCATTCATAGGATTGATAGAATAATGAATATGGTAGTACCATACTTATAATAACATCACACTATGTAAAATGAACTGGATATATTATTTTTGTATGGAATCAACAGAGAAAGAAGAAGTGGATGAAGAAGATATCTTTGAATGGGGGGATGAAATTATTACCTCTGCCTCATGTGATTCCTTTTGATTTGATCAAAAGTGATCATTGGGATGGATTTATGATCAATGGAAGGCCTCTGTGATGATGGGAGGGTATATGAGAGGGTATTTGAGAAGGTAATGGATGATATAAATAGCATTTGAGGTGTCATTTTGAGATAAGGGGATGTACCATTTTATAATTGAGGTGAGGGTCACTTTAGGAAAAACATAAAATACTTTTTTATTATAAAATCATACATCGTTTATAATGGCTCAAAATGATTTATTTTGAGTCTATGGTGGGTATAGGTATAAAAAATCTCATACAATAGGTTATATACAGGTTTACGTCACCATATTAACCTTATTTGTTCGATTTTACTCATAGTTAAACAGTTTAACTTTTGTCAGGTATTCCTTTATTATTATAATAAATGGTTAATAAACATACTATAAAAATCCAGGAGACCACCAAGTGGTTCATTATTAATATATATAACCTCTTCTATGTCCTTTGGTCTATCCATTGATTTTTAGAAATATTATATCAACTTATAATATAATATTTGTTTCAAAAACACATTTATGTCAATTTTGACACTATATGGTATTTTTTTAAAGTCATAACTACATGGTTACTTTGAAAACAATTCATTAAATAAACCCTAACATTTCATATTAACATATTAAATTATCAAAATTCATCAAATGTCTCAATTTATATTTATATGTATATTTAAAACATCATTTATTTTAAACTTTCATTAAAAAAGAAATTACTCCATCATCATTGTGTCACATATAACTTTAATTTTTTAATGTTAAAAAATTATAAATACAATACTATTATGTAAGATTTTTTTTAGATTTCTAATTAATTTTTATATTCTAATTTATATTATGTGTAACTGTACATTAAAAATGATTTATTTATGAAAATTCAATGTTAACACTTTCTACTTTAAAGAAAGATAATAATAAATGTCCTAATATAATCTCGGTGGACCAAAAGGGTAGTTTTTTTCTAAGGTATATTTTGGTCGATATAAACTTATACAATAGAATTAGGAAATGTGTTAAGGTAATTATAATATCATTTTTACCTTTAATTAACTTATTTACGTTTAACCGTGGTAAATTAAAGTCAAAAGTTACTATTCATCAAAAATTATTTTCATCTTATTGAACACAATTTTAGATACTGATATCAACCTTGAATCATATATTTTTGAAATTCAATTCATAGAAGGTGTAAAATTTTGTTTTATGAAAATTTTATAGCATTCCTAGAAGGGGGTACAAGATGATAAAAAATACACTAAAATTGAATATATCTAATATTATTAAAAGACGACTAATGAATTACATAGAACATTTATAGGTATTATGTATCTATTTTTACCAAAAATAAATTAAAATAAAAGAAATAATTATTTAAATAAAAAGTCAGTGCTAAACAATAACACAATGTTTTTCACTATTCATCATAAATTTAATGTTTATAGAAAAATAAAAAAACTTCACCCGAAGCTAATTTCAATAAATTGAAACCAAAAAATGGATTCCATTTTGAAAAATAAAATTTATAAAATTTAAAAAGTGGGTATTACTATTCATAAAGGTTATGTTGATTCATCATGGTGTGTTGAAACTCCAAATTGTGTACAATGAAAGCTATTGCATTATTCAAAGGGATACATACTATGGAAGCTTTGGGTGTAATATTATCCCCCCCTTTAAATAATTTTGTCCTCAAAATTTCTAGAATATTACTGAATAAATGTATTTGATTGGTTCTTCATCATATGTTCCTTGGGATCCCCCATTGCCTATTCCATATTATGATTTCTACATAGAACTTTCACCAGAAGAGTCATCCAGTTTCTCAACACTATTTCTCTGGTATCAAGAAATCTTATAGGTTGTTTTCAATAAGACAGGCCGTGATCCAGTTCTATTTCTTCATAGGTGTGGACATGCATTGTACAAAGCATGTATTTTCTCAATAGTGATACATGGAACACATCATGAACATTATAAAACTAAGAGGCATTGCCAAACGGTAAGCTACAACTCAAATTCATTTATGAATTTTGAAATGTCTGATGTAATTGGGACTTAATGGACCCTTCTTACCAAATCGTGTAACACCCTTCCATGGAGATACCTTAATGGAAACATGATATTCGACTTCAAATTCCAAATCATTATTTCGTTTATCATCATAGTTCATTTTCATAATTTGAGTTTCTTTGATGTAGGTTTGGATAACCTACACCATTTCCTTTCTTTCCTCAACATGTTCTAGGCCAATGAGTTTTCTTTCAACAAAACCCTCCCAACAAGTTGGAATCCAACATCTATTCCCATATAATACTTCATATGGTGCCATATAGAAACTTTAGTGGAAACAATTATTATAGGAAAATTATACCAAAGTTAAATATTGTTCCTTTATTCCTTTAAAGTCATGAGAGCATGAACTCAACACGACTTCTATGGTTTCACTGACTGACAATTATGTTTTATTATATCATAAACCAGTTTTAAAGGGTAAGGGGGAACTGAACATGACTTCAAGAACATATGACATTAAACTGTGCCCCAACAGATCAAAATCCATAAAACCATATCAAATCAACAAAGGCATCCCCACCCCAGCACAAAACAATCAGTTCAGCTTCCACCTTCTCAACGCTACTCGACAGCTATCCCATGTAGTAATGCACAGGCCTGGTACTGATAACAAAAGTCATACCATCTCAAATGTCCGGTTCCAAATAGACATGATCTGATGAGAAATGTCACCATTAAACCTCATATAAATAGGCCCTTGAAGCAGATATGGAAACATAGACCTCTGAACACACATCAAAACACACCGCCCAACCAAAAACAACCAGATTCGCACAACAGATTCATAGCAAGATGAAGAATCACATTACAAGAAGAAAATCACACCATGAAAATGATCACCCAAAAAAACCATTCCTAGTATACCACCATCATGCATCAAATCATCAACATGATTCTCAACATCTCCAGCACATTGATCCACTGCCACCACAACCTCATAACAAGCAAACCACAAAGTAGGGAGAGCCCAGCAGAGAGGGACACCAGCGAAAAACCATTCACACCAAATATCAAACCAAGCGAACCAATTCCTAGAACTCCCCACATTCATCATAAAAGACAGAAAACCACCAAAATTGAACCTCTAAAGAAGCCGCAGGAAGACCCTCCCCCCTCCGCGCCACACCGGGGCCAGCGTCGAGCCTTGCCTAATCAAACCCACTAGGACAAGGCCACATCTGATGCACAACCAAGATCCATCGTAGTGAAAAGCCGGATCCACACATTGAATCTCCAACCAAACGGGATCGAATCCAGATCCACACAGTAGACGGCCAATGCACCAGGAAGATGAAGTCGAAGCTGAAGCCTGAACCTTCGCTGAGCCAGGGGCTAGAGATGTCGAATGGGATCGCAGCCAGCCATTTTTTCAAGGGTGAATGAGTCACACTGACACCGAGCTGAGGATGAAGACACTGATGCCGACCCACATTTCTTCATGTTGGAGGAGGGGAGGGGAGAAACCGGAGAAGAAACCCTAGCTCGCCACTTCGAGGAAAATGTCACCGCTCAGAGGCCTCCCAAAAAAGAATAGTTTGTATTTATTGTCCATCAATTTGAGGGTGGTATGCAGTGCTCAAAAGATTTTTAGTATCATGTGCCTTCTAAAGAATTTTCCAGAATCATGATGTAAAATGTAGATCATGATAGAAAACAATTGATAGGGGTACTCCATGAAGTCTTAAAAATTCATTAATATATTTTATTGATAAAAGATAATGTTTTAAATATTCTCTTATAGCAAGAAAATGTGATGACATGGTAAGATGATCAACAATTACCAGTATTGCATCATTCCTGCCTGGAGTTTTTGGTTGTCCCATGATAAGGTCAATCGTAATATTATTTAATTTCCACTCATGTATGGGAAAATGTTTCATGAATCCTATTGGATGTTGTATTCCATCCATATCTAGTTAAAAAACCATATATCGTGACAAAAAATCAGCAATCTCCTTTTTCATGATGTCCCACCAAAGATGTTCCTTCAAATCAATATACATCATAGAGCTACTAGGGTGTATATAGAAATTGGACCTTTGAGAATCATCAAAAAATTCCCTTTTTTGATCAGGAATATGAGGAACACAATGACTCTTCCCAAATTTTATAATTCCTTCTTTATATACAATGTCAATCAATCTCCCATCATTAACATATTTAAATTTCTTTTTAAACTCCCCATAATCTGTATGAATAATTTTTATCCATTGTAGTAATGATGGTTTGGAAACCATTTGAAAAAGTATTGGCTTTTCACCTTCTATGATTATTCCCATATCAATTTTTACAATTTCCATCAACCTAGAATCCCTTTCAACTCTAATATTGTTCAAATATTGATGAATTTTTCTACTCAAAGCATTTGCCACCTTATTTTCCTTCAACGGGTGGTAGTGTATAGTGCAATAAAAATCATTGAGTAATTAAATCCATCATCTTTTCCTCATGTTTAGTTATTTCTGTGAGAAAATATAATTCAAAATCTTGTGATCAGTATATATATATATCATATTTTTCAACCCAGATATAGTGTATTCATATCTTAAATGAAAATATTAGGGCTTCTAACTCAAGATCTTGAGTGGGATATATTATTTAAGAATTTTTGGATGTCATGATGTATATGAAGTAACTATGTCATTATACATAAGGACACAACCAAGTCCTTTATTTGAAGCATCATAATAATGATCAAAACCATAATTCTCCAATGGTAGAGTCAAGATAAGATCATTGACTAATATTACTTTCATTTCATCTAAACGTTCTTCATACTCTTTTTTGAAAAAAAAATTAAACCCCTTTACACGTTAGCTTGGTTAATGGCTTTTCCAATAGGGATCAATTCTGGATGAAGCCCTGATAATATCCTACTAAACAAATAAAACTTCTTACCTCAGTTATACGCAATTATGCTGGCCATTCCAGTATTTCTCTTATCATAGAAGGATCAACAAAGATTCCATCCATAGATACAATATATACATGAAAAGAAATCTCCTGAAGCCCGAATTCGCACTTTCTAAACGTCCCATATAATTCATTTCATCCGAGGGAATTTAGAATGGCATGAAAGTGACTTCAATGATCTTCGTAGATTTTTGATTAAAACTAGATATCATTAACAAATACAACTAGAAATTCATCAAGATATTACATGAAAACATTATTCATTAGATCAATGAAATCAAAGGGTGCATTAGTTAGTCTAAAAGTCAATACTGTAAAATCATAATGCCTGTACTGAGTTCGAAATGCAGTTTTCAGAATTTCATCTTTCTTCACATGAAATTGATGATATCTAGATCAAAGGTCAATCTTTAAAAAATATTGAGCTCCATGATATTGGTCGAATAAATCCTCAATGAGAGGTAGGGGATACATGTTCATTATTGTTATAGCATTGATCTCTCTATATTCAATGCATGAACTCATATATCAATCATTCTTTATAACAAAAAGGATATGGTTTACCCATGTAGAAATACTAGGGTGAAAAGAATCCCTTATTACAAAATTCTTCTAGTTGTTTCTTTAGATCCACTAATTCCACAGTGTCCATTTTATTAGAGGTATTTGATATGGGCCTTGAACCAGAAATTAAATCAATGGAAAACTCAATTTATCATTTTAGTGGATGTCTAGATAAATCCTTTGGAAAAACATCAACATATTATTTCACAATAGGTACGTCATCTTTTTGAAAATTCCTTACTCACCGATAGTTATTTCATTATATTCCACATCAATAGTTGAATTTGGTTGTGCTATTGGTGGCGGATCTAGATAAAAATCAGGTGGTGACGTTTCTTCTCTAAAGATAAGATACTCTTTATCATAATACAAAATTGTTACCTACTTCCTATTACAATCATTTTTCTCATCATAGTCTGAAATCCAATGCATACTGAGGATTATATCAAATTCATTCATGGGTATTTTGACGAGATCCATTGAAAACTTACATTTGTATTCCCTGATGGGGACTGATTCATAAAACATTGTTTCAATGATACTTAACTTATGAGTTCTAACTTACAACTTCCTAGTTAAATCAAATTGGAAATATCTAATTTTCATTGCACACTAGAAAGATATTAAACAATGTGATGATCCAAAATCAAATAAAGCATTGGGTAAACATGAGGACAAAATTAAATTACATGCCACTACATCTTTCGAAGAATCATCCTCAACACTAGTGATCGAATAATCTTGGTATTGATCACTTGTCTTTTTCAAAGGTAAGTTTCCTTGGTGCTTCGGAAAATCATTTTCACAATGCCCCATTTCACTACAATTGTAGAATTCATCATTTACAGCTTCTTTCTTTCTGTTGGAATCACGATCTTGGTTACCCTTCTCAACACCCTTGTAATATACTTTCATTCCCTTTCGGAAAGTACAAAGGGGTTACATTCCACATTTATCGTAGGATGAAAATTCAACATTTCCCCTCTTCCAATTATTTACATTTCTAGAGTGTTCTATAGATCTCTTCTTCTCTTTTGTAAGTCCTGGAGAATTTATTTTCTATATTGACAACACATGAGACAATATCATCGTATGATAGGATGGATTTTGAGACTAATTCTTAATGGATAAAGGGTTTTAACCCATTGATGAATAGATTAATCTCACTCCATTGGCTACATATATAATCTGTTTCATTAAATGCTAAAATTGTAATGTAAGCCTCATACTTTGTGATATTACCATCCTCCTTTTTCCTCATTCTCGGAAATTTCTTTTCCATATCTGCTCAATGGTCACAAAGAAATTATTTTTCAAAGAAAAAACCTTTAAAATACCTCTATTCCATATTTTATATGTTTTCATCCTCATTTTTGTTTTTTAATGACCACCATTGTTCTGCATCACCTGTGAGGAAAACAACTTCCATGAAAACCTTTTCATTTTCACTACTCCACACAACATGAAATGTTTTCTTTACTGAACATATCCATTACTTAGCTACAAATGGATTTTTAGTCCCATTAAATGTTTGTGGTTTTTGACTCATGAAGCGATCTAACAATGATCCTCTTCATTGTGGAACAGGGAGCTCCATATAGTTAAGGTTAATATTCATAACCTGAGCGAGTTGTCCCAGTATGGTGATAAGATGATCAGAAATAGTTTCATCACATCTCCACTATAATTATTTTGAGTTATAGGGAAATCCCTAAATGGATTACATGCATTGATATGGTTTCCATTACTTCCACTAGGCACCATTTCTATGAAATGGAATACACTAGATTAGTTTATGAATCTCAATACATAATTCAAAACTTATAAAACACATAACATAAATTGGATAGTTTATGGATATGATCCATATTCATATAAATGTTTTCTATGAGGAGTTATATACTCATAAATCCCTCATAATTGTTTGTAATTAAAATAAAAATTATCCTAAGCATTTCCTTTAGAGGTATTGTATCCAATTGTGTAGCAAGGCCCATTTTCATGTACTAAGATACCCCGATTCAAGATCGAAACTCGTTGTCAGAGTCTTTACTTCTGGGAACATCTGTGCCAGAGATGCCTCTACCTGCTCGTATCCATATAGGGATGTATTGAATGGAAAACAAAAAAATTCTCTACATTACCAAAATTATTAGAAGTTCATCTAAATTAATACTCAAAGTCTATTTTCAGGTAATGTTCTCTAATGATAGTTTTTCTAAATCTAGAATCCAAGTATTGTACTAAACATTATCATACACCAACATTAATGCCCCAACCCTCATTACCCATATTTAGTGCATTATTACATACCATTGGATTGAATACAAAGGATCAAGTCTTGAAAGACAAAACAGTTTAGTATCCTTGGAATTCCTACATACAAACATAAGTTTTACATTACTTAAAGATATAAAAAAAACATTTTGTCCCCTATTAACACACTTATATACCTTAGAATATCCCTAAAGGTCATCCGCAAATACTTTTTAACTTCTAGGAAAAAAATAAAACAAGGAAATGGGTGAGCTCAGATTATCTATACGGATAACAATATAGTGGAAACTTATATAAATAAGCTGAAAAATTTATAAAAATGAATAAAACTCAAACCTAATCCTTTTAAGAATCATCTTAAGAAAACATATGTAAATATAAATCCAATTTTTTCATTTACATATTCGCATGGATATTCTAGTAGTAGAATAATCAAATTCAATATCAATACCTAATTTCATATTGATAAAATTCATAATTGCAGACTTCATCTCCATAGAGTCAATGAATCGTTCCAAGACTACAAATAAAATTTAGTTAATGCCTTGTTCCCAAACACTAGTTTTTTTAATGATACCTACCGATGCATCGAGGAGCTATAGTGGGCTCCACCCGTAACTTACTATGTCCCATGCATTTCTCATATGAAATGGTTTAATCATAACATAAACATTCGTATTAAAACTAGCATACGAAATGTTAATTATTTATCCATAATCCATGAATGGTATAGAAATAACACATCCACAGTAAAACATATCACAAAACCTAAAATACAATATGGAATATTTGTATCATAATTAATAAACATCACATAAGTTCAAAATCTATCAAATGATGTTGATATAGATGAAATGTGAACTATTAGAAACAAATACCTCTTTCTATTATGAAACCATTTGAGAGTAACATAATTATAATATAAAACATTTATTTTGTAAATAACATTATATGATTATATGGAATTATTAAAAGGTGTTATAACTATTGAAAATAGCCACACTGGTCATATAAGTTAAAAAACATTCTTTCTTTAATTTTGTCGAAAAGGTTGTAAAGGACCCTGTTTCGAGAATGACAGAAAGATTCCATTATAAACATCTTATGAAAAGTCAAACAATGGTATAAATTAATTTAACCCATAGTCTAGGAAATAGAGTTTTTTTTAAATATATTTTTTAAGAAACACGGATGAGATTGATAAAGAGAACCCAGTAGATAATCACAAATAAACAACCTCAGATAATAAAGAGATTATAGAATTAACCCTTAAATTTTACTTTTCCATGGTAGAGGATAAGATAACCTCGTGTATGATAGATAAATATTTTTTATTAAATTATACATGAACCACATACATAAATATGATATCATATATGATTATCTAATATTTCTATCTAAATAATATTTCAGTAGTATCATTATTTCAGATGTTAAATTGTAAATTTTCGATTATATGCATGGTAACATAAGCCATGTTTTTTATGGATAGAAATAATTTTATTAATATCCAGAATGATATTATGTTCTTAAACATTATTTTTAATCATAAAATGAAAATTATTTTGAATGGTTGCAATGGGGAATTAATCTCATCACGTTTATGGATATAGTAATTCGTACGTATGCATAAGATATAATACCATTCTATTTTTTGTGGAATAGAATGTGATTAGATCTCATATAATATATAAATAACCCTTAAAATGTTATATTTATTATTTACATCATTTATAAAATATTATTATACCCATCCTAATAATGAAGTGTTGAATAACGACTACACCACGATGTGGTGACAGTAAGCCGTAAGTACTCCTGTATGGTGACTTGTCATCCGTATGAGGGATAGAATATTGAATATAGTTATACCATATTTAAAAAAACATCTTGTATGTAGAAGGTACTTGAGTTATTATTTTTTTATGGAAAAAAATTAAAGAGTAATTGGAAGAAGAATATAACTTTTAATGAGGTGATGAAATTATTAACTCTTCGTCGGGTAATTCATTTTGATTTGATCAAAAGATCTACTTAGGATGGTTTTATGATAAATGGAAGTACTCTTGGATGAATTGAGGGTAGTTGGGAGGATATTTTAGTAGGTCTTGTCTGAGCCAACTAGTTTGGAGGTGTGATTTTGAGAGAAGGGGAAGTAACCTTTTATAAGAGAGGTGAGGGTCACTTTAGGAAAAGCTTGAAATATGTTTTTATTATACAATCATATTCACTTTATAAGGTCTCAAAAATGATTTATATTAAAGATAAGGTGGGTATGGGGATAAAACCTCTCAACCAATATGTTTTAGACAGATTTAGGTCACCATATTAACCGTATCTTTTAGATTTAACTCTTAGTTAAATAGTTTAACTTTTACACTGTATTCTTTTATTATTATATTAAATGGTTAATAAACATAATAAAAAAAGGAAAAATAACCCCTAGTGGTTAATTATTAATATATATAACCTTATATATGTCCTCTAAAAATAATATATATTTTTTGGAATATATATCAATTTATAATAAAGTATTAGATTTATAAAAATATTTATGTCAATTTTGACACTATTTGGTATTTTGTTTTTATGAAAGATATAAAAACAAGATTACATCGAAAAAAATTCATTGAATACAAAATAAAAAGTAATAAGATTCTGGAAAATTATTCTAATGCATCAAAAGATTCTATTTACATTTATTATGATATTTATAACATTAATTATCTTATCATTTCATTAAAAAGGTAATTATTTCCTGAATATTGGGTCATAAATATTTATAATTATTTATTTTAGAAATATTATAAAAAATAATATTATGTAGGAAATTTTATTATCTTTATAATTTATATTTATATTAGAATTTATCTTATGTTTAATCATAAATTAAAAATGTTTTAGTTGTGAAAATTTGAATTTATCACTTTTTACTCTTCATTAAATAAAAAGATATTAAATGTCCAAATATAATACAAAATGACCCAAAAAATCATATTTTATTCTTATTTTTGATTTTGGTCGAAATACATTTATCTAATAAATTTAGAACATGTTTTAGGGTAATTATAATATCATTTTTACCATTAATTACCCTATTTACTTCTAACCATGGTAAATAAAAGTCAAACGTTACTATTCACCGAAAATTATTTTCAAAATATTGAACCACATTTTACATAATGATATAAACCATGTCTTTGGGATTTTTGAAATTCAATTCACAGAAATGGTAAAATTATGTTTTATGAAATTTGTCTAACTTACTATGAAGGTGGGTAAAAGACTGTAAAAAGTTCAATAAAATATTATATATCTAATATTATTATAAAATGAATCAAATCAATAAATAAAACTTATATAGGTTTTATGAATCTATTCATACATAAACTAAATTTTTAAAAAATAGGTAATTTTTAAATGTTATTTCAGTTTTAAACAATAACGCATGATTTTTCACTATTTATCAAAAATTGAATGTTTATAGAAAAATACCAGAACTTCACCCTATGAAAATTTTAATATTCTGAAATGAAAAATGAAGTCCATTTTGAAAAATAAAATTTATAAAATTACAAAAAGTGTGTATTACTATTCATAACGACTTGTTTGATTGGTCGGGGTGTGTTTAAACTCCATGATGCATACATTGTATGTTATTTCTTTATTTAAAGGGAAATGTACGATGGAAGATTGGGGTGTTACATAAAAATATTTTGAAAATGAAGTTTCAAAGATTTTTTTCAATATGAACCAGTCATTAATGTATAATATGAATCATAAATTATTTATATTTTTCCATGGGAAATAAATGGTAATTAATAGAAATATTCTACCAGCATTAAAATGTGTGGTGGTCATGAATGTAACAAAATTTTTAATAACATTAATTAAAATCTCTATACAAAAATATACATAAATATTATAGAATAAAAATTTTCATTGTTATTGATATTGATGATACCATTACAAATAACGTAGCTTTTTGGCATTGAATTATTTTATATTATATTCTCAGTCATCCACATAAGGGTTTCTAACATATCTAACACTTAATTATAAAAATAATTAATCCTAAAAAATATATAAAAATTCCATTTATGATATAAATATGAACATTATAAACAAATACTTAACATATTTTTTTAAAATATTTATAATATCTCTAATAAAATAAATTTTAACGAAAGTGCCTTAGTTTATTTCGTGTTTAGACCCCAAAATATCATTTTTTATATTTATTATAAAAAATAAAATAAATTACAGAATTGGATAATATTAAAATAATTTATTTTACATCATGATAACATTTTTATTACGGAATCACAGATTTCATCTTGTTGTTTTGATATCAAACTATGACATGGAAATTAATAGTTTTTTCTAATTTATAGATGAGTATTTATCTATTATGATATAGTGCACATGTTCCTTTTTTTAGTGGGTTAAGAGGAAACGTTTATTTCGGTTGTGTAGATGTTGTATGAACAAGAATAGATTACCACACATGATAAAACAATACAGTAAACAATTATTTTTTATCTGATGAGTTAGGCTAAAATTGAGAGATAAACAAGAAAATTCGAATGTGATATAAATAGATTTTACATGGTTGAACACAATAATTTTTTTAAAAAACATTATATTTTTTTGTTATCAACTATTATAAAAAAAATATAATTTTAGTTATTAATTTCCCCCATTACACACCTTGATATTTCTCCCTTGGATTTTGGTGATTTTAGGGCTTCATGGGATTGAAATTTTGGAATCCACATTAAATTATAATAGATTTTATTGAGTATTTATGTTATTATAACCATATAAATGTTTAAATTGAATTTATTTTATTGAATCTAATATCTCTCCTTATCTCCATCTCTACAAATTGCATTATATGTCACAGAACCTGATTTGGTGATTCTTTCATATTTTGCTTTTTAATTTAGTTTATTCGGTTCTTCTTTTTAGGAAGTGAATTTGTTATTATTACAGCATGTGATTATAGAATTTATATTTTGGAACCTTAACCTAAACAATAATGACCATCAAAATCATAGGATGAGGAAATGTGGGGAAATGCAAAATTTTTTTTTTCGAGGTATATTTGAGGGAAAAGATAAATTCAAATATAAGATGTTATTATATAACAATTTGAACCAATATATTGGTCCTCAAATATATTTTTTACCCTGTGACTAATGTTTTTCAGGAAATCTGAGAGATTAAATTTTTTATAAAATATTTAATATATAGTTAACTAAATATTAAATTATTCATGCATGTTCATTTAGTGGTACATTTTAAACTAAGTGTTTGATTAATATTCCATCTTTGAGGATGAGTCTAGAAATTGGGTTCTCATATAGGCAAGGAATAAACTTGTATTGGAAGCCTATGCTTATCCCATTCAAAAATTTCATACTTTTTTTCTTTTTTATTTCATTTTTCTTTTTCTCCTTTATCTGTTTTTGAAAATCCATTTTAGATTCATTTTCATTCCCTTAAGGATTAGTGCTTGGAAGCTGTGAGAGGGAGATGGAGAGTGGAGGGATATGGTGGGGAGGATGCACTGTTATGGTTTTTTTTGGCCAAAATCATAATCTAGAGGCTATGGGGGAGGATTCATTGTGAAGCATGGTTGGTTTACACCTAAAGGTGGGAATGTTTGATTTTATTTTTCATATATCATCATAAATTAATTGTTTTATTTATTACTTCCATTAAGGGTTGTTGGGGACCTCTTAAGGATGAACCATGGATATTTTGGTGAAATTGGGGATTAATATTATTTTACATCTAGTAAAACCAATTTACACAACATGGGGTTCAATGAAAATGTATTATATGTTCCATTTAATTGAAGAATATGGTGTTTTTGGACTAAACACATTGTAAATGGGGTAAAATTTGTGTAGAGTTGATTTGGGATTTGTCTAGAGAGAATTGCCCTATAGGGTACAATGCTAGAACCCTTGTGAGGTTAAAGGCTTGTGTTCATGTACTATAATTACCCTAAACCCACATGGGGGTACATGAGTAAGTATATGATTACAGAACCCATTTGTGGTAAATCCCATTTACTGTGTGGTACAGTCAATATATTTCAGATCTATATATACAATGTGGGTTTAGGTACATGGGAAGGTACCAAAGTAGGTTTATAGGATAGGTATAAGGTACGCATTCCATTAAAATTAGAAATATACATGATGTGTGGCCATTAGAAAACAAATAGAGGGTACCTCTTGGATTACACTTCCTGAACATTTTCTTGTCGTTGCCTTTTTTCAAGTTTGTTCACATTGGAGTATGAAATAGATATGCGAGAACAACATTTTATTAAATTTGATGTATAAATTATGATCGTGGGATATTTTTGTAATTTACTAACCATGAGGATAGTGTTCTAGTAATGAGAGAGTTTGTATGTCAGATTTCAATTAGTATTTTTTTTATGAATCCTAATATGAGTTGGTTTTTGAGCTTTGTGGGAAGACTGATAGTAATGATACCATTGATATGACATGTCCTATTGTCCCAATGTGAAAAATTTTAGGTTCATTGGAAAAATCTTAAATGGTGATATTATGTAGTGTCTCTGAGATTTTATTAGTTTTTACCATTTTTCGGGACATGATGCTCAAAATTGATATTGTAGGAACAGCCGATTTGGGTTGACATTGTGTGATATTAGTTTAGTGAGAGTTCATTGGGTTATAGAGATGAATCTATTGGACTCTTGAGGATTCCATTTGTGATTTTTATTGATATTTTCAGTAGTGGATTCCATTATTACCTATGAAGTATGTCCAAGTGACATGGTGTTGGTTTGGATAACCTTTGTAGGTGAGTTAGTACCCATGGATGTATTGTTTTATATGATAACATGAAGAGTTTTTTTAATATGAATTTCGCCTATGGTTTGGCATGTTCCTAAGAGCCTTTGTGGGTTCATAAATTTGAGTTGGTCATGATGAATATTGTAAATTACCTTGAAGTATATCTTACCTTATGGATTCTTATTTCGAGAATTTTTGTTCAACCATCAATTAAAGACCAGTAAGAGATATTTGGATTGAATCCAAAATGATTACTTTTAATGTTATGTAATAGCTATTTATAACACTCACATGGGGTCCTTCTCTTGTTTTATCCTTTTATTTTTTTTTCATTGTGTTGTCATGTCATGCGATCTTGAGTATAGCTTGGGAGTCCCTATTAAGAATCGTCATTTAGGATTTGACCCCATGGACAATGGGAGACCCATGTTTTGGTTTTACATTGTGGTGGGTCATCAATAGAATTTTATGGATATTTTATTAATTTTTATATCATTGGTGTTTTGTGATTCCATATGATTTATTTTTTGAGGATCTGTTGTTGCTTCTAGTTAAATAATTTGGACATTTAATTTCTTGTTTGATCATCCCAGGTTTAGCTATCTATTGGTAGGAAAGATCAAAGAATATTATTCATAGTAATTTAGATTGAGGAAGATACCCATGTGATATCTACGAATTATAATTACTGTTCATTTTTGATCCAATTATCTCATCTGTATGTTGGATGAGGTTATCCTGTATTAGGGTCCCAATGGAAAAACAGGACAACTACCCCCCCCCCCCTAAATGAGTGTGCAGAAAGGAAATGTTGTATTTAGAATCATAAGGTTGATAGGCACTCATAATATGGTTTCTGTGAATCATTCATGTTTTTATCTTCAGGATATGTGGATATTTATCACACAAAGATTATGTTATGGATCCCAACTATTGTTCAATTCATAACTGGTGTTAGATTCATTTTAGAAGACATTCAAGACTGATATATTCTATATCTGTGAAAACATGGATGTCCTTATCATAAGTTTAGATTTTTCCATTGGATTCCTAGATCTGAATAAACACACATAATAATTTGGAAGTATACGGTAATGAACTTGGTTTCACATTCAGAAATGATCTATATGAGACATCATGGGGTTCATGTTTAGATCTGAATGATATTCTAATTATTATGTCATTAGGTGATATAGGTGTTGTAAAGGCTATAGTTGGGGGGATATAATGTTAAAATTGCTTTGGTTTATATGCATGAACAATTTATTGGTAATATTAAATGTTTTTTGGTTATAACATTTCATTTATACAACAGTTTTTATATAGACTATATTAGTCTTCATTTAGTTGAGCATATCATATTCGCAAGAACATATTGTACTAGAAGAATATATATTCAACCTAGTTTGTGGCCTACATAGATATATTCATCCACCACTATGTGTGATCCATTATGTTCATAATTACCATATCTCTTCTTTAATGGTGTCTTATTTGTAGTGTGAGACATAGGGTGTATTCTAATTGTTTCTTGATCAAGCAGATTTTATCATATAGAGTAATTGGATTTTGATGGTGTGGTTCAAGCACTCTTAAGATTAGGTATATTACTTTTATTTATGATGGTAGTGGAGACTATTATATTTTTTCTTACCTTGTTTATTTTATATATGTATCATACACATTAGTAGACCATGCTTCGTATGTTTTTCATGCATCGAGTCTATATAACTGCATTACACATTTTACATAATATATAATTCATTTGTTTTATTTTAATTTTTATTTATACTCTAATGTTTATCCTTTAAGATGATTTGGTAATGTTATATTGTTGTTTAGCTTCGACCAATGGGTATAGTATCCACATAGTATCTTTTAGGTGATCTCCACATGTTGGAATACTGTAGAATTTTCGGCGATACACGGATTTCCTTATGGTATGACATATTAGGTGATGTGTCAGTTTGACCATAGTAGTATTTTTAAAAAATTGTATTTAATTGATTTGGTTTAATTATTTGTGTGTTAGTAGAAAGGGGGTCTAGGAATTTATAATAACATTCAATAGATATAATACTGATGTTCCTCCAGAACATTCTATAATATGATTCCTATTTTTCAAGGGTCTTATATTTTTATTCATAGATATCATTTTTATATTTGTGTGATTTCACATCATGTTATGCAGTTGAGATTTTGGACGTATGGGTTTTTAAGGTTTTTAGTTCTTTTACTTGGGGATAGTGGAAAATTTTCCTGCATCATTTTAAGAGCATAATATTTTGTGATGTTTTACTGATGATTGAGGTTTACCAATTTAATGTAGCAACAACTTCTCATATAGTGTATCCTCATATTATAAAATGGTGGAACTCTTCTAAACTACACTACATGTGTATATTTTATTCTAATAAACCCCATTTAGATATTGTGTCTATATGTTCACTTGTGATTGAGATTAATTACCTTCCTTGAGGGAAGCGTCATAACCATTTTGGGTCCATAGTGGACATTTAATTCCCTATTGGTGGATAAATGGGGGAAAATATGTTGGAGAAATATTTGGATAACAGTCATGTGTCATTATTGTGTTTATTACCTTTTTTCTCGTGGTTTTATTTATTAGGAATGATATGTTCATACCATTATTATTTTATTGGGTCTTTTAGTAGGGCACATTCCCTAGTTTTCAATGATGGATCTAGTGGGTGTGTCAATTCATCCACGGTATGCCAATTGAGTTTCTGAATCCATGTGATGTGAAAATAAATAAGGATTCATGAGGTTTTTGATGAGTCTCACTGAGTGTCCTTCTGGTCTCAAAGAAGTCTTGAGCATGCAATTTTGGTTGGATTCCCATCCCTATACATTTTGGTTATTCTTTAGGAAGTGTGACAAGAGAATGTCTGCATGCATGGGGATTTGGATTGATTCTTGAGTGGACGAATGTAATGAAATTGATAATGGAATGAGAGAGATTAATTATTTGGAATATGTGTGAGGTGGGAGATATTTTTGTATGTTTGGTATTAGGTATAGAGGGTGAGAGTTTTTTTGATGGAACATAATTTCGAGCATATTGATGATGTATATCCATCACATTCACTAAAGGAATTAGTGGTGTCTGTGTATCCTTCCATTTGGGAGTCGGTAATGAAAATGATACTCTTATGGATTAGATAATTCTATTAGTAATAGTGAGAAATCTCTTGTATTTGGACATGGTTTAGGATATTGAAATACTAGTCATTATTTGGTCAATATACATTCAATTACACTAGTGATTGTGGGGAGATAGACTTATAGTTTTATGTGGAGTCATCACATTGGTGAGAAGAATAGGTATTGGTTGTTTATGATTACCCATATCATCTATGTGTTGTGAATATTAGGGTCATTATGAAAAATTTTGTTCCCTGTATTGTTTAGGGAAAAGTTTCAAATTACTCAATAGTATGAACTCACATACTTATTACAAAGACACCATTATTCC
Organism: Viscum album; assembly: GCA_963277665.1. Taxonomy (NCBI): domain Eukaryota; kingdom Viridiplantae; phylum Streptophyta; class Magnoliopsida; order Santalales; family Viscaceae; genus Viscum; species Viscum album. The sequence goes on from OY728161.1 coordinate 1,298,541,422, forward strand.
AGAAATAGAGTGTTTAATCTATAATGTTCGTGTGGTTTATATTATGAGGTGATTAAATTTTATAAAATAATTTATCTCTTAAATAATTAAATAATTACTTATCCATGCATCTTCCTTCTGTGATATCTTTTAAATATGTCATAATATTGAGATTCAATCACTGCTCTTATGTATTGAATGTTTTTTTGTTGTAATGCCTAACCTTGGTTATTGTGCAGGGGGTGTTCTAGGACCCATAACATCTATTTTTAAATTTTTTCCATATCATTACATTTTCCCCCATTCTATTACAATTTTCTATTTTTTATTTCCATTCAATCACTTGGGGAATGGTGTTATATATTCGGGAGAGGGATATAGTGAGAAGAGGGAGAGGTAGAGGGAGGAGGTTCCACTTAGGGTTTTTCTAAGGCTCGTATTTGAGTGTAGTGACTACATATGATATATTTATCCATTAGAATTGTTTTTTCCTCCAAATATATTTCTAACATTAAAGAATATAAATCATTTTAGTTTATGTTTTTTATGTTATAATTCATTAAATTGGTTGTTGGTATCTCCCATAGGGGTAAATTGGTGGTTTTGGATAGATATAAGAAATTATGGGGTATTTAATTTAGGAATAAACATGTATATGACATGTGTATTTGGAGAAACATTGTTTGTGTCCTTCTTCATTTATGAATAAGATGTTTTAAGACAACATGTAAAGTATTAGGGTACATGAAATTTGGTGGATAATCATTGGGGTATGTGGGCACATGGATGTATATGGTACACTACTAGAACCTATGCGAAGAAGACAACCATTAGATTTTTACAGTGCTTAGAAAGACCATGTTTTGGGTATACAACTTTTTAAATTGATGGGGACCAACTAAGGGCTGCACATTCTGAATGGGATAGTATATCTATTTAGTGTGGAAGTGTACACGCAGAGTGGGGGTGATGTACCTGGTTTATTGCCCATGTGAGATTACACAACATATATAGAATACTCACAAAATATACTTTTGATATTTACATGATTAGTGGCCCACAAAATATGGTCATGGAAGACATTTTTTTATTCCAACAACGTTATTGATTTACATGTCATGTACCTTTTCCTTATATGTCTTTTTTTCCAAGGATCCCACCCAAGAGTTAGAATTTTACATTTGGGTACTCTGTTATGAGTGATTTTACCAATAAATCGTGATCATGGGATCCTTTTGTAATATAGAGTTATTCACTATAATATTTTTGATAGGGGGTGTTTATAAAGAAGATTTCATTGAGGTTTGGTTTCAAAATACTATAACAAGTAGGGTTGTGAGCAACGACACCTCGGTATGTGTTGTGGTATTTGTGATTTCACTCTCTTAACTATACCATGGGGATATATTTGAGGATATTTTGATCGATCATGGAATATGGGATCATTTAGTGACTGCTAGGAGGTCTTGTCATTTCCCAATGTTTTGGGATTGATTTCTTGAGGGTATATGTATTAGAACCTTGGTAACGGGTTGAAATCATTGGATAGAGGTTATGAAATAGTTTCATTGGGGTGTTGATATCATTCTATCAGGATCTTGAGGATGCACATGTGTGACAGTTACTAGTACAGTGATAATAAGATGACATTGTAATTTGTTTCAATTTCTTATGCGACGCATATTATCAATGAATTTCACTTTTGGATTGTCTGTCCATGTCGATGGTTTTTTATTAGGAAGGGAATATGTGGTTTTATTACTTGGAAAATTCCATATATTTTTTACTTATTCCAAGTATCCATTCTATATTCCTATATTGGAGGTGGTCTTGATGACAATAATTAATTCCCTTAGGGGTGTGTTTTTCTTTTGATAATCATTGGTTCAGTTTTTGATCAAGGATCAGTATGGGGTTACAAAGGGTTTTTGGCCTTTTATTCAAAATGGGATTATCATATGATTAGATGATATAGTGGAATCTGTCATATATTTATTTTCAATTTATTTATACTTTATTTTGTTAAATATCTTCAAATTTATGTGTCTTGAGATATTTGGTGAGGTTGGGGAGTCCCTAGTAAGGAATCTCATTTGTGTTGTCAACTCAGGGACCATGGGATCATCGCGTTTTAGTTTTTCCTTATGATTGGTCTTTGGGAGCTTGTTTTGGATGTTATTTGGATGTTGAGATTCATTGTCCCCAGGATGAACTGGTGTTATATATGTTGAGATTATACTGGTCCTACTAGTTTTCATTCATGGATATTGATTTTTCAGTTGTATCGCCACTCGTTTCAGTGGAAATTTACATTTATGTTTTCTTTAGTATAATCTTACGTAATTGGATTCTGGAAGTGACCTTTAAAAATCATGGATCAGGAATTTATTTTAATTTTTTAATGGGATATATCCCCCATGGTCTGGATATGGTCAGATGGGAATAGATTTTAATTGATTATTTCATGTATTAAAATACTCTATAGTTGAATGTTCACCCAAGCTAGGGTGGCTTTAGACTCCTGAGGTTTTGAGACACAAAATATTTGGTTTTGGGTATAATGGATTTCTTTATGATCCTAGGGTTTGGGATTTTTTGTTATCCCTATTAACGTTATAAATTTAACTTACTTCAGGGTCCATAGATGGTTCCTAGTTCATTATGTAAGACCGTTAGGGTGAACATGTTCTTTAGTTGTGTCAACCAAGATTTCTTTGTCTCTAGTCTAGATCATGATATTTTATCCCTAGTTTTGGACGTATTTCTTCTTTCTAGTGGAAACCTATTTTTACAAATTGGTTAATGTATTGATTCCTTTATCATTTTAGATGTCTGGTATATCCTATGTGGTTCTGGTGGATGCTCTAGTTTTAGAGTTTCTTGGTGAGGGGCATGCTATATATCATCTGGTAGGGTCTTGTGTGGGGATAGACATGCCCTAGGATTCATACTAGAAATATTGGTTTGTTTTTTCATTTTTCTATTAAATTTTATATTTTTATTATTTTATAATAGTTGTTATTATTCTTTTTCGATTATTGGTATAACACAGAAAATTTAACTGGTTATAATAGAAAATTATAGGACCACCATTAGGGGTGACATAGTTATATTTTTTTCTCAACCCCTATACATTCACCTCCATGTTTGTGGCGAGCTGGTGACTTCATTATTGTAAGACCGTAGGCTGTGATATAGATAGTGATATGGCCCAATTTTCCTTGATCATGTGGAGCCACCAATAATGATTACAATGATTGGGTTGGTGTAGCTCAAGCATCAAGGATTATAGGTGTGTGTTTTGTCTCAGTGTTGTTAGTGGAACCTATTATATTTATTTTCAACTGTAATATTTATTATATTTTATCCAACAAATGGGAGATGATATTTTATATGTTTTTCCTGTTTTTTTTATTTAAAAATTATCCCATGGTTCATTTATTATAGGATTATTTTCTTTTAGTGTATTTATTATATCTACTAAAATTTTTTCCCAGTGGATATTTCGGTTATTTTTATCTATTATTCTCCATTGAACAGATTTTATGTTCTCCCTAATATATATTTTCACCTATCAATGCTATTAGATTACCTTTTAGTTTAGGGAAGCATGGTTGTGGCCATGGGGTGGGCCAGATCATGTGAAGTATGAAGTCAACCTATAATGGTTAATTATAGTAATTAAGAATTTAGACATTGGAGAAATCCCATTTATGATATTGGATAATTTAATATTCATTTTGATGGATTATGATCAATTAATAAATTGAATCTCATGATAAGTGTTAGATGAGGAATATATACAAGAGGTCAACTTATAAAAAGATGAATTCTTTTGAATATTATTGTCTATAAATATAATAATTATTTTAAATTATATTAAAAATTGAAAATGATGAATTTCAATTGATTTGAATTTTTTAAAATTATTAATTATGTGGAATATTAATTTCATTATGATTTTTATATGAATGTGAATTTTTGTGATTACATTTATTTAATTCATTCAGTGTGTATGGTTATGTTTAAAATACTTTTCATGATACCTATTTCAGAAACATACACAATAGTTCATGGTGATGAAATTTCTAACATTTCTTTAAATAAGGAGTTCTACATTTAGGACAATCAGACCCAAATGTTGATAATAACTATAGTGGGAGTTGTGGAGGAATGGAATATTTTTTTATAGGTATCTCAAGACATATCTATAGAGATAATAATCGAATAATCTATAACAATATCGATCAAAATAGAAAATAAAAATATGAAAAATAAAAAACCCCTTATAAATAATTAAACATTAAAAAATGAAACTAATTGAGCTCTTGTAGTAGTATCTAATAGGTTCTAATATCTAATGTAATTCACGAGTCACTGGATTAATAGAACACATTTTGAAAACTTCTATTCATGAAATTTGCGATATAACATCCTATAAAATGGTGAATTAGTGTAATTGATTATATATTGATTTGGAATCATGGATAAATTCAGGAATACTCAAATTATGTCTTATAATGCAATTTTATAGTCTTCATATTAGAAAAAATTGATGATTCAATTTTTATTTTTTTTGGTGATAACGATAGTATAATATTCTCTAAAATACTCGTTATTTTAATGGTGATTCATCATTGTATTTTAGTATGTATTTTGTCGATTTTTTTGCATTTAGAGTGTTGATTTTTATTACGATGGCATATTTTCTGTCATGGTGAATTGATAGACATGAATTGGTATACACCATGTATATTGAAATAGGTTTAGTATATGAATTTATTCCAATTGTTTATACAAAGATACTAAAAATGGGGAGGCAATGCCATGTTACTCCATGGAGGATGCCTTTTTAGATTGAAAATATATGTTTTTTATGAAACTTAATTTTATGATATAGAGGTAGTAATGGTATATTATTGAAAAATATATGAATTAAATAAAAAATCATGTGATATTTTGAAATTAGAATGGTGATGATTTTGTGTTGGAAATTCTATTTCAGATCATGGTACAATGCATTTTGGTTATTTTGGTTGTTGGATGCGTTTTTGTGGGGCAATTTTATTCTTTCTAGAGGTATGATGAATAAATTTTATTTTATGTGGTTATATACAAACTTATGTGGTAAGGAGAGTTATAGGTATTTAGAATAGTGTTTTACAAATACTTTGATTACAAATGGTGTATATTATAATCCCAACTAATGATTGGAAGTGGTTGGGGTTATTTTACATTCGTAAAAATTATCAATTAATGTGGGGTGTAGTAACAAAAAAAATATAAAATATAAATTATATGTGTAGAAAAATATGAAATTAATTAATAAAATTGAAATTATGGTATTTAATTGATGAATGAAATTAATAATTAATTCAAGATATTATATAACTATGTAACATTGAAGGAAAAAGGGGATATAATGATATTTGATAAATGTGTTAAATAATTGTTCAGTGTTAGCTCCTAAATATCCTCCCCTTGGGTACATATGTTTGAGTTATTTTCCCATGATTTTAATGGATAAAAAACTACCAATTTATCTCATTCCCTTTCAATATTGTGTACAAAAATGATAACACTCACTATATTAGTTATAATATATTATTTATTAATATCTATCACTATGTTATTGTGAGAAAAAAACATTTTATTTTCAATTTTTATATTAAGAATAATGTTTAATATCGTAGTGATGATAAGAGAATAATGATCTCATATCGAATATATTTCAAATAAACTCATTTATCGTTCATTATGTATCTTTTATTTTTGAAGGATAAATTTTTTTTAATTTTTAAGAGAGCCTTTAATGAAGGTAATTAAAAATAGATATTAATGTTTCATAGTTTGATAGAGGAAATCAATTGATTAATAATAGGAGCATTAAAAATTTCCATTCCTTCCCTTTGTAACACTGATTTTTTATTAAAGATTTTTATTCATATATTGTTAATTTCATTTATATCTTATGTTACATTCACCATTTATTTTATCTTGTGATCCATGTAACATTTATTATTAACCAAATATAATATGTAATGAATAATTTTATTGAAAAAAAACCATTATTATCTATCAATTAAAATGGGAAAAATTAAATGGAAATAAACACATTTTTTAGATAATGTATAAGTGTTTTATATAAATAAGATATAATTATTTAAAATGAATAATTTTCTGTAACATATTTATATATTATAGAGATACTGTGTTTGAAAAATAAAAAATATTTATTTTTATTAACAAAAAAAATTATTCCATGATAATTTTATATAAATAATTAAATTATATAAACATAAAATTTTAAATCATAATATCATCACTATCATAGTGTAAATGTTTTATATTTTACTATAATGATTAATTTTTTTATGAAAATTGAATAGTTACATATTTTTATTGAAAATTTATATTTTCTTTAAAGAATATATAAGGTACATTTTCATTTTAAAATGGGGTTAAAGAAAAATTTATCAAAATTATATATCAATTAATATAATGTAGGTCGTATGAATCATTTTCATGTTGAATTTTTTTATACACAATTTTTAATATTTTTAATATTTTCCCTTTGGAATACATCTTTTTTGTTATATATACGGGTATAATTTAAAATTATATATTTCAAACCCTATTAAACTAATTGAAAATTAGATTCCATATTTTTATTAATAATATATATATATATTAAAACAATATACATATAATTTTATTATCATAATATTTTTTAAATATGTAAAACTTATATTCATGAGATAAGGTAAAAATAGTTCTATAGGGAGTAAAACTAAAAATATTGATAAAATGATAGAAAAATATTCTAAAACTCATTTCATGAATGTATTAAGACCATTTACATTATAATTTTAAATAATAGTCCATCTTTTTATTATTTTTTCTTTTAAAAAACGTGGGTTCCCTATTTTTTTTCTTAAAACTAAAAGTGTTCCACTTGACTCAGTATTGAAATGACTCCCCATCATCCATTATCAACACACATTCAATACAATTTGGAGTAAAAAATAGCTACCCATATATATTCATTAATTATCTCTTGTAATCCAATTATCCATATATTTCTTAAAATTATATTCTATGATGATTCATGATTCAATCTTAAGGGGGTTACATGAAGAAGTGGTAACATTTTTCAATAAGAGTATTAATAATATTACAACCCACCTAATTAAAATATCATTAAACTAGTTTTAATTTAATAAAAATAGTATATTATATATACTAATATTTTTTGGTTTAGTTTTATTATCTAAAAACATCTCCACTTCCATCAAATGTAATATAAAATCATTTTTCATATGTACAGTGGACAATTGCCTCACAAACCCACATAATTTTCTTAAACAACTTCTTATCATGAACCGATATAATGATATGTTAAATGTTTCAATATGTTATATATAATATAAATATTCTTATGTAATCATAATTTCACAAATGTTTTCTTAAATTCCCCCACTTAGGGAATATTATAATGTCTCTCGTGTGTACGGTGGACTACTTTGGTATGAAGCAATGTGACTCAACCACGATTTACATTAAAGCTAAAAAGGATGGTTTAAATGAAAAAATATTATATACTTGTCATATATATGATTCATTAATATTAAAATTTTGTTTACCTATACTTATTTCAATCCATCTATGAAAATAGAGAAAATGATCTAGCATGTATATGGCATATTGTCTCATTGAAATGTGTATTTTATTTTCTATATGTGCCTTTTATGTATTACACTAAATAAAAATATACTAAATATATATATATGATATATTTATCATGGTTAATATTATAAATATTATGAGATAATTTTCACCTTAAGAGTACAAAACCTTTGAAAAATAAGTCATACAAGAGAAATTATGTAGTTACGGAATGAAACATGACTTTCTAATTGAATTTTTAATAAAATTTAATACTTGGTCTTACGTTGCTAATATATTGTATGATATTTATAATTATGGTTCATTAATAGTTATAAAAAAGTCAAATATTAATTATACATGCTTTTTGAATGATTACATTGAAATTTGAGACTTTAGGTAAGGGATTATTAACTCAATTTTACTTCATTGAGACATATGTTATATTATGCAGCTAACATATTTTATGAGGTTTTTATTAATTTAAATTGAATAGTTTTATCTTGATTCTATTCATTATCATCTTATTATATGCTTCAATTATCGTTATCGTTTTATGTGATTTATGATTCAATGTAACCAATATTATAAGGGTTTTTTGAAACTATTTTATAGTTTATCGATATTTTATATATTTTTATGTTGAATGATAAATGATTATGACATAACTCTCATGAATATCTTTTATTTTCGTCTCTTATGTGAATTTATTGGGAATAAAATTTTTACCTTCATTTTCCTCTCTTAACATACATAGGAAATAATAATTTTTTTGAAGGAAAATATAATTATTTCTATCTTCTTTCAAAAATCAATTTTATTAGAATTTTTTTCTAATTTTTGAATTTTTTATATCTTTCAAAATACTTTAATAATTAAAATTTTACCCATTTTTATCATATTACATGATAAACTAAACTGAATCTTCCTATCATTTTTCAAATAAAGCCTCCATATCTTTTACCTAAAATGTGAAAGTATTAATTTTTTAACGTGTTTGAAAAAAATGGAAATTTATGGTTGTCATTTAAATGATTTTTTTCAAATATTACATTATAAATTTTCATGTTTATTTTTATTGAATAGGATTTCCAAATTATTTTATGAATTTTATATTAAAAAAAAGTGATTCTTAATGAATGAATATATTCCTCAATAAACTTTCTAAGTGATATTTCATTTAAAATAATTTTCTATCTAAGATGAGATATTTAGATTTCACTTAGGCTTTACTTTGTATATTCCCTAAGGATACTAATTTAATTATTTTTTCAATGATTTATTTTTATGATGAAATGATTTTGGGGAGACCTGTTTCCCTTCCACAGTATATACCATTAAATAATCTATATGAAACCAACACCTTTTTCAACATTTCTTGAATTAATGAAATGAAGAAATTATTATCAAGCTTATTTCATTTAACATTGATACTTTATGATAAACTTTGTTTGAATACCATTTCCTTTAATGATTTATGTTATTATGAATGTTTTCTTATCCTAAGAGATGAAAATGTTTGATTTTCATTATGTGGTTAGGGGGGCCAATATGTCAGTTCAATATGTTGGGTAAATATTGATACCTCAGGAGAAAACAAATTTGGAATGGGGTGTAAAACTAGTGGGATATGGGTCATATGTCTATTATTATTGTCATGTGAGTGATCCATTACTATAATGATGGTATTGGGAGTGAAAAAAAATCCTCTATGATAGTATTAGGATTATTCCTTGAACTATTACAGATTTATTTTCATTACTTATGTGGATTCCACAAGACTACATCTTATCCTAGGGTTTTATTCACATTGATCATGTTATTTTATTCCATTAGGATTATTGTCTAATAAACTATGATTATTTATTACATGAAACACGATTATGATCTTTTATATAGAGGTTATGGTTTTCCAATGTTATTATTATATTAAATACCCTTGTTCCCCTGATATGTTGATATCATCCGTGTGTACCCTAACCTAGCATTTAATCTCACTTTTTCTTATGTTTCCTTTCATCAGGTTATGATTGAATATTTTTTGACTAGTATTTATGAGAATATTACTCTATGTGATGATCATTATGGGAGATGCTGAAGATCATTCATTATATAAGATGATTGTGTTCCAGGAATCTAAAGGCTTTATACATTCATAATCCTCTACATGTGTTTATGTATTGTAATGAATATTTAAAAACTATTTGTTAGAATTGATATATGAGAATTTTGGGTCTTTACATTCCACCGGTGACATTATAATCCAGTATGGTCCTCCAGTTTTAGATTCCAATAGATGTGGAACCATTTTGGAATTAAAGGGAGTCTTTAACTATTATCAAATAACAACTGAATGTTGTGGTTTCCACAGAAAAAAATAAATTTAGTTGGAACACTAATGGATAGACATGGGAAGACACTAGGAATATAATTCTCTTCCTTGAGTATATCATATTCTTCAAATTCATAACCATATAGCTAGTATGATCCATCCATTGGTTGGTGAGATTTTGGTATATCTTGTTTCAATGAATTATTCTATTGGAAGGAATGTTCTTCTCTTCCATCAATTTGGTGAGCCTATTATTATAATGATGAATCATTCTACATGGTCCTATATGTTCGGTTACCTATAGTATGTATCCATTACATCCTTCAACTCTAATACTCCTTTATAGACCATCTTTCAACCATATAATGCCATGATTTTACTCTCCAATAACATTTTATGATATAATAACATGATATAATTCAACTCATGAAATTGAAAATTATACAATATTTATTATTCGATTTTAATTAAGATTATTTTATGAATCAATAAATAAGTATATTATTCTAATTACATGACATATATGTAATAAAACATAAAAACAACCAATTAAAAGATTAATTATATATACAAGATTCGGAGAACATATAGAAAAATTAGATGGAGAGATAATAAAAAACTCCTCATTCATATATAAAAATTATATAATATAAATATAAAATTTATGTTAATCAAGATTTAATAGTGTTCCAATTTATTGAGGAAATTAATAAATTAATTAATGATATTTTTAACTAGATATTCAACATGCCCAATATGTAAAAAAGTTTGAACATGCCATTATTTCCATAAATACATACTCCAATAATAACATTATTAGGGATAGAATAAATCATTTTTGTATATTTTTATTGGAATAATATAGTTGCACACATTATAAAAGTTTTGTGTTCTTTTTAAATAAAATTATAAATTTTTTATATTAAACCCATTAATTATAATGTTTTATTAAAATGAATAATCAAAAAGAAATTATAATTTTAATATTAAACAATTAATTTCGTTTTTGATATTAAAATATCAAAATTTATATCTCAAAATTTTTTCTATTTTTTGGAAAATAATAATTTTTATGTGAATATTGAAAATTATTTTTTTATGTAAAAATAGTCTTCTCTTTTATATATACTATATAATTTAAATGTAGAAAATAATTTTGTAAAAAACATAATATATAATAAATTTTATTTAATTATATTTCCTGAATTTATATACTCACGATTCATATTTATATTTTATTTAGGTATATATATTTTTTGTTTAAGAACATTTTTTATGAAAACTATTTTAAAGTAGAAAATGTTTCAATCATTTAATTTTTTAAGATATTACATATTATGAAATTTTTTAAAAGAAATTTATATACTATATATATATATAAATATTAATTTATATTCATACATTTATTATTATTAATCCTATATTTAGAATAAAAACTTCTTTTTCCTAAAAAATACACATCCTGAAAACCCCTTTTTTTGTGCGCTAGTGGTTTTTATTCTAATTTTTTCACATTAATGATATTATTGTTGGTAAAAGTTAATATATTTTTCAAATCATAAATAATTAAATTATTGAAAAATTTCATGATTATTTTGTGGCTAATATAAAAAGAGAAAATTAATTAATTACTATTATTAAATAAAAAATGTATTCACATGGGGGTTAATCTAAAATGTTAAGTGATCAAATGAACTAAAAAAATTTATAAAATATATTTTATAGACATATTTCAAAATTATAATGTATAATGATTAATTATAATTTAATTTTGTTTTTTTTCAATTGAAATTTTTGGGTACATCATTTTATTTTCAATAATTACAAGTATTCCACTCAACCAACATATAAATGTCCACTCTTTATACAATCGCAATTAAACCATTAAGCCCATTTGTTTATGAAAATACATTCCCAAATCACATACAACACCCATCCCATCATCTATGATGCCCTGGATTTCTTAAAAACCCATTCTAAGAAAACTTTTAGTTCATCATAATGAGGTTCTAAGAGGATATGTAAAATTTATATCTACATGATTTTTTTATTTATTTGTACACCTCCATAAAATATCATTAATTAATTATTACATAGTGAATTGATTTATTCTAATGTAATTGTATGTTATTATGTCAAAGGAGTTACCGATACCAATCATATCTTTCCTGAAATGGGAAATGATAATGTAACTCTTGTGTATGGAAGAATATAGTATGCAGAAATGATGTGATAGAATTTCCATAAAAACCAATCGTGGTTGGATTTTATTTTAGATATAATTTATATTCGTAATATAATTTTACCTATGGGTTAATTATATAATATATACCATTATTTATAATCCACTGTGTATGGGATATGATTACATCACTACCTTATATGGTGAAATACTGCCTAGTTAAGCGACGGGATTTGATTTTCAATAATTATTTCTAATGAAATGATTTGACTCTACAGAATTGATCATATTCCTATTTATTCTTAAGTTCTCACTCATTGAACAATAATACTATCATTCGTGTATGTGTGTACAATTTTCTTCACGGATTGATTTTAATCTATTTTCATCACCACACCACTTTTAGGTTATACATGTAACTATATTTAATGAAACAGAATGTTATATAAGGTATTTTCATACTTATTTAAAAATAAATATTACTTACCTATTAACCATAATAATCATTGATAAATGGGAATATTACTCATTATTACGTATGACCTACCATCTCGATTATCTTGAAGAAAGTCATTTATAAAAAATATCATTCATGATTGGAATTAAAATTATAATTAATGGATAAATTTTATAATTATTTCATAATAATTATTCTTGAAATTATTAAGTAAATACAACATTTACAATAGTCAACCTACCAATATATGTTTTCACACATATACCAATTCCGGTAAAAACATCTGAAATTAAGCTAATTAATTAAGTAATCATATATTACATGGTAATAAATAAGATTAAAGTAATAATTAAAATTAAAAATTCACATATAAAATTAAATTTGTAACATAATATTATTATTCAAGATGATAAAAAATGTACATGATATGTCAGAATCAACGTAATGGTCATCTTTTTAATTTACATTCTTATATGAGAATTTTGTTGTGATAGACCTATATAATTTTATCTACATATACTCCCCCACTGAAATGTTATATAATTAATTTATAAATTCTCATGGTTTTTAATGTTTTTAGGTTATTTTTTTATGGATCATATGTTTCTAATATTTCCAACATTATAAGTTACTTTTCATTTAAATAATTCTCATTATATTTTTTATATCTTACTATATTATTATTCAATGAAAATGATTTTAAAATTATATAATTATGGATATGAATGTTTTATAAAGTATATTTCAATCATTCAATTTTGTTTTGAGAAAATATTTTTTTTGGAATGTCTGGATTTATTTAAAAAAATAAATGTTTTATATTATTGTATACATTAACAATAAAAAATTTCCCAACAAAAAAATTAATTGAATCCTTTAATCCCATAAAATAATTCATGTTTTATTCAATGGAAAACCACATTTCCCTTAGTAGGGGTAATATATGTTTTCAAATTGGGTTTTTTAAAAATTTGTATTTTGATATAAGAATGTTTTTTTAGGGAAGGGTTTAAAAGAGGATTTTAAATGATTTTAAGATTAAAGAGTAAAATATAAAATTTTTCTAATTCATGATATATTTCCCATGAGTTTATTTTTGTGGTTACTCTAAAAATTTTCTATGTTTTCATATTAAGGATTATATGATTGGTGCATGAATATTACACTCCAATGCATTATGTAATTATTATGTTCCCTATAATTATAATTTAGATGTTGTCTATATGGATATTCTAATTTTAAAGGGTTCTATAAGGGGTCTATGAAATATTTCCCCAATTAACATTAATATTATTTTATGAATTATTATATGTTTGTAGGAAAAACATTTATATTCAAATGGTAATATAATCGATCGTTTAAAAAGACATATAATTCGCTTTATGGGTAATACATTATGTTTTTATGAGATCATTTTTATGGGTTGTATGTTTTTTTAAATATAATAAATGTTTTCTTCTTTTTATGTCTCTTGGTTATATATTTATTCACATCCTTATTTGTAAAAAAATTTCTCATTGGATTTTAGGATAGATTACAGAAAGAATGTTGTAACGTTGAAATTTGTAAAACAATTCTCTTGGATAGCAATTGAATCTTGATTTAAAACATTTCATATTGTTGTAAAAATATATCCCAATGGGTAATATCCATATAGAATTACATTTTTTCTATTATTTATTAGATTAGACAAAATTCTATATAATTATAATACAAAAGATATTCTCTAATGTATGATAATGAATTATTTACATATAACTCAAGAATATGTAATTTATAAGGATTCATAAAAATAGATTGTTTTATATGATTTGTCAGAATATATTATAGGTTAGTTTAAAGTTAATATCATCACATTTAATGATTATTATTTACCTCTTATTTCAAATAATGTAACATTTTATGATGAAAATGATTCTTCATCAAAATTAATTTGGTTCATAATGGTTTTTTATAGATGAAACTGGGAAACTGTATTGGGATTATCAATTGAGGAAAGCATCCATACAAATTATTATCATTAAATGGTGCTAATAAAAACATAATAGTTTTTCATAGTGATGTAGTAGTTAGTAGTAGCTATAAACAGTGGTGTTATCTTTTTTAGAGAGTAAAATGATCTATCATGAAATAATATGTCTATAGTTTTTAATTTCATGAGGAAAATCCACTTTCACTAAATGGATCATATGACCATGTGATTGATTAATTATCAAATATATTCATAGAAAAATATTTTAAGTCATTGGAGGTTTCCAACATAAAAAGATAACACATTCCATTTATAATTTGGAAGTTGATACTGATTGATAGTGGTATTTTTTTGGAATAACAAAGAGAAAGATGATTTTGATTCCATGGAATGGGATAAATTGATCTATATTTTACTTGTGAATCATTTCCTTATTTTTTCCAAAACATGATAAGGTGGAAAATTAATTTAATAGTGGAATAAGATGAATATTTTATTGAAAAATATAAATAATTTTTTTACAATACTGGAATGGTATGTATGAATATTTTTTTATTCCCGTTTTGTTAATAAATTTTCCACATTATTGAAACTATGTCTAAATAGATGTTTTGACTCTTGATTTTATAAAATCTATTATAGTATTATTCATTATAGTATATAAGATAAGATTTAGTTTCTTGACACATATTCCTCTTTTGATGATGAAAGTAATATGTGATACAAAAGAAAACATGTGGGAAATATATGGAAATAAAATATTGAAGTAAGGAAATAATGTTTACTCTTTATGTTATGTGTGGTAAAAATAACCTTAGTAGATTTCTTATGAAATAATGGAGGAGTTATTGATGTGAAATATTTGGTTATGTGGTCTGTGATTACAATGAATAAAATTTTTATAATTAAATGAATGGGTTAATTGGTATCCACAAAATAGTGATGTTTTTAAGATTAGTGAGTTAGTTATTTTTTATAACATGGGATTGAAGTTAGCAATTCAAGATAAAAATCATTGAAATGTGGTGAATATCGGTGTGGGAAATCATTTGATACTGCTATGGTTGATTTCGATCTATCAAATGAAGTGGTAAGCGATTTAGTACATATCTATAAAAATTATTACAATACCCAATTTGATTCTTGATCTTCACATTTTGTCAATTCAATGAAATTTTCACATAAATATGGTATTTAACCATAAGAAATTATGATATATATTTTAGTTAAAAACCATGTGTAAGTA
Source organism: Viscum album (assembly GCA_963277665.1). Taxonomy (NCBI): domain Eukaryota; kingdom Viridiplantae; phylum Streptophyta; class Magnoliopsida; order Santalales; family Viscaceae; genus Viscum; species Viscum album. The sequence goes on from OY728161.1 coordinate 1,298,557,255, forward strand.
CTAAGGAAACCAATAGTTATAGAAATATTCTTGTTATTATCAATGTTAAAGTCTTCACTGAAATATTATTGAACTAACCATAGTAGAGTATAATATAACATTGGGTGTTGATTGAATTTAATTTTAATATGAAAATATATATTTTAGCTCAAAACGTGTTTTATTTAGCGATTTCAAGCCTTTAATAACATACCACATTTCTAATAAATTTAACAAATGTGGCAGTGAATAATATTCATATCATATTTTTTAAAATAAAGTTGTATTTAAAATTAGTGATGTTTCAGTAGTGAGTAAATACATGGTTGTTATTTTAGTTGATATTATAAATTTTTCTCCTCTTTATGATTTTTTATTTATGAGTTAACAGTTCAAGATGCTTATCCTATTTCTAATCCCCCTTATCAATTTTCAAAATAAGAACCTTTATAATTGAATAAGAAATTACAACACCCATTATATAACACTTTCATTCAATTTGCAACTCCCCAATGGGGTACTCCAGATTTGAATGTTAAAATGTACAATGTTTCAATGATACATTCAATTGATTATGAAAATTAGATCAACATCATTGTTAAGTATATGTATGAACATTCTCATATAGATGATTTTTTTCTAATATATTGGGAGAAAAATTATTTTATATGTTTTACTTGAATTTTAGAGTAACATTAGTACATGGAGGAGGATGATGAAATTTAAAAGACATCATATTGGACTAAATATGGTAACTATGAGTTTTTCTTTATTAACTCTGGTTTTATGAATACATCAACTTTATTAACGGTCATTGAGAATATATTATTTCATGTTTTATTTGACATTTTTTTGGTTATATTTGTTGATAAAATTTGGGGTATTCTAAATTTCAATATGAATATGGTATACACCATAAGAGAGTTTTAAAATCATTTCATAAAATTAAAATATATCAGAAATTTACTAACCATGTATTTTCATTGCAATAAATTACATTCCAGGGGCATATTGTTTCTTTAGTTTTAAAAACTTTTACTATGCTAAAACAAATGTTTTTGAAGAATGGTCGATACCCAGAAATATCAAAAATGATTCATAACATTCATTGAAAAATGGGATAATACTAGTGTTTGGTAAAAAACATTTCTATGTTTTCTAGAACACTGACTATGTTAACTCAAACAAAGATTAATTTATCGAGAAAAATAATTTGATGATTAATTTAATGAACTAAAAAAAGAATGGTGTGAAATTTAATTTTATCCCTTACTTTTAGATATTGAGAATTTTTTATCTATAATGATGAATCATTTAATGAAATCGGTTGTTTCCTGATATAATATGATCATGTAATTTCATATGCACCATGTCAATTTAAACCATCTGAGTTAATTACACTAAACATGATATGGAATTAGATGATGTGGTTTTTTTTCATAAAAACTATGGATACTTTATTTTAATGAAGTACATTATGAAAAATATATTGATCACAAAAGTTTCTTGAAAATATTCACTATTAATTAATTTATCATGAGACCTAGAATAAATTTCTAACAAATCAAGTATTGGGATTAAGAAGAGTATACTTTCAGATATTAATATTGAAAAAAATGTTGTTTTACGGTTTGAATGAAAAGTATATGTTCTTTTGAATCCTATTTGACAAAGGATCTTTTTATTCAAGATCATAGTTTCCTATTTTCAGTTCATCTAGAAATCATAACGATCTATATAGAGCATCATGATTATTACAATTGGGATGGAATAAAAATAGATATTTATGAATTTACTATGAAGGTCTTTACTAATCAGAAGGATATTTTAGAATGAAAATTACTAAAGGGAATCCTTTTACCTTATCTAGTTCTCAAGTAGAAATGAAAAATATATTTTCATGGATTCTATCATGGGATTACCAAATAATCCATAAGGTAACAATGAGATTTTGTTTAATGATAATCTATAAAATAAAACATTAAAATTACTTATCATGTTGTGTACAAAGATTCTAGATAATATTCCTCATGTTTATCTTAATGAGATATTCATGTGACATGGAGTAACTATCTCAATTGAATCTAACATGGACACCAAGATCACATCTAAATTTTGGAATGGTCTTCAAATATCATTGTTTTATGAATTAAAATTCATCATAGATTCTCAACCTTAAATTTATTTGTAGTATGAGTAGAAAATTCAGACATTGGAAGATATGTTATATTTGTTTTCAATGGATTACTAGGTATGTTGTGGTCAACATCATTCTATGGTTGAATTTTCATATAATTACGATTTTTATTCTTACATATAGATAGCACCATTTGAGGAATTATAAATAAACATTATTGAATGGTTTCTTTTTGGGATAAAGTATGATAAATGAATATTATGGGACAGTATTTAATTAAGGAAATTGTACGAAAGGTTCATTTTATTTTATTACATATCGGGATTTCACATAGAAAGTATAAATGTTATTCATATAATCCAAGTAATGACCATTCCTTCAGTGTAGGTTATCATGTTTTTAATGATGTATCTCCAGGGAATGTTGTAATGAGTTTAGGTAAAAATGAAAATACATTTCCACTATTAGTTGAAACATATTAAATAATTGTGATTTTTTTATTAATTTCCTACAGAGTGTATTTTCCTATGATATTATCATAGGTACACAATGTGTTTAATTTTTAACAATAGAGAACTATGTATCGAAGTCATCCAATTTTGTTATCATGAAATTAGTTGAGTTGGATGTGAATATATTTTATGAGGGATATATAGTTCATTTTTTGACTATAGTGAGAAAGTGCTATAGAATAGGTAAATTCACCCGGTTATGGTTTTATAGAAAATCAACATCTTTGAATAGTTAACATAGGAATATGAAACTCAATTAGGGAAAGATATTTCCACTTTTTTAATAATTGAATAAAATTGACTAGTCAAAATTTTCTAAAGGGGTTATAAATATAAATACTTACGTCATGATAAAATTCATCATATTCATGTTTATTAATAAGAATGGATATTTAAAATCATTAAAAAAATTAACAAATTTTTAATTAAATAAGTAAATAAATTTAATTAAATACATAAATTATAAGTTTTTATAAAGTGTCATAGATTACAAATTATAGAATTTGAACTATGAAAAAGTAATTTATTATTTCAATTGAGACTAAAAAAAATATTTTTCATGATTTTTTTTTAAAATAATTATTCTTCATTGAGTAGAGAAAAATAACAATTTTTAAAAAATAGTATTTTATTTTCAATATATTAATGAATATAGATGTATAAATACTTTTTAAATATTATTTAATGTAAAATATATATTATTTAGTTACATTTTATATACTTATATAATTTTTAATCATCATTATATTGTATTTAAATATAATTCTGATTTTAGTTTTGAAATTATTTATCAATTTTATTTTAATGTGAATAATGTTTGACCTTTTTTAGTAATTTATAAAATACATAATAAGAAATTATTAAATATAAATTTTTACATAAAATCCTATTTTTAATTAAATATACACTTTTTGAAAAATCTCTTTTTCACATATGTTGATGTTTTTTGAAACATTATTTTTGTATCTATGTGAGTTGAATTTTTTAAAATGGATGAAATAATTTTAAATGTAATAATTTATATTATTTAAAATTTTGAACATAATTTATCTCCAAAATTTATATTGAAAAAATTTATGAATAAATACCATAATTTTGAAAAAATGGGATTACTAAGGGTTAAAATGAAATTTAATGTTTTAAATTTACTTTCTTCTAAAATATTTTTTATGGAAAAATTTATAACATAAAATATAAAATAATTGATAATAATATTTATTTTACTATATTAGAATGAGAAAATCCTAAGTACAACATCCAAATTTCAAAAATTACAAATGTGTAACTCACCTGAAGTATAAAAGCCACACAATCTCCACTATTCATCAAACCATCATTCCATTTTGGTTCAGAAGATTCTTTCCCAAATAATTCCCTAACATCCACCCCTTCATCATATAATCCATTTTTCTAGAAATCGTATATATGAATACTATTTGAATAATCGTAAAGAGATGGTTCGGTAAGCGTTAAACTACCTAACAATGTGTTATTTATTTATTTATTCTTCATACTTCTTATAATATAAATAATTTATGAATATAAAACAAAAAATCATCACCCATATAGACATGTGTTATTATGTTAATTTCATTACCTATTTCCATATCCTATTCCCTAAAATGGAAAATGATAATGTCGTTTCTCTATACGGTCGACTAACACCACAAGAACTAATATGACATGTCTTCCATAGTAACATATCATTGTTTTGAATGGTTTTGAATAATATATATATATATATTTATATTTATATATATTTTTTATATTCATAAAATATTTTTTTTAATTTTATTCATTATATAATATTTGTATAATTTTCTTTTTAAATGAGATACATTGACATCACTTGTGTGTACGATGGACTACCACCTCACAAAGTAATTGATTTGTTTTTCAATAACACCAAATTAAAGGTAATAAAGAATAATTTAATTCTAATATATGATATAAATGACATTTTTATGAAATTAAGTTCATATATATCTTTATTAATTGATAACATATCAATTTATTTATACATCTTCAAATAATGAAAAATAATAACATCGTTCGTGTAATTATAGACTACATCCTTCATGAAGTAATGTGACTATATTTTCAAGAAAAATCCATATTTGTTATATATATATAAACACACATGTATATTTAGTGAAATAATATGGAATATTTGATGTTATGTTATTTACTGAAAAATAAATATCACATAACTAATTCCAATAATTAATGTTTAATAATTGAAACATTGATTATGTGTACGTACAACCTACCACCTCCCTTGTAGTAACGAATATCATTTATCAAAATAATAATTCATAGTTTCTATAAAAGGTGTAATTTATCTTTAGATTTTATAATTATATATAGATTAATATTTTGAATTTTTTTATATAATAACCCATATAACCATGGTCAACCTAACAAAGTAATTTTTTTCTCATATGATGAATATGGTGAAAACATTTCACCTAAACATAATTTATTCAGAAATGATATATAAAATTGAAATAAGAAAAATAATATGAATAATAATTATTAAAAATATTATTAATCTAGTAAATAATTAAAAAAACCTATTCATCTTGATAAATAACGAATTTGGAATGTTTGATTCAAGGTAATGGACTTTGTTTGAAATTCCTTTTATTGAGGGAAATTTTGATATTATTCACCTATATTATTTCATGAGGTTTATATGCATCCCAATAGAAATTTTTAATCATTAATTTCATTATTATACTTGTATTTATAAGTCAATTAAATGATATTTTTTAATGGGGCCTATAATTCAAATAATTCAAATGTGATAAGGGATTTTATATAGAAAATTATTTTTTAATGTTTTCATTGTAACTTCATTTGTCTTCAATGAACATGTTTTATAATTATTTTATTATGAAATATTTATTTGTATGAAGGTTTTTTTATTTTTTTAATTATATTATAAAATGAAGTTTGTGTATGAAGTTTTAGAAATTATTTTAAAATAAAAAATCAATGTTCCATTTCAACGTATAATCTTATAATAAATTTTCCTAACACTATATCCAATAATTTATGTTTAAATGCCGTTATAAAATTTTATTTTTTTTAACAAAAGAAAAACAATATTTCAATGTTTTGGTTAATTTATTTTTTGTAAACTGGGGTTTTAAAAGAAAATGGAATTTTGATATCTTAATGAGTGATATAATTTTTTTACAAGATTTTTTAAAGGGTTTTAATATGAAATTTTGAAAGAATAATATGTTATATTCATGATATAATTTGTTTAAATTTTTTGTTTGTGGTGTGCCATGATATTTATGGATTAAGTTGTTATATTATATATGATGGTTATTCCCTGATAGTTCTCTAAAGCTTTGGGTAGTTATTAAATTCTGAAAATAATTAATTTTGATATTATCCTTATGGGTATTCTATTTTTTAAGGGTTTTATATGGGTTATATCAGAGGATTTCCTAAGGAACTAAAATTATTCTTTTAGGTCATCTAATGATTTTTATAGAAATATTTGGTATTACAATGATATTGTAATCGATATTCATCAAAAAATTAAATTTCCATTTATGGGTAAAAAGTTGGGTTTTTTATATACAGTTTTTTATGGGGTTTAATGTTTTTTACTAGACTAAGGGTTTATATCATTTTATGTCCATTGATGAAATTTTTATTCTCAACATATAATTTTAAAATGTTTTTCATATTATTTAATTATGGTTATGTAATGGTAGGAGTCCATATTTATTGTTAAGAATCTTTTTTCCTGAAATGAAATCATTATATGTTTTAAATTATATACGTGGTGGAAAAATGGATACTAATCAATAGTGTCCACTTGGAATTATATATTTTTTTATATACCGGTTATGACATAAATCTATAAAAATATAATCTTTTTAATATCATAAAATCTATGATAATTAATTCATTAATAAAAATCCATGATTCGTTATTGTTTTTGTAGGGTTCCTTAAACCCCCTTGTGACAAAAATAGCAAAACTTATCCCCTTTGTTGCAATACAATTTTCAACAGAAAAATCAATAATGTTCTTCAAATATAAATTATTATAAAACAATTTTTTAAACATTGTGAATATTAAAAGGAAAACCGTGAGTTTAAAAAAATAATAGATTTTATCAATAAAAATATATATTAATTAATTTTACACATTTAAAAATACCAACATTATAATAGTAAAAAAACAATAAAACCCCAATATTTATTCAAAGGGTTAAATTATGAATATAAGATGAATTTTATTGAATACATATATATATAGTTCATACAATCTTATAATAAAATAAAAAACTACTTTTAATTTTTAATTTATCATAATGATAATAACAACTTCAATATAAGACTTACAGAAAATAATATGTGTGAATTTTTTGATATGAAATCATTAATATAGAACAAAAATGAATTCAAAAAGGATATTAAAAGATGAAATTTAAATCATATATCAAGATAAATTGAAATAGATATGCCCTTGAAAATATATTTATTTCTATTAAATATTAAATATAAGGATAATAATGAAAAACATGGAATATAAATTAAAATTTGAAAAAAAAACTTCTACATTCACGGAAATAAATCTACAAATATGAATACGTAAACATTCATAAAATCACTGCCTAAAATTAAAATTAACATTAAAAGAATAAAATATATGATAGAGATATATGAAATATCCAAAAATGAGGTTTAGTAAGGGTTGAGATGATATATTTCTGAATTTAAAACCAAGAAAAATTACCCCATGATTAAAAGACATGAATAAATCATTATTGATTGAACCTTTTATGGACTCCATTAGATTTTTTCATTAAACAATTAAATGAACACTTCTAAATAGAACTTCGTTAGATTAGAAAATAAAATCAATATTTTTTATTAAAATATATATCAATAATTACAATAAATAATGATTTATTGAGGAATTAATGGTTAATTAAATGAATCAATTTTTCTAAGATATTTTGAGAAATTCTTGATAAAAGATAATAAAAAATACTAAATAGAATAATTAATAAAAATATAAAAACAAAATTTCAATGAATAAATAATAAAATTTCAAATATATTGAAGAGTGAGATTATAAAATAAAAAATTTATTCAATAGAACAAAAAATTAATATATATTCAGTAGTGAGAGAAAAATTATAAAAAAATTATTCCATAAAAAAACGACATTACAAATATTTCAAAATTATGAACCACCTCTAAGTAAAACATTTAAATATAGGGGTAAAAACATTTTAAAGAATATTTTACTATGTATGTTTTTAAAAAATAGATCATTGTATATTATCTATGAATAAATAATGATATTACTATAAAAAATTTATTTCAATTAAATATATTTTCAATGAATCTAAAATTTATAAAAATGAATAATGTTGGTTAAGAAAATAATTAACCATAAATCTTCCATCCATTCAAACAGTATTTTGTGCTTATTAAAAAATGTAAATGTAAAAAAAATGAAACACAATCACGATTGATGGATGATCCTTATTATTAAAAAAACATTAAAAATTATTTAGCTATATATATATATTGTAGGTATAATATGTTATTATAATAAATATTAGAGGTATATTCCTTCAAAATTTCAATGTTGAGTGAATTTTGATACCCATAGGAATGTGGTTTAGGTAATATTGGCTAAAAATGATCTAGAAACCCATACTTATATAGTATGATATTTTATATTAAAAATAGGGGAATAAATATTAGTTCATTTAGACCTCCCTTATTCTTCATTATTTAAACCACACTCATAAATGAGATTCAAAATTTCATAAAATAATTAGAAATTATTTTGGGATTGTATCATTACAAATCATTCATTTTCATTATAATTATTCCAATCTGGAAAAATAATTTCATCATTATAGTTGGTAAAGAATTGTGAACCTAACATCATATTGTGATATTGATCATCACACATGAATTAATAAAGAGTATATTGATAGTATTTTAATTTTTATTTTAAATTCTCAATGTTAGGTTCATCAGTAAATCTCATGGAAAATAGTTCCTTTTCATAAGATATATGTTCCTTTTGATTAAATAGGTAATACATTAAATTAAGAAATTATTTTCATTTATCATTGTGTTTTTTATTTAGAAATGTGTTCTTCATATAAATTACCAACCTGATTTGGTTGAATGAAAGATAAATATTAATAGGGCTAATAATAATTAATGTGAGATAAATAAAAATAAATTGGGGAACTAACCTAATAACTCACATTGGGATGTTTCATGAGGCATTTAGAACTTCAGTCACTTGAATTGGTTGAGTCAAGGAAATAATCACTATAACTGTAGGTTGAGACATAAAAGTATTTTTCATAATTATTTTTTACAATAATCAATTTTTTGGTCATTCTAGAAGGATATGTTACAAACTAGTATGGGTAGCCATCTTAAATAGAAAGCTAACTCATCCCATGGCCTGGGCCGAAGGGCATTCCAAATTCCTATTGGATGGAAATATTTTCTGGTCATCAAATAAATCCTTTGAAAATTACTATCCAATATTAATAATAATCAACATCTATATGAAATATTAATACAATATTTTTTTAAAGTATCCAAAATGTCATCATTTTCATGTTTAATAAAAAATATCACTTACATTTGTCATGTATAATTTTTAATTAATGATAAAAATAAAAATTATAATAAATCAGTATAATTATATAGGTGAAATAATCCTCCATGTATAATGAGGTACACAATCCACAGTGTAACCACCATTAAATCCTTCCATTAAATATTCCATATACAATATTAACCATTGATGCCAAAATTTCCCATTCCATTACCAATGTTTGAAAAAAAATTATTCATAATACATTTGGGTATTTTTAGTATCTGAGCTAAATTTATCTATTATATTCCATGATGTTTTCAATGAATATATATTTTAAGAGACATATAAATTTTCTGGGTTTGACTCAAATAATTTTTTTTATAAAAATGATTGAATGTTGAACAGAAAGTAAATATTGCGTGAATAACAGAAATATTTCAAAATAATAAATAAAACCCAATGAAACCACCATGTATCTTGTTGTTTTGGTCCTAGAATTGAAATTACCATGGTGGATTATCATATAAATATATATATATATGTCCATGATCTACTAGAGTTGATTAGAACAATATTCTAGTGGTACCCTCTGAATCATCAAACTGTTTTGTTCGTGTTTTACCTTAATGTTAATAGGGCGACTAGAAAGGGGATCGTATTCTCTCCCAAAATATAATTCCTCTTTACACCAACCAAGATACCCATGTTTCCCATGTAATTTAATACATTTTTAAAATATATCAATCTCCCTTCCTCAAGAAAAAAGTCAACACATTCTAAATCACAAGCCTTATAAATAAATATATAGTGTTATGTCTGTTCAAATGACTTCCACAAGCCAAAACCATATAGACTACCAATTTTTATACAAAAATATTAATTTATAAAACTTCTTTTGAAATAGTGATAGGAACATTTTATCCATAAAAAATAGCATAAGACATAACAACAAACTATTCATATTGAAATAAAAACAATGTTGTTATGTAATGCATGACAGTGAGTTTTTAATTACAATAGAAGAAATAAAACACAACTATAATCAATTTATAAGTTGTACAATTTTTATCCAACCTACACAATGTTGTTGAAAACACTATAGTTTTGTAATATCAAGAATGAGGGTAGGAGAGGCAATGAGAGAAAAATTGGATACACATACTTGGAGTTTCATTGAATAAATATATCCAATTGAATACTGAAATGGATCTATGAGGGAGGTGGTGAAGAGGTTATGTGTAAAAATTTCTATGAGGATTTAATGGGAGAATAATTGAGGGGTTGGGAGCTTTAAATTTTGGAGTGTTATTTATGGAAAACATAAATATTTTAAAACTATGATGGATACTTGGTTTGGTGGAACGTGTTTTCAAACCATGTATCTATTTCGAGAGTTCCCCTATCCTGAAATATGGAGTCAACATGGTTTTATATGCACAATTTCAAATAAAATGTGTGGCTAACTGCTAAAGATGTCCATTCCCACTATCAATTCTGTATAATTTTTTATGTCTCTCCTATGGTTTTTACCAACCATATGTCAACCATACACCATCACATGTCTTCATAAAATCACAGATTTTCAAATAAAAATATCCCAAAAGTGTAGAGAATAATGTATGGACCAAAATTATTCAAAAATACAAGAAAATGGTATAGTGGGTGTGAAAAATCCCTCAACCCTGATACATTTATCCCTTATAAATTCAACCATTATTAAAAATTAAATGTTGGAGGCTATTGTTACTATACTCAAGAAAATAATTCTTATGTCATAATATCATTATTTATATGATGTTAAATAGACAAATCTAATAGAATATATCCCCTCTAAATAATTTTCAAATATGAATCCATAGTAAAATTTATCTTCTCAATCACTAATTGACTGGGTTCCAAATATTGTTGTTACAAAATCATCCCCTCATATGTTTCCAAATTATATGTTTTCAACTACAAGGTATGGAAAAAGTCATTAATACATTTCAAATAACAATGTAACGCAAATAAGTATCCCACATTATTATTCCTCTTAGTATTATCAAATATTTAAACCTATGATATCAAATGTATCCCCTGAATTCCAATCTGGTGATGAACCAAGCGAGGCATCATCTTTATAAAAACCATTTCAGACAATAAGAATTAAAAAGTAATTTTTTGTGATCAACAGAAGTATGATAATTTATTTTAGATATAATTAAACAATAATGTGTTACATGAATTATTATACAAACATCAATGATGATTCCTTGTCTCAGTAAGGAAGTCTAACCTACTTCAATCAATCATTGAGGAGGTGGACATGGTTGAGCATCCATTTCTTCAAACAGTGTCACCCAGATATAGGATTAGTAGATGTTATTATAATAAAATTTCACCAAGCCAATATGTTTATCCCCTGAGCCTTCAACATATAACAGGTTGGAATAATAACATCCATAATTTGGTTTTCATTCTATGTCTGGATACCCATTTTATGGTTGTATATCGAAATATGCTTATCCCAAGATCCCATTACCTCTTAAAGTCCCTCAAAAAAATTATGAGTAAAACAAGAATTCCTAGATATAAATTATAATAGGATATACACCATGTATCCTGATTATATACTATAAATATTTTTGCATCTATTACACATTATTTATTTCATTGACATTGGATGAAATGGATGGATTTCTTACAATTATTTGTGAATAATCAAATCACTTTTTTAACTTTGGGTGTATGGTGTAACAAGATAATTAAATCCATGGATATAACATAAATATTATATGTAGGATAGGAAGATGATATATTAATCCAAGAGGAATATTTTTATATTCATTATCATACTGAAAATGGTAATATAAATATAAATATTCAATAACATCATGACTCATACCTAGAAACCAAAACAAGAAATGTACATCTTTGAAATTCATGGTGAAACCAGGTTATAATCCCACTAAGAATATTGATATTCCTACATCACCACCAAATATAGATATAAAAACATAATAAAATACCCCTTAATCAAGATAAATCCTTTTAAATACAATTATCAATCACTAGGAACCACCACTCTATTTAGAAACTATGGAAAATATTGGCACATTTCATCCTTCAACTTCATGTCATAAATCAATTCCAAAAGAGAAGTTGATAACATTATAGTAGAGAGGAATATAAAAATTCTCTCTTATTTTTATTCAAATACATAAGAAAAAATCAATATTAAACTCCACTCACTATTGGGCTCATTCTGATTTTAAGTTGGATTATACATTTATAGGCCATTAGTGACAATGTATCATTTATCTAGAGTTTAAACGATAGAAAAGATGAACCCTTTAGGGTTATCTAACCATAACCACTACCAAATGTTAAAATCCATACAGTAAATGACATATATCAGTCCATTTTGGTATACACTCTCCAAAATAAAAATGACTCCAATGTTTAAGGGAATTTATAACAACTTCACTCTTGTGGTCATGGGTTTGTTAATTTTTCACATGTGGTAAACTTTGGAAAGTGGTATATAACACCAAATTATATCCATGAATAATCCTATAAACCATAACTATTCCTAGTGAATTTAAATAGAAAATGGAATAGTATTCAGATTCAGGTAGAATCAATACAAGGGAAATTACCAATCATCACATAATTTCTGAAAAAAAATCACGAATAAATTAATATATTAGAATGTCACCCCATTCGTGTGAGATATATAATTTTATATCCAATTTTAGTTAACTCCCCCAATGAACTATTTATATTTACCTATTTGGCCATAGAATATCCTAATCTCAAATACATTTGTCAACTCCGCCCAAGAAATCACGAATTTGACCTTTTCCTCGTCAACTGAATTCCCATATTCTAAAAACATATATCCCATATAATTAAATTCATGGATCTAAAAAACGATCCTCAATGATTTTTAATTATGATGATGGTATCTCAATGTTCATATAACAATCCCCAGCAATATCTCATTCTACTATTTCGATCTCAAGAAAACCAGAATTTCAAACATCATTACATGAAAGGCGATTTGAGGTATTCATGAGACATCCATTACCTCAGAGCCATGAAAAAATCAGTATCATTTTTAATTCAAATTCAATCACGATGAAATAAATGTTGTCATACCTACATTGGAATCCATTCTTGGAAACATCCATTTATCTCACTTTGACTTAGTGATACATAAAACAGAGTAAAATCATTGAAAAATTTGGTTTACTATTTATCTTTCCAAATATACAATCAATATACTGAAATGGGTAATTATTAATCATGTTAACCTAGTACAATTTTCATTATTTTATATGAATTGAAAGGTATCCATCGTCCTTTATAGAAAAAACATGTGAGCAATCTAAGGAGAGACACTTAGGTAGAAGAAACCTTTGGATTCAATATTTTCTCAATAAAAAAAGTTACTTCTCTTAAAAAATATCGCTTTAGAGGATCATACTCTAACTAGAATATAAAAATTGAGGGCATAATACACCCCTCACATTCCTCATACCATGAGAGTTAACCAACTATATAGTATACATAATAATTTTAGAGTGAATTTCCAAAATATTTAGAAGAAAATATAAAGTGAATTAATTGAATGAACTAGTTCAGAAGAATAATTTACTGTTGATGGTGAATTAATGGTACCTATAATAATTAGTGGTCCCAAATTTGATTATAATTCTGCATAATCCATAGTTCATTGATGCTTCATTTTGGTACGTACATGTGATCGCATACAGAATTCATGAATTTCGTTTAGCTGTCTCCACCCCAACTGAGATCCAACTATAACTTCAATTATACCTAAATGAGAACCCATCTCTCATGATTCATCAGATAAAGATACTATGAACACCAAAACCATATATTATACAATGTTATATAATGGGGAAACACTCTTACAAACCTTTTTAATTTGTCTCATGGTTCCACATTAGTGGAACTATCTAGTTGGAATTTTACATGAGGTCTCCACAAACGGTGATTTCCCATATTGATGGAATAGAATATATCAACCACATTTATGTATTGGAGAATTAATTTATAGTGGATATCCAATTATTGAACAACCCTTCATCCCTAACTCCACACACTTTTTCAATTTTTACAGATGAAAATTTTCACGACCCCCTCCCACCAAAGATGCCCCTATTGAGCTGGAAATGGTGAAAGGGAGATAATGACCCCCGAGTCCCACCTCTAGTAGGCCCCGGGGTGGCGACTAGCACCAAGGGTATGAGTTTTCACAAATATGTGAGGCATTACCCTTTTTTATTATTTAAGATCGGGAAATAGGACAAGTCAAACACCAAAATAATTAAAAGAACAAGTGTATAGAAATAAACACAAACCAATCCCACATGCATGTTTAAATCGTCGTAAAACAAGGTACAAGTACAAGATCGCACAAAATGTACAATACCAAAAGAAACAAGAGTACAGCAACTACAACAACTCCAACTGTCCCGACTCGTAGGGTCCCACATGGCCCTGGTAGTCCTCCTGGAAACCTGAAAGTAAACATTGGGTGAGAATACAAGTATACTCAGTAGGGAAACCTAAATATCCCATGCACAAGTGGGGGAGATATCCTAATGTCCCGTGAGAATAATAGAAGAAACCAAAACCTAACAAGGAATTCTATCCACCCAACCTCACCAGCCACGCTCACAAAAAACACAAACAACAGGTAGTGTAGTATATAAGATCATGAGTATTAGGTACCCCACACCATTTACCACTATTTAGCTACTCTTCCTAACGGGTAACGTCCGGAAACGGACACACTCTTCGCGACCGCACACACCTGGGCCTCACAACCACATATCCTACCCGCACACACAAGAGACTCACAACAATGTATCCCGCCCGCACACACCTGGGCCTCTCAAAGACGTATCCCACCCGCACACACCTGGGCCTCATCCCGAAGGTTCTTGGGAAATTGTAAAACCTGCCCGAAGAGTCTTTGGATAAACCACTCCAAAGGAAACCTACCTAAAGAATCTTGGGTGTATGGTCGCCTCAAGCCATCACAGCCTAGGGAAGAAGGTGCAGGAATGAGATATTAACTAAGGGGAAAACACCCTCTCCCATGAAATGGGAGTGTTCGTCACTAAGTTCTCAACATGGGTGGGGTGTGATAAAACACAATGATGTAGATATATATATACCAAACACTCATCCCAACCTATGGATTCTAATCAAATAATTGAGCACGTTCCTCGGCACTGCTACTATGAAGCATGCATACAACAAACAATCCTGAAACCCCGTTTAATTTTTCATGTTTCAACAGAATCAGATTGTTAGTTCCTTATCTACTGGGAAACTATCCATAACCAACCACATCGATCATTTGTAAAGAATATCCCTGCCATCCACAAATCAAGTTAGGAAAGCACAAGTAGCACAACAAGTCCCTTCTTAATAATCATCCAACCCCATTGATTATTATTTTCATTCCAATATCATGCCCCTCTATTCATTAACTCTTCCACTTTTATTTATTAATCACAAACCAAAGTTCGTTCACATTCATTCCCATCCCTACAGTCCTGCTGCCAACCACCAACATGGAATTCACACCAACCCACAACCAAGCCAACTGTAACACTACTGCTCACCCGATCCACAACAACCCACAACATAAGGATCATGCCACATCATCACCCCTTTAACATCATTTACCGCAGCCCTTTTCCCATCACCAACATATCATTCACACCAACTCACAACCATGCCAACCGCACATGTTCATTATCCCATTTTTTTCAACCGGGGTGATCACGAAAGGGTTTCAGATTTTAAATCAGCCAAATTTACGTGATTATCCAAATTCCACATTCAATAAAGTTCCATTAAAAAAACGAACTAGAAAGATAGGGAAACATTTAATTTCACATTAAACGTACTCCAACGACCGTGATTTTCAGTAGGCATAAGCTTATTCAATTCACAACATAACAATATGATAAACAAAGATAACCATAACAGCTTCACCATCCCCATTCTTTAACCAGTTATTATATTAGTTTAATGGTTCGACCGTTTGTCATGAAAACAAAAGGATACCCACCCCGCATGATTCACAATTTAGAGAGACGAAGGTAAGATCCCTACCTCAACAGGTTTTGATCATAACACTCCCCCAAATAAACTTTAGAAGACGTTCGTCGGTGTCCGTCACATCTGTCAAATCCCGGAAAAACCTCCTCGGGTGGATGCTAGGAATGACGGGATGAAGGAAAGAAAATGGATCCATGCTCAGAAGTTCCGCCTCGTCGTTACGATCCCATGGCCGCTGACGGATCATAAATCGGAGCTTGGACGAAGAAGTTATGGAAGAAAAGGAGCCTTCGAGTCTCTTGGGAGAGCTCTACTCAGAGGAAAGGGGAGGAGAGGAGTGATTTGGAAAGGAGGAAGGGACCCCTCCTTTTATAGGAGTGAAAAACAAAATTAAACGGCGTGTACATTATGGTACACGGCGTGTACTCGGCCATTTCACATGGTCAACACGCGACATCCAACACGGCCTTCAACACGGTACGCGGTCATTGACTGGTCAACACATGGTTTGAGGGTAACGCATACGCGGGGAGGGACTACACGGCGTGTAGTATTGGATACATGGCGTGTACTCATTTATTTCACATGGAAAGGACATGACTCCAACATGGCACATGGCCGTTTATTGGTCAACACACGGTTTGAGGGTAACGCGTACGCGGGGAGGGACTACACGATGTGTAGTATTGGGGTACACGGCGTGTACCCATTTATTTCACACGGCAAGGACATGACCTTTAACAAGGGGTATACCCGGTCACGGGGTACATGGCATGTACTCACACTACATGGCGTGTAGTTTCAAAATTCTGAAAAGTGTGGGAAAAGTCCATTTTACCCTCCATAACACTTCGTGACCTTCTTTTTTGACAAAGGAATGGGCCAAAGAGGTCCGGGCCATTACATCAGATACCTATTAAAACATTCTCATCCCCAAGAATTCAAAATCCAACCCAGAGGATCCTGACCAGATACCTCTTAGGGCCCTCATTATAACAAGAACCCAACCATCAACCCTAATTATATGTGTTAGGAATTCCTTCTCTTTTGTTGAGATATTATCCGCTTTAGGGGGAACTGACTCGCCTGCACGGGTTCAATCGCATCCTCATTAATGTGTCTTGATTAATAATTGGGTCTTTCCACTTCCATATATAAGGATTTTCCAACTCGTAGTGCCCCTAATACCGCACAACCCACACACTACCTGAACACGTGGTTTGGGGAAAATTCCTTTTTCCTATGTTGAGAGATTATCCGCTTTAGGCGGCACTGACTCACCCGCTCAGGTTTAATCGCATCCTCAATAATGCGTCTCTATTAAGAATCAGGTTTTCCCCCTTTTCCCACACATCAGGACATGCTACACACTTCCAGAGAACAAGGAAACAAAAGATCTCAGAACCGACAAGCCAATAATTCCATATATCAAAGGTACAAATTATAACATCAAAACAAAGCTCAGAAGAAAAAAAGAAAACACAAGTCAAAAAAAACTATGGGTACTGAGCATACATTTGAGCCTCCCACTCCCAAGTTCTCTCCTTAAGGACACCATGCCTCCACGACACACGAACCAAGGGAATGGTTCATCCACGGAGCACCTTCTCTTTAAGATCCTCGATTCTGACTGGTCGTTCCTTAAAGGTCCCTTCATCTACCATTTCTAACTCTCCCAGTCAATAAAGTGAGAGCCGTCGTGTAAGTAAAGACGATGCTGGGAGACATGGAAGACGTCATGAACCTTCTCTAACTGAGGTGGCCGGGATAGCTGATATGCCACCTCGCTGACTCACCTCAACACCTCAAAAGATCTGATGAACCTGGGGGAGTGCTTACTCCCCTTTTCAAACCTCTGATGCCCCAGTCGAGGGGAAACCTTCAAGAACACATGATCTCCCACCTTGAACTCCAAGGGCCTCCTCCAACGACCAGCATAAGACTTCTGTCAGTACTGAGCCGCTTTCATCCTCTCATGTACAAGATGGACTTTCTCTATGGTGCTCTGCACTACCTCTGGCCCAAGACCACCTGTCTCACCAACCTCTGCCCAGTTAATGGGAAAACAACATGGTCTTCCATACAAAGCCTCAAACGGTGCCATGCCAATAGTAGAGTGAAAGCTGTTGTTGTAAGAAAACTCTACTAAAGGCATGTTTTGTAACCATGACCCTCCAAAATCCTGAACGCATGCTCGCAGCATGTCCTCCAACATCTGGATAGTTCGTTATGTCTGCCCATCGGTCTGGGGGTGGAAAGTAGTGCTATGGCGTAGCTGGGTGCCAAAATCATGATGTATTCCCCTCCAGACTTGTGAGGTAAACCGAGTATCCCAGTCTAAGACGATAGTCTTCGGAACTCCATACAAACACACCACCTCGTCTACGTACCACTGTTCTATGGTACTCACCGGGCTCGACTCCTTAATTTCTAAGAAGTGAGCTGATTTCTTCAGTCTATCCACCACTACCCAGATAGCATTATAACCACCCTGAGGTCTGGGTAGTCCTGTGATGAAGTCCATCGAGATTTCATCCCACTTCCACTCGGGTACATCTAATGGATTAAATAAACCACTGGTAACACGGTGTTCAGCCTTTATTTGGTGACACACAAGGCACATATCCACAAACTCTGCCACTGCCCGTTTTATCCTGGGCCACCAAAACTATTCCCTCAGGCCTCGGTACATTTTTTAAACTCTTGGATGTACTGCTAAAGATGAGCTATGGAACTCAAAGATAAATCCCTCATGCATCGCCTCCGAAACAAACAATATTTCAGGGAAAAGCATCAGATGTCGGTTTCCCTTTAACCATCCTTATGGAGCCTTTCCCTGATCAACATGATCCCGCATTACTTCCGCCTTGGAGTCCCCCCACTGAGACTCTTCCACCTGCTGCAACAATGAGGATTGCACCGTCATTTGAAACAAACAGCCTCTAAAACCTTCTACCCTAGCATCCAAGTGCAAGGCAGCCAACTCTCCCATCACTTTACAAGAATCAGAGGATTCCCGAACCACTTCCAATTGTGACTTTCTGCTCAGGGCATCAGCCACAACATTTCCCTTACCATCAGTGTATGAGATCTCGAAGTCATAGTCTTGGAGGAACTTGACCCATCTCTGCTGCCGTAAGTTCAGGTCATGTTGGAAGAAGATATAATGCAGGCTCTTGTGATCTGAGAAGACCACAAAGTGCTCCCCAAAGAGGTAATGTCACCACAACTTTAGAGTGAGCACTACTGCTACAAGTTCTAGGTCATGGGTGTCATAGTTACACTCGTGAGGGCACAACTGCCTAGACCCATAACAGATCACACCCTTCTTCTGCATCAGCACGCACCCCAGACCAAGGCCAGAAGCATCACAAAACACCTCTTACAGAAATCCTTCCTCTGGAAACCTAAGTATGGAAGCACTGACCAACTTCTCCTTTAGGTAGTTGAAATCATTCTGGAACTTCTCGCTCCATAGGAAGACCTGGTTTTTCCTAGTCAAAGCATTCAATGGAGCAGCAACTCGATAAAAGTCTGAAACGAACCTCTGATAGTAACATGCCAACCCCAGGAAACTGCGAACATCTGCCACGCTCTTGGGTTCCACCCAAGAAACAACTTCCTCCACCTTCGATGGGTCCACTGACACTTTATGTTGAGACACCACGTGCCCATGGAAGTGTACTTCTTGTGTCAAGAATTTACTCTTCGACAATTTACCATAAAGCTGGTGGTGTCGAAGGACTCCCAAGATTGACCTGAGATGCTCAACGTGCTCCTCATCTGATCTTGATTATATCAGGATGTCATCGATAAACACAATGGTGAGCTGGTCCAAAAACTCTCAGAAGACAAAGTTCATAAGGCCCATGAACACAGCCGGTGCATTCGTAACTCCAAACGCCATCACTACAAAGTCGAAGTGCCCACACCTACACCTGAAAGTTGTTTTCGAGATGTCATTGTCCTTTACCCTCAACTAATGATATCCAGATCATAGATCAATCTTAGAAAACCAAACTTCTCCCCTCATTTGGTCGAAGAGATCATCTATCCTTGGAATGGGGTAACAGTTCTTGACCGTTACCTGATTCAACCTTCGGTAGTATATGCATAACCTGAGACCACCATCTACCTTCTTCACAAACAAAACTGGAGCACCCAATGGTGACACGCTGGGTCGAACAAAACCCTTCTCAATCAGATCTTCAATCTGAATCCGCAACTCCCGCAACTCCGAAGGTTCCATCCAATAAGGGGTCATCGAAATCGGATGATCACCAGGCTGTAAGTCTATCCCTAACTCAACGTCATGATGGGGGGTAGAGTCACAACCTCCTTGGGAAAAACATCTAGGAACTCCCCAACAACCTCCGGGACATCCATCTTTTCCATATCAGTTGTAACCACTGATAACCCGCCTAACAAGGAATGTAGAGGCTCCACACACCGGTTTCCCACCTGATAGCTCCTCTCACCAACAAAAGATACATGCTGCCCATCCACGTCAGAGAAGAAGACCCTTCTTAGGAAGCAGTCGATAATGGAACTAAAGGAAAACTACCAATCGATGACTAGGATGACTTCGTATGGCTGCATCTATAGAAAAAGAAGATCCCCACTAGATCGATGTGGTCCCAACGTCAACCCACATCCTCGGAAAACACAAGATACACTGGTCTGGCCTCCAACTGGTGTACTCAGCACAAGTGGAACGGAAAGTCTCTATACATCTAGTCCCAATGCATCATCTAGACCAGGGGAAACAAAGGAGTGCGAAGCTCCTAAATCAGACAAAGCAGAAACGAGAGTGCTGAGAAAACAAATCGTACCTCGAACCAACTCTGGTCCTTCTAGAGCTTCCAACTCAGCTGCGTGCAACTATCCACGCCCAGCTCTTCTGCCTCTCTAATGTTTTCCACCTCCCCAACCACACCAAGGTTGAGGTCCTTGAGGAGCACCCTCAGGTCGGCCTCCTCCTGCAAAGTCTGCCCTCATGGGAGCATGGTCCTGCTGCTGCTGGAAGGGCCTCGCCGGCAATTAGTGCTGCTGAGGTGGGTGTTGAACCTGACCACCTCCACCTTACAGAGCTTGGGTCGGGCACCAACTCTGAATGTGACTGAAACCTCCACAAGAAAAACAGTTCGGTCCTAGGCTCGTGAAAAATGGAGGATGACCTGATGATGTTAACTGGAACTACTGGGGACTGCTCCACACTGGCCTTAACCTGGAAGGTCCCGTCGCAGGAGACCTACTGCTGACTGCCTTCCCCTTCAACGAACCTAGTTGGATCCCCTCCCGTGGTGCACCTCCTAGTGAGTGAATCCTCTGTACAACCTATTCCTTCTTCTGTACTTCCATGTACGTCGGAATGGTGAAGGGGGTGACAGCATACTGGAGTGAAGGACGAAGAGCCTCCTCCAAACATCTCGTCCGAGACTCCTCAACTGAAATGAGATCCGAAGAAAAGTGCAAGAGATCCTTGAACTTGATCCCCAAATCTCATACTGACATACTCCCCTATAGAAGGGAGAGTAACTCCTTCCACTTCTCTGCCTTGATCATGGAAGAAAGGAATTCCTCTCGGAATTCCTTCTCAATGTCATCCCACAGAACCCCTCCCTTTATCCTCTCTCTGAGGTACAGTGTCCACCACTATCGAGCCACACCTCTTAGCTAACTGACTGCTAGGGGAACCCAGTACTCTCTCGGAGCACGAATCAAGGTAAAAGCGATACCTAGCTCTTCAAGCCACCCATCTGTCTCCGTATCCGAAGTACTACCCTCGTACTTCTTGACGGTCTACCGCTGGAAAGAATAGAGAGTCTTCAGCCACTAGCTATCTTCCTCCTCTCGATCAATCCTCAACTGATTGAACACCTAAATCTGATGGGCCTCGACCATCTGAGCCACCTGGGGATGACGTCTAGGTGTCATAGTTGTACGATAAACAAGATCTCTTAAGCCCAAGTAGTAAGTAAATTTCTCAGGGTTTCATTTTATAATTATATTTGAATTTCTTTCCCAGGACACCCAAATCAAGTAAAACACATTCATGATTATGCATGTACCTTTCCTAGGGTCTCTACCCTGCAATCAATGTAGTATCACATGGTCACTCGGTAGGCTTAGAGTCCTTGTATCGGATCACGGGGGTCCCAAAAATCCCGTGTCCTAGCTGGTCTTCCCTGGCCTATGTCATGCACCAAGATCAACCAACACTATTTCCCTACCATCCCATTAAATCCTTACTGTGCCTAACTCCAGACTCCATCCTATTTCTCAACCATAACCTCTGATACCATTTCTGTCACGACCCCATCCCACCAAAGATGCGCCTCCGGAGCTGGAATAGTGAAAGGGGGATAATGACTCCCGAGTCCCGCCTCTAGTAGGCCCCGGGGTGGCGACTAGCACCAAGGGTATGAGTTTTCACAAATATAGGATGCATTACCTTTTTTATTATTTAATATCGGGAAATAGGAAAAGTTAACCACCAAAATATAAGAAAAGAACATGTTTATAGAAATAAATCCAAACCAATCCCAGATGCATGTTTAAATAGTTCTAAATGAAGGTATAAGTACAAGAATTCTCAAAAAGTACAATACCAAAAGAAACAAGAGTACAACAACTACAAAAACTCTAACTGTTCCAACTAGTAGGGTCTCGCATGGCCCTGGTAGTCCTCCTGGAAAACTGAATGTAAACGTAGGGTAGAATACATGCATAATCAGTAGGGAAAACTAAAGCTATTGTGTACAAGTGGGGGAGACATCTTAATGTCCCATGATAACAATAGAAGAAACCAAAACCTAACAATGTATTCTATCCACCCAACCTCACCAACCACACTCACCAAAAACACAAACAACAGGTAGTAGTATTATATAAGATCAAGAGTATTGGGTACCTCGCACCATTTCCCACTAGTTAGATGCTATTACTAACGGATAACGTCGTGATGCTTCCACACTATTCCCGCCTGCACACACCTGGGCCTCACCACCACGTATCCCGCCCACACACACCTGGGCCTCACAACCACGTATCCCACCCGCACACACCTGGGACTCATCCCAAAGGTTCTTGGGAAATATTAAAACCTTCCCAATGTGTCTTGGGCTAAACCACCCTAATTGAAACCTATCCAAAGAATCTTGGGTGTAAGGTCACCTTAAGCAATCATAGCCTTGTAAAGAAGAAGTAGGAAGGAGCTAGTAACTAAGGGGAAAACACCCTCTCCCATGTAATGGGAGTGTCTGACACTAAGTGCTCAACATGGGTGGGGTGCGATAAAACACAAAGATACAGATATATATATATATACCAAACACTCAACATAACCTATGGCTTCTAATCAGAGAAGTATGCACGTGCATCGGCACTGCTACTACGAAGAATGCATACAACAAACAATCTCGAAACCCCATTTATGTTTTCATGTTTCAACAGAATCAGTTTAGTAGTTCCGTAACTACTGAGAAAATATCCAAAACCAACCACATCGATCATTCGTAAATCATATCCCTGCCATCCACAAATCAAGTTAGGAAAACACAAGCAGCACAACAAGTCCCTTCTTAAAAAGCACCCAACCCCATTGATTATTATTTCCATTCCAATATCATGCCCATTCATTCATTAAATCTTACAATTTTATTTATTAATCACAACCCATAGTTAGTTCACATTCAATCCCATCCCTGCAGCCCTGCTTCCAACCACCAACATAGCATTCACACCAACCGACAACGAGGCCAACTGTAACCCCGCTGCTCACCCGATCCACAACAACCCACAAAACAAGGTTCGTGCCACATCATCTCCCCTATAACATCATTTACCGCATCCTGTTTCCCATCACCAACATAGAATTCACACAAACTCAAAACCAAGCCAATCGCACATGTTCATTATCCCATTTTGTTCAACCGGGGTGATCACACAAGGGATTTAGATTTTAAATCAGCCAACTTTATGTGATTATCCAAATTCCACATTCAATAATGTTCCATTCACAAAAACGATCTAGAAAGATAGGGAAACATTTAATTGAACAGGAAATGTCACCCAACGACCATGATTTTCAGTGGGCATAATCTTATTCAATTCACAACATAAAAATAGGATAAACAAAGATAAACATAACAACTTCACCATCCCCGTTCATTAACCAGTTATTATCGTCGTTTAATGGTACAAACATTTCTCATGAAAATAAGAGGATACCCACCCTGAATGATGCATAATTTAGAGAGACTAAGGTATGATCCCTACCTCAATAGGTTCTGATCACAATGCTCCCCCGGATCAAATTTAGAAGACATTCGTCAGCGTCCGTCACTTCTGTCAAATCCCAGAAAACCCTCCTCAGGTGGAAGCTGGGAAGGAAAGGCAGAGGGAAAGACAACGAATATAAGATCCGAAGTTCCGCCTCGTCATTACAATCATGTGGCCACTGACGGATCGTAAATTAGAGCTCAGATGAAGAATTTATGGAAGAAAAGGAAACATCGAGTCCTTTGGGAGAGCTCTGCTCAGAGGAAATGGGAGGAGAGGAGTGATTCGAAAAGGAGGAGGGGACCCCCTCCTTTTATAGTTTTGAAAAAAAAATACACTACGTGTACTTTATGGTACACGGCGTGTACTCGACCATTTCACACGGTAACCACGCAGCTTCCAACACGGCCTTCAACATGGTACGCGACTGTTGACTGGTCAACACACGGTTTGAGGGTAACGCATATGCGGGGAGGGACTACACAACATGTATTATTGGATACACAGCGTGTACTCATTTATTTCACACGGCAAGGAAACTTCTCCAACACGGCACATGGTTGTTGACTGGTCAACACACGGTTTGAGGGTAACGCGTACGCGGGGAGGGACTACACGACGTGTAGTATTGGGGTACACGGCATGTACATATTTATTTCACATGGCAAGGACACGGCCTTTAACCCGGGGTATACCCAGCGAGGTGGTACACAGAATGTACTCACACTACACGGCGTGTAGTTTCAAAATTATGAAAAGTGTGGGAAAAGTCCATTTTACCCTCCAAAACGCTTCGTGACCTTCTTTTTTGACAAAGGAATGGGCCGGAGAGGTCCGGGCCATTACAAAAATACCATGTAAGCTAGATGTTGGAAGCATCCTACAATGACCTAACATGCTGTCCCAGTCAATTATCTCCAAATATTATTTTTCAACAAACTTATAATAGGTAATTAATTTAATAAAGATGAATTTATATATAATATTTGGCCACAAACCTATTTAAAATTGTTAGACTCTATACTTTTAATTTGTAACTAGATTGCGAGTATATATGACATGCTCTATGAAGTAGTTATCTTAATCCATCATTGAATGATATTCCTAAAAGGAGGATTGGATATCCTTAGACATTGATATGAAAAAATGTATTATGGAACTATTACTCAATGAATATAACATTGATATACTTGAATAATATATACATATCCTATCCTGTGAAAACCATTGACTCCCACCACCTACAACTGGGTCGTTCCAATATAAATTTTGTTCAATTAAACCACACTGCCATCAAGAGTATTGAGTAACTCAATGATCTTATAAATTATCTAGACAATTTCATTTACATCTAATAGATCAGTAATTCTATAGAAGTATCAGGGTTTTTTCTAATGAAATATTTAAGACTACTCATTTTTATTCTTAATTGGGCTTCCATAACATTAATAATTCCAGACACAACTCTGTGATCAGGTTCTCAAATATCTCAAATCACTAGCTAAACCGAACAATAATAAAATGGTAATTTATAAGCCCATTTACCTCCTACTGTGGTTGTATAGGAATTCTCTAGGGATGCACGATACAACATAAAATATATAGAAAAATTGGAGAAACTATGATTACATAAAGAAAAAAATATAATTTTAAAAAATATGGTAAAACTCCCACATGAATTGAAACAAAACCATTAACATTTAGAAAAAAAATAATAACCAATAAAATATATATTGCAACCAATTCCCATTCTCTTGTCTATTGAATACAAACTACATATGAGTCAAACCTGATTGCCATTATTTCTAGCTAACCAAAGGAAATTCATGTTGTGAATTTTCCATACACACAAAAAATAACCATAACATGACGATATTTAGTTAAAATATCCCATATATCATTACTTCAATAAATAGAAAGACAATATATTATAAAATATGATATCATATATCATTTACCATAAACCCATCTTTCCTACCCTCTGAAATCAAAACATGAATATGTATGTTGTGTGGACTAAATGACATTCATGATCCCCACCTGATAAAAACCAGTACAATTGCATCAAATAAACCATTTGGTAATTATTTTAGAATAATATAACAACCTTAATACCAATAAAATTCAATAACAGATTTACATGATTATTTATATGTATCATCAATTACCTGATTTTACAAAATTTCTCATACATTTAAAATGTTTATGTTAACATTAATGAACATAACCAAAATGATAAAAAAATGGGGATATAAATAAATTGAAATAACCCTCCTCATGGAAATGAGGATCATCGCCCACTAAGTCACCACCATAGGTATATGTATTAAAACGCGACACTAATAATATACCTTCTACCACCCATAGTTTAGAAACATTACCTAAGTTAGGAAAATAAATCTACATATACAAAATGTGTGTATGGAGTGTTAATGATTAATTACCTAATAAGATCCCACCAATTATTTCACACATTTATTAAATAATATAGATTAATGATCCAACATTGAATGAATGAAAAGATTCTAGTTTTAAAATATGATTTAATATTGAGAATATTGTAAATGGTTCTAGGGTAACTAATATAGGTAAAAACACAACATAAGCACCAGAGGAAACCCCTAAATATCCAATTTAACAAGTTAATAGGATCTTTTTACACTCAATGATCTATAAATGGAATAAATCTCATCAAACAAGAGACACTAGATAGAATGAATCTTAAGATATAACAACACCTATCGTATTATAAAAAATTTTAGATTGTGTTGTGGTGTTATCATTCTACGGAGACTAGGACCACACATTACCATATTTCTAAAATTAATTTTCCTTATTCCATCAACATTATTACATAGGGATCTAATGTTCGTTGATCTGTATTGTAGAAATTCTAATAATATTTCTTCACAAACCAACTCACACTTTGAAAAAGAACACCATTTACATCCCTTATCATAAATGAATAAAATTTGAAAATAATTTTAGACATCATATCCTTTGAAATTACCAATTTTCAAAATTGAAATAACATAAAAAATACATTTCTAATAAGATTAAAGAAAATTTAAAATATCAAATAATATAGTAACAATGAACCACTTACTATTTCTTTTAAAATCCCCACAAACTGATTAGAAATCATAATCCAATATTTTTGAATATCATATCAAAGAAATAACACACTTTAATCATATAAAAATATTACAAAAAATTTAGATCCATTATAGTCTAGGTTACTAAAACCATCAGAGAGAAGGAAACTCAAGAAAAATGTAATAATTTTCTAATACGTTAAAATAAGAGACATTTACAAGGAGGTTTGTGTAGGAACCATGTTAAAATCCCCCATGAAGTATAACCATGTGGGATTTTGGTAAGATAGTAGTTTCACATAGATCATTGGGGGTTGAATTGGAGATGATATTAGGGGTTAATAGG
Source organism: Viscum album (assembly GCA_963277665.1). Classification (NCBI taxonomy): domain Eukaryota; kingdom Viridiplantae; phylum Streptophyta; class Magnoliopsida; order Santalales; family Viscaceae; genus Viscum; species Viscum album. The sequence continues at coordinate 1,298,585,305 of OY728161.1, forward strand.
GTTAAATAGTTGAGAGATAATATTTTAGGACTAAAATATATAAAAACTTGAATGACCATACAATATGGATGTTTGATTTTTTGAACCATAAACCACCCATGGGTGTTCTTATATCTCTAAATATGGAGTCCATTATATTTGGGATTCATGGATTCACAAAATATGTTTTTAATTGTATGGTAATTATCTTTCTACAGTACTGGCCACATGGTCTACTAGGGTTTTCATATAATTTCTATCAATACTGTACAACCATTTATACCTAAAAACAATTCATTTTTCATTAAAAAGGATTATTAAATCTATTGAAAAAACAAGGACAAAAATTGAAAAACATTACTAAAAATGGGAAAATTGGTGTTACATGATGTTCTAATTCTTGTTAAAATGATAGAAATTCACTTCCATTCCATCTTTTTTTTATTCTTGACATAACATGTTATTTATTATTTTTCATTATATTATAAAACATCGTAGAAAAATACTAAACATTTAATTAATAATTTGATTAATTACTATCATTAAAGTCTTTTAAAGAACATTTTTGATATTAATTTTTAATATATTATTTTACATATTGTTGTTTCTTAATGATTTTTTATATCAAAAGAGATGGGATAAACACTATGAAAATAATTTTCATTATATCCTTTTGTTATTTTATAGTTGTTTCCATGGGTTCTTGATTTTATAGAAGGAAGGGATTTATCGTTTCCTCTAATGGTTTTTAGAAAAATCATCACCGAGAGTCTTTAGAACATTTCATATGTTAGTGTAGTGTGTAAGAATACTAGTGATAGATTCATTTACCTATATACATATATATTAATTCTATATATTCATTAACTATATATTTATAATATTTTATCTTTAACAATTTCTTATCTTTTATGAGTTACTTCTGTAAATTTATTTCATTCATGGGCAGTTTAACATATAGTAACTTGAATAAATTTTGTTTGGTTATTACAACAGAGTAGATAATTCATTGATTTTTCATTAAGTTAAAATGGTTCTATAATTTTTTTTGTCCAATTATCATATAGTTCTTAATATTTCAATATTTGTGAATAACGATTTTCTATAGAGGGTAACTTATGAAACTAATAAATGATGATATGTAATTTATTTAATGGGAATATCAGATTCCATTATTTCCTGAATCTAGTGGTATTGTGATAGATTCTCTATATATTGAATGTTTTAATACGATATCCTAATATTGAAAAAAATTATTTCTCTAATAAAAATATTGTGAAATTTTAATTATAAAAATGGGTGTGGTGAATTTCCACTATATAAATTATCAATTGATGTTTGATGAGAGACCAAAATAAATCACCAATAAAAAATCATATATTATATTTTTTAAAAAATATAATGATACAATAAACAAAAAATATTAATATACAATTGAAAAATAATCCAAATAATTAATTATACATATCAAAAATTTTATTGAATGAATATATAATAAATATGTAACATAATATATGAAACCAAAATAATTTTAATATTAAATAAAATGAATAATTTCAATATTAATTTAGTGATTATGTGTAGCGTTGTTATGAATATCACTATTATTTGATTATGATCATTAATGATAAATGCATATGATATTTCAAATTTAAAAGTTTGTTAGTGGGTGAGTGATATAGATTTTTTTAAAGGAGTTCAAAAATCCCCGACTGACCCCCTTTGACACCTTCCCTTGGTTTGAGAGGATTATGTTATTGATTCATTGATTTTAACGGATATAATGAAACCAATTACTCTCATAACATTTCGTATATATAGAAACAAACATGTAAATATTACTTTAATAGTCATTAGAACTCATTTTTAAAGAACCCTTAAATTTTGGGTTTGAGCACCTGCCGCCCTTTGTTTTCTATGGTTATTGCATGAGAACTATTTTAGAAGGTAGATGTGGGAAGGTAAATATATTAATAGTGATAATATATTACTAATATTCCCACATACCGCTAAATAAGGATATTATAATTTCATATGAGTGATATATATTTAATGTAGAAATATCTCTATTGATTCATAATTAAAAACCTTCTATAAATGATGTCATTGATTTGGACATATAAGATAACATGATTTTTCACTGAATCCTTCAATACTATCATTCATTACACAAATATTAGTCTTCTAATCTAAGGTCAAATATTTATATCCTCCAATAGGTATATGAATATTCTATTATTTAATGGATTCATTATGAATCAATAATCTATATTAGAATGTTGTGGCTTCCATTTAAAAACAATATTTTAACATATTGTGGAAACACCACCGTCTAACCACTGGTGTCACAAGGATGTTGATGTGAATAATAAAGTTTCACTAATTATATAAATTCATTTCTCGGAATATGATTTTCTCTATCAACTTTAATAGACATTTTTAACTAACACATGACATTTTTTTAAAGACTAGTAGGTGGAAATATATTACCTAGCCGATGAGGTTCTTGTAGGAAAGGATTATCAATCCACATGGAACTGGATGGAGTGATCCCTATAATCGGTAACAAATGTATAATTCACCTATAAACTCTTTCATATATCATAAATATTTCATTCAATTCATTCATTTTATTTTTAAACATTCCTCAATGATATCATCTCATGATATCATTCATCATAAGACCCAGAATAATAACAAACCATGATTCTTCAATGTTTGTCATGATTTCAACATGATAATGTTGATCTGTCATCTAATACATTTTTATCTTGATTTTACATTCAAATAATTTAACTAAAATATAATCAATGAATGTATTAGATATATATATATGAGTGTTTTTTATCAGGAAGAACATGGGAGGGAGGGAGAAGTATAATTAATGCAACATTATGTCATGGAGGTACATCTATTTTTAATTTTAATGTAGTTACTATGTTTAGAAATGTAATAATAAAAATTAAATGATTTATAAATAGTATATGTTGCTGTCTTATTAAGACATTACCATAATATAGTGACTCTATCTTTACACAGTGGACCAATATTTAACATAAATATATAATTTGAGTATCCCAAAATTATAGAGAAAATACTTTGATTCAAATTCGGAATAACTGTCCAATATTTGGAATATATTCATGTATAATTTTATCCATTATAATCATTTAAAATAGAATAAAATCATTTAGTTTAATGTTAGGATTTTTTTGTGATTATAATGATTTATTCTCACATAGAATGAAAAGTATCGGGGAATTCCAATTTAAATAGTCTTCATTCATCAATTAGGAAAGATGGAAAAAGAGATAGATTGTAGATATTATTATAAGTAATTATTGGATATTCATGGAGTCTATTAGGATGATAAATACAACCCATATTTTATCATATATCCTTGGCTATTTTTTCCCTAGGTAAAATGAATATCACGATCATCTTGTTGGGAGATGTAAAATTTTAAATTGAAATGTTTAGTGATATCATAAATATATAAGACTATTAAAATCCACGAGGGATATTATAATTAAAATTAATTTATATTAATAACTAGTCTAATAATAATTTTTTTGTACATTGGTACTTTATATAGTGAATTATCAATAGACAAAGTCCTATCTTTTCAAGACATGTATTATTTTGTGGGTTTTTATTTCATGATTTTTTTACATCAATAGTCCAATGAGAGTGACGTGATTGTTTCTAATAACAACTAAACATTTCCATTCATAATTGGTATTTGAAATATTCATTTTATTATTAATTTCCATGGGTATCTTTTTTCTATATGACCAAAATGTGGCATCATTGACAATTATTCAATTTGATGAAGTATTTATTTTTAATTGAAATTTTTGAATAATTAAATTATATGGGTTTTCTAATCATTGATTATGAAAAAAATTTCTCTAAAAGAACAAGATGATTCACTATTTCTGATTGATAGGATATGTTTTGTAGCAGGATGAATGGTATGAAATTAATATTGTTATAATGATTGGATCTTTAATTGCAAGAGATCATCCTTAGTGGGATTCTTATGAAAAAAGTCATTTTGTTAGGGATATTTTTTTTCAACACAATCCATATGGTAGTCATTTCATGTAAAACCCCACATTCCATTTGGAAAAGTTTTCATAACTGATATAATGGTAAATCTATGGTCAATGAATTAATTAAAAATTCCACATAATAAGTATGAGTATTTTATGAAGTACCTAATTGAAATAAAACACATATTATTTTATTTTGTAAATTTAATTCTAGAGGACATACATAGATTCATAAAAACCCATGATTATATCAAAGATAATTAATATTATCTTATAATTATATTCAATTTGACCTAGTCTAGTGGTTGTAGTGTTTGAGGATTAGTACAAAAAATATTTCACATTTTATTAACATCATGTTACTCCGGATTCATATGAAATGAGGTGTATTAGTAATGATCTAATAGAAAAGGAAAAATAATATTGAGTAAATTTTAGGGAAAAAGATGTAATTTTCATTATGTAATGTTCATGAATTAAAGAATGTTGTCTAACTTATGTCATTTATTTCCAAAATTATGGTAATTGTAAAAGGATATTTCAAATGGAAGTATACATTTTTTTAGTTTCATGTTTCAAGGATCAGTTCATAACTATTTTTCCCTAAGATAATATTTTATAGAAAACAATATAGCATATTCTTAAAGAAATATATTAATAATGAAAATTGGAAGAGTGATAATAAGTATAATTTCTTTAATAATAAAATTATAACCCAGAAAAAAAACTATGAAAAAATTGATGTGTTGGAGATGGTATTTTTCAAAGACCTCAATGATGAATTTCCCATTGTTTTTAAAAAAAATAAAAATGTGTGGAGAAAAAATGATAATAAAATGTTGATATAAATGGTGTGGTAGACATCAAGGTGGGTTAGGATGGTTTAATTGACGAAATAAATTTTTATAGATCTATATTGAATAATTATATTTGAGTGGGATACGATTTTAATCATTATATATAGAATAAAAATAATAGTTAAAGGATAATATTTAAAAGAGTAAATCCATGAAGTGAGAAATATAGAAAATGTTATTGATATTAAGATGAAATCAGAATAAAAGGCTTATATCATAAATGGATTGAATTATACTGTGAAAACAATTGTAAAATTTTTAGAGGATTTCAATTTCATGTTATTAAAATGGGATTAAAGGGTATCATCCTAAGAGAGATACACAACACATACAAGTAAATACAGAATATGGATTATGTGGGATGTAGTGAAAATAAGTGAGTATCATATAGATCTATCATGTATGTTTGGGGATTATCTACAACTATAAAAACTGAATGAAAAAATAAAATCAGGTGTTTTTCATAATAATAAGAAAAAAATGATTATATCTAATGGTAAGACACAAACTCTAAATAATCTAATGGAGAATAATTTTTTAGAGATCTAATAGTCCACAAGAAATATAGTGAATACATAAAAGTATATAATGAAAAGTAAGTTTTATTATTGTGATGTAATGGGGAATAAAAATATAATCATTCTCTATAAAAATTTTACACTAATATTTAAGAAAAATTGAGATGGACGAGGAAAAATAAATATTTTTTGGAAAATTTTCAATGTTTAATATTTACATTGTGATGGTTATTTACAAAAGTATGAAGAGACTCTTCATGTATTCTAAAGGAATCATCATGGTGATATTTAACATGGTAGGTGATGACAATTTAATATATCATCAAATAATCAAAAAACCCCAAATTGGTTATAAACATTTCAACATGTGGAGGAATCATAATATCTATAGGATATACCTGAATATAAATATTTTACCAATGTGATGAAACATATTCATATATGAAAGAAAAGATGAGTATTCCATAATAATAGATATTTATTTCAATGAAATATTTTGAACTATGTTCTGGATTCTTGAATGTAGATACAAATACCATATGAATGGAGAAATAGATATTTTCATACATGTTCTATGATAGGTAAGGTATTTTTCATTTTCTAAACAATTATCAATTAAATATAATTATCTTTAAGAGGGCTAAGATTTGAAGAAACGAAATTAGAGAAATTAATTTAATGGTACGTAGAGTTCTTATTTATAATATTTTATAAATAATATTATCATGTAACTTTTGGGATGTGATAAATTTTAACAATAACGGTTTGAATGTTAACGGTGATGATATTGTAATAGTGATACTAGGAATGAACATAATAGAGAATAAATGCCTAATTGGATGATAAATATTCATGTTCATCAAGTCCCCTGAATATCAAATTATATAGTGGAAAAAATAAATTTTCTACATTATCTAAAAATATTTAAAAATATTGGTGATAAATGATGTGAATTATGAAATCCATATGAATACAAGTTGATGTATTCATGAATGTATATTTTGTTCAATGGAAATTTCATTTATGAAACATATTGGTTTCAATTTAATCTATTGTCTATATTTAAGGAATCTACATATATTTATTTTTTTGTACCAATGTCACCAAAAACCTTTGTCAAAAATAGGTACTATATACTATTCATTTATTATTATAGTAGGATGGAAAAGATAGTGGGGATTATTAATAAATATATATTACATAATTTCATAGAAAATTATAATTGATTACATAAGTAGATTCTTGGGTATAAAATTATTAAATAAAAAAATAAAAAAATGGAATAATGTTCAAAAATATGGAAGCTGAGATAAACATAAAAATAAATTGATAAGAATTTTTTTAGTGGATAGTTATTTTTTTAAAAAAATTAGTTTAGATATGGAGAAACATAACAATCATCCTGAATAATTGGATACTCAATGAAGAAAACATTTAGGAGGTAGTTTTTTGGTAGTCTACTTAATATTAGTATACATCAATAAAATATAATGCTTATTAGAAGGTGAAAAAAATTTCTATTTGAGATGTCATATGAGATTAATCCTATATTGAAATTATTATTAATCCTTGAATAATATTATTGATTGTTAATAATATGAACAAAAACATGAAAATTGAATCTCAAGGGAATGAAATTATTTTTTTATAAACATAACAAATATAAAGGAATATAATTTTATGGAAGATATATATTGTGAAAATTTTTAAAATTCACTATTTTATGGTGTGGATAATGAGCATATTTTTCATCAAAATTGTGAGGAATGTCTGATGGAATTAATAAATGATTTATGAAACATAGGTGTTCATAAGTTTCTGATACTTATTTATATAATGAAAATTACATGTATGAGATTGAAACATGTCATATTGATATTATAATGTTTAAAATTATGTATATAATTCATGAAAAAATGTATGTTATTAGACAAATCAAGTGAAATCCAGAAGAAGTGTCTGTAAACAAAACATATCTTATCTTCAATAGATTCTAATAATTTTGATTATACTAATATAGTGTTTTCTCTAATCCAGTATATGTATTATAATATTTATATAATTGATAAATATAATCCTTTGGGATTTATAAAAGATTGAGTATAATAATATTATCATAACAAAATTGGTTTCAATAATAAGATCGATTAATAATGAAAAATTATTTTAAAAAAGACATTTATAGTTGTTTATGGATACTATAAAATGATATGGGATGTATGTTGGTTAAATTTTTACTCCATATGTTTTATGAGATACAATAATATCAATCATTTCCAAAATAGTACAATATTTATTGAAGGTATTCCAAATGGGCATTGAATTTTCATTCATTAAAAGAGTCCATGTAGATAAAATATTTATCAAATAACGAAATGAATTTCATATTCATGAGGATGGTAAAAATGTGTTCTATTTTGATACGAAAAATTATGTGTTCAATCCACCACCAATAGTATTCTATTCTAGTATTGTTATCTAATTTTGAATTATGGGTTTCTAGCCTGGAGGTGTTCATTACAATTTTTACATAAATAAGTAGATAAATTTTATGATGATGGTGATCTTATATAGTTGTGAAAATAAACTTAATGTATATAATTTTAATCTATATATATAATTTTAAAATTTTATGGGAGTCAAATTATATTTTTGGTGAATAGTGAGTATATTGATCCCTTCCTTTTAAGTTGATTTATGGAGGGAATATAACATTTTTTTCTTAAGTCCAAATATTACATTTAGGTGTAGAAGAGATTTTTAATTGATTATTTCTATTAAAGGATAAAACCCATTGTTTCACATATGAAGTTGATAGTATATAAAAATTAAAAATAGGATTACATCATAAATGATTGAAAAAGCATTATGAGCCTATTATAATTATGAATCGTATGATCTGAAAATACATTGCAAATTTTTAGGAAAAATATATCAAAACAATAACAATGAAAAAAACATTTTAGTATGAAAATTTATATTTTTTAATATCAAATTCATGGTGCATTTTGATTTCCCAATGTTGAAACATAATAATAATAGTTATTTTGATATAGAGATTCAAATTAAAAAATTATAATGAATGAAATAAATTAGTCATAGGTAGGTATATTTTATGTTTATATGTCATTATTTATTAGTTCATACATAAGAAATAATATATCTCATTATTTAATACAATTTTGGAATATATTTATGCTACTTAAAACTTTTTTAAAGTTTTGTAGATAAAGAAACAACTTATGGTTTTTAATTCAATTTGAATTCCATTCAAAAAATAATATTAATAACATTGTTATAACAAATAAAAGAAAAAATATTTTCATCCATTAATTAATTAAATATATTGATATCTTGTATCACTATAGGAATAATATAGCGGATAAATTTGCGTAAAATTAATGAATTTTCACACTAAATGTCAATATAAAAATATATGTATGTTGGAACATTCCAAATAATGTTTTATGAAGAATAAATATGAATTTTGTGATTAAGCATTACATTTTAATAAATTTTAATATAAGTGAATCACCCTCCCCCTATATTATTTTTTAATTTAACTATTGATGATAAATTGGATGTATAACCAAATAGAATGATATTATAGTTATATAAATCAAATAGTGTCCCTCGATGAGTTAATATGTCTTCTATATAACTGATTTGTAATTCTCATTTGGGTTTTGACAAAGGATGCAATGTATAAGTTCATATTCCATCATCATTGATGGCGTTTTTGGATGGTATATATTTTCTGGGAATTTTTCTGAATTAGTTATATATTTTTTACTATATAGATTATGTTTTTAATAATTTTTAGCGATATTATTACAATGAAATAATTAGGGATTGTTTGATGAGGATTACATTTTTGATTATTGGATTTTTGTAACATGATTTATGTTGGGTCAAAGGGTATTTCATGACATATATAATTCAATTAGATATATAGAAAAATAACTTTTTTTATGATTCAACATATGTAATGTGAAATTTATGATGTTAGTGTAATGTTTTGCTAATGAACTATTCATTTAAATTATGTATCTCTTAATTATTATTTTCCATGCATTGGTAATGTTAATATTAAGTGAACAATTATTAAAACTATATAAATAATTTAGGGGATAATTTAATTACGGTATTTTAATATGTGTATTATTGTTTTGGAATCCTTTCATGATACTTAATGGTTTAAATTGTTAGAAATAATCATCACACGTTTTTTTTGATGTGGTTGTCGACTATGCAATCAGGATACCCTATAAATGTATCATTATATATCTATAAATACATTACAATTTTGTGGTATGATAATGAGGATGTTTAGTGTAAAAATGATCAAATATTTTAATGATGATCTATGTTATGTCACTGTGAAATGGTGGGGATCAAATAATTGTGACGACCTACCTTCACCAAAAGGAGGGAAGTGTTAGTAGATTGCCAATCCCTTCTTTCTTTAAGTTGAAGGAGAGATAATGACCCCTGAAACCTGCCTTCAATAGGTCTCGGATTGGAAACCATCACTAAGGGTATAGAATCTCGCACAAAAAATGGAAGGAATTACCCTTTTTATAGGATCGAGAGATAAGGTAGCAACCCCAACAACACCCAAGATAAAAGTAATGGTAAATCCAAAAGTAAACCATTCCCATATGTATGTTCAAAAGTAAGGGATACAAGCCACGAAACTCCAAAAGCTAAAGTATCATGAAAATGAAAATGACAACAGCAACTACCCCAAGGTCTGAGCAGTACGGTCCTGAACGATCACTGATGTCCTCCTGGAAACCTGAAACCAGTTTTATATACGTTGGGTGAGAATACAAGTACACTCAGTAGGAAAAACCAATGACTCTCATTCACAAGTGAGGAGACATTCTAATGCCCCGTAGAAAAAGAAATAACTAAACACCCAACAAGGAAAAGCTGTCCACCCAACCTCACCAAGGCACGCTCCTCAAATAACGCAAGTCAAGTAACACATAGGAATAGCACATCGATATTTGGGTACCCCGCGACGCTTTCCCACTGGTTATTGAAGAAATCCTACACATCGAACCAATCCCTCCATTCTCACCGCAGTCCCACTGCCACACCCACCCGCACACACCTGGGCCAAACCCACACATCTCGCCCGCAAACACATGGTCCACAACCGCTATCCTACCCGCAGACACCTGGGCCACAAAAACCTCACGTAACCATGCCCACAAACACTTAGCTCAGAACAACCACTTACACACTTGAAGACACCTAGGCCAGAAAGCTATCTTCACGCCCGAATACACCTGGGCCTCATCCAGAAGATACTTGGGGAACAACCTACCCGTAAACACCTGGGCCAACCACCACAACTACGCCACTCGAAGATTCTTGGTCTAATAATGGACCTCAGTCCATCACAGCCTGCCCAGAGATACTTGGGCTATCCGGGAAAGGGATAAGAAAGGAGATAATAACCATTCACTAATAGAAGTGTTGGAAAAAATACCCTACCCCATGTAATGGGGGTGTTCAGCACTATGTACTCAACTTGGGTGGGGCACGAATAAGAAACATAAGAACTACAAGTATATGTATAATGTAACAAAAAATCAACCCAACCTAGGGTTTCCAAATCCAATCCAAGCACAAAAACACTCGTCCCTATTCATAGGAAGCACACTGCTCACAGTCGAGTCACAAATCATCCCCAGAACCAATTCCCATTTAATCTATTCTTCCTTCCATGTTCAAGTAATCTCATTTAAACAATGTTCTTCACTACTGGGAAACTAATAGAATAAGCACAAACCAAGAGAAAAAGTTACAGTCAACAACAATTTAAGAATTCACACCCAGTTCTCTTGCAAAGTCACAAAAACAAAGGGATAAGTGAGATCCCTCAATGTACTGGAACCAAAGAAAACCCCGAGATACAGCCCCATGTTCACGAAATCCATGAGCCAATGGGTTCTCAACAATAGAGGATTCCACCCCAATTCGTGATATAAGCAGAGTAATTATACAGCCTCAAATTCACAACCAGCAAAAGTAAAACAACAGGGGATCCCATCCCCACCTGTATCACCCCATCAATCGGCCCGTGAAAGAAACAACCAAACCGCTACCACCAACACAATGCAGGCCCATGCAGGTATTTTCAGATTTAAAATATTTAACATACTCCATCGTTTCAATTCCACTGTGCTCTAACCGGGGTTATCATAGAAAATGGTTGATCTTGGTGCTTTCATTTTATTTAACCGAGTATACATAATTAACCAATTCCATGTTATGGTTATTTAAACATCTAGGAGAACTGATGTTCAATAATTCACAGAGAAAGACCACCAACGACCTTGATTTTCAGTGAGAATAGAATCATACTTCTCACAACACATAACAACATAAAGTGTACAACAGAACATCGATCACACCCCCCTTCATTATTTAAAGTCCGTTAATTATCTTCGTTAAGTTCGGTTTCATCAGTTTCCTCAAAGGTAGAAGCATTCCCACCCCACATGATACACAGAAAGGAGAGACGAAGGAGAAAATCCCTACTTGATTGATCAAGGATCGACGTTTTTCTCCAAGGGCCAAGAATAGGGGATGCGTGATTTGTAGTGGAGGGACGTCGGTAACTCCAAGGATGACCAGACAACTTCATACTAGGTGCACCATAAGTCTCAGGAAGGAGGGACTTCAAGCACACCAGGGAGAAGAGAGAAGTCGTCCAAAAAGGAAGAAGGGGGGAGAATAACTTCTTCTGTGATATATAGATAAAATCTCGTTGTTACGGGATAGGAAATTTGAACGCCTTGGAAGTCATATCGTGGTTCTTCCACGCGGTTGGGTGGTTACACACGACTATATTAATTTTTATTTAGTAGGGAGGTTGCTTTGATTTTTAGATATTAAATATGGGATTAAAAACGGCCTTCAAATGCTTCAAAAAGTTAAAAAGGCCTAGAAGTGGGGTTACGGGGGAGGCTGCATAAGAAAATCCCACCAAGGTTGGATGACACCGATCGGTCGTGCCAATCGGTCGCATCGATCGGTCTCACCGATCGGTTGCGCCGATCGTTCGTGATGATTGGTCCCCCCGATCGGTCACACCGATTGGTCCCACTGATCGGTCTCGCCGATTGGTCTTGCTGATCGGTCTCGTGGATTGGTCGCACACGAATATTGAAAAGGTAGGGGTTATGAGGGTCTGGGCCATTACATCAGATACCTCTCAAACTATTCTCTCCCTAAATAATCAAGAACCAGACCCGAAGGAAAGGGGGGGGGGGTCCGAATGACCACCCTAGAAGATACCTCTCAGGAGTGAACCTCTCTGACACAGGAACACCATATCTCCTACACAGCCAAAAATGCCATGCCGCTCCCTTCCCCTTGCAACCATGCAAAAAAAATACTAAACCATCTGGCCAGGTGGGAGAGGGGTTTCCCTTCCATCGTGTTAAGTTACTATCCACTTTGGGAGGCACTGACTCGCCCGCATGGGTTTAGGCACATCCACTTTAATGTGTCCTAACTATGAATCAGGTTTTCCCCTCCCCATCCTTTAGGACACTTCACACACATTCACAGAAAAGGAAACTTAACATCCCAAAGTCAACAAGGTAAATCATTACCTATAAAACAAGTACTAACAAAACAGGATAAAACTCAAAACAACTATGGGTACTGGGCATGCATCTCCACTTCCCTCTCCCAGGTAATCTCCTCAAGCCCACCATGCCTCCATAACACGCGAACCAATGGGATGGTTCATCCACGAACCACCTTCTCCTCACGTCCCTCGATCATCACTGGCCCTTCCACGATGTTTGCATCATCTTCGATATATAGCTCTCCCCAATCGATGATGTGGGAGTCATCGTGTAGATATCGACGAAGCTGGGAAACATGGAAGACATTGTGCACCCTTTGCAGGTGTGGTGGCAACGCCAGCTAATAAGCCACCGGGCCAACTAGGTGCAACACCTCGAAGGGTCTCAAGAACCTGGGAGAGAGCTTACGTCCCCTATCAAACCTCCACTGCCCACGTCGAGGGGAGACCTTCAGGAAGACATGGTCCCCGACCTCGAACTCTAAGGGCCTTCTCCTATCATCCGCATATGACTTCGGTCGGTCCTCAGCCACCTTCATCCTTTCTCATATATGCTCAACCATCTTTGTCATGCTCTGCACCACCTCCTGGCCAAGAACACCAGCCTCCCCGACTTCTGTCCATCACATGGATGAGAGACACGGCCTCCCGTAAAATGCTTTGAACGGAGCCACACCAATGGTAGAGTGTTAGCTAATGTTGTAGGCTAACTCTACCAGAGGCAAGTGTAGAACCCATGATCCCCAAAAGTCTAGGGTGCATGCTCGTATCATATCTCCTAAGGTCTGGATGGTGTTCTCTGTCTTCCCAAATGTCTGGAGGTGGAAGGCAGTGTTAAGGCGCAGCTGAGTGCCAAAATATTGCTGCAAACCCCTCCAGACTCATGAGGAAAATCGTGCATCCCTATCCAAGAATATGGACCTCAGAACTCCATTCATCCACACCACCTCATCCACGTACCTTCGTGCTCAAGCATCTACTGCACTCGACTACTTGATTGCTAGAAAATGAGCCAATTTCATCAACTATTCCACTACTAACCATATAGAGTCGCACCCTCCGTGAACCTTGGGTATCACCGTGATGAAATCCATCGAGATGTCATCCCACTTCCACTCGGGGACATCTAAAGGTTCCAAAAAACCACCTAGAACACGGTGTTCACCCTTCACCTACTGACACACTAGGCACTTGGCCACAAACTCTATCGATGCCCGCTTTACTCCGAGGCACCAAAACAGTCTCTTCAGACCCTGGTACATCTTAGAAACTCCTGGGTGCACTGCTAGGGGTGAGTTGTGGAACTCACTAAGAACCTGGTCGCGCATCGCCCCTAGAACAAACAACTTTCCTCAGAAAAGCATCTGGTTCTGACCATCCTCTGTCCACCCTTCCAGAGCATTTCCCTGGTTAACTCGGCCACACATCACTTTAGAAACTGGGTCTCCCCACTGATACTCTTCCACCTGACATAACAGATAAGACTGTACTATCATCTAATATAGGAAACCCCTTCCACTATCCATCCTCACCTCCAGGTGTAGGGTAGTCAACTACTCTACCGCCCTCCAAGCGTCCGCCGACTCTCGAACCGCATCCCTTTGTGACTTCCTGCTCAAGGCATCAGTCACCACGTTTCCTTTCCATGAGGTGTAGGAAATCTCGAAATCGTAATCCTGGAGGAATTCCATCCACATTCATTGTCTTAGGTTCAGGTCCCACTGGGAGAAGATATACATCACGGTATTTTGGTCCGTGATGACTACAAAGTGCTCTCCAGTGAGGTAATGTCGCCACAACTTTAGTGCAAAAACAACCTAACCAAGCTCCAGATCATGGGTGGCATAAAGATTCTCATGGGGAAGTAACTGCCTATACCCATAGGAGATCACCCCTGGATGCTGCATCAATACACACCCGAGGCCTTGTCCCAAAGCATCACAGAATACTTCATATGCTTCCCCTTCTTCTGGAAACCCCAACACTGGGGGACTAACTAGCTTCTACTTCAGATAGTTGAAGGTTCCCTCACACTACTCACTCCACACGAAATTATGGTCCTTTTTGGTTAGGGCAGTCGAAGGTGATGCAACTTGGGAGAAGTTGGGTACGAACCTCTAATAGTAACCTGCCAGCCCGAGCAAACTACAAACCACTGTCACGTTCTTGGGTGATGCCCAAGAAACAATCACCTCAACCGTTGATGGGTACACAGCTACCCCCCGTTCGTACACTACGTTCCCAAGGAAGTGTACTTCTCACGTCCAGAACTTGCATTTCGACAACTTCCCATAGAGCTGGTGTTGTCGGAGGACCTCTAAAACCGTCCTTAGATGCTCTGTGTGGTCCTCCTTTGATCATGAATACATCAGGATGCCGTCGATGAACACAACTACGAACCAATCTAGGTACTCCCGGAAGACGGAGTTCATAAGCCCCATGAACACAGCCGGGGCGTTCGAAACACCGAAAGTAATGACTACAAACTCGAAGTGCCCATATCTGCACTTGAAGGTTGTCTTTGAGATGTCTCCCTCCTTCGCCCTCAACTGGTGATATTCAGACCATAGGTCGATCTTCGAGAACCATCATGCCCCTTTCAACTGGTCAAAAAGATCGACTATCATCAAAAGATGGTATCGATTCTTGATCGTTACCTGATTCAGCCTCCTATAGTCTATGCACAACCTGAGACCACCATATGCCTTCTTTGTGAACAAGACTGGAGCACCCCACAGTGACACACTCGGTCGAACAAAACCCTTCATCATCCGATCTTTGATCTGAATCAACAACTCTCGTAGCTCCGAAGGTACTATCCGGTAGGGAGCCATCAAAATCGGATGAGCACCAGGATGCAAGTCTATCCCAAACTCGATATCACTTCGATGGGGTAGAGTTGTCACCTCCTCAGGGAAGACGTCCATAAACTCATTAACGATCCATGGTACTTCCACCATCATAGTATCCACTGACTCTACTGACAGCTCGGCTAACAAGGAGAGGAGGGGTTCCTCTCACCTTCTTCCATTCTAGCCACTCCATTCGCCAGTGAAAGTAACACGTCGGCCACCCAAGTCTGAGAACAAAACCCTTCTTCGGAAGCAGCCGATGATGGCACACACAGAGAATAGCCGGTCGATGCCTAGGATGACATCGTATGGTAGTATCTGAAGCAGTAGAAGATCCCTGACCGACTGATGTGGCCCTATCATCAGTCTAAATCCTCTACAAAAATATAACAAGTCGGTCTGACCTCTGACTGGTGTGCTCAGCACCAGGGGTACTGGAACTCTCTCGGCATCCAGAACCAGATCACGGGCCAGACCAGGGGCAACAAAGGAGTGAGAATATCTGGTATCGAACATGGCATAAGCAAGGGTACTAAACGAACTGATCATACCTCAAACAACCTCTGGTCCCGCTAGAATTGCTTCCTCTATGCATGCAACTATCCACTCCCAGCTCCTCTTACCCTCGGTTATCGGCTGCCTCCCCGACCATGCCCTGGTTGAGGTCCCTAAAGAGCACCATGAGGTCGGCCTCCCCCTGCAACGTCTGCCCTCTGAGGAGCGGGAGCTCGCTGCCCCTGCTGCAGTTACTGAAAGGGCCTAGCTGGAAGCTACTGCTGGGGTGGGTGCTGGGCATGTCCACCACTCCCATACTGAACTCAGTTTAGGCACTGATTCCAGAGATGTCCATGGATCCCACAGACGAAGCACCTCGGTCCTGGGCCCAATGTGAAAGGGCGAGGATCGGGGGACCGGAACTGGAACTACTGCGGCCTGCTCCCTGTTGGTCGGAACCTAGACGGTCGTGATGCTGGAGGTCTGGTGCTGACAGCCTTTCCCTTTGACGGTCCTAGCTGAATTCCCTCTCGTGACACACCACCCAGCATGTGCATCCTCTCCACCACCTCTGCATTCTTCTGGTCCTCCAAGTATGTTGGCAAGGTGAAGTGGGTAACGACGTACTGGAGGGAGGTTCGGAGCGCCTCCTCTAAACGTCTCACCCGAGACTCCTCATCTAGAAAGAGGTCCGTAGAAAAGCATAGGAGGTCTTTGAACATGATCACCAACTCCCTCACTGACATAATCCCCTGCTGGAGGGAGAGTAGCTCCTGCCTCTTCTTTTCCTTCATCATTGAAGAGAGGAATTCTGCCTGGAACTCCTTCTTGAATTCAGCCCATGCCACCTCAGCCTCTCCCGTCTCCCCCAGGTAGAGCGTCCACCACTGTCACACAGCTCCCCGCATCTGGATGACATCTAGAGGAACCCAGTACTCGGTCTGATCCCAGATCAAGCTGAAGGCTATCACCAGCTCCTATATCCAGCCCTACATCTTTATTTCATGGGTGCTGCCCTCATACTTCTCGAGGGTCTGTCGCCAGAAGGCTCGAAGCGTCTTCTGCCACTAGTCATCCTCCTCCTCTCGATCAGCCCTCTGCTGAACGTCCAAGTAAACCTTCTAGGCATCAATCGCCTGTAAAACTCGTGGTCATCTCCCATGTGACATAGCTGCAAGGTAAACAAGGAATTCCTAAGCCCAAGTAGAGAAGAATATTGTTATTATATTTTATTTGACTTCTTTATTTATTTTCGAATCACCAAAACACCCAGAAACACGAGAACAAAAGTCATTATGAAAAATGTACATTTCCAATGGTCTCTACCCGGTAATCAGTGTAGTCTCACTTGGTTGTTCGGTAGGTCCAGAGTCCTTGCCTCGGATCACGGGGGGCCCTAAAATCTTGTGTCCTAACTGGTATTCCCTAGACTAATTCATGCACCAAGGTCACCCAACAATGTTTCCCTAACATCCCATGCAATCCTCATTGTGCCTAACTCTAGACTCCAACCTATCTCTCAACCTGCTGCCTCTGATACCATTCTGTCAGGACCTACCTCCACCAAAAGGAGGGAAGTGTCTGCAGATTGCCAAGCCCTTCCTTTTTTAAGTTTAAGGAGAGATAATGACCCCTGAAACCCGCCTTCAATAGGTCCCGGAGTGGCGACCAGTTCCAAGGGTATAGATTCTCACAAAAAAATGGAATGAATTAACTTTTTTATAGGATAGAAAGATAAGGTAGCAACCCCTACAACACCCAAGCTGAAAGTAATGGTAAATCCGAAAGTAAACCATTCCCATATTCATGTTCATAAGTAAGGGATACATGCCACGAAACTCCAAAAGGTAAATTATCAAGAAAAGTAAAACGACAATAGCAACATCCCCAAGGTCTGAGCTAGTATGGTCCCACACGATCCCTGATGTCCTCCTGGAAATATAAAAATAGTTTTATATACATAGGGTGAGAATACAAGTACACTTAGTAGGGAAAACCAAAGACTCCCGTGCACAAGTGAGGAGACATTCTAATGCGCCGTGGAAAAGGAAATAACCCAACACCCAACAAGGAAAAGATATCCACCCAACCTCACCAAGGCACGCTCCCCAAATAACGCAAGTCAAGTCACATATAGTAATAGCACATCGATATTTGGGTTCCCCACGCAGTTTTCCCACAAGTTATTAAAGACATCATATGCATCGAACCAATCCCGCCATTTTCACCGCAATCCCACTACCACACCCGCCTGCACACACCTGGACCACAACCACGCATCCCGCCCACAAACACCTGGGCCACAACCTTCATCCTGCCCACAGACACCTGGGCCACAAAAACCTCACATAACCATGCCCACAAACACCTAGGTTAGAACAACCATTGCCAAGACCGAAGAACCCTAGGCAGAAAGCTATCATCACGCTCGAAGACACATGGGCCTCATCCCGAGGATACATGGGAAACAACCTGCCCATAAACACCTGGGCCAACCACCATAACTACCCCGCCAGAAGATTCTTGGGATAATAATGGACCTCAGGCCATCACAGCCTTCCCAAAGATACTTTGGATATCCGGGAAAGGGAGCAGAAAGGAGCTAATAACCATCCACTAATAGAAGTGTTGGTAAAACCCCCCCCCCCATGAAATGGGGGTGTTCGACACTAAGTTCTCAACTTGGGTGGGGCGAAAATATGAAACATAAGAACTACCAATATATGTATAAGTAACAAACACTCAACCCAACCTAAGGTTTACAAATCCAATCCAAGCACAAGGACACTCGTCCCTTTTCATAGGAAGCACACTGCTCACAGCCGAGTCACAACTCATCCCCAGAACCAATTCCCATTTTAACTATTTGTGCATCCATGTTCAAGTAATCTCATTTATATAATGTTTTGAACTACTGGGAAACTAATAGATTAAGCATAAACCAAGGGAAAAAGTTACATCCAATAGCAATTTAAGCATTCACACCTAGTTCTCGTGCAAAGTCACAACAAAAAATGGATAAGTGAGATCTGTTGAAGTACTGGAACCAACGAAAACCCCGAGATACAGCCCCTTGTTCCTGAAATCTAGGAGCCAACAGTTTCTCAACAATAGAGGATTCCACCCCAATTCATGATATAAGCAGAGTAATCACATAGCCTCAAATTCACAACTAGAAAAAGTACAACAACAGGGGATATCATCCCCACCCGTATCACCCCAGCAATCGGCCTGTGAAATAAACAACCAAACCGCTACCACCAACACAAGGTAGGCACATGCAGGTATTTTCAGATTTAAAAGATTTAACACACTCCATTTTTTCAATTCCACTATCCTTTAACCGGGGTTATCACAGAAAAGGGTTGATCCTGGTGCTTTAAATCTATTTAACCGAGTATAAGTAATTAACCAATTCAATGTTACGGTTATTTAAACATCCAGGAGCACCGAGGTTTAATAGTTCACAGAGAAAGACCACCAACGACCATGATTTTCAGTGATCATAGGCCCGTACAGTTCACAACACATAACAACATAAAGATTACAGTAGAACATCGATCTACCCCCCCATTCATTCTTTAAAGACTGTCAATTATCTTCATTAAATTTGGTTTCATCAGTTTCGACAAAGGAAGAAGCATGCCCGCCCTACATGATACACATAAATGAGAGACTAAGGAGAAAATTCCTACTTGATTGATCAAGGATTGATATTTTTATTCACATTCCAAGAATAGGGGATGCACGATTTATAGGGGATGGATGTCAGGAACTCCAAGGATGAGAAGATAACTTCATCCTAGGCACCCCAGAAGTCTCGGGAAGGAGGGACATCAAGCGCATTAGGGAGAAGAGAGAAGTCGGCCAAACAGGAAGAAGGGGGAGAAGAACTTCTTCTGCAATATATAGATAAAATCTCATTGTTACGGGATAAGAAATTTGAATGCCTTGGAAGTCGGATTATGGTTCTTCCACGCTGTTGGGTGGTTACACACGACTGGATTAATTTTTATTTAGTTGGGAGGTTTCATTGATTTTTATATATTAATTATGGGCTTAAAACGGCCTTGAAACGCTTCAAAAAGTTAAAAAGGCCTAAAAGTGGGGTTACGGGGGATGCTGTAGAAGAAAAGCCCACCAAGGCTGGATGACACTGATCGGTCCCGTCGATCGGTCGCGCCGATCGGTCTCGTTGATCGGTCATGACGATCGGTCGCCCTGATCGGTCCCACCAATCGGTCTCATCGATCGGTCGCGCCGATCGGTCCCACTAATTGATCCCGCCGATCTGTCGCGCTGATCGGTCCCTCTAATCTGTCGCGCCGAACGGTCCCGACGATTGGTCGCGCAGGTCGGTCCCACCGATCGGTCCAGCCGATCGGTCTCACTGATCGATCGCACAGGAATTTGGAAAAGGGAGGGGTCATGAGGGTCTGATCCATTACAATAATGTTGACCATAAATACCAAAAAAATTAGGTGTTGTAGGTCTTTCTAAATATTCCGAAATTAGAATTAGAAATTAAAATACATGTGGAGTTATATGATAATTATGTTATTTTTATCTTGAAAAAATCTTTTTAAAAGGATAATATTTAATGATACAGATATATTCATGGTTTTTACTTCTATTTATATTTTTAATGAAATATTTGAATTTGTGATTCGATAAAATGGTGTTGTTTTTAAATAGTTCATATAATTAGATGGAATCTTAATGTGAAGGTTATTTCATTATTCATGGCTATGGGATAATTTTAATAAAATCTTTTTATTTCTTAGGTGAATAAAAATAAAAATTATTATTGAAGTAGTTAGAAGTGAATCAATGAGAAAAGGATAGTTACTAATTCATCATTGATCATTTTACCTATAGGATTATTATTTAATTCTCATTAAAATATTATTATGTGGTGGTACTCAGAGTTGAATTCCTATTGGTGTTTTTTGGGACAAGGAAGATTCCAAATGAATTGATTTATTACATGTGGATGTCAAAAAATTATATTGACCTAACCACGAAATGGTTAATCCTTATACGTCTTAGTTAAATAATTTTTATCATATAAATAAAATTTTCATTTTCAATCATTAATAATATTTTTTTATTTAAATAGTTTATGATTTACTAAGATTGAAGATATATTCATAGAAATTATTACCCAATATATTCATTATGTCAAAAATAAAATAATAAATAGAAATCATAGATATTATTTTATTGAGTGATTATTGAGATAAATTCTCGAAAAGACAGAATATGAAGAGTAATTTATGAAAAAGAAGTGATTCTACATTTGTGACTATTGGAAAGGGTGAGAATGGTCATTGAAAGTTCAATATATCCATCAAGTAATTTCATGATGTTCGTCATGTTGATGAATAAAATTGTTATTGGTAAACCTTTATTGGTGGAAACCATTTTTATTTGTTCACAAAATATCATTTTGATCACCTGGATGGGAATGAAATTCTTGAGTAAGGAGTCTAGCGAGTTCAAAAATATTTTATAGGGTTCTATATTTAGAGGTAGAGAGACTCCACTATGAAATTATATGAATAATATGTGTGAAATCTTTTATTTTTAGTACACGGACACAATACATTGTATATTATCCTTAGATATATCATAGAGTCAGTGAACCAAATAATATATCATGTATGTTTATATATTATTCATTATCACTGTCATTATTTTTCTATGAGGGATAGAATACTAATTTTTCTAATAATAAAATAATTTAATTATCAATGTATAATTTAAATATTCATATCTTTTTTACCCTCATCATGGTATCATGCTTGTTTATGACTGAAACTTCCCTCATAAAATAATTTATCCATTTGGAATCTAACATAAAAAATGTTATGAAATTGACTACCATTGACTTTTCAATTTTGAGTCATATAATAACTCTTCATATGTATAATATAGTTCATAAACTCATTTTAAATCAATATAATATATAAACATCCTAATTTTAATTTTCAATATGTTTAAATAATATTATAATCATATTACGAGATTCAATGGGGTGAAATCCAAAAACATTCCTAAAATACACAATGTCACTATTTTACAAAACATTTTGTTGAACATAAACCATAATATTGTATCTCTCATTGCATTATGGTTTATAATAATCTATAAAAATCCAATAATATTCACATTTCCATAAATCATCACAGACATTATACAATACTTGACTAAAAATTTTGATCCATCCCAACACCTTTGAAACTAATTCTCATATAAAATATTGAAGTTCCTGGTTAGGATCCATGTATCACTGAGAGGGGGAAGGGGTGAATCAGTGATATATTTTTCTTTTTATGTTTCCCCTTTTTGAAACAACCTTTGCCTCCTATTAAAGAGTTTCTTCCCTGTTGAACACACACAAACACATGAACACAAGATTTACAAGGTTCACTACTCAACTAGAGTAGCTACGTCCTTGGTATGGTACAGAAACAATCCAGTACCACACAATACACTAGAAAATAATCCTTTGATGTGGAATAAAACGAGTAGGATATACCCTTACACTCGTGAAGCACTTTGAAAACAATCAAATAGTGTGTGTGCTCCCTCTTAGCACAAATAGGGTAAAACAATGTTTCAGTGCTTCTTTACAATTGAACAGATGTATTCTCTGAAGTACAAATATTCACTTTCTTACCCAGAAGCTGGTAAGAATTATCTTACGCAGTACTGAATACGTGTGAAGACCCCAAATATTTCGCACAGCCTTTACGGTGCCTTGCGCGCAATTCAAATGGCTTGTGCATAAAATTATTTTTTGGCGTGAAAAAACTTTTTCGCGCAACTGCCCTTTTCGGCGCAACATTTCACTTTTCGCACAGCTTACTAATTTTTCGTGCACCTTTCTTTATTTCGCGAAAACCTCTTTATTTTTGCAAAACTTACTTAGCGTAAGATTTTACGCGCACCAGAGCTCGGAATTTCTTCTAAGTGTCGAACATTAACAAATGGGGAGGGTGAGCCTCATATTTATAGGCAATTTTGACCCAGCACGAAAAACATTAATCTGCACGTAAAACCTCCTTTAAGCGTAGAAAAACTCTTTCTTGCAACATCATATTTCACGCCATGCTTCAATAATGTGTGCAACTCATGCCTTTTCCATTTTTCATTCTTCTAATCATGAAGCACCAATTGCGCACAAATTTCCAAACCGCATTCCATATTGTGCGCAAACCCATCCTTTCATGCAACATCGTATT
This sequence comes from Viscum album, assembly GCA_963277665.1. Classification (NCBI taxonomy): domain Eukaryota; kingdom Viridiplantae; phylum Streptophyta; class Magnoliopsida; order Santalales; family Viscaceae; genus Viscum; species Viscum album. The sequence goes on from OY728161.1 coordinate 1,298,608,920, forward strand.
TCGCGCAATAATCAAATTTTTCGTGCAGCTCATGCCTTTGAAATTTTTTGAGCTTCTGATCTCAAAACATCTTTTGCGCGAAAAATATAATTCCTCTATTTCGCGCATCCAGCAAATATTTCGCGCAACCCACTACTCTTTCGCGCAACCCGCATATATTGCGCGCACCACTTTATTTTTGCGCGCAACATGCCTAAATTTCCGCGCACTCCATGCCATTGTCATTTTTTGATGTTATGATCTTGAATCATGCCTTGAACGCAAAAATATAAAACATATTCAATCTTTCATGCTTCATCCATTGCCAAAAACACATCTTCATCTCCCGATTTGCAGGCCCTAAAATTTGGAAAACACTGGAAAACGGTGCCACCTTAAACTGTGCTTTTCTTCCATCCCTAGATTGTCCATTGCTTTGTCATTTCCTCTCTTCACTACTTCCCATAACCATTCTTCTTCTCTTATCACGAATCCCACTATCGTGATATTTATCCTTTGATAGATCAGCTTTAGCATCTTCAGAGTTGCAATGGTAACTGAAACTTCCCTATCCACCAACAGCATCATTCCTTCCAATCAAAACTTTATATGACTGGCATCATCATTTCTCCCCCTTTCCATCATAAGGCTTGCATCACAATTTCTCCTATCTTAGGATATGTGTGAAATACATACCAGCAATGCATCGCCTATTTTATGATCCTTCTACAAAGGGAATTGATTTATTTTCTTTGACAACAAAATACAACACTCCGCAAAGGCTAACTCTTAAAACATTCTTCTCCATTCAACTTGGTCCCAATAATCTCCCCCTTTGGATTTTGTTCTCAACCAAGATTCATAAATCACTGAACTTTGTAACCTTTTTCAATGGATTACTTATCAACAATTCGAAGCCTACGTGAGCTAACTCATTATAGGAAATAAGAATTATTGACAGCCAAAACCATGCTGTCCAAAAGCAGTGATTGTGAAATCTCATGAACGTACCTCCTCATCCTTCTTCAAAACATATTTCAATCTTCTAATTCATCATTTTTCACTTCTTCAATAATTCTTCTCAGCCTTCTTCAGAACAGTTTTCAAGCTTCTACTTCAGCATTCTTCACTTCTTCAACTTTCCTGTAAAACAATAGTGTTTCCTACAGCCACTCCAACAAACAGTTAGAATAGTTCACAAACATACATGCTGAATTCATAGCTTACCCACAACTATCCCTTAATACATGATTCCTTATGGATAAATTTATGAAAAAATTCTCCCCCTAGACAACACTATTCAAAGGTAAGACGAGAGAGGGGACAGAAACATTTACTTTAACCATGATGAGAAGGAGGTTGTACACCCATGTTCAACCTCAATTTTGCAAATGGTTCCTTCGGTAATGGTTTTGTAAATATATCAACAATTTGTTTAGATGTAGGAACATACTCCAGCCTCAATTCATTTTTTTCAACTTGCTCATTGATGAAGTGGTACTTTATATCAATGTGTTTTCAACGAGAATGTTGTACTGGATTTCTGGTAAGATTGATTTCACTTTGATTATCACAACCCAAGACCAATGGTGGCTTTACTTCAACATGTAGATCTTCCAGCTGAGTCTTCATCCACATTCTTTGAGTTGCAGCTTGAGAAGCAGCAACATACTCATCTTCAGTTGTGCTAAGAGTTACTGAATTTTTGTTTCTTGGTATGACAACTAACAAAACTTTTCCCCAGAAAGAATACTCCACCAGATGTGGATCGTCAATCATCAACATTTCCTTCCCAATAAGCATCAGAATACCCGAATAGATCAATATTTTTAGAACCGTCATACCGGATTCCAAAATTTGTTGTGCCTTTGATATATCTGAGAATTATTTTTCCAATAATCAAATGTTATTCTTTAGGAGCACTCTGAAATCATACACATAATGTAAAAGCATAGACGATATCGAGTCTTGAGGCAGTCAAATATAGCAGACTCCCAATCAGTTTATGAAACTCTTTCTGATCAACTTCCTTGCCTTATCCATCTTTAGACAACTTGGTTCCCACTGAAATCGGTGTGGAAACTAGTTTCGAATTTTCCATGCCAAACTTCTTCAGAAGTTCCTTAGCATAATTTTCTTGAGACAGAAAAACATGATTCTTCTTCTGTGAAATTTGTAACCCAAGAAAGTACTTCATTTCTCCCAGCATGGACATCTCAAATAACTTCTTCATCTCCTTAGAAACTTTTTCACATGATCTTTTATCATTTCTATCAAATATAATATCATCGACATAATCAATAACGATCAGTGAAAACTCTTGACATTTCTTGAGGTAGAGATTGATGTCAACTATCCCTTTATTAAAGTTCATCTTCTTCAAGAAAGTATCTAATTTGGAATACCATGCTCTTGGATCCTGTATTATCTCATACAGAGCCTTCTTCAACCTGCACACATAGCTTTCATCTTTTCCAATAACAAATCCACAAGGTTGATCAATGTAAACTTCCTCGTCAAGATCACCATTCAAGAATGCAGATTTTACATCCACTGGAAAGATTTTGTAACCTTGTTGTGCAGCAATGGAAAGAAATATTCTGATTGTTTCTAATCGAGCTACTGGAGAAAAGGTTTCATCAAAGTCAATGCATTCAATTTGTGAATACCCTTTGCAGACCAATCTTGCCTTGTTTCTTATTACTTTACCTTCTTCATTCAGCTTGTTTCGAAAAACCCACATTGTACCAATAATGTTCTTGTTGTCCGGCTTGGGTACAATTTCCCAAGTATTGATCTTTTCTATCTGATCAAGCTCTTCATTCATAGCATGAACCCATTCGGGATTCTCAAATGCTTCATTTACATCATTTGGTTCAACTTTCGAATAAAGCAAAGTATGTGATATAGCATTCATTGTTCTTCTTGTTTGAACCCTATGATTTTTTTCTCCAATAATGTTCTGAGCCTCCACTTGTTTTTTCAACCTAGGATGAGTTGTTTGAACTTCATACTCATCACTTGAGATTTCTGAGTCAGATTCATCTTCTGGAGTATGATGATCATAGTCAGCAACATTATCAGAATTGTTAAAAAACTCTTCTCTATCCCGCTCGACTTCTATATAAACATATGACTGCTTTTCTTTCAAAGCATTTTCAACAACTTTTACATCTGAAGAATCAATAATTCTTCCTATTTCTTTTTTGAGGCATCTATATCCTCTTCCTTCTGGATAATATCAAAGAAAAATTTTGTCATCTCCTCTTTGCTCGAATTTTCCAAGATTTCCACCTTTCTTCTTTATAACACATGGACTCCCAAAAATTCTCAAATGTTTCAGACTTGGAGTTTTTCCATAGAACATTTTTTATGGAGTCATATCTGAGTTGGACTATAGAAACATCAGTTCTGAATATACACAGCAGTTCTCATGGCTTGCCTCTAATAATAATGAGAGAGAATATGTTCAAGTAACATAGTTCTCCCCATTTCCACCAGACTTCGATTCTTTCTTTCAACCACCCCATTTCGTTGAGGTGTGTATGGTGAACTAAACTCATGTAGAATTCCTTATTTCTCAATAAAACTTTCAAACTCTTCATTCTTATACTCACCACCATTATCAGTTCTCAACTTCTTCACTGAATACTCACATACTTTCTCTGCTTTCCTTCTGAAACTCTTAATCATTTTTAGAGCATCTGACTTATGTCTCATGTACATAACACAAGTAATGCGAGTATAGTCATCAATGAAAGTAAATAATTACTTATCTCCATTTGATGATTTCATGATCATTTGTCAACATATATATGAGTGTATGAGTTCTACGGGTCTTTTTGAGTGAATTTCAACTCTCTTGTGCATAGAATTAGCAATCTTTCCTTTCTCACAAATAGTGCAGCACCAATCTCTTTCTCTTGATAAATCAGGGATATCCCGAACACTTTCCCGCTTTAATAACTTGCACATATTTCTCTAACACATGTTCCCCATCCTTTTATTCCATAATTTATTTTCTTCCACCACACTCATGTAACAAGAGTTCTGCACATCCCCACTTGGAACAAATTCCCTCTTGTACGTTGGCCCCTTGTAACTACATTTCCATCATTTTCACTATTCACTACAAATCCATCTTTTCTAAAGATCACTTTGTTTCCCTCATCACAGATTTGTGACACACTAAGAAGGTTATGATTCAGCCCATCAATATATAGTGTTTTTCTGGATTTCATCTTTTCTTTTTCCAATGATGGCCGATCCAACACCTTTGATCCTTAGAGATTCATCATTTCCAAATGTCACAGTTCCTTCTTTAAAGCCTTTCACATTCTTCAGCTGATTTAAGTCTCCTATCATATGAGACCAACATCCACTATCAACAATCCATGGATGTTCTCCTTTTATAGCTTTCAAAGCAGTTTCAACAACAAGTGCTTTTTGTTCTTCCTTTTCCTTCACTTTCTGTTGTGCTTCTTCTAATTTCCTAGACAAATCAATGTGTTCTGGCCAGAGAACCATGCATTCATTCTTTTCAGACTTATCATACTTTTCCCTTTTGGATTTTAAAAACTCTGTCTTTTGAGGATTATTAACAAACTTTTGTTGCTCTGGTAACACACTAAGGCAGCCCTTTGCAAGATGTCCAGGTTGATCACATCTTCGACAATAAGTTTCCAGTGGTTGGAATCTATTCTCAACATTCACACCAGTCTTCTCAGATATCTTCTGAAACTTATTTGGAGACCTTCTATTTGGAAAGGGTTGACTCCCCCTCAATCCTTGTCTTTCAAAACTTTTGGAAAAGTTGTAATGCTGTTGGTTGAACCAACACATACTTTCCATGTGTCCGAATCCACCACAATACCAGCAGTAACCATAGAAAGAATATTTACCTCTGAAACTTTTATACTAACTGGAGTTGTGAACATGCTTCTCAAGAACCATCATGTTTTCATTTGTAACTCTCTTCTTCACCTCAGATTCATTATTACCAGAAGTATTAGATGTTTTTCTTGACTCAGGATTTTTATGCACTTCTGATTTTTCTGCATTGCTGATTTTGACCACATACTTTGTCTTTCTAGCCTTGTTCTTATCAAAACCAGTTTTGTGTTTCATTTCAACCTTTGAAGGTAACATTTGTAGATCCTTGTTTGGTTCATTCTTACAGGAACATTCGCCAACTTCTGAGATAGAATTTTTGGAACTAATATTCATTTCATTAGCTTTATGCAGTTTTTGTTGGACAAGTTCCAACTCTTCTTCTTTTGCCTTCAGCTTAACTTCAAGATGGTCATTACGATTCTTTGTATTCTCATGAAAATTTTTCTGATCATCAATCTCCTTTTCCATCTTGATTTTTTCATCAGTAAAACATTCTTGATTTTTTACTGTGGAATTTTCATTTTTCAACTTCTTGTTTTCTTTCTCAAGATTTCTGATATTCCTCAAACATTCCTTCATCTCTTCTTTCAGATACTGTTCAAGTTGAGTCTCTTCTTCTTCAGTACTACTACTCTCATAATCATCATTATTCATTGTTGCAAAAAATATACTCTCTCTAGTTTTTTCAGTAGCATATTTTTCTGATTCAATCTCGCTATCATCATCTTCTTCATCATTTGACAAAAACTTATTCTTTTTGTTTTAAAGAACTTTTTATTCAGACCTCTACTAGAATATTTATCTTTTCGACCCTGTTTCTTCCATGACCTTCTTGGTCCTCTATCTTCTTTATCACTGATGTCATCTTTCCATTTTTGAGGGAAATTAGCCGCAAAGTGGCCAACTGATCTACATTCAAAACATTTCAATGGGATATTCCCTTTGTATTTCTCTGTGCCTCTTTTAACATTTTTAGAAAACAAGGATATAATTTCCTCAAAATTTTTACATACCTAATTTTCATAGTTGGATTCACTAGCTTCTTCATTAATAATAATTTTCTTCAACTTCTCTTTCTTTTCGGCCTTGAAAGACATTTCTCTATCGGTTTTTGCTTTGCTCTTCATGGTCTTCTCTCTTCTCATCTCATAAGTGATGAGAGTACTATGAAAATCATCAAGAGATAATGTTTCTGGGTCCCTGTCTTCTAGTGATGAAACTTTAGCATCAAGTTTTTCAAGCAGAATTCTCATGATCTTTTCAACAATTGTAGAATCTTCTAACTTATCACCAAGACATCTGATTGTACTGACAATGTCATTAACCCTGGTAAATAAGTCCCAAACAGATTCATATTTCCCCATTTTCAAGTCTTTATACTTCAGTCTCCAGATTTGTAGTTTAGCCTTCATCACTTTTGTATTTCCTCCATAGATGTTCGTCAGTTTTTCCCAGATTCCTTTGGTTGTATCAACACCTTTCACTCTTAAAAACTCACTCTCAGAAAGTTATGAGAGTAATGCATTTTTAGCTCTTACATCATTCTCAATAATCTTCTTATCAACAGGAGTAAGAGGTACCTTGTCATCAATAGCAGGAAATCCATCTGTTGTAGTTTCAAGAACATCATATCCAAGAGACATAAGATACGGCATCATTCTGTCCTTCCAGATATGATAGTTCTTTCCATCGAAGATTGGAATCCCCTTACTGTTCACGCAATTTAGATTCTCCATCACAACTTCTCTTCAAAACACATCAGCATAGAATAGGTGAAGGGAACCTCCGTTTGATACCAATTGAAGTTCCCAGTTAGGATCCAAGTATCACTGAGAGGGGGAGGGGTGAATCAGTGATATAATTTTCTTTTTATGTTTCCCCTTTTTGAAACAACCTTCGCCTCCTGTTAATATGTTTCTTCCCTGCTAAACACACACAACCACAGGAACACAAGATTTACAAGGTTCACTACTCAATAAGAGTAGCTACGTCCTTGGTATTGTACAGAAACAATCTAGTACCACACAATCCACTAGAAAACAATCCTTTGATGTGGAATACAAAGAGTAGGATATACCCTTACACTCGTGCAGCACTTTGAAAACAATCCAATAGTTTGTGTTCTCCCTCTTAGCACAAATAGGGTAACACAATGTTCTGGTGCTTCTTTACAATTGAACAGATGTATTCTCTGAAGTAAAAATCTTTACTTTCTTACCCAGAATCCGGTAAGAATTCTCTTACGCACAAATGAATACGTAAGAAGACCCCAAATACTTCGCGCAGCCATTAGGGTTCATTACACGCAATTCAAATGGATTGTGCGTAAAATTCCTTTTTCGCGCGAAATAACTTTTTCACCCAACTTCCCTTTTCGGCGCAACGTTTCTCTTTTCGCGCAGCTTCCTAATTTTTCACGCAAATTTCTTTATTTCGCAAAAACCCCTTTCTTTTCGCGCAACTTACATAGCGTAAGATTTTACGCGCACTACAGCTCGGAATTTCTTCTAAGTGTCAAGCATTATCAAATGGGGAGGGTTAGTCTCATATTTATAGGCAATTTTGACCCCGCGCGAAAAAAACTAATCCGCGCCTAAAACCGCCTTTAACTACGGAAAAACTCTTTCATGCAACTTCATATTTCGCGCCATGATTCAATAATGTGCGCACCTCATGCCTTTTCCATTTTTCATTCTTCTAATCATGAAGCACCAATTGCGCGCAAAATTCCAAACCACATTCCATATTGCACGCAAACCCATCCTTTCACGCGACATCGTATTTCGCGCAATGATCAAATTTTTCGAACTGCTCATGCCTTTGAAAGTTTTTGAGCTTCTGATATCAAAATATCTTTTGCGCAAAAAATAAAATTCCTCTATTTCGCGCATCCTGCAAATAAATCGCGCAACCTTCTACTCTTTTGCGCAACCCGCATATATTGCGCGCACCACATTATTTTTGCGCGCAACATGCCTAAATATCTGTGCACTCCATGCCTTTGTCATTTTTCGATGTTCTGATCTTGAATCATTCCTTGAACGCAAAAATCTAAACCATATTCAATCTTTCATGCTTCATCCATTTCCAAAAAAACATCTTCATCTCCCGATTTTCAGGCCCTAAAATTTGGTAAAAACTAGAAAACTGCGCCACCTTAAACTGTGCTTTTCTTCCGTCCCCAGATTGTCCATTGCTTTGTCATTTTCTCTCTTCACTACTTCCCATAACCATTCTTATACTCTTATCACGAATCCCACTATCGTGATATTTATCCTTTGATAGATCATCTTTAGCATCGTAAGAGTTGCAATGGGAACTGAAACATCCCTATCCAACATCAGCATCATTCGTTCCAATCAAAACATTATATGACTGGCCTCATCATTTCTCCCCCTTTCCTTCATAAGGGTTGCATCACAAGTTCTCCTAACCCATGATATGTTTGAAATACATACCAGCAACACATCGTCTGATTTAAGATCCTTCTACAAAGGGAATTCATTTATCTTCTTTGACAACAACATACAACACTCTGCAAAGGCTAACTCTTAAAACTTTCTTCTCCATTCAACTTGGTCCCAACAAATATATCAAATATTTTAAAATAAATTTTTACAATATATGTATCTTCATTCTTAAGGAACATTGTTTCTCTGTTGTACTTTTTAGAATTTAAAACAATTGTGAATTATCTAATCCATAGTTTTATTCAAAGAGATACCTATATAAAAATGAATTTACCCCTCAAATAGTAAATGTAACTAACTTGATATTAATAAAATAAATTAAATCATCATTTGAAAATATACACCACATTATATATCTCAACAAAATATCTTCATGAATATATAATCTATTTTTATAAGGATTAGATTTACCAGTTGACAAAAACATGCCAATATAGAGTAGTCCTCATATATTAATGATTCATATAATTAGATTAAAAATATTGAATGTATATTTCACATATCAATCATTCATGTAGTTGAGAACATCAAATTTAAAATGAGTTCAATTAAATTAGGGGCCTTGATCCCATTTGTGTTATTTTTGATGAAAATTTTTATTTATTATTAAACTCAAAATGTGAAAATAGATTCAACATATCGAACCACCTTTGATTATAAAATCCTAATTGTTTTCTTACAAACGATATAAAAGTATGCCAGTTAATATGCTTTGTATATTATCAACCTCGGTTAATGGGGATTTATAAGAATAATTCACCCATAATTATATAAATTTAATTATAACATCTTCTGTGATATTCTATTTTTTCTAGAACATATAATTTTAATTTAATTATTATATCATTATTATAATTTGTACCAAATAAGGATTACCCTCACACTGGAACTCTTTTTCCATTCTAGTGGATCCACCTCTCCCTTGAGTATCTAGATCTATTTCAGGTGGCATCGCACCTTCCTCTTCTCTCATCAGTGATCAACATCACTACAGATTTATGCAAGAAAATTCGGGTTGCACAGTTTCATCATGAACGCCCATCATTATATGTGTTCGAGCGATTTGTCTTAGATTCATGGTAGCAACAGGAACACGCAGTTGTGGGTCTTCTTGATCGGAGGAATATAATGGTCTGTTAGAACACATAAGAGGATTTGATTGCGGCTTGGTCTCGAGCTCCTCAAAGATGCAATGTCTCTACCTTATTTTTGTCTCATTTGAGGTTTTATTTTCACATGTGATGTGATCCTGTGACAATTTCAATGTGGGTAATTCTCCTTGGCATGCCACTTTCTTTAAAAAATCACCTGACTTTATGTGAAATTGTCAATATGACCAATTGTTACTTATGTTCTAATCATTAGACCGAGGATGTGTGTCATCCCTTTATTCCATGAATATTCATATAGGATGATGTCTCAAGACCACCCGTAGACTATGTCTTTATCACGGATTTCATGGAGTTCCACTGGAGGCAGTGTGTCGTCTATGAGTCTTGGATGCGCTATTATATGGCATGCTCTTGATTTGGTTGTCTGGAACATGTTTTTCATAGTGGACAGTTGGTTGGTATTTCAATAACAGTTTAAAGGAGAAGCTCTAATGGAGTTTTTTCTATTAGATTGGACCCAATATTGGTAACAACCATCTCTAGTGATCATGTGATAGTGGGAGTGAATGTGAATGAAGGCAAGGGTGGCTCTATGGTGTGTAGTGGACTTGTGGTTTCTGATGAGCATTATGATCATATTAGAAACCCCTGCCTTAGTGAGGAAATTATGGGTATATGCATAGAGCGGGAGGTGTGGAAATCCATTCACATAGAGGTGACCATGCATTATTGTGTAGTGAAAGAGGTGCGGGAGTCACTAAATCTATCATTGCAGCAGGTCTTTGTGTGGATAAAATGTGGGCTTGGTGTTAGGGCACTACCATTGCTGGAGGGTGCTGCTAGTCATGTGCAATTATTAGGTGGTAGAATAAATAGAGAAGGTGGAGTGGCTATTGTATAGGGTGGATAGGTCCTCTCTGGTTATAGGTTTGTGGGCTTGGAGTAGGAGGTTCCACCCAATGTGATGGTTGATCTTCAGGTGCATGCAGCCTTGAATCTGCATATTGGTTTCAGTAGTCTCGAAAAGGTTGTAGTTGATGTCTCAAGGACGAGGACTTTTATGGACCTTGGAAATGAGTTGAACCCTCAATGTCTTGCTCTAATTGATAATAATATTCTCTCTCAGATGATTGGATGTGAGTCTCTGATAATCTCAGAAGGTGTCCTAGTGAGGCATGATTTTCGGTCCACATGTTTCATCCCTATAAAGGTGACTGGACAATAGGGGAATGTATCTGACAGTGAGAAGGAGAATTACCAAGGGGTTTCAAGGCCTTCTTACATAGATATTTTTCAAGGTAGTCGGATGATATTGTCTGAAAGTGAAGGCACAGTAACTTCTCCACCAAAGAGGAGGCCACTAAAGGACTATTCTAACTTACTGAATTCTGTATCCACTAGGTCCTCATCTTGAAAGAAATAAGGGGATGCCCTGATTCAAAAAAGAGTTGTGTTGGCAAGAACTCAATTAAGGATCAACTAATTGGGGAGCAACTAGAGATTAGATAAATGTATTTCAAGGATCTGAAGACATATGATATGATCTCTGAGTGGTAGTTGTCTACTGCAGAGGATACATCTTATTATGGATGTGGTGAGGATTATGATTACTATGATATGTAACTATTATTTTCTCCTTGTAACTGATATCTAGATGTGGATAGGTTGTATGTCTGTACTCTCACTCTGTGCCTCCTGTTATTTTCTTTTATTTTAACAATGGGTCATTGTCCATCCTTTGACTGAGAATTCTTGGTATACATATTACACAATAATTAATGATAAATGAATATTTTCATTATTATAAAACAATGAATCATTTACAATTAAAACAATCATTTCATCAATTATATTCTTTATATAATACCTAGATTCATTACACGACCTTAATGCTTCTACTATTTTATAATATCTATTAAATTCTTCTATATATACACCCAATACATCATCATGTCACCCATATCGATTATTACATAAATGAGATTTTATTTCCAAAGGATGTGTTTGTTCATGTGGAGGAACGAAGGCTCTGTGGGTTTAGAAATTACTCTTTTTTAACATAGATAATATTAACTTGTCCCTCCACATTAAATTCCACCCAAAGATAAATAATTAAATTATATATTCATGAAGCTTCATTAAACTCATATGATGTAGTGTTGTTCACTACATCTACAATTGATTTCACAATTTTTTATTGTTCGAAATGTATATACCAAAAATCAGTATTATTCCTAAAAAATATTATATTGAATTTATAAATCATATAATACATTTCATTTTGGACACTAAAATAAGTGTCACCAAGTACAACAAACTAATCCAAACATAAAATAAAAAAACATATAATTAGTTCTTCTCACGTACCTATGGTTATTGTTTAGATATATTTAGTGACACTCAATTGGATTGCATTGGTTCACATTGTTATTCTATAATAGGGTGATACATTGACCGATTATACTAAATAGAGTACAAGATAAATCATGTGTAATATTCATAAAAAATCACAACAATATTTCTCATTTCTGAATCCTCATAGGGATAACTAGCCTTTATCATATTTTTACATGAAAATTTTGTAAAAGTCCCTTCATGGGTTTCTCCATGATACACAACTTTGTAATGATAATAATATATCTTTTCTAACTTATTCTAGGAATAATATTTGAATTATCTCTTAAGATATTCATACCCAGTACATGGGTTTCATTACTCAATTTCGTCCATGAGTATAATTTTCAAAACTATATATTTAGAAAATTAAAATTAAGGGGTATTATTTTTTATTAGTTGTATATAATTTATATAAAACACCAAAACACCATATTACCCCTACTAAATTTCAAATTTTCCCATGAATCAGCTATGATTTTAATGAAACAAAAAATCTAAATTGAAACCTCCATCAAATTACTCAAACTCCATGAAGCATTATTTAATCCCTAAATGGAAAACACAAACATGAAAGACTTTATATAAACATATAACACTTCAAAACCCATAGATTTAGTCATACACATGGCCTAAATTATATTCGTTTTGAGAAAAACATATTTACATCTATGTGATATATCTCATTACCATAATATCAAATAATGGAATGAAATATTCGAATGAAATTTATCACATAAATTTGTGAGAAACTATCTACTAAGACAACATCATGAATATTCTATAAACTTTACACTATGAAAACATTATTTGGGGACAATATACGATCCATGTTAATTTTCTTACAATATACCACATATAACATATGGGCTACACCATTTCAGTTGAATCCACCAAAGATCCCAATACTATTAGGGAATTTGGACTTAATATTAAAAGTCATTTTCTCTAACCATTTCACAAAATCAATAAACTCAATAGTATTTTTCTATAATGTAGAGTAATCATCTATAAACATAACATCTTCCCCATTTTCCACAATAAATACGTATTTTTTAGATCTGTATGAATAAATGAAAAAATAGGATTCCCTTTTTAATAAAATTCAGTTACATTTCAAATAAATTTATATAGCGATATCTCAGTGACAAATATGGGAAAAAATTAACGGTTTAAAATAGTATCTATATTTTATTTTACTACCATATACACCTCGATTTATATGATCCTTTTATAGGAATTCACCATATTTGAACACATATAGTTTTTTATGGTTTTATTATATAAGTAATATAATATAATTTTTGACGGATAAATAGAATGTTATAATTTTTTACATTTAGATCCATTTATGAATGATATATACATCACACGTGTACTTCATAAAACCAAATTGACTCATAATTAATATTGATATACCTCATTCTCCCCTTCTCATATTTTTATTTCCAACTCATTAAATGGAACAAATTAGGTAATAATTATATTTTTTCTACATTATATCTCCAATTCGATATTGAATTGTTAAATTTATTAGTAATTGATTGAACTATTTCCAATAATTTGTGTTTTCATATCAAAGTCACTCTATTACACTACCATATTTTAGGAGGATTTTTCAATGATACTATTAAAAAATATCTCAAAGGATCGGTGAATTTATAGCTCATGTATTCAAACATCAAATTGAAAATAAATTAATAATATTTGTTTACCAGATTATTTAAATGTTCCCATTCTAACCCTATAAAATATTCAAAATATTAAATCATTTTAATCCTGAAATGAAAATTACTGAACTACCTAAAATAATTTAAACAAGTTACTATGTTCCATTACCCAACACATTCTTGAGAAACCATTTGTATAAATTAATAAATATATATTATATCATGTACTAAAATATAACTCTCACATTCTATAATAAATGACACATTGGTTCCAAATAAAAGAGAATCAAATTTTTGGAAGGAATCATAGTAAAATGATTTAGTCAATTTATCAATATAAGGTTTGGTAATGAATTTGGTATTCTCATTCTAATTTATGAAATGTCAATGTTAGGTGGGGTTATAAAAAACAATGACCATATATTCTTGAGTATTATAGATTGATTTATCCATAGAAGAATAATATAATTCATTCATATAATTACCAGTTACATAAAACAATCAAGTGATTTATATTGAATAATATTTATTATTTTTCATGATGAAAACCATTACTATATATCATAGCTAAATAAATCATTTATTTTTTTATGGATGGAAAATAGTAAGACTTTTTCAACTATTAAGCAAACATAATATAAATATATATATATATTATAATATGTTATGACTCCCAATATGAAAACTATTTCATTGTTTCATATAATTAATTATCTAAATTGTTTAGTCAATTATATTTAATTTTTTATGTTGTATTTATCAAAAAAATTGTGATGTTTATGTATTTTCAAATATTCATTAATTGGAATTATAAAAATTCATTTATATAACATCCATATTAATATAATCACTATGATTACCTTTAAAAATTATTCTCAACTGTAAATACGAGTCTATAATGATTTATGTCCAACATATATTATATCTTAAAAAAATTCTTCATGTAGGCCATTATATAAAAAATTTATTTCTTTGGGTGAGTATCATAAAAATTTCCTTGAAATACAGAATTAAATTTAACTTACTATGACTAAAAACACCCTTATATCGAACACATGTAGTGGAAAAAGATACAAAATACATTAAAATTTTATCCTCCTTTAGTCTAAAATTAAAAATAATTATTTTGGTATAACATGTTACAAATCACATCATTTATAATAAATGTATTTTGAACTAGATTTATATTTAACAACATCCTTTTAATTGTTAAACTAAAAATTATTCCTTTGGAATCAAAATTATTACATTTTACAAGATAAGTGTCACCGAAGTCTTTTAACATGACATGGTTAACCAACGTTTAGGGTTATCCATAACTACAATGTTATACCCAAAACATTATGTGAGACCACCAATTTATATTAAGAATACTCGATTTGATAAATGTAGTCGTAAAATCTGTCTTTTATATGGAACTTCAAACATTATATTTATAGTGTTTTATATTCTATAACATTTCCATATGTGAAATATTAATATCATTTATAAATTTTTTATCCCAATTGAATTATATATCTCGTTTTCCTCATATATATATATATTTATAAATATTTCTAAATTAAATTTTTTATCATATTATTTAAAAAATATCAATATAACCAAGTTATATTAATGTATAACACATTAAATAATTCAATATTTTCAACAATCTCCCACTAATACAATCTAATTATATTTATTCATGTACAAATACATCCCACGTATAATGTTTATAAATCCAATTAGTCTAATGGATTAATGTTATAAAAAACCATATTCATCAAAAGATAAATCATGGTATCCTAGGTAATAAACCCCAAATTTTATTATAATATTCATAGTCCTCCAAGCTAGTGAAAAGTAAAAAAATTCAAACAATATATAGATTAATTTCAAAGATAAAACATAATTCCAATACAAATATATTTGTGAATATTTATAAATCAAAACAAACCATAATTAATATATTCATGACTTTAATAATAAATTGTAGTCTTCATTGAATGAAAGACAAACAAATTATATATAATAATCTATGTAATTTTTATATGCTTGGAATGAAATTTATAATAAGTTTTCAATAAATATAAATTTGAAATTCCCGCATACGTAATATGAAAATATATTAACAAAAAATAGGTTTATTTTAAAAAATAAATATATAATATATTTATAATGAAATAAAAATACATTTCTAATGTATAAGTTAAAATATTGGAACTCTTGATACAGTTTTAATTCATAGGAATTTATAATGAAAATTTAGAACCTTTTTAGGGAAGGATTTTATGTGATTGTTTTTTCTAAAAATCATTCTGAAGTACCGTGTAATTATTTTTACACCCAAGAAATATTTAGTAGATAATATCTCAATGGATCCACATTGAAAAAAATATTATTTATTAATATTGGTAATTTTTTCTATAGATATACCATATACCATGCATAATAAAAATTAACCAAAATGTGTTTTTCCTCAAGGAAATCAATAATAATAAACAAATATTTCAGTCAAAACACATTATATGTAATTATATAAAATCGATGATATAATTTATAATAATAATGAAAAATGTTTTACAAATGAACACAATTTTTATAAATAATTATATTTATTGAAATATAATTTATAAGTCATGAACTGATTTTATAAACTATTTCATTTTATATAAAAACTTAGAAAACCATGAAGTTGTTTTATAATGGGTTTAATGATTTAGGAAAAACAAACATAAAATTTTTTTATTTTCATTTTTTATTTTAAACATATTTATTCTTCACTAAAAATGTATTTGAAACCCTATAATGTATTTGAGAAATATCGTTATTCATAAACAAGGTAGAACAAAAAATAAAACCATATCAAAAGATCTTTCATGATATGAAATAATAGTAAACTATAATATAGTTGCACATCACTATATATGTTGATTCTTCTGTAATAATGAATTTTATATATTTCCTTTCAAAAAAAAAACTAATCTGTTCTTACCATCCAAGGTATCTGAAAATCAGGCGAATATCCAAACACATTTATAAGAACAAGTTTTTCCTAATGTTAAGCTAACATCACATTCCAAAATGTTAATGAAGTGAATATATTAGAGAGATTATCTCATTGAAGATATATTATAGAATAATTGAGTTTTATATATGAACTCTACATTATATGGATACTTTGTTAAAATAAAGTTCATATCATCTTCTATTGTTTAAAGTGTTATTAAATTGAATATCATTTTTATACATTTTTATAACTATTATAAATATAAATCCATTAATTAGTTTGTTAATAAAACTCATATAACATTAAATTATCTACATACACATCAATAAATTACAGGTCATTATGTTGAATCAACATGATAATTATAGTAAGGGAGTCATTTGAATGATATACAATATAATTTGTAATATACAAAAAAAAATGTTTCGACAACCATGATCAATAAATATCAATGATCTACTTCCATTAACCATGTCACCAATTACGATTTATTTAATTATTATTATAGTACGTCTATAGATCCATACATTTATAAAAGAAGAAGAAAATTAATTATATAATATCGATATTTTTGTATTTTCATTAGATGTGGGTCAGACATATCACATTGATTTTTTTTAAAATTAATAAATTTCATTAGATGATGATAAAATAATATTATCCCTCATCATTTTAGAAAACAAATTTATATACCCCTTGAATTGAGAGAAACATAATTCATTATTGCATATATATAATTGAAAGTTTTCAATAAATTTTTGAAAATATAATATTGTATAAGAAATTTATTGATTGGACGTTTTTCAAGAAAATTATGTACATGGTGTATAATTTAAATCGTTATTATTTGATATCATTCTTTCATGGAGTCATAAAAATTTATGGAATATTTCAATACATGTTTTTACATGGTTTTTGGTATGAAAATTTATGTCATATCTGATAATTATTATTTTAAGGATTTTTTATTTTATCATTTTTAATTAAGAAATCATTATATAATTTGTCATACATTTATATGTATTGGTGTAAGGTCATGGATTTTATAGTATTATTTTTATAAAATTACTGGAAAAATTCTGAGACCGGTCGTAGAGAGGACGTGCGATTCTGAGGCCCGGTTTGCTCAGAATGGTCCGTCGAAATATGATTAGTTTCTAAATAGCGTGCATGAGATGTATTCCTAAAAATATGAATTACTATTAACCAGGTTCCCATATAATAAATCTAAGGTAAATGATGAGTTTAGGATGGTCATTATTCCATTGGTGCATTTAAATATTAGCCGACACTGGTCTCTAATGAAAAGAACCCAAAAATTGAAAAACAGTAAATAAAATGATTAAAATAATTATTTTATTATTCATATCTGTATTAAACACAAAAAAATTACTTTAATTGAAAACCTAATACCACTTTTGAGCTTGTGAGGGAGTGTTTTCCTTAGTTATAGCCTAACATTGGCTAGTATATACCAATTGTGGAATGTAATTTTTGGGACGTTATAATTATAAATTAATTAAATTATTATTATTTTATTAGTTATAACTCAAAAACTATAACTCAGATTAGAAATATAATAGTACTGTTGACCTCATGAGTTTGTGCTCTCCTTAGCCCGGGCCTAACCTCAGTCAGCATGGGATAAGGATAAATAATAATTTTTTGATGTTGGTAGAAAAAAAAGAAAAAATGAAATGTTTTATTGATTTGATATTAAATTTCAAAAACACAGTCATGAGATGAATGTTTCATTCCATAAGTGAAATCGTTTAACAATGCTTCAATGCTAAGTAACTGATATTTTTTCCTAAATGAAATAGAATAATTCCAGTTACTAAGCATAACTTAAACTCAGTGACATTTTCCCATTTAATGGGATAACATGAATTGTATATCAAATCTCGATCTTGAAAATCCCTCTGAATCTCTAGAGGTTCACATTTAATGAACGAATATCACCAACAACATCGACCACTACACATCCTCTTCAAGGTAAATTTCCCTCGATGATAGATCAAAGACTTTTTCTGAAGTATCTCCATAAATGAAAAATCCTTCATCCGATAGAACATTTTCTCCAAGAAGAGTTTTAAAAACTAGGGAAAATTTTCCCCAATTCACCCTTTTAAAAGAATAATTCAGATCAACTGTCTAACATGTTGATCCATCAATGGAATCTCCATTTGTTATTGTGAAATATTTATTATGGGATTGGTTATGGGTATCAAATATTACTGATTTATATTTATGATACTTGATCCTACTGACAAGAACAATTTCACTTTAACACTAAAAAGTTTTTTTCAGTGGATTTTCACAGTGACCCTCCCTCTTTGTTCTTAACTGAATGACCCATGAGGCCACTTCAGATCTCTTCGTAGGGTATTACAAATAAGGATGGATCTAATAAGCGATGTAAAAACATAAAATAGTATTAAAAAGTTACCCTGACATGCCATGATGTTAGGAAGCACAGAAAGATTGGGAAACGGACTACTGGAGAAACTCTTGTGGCCCGTATAGGAGACTGCTGATGCATCGGCAGTTGCCGGTGGTGGTCCTCTGTGGAAACAATGTGTGGGATATTGTCTATCATGGCATTGGAGGTCATGGCCTGTAGGGGCCACTATAGTGTTAAGTGGATGTGTCAGTCAGGAACCATGTTTGGTGGAGTGGCCCACAAGTCAGGTCGTGGCATATTCTGCATGCTATCCATGACAAACCATGTATGGAGGGTGGAGGCCACCCTCAGATGACCACATGAATGTGAAAATTGGATGCCAGTAGGCAACCATTTTGAACCAAATTTGTCCTACCGATGTGGGCCGTACTGATGGAATTATCTATTTTGATTATGCTGGAGAATAACTGGCCCACCAAATAGCTGGCCAAGCATAATGTGAAACCGGGCCGCTGGGCGGACCAACTAGTCTGACTAAACCAGATAAGAATTGGGTTCCTGGGAAACCTGGTGGGCTGGACCCACAGCCAAACCGAGCCTGGTCTAACACGGCACAATGATCCTTGTCACTGGGCTAGGGAGGACAGGGTCATCCCCAACCCAATCACGTCCGGTCAGGTTGGCTGAACTGGTTCGAGTCATGCAGGACCCCCAAGACAGGTAGGTCAGAGAGGTCCGACCAAGTTGGACCAGGGTCGAACAAAACCTACCAACATAAAAAACTACAATATTCATTAGAAAAGTCTTGATATAGACACACCTGTTATGGCGTTGGGACCATTATGATGAGACGGTCCTTTAAGTATACACTATGGGAGTTTTCATGGCAGTCAAGATACGACCACTGTCTTGAGGAGTATATTATCCCAAAATCAAGCGCATTGGAGAGAAAGAATCCTACAACAATCTATGACACAAATTATGTGACTAGAGAACACATCGTGGCCTAGTATCATAGCATACCTCAGTGGTCCAGTAGCCGAGTTGACCTCAGTGGTCCAGTAGCCGAGTGGACTTCAGTGGTCTAGGAGCTCAGCGGACCTCAGTGGTCCAATAGCTATGCAATCCTCAGTGGTATAACAATAGAGAAGACCAATATGGTCCAATAGTTGATCAGACCTTAATGGTCGAATATCTCATCAGAACGCAGTGGTCTATTAGTAGAGCAGATCTCAGTGGTCCAGTAGCTGAGCATACCCCTATGGTTCTGTAGATGGGTGAACGTTAATGACTCATCTGGGATCAGTACCTCAGTTGTACAATATGATTTAGTTATACTACTTATAATATTAGTTTCTATACTTTGAGTTACATGGGGTTTGATGTGAATCTTGTAACACTCATGACTATACTTCTTTGAGGTTACACTTTGTGTACCTCTATGGTAGTCTACATTTTGTAGTGGTTTGTGGTATACCATTGTGGTATGGTGTACCTACTGAGTATTGTTTTATTAACCCCTACATGGAATATTTTCAAAAATGTTGTATTTTTGTAGACAATAGATGATTTGGTAGAGTCCTAGATGTTTCAGGTTCCGGTCTAGGAAGTTAATTATGATATTTTATGAGTTGAGGGGTTTCGTAAGCTTCCTAGAGTAGCATCAGTACCCTTGTTTATTGGTCGGGCTATGTAGATGTTTATATTTTAGTGGTCTTGTATTCTTGCATATTATTACTTTACTGTTTTACATTATTTCATACATTGTTGTTGAGTTAAAGTGGTATGAATACATTTTATTTACTTAGTGTTTTAACTCTTTATCTCTATGGCTTTTAGTTGGGTGTGTTTTTAAAGTTTCTCAAGAAAATTCCTCAATTTTGTTGGATATTCCTACTTGGTGGTAGTCACCATAATCTGGCCTATAAGAGGAGGGCTTGGGGTTGTCACGACATGGGCCCTAGGAGACGTCTTGTGACATATGAGTATCCTCTGAGGTCAGTTCCACGTAATGAACCTAAAGACTATGAGTTTTGTTGGTGGAAACAGTGTAAAGTGTTTCAAGGTCGTCTTTCAGTACAGGGAATCCAGTTTTGGTGCAGCGACTGATGTATCCATACACCAGGACAACGAATTATATTTTTTGACTCATTATATGAAACCACCATTTTTAGAGAAAAAATTATGGTACATGTATCGAATAAGAATTGGTTGAGTTTTCCATTTTCTTTTTGAGTTACCTCACTAGGTATACTCTATTGTTCATGGTACATCTTTTTGTATTTCTATATGCTTGTACATAAACAACAACCCAGGTTTCCTCTACGTGATCCTGAGGATAATCTGTGGGGTGACGATATCAGTACCCGGGTTCGTACAATATAATTGGACATGTGAAATATTCCGAGTTGAGGTCCCATGATAGGAGATCTATAGTGAAAGTCTCTTAGGGTGAGTCCAGTCATCCTTGAAAGAGGTAATTATTTTCAAAAGATGATAGGGGACATCATGCTGAAGATTTTCTATCATGTCGTAATGATAGTGAAATGGTGGATACACCACTGGGGTTGAGATAGTGATAGGAATGTATGAATTTGTAAGGAGGAAAATGTGGAAGAGGTGTTGTTATAGAAACATGGGCTGGTATACATTTTATCATCTTAAAACCACCACCCCAATGTGGTCCCCACTAAGCATAGGGAGATGTCTAAATGGGGATGGGGCCACTTCTAGTGGTCAAGGAATATGAACTAAGAACTCCATTAATGATTTTATTTATGGTCTGTGTCTACTATTTGATAGCATATTAATCGAAACAGGTTTTAATCATTCCTTCGTGTCATGAAGATTGTTGAATACCTATATATTATAGTTAAATAGTTGACTACAATCTTACAACTATATATATATATAAAAGAAAACTCGATAATCACATGTTTTTCAATGGTGTTATTGGACCCTTGAGGTGAGTGTTTAAGTTGGAACATCTTGGTGGTAGCATCAATGCCTTATGACGTTAACTTGGGTATAGACTAGTCATCCATTGTTCATGCTGAGATTGATTATTTCAGTCAAAAGGATGTGATCTTTCTGCAAGTTTAGAATGAGGTTTTGTTTGGTTTTTCAAAAATGAGACTCATATATTATGGTATAAGCTCATTCATAAGAGGATATAGCTGATAAAGCTTTATTCAGAAATCCTCACTAACGTGGCGATGGATTTTTTGAATTTTTAGATCCCAGTAGTATTGGTCAAGTTCTGGAATGTCTTTCCGGAAGATGTTTCAAGGATTACCTCACTATAAAGAGATGTAATTTTGCATCTTTTTACAGCCTATGATGGTATCTCTATCAGCATCACTATATCCGATGGATTTTTTAGAGCATCACAATGAAAGAGTGTAGGTGGGGGAATTTTAGAGGAAGGTATTAGTAGAACATGGTGTTTGAGGTAATGTCTGTATTACCGAGACATTAACTACATTAAATAGAAAATGAATACCCTCTACCTAATGAACAATGAATACATCAATCAGTTGATTGTGGTAGCCTTTTGAATGGATGGAAATGTGACCTTATGTTTTTTATCATTTGATACTGAGATGATGGTTGGGGTTCCTCTGGGACTATGTCTTTGATGTAGACTATACTGCTGGTAACGGATGATTGTAAGAAGATTCATACAGAAGATGATCATGTTCATATTTGTTGAAGAAGGAAACTGAGTAGTTGGCCTTATTATATTTATCCTTTGAGGATGTAGATTATGCAACATACCTTTAATCAGTAATTTTTACCCCTCTATTCTTAAGTTTATTTGGGGAGAAACAACTCCACGATATCAACTATAAGTATTTAATTGATCAGCTTTCCATAGATAATACATCAAATGGATATTCAAAAGGTGGGGAACACGTCACTCAATTCAGAGGGCTCATAGTAGTAAAAGTGGATGCCTAGAGTGATTAAATACATTAGGATATGCATGTGGGTGTCAAGGCAGACAATGGTGATGATAGAATAGGTTGAATTTGGGCTTATGTATTGATATAAAATTTGAGAGCTTGTTTTGTCAGTTTCATGGTTTTTCCATACATAGTGTCAAGCACTTGTGCATGAATTCTGTTTCACTTTTCTCCCATACGGTGCCAATAAGGGATTTACAATAGATATTTATGGACTTAGTGATGGGTTTATCACATACGACTAGGGGGGACAATACCATATGAGTGGTTTTTGACTGAATCACAAAGTTGATCAATTCTTATCTTTTCATGAATTGAGTTCCATAGGGATGTCTGGGTACCTCTACATGATGTTGTTAGTTCAACTCCATGGATTCCTCTCATATATAGTCTAGGATCGAGGTGTACTCTTTGTATCTCGGTAGTATAGGGGATTACAAGAGGGGTTTTGGGGTCAGTTGTGCTTGATCACAACATTCCACTCATAGAAAGATGTCCATATGGAACATATCATTTGGGTCATCGGGGATATTATTTGTGCTTACATCCTTGATTTTGGCCACAGTTCATAAGATCACCTAAAAAATTTATATTTTTCATACAATAACATCTACCACACCATAATATGTATAGAATAACTTATGTCCTTGTACGGGCGACCCTGTAGGTCCTACATTGCAGGACTGACCCCATAGAGTCAGTGCTCATGGGCTGGAGTTATTGTAGGATACTATAGAGAAGGGGAATGTAATCAAAGATTGGATGAAGACTTTATATTGGTTTTAGAATTATTATTCTAATAAGATATTAGTACCCTTGGAGTTTGAGGAGGAAGATCATATGTTTATTTCGGTTACTCGTGGATGTGTCATACACGGATTTTGATAGGTCATCAAATTAACTCTTATATTCATCCGACATTTTCGGTTACATTGTGTAGTCGGTGATGTGGAATACCCATGGGATCTACCATTGTGGTTAGAGAGAGTTCATGTCATCTTCAACTAATCCAAGCTATTTGAAACGTACTCAACCAATCACACATCATTGACTAGGGAGAGCATAATGTTGACGACGACCAAAATTTTTTAATGTTTCTTATATAGATTGAGGATCAAAAATAGAGGAACCTTTATGGGTGATAGACTCCCATTGTGTCTTTTTGGTGGATTAACATGAATCTCCTTTAGTGAACGTGGGAGCAAGAGGTCGAGGTTTGTGATTATACAATTTACTATTTACAAATATCTGGGGTTAGAATTCAAGGACATAAAGACATAATGTGGGGATGATTTAAGGACTTGGATTTTCCTTGTTTTGTTTTTAGAAAATTTCTAGGAAAATAAAAAGGCCAAGAGCAGGGATGATGTGTGATTCTGAGGTCCAGTGTGCCAGGAATGGTCTGTCACATAATGTTAGGTTTTTAAATTGAGAGATTGAGAATTTTTCCGTAGAAAGTGGAATAACTATTAAATGGTTTGCCAAATTAAGAATCTATGTGCACCATTACATTTTGGATGGATGTTTAACCCAATGTGCGACTTCAGTTTATTCATCACATGCCTCCAATGAAGAAACCGGAAAATAGAATAACTGTAAATAAAATAATTAAACAAAATTTTTTATTTTTCAAATCATTATAACTCACAAACGGATAATCAGATTGAAAATATGATACCACCATAGATCTTGTGATGGAATTAATTCATTAGGAAGAGCCTAAAATTGGTTGGCATGTTCCAAATGTGGAAAGTATTTTTGGGGACGTGTCTGTAAATAAAATAGTTAAATAATGGTTATCGTATTTATGAATACTCATAAACAGTAACTCGGATTTGAAATCTCAGACTAACATTAAGCTCATGGGGGAATTCTTGAGGTTAAACAACGCCTAACCTCAATCAGTTATAGTTGAGGATAAAAGATAATTTTCTTATGTTTTAAGGAATAATAAAATAAAATGAAAATGTTTATTTTATTCGAAATTATTTTGCAGCAACGCATTGACAAACCTACTATTTTATTCCATAAATGAAACTACATAACAAAG
This sequence comes from Viscum album, assembly GCA_963277665.1. Classification (NCBI taxonomy): domain Eukaryota; kingdom Viridiplantae; phylum Streptophyta; class Magnoliopsida; order Santalales; family Viscaceae; genus Viscum; species Viscum album. The sequence goes on from OY728161.1 coordinate 1,298,633,846, forward strand.
ATACATCACAATGTAATAGAAATGCTATTGCCTAAATGAAATACTATAATGGAGGTTACACAGTATAACTTAAGTGATACAACATGTTTTCCAATTTAGTGGGATAATAGGAAATGGAGATCAAACTTATATCATAATAGACTCTCTAAATGCCAATAGGAATACTGTTGATGAATGATAATCACCAATAACTTCGAGCATTTCATCACCCCTTCATGAGACCATTACCTTAATGATATATCGAGTATCATTGTAGATGGATTTTCATCAATGAATACTCATTCCCCTGGTCGATCTGATTCTCCAATTATGGGTTTAAATATTAGTGATTAATTTTCCCCCGTTTTCCCCCGTTTTCCCCTATAACTGATGAATGATGGTCCAGTCTCTTACAAGTTGATCTGCTGAGGGATTATCCTTAAGGGAATGATAAATAATTTTTATGGGAATTTTTATGGGGATTAAATAGTATTGATTTATATTAATGTTTTGTGATCCCTCTGATAAAAACAATTTTGGGACGACATGAACAATGGTCAGTTTGTTCATTGGATGTTCTATGTGATCCCCTCCCTCTCTCCCCTTGTTCTTCCCTAAAGGAATCATGATGTGGTTTTGGATATTTTTCAAGGTGGTTAAAAATGAGGATGAACCCCCTATGTGATTGAAAAATTTCAAGGAGTCTGCAGATGTGATGGTGACACCCCAAGAATCCCAGAAGAAAAGTCGAATTGGAAAACATACCACTAGAGCAAGTATGGTGGCCCATGCAGCAGAATGGTGGTGAACCAGCGGTGGCCACATGTAGGAGGTTTCATGTTAAATTGTCAAGGAATGGGGTTGAATGCCACATCCATTAGGGGCCACAGTAGTGTAGGGTGGCAGTTGTGGTCGGGTGTTCTCTCTTGTGGAGTAGCCAGTTCGGTGGGCCACGTCATGACCTGGCACATGGTCCATAATGAGGGACATGTAGAGGGAGGTGGCCAACCATATATGGCTATGTAGCTATGCAAAACGAATTCTAATAGGCATTTGGGTTGTACCCAAGAAGTTCTGCTGATGCTGGTCCGACTGATAGAGTATACTGGGCCGTTGGGCAGTCTGGGATGGAGAAGAAATGACCCACCAAATTATGGGATGAGATGGATGTTAAATCATGTTGTGGGGCATCCCAACTGGTCAGAACTGGTCCAACTATGTCAGACCCGGTCATATTAGAACCAGGTTACTGGGGGACCTGGTGGGCTAGACCCACTACCGAACTGGGCTGGGTTCGGCAAGATATTATGGGCTTAACCACTAGGCCAGGGCAGACTAGGTCACCCTAGACCAAACCGATTTGGGTCACGTCAGCCGAACCAGGTCAGGACATACATGACCCCCAGGCTAGGTAGGTCCTACCATGTCAGACCAAGCCCAGATTCTACCATCCCATGTTTACTAAAACACCAATATCATTCAGATTTAGAACCTGATTGATGAACTGTCTGGGATGTTGGGACCCTTGGGACAAAATTGTCCTTTGGATATAATCTATGTGATTTTTTATAGTAGTGATATGAATGATGACTTGGGGTGTATATTCTCCATGAATCAAGCTTACTAAAGAGTGGTAATCATGCAGATAAATGTCACATGGAGGATATGACGACCAGGATCATGGTGGACTCGTGGAATATCAGACCTTTGTCATAAAATAGTTGAGCGGACCTTAGTGGTTTAGTAGCTCATCATACCTCAGTGGTCTAGTAGATTATTGGACCTCAGTGTTCAAGTATCAGAGTTGAACATAGTGGTCCAGAAGCCGAGAGGACCTCAGTGTTCTAGTAGCTCAGTGGTCCTCAGTGGTCTTGTAGTAGAGCGGACCTCAATCGTTCAATTCCAAAGCATAACTCAATGGTCTGGTAGATGGGAGAACCATACTGACTCATCAGGGATGATTCCATTTTTATTTTAAGATTATTTATTTTTATGACTGATAATACTACTTTCTATCATTATATTTATATGAGGTGTGATATGGATCTAGTAACTCTCTTGACGGTACTATTTAGAGGGTATAATTCATGTACCTATTCTGTATTTTACAATTTGTATTTTGTTTTGGTATAGCACTGTGTTTTTGGTCCCTGATATGTATTATTTTACACTACCCTGCACAAGATTTTCCCAAAGATCATGTGTCTTCATCAGATAACTAATGGATTGGTGGAGTACTAGAGACACCAGAACGAGTACCAGGACCAGGCGGTTCCTTGTGATATTAGATTATCCAAATTATTTATAGAATCATCCTACAACATCTTGAGTACCCTACATTGTGGGTTGGGATTTTAAATTTTCTTTGTTTTAGTGGTATTGTATTATGGCACAATTGTACTTCACAACATTACATTTTGTTAAACTTTATTCTTGGGTAGTAGTGGTATGAAATAAAATTATTTTACATAGTTTTCTCACATTCAATCTCTATAGATTTTAAATGGGTGTGTGTGTAAATTTTCTTAGGGAAATTCCCCCCATTTATGGGATCTACCTACTCAGTGCTAGATTCTAGCCCTCAGCCAATCGGAGGAAGGCATGGGGTTTTCATAATATGAAACCTGGGTGATAGGTCATGAAAATTGGAGTCATTTATAAAATTATACAGAGTTTATATTCCCTGTTATGTGTTCAAATTGATGGAAATATAGATAATATTAATTAGGATATATGTAAAGGGATGTATTATTTTTCACTAATATCGTGATTTAGTTCCGTGATTTTCTAATATAAGTGTACATAGTGATTATGGGTTTGAACATTTTTAATTACTCTTTCCAGTTGTCTCACTTATTCAATTTAAATGTAGTATTTTCCAAATTTGTTATTATTCGCAATAGTGTTATATTTTAATGGGATTATTTAATTTAATGTCAATTTAATCAAACATTACTCAATTATATTTTGAGTTGAAATAATTAATCACATATTATTTATATTTCTCTCAATTTTTATGTGCTCTCTGGTGGTCAAGGGAGAAGTCTGAGGTCATATAGAATCTTACGTTGGGTCTCGATATTTGGGGTCCTATATCCTGATTTTAATAAAAAAAAAATCAGATAATATATTTTATTTAATCAAATTAGATGTTTTGTGGTCTTGGGTAATATTTTGGTAAGGATGAAGAAATTAAATTTTAAGTGCATTAATTATCCATTTTTTAATCTTCTAGTTCATTTGAAATTTAGGTAAACAACTATTGTTTGATGAAAAATCAGAATATAAATTGTCCCATTCTAAACTAGAATGGATAAAAATAATAAGGAGTTAATGCATCACAGAATAATTGTAAACTGATTTTATAACAGAAGAAATGGTTATACTTCAAAGTGTTTTATTATTTGAAAATATATTTCCAATCATAACATTTTTTAAAAAATATATTTTATAAATGGATTTTATTTATTGTACTTGATTTTACTTTTTGGGAAACATTTTGTGAGTGAAATTAATAATTTAATGAAAATATACTAATATATTTAATGGAAATTCATATTTTATAATGATGAATGTTAATGGGATTATTTAGTATTAATTTAATTGTGTGTACAATATATATTATGACATAGAATAGATCTCAAATTAAATATTGTCGTGTGAAGGGAGATGTGGAGTATGATATTATGGACCTAGAACTAGAGGGAGATATTTAAAAAGGCATAAAATAATTTTTAGTTCTATTAATTATGAAAGAAATGTAGATGATTATTGTGACTCAATAATTATAGAGAATTACTCACTACCATTCATTTTTATTATTTGTATAGTGTATATGTAGTATTTGGTAGAGTAAACTAATAATATTTCCAACACATATAGATGTTTGTAATCCTTCACGGTCATATTTATGAAATCAATACTTGTGGGTTGGTTAGTAAGTGGTGAGATGTTATGTAGTTATAGAATAAAAAGAAACAATTCTATAAGGGCTTTTAGATTATAATTAAACATTACTACTATCTAGAGGATATGAAGTTAGATATGTAATGAGAGTATATCAATTATTAGTTGGTAGAATGTCAATTATGTAGTAAACATCAAAATATAATGATATTATGATGTAAATTCAAAAATGGAAGTGAACTGGAAAATAAATTATTTATTTTTTTGGAATAAGTCATATCAAAATATTTGATCATGGATTATTAATATAATGTCACCTAATTATTTGGAGGTGATCAGTACAATGGAATAAGCTAAGATGGAAATACTAGAAATGAAAAAGGTGTGCTCTTTTATTCCATGTATATTTAGTGGGAATAATAACTATTTAAATTGATGAGGGATCAAAAGGATATCCATGTAATATAAATTTATACATATTCATATGTTTCATAAGGTTGTGGGAACAAAAATAAATTTAATATAAGGAAATTGTGTATAATATGTCAAGGTATATGAATCCTCATAACAGGTGTTACCAATGGGGATGGTGAATCACCCGATGAAAAATTTGAACTGATTCATATGTTTATGTAGTCGTGTATTATCCCACCAATTATTAATAGTATGGATATAGAAAGATGCACTATGGAATTATTATATATGAAATTTTGGCTGAGTTACACTGGATCATCAAGAGTGTATATTGAGGCCCTCAATGATATAAGAGAAAATATTAAATAATATGGATGGATTATAGGTGTTTGGGTGTTTGGAGGACCATTTATAGTTTGAGAAACAATATTCATAACATCCATAATTATTTCTATATTTTTCATTGTAGTACATCCCATTAATTTTTCTCTAAATGGTGGATTTAATTTTTGGGGTTTCACATAGAGTCGATTGTATATTAAGTCAATATAGACACTCCATTAAGAGAGACAACTGATAAAGGATTTATGTTTCCTTCCCATTAGATCATTATTATAGAAATTGAAATCTCAAAATAATTTTCCAACATGAGAAGGAAAATAATTCATTAAAAATTAGAATGGATTTAATAATAATGTTCAAGAACCTATATTGTTATTTTGGTATGTGGATCCTATTAATAGACAATGATGGAATTATCCAATCTTTTAGGGGAGATTCGGGAATTTTTCTAAGTATGATACCATCAATGCATAGTGAATTGGTACCAACATCTTTTTATTTGGTGTTATGAGTTATTAAATGAATGGAATGAAAGAATCTTCCACAATATCTTATAGGAGTCAATCATTATACAAATGTTTTACTAAATAAATTTTCTATAACACCATAGAGGATAGAAATAAAGTTCTATTTTATCATGATTTTTAGGATGAATCATATTCAAATTTATGTATTATCACATGGAACTAGTGATGTTAAGAGAACTGAAGGTACAACTGGATGTGAATAAGGAAAACAATTTTACTTGATTATGTATATCATCTTATGAAGTAATTTTTTTATTTCCATAAAGCCTATAAGTATCATGTGTTTCTTTATTAATGATCACGATATTGTAAAAAGAACATTGAAAAAATAAATACCGTAAATTGAGGTAATGATTGATATAATGAAGTAATTTCGTTTAGTTTATGTGATCAAGCATTAGTCGGGCTATCATAAATTTTTGATGGAATATGAATATATTTCTAAAAAGTATTATTGATATTATCATGATTATGATTTATTGAATAAAAAATATTGAGTAACTAAAAAACCAAAAAAAAATATTGAATTGATGAATATGATTTTCCATGATACTTTCATTTATTTTTGTGGGTTGTTTGCAGATGAAATATGTATTTATTTAAAATCAAAAAAAAAATCATTGGATTTAAAATTTTATTCAATAAGATATTCTTCATGGGAATCTTATTTATGAAATAATATATAATATAATTTCCATATATTTGATTTTATTTTCATAAATCATCTTAGTTTAGAAAAATTATTTTTTTGTGAGAGGGTATGGAAGTGTTGTCCTAGGAATAATTAATGAAATTATATGATATAATGATATTCTAATGATTTTATAATATTATAAAATATTAATTAGATTTTTTTTATAATTTTGGATACTCTGAAAATGGTATATAATTAATAATTTATAATGATTTAATGAAATAGGTAATTCCCTGATGAATTTAAGGAGTTTCTCATGATTATTACCTTGAAAATTATCTTTATTCTCAAATAATCATTAGTAGGTTATAAAATGTTTTGTGATCATAGGATAATAGTATATATATATATATCATTATGTAGAGGGGTATTGTTTTGTTGTATAATTATTTTTATAGAGGACATAAAGAGATTAATTAACCATATAATTACATTTAATCAGTTATCTTTTCCATTCCATGATGATATAAGAGAATTATTATTTTCATGTAAGGTTCATAGTATATAAGAAACATAATAGTATAAAATATATATTCCCATCTTACAATCTAAAAATACATAATATAGGTTGATGTAAATTTATCAAATAGTTTACTTGTTTAGATTTTTTCATTCTAAGTTTTAATTTCATTGTAGATGTCTTAAATATATAATCACCAACTTGTGTTATGAATAAATCATTGGATTGTTGGTTACTGATGGATTAGTTTCCAAAATTTCATCATGATGTGCATTTGTTAATTAGTATTTTTTCTCTATATAATAAATATGAATTCTCTATTGGTAATATTTTTTCAAGAGGTGTGTATGTAAAGTGATGACTATAGTAGGAATATGAACTCCAAAATATGAGGGGATATGAATAAGAAATGGTTTGTTATAGTTGATTTATTACATTTTTATAATGGCAGAATGGTGGTTTCTAGAGATTTTATGATTGATGTTTATAAACATCACACTATTACTATTGGGTTGTACATTATAATGCAATAATGATTTACCATTTATTTATATGTGGGATCCTCTGGTCAATAATGGATATAGATGTTCATGAATTCATTTCTTGTTCACCTAGTTTCCAGAAAGAGATTGTTGAACACAAATGGTTGATATATTTTTTAAAACTTCTACCTAATATAACATGTAAATAAAATGATATTTCTTTTCACATCCATATTAAGTTATTTAGGTCACAATTTAAGAATGATAGTATTAGAGTTAAAGTGGATCGAATATCAACTTTAGTGTATTTATTTAGTATATAAAATTAATCATAAATGTATTAGTACAAAATGATTTATAGACATGAAATCTGTTGAATTCCTTTTTTTATGAATTATTTTATTTTATATATAGTTCCACGGTTTAAATATTGAGTACAAAAGAGACTGTTGAATTATATGGGTTATTAGTAGGAAATGAGAATGACATATCCACACTTTATAGACGAGTAATAAATGATTATTCAATAGGTTTTGGGGGATTACCTATGATATTTTATGTATAAATTCGAATGTTATTTATTGAAAATTTTATTGTTGTGGAATTAATTTACAATAATAGTATTTAGTCACTGATTTCAATGTCACCATCTGATGAATTGTTTTTTGGCCATCTTTTCCATCGGTATGTTGTGTTAATATTGGTAAAAAGACTCCATTAGAATCCCAATTTTGGATTGGAATCTTTTTATTATTCTAAATTTATTAATTAGTGAAATATGTAAGATATGATTCAGTAGAAGAATTACTATAATCATTGATGAAGTCATCTCTTATTTGATGTCGATGATATTGTGATTTTTATGGGAAAAATTTTCATATTATTTATGTCTTATGAACCATGGGAAATTGTCTTTTTCAATATGGGGATGTATGAATTTAATGATAAAATATGATTACTACATTATTTATGGGTGTTTCTGAATTTATAGGTGGTGGTTCATACCAACTTATATGTTTCTCACATAAATAAATATTGACTGGGCCTTTCTCATTTATTGAGGTAGGAGGAACATGATTTGGAAAATTTTACTTCATATATGGTGAATCAAATTTAAATTTTTGACTATATTGGGGTGTTTCTTAAGTGTCGAATTATTATATTTATTTGGTTCTTATTGGAACATGATATGACACAAGAATATACTTAGGAGATAGTGTTAAAAATTTGTAATAATGAATAGAATATTTCATATAGAGTATAACCTAATGAAATTTCTTGGTGGAAATCCATTTAGTTTGAATAATTTTATGTCTATAGATTTTAGATGAATGTTTCTATTTTGGGGGTTTGAAGTTCTAGGTTAACATTTTAAATTTAAATGGGGAAGGTAGTGATTCGTGTTTTGGGTAATGGCTTGAATAATAATTTGAGGTAGTCCATGATGAAAAACAAATGTTACTAAAATATATATAATTAGTAATAATATTATGAAAATAATGTGACCAAATTGTGTGACCTATAGTGAAATATTAGTAATTATAATAGAATTATATAGATGATATTCATTATTATAATTTTAATGGTTCAAATATTGAATTATCAATAATATTAATATTTAAATTTTTAATTTTCTATAAAAAATATTGTTAATAACACTCCTCTAAAAATTGATGATTTATGGAATATGAGAATAATATTTGAGCTTATAAATCAAAAAATCCATTCTTTAGGATTGATGTAATTAACAATGAATCAATTGTTTTATATTTATTTTTCTTGATATTTCATAACAACTCTCTATTGTTTTTATGAAATATAATGTTAACCAATGCAGTGATTCCAAATTATTGGATATGTATGGAGGATATTTCATCCATCATGTTATTAATATAATGGGATTGATTCTTGTATGTGATTTCAAATTTAAATTTCGGAATTGTTTTTAAAAAAATTCTTATTAAGGGGTTTTCATTCCATTTATTATTTTGATCCTTTAATATATTTTTATATTAATAATTACATTGTATTGACAAATTAAATATCATTTTGTTGTGTGATATATTAAAATTATTATAGTATTGGAATCCTGGAAAATATGATGTTTACTAAATGATAATAATATATAATTAAAATTATTAAAATAATGATGTATTAGGAAATTAAATACTGGGATATTAAATATATTTAAATGTTATTATAAATTATCATATATTGAATATATTTATATTCGTAAGAAATTGTTGTTAAAATTAATTTTTATTATTAAATGTATATCTTAAATTATGTGTGACAGTTTGTGTAATATCGTTTTATTAAGTCCTGTTTTTATAAAACTCTATGTATCAACCATGTGGATGTGATGACTAATAAATGATTTGTCAAGGAAAAAAATAATAGGGATAACTAACACAAAAAAGAGAAACTAATTATTTTATGAGTGCTAGAAATGTTAATAGAGACCCATACCTTGTTAATTCTATTTAATGATAAAAATATTGGAATATGGGATTCTATATTTGTATACATAATTATTATTCCCTAGAATAATGTTCTTTTTAAAATAGGTATTTTTCAATATATTTTTTAGAATAAATATTTCTTTAATTTGGGGAATCAATTGTTTTCATATGGATTTAGATGTTGAGAATTTTCAATTAATCTACAAAAATTATATAATTTCATGGATTTTGAGAGAATTTTTGTTTTCCCAGAAATTTGTTTTTAAAAGAATAAATTAATGGAAAAATATTTGAAATATTTAATTGTTTTTTAAAAGATTTTGGATGATAATATATATTTTTGTTTTATATAATGAAAAATATTTTGGATGAATATTTATAAATAGTATTTAGAAAAAAATTTCATTATTATAAGTAAAATTATTGTAATGTTATTGCTCATTGGTGGATGTGTATTATAAAAACTGGGAAATTCTTACTGAAATTATATCAATCCCCAACATAAACACTGGATGGAAAATATAGGCATGAATATACATGATGCTTTTAAAGGTGATACATTGTTCTTAATTAATGGTGAGACATCATTTCAAACTGTATTTATGTTATGGGAGAAGGTGGTTCATGATTTAACCCTGTTTATTTAATTACCTAAAGTGTCTCATTCATTTCCTTTAAATATCAAATTATTAAGTAGATTTTTTTGAGAACATTTTTTAAAAAAAATTATTATATTTTAATTATATTATTTTCACTTCCTTTGTCGTATTTTACTTTTAATAGAAAATACCTCCTAAATGTTTATATTTATACCTAACTAATTACTGGAAAACTCTTGTAGACGAGGGATGTTATTAATTAATTTTGTAATCATAACTATCGTTTAATGATTCAGTGTCCAATAATTGTATTTTATAGTGATAATAAACTCAATCATAATTAGATAATAAAAAGATATATTTTATGAATAAGAAAATTATGTATAAATTATAATATAAAAATAAATGTCTCCAAATGTATATATTTTTAAAATATATTTGAAATTAATAATGATAGATATTTTGATAATACTATTTTAAATTTACTAGATTCAAAAAATATGCATCATAAAAAATATTAAATATTCGAGAAATATGTTAAATAGGAGAAATAAATATTCAAAATTTGATATATTTAGTATTATTTCATGAAACATTAACGAGAACACGAATTTAATGTTATTGATAATTTATGAAATTTCATAAATTAGTCACATCATATTTCAATTACACATGTCAATAAATCATTTGTTTTATGATATAAAGAAATTTATTTATTCCAAAAGTGGAATGTATAAAACATGAAAACCAATAAATTTGAAATAAACATGTATCATGTTTGACCTAAATTTAATAATTAAATAATTCTAATAGATATTATTAAGCATAACAAGATATTATGTTTTAAAAATGATGGTAAATATGATTTTAAATGAGAAAAAACCTCAAAGTTGTCAAAATTTTCTAAGAATATATATTGAATCTAAATTATAATAATATACTATTGGAATATGAAAATATTATTAATTGTATTTTCTAAAATAAAAACACTCCTTGTATAGTTAATTTTTTCCTATAAACATATACTATAAAGTAAACTCCCCAAGATCACATTGAATAGGTAAATTGATAATCATTAGTTCTTACATATCTATAAAAATATAATGGGTTAAATTACCAACGAATATTATCTACCTCCTACTACATCAAGAAAAATCCTTCATGAGGAAATTAATCATCATTAAATTCTATATAAATCATCCTTATATATAAAAATCTACATAATAATTTATGAATCATTGAAATAAGCCTTTATATATACACAACACACATTAAAAAGGTTACATCTATATAATATTGAAATTTAATGGATTACATTTGTTCATAAAAATAAATTCCATAATATATCTATTACTTAAAGTCAAATTAATATCCATCCTCCATGATAAACCACAAAATACATATAGTAATATATAATAATAAATGGGAGGGTAAATACACATATTCACATATAGAGGTGATAAATTATACTTAGTATGGTCATACCAAGGATTGAGTAAACCCCTATATCATGTTTTTACTTGGTATATCATAAATAAATAAATTTTAAAAAACCCAAATCAAAATAGATTATTAAAATCATTAATTTTTTATGATCATTTCAAAACCACTTAACCATAGTTCTCTATTATGAAGATCACAAAATAAAATATTGTTCATATATATATATATGTCTGTTTTATAATAAATATTTATATATCCATAATTAAAATTTCTCTATGATATATTAAAAATTAACCCCATGAAATATGACCAAATAGAATCCCTTAATAACTAAGGTTCTCAATCCAAATATGGTATAATGTAGTAATTGATATTTTTAGGAAGGGTAAATTTTCAGAGTCTCCAAACCCCAATGAACAATAAATTTTCCCTTGTATTTGTATGGAGGGAAAACTACTATAACAGCAAAGAGACCTATAAAATGATAGTATTGAAAAATCAATGATTATTGGAACTCAACCACTATATATTTTTTTGGTGTTTTATAATATAATTATCATTCAAAAATTAAATAAATCATATCCAATTACATAAAAAATACTACACCCAATGAATAAATTAGTAATCACCAACATATCAAGTTGGGGACTTACTAATATAGACTGTTTATTGAAAATGAAATACATATATGGGTAGTATAACACAAATAAAAATCTATCCATGATGAAATATTCTAAAAGAAATTCAATATCCTCCTCCTAGATCCATGGGATGTATAGGATAAAGAGTATATAAACTATGATGAATTATTGACCACCTAATACCTAAAAAATATTGTGTGAATATGAATAATTTGATTTGAATCATAAATAGTTAGAACCATTGGTAATGACTGATAAATAAAATTCATAATTAGAATTGATATTTCCAGACTCATACCCTTAGTTGTGGGTTAGTAAAAGAATAATTATGCCACCATCACAATTGATAACCAATTACATTGAACTGCATGATACATAAAACATATGGTAAATACACAAATCTATTAGACTCCCTAAATAATGATCATTAAATATTTCATATGAAACATATACAATATAATACAAAACCTCTCCATAAAATTCATTAATATTTAAATATCTATATCATATAAACATACAGTAAAAATTTAATTTTTTCCTTTATTATTCAGATTAAATAATAACCAAAATATTAATATTAATATCCAATTTATTATCATGTTTACTAATACCACTATCACATGATATTAAATACAATAATTATAAACCATTTTATAAATATTCAATTTATATTTATATGAAATATAGGTTATCAAAAGTTATTCAAAATATCACTAATGATATACTATAAGATCCCTAAAATGTTCAATATCCAAATGTATTGACATTATTTATATTAGGAATTATATCATCAACCACTATGATAATTGTGATTGTACCAGGTCATAATAATAATTCATAAATTCAATTTTAAAAATAATGGATCGATATCATAACTAGAGGAACATAATTACTAACATTGTCCATTTAAATTATATATTATACATCATGGATACAATTCATTACTAAATCTTCGTATTTCATCCAATTGATTTAATACAATTTTAATAAATGATATATAAATAAATCCTCATTATTTAAAACTCATTTAATATAATAATCATTTAGAATTATCATATATAATATAAGTAAATAAACAAAATTACATATAAAACATTCTCAATCATATTGATAATTCCTTTTTTACAATGACTAATAAATATTTTTTTTAAATTTCTATAATCATAAGAAATATTTCAATTTATTATTAACTATTATATAAAATCATATGAATATTATTTTTACAAAACACATTTACTGAATTTTTAAAATAAACATGTATAAAATAACTAAAATTTTTATTTTTATTTTATTTTCATCACTATTTAATCTTAAAATCATTATTATATTATACAATTACTAAATTTTTAATAAACACCAACTTTATTCTTCATCAGTAATGAAAGTATTTATTCAATGTTTGGAATTATAATAACTCAACATTTTCTAATGACCCCTCATTAACATACAATTTTCAAATTAGGAGTTCAAAATGATTTAGTGGAATAAACCATATATTTATACATGAAAATAAAAAAGGGGGCTATTTATATTTTCCAAGAGTTATATTAATTATCATGTTATAATTATGTGAAAATATAAAATGTCTATTTTTAACTATTGTAAATGGAAAAAAACTATACTATCAAAAAACAATGATTTTAAAAAAAATTATATTCATTTATGTAAATTTGTCATTATCCCAATAACCCTAAGGTTTTTCAATATATATGCATATATTTATATAATATATATTAATATTATAAAACTAGTAGCCACCCTAGCCACCATTCTTGGTAATGCATGACATAGCTCAATATTTGATTATCTTTTTCACTACGTATACACATAGATTCACACATACATAAAAAAAGACACACATATTATATTAAATATTATTTATCATACTTATAATGTCCCACAACATAATAAAACCATATTATTTTAAATTTATTATTTATTAACCCTCTATTTAAACTCATAAAAATTCTTATAACCCAAAAAATTAGTAAATTTTGTGGTTTGATTCAAAATTGATCAATATCTAAATTAACATTTACGAAAAAACCAAATTGTCTATTGGATTATAGATATAATTATTTTAATTAAATTATTTATAAAATTTGGTTATATTATTAGGAAAATATATCATCCCAATTATTATAATCAAACAGTATTGAATTCCTTTCAACACTAGCATCAGATATTATATCTTCTTTAGAATAATTGTTCATTAAGGGAATAAAATAAAATAGAGAATATTTATTTCACATAAATATCTCTATATGATAAATTTCATTTTTTGAAATAAATCATTATTTTTTTTTATTTTGTAATAGAAAAATTAAATATCATTTATAAAATAAGTCTCCCTTCGTTAATGTTATTATAAATTTCACCGAAATGGAATCATAACATGCTATAATGTACGAGTATATATCTAAATACCAATATCGCAAACTAAATATGATTAGAATATTATTGGGAAATATAATTAATTTATGTCATCGTTTTATAACAAATTTTAAGTTTCGATCTATCAAAAATTAGTTAAAATCTAGAATATTTGAAAATTTATATATGGATTACCTCAATATGTTACATATATTTAAATAATTGTAATATAATATTATATATAATTTTGTAATTTTTTTAAATATTATATGAAAACAATAATTATATAAGATAGAAAACAATTGGATGTTATAGACATTGAAAAACACATTAATTGAAGGTCATAATAAAGAACCATACCCTATTTTATCTTTGTATCCAAAATACATAGAAAATACTCTTCATATTTGGGTTTCCCTACACTATATAGACAAAAATATATATATATTGTGTTTAATGATCTATAAATATGGACTTTTAAACTAATATCTAGGTCATATGTATTATTTTTATTAAATAAAAAAATTTATTCAAAGTCCATCAATAATTTTAAAATCATGACACTATTGGATAATCTTCAAAACAGTACCCAAAATGAAACTCACTACTCTAAACTCAATGGATAACAAAATTTATTTATAAAAACCCAAAAAATAAAATTTTTTACATAAATAATAATTTTTTATTAAAAACATAACAGGGATTTTAATGAAAAAACTCAATGATCTTAGTTAATATTAGTATCATTTAAAAAAAATAAAATTGAAATAGATTAAAAAATAACAGTACTATTTTTGTTGTTATTTAGTGTAATGGGAAGCATTATATTCTATTATTCATTAAAAATTGAGATCACATATGAAGATTATCTATGAATAATATGACCCTTATATCCAATAGTCATTAAACATTTCATTTCTGAAATGGAAACTATTTCTATATAATTTATGTTCATAGGAATTTTTAATATAGATAGTGGTCGAGTATAGGCATGACCATTAGTGTTTTAACATGATATATGTGTTTTTATGGTTCTGATAGTTTATATAATGATCCTTAGAATTTCATCTACGTACCAGGGTTAATTTTTATAAAATACATTTTCAAGAGTTCAATTATGAATTATCAACTATATTAGTGTTTAGAGATGTTTGGAAGGATACAAATATAGTTTGGTTGTTTTTAGGGGATATTAGGGATGTATATGATATTGAGTAATGGTTATATTCACCTTTCCTAATTGATTATGGCTCATTTTATTTTTATTTGTTTGATTTAGGATTGTGTTTCATTAATATATTGAATAAAGATCAATTAATAAGAATTATGTTTCTTTATTCATCTATATTGAAAAAAGGATCATTTTATTGTTAGTTTGTTAATTTAGAATAATTAATTCTATAAAATAATTTTGTAATAGTTGAATTATAATTATTAGATTTTTAAGGATTAATACAAATGTAAATTTTCTTCTGGTCCTTTTATTTTGGATAAGAATCATTTTCTCCTTACTAGATTGAGTAAGGATCACTTTATCCTTAATCATTTTACAAAGGATCATTTATCCTTAATAATTTGTGTATGTTTAAGCTGGAATGAATGTTCTTCCAAAAACATTGAAATATTACATTAATTCTTAGAAACACATTTTTATAGTGATTTCAGTGATCTATTGAAATATACCTTGATACTAAATGTGCCCGAGAACCCATCTCATTTCTCACTTCTTATCTAAGGGAGATCTACATAGTTATCATTAAGAATAATTTATCATCTAAAGTAGAAGGTATTTATTATTATTTCATAGAATTACCATGTGCCTAATGTTGGTATTTAATGCTATGTATTCTTACCTAATAAGAAAAAATTTATTACATTAATTTTTGTGATTTTTTGAAATTCTCTAAACGAATGTTGAGTCTGAAAATGATTCTTAGAGGATGGAGTTTTATAATCTTTACATAAGTAGTGGATATATTATTTCAATATTTAAATATTTGTTATTTTATATCTAGTAAATAGTATTGATTTGGTTGTTTTGGGTGATACTGGTTATATACTACATATATTTTTTATTGTTCCTAGATGAAAACTATTGTTTCATGTGTGAAATGGTGTGGTTAGGCCTTAGATTCCATGTATTATTTTATATATTCTTCATTAGATATTTGGGCCTTATAATAACACTTATAGATATTTAGTGAATTGGTATAATTTATGTGGATATATTTTAACATATTGGGCCCAACACATGTGACTATGGTAGAAGGTGATCCCTTTATGTGAGAGTATGTTGTTTTATAAGGTGAAATTGATGTTAATTACCATTATCGTGGTTGGATAAAATAGTTTCTGAGATGTGTTACACATTATCTAGAGATGTTTCCAAGGATACTAGAATTACACTAATTAGTGGTGGTCGATGGGGTATTTGGATTTATGTCACCGCAATTTAAGACCCATGAGTCTGTTTTGAATAGTTATTGTTGATGGAGGCATCCATAGATTATGAATCATAGTTAATGATGTTAACCATTCGTATAGAGGTGGATCACACTGTAGAAGGTCATGATTTTTTTTTGTTGAGAGCATTGGATGGGGTTTAGGGTCATTAATTATGGTTTTTTGTGGGTACATTGACGGAATGTTATTTACATGTGTTGTTTTTTCGGTCTATTGATTCGATGGTGGTATTGAATGTAGAATGGACATGTAAAATGGATTGTAGATGTGTATTTGGGGTATTTTAATGATGTTATATGGTGATGTGGTTTAATCATACACGTTACTCCATATTGTATATAATTTTTTATATTGTTATGGGATCTTCTAGTATAAAATAATGTTGATCTATCATTCCACTCTTACATAGTGGAAATAAGGTAAAGGACAACCATTGTTTGATGATAATTAGTGGATCTGTATATTTCATGTCATTTTGGAGGATGCTTATTTTTTTGAAGAAATATTTTATACAGAAGAATTTATTAATGTGAAAATATTGGTTATGGACTATTTATTATATAGTTACACCCAATATGAGAGCATTGGTACATGTATAGAATTTATTGATCTCAGTAATGGAAAGGAGAATATATCATGTTCAAGAGCATAGTGTATAGGGTAGTTCATATTGTGTAGGTTGTAATGATGTATTTTTATATCATGTGGTATGTTCATCCATGATAATCGGGTAAGACATTTAGTTTATTTTTATTTATGACATTGTTCGGTTTACCCATTACTTATCCTAGATTTATTATATGTCTAATCAATCAAAATAAATATATATTAAATTGATCATATAATAATTTTTTTCTTAATGCTTCCATTTTTTATAATGAATCTATTGATATATTTTTATTATTATTTTTATTATCATTAGAGATAATAGTCTCCCTATTATCACCCAATACACCTTCACTACAACTATGAAACCTTCGGAATACAAATAGATGCACATAATCCAATTTTTCCAACCACCAGTTCAGGCACAAATCAAGTAGTCAATGGATGTGTTTTGTAAAAAAGAGGCTTCCAAGATGTGTTGTTATATGTGAATTTAGAGAATTTGTATTACAAGGTAGTTCATCAGGAACATTGATCCAAAACGGAATTGTTGAGTGGTATTAGAGTTGTGTTATAAGAAATGAAATGTTATTTATATTATGGTTGACTAGAGTTGAAGAACATATTTAAACATTTGAAATATGTTATTCTCTATATCACGGAATCATTAGTATGTGTTAGTGTTCATGTCACCATATCAAATAGGGATATTTATTTATTTTTCAGTTTTGTAGTTAAATTATTTGAATTAGAATATATTTTTTAGATGATATTTATTTTTCATTTTGAAAAAAAATTCAAGAGTAAATGGAATATAGTCATGATTCCTAATTGGTTGATAGGTCTTAAATGGTATATTTTTTTGTTTTAGTTGTTTCTTTGAATCCTAAATGTATTAATTAAATGTTAGGTTATTTAAGGAATCTACAATATTTTAGAAAAATGTTAATATTCCAAAACAATTTGTATTCTCCTCAGCTAAATTTTTAAGGGTAATGATTTGGAAATTGACAAGGGGATAGAATATTTAATTTGATAAAAAATATATTTAATATTTTCCTATGAATATTTATTATGGTATTATACACAGATAGACCGAGTATTTGAATCACCATTTTAGCGGTCATGGTGTCCTACATAGAGATGATATATATGGTTGGTATGGGGACCTAAAGAACAATGGAATGTTATTTCAGAGTGGTTGGAATGTTTAACGGTTAATTGGTTAGACTGTCACTAAAATATATTCCTATATGAATTATCATGACTAATATATCAATATTTTGGATGATATAATGTGGTGGTTCACAGGTAGGAAGGTCATTCATAGAGTCTTTAGTAGTTGGGCAATTGAAGGATGAATTTCTAAATGTCATATTGTTACGTTTTAGTAATGGCATGGATTAGTGAATTAAAGGTGCTGATAATAGTATAACATTATTTAAATGTGAATTTATAGACATGGTTTATAGATAGAATTTAGTTATGGAATATATTGTGTAGTCAAATAGATATGATATGATTTTTTATTCAATTTGAAGATGAGATAACATAAAATAAGAAGTTTTTATATCAAGTTGATGGTTTACAACTTCATAGATTACTCATACTCAAGGGTAGTGATGTTGGAATTGATATATGAGAAGAATTAGAAAAATAAAAGAATTATACTGAGATAGATAGTTTGGTATTGAGAGATAGGTAGGGGATATCTTGGTATACTGATGTCAGTCCTTGAGGAGTCACAACATAGTAGTCAGTGACAAGGGTTGATGAAACCAAAGAATATAGGATCATTAATGTTATGATTCAAGTATTTGTAGATGTGACATGTTTTTCTTTAGTGTCATTGGATATAAAATATTTTTCAATCATATGATTATATAGGATATCTTTAAAGGTTCTATTGAAGCATCTTATTAGATGAAGAGATCCATAGACTAGGTGGATGTCATTTATCTATTTTTGGACCATGATAGGTATCGTGAGTTGGTAACCAAGATTCATATACGCATTCACAACATGGTAGTGTGAGAGAAACAAAATTGGGAATAGTGGACGGTGTAGATTAAGTATATACAAGGATGATATTCTTTAGGTAATTAGGCAAGAGTGAAACTGTATGAACATGAGTAGATATATTATGAAAATCCTAGTGATCCAACCAGACTATAATATATTTAATTGGAATGTGGTGATGTTTTTTATAGTGTGTCACACATATTGGTTCTTTAGGTCTTAATGTGATAAATTTGATAATAAATTACTAGTTAACAAGTGAGAAATAATTATAATTAATGGTTGATATGGGATGCTTTTTAATCTATATAAAATTGGTAATCAAGAGGATTTCATGATTTTTTTGTGAGAATTTGTGGAAATTTTTTATTTATATGTAAATCATGTAAGATTCAAGAATCACATGGGCTTCGAGTGTAATAATGTATTTAAGGTGGTGTCGAGTTCCATGAGGGACATTAATGGTATTGAAATATAATATAATATTTCTGTGGGTATCGAGTGTGGCATGGGATTTATGTTAGCATTAACTCTAATGTGGAATTTGGAGTCTGCATCCTAGAAGAATAGGATTAAATGAGTTTTAGGTTTCATGCATGATTATTTTGATAATAATTTACATTTATTCGAAAATATTCGATTCCAAGGAATAAGTAATTAATATGGGAGTGAGGTATGATGTGTGATAAATTATGGGTTACATATGATGCATGATATGATCTGGGAATTGAAATAACATGACATAATGATGGATGATTCCTAATAGATATATTTGTATAGCTCAAGTGTGTGTAATGGACCAATGGGATGTCATCATATATGATTATTTGGGTCAGGAATTTATTGGGTATGTCATTCCTATTATGAGGTGATCCTATTGAATGAAATTGATTTAATATTATGGGTATTAATTGTATTATAGGTTTTTTGGGATGATATGGATGCATTTGACATCATTTCAATGCTATGAGAATGAATAAAGTGTGATTATTGGGAGTTGGAATACGTTTGTCAATATGTTATTAGGAGTAATTGGGGATAACCTAACATATGGTGATGAGGTCGTATGGTCTCTAGAATATATAATAGAGATTTTGGTTGGGTATTTGATTAACCAAGTGTACTAAGAGATGATTGATGTGATTTCACTATTGATATCAGCTAGGGAATGATCCTAGGGTATTGTCCCGTACACTGGGTTATTATTTTTTCAATTTTACTATGGAGGTTTTAACATGAATTTTCTATTATTTGAGTGATTGTAATATTTTTAATGGCATACAGTTTGATTTATTGTCTTTTTATATTTTTTGGGGTTCTAACTGAATTTGAATAAGGAACATTTTATCCTTTCTACATTGAGTAAAGATCATTTTATCCATAATGGTTTGACTAAAGATGATATATACTCACTTCATTTAATAAGGAGAAATTTATCTGAAAAATGATTACATATTCATATATTTTGAATAAGGATTATTTTTTTATGATAAAAGGAATTGAATGATTATCCTAACGAATCTAAGTATGAATAATTTTAAATAATAATTTTTCTAACATCATCTACATTGAGTAATGATCATTTTATACTCAGTATATTTAGCAGGGAGCAATTCATCATTACTCAATAGAGATATGATCAATTTTCCTTACTAATTTGAGTAAAGATGATATCAAATTCACAATTATTTCTATAATAATTCAAATATTAAATAAATAATTTAATGAAATTTTACAACGACTCATTGGGTTTCAAAAACCTATGTTCAACAAACCTTGCACATTTCTTCTCTCTTCTCCTATGAAAAATATCTTCTCTAGTTTTTAAAAAGTTGAAAAATTTAATTAGTAGGATTTGGAAATGATTATGTCTAACCATAGACACATGAGTAATATTTGGATTAAATGTTATTTATAAATCTCTATCAACAAGACCATATTAACTGGGTTATATCACATTTGACTGAATATTCCTTTCAAATCAAAATTAGACTAATTTTTTAGAGAGTGGAGTCATGAAATATCTAGGTAGGTGGGTCCTAGACTATACTTAAATTATTGATATGTTCATTAATTATTTGGAAATATAAAAGATTTGGTGGTGTGGTTGAGACCAAATATATACTAATAAGAGTGTTTATTATTCAAATGACATAATCATGTGTAGACTCATGTGTGGGTCGATGTTCTTGGTTCTAGTATAGAATGGAATAAGTGGTGTATGGTTCTTTATTTCCATTGGTTTGGTGATTATTATTCTAGATATTGTGTGAAATGTGATATTTAAAGTTGTTTGGTGTGAATGTTTTGGTCTTTTGTTGAGTGATAATGGTTGATATTGATCACCAATAGTAAGGCTATGTGGTTTTCCAGGGTGAAGATGATAATGTTGACCATTATTGAGTTAGTAAAATAAGATATAATGGTGGATAGATAGGTCTTATAGAGGTGTGAGAAAAGATGTTTCATTATCTTCTCACCGTGTGTGTCCGATGGTGTCTATGGGGATATGATCATATAGGATAGAACCCATGAGTTTTTATTGGAAAAATTTTATGGTCTGAATCCTCCATAGATTAGGCAATGTAAATGTATGGTTTTCATTATAAGTATAACTTATATGTTCAATAAATGAATCCATATTTATTATTAAGTGAGACCATCGAATGGAGATTGAGGAAAATTAGATATGTTGGTCTAATTTTAATTGTAAATGGATATATGGGTATAAATGTTCTATTGGTTTTATGAGAATTTGATCCATTTGTGGTAGAGTATATGGAAGCCACTGAGTCTTGCGATAATACTTGTTGACATATTGTTAGTGCATTGGGCTTACTCTGGATGGTTATTTTATGTGGTTTTCATTTGATATTATGTTATTTATGATTGGTTAAAGGAAAATAGATTTCTAGTATTATAGAAAATGATCTTTGTATTCCACTGTTTCATTGGAAGGTGGTTGTAAATTTCCACCACAAATTTAAGAACATGAGTGATTCTATAAATGTTATGAGTTGTTAGTTTCAAAATATATTGTGTTTTTTTTTCATATAATGGTATTTATATAGATTTAATATTAGTACATCACATGTGGTGGCTTGCTATGTTCATACTCAACCTGTGCATAGGTGCTTTGGGGAATGTGTATATTATATAGCTTTTAGTATATTCAAGGGAGAATGATCATTTTTTTAGATATTAGTGGGTGGGGATGTACATAAGGTTAAAAATTTAATTAACTATTTATTTAATATTCTTGGGTACTTCATCAATGATGGGATGCAGGATATTTTATTTATTTTGAGAATATGTATGTGTGATTGGACCACAACTAATCTTGGTTTTTTTGTATACCTATAATGGTATGGTAATTATTAATTAAATTGACTATAATATAATTATTTTTTATTGAATTTCCCATTGGTTAAAATTTCTCTCACTATTCTATTTCTACTATAATCATTATTTGAGGGAATATTTTCTCCACTATCATCATATATATCATTAATAATATTTGGAAGAGTTTGGACATATGTATGACTTACAATAACCACATAGAGCATCACTAGTTCATGCACCAATAGTGTGGTTAGTGGTATTGTGTCACTAAATATTACTACCAATAAGGTGAATTCAGAAAACATGAATAAAACTAATGTCAACATTGAAACATGAATCAATCTCAAAAAATAGATATACCATTATAATATGTCATTAAAAGTGACATACTAAAATGATTTCATTAAAAATAAAATAATCTCCCCAAATTTAATTGAAAAAACTCATCATGTTTCCTAAAATAATTCATTTAATTAGAACAAAAAACTAATATTAACACATGTGTATATATATATATATGTATATATTCATATAACAATCTGAAAAGGAAAATACACATTCAATTTCACTATTAATAACACATAATTCGATTTTATATAACAATTTTGATATAACAATTCAAAATATTGAAATTGAAGCATGTTTTAAGAATATATATATAATGTACTCATATATCCAAATCCATTGACTATTAATCGTTATATTAAATAATTTTATATGAATATCATTCAAGAAAATACATATCCTTATAAATAAATTGAATAATGAATCAAAACTCAACTATCAAGGTGTCATATAAACAAAAAAATAAAGACATAGTACATAATAATTAGCAAAATATCCATCCACCATAAGGAAAATACCAATTAATATACATATAAACTATAGAGAATATCATAGATCAATTATTAGTTAATTGTATTTTGGGAAAAAAATGTTAATATTATAACACATATCACTTTAAAAACAAAATCATCCAATTTTAAAATATATTCTGACAATAATAAAAAACATAATACATATAATGAAATTATATTTAATAGAAACATATTTATATATAATAATAAATCCATTTATTCATTTTTAAGAAAACATTGGTAGACTCAACATGTTTATGAAGATGTCTTATTGTGTTTTACACTGTTACATGTATTCATTGTAAGTATCAGCCTCAACCTTTTCACAATTTACCATATCAAAACCCAAAAAGTAATGAAACATAGTGAAACCTCACATGGAGAACTGTCAGTTACACTATAATAAAATAAAACACCCTCGAAACAAAATAATATAATATTACATGTATGTTCCTTAATTTATTTGAAAAAATAGAAACTAATTTATATTTTAAATGATCACTACAATGATCGAAAACATGTGATGACCCTAACTCAAAAAACATAGAACCAATTATTATTATTTATGACTATTACAAGATATAAGGGATCATAACATGAAAAACCAGTGAGTTTAGTAGTCTTGGGAGACTATATAAATACAGGATTTCCTTATTACAATTGGATAATAAAACATAGAATTGAAATTTTTTTGTAATCATAAAATTCCTTTAAAAAGTTCATATTCATATCATAGGGAATGTAAAATAATTAAAGGGTGTTATAGGATGATGAATATGTGAAATAATACAATATAATAACTCATGAGTAGATATAGTAAAAAAAATATTTTAGGGTAAATAATCTATACATATACCATTTACTTAATTACATGATCATAAAAATATATCCATGTTAAATATATACTAAACTATCACATTGATAATGAGAAATAAATAATTATTGATGGAGATATATAAGTTTAGATGACACAATCATAATAGAAAGGTCATGTTCAATGATATCAACATCTGTACCCTAAATAAACATTAGATGAAATTTTATTTATTGGTTATATAAACCGAAAATACCTAACAAATTTTCCATTTTTTTGATATCATGAGAAAAGTTAGTATATAATAGGGATATCTATAACTCGGACACACCTATCAATTACCTATGTATAATGGATAAGTAATTTATTTAATTATAATGATAATATGTGATGAATATTACTATTCTATAAAAAATTTCTATATTGAATCAAGAATACGAAACATAAATATTTTCCAAGTAAATTAAATATCATTCGTATGAAGATTCCATCAGCTTTCACTGTATATTGTCATAGTATATGGTTAATTCAAAATTTATGTACTATATATGATATTTAAAATATCCATCATACAACAAATATTGATATTAATTATTGGAATCACCTGTTTTGATAATCCCAAATCATGCTTAAACATTGATTATGATGTATTAAAACCTTGCATTAATCTTATTATTCTATGCTTAAACGTATTTTATTCTAAACAGCTCATATTCTTACTCTCATAACTTTACTGTAACAGCTTACAGTAGTATTTACATAAGTTTAGTATTGTTAGATAAACAGTCAGAGTTTTCATTTCAAAGTCACAGTTACAGCTAACTATCACCATAAGTTACTGTTGCAATAAGTTCACAGTTACAAGGTTACAGTAGAAGACTAATACAAGCTTACAGTCATGAGTCTACCGCTATCTATTGTCAAAGCTCACAGACGAAGGTCACAGTTACAAGAATTCTGTTCAAAGTTTTCTCTGCTCAAGTTCACAGTCGAACAAGTCTACAGTTGGAACAAGTTCGCAGTCGAACAAGACCACAGTCATAAGTCTACAGTCAAGGTTACAGTTAGACAGCTTCTGTCGACTAAGTCTACTGATGATCGAGGTCTACAGTTGACAAAGGTTACAGTTCTACAAATTTGATATTACAAGTCTAAAGTTAGAGAGGCTACAGTTACATGGAGTAAAAGCTACCATTGCAAGCCTACAGACAGCAAGCCTTTTGTTGAAGTCAGCAGTCAGAAGGAAGTCCACAGTTGGAAGACCACAGTTGAAGTCCACAGTGACATACATTCTCGACCAGTCTATTATTATTATATTTCTACTTTTTTCTTTATCAATTTTATTAATACTAATCTAACGGTCATGTCTAGACAAATTAATACACCTAACATTATTTATTGATATTTGCAGACATATCAAGAAATAATACAATGTACGAGGAAGATCGCACGTGTAACTCAAGACTATTTATCTTGTCGGCCTCGGGTGAACAAAAAGGGCATATATGGAGGAGTATAAAAAGAAGAGAGAAGCATTCAAGAAAAAGAATGAATGGAACGAAAAGAACAGTGACATACACGAACAAGAATAGAGGAAGGACACACAGAGTCTAACATCTACAACTGAGAAGGAGATATGCATATACACAAAAAGAAGAACTCTCGAGCATTCATTCTGAAGAACAAAAGAGTCTCAAGTGAACCGACTGAAAGAACCATCTCCTAAAAGCCATGCTGTGAAGCACTCAAACTCAAAGAAGCTGATCACTTGAACATCTGGAAGTCTGGAAATCACGACACTCTGTTTTAGTGTCAACTTACAGAAAAAGGACCAAAGCTTCAAGTCACTCATTCCTACGAGTCCAGAACTGATCTGCCAACACTATAGAGAACTCTAAACCTTCTTCTTTATATCTCTTTCTCTACTGTGTTTAAGTGTTTTACATTTGTGAGCAGTGTGTTAGTATTACACACACTGTCTCCTGTGCTTAAACTGAGGGATACTGAAAATCCCTATCCCAAACCTTTTTACATTTCTTTTCCCATGTATAACTGTGGAAGATGCCTGGTGTGGCTTGATCTTTTGTTTTCCCACGTATAACTGTGGCAGAGGTTGTCAAACCTGGACAGTTTTTGAAAACTGTTGTAAAGCCCGATACAGGCTGTGTATCAATCTTTTTTATAAAATTTCTTGGTGGCAGGTGATCACCAAGTGGAAGAGGACTAAGTCTTAGCTTAAGACTGAACCTCTTGTTTGAAATAGCTTGTTATTCTTTTCTTTACTTTGCTTTTCTATTATCCGCTGTGCCCCTTTTTCTTAAACAAGAAATCTGTTTTTGCATATACTCTGATAGTCAATTTTGGTTAAGTGTGTATAAGAGATTTGTTTAGTAAACTTGTTTCAAAAGTAAAGTTAGTCATCAAACTAACCTTACTGAGGATTAATCAACCTTAGAGAAACCTGTTGAACAATAAGTCACCTATATCTCTACTGCCTTAATTGACTGGGTTGTTTTTCAATTTGGGGGATTTAATATTAAAAGTTTTCAACAGAAATTTTTAATTGGAACTCAATTCACCCCCCTCTTGAGTGTCCACTCCGACCAACATTTGGTATCAGAGGATGTGTTTATCTCTGTTACACTTGCTCAAAGTTTTATTTTAACTCTCTGTTTTTAAACTGTGATTGTAGTTTTATCTAAAAGATCTTAAATTTCTGTTAGTTCTAAATTTTATCTCTTTAAAACATTTTCTAAAATTTCCTTATGGATAATAGACTAGAAGGTGCTGCTACTAACAGGCCACCCTTCTTTAACGGTGTAAATTATGCCCAATGGAAGCTCAAAATGAAAATTCATTTGGAAAGTATGGGTTTTGATATTTGGACTGCTATAGAGTCTCAATACAAGATTCCAGAAACTGAAAGAATAACTTGGGATGAACCTACTAAGGTAGCTTACAATAATAATTGTAAGGCTGTGAATGCTCTCTACTGTGCTCTAGGAGATGAGGAATTCAATATAATTTCTGCATGTAAAACTGCTTTTGAAATCTGGGACACCTTAGCTGTTTCTCATCAAGGAACAACTAATGTCAATGAAATGCGGTTAAATACTTATACTATCAAATATGATAACTATAAGATGAAATCTGATGAACCTATTTCTGATATGTATCTCAGGTTTAATGAGATAGTCAACACAATGAGCTCACTCGGAAAGATTGTTCCAGCAAAGGAGAAAATCATGAGATTATTGAGATGTCTGCCTGACAGATGGAGAGGCACATCCGTTTCAATTAGAGAATCCTGTGATATTGTAACTTTTCCTGTCAAGGAGTTAATTGGTAAGCTGATGATGTACGAAGAAGAGCTCAAGGTAAATAAAGAGGAAGATGAGGAACCAAAACGAAAATCTGTAGCTTTTAAGTCTACTGCATCAAAGAGCAAAGACAAGGAGAAAGTGCATATACCAACTGAAAGCTCATCTAGTGAAGACTTAGATTCTGACAGTGATGCCGAGATGGCTCAAATAGCAAGGAGATTCAAGAAGTTCTATAGGAAGAAGAAGTTCTTCAGAAAACCAAACTACAAGGGTAAGTATGATAGACAAGTAAGTGGAAGAAAGATTGGAAGAAAACTGATAAAGAAGAAGACATAGTTTGCTATGAATGTAAAAGGAAAGGACACATCAAAGCTGACTGTCCTAAGTTAAAATTCAAGAAGAAATATGAGTACAAGGACAAGAATTATAAGAACGCTATGAAGGCCACCTGGAGTGCTTCAGAAGACAGCACAAGTGAATCAGAATCCAGTGATTCTGAAAGAAATCGTGCTAATATATGTTTCATGACAAACACATCTGAGGTAACCTTAGACACTCCCACTTTAAACTCTTATTATTCTGAAGGTGAAGCAGAATCTGGTTATGATTCTGAAAATATGTCTAAAGATGAATTGATTGAATACTGTAATATTCTGGAAGAAACTTGTAATGAACTAAAGGATAAATATAAGTCTTTAAAGAAACAGCATGCTCTTACTGCAAGTGTCAAGTCTGCACTTGATGTAGAAAAAGAGAAAAATGTTCAATTATTAAAGGAGAATACAGAACTGAAACTCTCTAATGAACAACTTAGAAAGGACTTAGAAACATTCACAAATGGAAAAGATACTCTAACCCAACTTCTAGGAAAGCAAGTTGCACCTAAGTATGCTACTGGCTTGGGATACCAACCTGGACAAAGACAGTTTACTAAAACCCGATTTATTCCCAAGTCTGGAAAAAATCCTGCTAGTTCCAGTTTTGGAATTCGTATGCCTCAACTGGTTATTTAAATAGTTGTAGATCAAATAAAGTATATCTCTCTAAATCTGTTGCATCTATTAATTGTATGGGACCCATAAAACAAATCTGGGTACCTAAATCCTTGATTGCTAACATATATGGACCCAAGAAAATCTGGGTACCAAAGTCATTTCATGTCTAATCTGTTTTGTAGGAAATCTGTTTGAAAAGAAATTACAAGAAGGTATGGTACTTAGACAGTGGATGTTCAAGACACATGTCTGCGGACTATTCGTGCTTCAAATGCTTAATAAAGGTTGATGGAGGATATGTCACTTTTGGTGATAACTCAAAAGGAAAAATCATCGGCTTAGGCCAGATTGGTAACACTGACTCAGTATTAATTTCCAAAGTTTTATTTGTTGATGGACTTAAGTACAACCTACTTAGCATTTCTCAATTGTGTGATGATGGATTTAATGTCAAGTTTGAAAACAATTCTTGTGATGTTTATAATTCCAAAAATGATTTAATATTTTCTGCCTTAAGAAATGAAAATGTTTATGCTGTTGACTTAAACACTTTAGCTAAACATAATGTTACTTTCTTAAATGCTTTTCATAAAGAGTCTTGGCTGTGTCATAGGAGATTAGGACACTGCAAACATTCACTCACTTAGAAAACTCTCTAAGAAACACCTAGTTAGAGACCTACCTAAGCTTGAATTCCCAAATGACAAAGTGTGTAATCCCTGTCAAAAGGGAAAACAACACAAAGTTTCTTTTAAACCAAAGAAAGAAGTTTCAACTTCTCAACCACTTGAACTGGTTCAAATGGATTTGTTTGGACCATCAATAATTTCAAGTCTAAATGGGAAGCACTATGTTTATGTTCTTGTAGATGACTTTTCTAGATATACTTGGGTATACTTTCTAGCTCACAAAAGTGAATCCTTCTCTTCCTTTGTCAAATACTCTAAGTCTGTAGAAAATCTTAGTGGACTTAAGATTAAGACCTTGAAGAGTGATCATGGCCGTGAGTTTGAGAATCAAGAATTTGAATCTTACTGCTCACACAATGGCTATGCTCACAAATTTTCTGCTCCTAGGACACCTCAACAGAATGGTGTAGTGGAAAGAAGAAACTGAACCCTGCAAGAAATTGCAAGGACTATGCTTAATGTATATGACCTGCCTGTTTACTTTTGGGCTGAAGCTGTAAATACAGCCTGCTATGTTATTAATAGAGTCTTGATTAGACCGGTTCTTAAGAAAACCCCTTATGAGTTGTGGAATAATAGGAAGCCTAAGGTTAATTACTTTAGAGTTTTTGGTTGCAAAGTCTTTATTCTGAATACTAAAGATAATCTTGATAAATTTTCTCCAAAAAGTGATGAAGGAATTTTCCTGGGTTACTCTATGTCTAGTAAAGCCTATAGAGTGTTCAATAAGAAAACCAAATGTGTGGAAGAATCTGTTCACATCAAGTTTGATGAGACTGATCCACATGAGTCTAAAACTTCTCTTGAAGATGTTGAAGAAGAATTATTTGTTCTGGACCTAAATGACAAATCTAAAGAACCTTTAATAAAAACATCCAGTTCTGGACTTTTTCCAGAATCTTCCTCTGTGGAACCCGAACCTATAAATGAACCTGAAATCTCTAGTTCAACCTTTACCAAATCAACTAGGATTCTAAAGAATCATCCTTTAGATGCTGTTGTTGGTAATCTTGATAAAGGAACACAAACTAGAGCTTCTCTAAGAAATCAGGTTGAACATCAAGCTTTTCTTTCACAGCTTGAACCCAAAAATGTCAATGATGCTATCAGTGATGAATTCTGAGTAATGGCTATGCAAGAAGAACTAAATCAGTTTGAAAGAAACAAAGTTTGGGAATTAGTGGAAAGACCTAAAGACACTCTTACCATAGGCACTAAATGGGTGTTTAGAAACAAAGTTGATGAGTTTGGTAATATAATCAGAAACAAAGCTAGGCTAGTTGCACAAGGGTATAGTCAGGAAGAAGGAATAGACTATGAGGAAACCTTTGCACCCGTGGCTAGACTAGAGGCCATTAGGATATTACTTGCTTATGCTGCTAATCTGAATTTCAAACTATATCAAATGGATGTTAAAAGTGCTTTTCTAAATGGATATATAATTGAGGATGTATTTGTGGAACAACCTCCTGGTTTTACAAATCCCCATTTTTCTAATCATGTTTTTAAACTATCTAAAGCTTTATATGGTTTAAAGCAAGCTCCAAGAGCTTGGTATGATAGGCTCAGCTCTTTTCTTATTTCGAAAGGATTTACTAAAGGGATAGATGATCCTACTCTTTTTATTAAATGGATTTCTAAAGATGTCTTAATAGTACAAATTTATGTGGATGATATTATTTTTGGATCTTCTAAAAATTCTTTATGTGTTGATTTTTCAAAAATAATGCAAAATGAGTTTGGAATGAGTTTAATGGGAGAACTCAAATTTTTCCTTGGATTTCAGATCTTTCAAAATAAAAATGGTATTATTTTCAACCAAAGTAAATATATTAAAGATCTTCTAAAGCGTTTTTCTTTGGATGGCACCAAAGGCAGTGACACCCCTATGAGCACCACTTGCAAGTTGGACAGTGATGAAACTGGTGAACCAGTGGATCAAACCAATTACAGAGGTATGATAGGTAGTCTACTGTACCTTACTTTCAGTAGACCTGACATCATGTTCAGTGTATGCATGTGTGCTCGGTTTCAAGCCAATCCAAAAGAGTCTCATTTGACTGCTGTTAAAAGGATTTTCAAATATCTAAAACATACTCCCAATTTGGGATTATTTTATTCAAAAGGACAATCATTTGATTTATTAAGTTATTCTGATGCTGATTTTGCTGGCTGCAAGTTAGATAGAAAGAGAACCTCTGGAACATGTCACATTTTAGGCAAGTCACTAGTATCTTGGTGTAGTAAGAAGCAGAATTCTGTTGCATTGTCTGCTGCTGAAGCTGAGTATATAGCTGCTGGTAGCTGTTGTGCACAAATCTTGTGGATGAAACACACTTTACTAGACTATGGATATCAATTCAAACATGTCTCTATAAGGTGTGACAATACAAGTGCTATTAAAATTCCTAAAAATCCAGTATCCCATGCTAGGACAAAACATATTGATGTGAGACATCACTTTCTGAGGGATCATTATCAAAAAGGTGATATCACTCTTGAGTTCATTGGCACTGAACATCAGTTAGCTGATATTTTTACAAAGCCTTTGAATTCTGAGAGATTAAGTTACATCAAACTTGAGTTAGGTATGATTAATTATAGCACAGTTGAAACCTCACAGTTGAGACCTCACCGTGTACCTCACCGTTACATCTCTCTGTAGGCTGTTTCGCTGTTTTACCTTATTTTATTTTTGCGGGAATTCGAACCGTTTCTTTTCTTTATACTTTTATTTCTAAATCCCTAAATGATAAAATTTAGAACATCGAACATATCTCAATCCACTCATCTCGACCCTTGCTCTCTCAAGTCCTAAACCCTAAACCTTCAACCGAACCTCGAAACCTCATTCAGTTCCAATGGCCAGAACAAAGCGACCCCCGACTGTCAATGAAGATGCACCAATGCCAAAGAGGACTCGAGTCGAATCCAGTGGCACCAGGAACGCCTCGATAAGACCTGTTAATCCACATCTGACTAAGAGAGAAATAGTTGCTGAGAAGGAGCTATGTGAAGAGTGGATTTTATCGAGCAGATCATTAGTACTGGCAGTGCTTAATGAGCAAGGATGGACCGAATGCTTCGCAAACAATAATGGACCGTACTACCCGAAGCTGGTGAAGGAATTATATGAATACCTACAGTTTGAGGAAGAGGATGATATGCATAGACTGGTATCCAGAGTAAACGGCAATGAAGTCAGTTTTTCATCCGTTGAATGGGCTGCATGTTTAAGTGTTCCTCATGAGGGTATTTACAACTACTATTCTGGAGAGGCTCCTCCAAATAGTGGAATATTTGATCATGAGACGGCTATGGAAGAACTGACAGGCGATGGCACAGTAAGAAAGATTATTGCTGCTGAAATGAGTGGAGTGGACAGGCTTCTGTTTAAGTTTATTCAGCATGTACTGAGTCCTAGAAGAGGAGATTTTGCAACTCTGAAGCACTAGGATATTTACTTGATGTACTTATTAAAACATGGAAGGAAGGTCAACCTTTGTAGGTTGCTGATGGCTCCGATGGAGGACATGATAAAGGCAAGCTCAAAATCAAGTGCCTTGTTTCATGCTAAACTCATTTCTGTAATGTTGAAAGTGAAAGGTGCAGCTGGAAGTCAGGAAGAGTTGATAGTGGAAAATAACAGTGTATGTATCTCGAAAGTAATCTGCAAATTCATGAGGATCCGTTGGAATCCCTGGAAGAAATCATGGGTGAATGATGAGGAGAGAATCTATGAGAAATTTAGCCCTTCTACTCATCCCTCTAGACCGAGAGATAGGAGAGATCCAGGCTTTAAGCCTGATGAGCCTGAACCTGTATACTCAGATGATGAACAGACTGCAGTAGTTGGTGACTCTGCAAGAGAGAACACACCAATTGATGAAGGGAGTGATCCTGAGACTACTCACAGTCCTGTCAGGACAGTGACGTTTGGAGCAGCAAGCCCTCCAAAAGAACTACCTAGTATAGAACTTGTACTAAGAGACAGTGAGACTGAGTCTACAGAAGAAGAAGAAGAAGAATCTCAATATTTTGTCAAGGACACCTCTGACGAGGATGATACAATCGAAGCAGAAGAGACTGGAGCTTCAAATAAAAATCAAGAAACTGTTGCAGAAGATGAAGAGGAGATCAGTGGTAATGAAACAGAAGAACTTAGTATGAGCCCTCTGATAGGGTATACAGACAAGTCAGTGTCTGACCAGGAAGCAGGAGTGGTCTCTACTACTGTTGTCATGGAAGTGGCTGATGACTCAACAGAGAGGGAGGCTAACCTCACTGCTGAACCTACAGAGGAAGCAAGTATGGAACCTGCTAGAGCTACAAAAGAGAACTTAGAGTTACCCAGAGTCGAGCAGATAGTAGAAAATGTTCAGGAAGGAGCTCCAAGTGATGGGGAGCGTTTTGGTTCAGTCTTTGTACTGTATGATATAGAAGGATGGACCTCAGATCCAGGATACATGGTGTTAGGAATCAATTATGAGGATTCAGATGAGGAAAACCAACCACCAAGAAATCCAGCTATCCTAACTAACAGCTCTCCAGTGTTAGAAACTGAAAGATTGGCCACCAAGGAAGACCTTGAATCCTTAAAGAATGAAATGAAGGAGACCATCAGACAGTCTTTTGCTGAATTGAAAACCAGTCTTTTTGATGAGCTGAAAAATGTAGAACAATCCTTAGAATTATCTCTAGGATTTGTTGTGAGATGTCCAATCAAAGAAGTGATGGATGAAATGAAAGTGTGCCACACTCAAATTGAAAGCTGGACTGGAGCAGTAGTGGCCCTCAGACAATCAGTTGCTTCTTTAACTGCCCTGAGCAGTTCTCAGACACAAGTGGCCAGTGAGATTCGATACATCAAATAAGTGGTCAAGAAGTTTGTGGAAGTATTTGAGGCTTTCAAGAAATCAGTCAAAGAATACTTTAGCAATCAGGATGTTGTCATTCAGAAAGTGATTGGAAATCTGACTCAGTCTTTCAAGGAGACAGTGGCATTCTCAGTCAAGTCCCTTCCTTCATCTAGCTCTCCTGTAGACCTTGAGCAGTTTAGAAGCCTGCTCAGAGAAGAGCTTACTCAGGCCCGTGCAAATGACACATCAGACCTACAGATCTTTGCTACTACAAGAGAAGTCAGTGGCTTTGTTCGTGAGCACCTGCAGGATGCTACTGCTTCTCAGGAGGCCATCAAAATTAAAGTGGATCATTACTTTGATCAGATTTTCACCATGCATCAGTTGAACCATCACTTCAAGCTCATGCTAGAAACTATGAAGCTGCCTCCTGTAACTAAAGCTTTCAAAGAACAAGTTAGCAAGCTACGAGAGTTGACCCCGGCTTTGGATAAATTCTTGGAAAACAAAAATGACTTCTTATCTGCCATGGATAGAGGAGGAAACATCATCATGGATTTCAGGAATCTGCTCCTACCTTTTCTTCATGTGGACTGCACACCTGTTATAGTTCCTCCTACCATACCTATCTCCAACCCCAGTGGTTCATCCATAATGTCCCCTGCTGATGCCCTCAGAAGCCTTAGACCACTGATACCTCGGCAAGCTACTCACTACAAGCCTTCAGGAGCATCTGTTGCTGCCCCTCCAGACATTCCTGCTACAATTCCTAAGCCTGTTGATCTTTCACCTACTGCTCAATCTCCTTCCTCCAAAGGAAAAGATCCCTTACCTACAGATGAAGAGGCTTGAGTCTGTTTATGTTTTTTTATAGGGATCATGTATTCACATTTTGGGTCATGTAATGTACTCATTATTAATACAATGTTTATTTTCTCTCTCTCTGTCTTTCTTTTTGTTAATCCCAAAGGGGGAGAAATAGGGAGAAATTGGGAGAAATAGGGAGAAATAGGGAGAAATAGGGAAAACTCGGGGGAGAAATGAAGAGAAATGAACCTATACAAAGAGGGAGAAATCCTTGAGGATTATACCTAATTTTTTTTGTGCTCATATTGCTAATACTGTGTTTTGCACACTTCTCTCTGATACATCTATATTTCATTCCATACTGACATAATTTGTGATTATCAAAAAGGGGGAGATTGTTGGAATCACCTGTTTTGATAATCCCAAATCATGCTTAAACATTGATTATGATGTATTAAAACCTTGCATTAATCTTATTATTCTATGCTTAAACGTATTTTATTCTAAACAGCTCATATTCTTACTCTCATAACTTTACTGTAACAGCCTACAATAGTATTTACATAAGTTTAGTATTGTTAGCTAAACAGTCAGAGTTTTCTTTTCAAAGTCACAGTTACAGCTAACTGTCACCTTAAGTTACTGTTGCAATAAGTTCACAGTTACAAGGTTACAGTCGAAGACTAATACAAGCTTACAGTCATGAGTCTACCGCTATCTATTGTCAAAGCTCACAGACAAAGGTCACAGTTACAAGACTTCTGTTCAAAGTTTTCTCTGCTCAAGTTCACAGTCGAACAAGTCTACAGTTGGAACAAGTTCGCAGTCGAACAAGCCCACAGTCATAAGTCTACAGTCAAGGTTACAGTTAGACAGCTTCTGTCGACTAAGTCTACTGATGATCGAGGTCTACAGTTGACAAAGGTTACAGTTATACAAATTTGATATTACAAGTCTACAATTAGAGAGGCTACACTTACATGGAGTAAAAGCTACCATTACAAGCCTACAGACAGCAAGCCTTTTGTTCAAGTCAGCAGTCAGAAGGAAGTCCACAGTTGGAAGACCACAGTTGAAGTCCACAGTGACATACACTCTCGACCAGTCTATTATTATTATATTTCTACTTTTTTTCTTTATCAATTTGATTAATACTAATCTAACGGTCATGTCTAGACAAATTAATACAACTAACATTATTTATTGATATTTGCAGACATATCAAGAAATAATACAATGTACGAGGAAGATCGCACGTGTAACTCAAGACTATTTATCTTGTCGGCCTCGGGTGAACAAAAAGGGCATATATGGAGGATTATAAAAAGAAGAGAGAAGCATTAAAGAAAAAGAATGAATGGAATGAAAAGAACAGTGACATACACGAACAAGAATAGAGGAAGGACACACAGAGTCTAACATCTACAACTGAGATGGAGATATGCATATACAAAAAAAGAAGAACTCTCGAGCATTCATTCTGAAGAACAAAAGAGTATCAAGTGAACCGACTGAAAGAACCATCTCCTAAAAGCCATGCTGTGAAGCACTCAAACTCAAAGAAGCTGATCACTTGAACATCTGGATGTCTGGAAATCACGACACTCTGTTTTAGTGTCAACTTACAGAAAAAGGACCAAAGCTTCAAGTCACTCATTCCTACGAGTCCAGAACTGATCTGCCAACACTATAGAGCACTCTAAACCTTCTTCTTTCTATCTCTTGCTCTACTGTGTTTAAGTGTTTTACATTTGTGAGCAGTGTGTTAGTATTACACACACTTTCTCCTGTACTTAAACTGAGGGATACTGAAAATCCCTATCCCAAACCTTTTTACATTTGTTTTCCCACGTATAACTGTGGAAGAAGCCTGGTGTGGCTTGATCTTTTGTTTTCCCACGTATAACTGTGGAAGAGGTTGTCAAACCCGGACAGTTTGTGAAAACTGTTGTAAAGCCCGATACAGGCTGTGTATCAATCTTTATTATAAAATTTCTTGGTGGCAGGTGATCACCAAGTGGAAGAGGACTAATTCTTAGCTTAAGACTGAACCTCTTGTTTGAAATAGCTTGTTATTCTTTTCTTTACTTTGCTTTTCTTTTATCCGTTGTGCCCCTTTTTCTTAAACAAGAAATCCGTTTTTGCATATACTCTGATAGTCAATTTTGGTTAAGTGTGTATAAGAGATTTGTTTAGTAAACTTGTTTCAAAAGTAAAGTTAGTCATCAAACTAACCTTACTGAGGATTAATCAACCTTAGAGAAACCTGTTGAACAATAAGTCACCTATATCTCTACCGCCTTAATTGACTGGGCTGTTTTTCAATTTGGGGGATTTAATCTTAAAAGATTTCAACAGAAATTTTTAATTGGAACTCAATTCACCCCCCTCTTGAGTGTCCACTCCGACCAACATTAATGATAAAAATAATGTCCAAGGAATAATGGTGAGTGACATTTAATGTAATCATAAAAATGTAAATGATATCACAATAATGTATAATCCATAAATACGTAATGCATGATTGAATGACATCCTTTTATCTGAAATTGTGTTTTGACACAAAGGAAAGTATTTATTATGATTTATGTATTTAAATTAAATATATGAAATAAAAATTACATTCCTTATTTATTTATCTATATCTGTTGAAATAATGATGTCATACATCATTTCAAGAATCCATTTCGACACTTTAAAAAAAATTTATACTAATATTATTATTATTAATATAATTTCAATGATTAATGGAATAAATGAATCTTCTAATAATATCCATGTAATAATTTTTATGAATCTATATATTGAATAATTTTTATGGAGAAAAGAAAATTCATTCACATTGTATGTGATAAAAAGAAAAATCCTTTGAAATAGATTTAACGATATAATGATTCACTTTTTTTGGAAAAAATTAAATTGAATCCATTAACAAAAATTAAATTCAATTTAATTCAAGTAAAATGATTAATTTACCTATAGTTTAAAAGAAGATAAAAACTTATATAAAATAAATTAAATAATATGTATATGAATGTGAAATATTCTAAAACAAAATAACAAAAATAAGGTCATATGTTTATGAAATAAATTTATCTATATTTTTTATTAACATAGAGTTGAAAACATGAAAAAAAACATAGAAACCAGAGAAAAAACTAGAAAATATGAATATACATGTGTTTTATGAAATAAAGGGTATATAATTCTTCCAATGTAAATTTAAACATTAAAAATCCTAAATAAGAGTGAGATTATAAAACAACCCATTACAACTATAATACCTATTAAAAAAATAAAAATAAATTGAAATCATGTATTAAAAAATTAAATCCCATGATTAAACAATTATTTATATACGATTTTAATGGGGTAGAATATAGGGTATACAAATTAAATTACATGGGTATTATAAAATATATCTCATTGGATAATTCATTTTATAATAGTTTGGAAACCTTTCATTAAATAGTTATTAGTTATACTAACGTACTATGGTTGTTTAGCCAATATGTCCAAAATCATTTTATTGTTATTGATCATTTTTAAAATAGTCACAAAATAGTTCTATTGTCAAAAAATAATAATAATTTCAGGGATATAATTTTTTGGTTACTGTATACAATTTTAGGGTGTTACATTCTTTTTTGTAATAGAAAAATGAATTATATTGCTTCATGAATGTGGTATTCCACAAAGATGGACATGTAATGTATAATTTTCCAAAAAATGGATGTTAAATTATTTAGGTGACATTAAAATCATATTGAATTATAATTAATTCATATTTACCTTATTTATTTAGTAAATTCATATTTGTAAACATGCAATTATTTCTATGTTCAAAGTTGAATTACAATGCAATTTGGAGATGGTAGTCTATTTGTACACCCGGTATATGTTTTAATTTGTCATTGGATAGAAGGAAGATAGAAATTGGATGTATCATTAAAATTAAAATATCACCATTTAGTAAATATAATCATTATTATTTTATGATTATTATTAATGATTTTTGTGTGGTTTAAAATGAATGGTTCTTGAAAAATTGTTAAGAATATATACCTCATATTTTGGTATCCTCATTTGGATTATTACATATGTTATCATGAAGTGGTATATTTTGATTAGAAGTATATATAGGTTCAGAAAAATAATGTCTATAAGTTAATTTTGTAGGTATTTGTTGAGATATGTGTCTTAAGAAGTGTTAACAAGAGACTAGAAGAGGTGGTCACTTATAAGAAATATGTCTGGAAGACATTTAAATAATTGACACCTTTTGATATGATATAATTCATATTTATTTCATTTGAATCTGAATTTCCATATATTAAAATATTATAAGGTTATGTTAAAAATAATACTATATGGTTATATTTAAGAAAGTGTTTCTTCTATTATCAGGATTTAATGCCCCTTTATTTTTAATCAAATTTTACAAATTCCTTCCATAACAAGTGTGATAATTTTTTCCCACGAATTCAATTCATTATGAAAATATATTTAGATAATCTTACTACAGAATATTAATAATGAAGATTCCGATTATTTAATCTATTTAAAAAAATACTTTAACCCAATAATTTACTCACTAATATGATTGGAGAGAAACATTGTAGGATTCAGAAATGGGAAGAAAAAAATTTCTCGCACTAACAAAACCTTAGTTAGAATCCCCATGTGAATATTTTCTAAACCAAATGTTCCAGATAACAAACATTCTCCTTTTATGGGATTTATAGATATTAATATTAAGGTTTTATAATGGAGCTCACAGATCAGTTCTAGAACTGGACTTCTGAAAAGAAGAACTCCAGTATTTGACAAAAGGATAATTGATGGTTTCTATTATAGGACCCACCGTTGTGATATCAAACTGAGATAAAAAAATACACATTCCCATAGTTTTCTGATGTCATCCCTAACAATGTTGAGATGTTAATTATTTCCCTACCTCGCCAGTATCGGGGACGATATGTGAGCAACTGGGCTCCATGATCAGACAAGAATGTTGTATTGGATGTGGAATCAACCATGATAATATTTGACATAATTACCTAATACTGAGTCATACAATCATCATCAAATATCAATGGTTTACCTTCATTAAATGGATATGTTTGTGAAACCATAGATGTTGAAATAGTCACCATAGAATGTTATGATAGGAAATAGGACCAATCCCCATGTTGGACACATCCTCTATAGAGACCTCAAGGAGGGGAAGACAAAACTAATTTTTTAAATAGTAACCTCTGACTAAACCACCATTATAAACTATCCAAAAATCCCTTATATAATAGATAGAACACTAGTACACCCTCATGTACATATGTATCAACTAAGACTTAAACATTACACATTCCAGTAATTATGAAACTTGATATAACATTATTTTCAAAAATATCATTTAAGTTTTGAGGTTTAGAGAATTGTGATAAATTCTTAAAAAGTAAATTCATACATTAAAATGGACTCTAATACTTATTATATATTTTTTTAACTAATGGATACCATTTATAAAAAACAACTTTTATTTTCAAGGAATTTCTTCAATACATTCATCATTAAATATTATATTTCCTTACCAATCTATAGAACATAGAAAAACATTTAAAACATGGTATAATAATAAAATTTATATTAAGAGTGGTAAAATAAATATAAATATTAGTTTAGTGAAAAACATGAAAACCCATTAAAACCTTTTCTTAAAACACAATACCATACATAGAAAAATTAAGCTGATTCCTAGAGACTTCACTACCATATCACTCATATATTCACCATTACAAATGGAAAAACCATAAGGTCAATTTATATATTATTATTTTCCAATTAATTGTATCTCCATAATGGGGCTCACCCATCTTATAATATATATCAGGCTCATGTGTATTCATTATCAATATTTAGGATTAACCCATCATATAAACTATATCATCCTCAACCATGAGATAAAATGTGGGAATTACTTTAATATATAATGTAGAAGGACCATTTCATTAATAAAACCCCTGAAATATATATTAAATGTTTCATGGAAAAAATCTGAAATCAAAATACACTTTTCATGTAAAAATAACTTATATAATCTAAAAACTATGCCCACAAAAATGTAGCAAAGATTTTTCTAAAAAACTCTGAAAATTTATAAATTAAACATTAAAAAAATTAAATATTCATGAAATAATGAAATTCCATTTATTCAATATATGTTATAAAAATTCATTTTTTTATTTCTGAAAAGTATTTGAAATAGAAACATTAATTGTTAATTGTAAAAGAATGTTGTTAACATAAAACATTAAAAATATTCATTTTTGATATAATTTGAGGAAATTAGAAACCTGGTATTTTTAAACCTTATATACCATATGAACACATTCATAAAATAATTTTAAATAAACATACCTGATTGATATGTATTTAAAAATAAATCAATAATTCATTTAAAATAATGTTTATATAGTTAAAAATTATCATACCTTATGTCTGACTCATCATGTACAGTCGTTATAATAAAAAATAATATAATTAGAATAATGATTTAATTTAATAAGAACCATTTAATTTTTTTATTAATCAATATATATCATTTTTTATCATGTTATACCATTTACATATCTATTTATGTTCACATCAGACGTTTTGGTGATATTGAGTACATGATTCTGAAATGAAATTGTTGTTTTGTACATAGTCAATGTGGTCATTAGTAAATAATCTCCAGATTAATGTTAATAAAATTATAATAACTATAATATATAAATTATGCTTCTATTTCCATCCATTATGTATGAATATGATTAATGAACTATAAAACTATCATGGAGATGGTATGTCATTCGTACGCACGAGTAACATTTCTATTTTTCAATGATCATTGTGAAAAGTGGGTAAATATAATTTGAATGTTACATAATTACAATAATATCATATATATTATATCTTTTCATAAAATATAATTATATATATAATTCATGATATATGGTGATGAAAAAATAATCACATCGCTTCATTGATGTTATAGTTCAAAAGAACACGTGAACCACATAATCATTTTAATGTGCATAGAAAATTAAGAACATAAATTATATATTATTATATAATAATGATAAATATTTCATGAATAACATATATATATTTATATAAATTAATTTAACCATTATAATCACTTTTGATATATGCTGATAGAAAAAAAATTACATTAGTCTTTGATGTGGTAGTCTTCCAGACACAAGAAAGGTTAATTCATTTCCTATTTAATGGATGTAGATATTGATTTTGGTGAATATATTTTCCATATAACATCCAAGTATACTGAGGATTCTGGAGATATTATTTCATCATGGTTGAATATAATTTCAATAATGTGGAAGAAGAAATAAAATTGAAATACTTGATTAAACAATACCTCTTCATCAAATGATCTCTTTTTCATAACATCATAAGACTACTATGGATGGTTTTATTACTAATATAAGACCTCAATAATTTGGTGAGAGATTATATGAAGGTATTTGTGTTATTATTAGATGAAAAAAATGGAATTTTACAAGTGATTAAATGATAAGAATGGGTGACTTTTTATTTGAGAGGGGAGGTGTACTCTTGGAATTTTTCAAGTAATTATATTAATAACAATTACTTTTTTATTAAAAATGGTGAAAACCATAAAAATTTATAACATTGGATGATTATGGAACGAAATATATTAATTCATTTAATTTTATAAAATGTTTGACTTTTTATAATCCATATTATTTTGTTTTAACCCTCATTTAATCTATTCAAATTGTTATTATAATATCATGTAATTTACACTATCAGGGTAAATATAATTATATTAAAATTAAAGAAGGATAATAAAATATA
Source organism: Viscum album (assembly GCA_963277665.1). Taxonomy (NCBI): domain Eukaryota; kingdom Viridiplantae; phylum Streptophyta; class Magnoliopsida; order Santalales; family Viscaceae; genus Viscum; species Viscum album. Next base: position 1,298,676,823 of record OY728161.1, read on the forward strand.
TATTATTTAAATTTTTATAATTTAACAAATTTTTTGACAGAATTTTATAGTTTTCGAATTTTATATAATTAAATAGAACATTAGTTATTTTATAAATATCATTAATGTCAATTTTGGGGAAATTCATTACATGAATTTGTTAAAAATATAATAAAAATGTGATATGATCAAACTAACTCATTTAAATAATCAAAAACTAGTAAATTTCAGTGATAAAATTATTTAATAAAAATAAATATATAAAAAAAATATTTTGGGATTTTTAATATCATTTATTTAAAATTTTGATTTATTAATCAATTAATTCATCATCATTATATAAGCCTTTAAAGGAACTATTTCCTTCATAAAAAATAAATATAAATTACCATGATTAATATAAAAACATTACCTTTTGAATGAATATTTATAGTATAGAATATACACTACATATCTCCATATTAAATATTTTATATACATGAAAAACATGGTTTTGATATCTTTAACGATTCATTAAAAAATATTATAGATTTCATAATCTCCTAAAATTGGTTTTTATATGATCTAATTTCGGACCACATACAATTTTGGTTGAAAACACAAGTTCAATTTATTTAGGACATGTGGTAAGGAAATTTTATAATATTTAAAATAATATTTTTACCCTTAATTACATGATTTTCAATTAATCGGGAAAATAAAAAAAATTACTAAAGATTCTATTCATAATTTCCAAAATTAATATGGACTAATTTAATAAATGTTGGACAAGTTTTTTGAATTATTGAATCCAATTTTCAAATTACAATACATATAAATTAAATAAAAATTTAAAAATTAATCTCCTACACAGAAGAAGAAATTGTGTTTTAAATATAAAATCATAAAATATATTAAACTGATTTTATATAAAAATTCAATGTGAAATTCATAAAAATTTCCAAAATCGGATTAATAGGTAATAATTTATATATTTATACATAAATCACCTTATTATTTTTAATTTAACACTAATAATATATTTGATGAAAAATAAGATTTCATTTAAAATGTATTATTTTCAGTATTCACCAAAATATAATTCTAATTAGAAAAATACATACAATTAAACCATAAAAGTATGGATATTAACAATTAATATAATAAAATTATTTTGTAAAATATAATTTTCAAAATACTTACGACATGATTTTAAAAGTGTTCTCTATCAAAAGGGGGAAAACACCATTTTTTGAAAAATACTTCTTTTATCTGTTAAATAGAATTTTTTCTCATATATTTTATAGAAAAAATATAATATGAATTTTATTAATTATATTGAATATGTAATATATATATTTAATTAATTCAAAACCATCTAAGTGTTATTTTATATTTTTCTAAAAGAACATCTTCATATTTATTTAATTTTTTAGAAAAAAATTTCATTTTATTATAAAAATACATTTATTATTAGTTATTTATAATTGGTCCCCAATGAATTAGTTATATACATATGTTTAACTCTATTTTAATAATACATTTAATCATGTTCTATACTAAAATTCAAAAAGATTGGTCATAATGATAACATATAAATAATAATATTATGTTGTTTGTTTATGTCTTATCAGGGGTATGATGTTTCCTATCAAACATTGTACCTATTAAAAAATTCAGGATGTTACATTATCCCAACCATTAGGAAAATGTTTCCTCGAAATTTGGAATTTAGCCTAAGTAACTATGGTCTAACATTTCAAAATACCTTTATTACCATTTAATATCAGAAAGATGACTTACTAAACATCCACATTTACAAAAATAAATGGAGTATGATTATCACCTGAGATAACACATACTAGGTTTTCATGTTATAAAATAAGTACATGGAAGGTAAATAAAACTATCATGTTCTGATAGAGTGTCATAGAATACATGGACAATATAATATTAACAATCACAAAACCATGAATATATGATGGGAGAATATGGTCATTGATTTCTCAGTAACAAAAGTAAATGGATAATGTTTTTGTTTGAAAATATTTTTCAAATTGTTGATGTATTATTTTATTAGATAGACTAAGAACATGATAAAAATAATTAAATGATGTGTAGAGTTTTAAAAAAATTAATTCCCTCCAAAAACACAAATTTTTTATCAGATTATGATTATTTAAGATGGGTTTTTCTCTTCTAAAGCTTATGAATCTACATCTAGAGAATAACATTATCAACAAAAGAATAACTATTTATTTCTTCTTTATTAAGACATTAAACAAAAAAAAATTAGTATAAGTTATGATAATTTCCCAAAAATAATATACCTAATATAAGAAAAAAATCATGAATCTCAAAAATTCAATTTCAATACACAATGTTAATCCTAAAACATTCAACAAAAAATTCCCATAAATTTCTTCAATATAATCCAAAAAATGATTGAAAAAAATATAAGGATTTGATCACATTATCATCAATGATAAATTAACCATTTATCTCAAAATAACATCAACAACTATTAAACTTTCATAACAAAAATTCATTTTCCTAAATCACATAATTTCTATTATATTCTAATTATTTTTATAAATATCCTAAATCACAATAATTCTGCAATAAATTAATAATATATTATAAAATATAAATCAATATTGAATTCTGAAAAAAAAATCCCATAGTATTTCTTTTACCATCTTCATATAGGGTTCCCAAAATAGTAAATGTATTTCGAAATAAAATGGTCACTTATTCTTGTAGTCATTTTCTAATCCCTTTGTTATCTATTTGATAAAAGAAATGTTCTTAAAATAACGTATTCATTATCAATCAAATGATTTAAATAAAGAAAAATGGATACCAATTTGGACATCACATTGGCCAATGGTAGCTGATTTAACTTTTTTTCCCTTCTTATGTGGGTTTGAGTCCATAGGACATCATGAATGTGTCATATTTTCTCTGTGGCATCCTAACATTTTATTACATAACATTACTAGACATTTTACAAACTGATGATCATTTAATGTTTAGTGTCTTGGAAAAAATCTATATAATACATGAAAACATAAAACACTCTAATATTCTATTTAAATGTATTCTTGAAGGTTAATCCTAAGTACACATATTGGATATCATAACATGGGGACATACATTGAATGAAAGGGTGAGTATAAGGGAAAGTAAAGGAAAATATGTAAAATAGTTTACATGTGAATTTGAGAAATATCAATAATAAAATGTGTAAAATAATAAATGAATGATAACTGTGAAAATAATAATAAAAATATCTTGTATAATAACTTAGTGATGTGGATAAAATTTTAAATTTATACATTTATAAGCATATAATTGTTTTCATTCACCAATGTGTTATAAAAACTTACCAAGGTTATTCAACAAGGTAATATAAAGTGTTTCATGTCAAAATATTAATTTCACGGCACATTTAATTAGAGAACCATTATGGTACAAACCTAATATGTAAATATTTTATTTTTATCCAAATAGATCATAATGAAACACAACATGAAAAACCCAATCAGAATAAAATGATTGGGTTTCCTACCAAAATCATGGCATTTTAAAAAGCACTTAAAAAAAGATCATTATGTCATATATAGACCAAAAAAGGAAATGATGCATTTATGTATTTCAATTCTAGAAACAAATATATAATTTTATATGTATTAATTAATTCCACTAAAAATTAATTCTGATTGGGTTTCACCTTATGAAAATAAAAACAATTATTGGCGAAAAAGAGAGATATTTTTAGACTAAAATTATTCAGTATAATGGGTATAAACCATGGTTTTATAAAACATTACAAATAGTAGGGACATGGTAAAAACATTATTAAAGGACTAATAATACAGTATTGGGACATAATAAGATGAAAATAAGAACATATAATTAAAAGATGAATGACATACCACATAAAAAAGAACTTCAAAGGATAATAGAGGTTTAGAATTCCCTTACCCTGAAGACTGAATTCTATAACTCTATGATCAGGACTTTGAGGGATTGAAGACACCCTAGGATACACTTTTGTAGTTGGAACTAGAAAAATAATTGTTTATGATGGATTTTTAATGATTAAAAACCATGTAATGGGTGGTTATTTATAGTAAAATATGTGATGTTTTTTTATTTTAAAGGGACACCTAAATAGTGGTATTTATGAAACCATGGGCCTGCCCATGGTATTATCCCAATTATTGGACACTAGGAACATTTAATATAATATTTTATTTCACATTATTCTACTGATATCTTATCATACTCATTACATCATTGTGAAATCGTTATGATGTCATTAAACATACAAAAAACTCCAAACTGTATATTTACTACTAATCGAAAATTCAATTATTTCAGAAAAATCTAAAAAATTCACACTTACCATTTTTTGACGTGTGGAAATCAAAAATGATGTATATTTTATAAAAATTTATTTCATTTTAAATTAAATTAAATAATTAATATATTAACACTTAACTAATAATTTCTATAACATTAATTTATTTGTACTATAATATAATTATATCACATTAGCATTTAAGAATAATAAAATATATTTATACATTTATAGTTGAGTTTTAAATTATGTTGGCCAAATTACTATTCATTATGGTAAAATTTCTATTCAAAAGGATTAAGAAACTATTCACCAAAAAAGTTATGTAGATCTTATTAGACTCTAAATATCTTACAAATCACAACCTTGTATGTCTATTTTTCAAAATTCATTTCATGGAATTAATTATTAAAGAAATATATAAAAAATTATTATTTACTATTAAACAATTACTATTCAATAGTAAAACACTATTCATATAATAATATTTGTCGAAAAAATATTATTCATCAAATAATGAATATTTTTAGAAAACTACTAAAAATTCACCATATATTTATTTTGGAATTTGAAAATAAAAAATGATGTTTATTTTATCATAGTAATTTTATATGTATGAGAAATCATTGAAAAGTGAAAATTGTTTACTTAAAAATTGAATTTATCAATGTAGTCTCTATTTAACATATATTTTATTAAGAAAATCTATTCTTATAATGGAAATGATTAAGTTAAAATTTTATTTATACAACTGGTTTACAAATAGTAATTAAGTCCTAGTTACATAACCCATTATAACACTTTCATAGGATCTAAAATTAATGTGTGTGATGGTGATGCACTCTCTACGAAACTCAGATAACATCGCGTGAGTGGTAATCTCTACTAACCTGAACTTCTCCCATATGTGGTTTTGTGCAAGCATAACATATAGAACCTCAGTATGGTCATGGTCTAAAGAAAATCCCCATGACTCTACCTACTTTATAATCTCTAACAAATGGGTTTTGTATGTACTGTGTCTAATAGATGAGGCAATCAACACTTCTTTTTACATTAATTATACTTTATCATTTTGATCTATAAAAAATAATTTTAATGTTAAAAATTATTATTGTTTTCCATGGTCATATTAACAAATGGTCAAATCTCATAGAAAAATTTTCATTCATACTTCTCATGTTTTATTTATTATTATATATTAAAACATGCATCTTTAGGAAAAAAATATTATCCAAAATTTTGGGTCATTAAATTCTTCATACTTAATATATTTTGTCCCCAAAATATCAAATCATACCCTCAGAAGTGAAAATGTGTGGATATTTCTGTCTCGTTGTCTCCTCTGGTTCCCATGTGGATTCTTCATATATGTGGTTCATCCACAACACATTAACGTGTGTGGTTGTGTTGTTACATAGAATGAAAATCAAATAAAGTACATGCTAGATTTTAGATAACAATAAGAGTACCTTTTTCCATATTATTTTGTGCTTCGACTTTAGCCATCTTGGTTGAAAAAGAACGTCCTTGCTCCCTTGTACTATGCTAAGGCTGATGGTGATTCCCCTCTACTTTCCTTAGAGTCAAAAAATTATTGGAAAGTTCCCAATATGTCCACACTTGAATAATTAGACTTTATATTGGACTTACACATTCATTTCATTATCGTTAGTGTTTGAAATTTGAGGTTTCACCTCAATATTCTATTTCTGACCAATATGGTCATCTCCCCACACTTATAACACTTCCCGATCATGCATTGAAATATCCATGAATGCATTTACCATAATTTTTTTACAAATGAGATGTTTAAAATTCTTCCAACCTCATCTCTGATCAATGATCTTCCCCAATATTGGCTTCACTGATCTCTACCATTCATTGGATTTAACTTACCATTCTATCGTACTAAACTCTAGTTTTACATTCATAACACTTCTTACAATACTATCAAAACTATAACAGTTTCGGATGGCTATATTCTTCTATTAATGATGTCTTACTCCACCTTAGAATATATAAACACTTTAATTAGTATCAATTACAATGATAGAGGGGTTATGTGAGAACCTTGTGAAAATAATCTCATATCTTCCCATAGATTCAATATTCTTCTGGTTCTGCTTGAGAAATTACTTCACAATTTTCATTCTAATATAATAAAGGAAATACATATTGATAAAGATCCATATGAACTATTCTCAATCCATATCTTTAGTCACCCCCTTGGCCTCATGTATTTAATCATTTCCCACCACTGGTAATCTTTTCTCTATAAGGGGTAAACATCCAAGGTGACTTTCCCTAGATCAAAACTAAGAAGTATATAAAGATCTTTTATACAGATCATACCCATGGTTCCATAATGAATGGGTCAGTAGATCTACAGAACATTGGTGGTCATTGATACATAAAGGACTCAACTTAATATTGTTCTGTTCTTGGTGAAATTAGTCACTCATATTGATATGTGTTATTTCCCACAACATGAGTGATTTGATTCATCATTCTCATGAATTCTTCAATTCTGGATTCCATCTGAAGGTCTTCTACACAAGGTTGACTGACATCACTATTCGCATGGTTCTTCTTATTTCCTACAATTTTAAAAATGACAAAAAACAATAGTAAGAATAATGTTTGATTTAATAATCTTACAATTATAATGGATTTGTATGCCTTAAATCATCTTTTATAAACACATTATTCACTATTAACAATTACATTTTCTATAAATCCTTCATAATCGTACATAAAAACATTGTCATATACCAACCATATCCCACATGAGTGTTGAAATAAGAGTTAATTAAGTCATGTTGTTGTACACTAAATCTCATTTGAGTCTAGATAAAAAATGATCTTTTCATGTTTTACCACTAGAAAAATATTTTCATGATCCACATACACATGTTTATATCCATAGAAAGACTTATTAGTTTGGACACCACTTACCAAAAATTTCACCAAAATAACAATAAATTTTTCTATATTTAAACATATCTGTAGTGTTATTCCTAAATATTTCATATCCTAATTTACAAAAATAACTAAATTATCCTTGGATTTGAATTATGGAATCCCTCTTTTTATTATATAAATTTACTATAAATTTTACAAATAGATGATCATTTATGGTATATTGTCTTGTAAACAAATTTAATTATACATGAAAACCAAAAATATTAATCTATTCAACATGAAATTATTTTTCAAGGTCCATCCTAATTATAATTATTTCAACTCATAACCTAGGGACATTCATCAATGGAAATTGTGATGAGAATGCCCAGTGGTGGAAAAAAAGCGAAATAGTATTCATGTGAAAAGCATCAATATAAATAAGATCCTGAGAAAAATCATAAATGAATGATAAAGAGGCATATAAAAATAATAAAATCTTGAATAATTCTTGTAATATGTTTCTAAAACATTTAATATATACACTCATGTTCATATAACCTAGTTCCTTCTCAATGGTGTCATAAAAATTACTAACGTTATTCACCTAGGTATCCTAAAACATGTCATATCTGAAATATAATTACATTACCCAATGAATTATAGAATTATATAGGGAAAACATTAATTTTTTATTATTTTCAGGTGATAGACATAGATGATAATGAATTATTTCATAAAAAATCCAATGTGAATTAAATAAATGGGTTTTATATCAAAATCATGACGTTTTAAAAAATCCCTTAAAACATGATCATTATTGCATTTATAACCCATGTCAAGGGAATGATGGATTTATATATTTCCATTATAGAATAAAATAAATCATTTTCTTATATTTATGAATACCCATATAAATAAATTATTATTTGGTATTTACATAATGAAAATTAAATAATTTCTTTAGAAAAACAGAAATACTTTCAGATGAAAATTCTACAGCATAACAGGTATGAAACATGGTATTATAAAACAATAAAATGAGAGCGGACAAGGTTAACCCATTAAAAAATATGATAATACAATATATGGACATATTTAAATTTAAATAATAACATGGAATGTAAATTTGAAAGACACACTGTATAAAAAAGAACATGAAAGGAAAAGAGATGATGATAATTAACTTTTTTGAATATTAACATCTAAAACTCTATGATCAGAACCTTGAGGGTTTTATGAAACCAAGGTAGGACTCTGTGGGGAGTTGGAACTATTAATAAATAGTATAGAATGAATTTTCAATGATGGGAAATGAAGGAATGGGGGGTGTTTACATTAAAATAGATGGAGTTTTTTTAAGATTTCAAAGGACACCTAGTTAGTGGTTTTTGAAAAACGATCGTCATTCCCATGGTATTTTCCCATGGAATTGGCCTCATTGGATAACTGATATCATATATTAATCTACAATAGTATACCAGAATATTATCTTAGTAATTAATTCATTATTTCCTATTTATGAAGTCATCAAACTTGCCGACAATTCAAAACTGTATGTTTACTATTCATCGAAAATTTAACAATTTTAGACAAATCTCAAAAATTTCCCCTAACCTTTTTTGACATGTATAATTAAAAAATAATTTCCATTTAATAAAATTTAATTTACTTCAAATTAAATAAAATATTTAAAATATAAATACATAAAATAAAATTTCTAAAACAATTGATTACTTATATTATAATATAACTAAATCACATTACCATTTAAGATGACTAAAATATATTTATAGATTATTAGGTGCGGTTGTGATTCCAATGGTGAAATTAATATTCATAAGTGTAAAATTACCATTCAAAAGGGATAACATATTATTCACCAAGAAATTATGTAGATCTTATTTGATTCTAAAAACCTTACTGAATGCAACCATGTATGTCCATTTTTCAAAATTTATAACACAAAATTAAATATTAATTAATTAATTAATTAATTATTATTTACAATTCCTCAAATACTATACCTCATGAAAACACTTTTCTTCTAATACTATTCATCAAAAAATATATTATTCATAAATTATTGAAACATTTATAAAACAACTAAAAAATAATCGTAGATTAATTTTGACATTTTTAATTAAAAATTGATGCTTATTTTACTATAATAATTCTTTTAGTGAAATAAATTTCTAAAAATTAAAAAAAACTTCTAAAACCAACATATTAAAATTGTCTAAATTAAACATATGTAATATTGATAATATATATTAATAAAATTGAAATAATGAAATAATGGATTTATTTATACGAAGGGGTTATACAATTTAACTAAGGACTAGTTGAAAACCCCCTTATAAAACCCGCATTTGACCTAAGAGTAAGGTCTACAATGGTGATGGACTCTTAGGGATTCACGAATAAATTCACCCAAGTGGTAATCTAGAAAAACATGAACATCTCCCGTAGGTGATTTTGTTCAATATATACTTATTGAATTTCATAATTTTATTTTTCCAATGCAGATTCATGTGACACTACCTCCTTTCTATGTTGCAAAAAATGGGCTTCGTATGACCCGAGTCTACAAGATGATTCAATAGACTCTTCCTTGTAAATTAATTATCCATTATCATTTCAATCTATAAAAAATCATTATAATGATAAAAATTATTATTTATTCCAATGGTCTTATTAACCAATGGTAAAAATGTGATGGTAACATTTCATTTATACTTATGCATTTTTATTGATTATGACATAGTAAAACATAAATTTTCTAAAAAAATCTTATTTAATTGTTCAGGTTATTAAATTCACCCCTCTAATAGGTTGTCCTTTTTATTTATTTATTTTCATATAACATTCCCAAAAAATCATAGTGTCGTATAAAATAATGATTGTATATTTTATATCCCAATTTTATCTCAGACAATTCATTTTTCATCGAATGATGTAGTTACCCATAATTTCCTCAACAATATTTGTCTCAAAAAATATAGTCAATTAACATATAATTCAATAACATAGAGCCTAAATATCATTTTCTAGGATATTGATTTTTTTATCCACCCTATAAAAATGTATTAATTATGATATCCATAATTATTAAAAAAACAATATTGTTACCAAAGTTGTCTAAATCATGATATGATACAGACTCTAAGGAAATGGCCTTAATCATTACATTTTTAAGTTATTTTAAAACGATAAAAAATATTATTTTCCAAAATATAATTTAGGAATATAGTTTTTTATAATATCAAAATATATTATCAGTTTAACACATATATCAAAAGTGGAAACTTATACTCATTATCCATTTATTCCACCAAAGGAAACCCTTTTAAAATAAAACATGTTTTGTTTTCATGATACTTCTTCAATATGATAAAAAAATTAATATTATATGTCCATAATATCATAACACCAATGAATGTAATTTTAAAACATGGTTTTAGAATTCTAATCTTAATCCAATGCATAATAGAAAGGAATCTGTTAGTCTAGTGAAAAACATGAAATCCCCTTATAACCATTTCTTAAAACTCAATAATAAGGAGAGAATAATCATGTTGGTGGCTTGGGACATCATTAACACACCACTCCTACATTCACATATAAAAATGTAATACCAATACATCCCACATCCTTATCTATAGTACCCAATGCATTGTACATCTATAATGGGGCTCACCCATTGTGTATGATATATCTGGATCACCAATTTGTCATGAGATGTATTTAGGCTCAACCAATTGTATAAGATAAATCGATCTCACCTGGGAGCTATAATGGGGCTCAACCCTTCGTATAAAAATTAAAATGACCAAATTATTAGTATACCCATTTAATACTCTCATAACTTCTTGTATAAAACACTTTTAGATACCAAATTACCCTTTTCATGTATGAATCATATTTAAAATCATGAAATAGAACAAAAAATGAAACCTATTTATTTGTAATGGACTATAAAAAATTATAAAAGATTCCATAATTAAATAAAGGTTCATTAATCCAGGATATATTTTTGAATAGATATATGTCAAGAAAATATTTTATTCCAATTTTGAAAATAAAATTAATGTGAACCATTAAAAGAGATTCTTAAAAGAAAGTCCACAATAAAAAAGGTCAAGATTATTCTTTTTTTATGAAATTTGAGCGAGATTATAACATTTAAATATTAAAAAATCAATTCCCATATTAATACATAAATAAAAAAATAAATACATGTTAATGAAAGGTATTGTTATAATAATAAATCATTAAATAATTTATATTAAAATTTATTATTTATAAATTTTATTACCCTATGTCTCAATTGTCACATATATTATTTAAAATACAAAATAATATATATAGTTTAATTATATTCATTCTTGAGATCATTTTTAATTATTATTATTCCTTTAATTTTACTCATTACCATGTTATAATAATTACATAATTATTTAATTTCACATTAGTTGTTTTGATTATATTCAGTAGATGAGTCCTAAATGGATTTTGTATTATGTTTATAGTAATATTGGTCATTATTACATCATTCATTGGATAATATTCATTATTTACTACTCAATTTTACTAGACAATATTACTTTTATATCTATCCATTAATTATGTATATGAAAAATAAAGTATGTTACAATTATGGAGACGGTAATCCATTAGTATGGATGATTAACGTTTATTGTTTTCAATGATCATTATATAGATATAGTTAATATAAATTTAAGTTTAAGAAACTATAATAATATTATATATATCAAATTATTTATTTAAATAAACATACATATAACTTACATGTGATTTTGTTTCTAGAAATGAATCACATCACTTCATGGAGGTGATAGTTCACACATACACACGAACTACATTATGATTTCTTTGTGCATGAAAAAATATTAATGTTAATAACATATTATTATTTAATAATTATTAATTATAAATTAAAATGATATATATTAACATTAATTAAATCATTATTACCATTATAGATAAATAGTGATGGATAAAAAATTATTTTGATTCGCGAGGTGGTAGTATGTCAAACACTAGAATGATTAATTATTTCCCTATTTGGGGGGATTGGAGATCATTTTTTGTGATTATTTTATCATAATAAAATATTATTATAATTAGAATCATGGATTTACTATTTAATTGTGATTAAATAATATTTAAATATTGTGATTGAAGAAATTAAATTGATGTATATGATTGAAACAGAACCTCTCCATCGAAAGATCTCATTTTCTTAACACCTTAATAACACTAAGGGTGGTGTTCTGCCACAAGTATGATCTCTATAATTTTTTGGTGGGATTCGTGGAATGGTTTTTAGAAGATCATGTATAACCCAAATTAGTTTTTAATTGTTATGAAAAGAGAATAATAAGTGGCCTTTTATAGAAGAGGGGAGGGGTACACCTAAAATTATTCAAATCATTAAATTAACATAAATTATTATTATATTTAAAATGTTTTAAACCATATTAATTTCGAATATTGGATGATTATTTGTCTAAATACCTTAATAAAATTTTAATTAGTTGTGATTTGAATATTGTTTTGATCCTTATCTTTTTGAACCACTGTAAAACCTTTTTAATTCAAACTGTGACATCTTGTAACATACATATTGATGGTTAATTTAATTACGAGAAAATTTAAAAAGATGGAATAATGAAGAATTGATGAAATTTTGATACATAACCAAATTAGTTTTCAGAATTTTATATTTTCATGAATTTTATATCATTTAATAAAATAGTATTTATTATAAAATATCATTACTGTCAATTCTCACACTATTCGTTATATAAAATTTTAAATGTATCACAACATGATTCTTTTAAACCATTTCTTTTAAGTAATCATTAAAATATACAATTAATCTATAAACGTATTTTTTGAAATTAATTATATCATAATATATTTAATTTATCATTTTTAATATCATTTATTTGATATTTCCATTAATTAAATAATTACTACATCATTATTGTCAAATCCTTTTAGGAAATTATTTATTTCATAAAAATAATAACAAAATTTCCAATATGAAGTTAAAAATTTTAAACATAAATTTAATATTTAAATTTCAACATAACCATTATATAAACACATATTTAAAAGGGTATATTTATGAAAAACACGAGTATGACATTATTGACTAATTTTAAAATCAATTTATTATAAATATCATTCTATCTTCCAAGTATATTAAAAAGGATATAATTTCTGCCCAAGGATGATTTAAGTCAATAATAACTAATAAAATGAAATTATTACATGTTTGAATATAATTTTATAACATTTATAATATTTTTTTACATTTAATTACCCAATATACCTTTATTCATGTTAATAAATAATTACACATGTTTCTATTCAGAATATCCAAAAAATTCTGGTGTATATTTAATAAATTTATATATTTTGATTCTAAAATTGGAATCAATTATTAAAAAGATAAAAGAAATAAATTGAAAAAATAAATTAAATAAAAATCATAATGATGGGTGGAGAAAATGTGTTTCCAATGTAAAAATATTCAAAATATTGAAATATTTATATATCTAAATTCATTTTAAAACATATTTCAATAGATTAAATTATATTAGTAGATAAAAAATTTCTCTAATTATTCATTTAAACCATTAATAAATATAATTTAATGCTATAAATTAGTTTTATGAAATATCATTTTTCAATTAGAATGCATTATTTTCAATATTCATTTTAAAATTGAACTTATAAAAAAATAAATATTTAAACCTAATTAATTTTTGTATTAATATTTCAAATAAAATGATCATTTATACAAATATAATATATAAATGTGTAAAAAATTATAATTAATGCAATTTCTCTATCAAAAGGGGTCAAATTTGATTTTTTAGAAAAATAAATATTTTTGGTGTAAAACTAAAATTAATCTAATATTTTGTCTATAAAACATAAAAGATAAATGTTAAAAATTATATTCAATATATTATTAATATTTTTCATTAATATTATCCAATACATATGATTGTATTATTTTAAAAACAAAATTGTTAACATTTAAATAGTTTTTTGGAAAAATATTCTATTTTATATTAAAAAATGTATTATTTTCATTTATAATTATTTTTAAAAAAATTATATAAACATGAGTAAAATCTATTTTAATAATCCAGTTAATCATTTTCATTCCAACAATTCTAATAGCTTTAGAATAACAATATCATTCAAATAATAATATTAAGTTGTTTTCTTAGGATCTATGCAGCATATCATATACCCAATTGAAAATAATATATATTTTAAAAAACATTAGATATTACAAAAAAAATCATCCTTATGGTCCCTTTTAATATCTCATACCTCATGTTGTTCCAATGAAGTGCTCTGTATAGAATGTGGGGGGATTGGTGTCTTTGAGTTTGGATCACGGACAGAAGTTGAAGCTAGCTATGTATTAGTGCTTGGAGTCTAAGCATGATTATCACCCGTAGAGTGGGACACTTCAACCCTAGCATCTCGATATTTGGAATGTCCTTTAGAAAAAAGGGATCCAAACTAATAGAATTTGTATTTTCAATTCCCTTTAAGGATAAATATACCTAAATATAGAACACCTCTTCATTACAAATATATTATTGGAAGTCCTCTTAAATGTCCGCTGATAGCTAGATGTGATAATAAAGAACCCATGAAAAATTTATTTCAATTCATTTTCGAGCACACCAATGATGTAACATGTGATAAATCATGTCCATATTGTTCTTGATGTACATGATCTGGTCGTCGATAATCTTTATGATTTCAAGGTATTGAAAAAGAAGTGAAAGATGATGAACTATGATCCATGGGTTAGAGCACTCAGAATCGTGACCGTAGAGGAAATCTATAGTTCTGATGAACATGAGGAATTTATTATTATGACACCTCTATGACTCACATAACCATGAAATAAAAAATATTCTTTATAAAGAACATTAATACTAAAATGGAAATCAATGGGGCCCTAATAGCTTCCAATCTATGTAATTCCCAAGAATAATTCATGTAAATTTTAAAGATACCAACCGGTGGCCAGCTTTGACCAAAATTTCTACCATTTTATGGGTGTGAATCATACAAGATTCATGAATTTCATCTGGTGGTAAGAATAATTTTTGTGAACCATAGAGTTATTCTAATTCCTTTAATGATATGCTTAATGTACCATAAAAGTGATAATATGTTTAATATTAGTATTATTTACTACTCATCAAAAAATTAAATATTTTATAAAAATATCTAAAATTCTAAATAATCGAATTTTGGAATGAATTTTTTAAAAAATAAATTCAGCAGATAAAATTAAAACTATACAAATTTTTATTTTATGATTTAATTAAATTCATTAATAAAAAAAATCATTATGATATAATTTACTTAAAATGAAAATATTTCATAATATAATCGATATATGAGTGTTTCCTTCTACCTGCATTCCAAAATTTCACCACAACATTATATTTATTTTCATTTCATTACAAAATATGGGTATTCAATCATACTAAATTCCTTATAATAACATTTTCCTTCATTAATTTTATAATTTTTTTGAAATTTAACATTACAAATATAATTCAAAAATATTATTCTTCTTGTGTAAATAATCTAAATACGATATTTAAACAAATATTAATCATGATCTAATTAATTTTCATCAAAGGGGATTACATGAAATTGGTGTAGAATAAACTTCCCCATTAAATAGATAATAAACACATTATGTACTATATAGATGTACGATGGATTTTCTAAATGTTCATACATAATTGTAGTACTACCAAAAATCAAAAAAAGAGTTAAGTACCTAGGAAATAGGTTCACAGTTATTAAAAATATTGTAACTCCTTTCCATGGAATTATTATAATAAAAAAATGATTATCTATATTAAATTAAAGACCATTATTTCAATTATCAACATAGAATTGTTTCCCTTTTGAGATTCTTTAATATGACTCAGAATTTTTCCCACCTTCAGCATAGACTCCTCAATATGTTCTGGTTCTATAAGATTCATTTTACCTACTCTATTATAATAAGTAGAAACAAGACATAATTTCCTACATTTATTTTCATACGGTTCAATTTGAATGTTTCAATATATGATATTTTTATGAAAATACTACAAAAGATAAATACTTTTCCAATGTATCATGAATGTCAAGTATTTTTGACTTTATAGTGCCTTCTAATTTTTTAATCGTTCCTTTGAACAATCAAACTACTTTCTGATGATAAATATATTCCTAATATAGCTCATTATTAAGAGACTTTTGAATATTTTCACACAATGCCAATGTAAACATCATGATCTGATATAATCAAAAGATGTTATCCAACATATCTAAAAAATAATTTATATATTGTTTTTTATTTTATAAAGAGGTCGATCCTCAAATATTGTAGGGAAATTTGTTGAAGTGAATTTTTAATAAATATAATCTCACAAGGAATGATTTTGTAGTGTTGTTTTTTATTCAAAACACAACATCTATACTATAATCATCCTAATCCCATATATAAATAGGGAGAGTATGGATGACTGATTTAGGATATTATCTTTCTTGACATATCTATTGAAAACCCAGGAATATTCATACATTTTATTAAATTTTCATCGTCATATAATGTTAAAAAATTAGTTCTCTAAAATATCTATACATATTGGTGCTACTATAGAGTATTGAAAAATTTCAGTAATGGGTTTTATCATTTAATTTTATAATCACCTCAATTATTAAAAGAACACATAGACACTTTTTAAATTTTATCATACCATCTTTATAGAAAAATAATGAAAATTTCCCATCATTCATAAATTTCATTGTATATTTTAAACATTTAACATAAATTAACTATTTTTTATGATTTCCATTAAATATGGGTTAGAAATCTTTTTAAAATGGGTGATGTTTCCCATTACCTAATTATTTCTAATTCTAACATTATTAATTCTACATATATGAGATTTTTTTCAAAACAAATATATGTTAGTGATCTATTATATTTAATACTCAATGGATAAAAATCCTTTTTTACATCCATATTAGAGTTTATTTTGAATTAATAATCCATTTTTAGATATATAAATTTCATTTATCTCATTATAAACCCTTTTTTAATATTTATTTTAGAAATTAATTATCCATTTATATATCACTTCATTCACCAAAAAGATATTTCTCTTCTATATTAATGGAAAAGATAGTGGCTTGTAACTCATGATCATTGAATGTATAATTATATTTATAGATCATTAAATATCTTTGTTAAAATGAAAAAAAATCATTCATCATAAGGACACATCAATGCCTTTTATTTTATATATCACTATACATCGCAAGACCATCCCTTCCCAATGGTATTTTCTACATTAGTTATATAAAAATATATTTATATCTTATATTTTAATACATGTTAATTAATTATTTATTATCTTGAGGTAAACAAATTACAATATCAAAATTCAGAAATCATACTGTATTTTTGAAATTAAGTACATATCATAACTAATTTCAAATCGAATATAAATAAATTATTGAGATCATCATTTACAATCTCCAAAAATGGCATATTTATTCTAAAACTACAAGGGATACCCAAAGATTGTACATAAGATATGGGTTTGCTATAAATCCCATTATAGGAATAAAAATATCATGGATTATGCTAATGGATATTATTTTATCAAAAAGGTATATCAACCTATAATAAAATGATTGAGAATGATAATATTTAAAATTGAGGCATGATATAACATGATAGGATATATGAAACAAAAGAATGTTGAAATAGCTTAAATGATGGCATAAGAACTATGTGAGGGCTTACCACCAAATAAAAATAACATTATATACAAAGATAACATGAGTTTTACCAAAAATGAAATATCAAAATATTAAAACAATAAAAACTTACTTTGAGGGATATATAAATCATAGCCTTCCTATCACATTCTTTTCAGGTACATTTAATTTCTCCATATATATCATACAATATAAGGATGGATTCTTATATTTTAATCCCATAATTAGGGAGTGAAAGATACATAAATTAAATTCAAAAATAAATTAATGATAGATACATTTAGTTGAGTACATATGACTCTAAATGTGAATGGGATTTCAATATAAAAATTATTTGGCATGGGAAATAATAGGATTTTTTCAGTAGCCTAACATGTCTATATAATGATTCATGGAAAATAAAATTCCGAGTTAATGTGATATATAATAACATATAAATCTAGATTTAATTTATAGAGATATAAAAAAACATATCACAACATGAATAATTTGAAAATGGAATAATTTAATGAATATTATTGGATTAATAAGAGATGGCAGGGATCCCTTACATTTAGAGGGTTCTTCTAAAATTATGTTATTGTTTCCTTATAAATTAGGGTAACCTCAGGAAAATATTATAGACATATTTGATGAGTAATTTTATCTTAAAAAGTTTTTTATGGTAAATGTGTGTTTCTATGAGAATATTTGGAAAAATACACGAAAATTGTTTATGAACATTAAATGGTTCTTACTCTATAATGTAATGTAATAATAACCAAACAAAATATAATTATTCTTCTAAAATATTCTTAAAAATAGGATTGAAATATAACATTTTAAATTTTAATGAAACCAGTTCATTAAAACCATAACCTTGTTAGTGTGGATGTGAGTCATGCCAAAATAAACATGCTAAAAAATAAAATACATGTTTCTAGATTATTCCATAAGTGTTCAAAAAAAAACAATCAAGTTATTCATTTTTTAATTGTAAATATATATTTAGTAATGGATACTATTAATGAAATATATTATATCACTTTTAGGACATTATGGTTTCTTAATACATATCATATATTTTTATTCTGTATAATTTTTATCCAAAAATATTACTTCTTATAAAAATTATTAAATAATCACCATGAAATAATTTTAAAAAGATTATTTCGAAAATAATATATATTATATAAAAAAATTAAAAATTAAATTTCACACTTGTAAATATAAATACAAATTTACGGAATAATACTATTATTTTGAAAATAAATTTTTCTCAAAACCTTATATATTTTTGACTTTATAATATTTTATTATAATTTATATTTAATAATATTTATTTAATAAAAATATTAAAGATATATATACATATATTTTGATTTCATCAAAACTGTGTCTTTATTGAAATTACAAATTTCCAAAAATTAATATTTGTGACTAGACATATTAAAATATAATTTCTATCCAACTCATTATTTTAAAATTTATAAAAGTAATATTAAAACGGGATAAAAACAATAATTGTTCAATTTTAACCATATATAAAAATTCATACTCTTAGGGAATAAATAAATTTCCCTAATTACAATAGTAAATTCCTTAAGGGTAAGTTGTGTGGTTGTGAGATTTTCTTTGGGTGGTTTAGTCTACAAAGATTGGGACAATATCATGATGATCATGATCCCACACCATAATTTCTTTTTTCATGTTTTATTTGTTGAATCCCATCATGATATTGTTTAAGGGAAAATTTATTTTATTATATCCTCTTCACAATATTTAATAAATATTCCTCATATTTTATAATCATAGTGGTCATGGGCAACGCTTCTTCGACCTATCTCAATCGAAATTTATCATAACCATTTTTATAAGATACTTATTAGAACACTATTGAATGGTAATATTATAAAATACATCGATACTCAGTGTTTTTTTTAATTATACAATGTATAAAGTTCCGAAATTAACAAATTATTACATGTTATTTTTATAACATCATTACAAGGTGACATAACTATTAACTATTAAAGATTATATTTGATTTATTGAAATTAAGGTAATATTATTATCCCTCATTCAGAAATTTCACCATCAAAATTTATATTTCATACACAAAAAAATTAAAATGGTACTTTTCTTTCATTACCTTAGATAGTTCCCATGTCACTTTATTAAACATGTAATTATTCAATAACACTTCAACCATATGTGTTGTGTTGTTTTATAAAACCTTGTCTACATGGTCTAAGATATCCAGTGACTTATCCTCATATTAAATATCACTATCCTATAAGACAACCTCTATATTTTTTACATGTAATAGGACTTGTTTGTACTCCCTCAAGAGTGATACATAGAATACATGAAGTACATACAATATGTTCGATGGGACTTATAGTCGATAAACCACAACTATGATTTCATTAAGGATCGTAAATGGAAATATGTCTCCATGGATAATATTTTCATTCCTCTTAATACTGCTTAAATTATTTTATGGAGATGTACAATAGAAATATTTACATCATACTTCCAACACCCAATCTAAATGAATTTTTTATTCATATATTTTCTATTATGTTTTTATAGATTTAAAATGACATTGAATGGTTTGAAACTTCACTATAATATCATTGACAAGATCATGTCGCATCAAATTCTAATATCCAACTTCTTTCCAACATGTTGGAATATGAATCTTTTTTTTATACAAGGTTTGAAATGGTTTCTATATCAAAGAGATATTTGAAATAGATGTCATATGAGAAATCTACTTGGTAATGGTGATGATCCCAATATCCATTAAAATACATTAAATATGACTTCCTCATATGCTATAGAGTTTTAATTGTTCATTCATATTGATCATACATCTATGGGTGATAATAATTTTTAATTTAATGATCAATATACCACACTTACTATATGATTCTCAAAAAACCATGAGGTAGAACTCATATCATAAAAATATACAATATTGAGTGGTAGTCAAAGTAGTCCAACCACATTCATTATGTATATCATGGTGAGTTGGACGATAGAAAAATTAATATTTTTAAAATTGATATTTTATAACTCTATAAGGTGATCGACTACCACCTAGATAGTTTTAATTACTATAGGATCTCTCAGGAGTGATGTGAGAAAATTTGTGTTTATGATTCCCCATTTTAACACTTGTGTGGTAAATTCCTCCATTATTACCATAACCTAATTTCATTCCAAATTGAAATATTCGTACTCCAATAATCAATGTACAAACTCCAAAATATTCTATTTCATGTTATCCCACCATAAATTTCTCTTCATACATATATATATGTGTGTGTGTGTGTGTGTTCTTCATGTATTAATAGAGAAGGTAACACTATTCACATAATCTAAAACTTATTTCATCAAATCATGTTTCTATGGGACACATATCTAGTTTTGAAGAAAATATAAATTCATATTCTACAAAGTTAAACTCGAATGGTTTAGTGACATTTTTCTTTATCACAATATCATCCTTCTGAGGCTCCATGATTCACTCAAAAATGAATTTATGGGCTCATAATACTGCATGGATTGATTAATATTCTCTTCCTATTTCCATCATTTTCGTGTCCATAATGTTTATATTCTATGAAATTTACATCATGGATTGAGCTATGATATCCCTTCTTCTTAGAAAATCACTCATTTTATTTACATTCATAGGATGTAAATTTATGGAACATATAATATCCCTTCATCAACTCTATCCACCATCATTCATCCATATTATGTAATTTTATTGTGAATATATACACATGAATTTCATAAAATGAATATATTAAACCCTTTTCTCCATTGAGGTAATGTCAAGATATCTTCAATGAAAATATCATCGAATTCGATTATAGGTCATGAGTTTGGAAGTTCAAATCATGTATCTTTTTTTGGATATAGGCATAGAATATTAATTTTGTTCTTTAATGAGTACACAAATGGAACCCATGTGAATGTCCTAGAACCAAACCCCGTGATTCGTTGAAAAAATAGAATAAAAAATTTCCTTTATTACGTTGATACCGATGATGGTGACCAAAATTTCCTTATACAAATTACTAAAAATATAAAGGAAAGAATTGATCACCTAAATTCCATATTATGTTTTAGGATTAGTGTATTATAGAATTTAAAATAACTCTTGACATCATGGACTTATAAAATACTGGATTATAATGAGAAACATCATGTCCCATTATAAACAACATTTAATATTCCATAAAATTTAATCATCATCATCAATTTAAAACCCTTATTGAAATAATACATTTTACATCATTCTTGATAACCTAAGAAAATTTTTACATAAGAATAGTGAGATCAAATTCATAATAAGGTTAAAAATAAGAATGCAAATTGGAATGTTTTTATAGTTAATAAGATGATAATAAAGGTACCATGATATAATCAATGTATGTGAAGATAACATAAGAATATTTATACACATCAATACCTAGATCATCAAGCATAAAAATAGTGAATAATTCTTTCCCAAATGAATAATTGTTAGAATCAATAATCATGATTTATGCAATATGAATATTTGTAAAAAATCATTTATAACCATAGAAAACATAATGTAATTGTATTTTTAAATTAATGTTGTTTCATCATAACACTTCTTACAAATGGAATAATGAATATGGTGAAAATCTATTTCCATAGTACCTAATTTGATGGAGGGATGTCACAAACCCAACCATCCTTGGTTTATCAGGGATCGACTTTCCCAAGGATTATAATAGAACGAACCATCATTGGTCTATAACAAAACAAAAAATCCATAGTAAATAATGTATACCCACATAATTGGTTGGTGACATAAGAACTAATCATTATTACAAATTTCATAGAACCTTATCAAGAGTAAAATACATAGGGAATTAATTTTATAATTAACTCAGTGAAACAACATTTTTTCATTTCCAAACAACATTATGCCATCGAAATAAAATTTGCATAAAAAATATCATATAATTTTAATTTTTTAAATCACATTTCAAAAACTAAATTTCAAAAATATTTTTAAAAAAATTATTCACCAAAATAATCATGGAAACATATAAAGGAAATTTTTTAGAAAAAAATCGTAGAAAAATTTGAAATATTTCCAGACATAAACCTTAAATTTAAAATACATTTTAAAAAAACTCCAAAGGGCATAAAAAGTTACCCATTTGAAAAATTGTAAAAATTTTACTTTTTAAAAAAAATTAAAAACATTCAGTGATCATATAAAATATATTTATTAATAAAAATTTATAAATATTAATCTTGAAGTGATTTTTGTAAACATTTATATTTAATAGTAGTATTGAGGATCTTAATGATGATATAATATATGTTTCACATAAAAATGAAATTCATGATATTTCACAAATCAGTAAAGAAGTAAATATAATTAAAATGTATTAACCACCTTAATTAGTAGTATATGATAAAGATAATAGGTTAAATAATATAATATTATATTATATCCAATAAATGAAACTCAACATAAACAATTACAAAAAGATAGAATATTATAGCATAAATCATTTTTCAATTAGGTAAATCATCAAACAAATTTCATAGGAAAGAATAACAAAAAATGAAAAATTAAATTTCACTAATAGAATGGTATTCATGATATTAAATTCCATTGGATCATTATATTTAAATAATAAAATAATTTATGTGTATAACATCATCATATGTCCCAATGAATGAGGCTTTAGACGAATAACCCATACAAAAATCATATCATTGAATTGTGAATTTATTAATGTATTGATTCTATTTAAGAATTATAAATACTCAAAAAAAGTTCATATATATAATAATTAAACTTTTATATAGATTCGAACATTATCATTAAATAATAAATGGAAAATAAAAAGTGTTATAACAAAAAAAATATTGGAAACTCAGACAAATCCTCTTACTACTTTCTTAATCTCCATAATAAATATCTTGAAATGGAGAACCCCATTTGGATTAGAAATTCAAATATTTTTCATAAATGCAATAATATTAGGAATTAATTGGAATTATACACCCCCCACAATAAATAAAATTGTAAATTATGGAATATACCTAATTAAAATAAAATATGAGATGAGAATCCATTACCTTAAGTCAAGACTTTCCATTTGTGTGATACAATTATAATATAGTAAGATTTTTTCAATTATATGCTATCATTAAAAAATTCCTTATTTTATACCTTATTTAATAATAGATAATTTTATTTACCTTTATTACATAATTTAATAATTAATCAGTGAATCCTACATTGAGTGTTTTGAAAATGTTAAGTTCATTATTTCCAAATGGGTTTGGTGTGTTGACAGTGGCCGAATTGGTATTTATTTCATCATCTAAAAAATAATAATATTTAAACATGTACTATATTTTTACATAAATTATATTTTTTAAAAAAATGTTGAAATAATATTATGAAAAATGAATAATGTTACCACCCTGGAGATAGAAGGCCAAACATATGCATGGGTTACATTGACATTATTTATCAAAAATTATGGAAATTAATAAATTATAATTTATATTTAGATAATTATCATAATATAATAAAAAAAAATTTGTCAAATATGCTTATATATATCATCGATGTTTTTTGAAGGTGAAAAAAGAACCACATCGATTCATAGAGTCAGTAGTCAATGTTTATTCACGAACAACAATTCCATTTTCCCGTGTTAGAAAGAAAATAATTTATTATATTCTAAAAAAATTGTAATGAATGTCATAATTAATTCATGCATATATAATATATTCTTTACATTATCCATACCACATTCCATGTAAATAGTTATTAATAAACAAATCACATATCTTTTTGAGCTGGTAGTACACCATACAGATTAGTTTTGTTAACATATCCCCCGCATAATAGAATGTATGAATTTATAAGTAATATCATAACTTCATATGTATAATTATTTGAAAAAAATGGATATATTCTATAAATACATCATTATAACAAGTTTTAAGTGGTTATGGTAAAAAACCATAAGTTTTCGATAGGAAATAGTCTCCTAAACTCAATATTGATGTATTTGTAACCCATTATCTAAGGAGAAGCAGTATTTTATTGAGGACTTCCCATTATATAAATTAAAAATAAATCACTCTTTTTGAATACTTCAATCAGTATACATACATAATCTCAATGATTGTACTTGTCTAGTGCTATTGAAAATATGGAAACTTAAACAATGCTACATAAATGAGATACATAATATTCGAATGTGTTCTTCAAAATTAGAGCCCTTCATAGACACAAAAAAACATAATATATATCATCATAACATTGGGTAAGGAAACATAGAAAGTGGTGAACATAGATGATCAATAATGGTAAACATGGGGGATATGTAACTATAATCATGATCATAATTTTTTGAGAATGAGATCATGAAAATAGAAGATAATACCCTATATATAAAAGATTGTAGAGATGAATGATGGCATAAATCTTGTAATTTAAAAATACATGAATCATAAGAAAATGAATAAAATAATCCCTAAAATATTTACATAGGATGAAATTCTATATTTGTGGTAGACAAATAATTATATATAATGATATACGTACTTGTCAAGGCATTAATTTTGAGGCTATCATAGTGGAAAATATCTTTTATTAAACTGAGTTCACTCCCCAATCTAGCCCTGTTTTACTTAAACTTTTCTGCTCATTATTATAGACCTATAATATTGAACAAATTTCATTTCTCAATCCATTAATGATTATTTCATGAGATATAAATCATTACCCTATTCCTTGGAGAGAGATATATGTCCCACCCATTTTATAAGGATACAATACATACTTATTCCAAAAAAACATAAATAGTCATATAAAAACATATGAAATTAAATGAGTATCATATACATTTAATCATATCATAACCTATGGAGAATACTAGGATACATTGTCCTTTAATCTATTCATTAACGGTGAATAGAAAGAGGTTTTAATGGAAAATACTCGATGGAAGAGAAACATGAATCATAAACAACATTTGAGGAATAAATAATCTATTCAATAAATAATTTTAATGTTACCAGGGTATAATTTCCAATAATGGTATGACTAAAATCAATATATGACATATTATTTCTAAAATAACTTAGAAAGATATTTTGAAAAAAATTCATGATGAAAATATCCTTTATTCTTTGAAAAAAGCCTCATTAAAACATAATAATCTGTTTCAATCCATTTTTTGTAAAATTTATGGAAAATATTATAATGAAAGATATATCATCATTCTGTTATTATTTTTCATTGAAAATATAAAAAAAGAGGTTAAAAACAGATTGACACAATTTTATTTGAAAACACAAAAAATGATATTAAATACATTTAGAAAACTACTTCATCAAAAATACATTGAAAACATGTAAATAAGGCTTGAAATTATATTGGAATTTTATTCCTCAAAAACTTATAAAATAATAGTGAAATTTTTTGGAAATAAATTTTTGAAAAAGAATAAAATAATAATGAAATCATTTTGTAAACAAAATTATTTAAAAATATATAAAATAAGATTTATAACATTTTGATAACAATTTTCCTTGAAATCATACAATGTAATCTTGACAATATTTTGAAAAAAAATTTCCTTGAAATAATATAATAAAAATTTATAAAACCATTTAATACACATTCATTCAAAATTAAATAGAAAAAAAATAACGAAATCCTGAAAAATTATTGAATAGAATTTATTTAAAATTTAATTTTAAAAAATTATCATAAAAATTAACCTTTTTATACCTACAATATGTGTATCATAGAAATTATAATGGGTAAATCTGTACATGTTGTATAAATCATGAAAAATATTCTTTTGACAGAGTCAATGGTTAGAAAAATTCATGGATCAAAAAGTGAAAAGTATATTACTTTTAAAACATTAGTAAAATATAATATTGAAAAATTCCTTTTAAATATTATACGATAGTAGTAAAATATTATTAGAAACACTTTTTTAGAAAATAAGTGTTTTATGGAAAAAACTTTCTGACCGTAGAGACGGTACTGTCTGGCTTTAATAAAATCACATTAATAAAAATATTATATATAAAAGATTAAAAAATGATAAAAATATCTGAATATATAATGAAAAACCAATGGAGTTGAAAATTCATCAATATTTTTTGTGATGGATTATAATATTCTATTAAAGTAATAATAATCATAAACAACCTTTAAAAGTGATCATATTATTTCCATAAACCCTTATCCCATGGTAAAATTGAACCATAAACCCCATGTAAAAATTGTGAAATTATTTATAGCTTAAAATATTATGAATATAAGTAGATTCATGATATAACATATCAAAGGAATTATTTACACATCATATAAAAATATTAGTTAATATCAAGGCATATGCCTTAAGTAGGTAAATTGAGAAAAAACTATCTTTCTAATTTGGTAAAATTTTCAAAAATAAAAACCATGAAAAAAAAGATAATATAATGTGTATGAAATTACAGATTAATTTTTTAATAAAAATAAAATAATACATTTATAATAAGTATATATAGCACAAAAAATGGATGATTGGTGAACATGGGATGTATCTCATAGAAACAAAATGTTAGATGAAATCCCCTGTCATTCTGTATTGAATATCATCGTACTCATTAAATACATCTATATAAAAAATAAAAGTTTACCATAAATCTATCATAGATCCATATTCTTATATCTAAAACCTTATATGGTTTCATTTTTAATTTATATTACTCACTTGTTAAAAATTCAATGTTATGTTTTCACATCAGTTAACATCGACATTATTTTTCACATGTGTCTTAAATAGTAATATCTATGGTACATTTACATATATCAGGATTAAAATATATAAAAAATCATTTAATTATCATATTTATCTAGTATATGTTTACTATGATAATATATATATGAATATTGATGTTTTAAATGTAATACATTGTTTATAGGTATGGTGGGTCATTTGTATCGACTAACGATGTATCAGTTTAATAGTCCTATTGAATGAAATACTGTAAATAAAATATATGTTAATATATTAATATATATATATATATATATCATTATTCTAATGAAATTATTATATTATATACATCATATAATATCACAAAACTCATATGTAATACATCTAATTAGTGTGTGAACTAGTGACTTTCCTTTAAGTGGTGGTATTCCACACTTCGTCAAATGAAATTATATTATTTACAAAATATGGAATGAATAAGGGTATCTTATAAATAACAAATATATAAGAATAAAGTTGTGAGAACCCTGATCTTCTTTTCAATTAGGTTTTCCTTTTTTGGTCGTATTTGGAAATAGAAGAAATTTTGGAAATTCTCTAAGTACAAGCCGTGTACTTTACAAGTACCTGCCGTGTACATTGTGAGTACCCACCGTGTAAATCCTTGCAGAAGGAGGCAGTGTGTTGGCCGTTAAGTCACCACACACACAGATATGTGGGATTGACTTGGAGGCTTCTTAATGCAGAGTATAGAAAGGAAAGTACACGCCGTGTACTTCAAAAGTACACACCGTGTACATGAGTTTTTTTTGTTAAACGCACAGGGGCCACATCTAACGGACAGTACAACCTTCGTCTAGGTCTTATTCATCCGAGGGAGTCCATACGGCCGCAGATCTAGGACAATACGCCAAGCCTCCATCTGCCCTCTGAATCGAACAACGTGGGTTGTGTTTGAATTATATTAATGAGTTATCTCTCTCTGCTTGAGCCTCGTTTCATGATTCATCTTCTTTTCCGAGTTATTGTGGGATGAAATTTTTAGACATTTTCTCAGATCTATGGTGTTTTATAGAGATTAAATCTTCAAGGTTAACATATAGCGATATCCTAACCCAGAGGTAGGTGGTTTGTGCCTTTCTATTGAAAGTATTTGAGTTATATATGAAAATTTTCCAAATACCCATGAACGGTGTATTGTGCATTTACTGTTTCAGCCCTATTGTTTCTCTACTATGCTGGTATGCCTGAGTAGATGATTTTTGATTATGAATATGGTGAATTTTTGGGCGTTGGATGTATTTCCCATGCATGGTTTCCCTGTTTTGACCTTTGTGCCTTGTTTTCCTTTTGGGATGTTGTTTTCTTTCCCATGCCTAGTATTAAAGGATTGTGTGACAGTTGTTCTGTTATAATGTTCTGTTTTAGAATTCTATACAAGTAGTTCATGAGTTTTATCTTTGACATTACGTGCTTTTACACTTGTTTTAATTACACAAGGTCATGAGAACATGGTGTATATACCATAGGGAGAATGAACGTTGAGCGATTCTCTAGAGTAACTGTATAATTTACGATGCGAGACCACAGAGGGAATTGACGTTGAGTGCTTCCCGAGAGCATCTGTAGTTCCTTGACACGGGCCACATTGGGAATGAGACGTTAAGTGCTTCCCCAGAGCGCCTTTAGTACCGTTACGAGACTATAGGGGGAATTGACGGTGAGTGCTTCCTCAGAGAGTCTATGCTTAAGCAAAACCAGAGGGGTTAGAATAAGTATACTACCCAAAGGGATGATTGTACATGTTAGGTAGAACCAGAGGGGATAGGTCGTGGGAACATCCCAGAGGGTTACCTTGAGTTTAGATGCTTTCTTGTGTTGCTAGGTAGGACCAAAAGGTAAAATATGTGGGTACTTCTTAGTGGTTTACTTGTTGTGTTTATCTACATTGATTAGCTTTTGTATGTTGTTTAGTGATTTGAATTATTTTAACTGTGGATTGTTTACTGTTGAGTACTTTCTTTTTTACTGCCTTATGTATTTTACCTTCCATATACTCACAGACTGTTAGGCACAGATCTCGTGGTGGTTGTCTACTGGGATTTAATCTCACACCCCATTTGGGCCATGATTTTGGTCCCAAATAGATTATATTGTTGTAGGTATAGATAATACCAAGCATCCGTCTACTTCAGGTAACTGATTTTCTCTGGAGTTGGAGAGCATGGGATCAAGCTATGGCTTGCGTTGCTGAGGTTTTTATCTTCTTTCTTTTACAATTTTGTTTAACACTAATGTATTCCACCATTGTGACTTGTTTGTCTGTTTTCCTAGACATATGTATCTTGCATAATTTTATATATTTTTTCTCAAATTTATACATTCAGTCTTCTTTTGTTACTATTGAATGTCATTTTTACTTCTTTCGCTCTTGTATGTACTTGTTTACTTCCACTTTCTACTCTTCCAATGAGGGGATAGTTTTCCCACTATCACACCCAAGGCCCTCTCAGCTAGTCAGAAGCCTCTGGCATTCGGGGAAATGCGCTTGAGGCCATGGGACCAATTGAGTACAGGGTACCTTTGGGTGGCTTCTGGAACTGGAATGTTACAAAGTGGTATCAGAGGATTTATTTTTTCTAGATTTATAGTTTGGAGCCTTATCCAGGGATAGGACGGAATGGGTACTTGGTATTAAGTTGTTCTCAGGAGTAACCAACCCATGTACCAGAAAAAACCAATCCACCTCGTTTAATTGAAATTATTCTCGTTTTGTAACTATTAGAGTTTATTTGATTTCACCAAGAGTGATTCACATGAATATTGTTGTTATTTTAGATGTTATTAAGGTTCTATTTCTGTTTCAACCTGATGAGATGAGGGTATTTCATATCCTGCATCATATAGGTACTTGCTAGAAATCACATTTCACGTGTTTTTTCCATGCCATCAAGGATTCATTAGTGTTTGGATGTTGTTTTGATATATGATGTGTAAAATATGCATGCTATTTTCATAGTTTCCTTGATTGAAATACCTGATGTTTGATAGTGTATTGTATGTGTAGATATTTACTTGAATGAATGTCAATCCATGGTTCTTGAGGTGTTATTGGCCCTCATGGACGATAATTTGGGGGATTATTGCCTTGTTTTCCATGTTATAATGTGTATGAGATGCCAAACATTTATTCACAGGGAGTATGAGCCCTCATAGATCAGAATTTGGCACTTTCAAAGCTCGTTTCAGTGTTTTCTGGGTTCTAGAGTAGCTTCTGAGGCTTACTGTCTCGAAAAACCTAGAATACACGTCGTGTAATGTTAAGTACATGTCATGTGTTCTTCTGTTCGGTAAGAAACTATTTTCCTTAAATACACACCATGTACTCTATGTACACATTGGGTAGTCTATAACCGTGTCAAAGGCCGTGTGGGTGAAGACACGAGATGGGGAATGTCTAGTGGGAATATGCCTTGTACCTGTAGAACAGGCCGTGTAGTGTCAAACCTATGCCCACCCATGTCACTAACAACACAGGTTGTCTTAGCCTTGTCTAATATATGTCATGTTCCATCTAAACACATTGTGTAGTCTAACCTAGGTACCCGACCATGTCATGAACAACACGGGTTGGTGTTACCCTTTCATGGAGATGTCGTGTCCACCTTGAACACACCGTGTAGTCTAGCCAGGTACGCCGTCCATGTCACGAACAACATGGGATGGTGTTATCCATTATCATACAAACCATGTCCATTCATAAAATGTCGTGTATTGTAAACAGTGTTCCAGGCCGTGTCACTAACAACATGGTCCAGGTGAAGCTTGTTTAGTACACACCGTTTAGGAATTTTACACGCCATATAGTCTTGCATTAGGAGAGTCGTGTGGCTTAACCCCATAGAAGTACTAGGGCAGGGAAAGAGGATTCAAGTACACGCCATGTGTCAGGACAAGATTTCATGTGTCTGGGGTGTTACATGACCAGTTAAGGCGGGGGTACACGCCCATGTGAATGACATCAGGGAACATTTCATGTAAGAAATGTACACACCATGTAGAAAATATACATGTCCTGTAGTCATGTTTTTTAAAACAATAATTTTTTCTTTATATTTTTCTCTTCTTACACTTCCTTGTTTCTGTCCCTATTAATTTTGATCTAAGGTGTGCGCTTGAACTTGCAGATTCATGCCACCGAGATTTCTTCCAGTTGTCCGCTAGTTACAGGGCAGGGATCAGATGCCAGATACGACTGATCTGGGACTCATATCAGATCCTCCAATTGTGCTAGTCATGGAACTCGTATTTATACATGTTACCAGTGATGATGCACAGCTTATTGAGGGATTTATGAGGATTATGCAAACCATTCAGTGAGTGTGGTCTCCAACCCAGTCGATGGCTGATTTGAAGAGAGTCTTCCAACAACACAATCCTACCACTTTCTAATGGGAAGGAGGATCTCAAGCTACAGAGTCATGTCTAGAAGCCATGTTGACGAACTTTGAGAATCTAGATTTTCCTCCAGAGAGGAGGGTAAAGATCGCTTACTATATGCTTTGGGACTCTACCAAGTGGTGGTCGGATGTGATCTCGTATGCGGTACACTAGCAGGTTATGGCATTGGACTAGTTTCAGCACATATTCATTGATTACATCTATCTAGAGACCCTGTAGGCTAACATATCCTAGGTGTTTATGAGTCTAGAGTAGGGTACTATTTCTGTTATAGATTATTCCTCCCTCTTTACCGAGCTGTAGCGTTTCTTGCCTATTCCGAGAGTTGATCAGTTGTTCATGGAGATGATGTTTGAGGATCATCTGAGACGTGACATCTGATCATAGCTGAACATATTCTAGTTGACTTCTATCACTTCTAAGTCAACCAGATGCTAATCACAGAGTGTAATCTAAGGGATTCTGGATCTATGAGCCAGGGTGGCTTGACAGATGGGGTGAGTATTTCTCCTACTGATAGGAGGATGTGATGCAGGGAGACTTCACGTGGTGATCCGAGGAGGTGAGACACTTCTTTTGGTATCCAGGTGGGGTGTTAACAGAGCGGAAAGAGTATACATACGAAGCCACATTTCCCGAGAGACCTAGTGGAGTGTTGATCTTGTAGCAAGATGGGTCATCTTCAGTGCTTCTATCGGATCTTCTCACCAGTATCTAGTGACAGGGGGTTCATCTATGACTACATGATCAGGAGTGTCTCTACCAGTTTCCCAGCAGTATGGGAACTGTAGTTCTTCCGGCCGTTCAGGCCAAGGTGGAGGTTGTGGCCGTGGTTGACAGTCACCTGGTTTTCAGTGACATCAGGGTGGATCAACTCAGAGCGGTCAGGTAGTGTCATAGGGTCGCGGTGTTGGCCAGACTTTTGCAGTGGAGCAGACCCAGCAGGAGTAGGATCCCAAACCTTCTACCATTCTAGGTATGATCTTATGATCCTCAATTTTAGCTTCTGTTCTTTTTTGATATAGGGGATTCCCATATATTTGTCTATGATGTAGTCGTGGAGAGCCTTGGGCTCTGCATCATTTATTTTACTGATATCTTGATGCTAGAAAATTAGTTAAGGAATAGAACAGCTATTATACACCAGTGTAGAGAGTGCCCTCTAGAGTTTTGTGGGTGACACTTTTTGTGGGACCTCTATGTCCTTGAGATGATAGTTTATGATGTCATTCTTGAAATGGACTAGCTAGTTCTATTCCTGGTAGTCATCAATTGTTATCAACGAATGGTGAGTTTCGTATCACTATAGGGATGATCCTTTCTTCATAGGGGTGAATGGGATGTCCAGGTGAGTAGAGTGGGTCCAGAGCATCATGGATTGAGAGGAGTTACATCCCAGATAGGTAGTATTTATCTGGAAGATTAGGGGACTTTACAATTAGACATTCCTCTAGCGGTGGATCATTTTAGAGATTTCATTCCAGAGGAGTTTTCATGTTTTCCTCCGGAGCCTGATGTAGACTTTGCTATTGACCTTGCGCCTGGAGCGAAATCGGTGTCAAATCCACCTTATTGGATGGATACACCAGAGTTGCAGGATCTCAAGAAGATGATGGATGCGTTGCAGGAAAAGGGATTCATCTAACCCAGTACTTCTCCTTAGGGTTTTCCTATCTTGTTTGCAAAGAAGGTACATGGAACCCTCAGGCATGGTGTGGACTATCAGATGTTTAACCAGTTGATGGTCAATAACTGATATCCCTTACACAGGATTGATGATCTCTTTGATCAGCTTCGAGTAGCATGGGTTTTCTCGAAGATTGACTTGAGGTCCTTTTATCATCAGTTGTGAGTTAGACCATTAGATATACCTCTTACAGCCTTTCGGAGCAAGTATGGTCTATAAAACTACTTGTTTATGACGATTCATCTCACGAACGCACCTGCATTTTTCATGTCACTAATGAACTTAGTGTTCCATCAATACATGGATTCTTTCATGGAGGCCTTCATGGACGATAAATTGGTGTACCCTCACACTCGACATGACCATGCTACCCATCTTGTGATCATTTTGAGTACCCTGAGGGAGGATCAGTTATATGCTAAGCTCTCAAATGTACACGTTTGGATGGATCACATTCATTTCTTGGGTCATGTAATCTCAAAGGCATGAGGATCAGTAGACCTAGAGAAAGTGAGAACTATAGTTTCTCGGGAGTAGCTGAATAATGTCTTTGAGGTGCGGAGTTTTCTAGGGCTGGCTGGATACTACAGACGTTTCATACAGGACTTTTCATGTTTACCAGCCCTGCTGACATATCTGACTAAGTAGGGTGTGAAGTCCTTTGGTCAAATTCTTGTGAGTCAGCCTTTCAATAACTGAAATGTAGTTTGATTTCAGCCCTGATACTATTCATTCCAGATCCAATCAAGAGCCATATTGTTTAATGTGATGCATTATGTATTGGGTTGGGATCTATGCTTATGAATAGAGATGGAATATTTGTGAACGGGTCATGACAGTTGAGGCCACATGAGAGTAATTACCTGACACCTGATCTGGAGTAGGCAGTTGTTGTTCCGGCATTACACTGTTGGATACATTATCTTCTAGGATAGCACATTGTGGTTTTCACGAACCACAAAAGTCTCAAGTACATCTTCACTCAGCGTGTTCTAAATTTGAGGCAACATAGGTGGGTTGAGTACATATAGTCCTTTAACTTTGATCTTGCCTATACAGCTGGGAAAGGAAACATATTGGTTGATGTATTGGGCAGGAGGACTCAGATATAGGCAGTTCATGAGGCTAGTAGTGAGTGGAAGCTTGTGTATTTGTTCTCTGAGATGAATTTGGAGGTGAATGACATATAGGGGACAATTTTTCTATCTTCTATAGCTGTTACCTCTACTCTTCTAGATCGAGTAGGAATGAGGCAGCTATCAGATTCTGAAGGCCTTGTTATTTGGGAAAGTGTGTCAGGAGGGGACCCTATTAATTGATGGACCGTAGGAGAGGATGAGATCTTGTGTTTCCAACGGCGCTTATGGGTGCCCGCAAACATTCGCGAGGAGCTGCTGCAGGATTTTCACTCCTCTATTGGGATAGTTCATCCCGGCATCACCCTGATGTATCGTGATCAGCATCATCGGTATTGGTGGCTAGGTATGAAGAGGGACGTTTCTGGTTTCATCATGAGGTGTTCCACTTTTCATCAGGTAAAGGCGGAACATCATAGACCAGTAGGGCTTTTACAGTAGTTACCCATTCCCGAGTGGAAGTTGAATGTTGTCGCGATGGACATCTTGACCAGTTTGCCGAGGTCTCCTTGAGGGAATGAGGAAGTTTGGGTTTTCATTGATAGAATCGTGAAGTTATTCCACATCTTTCCTATCAAGGAGACCTTCAGTGTTGATGAGATGGGACTGTTGTACATCTGAGAGATTGTACGTCTTCATGGAGTTCCACACTCCATAATTTCATATAGCGGTGCTCGTTTTACTTCTCGGGTCTGGCAGGGGATTCAAAAGGCTTTGGGTACACAGGTACATTTGAGTACAGCGTACCACCCCCAGACAGAAGGCCAGTCCGAGCATGCATTCTGAATTTTGGAGGTTCTTGGGAGAAGTTAATACCTCTAATGGAGTTTTCCTAAAATAATATTTTTCAAGGAACTATTCAGATGGTACCTTATGAGGCTTTTTATGGTAGTCCATTCTGATCACCATTATGTTGGTCGGTAGTAGGAGAGGCAGCTTTGCTGGGACCTTATCCTATTAAAGAGAGCACAAATCAGATAGATTTGATTCAGAAGAGGATGGGTAATGCACAGTCTCTGTAAAGACCCAGAAATCTTGGGGAAATCATTTTTTTAAATACATGGGAATTTTACGAGTCCACAGTTTCTGACGGTGCTTGATTCTGAGGCCCGGTGTACCCAGATTCAATTTCTGATGTTTTGTTTGGGTACGTTCAGTAAACATACGTGCATGTTTTTCTATCATTTGAACTAGTGCTCATAATTGAAATCTGAGGGCACCGATATACTCACAGCGCTGGTATTCTCTTTAGGAGACCTTTACCTCAGTTGCGTTTTATCGGTAGTGGTAGTTAATTTTTGGGGATTCTCAAAAATTAAATAAAAATATATGTGTGACATAATTTTTATTTGGGTGGTGGTTATTTTTCTCCAAAGAGAAGATGGAGGTGGGGCCCACCCCCACATAACCTCCCATGGGAGAATGTTATGGTGGTGGGTCCCACCCTCACATAACATCCCTTGATAGGATTATTAGGTGGGGCCCACCTGATCTCTGTAACTCTCTTTTAACTCCCTTAATCCCCCATTAATTTGGGGAGCCCCTTCACCTTTCATCCCTAAATTAAATTTACCAACTCCCTTGAAATTAATTAAGTTAATCAACATAATTAATTTGTTTTATTTTTAATTCATGTCAAGAATAATATAATAGCCAATGCTATTATTTTGGTTTGACACATATTATTTTGGTGGACTTGGAAGAATTTGGGGGGAACCTTGAGAGAGCCTTTCCTCTCCAAACGAAGAACGCACCATCACTGACGATGAATGAGGATGACGCTTGAGCCTGGAATCGGTGGCGTGTGATGGGCGTAACATTCAACGACGTCTTTGAATTCTTTTTTCGTGACTTCGATAATGTACTTCCAATCAAGGTAGGGGTTGTCTTTTGAGTATGATTATATATCCATTTTCTTATATTTAAAAACAAATAACGCAGTTGTTTTCTTTTGCGTCTTGGGAATAATCTATGCGGGAGGATAGGGTTTGATGATCTTCTTTTATGTTCTTGATGAGCCACATGTTACCGCACTAATGTGGAGGGTGTGGGCCAAAATAAAATGGCATAACCCCTTCGTCATTATTCTTGAATGGTGTGTTCATAATGATGGAAGAGGTGGCTTTGCGTTGTAGTGACGAATGGAAAACCCCCTTCCATCCACCAAGAAACCTCTTCGATGTGCCTCCATAACGAGCTAAGGAGCTCCGCAAGCTCTGAAAAACCGAAAATCCTACATGAGGCATGAGTGAGAGGAAGAACAGGGGGAAAATGGGAAATCCTTATTGTCCTGGGACATAAAGCATTAATTTTAAGTGACTCACAGCTTGGGTGCACGGTTTGGGAAACCATGCGCCAACTGTGTGGTAGCCCCTGTCCCACCTGGGGACTTCGCACGACTTGGCCGCACGGTTTGTCAAACCATGATCCAACCATGTTGTTGCTACTGTCTCACCCAGAAACATCTTACGACTTATCCACATGTTTTTTCAAGCCATGCGCCAACAGTGTTGTTTCTACTGTCTCACCAAGAGACTTCGCATGACATGGCCACACGGTTTGTTTAGACCATCGCAAACCATGCGCCCCTGTACAACCCACAGTAACTATGGCACAAGGTGTCTAATTAATGAACCTTCAGTGGCTCTGGAATCGTTGGAGTGAGATTGTGCCTTGATTATACCCCAATAGTAATTTGGGTTGAGATAGAATATGTTCAGGTTGGATCGATAATGAATCCAACTGAACCCTAGAATGAAAAAGCCAATACCTCACAGATCGGAAGTCGGATTAACGCGACATCTATTGTGTTGGATTCATTTTGATGAGACGAAACTACGAGATACATCAATTCAGGTCTTCGTGATATTTTATGTATCTACACTTTGCTTGAGGAGTGGACCCTCCTAGAATCGAGCGTGATGTGTGTGGGAACCCTAGGGCTGGCTGCGACTGAGATGACAGAATCCTTCGTGGGTTCGACAGGGAAAAATACGGTACCAAGAATCTACTATGGGATCGACTGTGATGACTACTATATAGGAATCCTTCGTGGGTGTGACAGAATAGCTGGTCCTATATCCTTTGTGGGTCCGACAGATTAACTGGTCATGTATCATGTGTGGGTCCGACAGCTTAGATGAAGAATAGCTGGTCTTATATCCCGTGTGGGTCTGTCATCTTAGCTGGTCCTGTATCTTATGTGGGTCTGACAGCTTAGATGAATCAGCTACTACATCTGATCATCTCTATCGCCCTACGAAATATTTATACCTATGTGAGCTAGGTCTTGTCTTTCTATCATTATCATTGATGTGATTGACCTTACTTCCCTTGTGGATTGGGTTGTGTTTGGGCTCGAGAGTTGGAGACGGAATGTGACTGGTAAGTTAGGTATATGTATGGGCATATACCTAAGTAGGGTTGGTTGATACTTCATGATTGTATCTTCATTCTTTGGTTTATACTTTGTGGATTCTGGGTGACCTTCGGCATTCTTGGGGTCCCCTACTGAGTATTGTTATACTCACACCTACACGGGCATTGTCTTCACCTTGTTGTGTTATATGCAGACGACGGACATTAGTGATCGAGGCTGAGGGTGATGGATGGAGGCTTCTCGGAGCTGGACTAGACGAGACTTACCATAGGGACGAGTTGATCAAGTTATGTACCTACCCTTCAGGTTGGATTCCCGGGTGGACGATCTAGGAGTTGTTTCCCCTTTTTTCTTGTATTTGTACTTGTTATTCATTTGGGTTTTGCATACTAGCACACTTACTTTCAGCACACCTTACATTTCTATTTTAGTACTTGTTCCCTCTACTGCTTGTATTGAGACTGTGTGTGTTATAGGTTAAAATTCCATGTCTTCCCTTTTTATCGGGATTACGCCTTGGGTGCTAGTCGTCAGCCCCTGGCCTATGGAAGGTGGGCTTGGGGTAGTCACAGAATGGGCCCCGAGGATGAGTCGTGATAAATTGGTATCAGAGGATTCAGTTATATCATAGAACTTAGATTCTTACTCTTTTAATGGCAATAGTGTTAAGTGTTTTGGATGTGGTTATCGGATTAGGGAAACCGGTGTTGGTGCGGCAGCCGACGTATCCATACACTAGCACTCTGACTTCTGATCTTCAACTCAGTGCATTAAAACACTGATTGTGTGTGTATTTCCTTAAAAAAGATTTCTTTGAGATTATTATGCATCATCTCACTAGGTATACACATTTAATCGTGGCGCACCTGTTTCTTTTCAGGATAGCTCCACGAAGGAAGCCAGCTAGGGTTTTGCGTTTCATAGGAGATGGTAGACCACCGAGCGATGAGGCCCCGGTGCAGGGCCCCATCATAGCGGAGGTACCTGTGGTACCTCTACCTGTCGGGCCACCGATACCACCAGATCCAGTAGTATAGAGTGCACGCCGCCTGAGTGCGTTGCATGAGTTCCAGCGTCAGAGGCCACCCAGGTTTCGGGGAGAGACGGACTGTAACGACCCAATTTTTTTCAATGTAAATCACCTTCTTATATTTATGTCATAAAATAACATGAAAACACAACATAATGAACTACTAAGTGATAAGTGACCTTTAAACATAATTTTGTCACTTCTGTGTTTGGAATTTTAAAAATCCAACATACACGGTTGTGCGCAAGATGATTTTCGGAGTCTAATGAAACAAAAATAATTTTCAATGAATAGTAATGCACCCTTAAGAAGAGTAACATACCCTTTTGAATTGTAATATGACCCTTATGAATAGTAAATCATCCAACATAAGAGTAAACTTACCCATGAATAATTATATAAAATTTAGACATCTTAGAAAGTGACAATTTGACCTTAGTAAACGTTTTGGAATTTTGTAAGTCATAATTAATTAATTATAACTAATTAATTAATTTAAAGGAAAATTTATTTTCTTAAAATGTATTCAATATTTACCAAATCAATGTCTTATAGTGTTTTTATAATTTTATAAGACCCTAAGTAATTTTTGAAAGCACTATAAAATTAGTTTCAATCTTAAAAACTGTTTTTTAAGTAAATTATGATTTTAATTATAATATTAAATTAACAATATTTATAAAGTTATTTTTGAAAAATGGAATTTATTTTTGGATTCTAAACGTCAAAAATGGTTGGGGTAAATATTTTGGATTTTTAGGAGATACTTGAATTTTTGATGAATAGTAGAATCTGATAATTTACAATAAATGATAAATAATGGATTAATTGAGTCATCGATGATGATCTGATTATGTAAGCCAACTTTTTTCAGGATCAAATGAAAAAATTACTATTCTTGGTCATTCAAGAATCACTATTCCTTGCCTTATGGGAAATTAATAAACTAATGAATTTTATATTAAGGAAACCCCTCTCCCCTCCACTATAAAAGCCACCCTTCACACCCTCATTTACTCACACCTCTCAAGCTCCAAGAATTCTCTAAACACTACCCAAAAACCTTCCCTAGACCCTCCCCACATCCAAGAGCTTCTGTTATCATCAAAAGACTAATCTTAGGCCCTTAAGGAGGTTCTCAGGAGAAGGATTCAAGAGGTAATTTCTCTCCCTCTTCTCCTTTAATTTCCTTTCAAGTTCATGTTCATTTATTGATCTCTCATCGCCTATATTCATCCAAATGGTATTTTAACTCCAGTATTATACATATAATGTAATTTTATGATTCTAATGGGATATTATATCATCCAACCCCCCTTTCCCTCTTCCTTTTATTTTATTAAAGACAACGTTGTTCGTGAGGTGTTAATTTATCACATTCAAGAACGACATGCTTTCTTCTTTCATTTCTACATGAAGATCTGTTCATGAACCCATTTTTATGGATTAAACATAATTCTTTATATGTATTATGTCATATTTAATGTTTTGTAACTGACTTATGAACATATTACTAAGTGATAAATTAAAACAACTTCATTGTGATCAAAAAATTTCCCAAATTAACCCTAACAATATTCATTTAATTCTTATCTAATGATTCATCCAAATGGATGTAATATAATTCATTATAAGATCATTAATACTCATGTAATATCATTAATGACATGTAATTTCATTCCAGGATGTTTACCCATGTTCTAACCGAACTTCAATTTATGAATACAAGTGAACCACACATGAAAATCCATAAAAACGAACATCCACAAACAATGTTTTTAAACTCTATAAGTCATCCAAAGAAACATAAAATGACATAATGATACCATAATGAATCCTATTGATGTATAAAAGTTTCATTAATTTCAAATTAATGAATATAATTTCGTTATACAAGACATTAAAGAGAAAGAAGCATTCAGATACAAGGTAAGGGGAAATCTCGAACTCAATTTTCTTCCTTCAGGTTCTCCCTCTTTCACTCCATTTTTGATATGGTTACCCCTTAATGATAATTTTTTCATCATTGTCTTTACTTTACGGTGATATTAATGTTTTTCAATGGTTTTCATTTCAAACCAAATGTTTCCAAAAGAATTCCTCTTTTAATAACACGCCTTTTACTTCTCACTCAATGTGGATGGTTCTTGTAACATGTACGTTATTCCCTCTTTCTTTTGTGAACCCAATGCTAATGAATGTGTTATTATGAGGTGAAACCCTTTACATACAATGGGTTAGTTATGTACATTTTTTATATGTGTTCTATGTGGAAAGAATGATGACGCTAATGTTATGATGTGATGGGTGCGGCCGGAATTATATAGCACAATATGAATGTTTCAACGTGACGGGTGCACCCAGAATTATATAGTGCTCCAATGCATTGGGTAAAGTGATTAATCTCATGATTAAATGTGAAATGATGTGTGAACAATATTATAGCTTGGATCACAATTATGTGTGGTATTGAACCACTAATACATGATGTTTCATTTTAATGCATTGCTACATTTCAAGTCGTTTATTTATGCTCCTCTCATGTTCATGATCTTTTGCCTATGTTATGATTATGCTCACCCCATGCTATATTGTTCTTATCTATCCTATTACTGGGCTTTAATCTCACCCCTTTTTATGTATGTCCTCAGGTGGCTATATGTACTAAGAAGTGGACAAGTGCCAAAAAGAAGCTAGAGAATACGATATTAAATAAATGTTTATGCTTGATGTTGTATTTGTTATGTGTGGTCATTGTTTTCCCAAGACACTAAACCTTTAGATCCTCTGTGTGTAATAATATTAGGTTTTTATCTTTAAAATGATTTCATAGTAATAGTTTTCCCAAGTCTTTGGTCACTATAGTTGGTATCATATGCATGTTTTAGTTAATTTGGGAATTAGGATTAGTGAACCCTAGAGAAAACCTCTAGTATGAGATTAAGTACAAATACGCACACAAGAGTATTTACATATGGATACCATATGTTATTATTTTAGTATAAATTGTTCAAATAAATAATTTATGTATTCATAGATTTTTTACTTATGTTTTGTTCTAACCTTTTCTATTTTAGAAAATGGTGAGAACCAGGAGAAATCATGCCAACAACTCTTGTGAGGGTCGATGCAACGATTGCCCGAACGACATCCCCAATGATTTGGGAGGTAAAGTTAATAACTTCATGGAGATGCTTACCCAATTATCTTAGGTTATGAACAATAACAATAATAATGGGGAATATCCACCTTCACCAAAGAGGGAGAAACTGGCTATCGAATCTTTTATGCTGCAACGACCACCGACGTTTAGTAGATTATCTGATCCACTAGTTGCAGAATAGTTGGTCAACTCCATGCAGAAGATATTTTTTTTATTCACTGTTCTTATATGGAGAGGGTAACCCTAGTCATTTATCATCTA
This sequence comes from Viscum album, assembly GCA_963277665.1. Classification (NCBI taxonomy): domain Eukaryota; kingdom Viridiplantae; phylum Streptophyta; class Magnoliopsida; order Santalales; family Viscaceae; genus Viscum; species Viscum album. Next base: position 1,298,719,822 of record OY728161.1, read on the forward strand.
GATGGAGAAGCCTATCAATTGTGGGATTTGATTAAAAACACCAAGCCAAGGGAAGATATTGAAGAGATGGAATGGGAAGACATTAAGATTATGTTTATTAACAAGTACTTCCCATGAACTCTTCACACAATGATGGAGAGAGAATTTATATATCTCAAGCAAAAAATAAGGAGAATCTGTCATAACCTATGAAGCGAATTTCACAAGGCTTGCAAGGTACGCTTGGGGTTTTGTTATTAATAATGATAGAAAAATTGATAGATTCTTTAGTGGATTAAAACCACACCTTCCAAAGGCTCTTGCAATTAGAGACTTTGGGAGTTATAAAGATGTTGTTCGATGTGCTATCAAAGTGGAGATGGAGTTTTGAGAATGGTCACATGGCTATAGTGATATGAAAAAATGATGGAGTTTTAAGCTGATAGATCTAATGACAAAGGTGGGAAGAAAAATCAACGATGCACATGCCATGAATGTGGGATGTAGCACCATGGGAACTGCCTCAAAGGGATGGGGAAATTATTCATGTGTGGTAAGATGGTAACCAAGCTCAATATTTTCGAAAATACATGAAAGGGAAAGAGAATTTAGCGGATAAAAGGAGAGAACAACCCATGGTTAAATGCTACAATTGTAGGGAGCTAGGGCACTATGCAAACCAGTGTAGTAAACCTCGAGCTCTCGATGGTAATCAGTGTCAGCAGCCACCAACGCCAGAGGAACAAGGGATGGCTTATTCCATCACTACTGTGGAGGTGGATCATGATAATGAAGTCACACAAGGTACACTTACTATTCACTCAAGAATTGAAAAAGTCTTATTTGATTTTAGTTCTACACATTCCTTTATATCATGAAAGTTTTCTAGAACAATAGAATTGAAGCCTTGAAATCCTGAATTAGAGATATCTATAAAAACACCAAGTGGTGAAATCATTTCAACCCAAGTGTTTGACTCCTATCCTATTGGCATATGTGGGAATAGTTTTCCAGTAAATCTCGTAATAATTCCCTTGGTGGAATTCGAAGCTATAATGGGAATGGATTGACTCTCGTTGTATTGAGCACATATCAACTATCAGGAAAATGAAATATCTTTTCATATTTCGAACCATCCCATGCTCTTATATAAATGAAAGGAAGATCATGAATCTCCCTTGAAAAATCCTTCAATGGTGTGGGTGTTGATTCCCTATGAAGAAGCATACCTCGCCCAAGTGTTTGAGTCGAAGGAAAGTCACAACCTTGAGGAAATTCCCATCGTGAGGGAATACGTCGATGTATTTCCAGAAGAGTTACCCAGAATTCCCCCAGATCGTGAGGTAGAGTTCTCAATCAAACTCATGCCTGGAGCTACACAAATATCGAAGTGTTTCTATAGGATGGCTCCTATCGAACTGGAGGAGTTAAAGAAGCAGCAACAAGAGCATCTAGACAAAGGGTTCATACGCCCTAGTGCATCACCTTGGGGTGCACCGGTGCTCTTTGTGAAGACGAAGGATGGAACAATGCGGCTCTATATCGATTATCGGGAACTCAACAAGACCACCATAAAGAACAAGTATCCTCTCCGAAGGATTGATGACTTGTTCGATCAGTTAAGAGGAGATCAATACTTCTCAATAGTGGATAATCGTTCTAGATATCATCAGGTAAAGGTGAAGGAAGACGATATTTAGAAGACTGCCTTCCGTAAAAGGTATGGGCACTATGAGTTTTTGGTGATTCCCTTTGGACTTACTAATGCCCCTACAATCCTCATGGATTTTATGAATGGAGTATTTAGACATTACCTAGACAAATTTGTGGTAGTGTTTATCGATGATATTCTCATATACTCCAAGGGCAATGAGGAACATGATGAACATATAAGACTTGTGTTGGCAACATTAAGAAAGGATAAGTTGTATGCCAATATCAGAAAGTGTGACTTTTGGATGAAGCAAGTCACGTTCTTGGGACATGTGATCACAAGTGAGGGAATTTCTATGGATCCTTCAATGACAAAGGATATTGAGGAATGGACCAGGCCCTCTAGTGTCACAGAAATCCGTAGTTTTCTTGTATTAGCTTGGTAATACCAACATTTTTTGAGAAACATCTCACGATTGTCAAGCACGCTAACTAAGTTAACAAGGAAAGGGGTAAAGTATGTCTGGATGGAAGAATGTGAGAGAATCTTCATGGAGCTAAAGAGAAAGCTGATCACTGCACTTGGACTCACACTACCAAAAATTGGACAAGTTTTTGTGACATAAAGTGATGCATAAAAGAAGGGATTGGGTTGTGTACTCATGAAAAATGACAATGTGATAGCCTATGCCTAAAGACAGTTAAAGATCCATGAGTAGAATTACCCGATGCATGGTCTAGAGATGGCAGCCATGATTTTTTCCTTGAAAATCTGGCAGCACTACCTTTATGGAGGGAAGTGTGACATATACACCAACCACAAGAGCCTAAATTATATATTCACACAAAAGGAGATCAACATGCATCAAAGGATATAGTTAGAGATAATCAAGGATTACGATTGCTCTATTCACTATCATCCTAGAAAAGAAAACAAGGTAGCTGATTCTCTAAGAAAAAAAGAACCTACTACTCTGTCACGACCCCCTCCCACCAAGGATTCCCCTCCTGAGCTGGAAATATTGAAAGGGAGATAATGACCCCCGAGTCCCGCCTCCAGTAGGCCCCTAGGGTGGCGACTAACACCAAGGGTATAAGTTTTTACAAATATTGGAGGCATTAGCCTTTTTATTATTTAAGATCAGGAAATAGGATGAGTCAAACACCAAAAGAAAAAGGAACAAGTGAATGGAAATAAACCCAATCCAATCCCACATGCATGTTCAGTCAATTCTAAAATAAGGTACAAGTGCATGAAAACTCAAAAGTACAATACCAAAAGAAACAAGAGTACTGCAACTGCAACAACTCCAACGGTCCCGAAGTAGTAGGGTCCTGCATGGCCCTGGTATTCCTCCTGAAAACATGAAAGTAAACGTAGGGTGAGCATACAACTATACTCATTAGGGAAACCTAAAACTCTCGTGCACAGGTGGGGATACATCTTAATGTCCCATGAGAACAACAGAAGAAACCAAAACCTTGCAAGGGAATCTATCTACCCAACCTCACCAGCCGCGCTCACCTAAAACACAAAAAAACAGGTAGTAGTATATAAGAACAATATTATTGGGTACCCTGCACCATTTCCCACTAGTTATCTGCTCTTCCTAACGGAGAATTTCCTGATGCTACCACACTCTTCCCGCCCGCACACACCTGGGACTCACAACCACATATCCCACCTGCACACACCTGGGCATCAAAAACCACAATCATATCCCCTACCGAACATACCTGGGCCTCATCCCAGAGATACTTGGGAATAGTAAATGTTCCTGAAGAGTCTTGGGCTAAAACCAAGCCAATCAAAACCTACCCGAAGAGTCCTGTGTGTAAGGTCTCCTAAAGCCATCACAGCCTATGGAAGAAGGAGCAAGAAGGAGCTAGTAACTAAGGGGAAAACACCCTCTCCCATGAGATGGGACTGTTCGGCACTAAGTGCTCAACATGGGTGGGGTGCGACAAAACACAAAAAATATAGATATATATATATATATATACCAAACACACAGCCCAACCTATGGCTTCTAAACAGAGAAACTGAGCACGTGCCTCGACACATCCACTACGAAGCATGCATACAACAAAAAACCCCAACCCCATTTAGGTTTTCATATTTGACCAGTATTAGTTTATTAATCCCTTAACTACAGGGAAACTATTCAACCAGATCAAGCATTTCTTAGAACAAAACCATGCCAACCATAAATCAAGTTAGATAAAACAAAACAAACACAAAACCAACCTTTTTATCATCAACCAATCCCCATTGATTATTCCCACGTTTAATTCATTGTCGTTTCCCCACAGTTCATTTATCAACCTTCCGATTTCTTTTAATATCACAACCCATTACTGCAGCCCTGCTTCCATTATAACCACATCTCCACAACCGCATCACAAAACAAGGCTCGTGCCACATCGTTTCCCCTTTAATATCATTTATTGTGGCCCCGCTACCCACCCGATTCGTAATAACCTATGATTCACCCCCCTTTCACACACCATGTAACCAAACCAACACCCACATGTTCATTATTCCATTTGTTCAACCGGGGTGATCACACAAGGGTTCCAGATATTCATTTAATCAGCCAACTTTACATTATTAACCAATTTCCACATTCCCCAAAGTTTCTATCCACAAAACGGTCTAGAAAGGTAAGGCAATATTTAATTGTGCAATAAAAGGCCCCCAATGACCGTGATTTTCTGTAGGCATAACCCTATTCAATTCACAAGATAACAATAGGATAAACAAAGATAAACATAACAACTTTCCCATACCCATTATTTAAGTCAGTTATTATCTTCATTAAACTGGTTCAACTATGTCTCGTGAAAGCAAGAGGACACCCATCCTGCATGATGGAAAAATTAGAGATACTAAGGTAAGATCCCTACCTCAACAGGTTCTAATCACCATGCTCCCTCGGATCAACTTTAGAAGATGTCTGTCGGCATCTGTTGCTTCTGGAAAAACCCGGCAAAAACCACCTTGGGTTGAAGCTAGGAAGGAAAGGCCGGATGGAAGAAAAATATACAAGCTCAGAAGTTCCGCCTCTTCGTTATGATCTCATGGCCGCTGACGGATCATAAATTGGAGATTAGACAAAGATGTTATGGATGAAATGAGCTTTGGAGTCTCTTGGGAGAGCTCTGCTCGAAGGAGTGGGGATGAGAGGAATGATTTTAAAAGTAGGAGAGGCCCCCTCCTTTTATAGGAGAGAAAAACTAAAGTACATGGCATGTAGTATAGGCTACACGGCTTGTAGTATGGGCTACACGGCGTGTAGTATGGGCTACACGGCGTGTACTCATTTATTTCACGTGACAAGGAAACGCCTTCAACAAGGCACACGGACGTTGACTGGTCAACAAACAGTTTGAGTGTAACACGTATGCAGGGAGGAACTACATAACATGTAGTATGGGCTACACGGCGTGCACTTATTTATTTCACACGGCAAGTACATGCCTTCAACACGGCACACGGCCGTTGACTGGTAAACACTTAGTTGGAGGGTAACGTATACGCGGGGTAGAACTACATGGCATTTAGTAAGGGATACATGACGTGTACTCATATATTTCATGCGGCAAAGACACGCCTTCAACACAGGGTGTACCTGGAATGGTGGTACATGGCGTGTACTCACACTACACGGCCTGTAGTTACAAAATTCTGAAAAATGTGGGAAAAGTCCATTCTACCCTCCAGAACACTTCATGACCTTCTTTTCGACAAAGGAATGGGCCAGAGAGGTCCGGACCATTACATCAGATACCTCTTAAAACATTCTTGTCCCTGAGAATTCGAAAACCAAACCAGAGGAACCCAACAAGATACCTCATAGGGATCTCGTTATAACAGGAACCCATTCAACAACCCTAATCATATGCGTTAGGAATTCTTTCTCTTATGTTGAGATATTTTCCGTTTTAGGCGGCACTGACTCACAAGCACGGGTTTAATCACATTCTCATTAATGTGTATCGATTAAGAATCGGGTCTTCCCAATTTCATACATTTAGATTTTTCAACTTGCACTGCCCCCAACACCATACAACCAACACACTGCCCGAACACATGGTTTGGGGAAATTCCTTCTCCCATGTTGAGATATTATCCGCTTTAGGTGGCACTGACTTTCCTGCATGGGTTCTATCGCATCCGCATTAATGTGTCTCAATTAAGGATCAGGTTTTTCCCTTTCCCCAGACATCCGGACATGTTACACACTTCTAGAAACAAGGAAACAAAAGTCTCACAACTGACAAGCCAAGCATTCCACATATCAAAGGTACAGAGCACGACATCAAAATAAAGCTCAGAAGAATAAAGAAAAACACATGTCAAAACAACTCCGGGTACTGAGCGTGCATCTGAGCCTCCTGCTCCCAAGTGCTCTCCTTGAGGCCACCATGACTCCATAACACACGGACCAAGGAGATGGTTCGTCCGCAGAGCACCTTCTCTTCATGATCCTCAATTCTGACTGGTCATTCCTCGAAGGTAGCGTCGTCCCCCATATCAAACTATCCCCAGTCGATAACGTGAGAGTCGTCGTGTAAGTACCAACGAAGCTGGGAGATGTGGAAGATGTCGTGAACCTTCTCCAAATGAGGTGGCAGGGCCAGCTGATATGCCACCTCACCGACTCGCCTCAACACCTCGAAAGGTCCTATGAACGTAGGGGAGATCTTACACCCCATCTCAAACCTCCGCTGCCCCCGTCTAGGGGAAACCATTAAGAACACATGATCTCCCACCTCGAACTCCAACGACCTCCTCCGACAATCAACATAAGACTTCTATCGGTCCTAAGACGCTTTCATCCTGTCACGCACAAGCTGAACTTTCTATGTGGTGCTCTGTACTACCTCTGGCTGAAGAGCACCTTTCACACCAACCTCTGCCCCGCGAATGGGTGAACGACATGGTCTTCCATACAGAGCCTCAAATGGTGCCATGCCAATATTAAAGTGGAAGTTGTTGTTGTAGGCAAACTCTACTAAAGGCAAGTGTTGCACCCATGATCCTTCGAAATTCAAAACGCATGCTCGCAGAATGTCCTCCAATGTCTGGATAGTCCGCTCTGTCTGCCCATCGGTCTTGGGGTGGAAAGCAGTTCTAAGGCATAGCTGGGTGCCAAAATCATGTTGTAACCCCATCTAGACTCGTGAGGTAAACCGAGTATCCCGATCTGAGATGATAGTATTTGGAACTCCATGAAAATGCACCACCTCGTCTACGTACCTATGTGTTAAGGTACTCACTGGGCCCGACTCCTTAATTGCTAAGAAGTGAGCTGATTTCATCAGCCGATCCACCACAAACCAGATAGAATCATAACCACACTGAGCTATGGGTAGTCCTGTGATGATGTACTTTGAGATATCATCTCATTTCCACTTGGGGACATCTAAAGGATGCAACAAACCACTAGGAACACATTGTTCAGCCATTACTTGCTGACACACTAGGCACTTAGCCACAGTCTCTGCCACTGCCTGTTTTACCTCGGGCCACCAAATCTATTACCTCAAGCCTCGGTACATTTTTGAAACTCTCGGATGCACCTCCAAGGCTGAGCTATGGAACTCACGGAGAACTCCCTCACGCATCGCCTCCGGAACAAACAAGCTTCCATGAAAATGCATCTGATGTCAACTGTCCTCTGACCATCCTTCTGGAGCATTTCCCTGATTGATATGATCACTCATTACATCTTCCTCGGAGTCCCCCAACTGATATTCTTCCCCCTACTGCAACACGGAGGACTGCACCGTCATCTGAAATAAATATCCTCTAATACCCTATACTCTTGCATCCAAGTGCAAAGCAGCCAACTCTTCCATCACCTTCCATGCAACAACGGATTCCCAAACCACATGCTTATGCGAATTCCTGCTCAGGGCATCAGCCACAATGTTTCCCTTACCTTCAGTGTAAGAGATCTCAAAGTCATAGTCTTGGAGAAACTCGACCCATCTCCGATGTCGTAAGTTCAGTTCATGTTGGGAAAAGATATAACCTATGCTCTTAGGATCTGAAAAGACCAAAAAGTTCTCCCCAAAGAAGTAATGTCTCCACAACTTCAGTGTGAACACTATTACTGCATGCTCTAGGTCATGGGTGGCATAGTTACGCTCATGAGGGCTCAACTGCCTAGACCCATAACAGATCACACCCTTCTTCTGCATCAGCACACACTCCAAACCAAGGCCAGAAGAATCACAAAACACCTCAAAAAATAACCCTTCATCTAGCAACCTGAGTACTGGAGCGCTGACCATCTTCTCCTTTAGGTAGTCGAAAGATTTATGGCACTGCTCGCTCCATAGGAAGACATGGTTCTTCCTAGTCAAAGCTGTTAATGGAGAAGCAACTCGAGAGAAGTCTGAAATGAACGTCCGATAATGACCTTCCAACCCCAGGAAACTACAAAATTCTGGTGCCCTCTTGGGTGCTGCCCAAGAAACAATTACATCCACCTTTGACGGGTCCACTGACACTCCATGCTGAGACACCACATGCCCAAGGAAGCGTACTTCTTGCGTTAGGAACTTACACTTCGACAATTTCCCATAAGGCTGGTGGTGTCAAAGGACTTCCAAGACTACCCTGAGATGCTCAACGTGTTCCTCCTCTAATCTTGAGTAGATCAGGATGTCATCGATAAACACAACAAAGAACTGGTCTAGAAACTCTCAGAAGGCAAAGTTCATAAGTCCCATGAACACATCAAGTGCATTCGTAACTCCAAACGGCATCACTACATACTCGATGTGCCCATACCTACACTTGAAAGTCGTCTTCGAGATGTCACTGCCATTTAACCTTAGCTGATGATATCCAGATCGTAGATCAATCTTAGTAAAACAACATGCTCCCCTCAGCTGGTCGAAGAGATAATTTATCCATGGAAGGGGGTAACGGTTCTTGACTGTTACCTGATTCAACCTGCGGTAGTCTATGCCTATCCTAAGACCACCATCTGCCTTCCTCATGAAAAAAACTGGAGCACCCCATGAAGACATGCTGGGTCGAACAAAACCCTTCTCTGTCAGATCGTCAATCTGAATTCACAACTCCCGCAACTCTGAAGGTGTCATATGATAAGGGGCCATCGAAATCAGACGGGCACCAGGATGTAAGTCTATACTGAACTCAACGTCACGTTGGGGGGGGGGGGGGGGTAGAGTCACAACTTCCACAGGAAAACATTGAGAAACTCCCTTACAACTTCTGGGACATCTAATATCTCTGTATCAGTTGAAACCACTGATAACCCGCCTAACAAGGATAGGAGAGGCTTCACATGTCAGCTTCCCACCTAATATCTCCTCTCGCCAACAAAATACACACATTGCCCATCCACATCAGAGAACACGACCATTCTTTAGAAGCAGTCGATAACATCACTAACAGAAAACAACCAGTCGATGCTAAGGATGACATCGTATGGCTACATCTATAGTAAAAGAAGGTCCCCACTAGATCGATGTGATCCCAACGTCGGCCCACATCCCCAGAAAACACAAGATACACTAGTCTGGCCTCCAACTGGTGTAATCAGCACCAGGGGTATGGAAAGTATCTCCACATCTAGTCTCATAGCATGGTATATACCAGGTGAAAAAAAGGAGTGCGAAGCTCCCAAATCAAACAAAGCAGAAACGAGAGTGCTGAACAAACAAATCGAACCACACACCACCAGTGGTCCTGCCGGAGCTGTCAACTCTACTTCGTGCAACTGTCCACACCCAGCTCCTCTGCCTCTTTGATGTCAACCAACTCCCCGACCACACCCTAGCTGGGGTCCCTAAGGACCACCCTGAGGTCGGCCTCCTCCTGCAAAGTCTGCCCTCGGAGGAGTAGTGTCCTGCTGCTACTGGAAGGGCGTCACCAGCAATTGGTGCTGCTGAGGCGGGCGCTGAACCTGCCCACCTCCACCATACTGAGCTCGGGTTGGGCACCGACTCTGAATGTGCCCGAAACCTCCACAAGAGAATCACTTCGGTCCTAGGCTCTTGAAAAAGTGATGGGGACCCAAAGATCTGAACTGAAACTGCGGGGGCCTTCTCTCTACTGGCCTGAATCTGGAAGGTCTGGTCGCAGGAGAACTACTGCTGACTGCATTCCACTTCGACGAACCCGTCTGGATCCCCTCTCATGGTGCACCTCCCTATGAGTGCATCCACTCTACAACCTCTACCTTATTATGTACTTCCAAGTATGTCAGAATGGTGAAGGGGTGACAGCATACTAAAGCGAAGGATGAAGCACCTCCTCCAAACGTCTCGCCCGATACTCCTCATCCAGAAAGAGATCCAGAGAAAAGTGTAAGAGATCCTTGAACGTGACCCAAATTCTCATACTGAAATACTCCCAGGATGGAGGGAGAGTAACTCCTACCACTTCTCTACCTTGATCATGGAATAAAGGAATTCCTCTTAGAATTCCTTCTCATAGTCAGCCCATGGAACCTCTGCCTCTGACCTCTCCCCGAGGTAGAGAATCCACCACTGACGAGCCACGCCTCTTAGCTGACTGACTGGTATGGGAACCTAGTACACCCTCAGAGAATGGATCAAAGTAAAAGTGATCCCTATCTCTTAAAGATACCCCTCTGTCTCCATATCTGAAGTACTACCCTCATTCTTTTTTAGGGTTTGTCGCTGGAAAGAACGAAGAATCTTCTTCCACTGATCATCTTCCTCCTCTCGGTCAATCCTCAACTAATCGACTACCTGAATCTACTGGGCCTAAGCATTCTAAGTCACCCGGGGACGACGCCCAGGTGCCATAGCTATACGGTAAACAAAGATCACCTATTCCCAAGAAGTAAGGAAATTTCTCAAGGTTTCATTTTATCACTTTATTTCAATTTATTACCCAGAACACCCAAATCTTGTAAAAAACAAACATGATGATGCATTAACCTTCCCTAGGGTCTCTACCCTGCAATCAATGTAGTCTCAATTGGTCATTCGGTAGGCTTAGAGTCCTTGCATTGGATCACAGGGGGCCCTAAAATCCCGTTTCCTAGCTGGTCTTCCCTAGCCTATGTCACGCACCAAGATCAGCCAACAGTGTTGCCCTACCATCCCATGCAATCCTCACTATTCCTAACTCCAGACTCCATCCTATCTCTTAACCATCACCTTGGATACCATTCTGTCATGACCCCCTCCCACCAAGGATGCCCCTCCAGAGCTGGCAATAGTGAAAGGGAGATAATGACCCCCGAGTCCCGCCTGCAGTAGGCCCCAGGGTGGCGACTAGCACCAAGGGTGTGATTTTATAAAAATATAGGACGCATTACCCTTTTTATTATTTAATACTGGGAAATAGGATGAGTCAAACACCAAATGAAAAAGGAAAAAGTGAATATAAATAAACCCAAACCAATCCCACATGCATGTTTAAATAGTTCTGAAACAATGTACATGTGCAAGAAAACTCAAAAGTACAATACCAAAAGAAACAAGAGTACAACAACTGCAACAACTCCAACTTTCCCAAACTAGTAGGATCCCGCATGGCCCTAGTAGTCCTCCTGGAAACCTAAAATTAAACATAGGGTGAGAATTCAAGTATACTCAGTAGGGAAACCAAAGCTCTCATGAATAGGTGGGGAGATATCTTAATGTCCCCTGAGAACAATAGAAGAAACCAAAACCTAGAAAGAGAATCTATCCACCCAACCTCACTAGACACTCTCACCCAAAACACAAAACAACAGGTAGTAGTATATAAGAACAATAATATTGGGTAACCCACACAGTTTCCCACTAGTTAGCTTCTCTTCCTAAAGGAGAACATCCTGACACTACCACACTCTTCCCACCCACACACACCTGGGCCTCACAACCACATATCCCACTAGCACACACCTGGGCCTCACAAACCACAATCATATCCCTGCCCGAACACACCTGGGCCTCATGCTGAAGATTCTTGGGAATAGTAAACCTGCCTGAAGAGTCTTGGGTTAAAACCACCCCAATCGAAACCTACCTGAAGAGTCTTGGGTGTAAGGTCGCCTCAAGCCATCACAGCCTATGGAAGAAGGAGCAGGAAGGAGCTAGTAACTAAGGGGGAAACACCCTCTCCCATGAAATGGGAGTGTTCATCACTAAGTGCTCAATATGGGTGGGGTGTGACATAACACAAAAATATAGATATATATATATGTATACCAAACACATAGCCCAACCTATGGATTCTAAACAGAGAAACTGAGCACATGCCTCAGCACTGCCACTACGAAGCCTGAATTCAACTAAAAACCCCAATCCCATTTAGGTTTTCATATATCAACAATATTAGTTTATTAGTTCCTTAACTACTGGTCAACTATTCGACCAGATCAAGCATTTCATAGAACAAAACCATTCCAAACATAAATCAAGTTAGATAAAACACAAGAAACACAAAACCAACCTTTTTATCATCAACCAATCCCCATTTATTGTTCCTACATTTAATTAATTATCGTATCCCCACAGTTCATTTATCAACCTTCCACTTTCTTTTAATATCACAACCCATTACTGCAGACCTGCTGCCATTATAACCACTTCTCCACAACCGCATCACAAAACAATTTTCGTGCCAAATCGTTGCCCCTTTAATATCATTTACTGTAGCCCCGCTGCCCACCCTATTCGTAATAACCCAGGATTCACCCCCCTTTCACACACCACATATCCAAACCAACACACACATGTTCATTATTCTATTTGTTCAACTGGGTTGATCACACAAGGGTTACAGATATTTATTTAATCAGCCAACTTTACGTGATTAACCAATTTCCACATTCCACAATGTTTCTATCCACAAAACGGTCTAGAAAGATAAGGAAAATTTTAATTGTGCAAGAAAAGGCCACCAACGACCATGATTTTCAGTAGGCATAAGACTATTCAATTCACAACATAACAATAGGATAACCAAAGAAAAACATAACTACTTCCCTATCCCCGTTCTTTATGCCAGTAATTATCTTCATTAAAATGGTTCAACTTTGTCTCGTGAAAGTAAGATGACACCCATCCCACTTGATACAAAAATTTGAGAGACGAAGGTAATATCCCTACCTCAACAAGATATGATCACCGCGCTCCCTCAGATCAACTTTAGAAGACATCCGTCGGCGTCTGTTGCTTCGGGAAAAACCCGGAAAAAACATCCTCAGGTGGAAGCTGGGAATGAAAGGAAAAAGGGAAGAAACAGATCCAAGATCAGAAGTTCCTCCTCGTCATTACGATCTCATGGCCGCAGACGGATAGTAAATCGGAGCTTGGATGAAGAAGTTATTGAAGAAAGGAGTTTTGGAGTCTCTTGTGAGAGCTATGATCGAAGGAGTGGGGAGGAGAATAATTAATTGAAAAGGAGGAGAGGCCCCCTCCTTTTATAGGCATGAAAAACTAAATTGCATGATGTGTACATCCTATTACACGGCGTGTACTCAGCCATTTCACATGGTCGCCACACGACATCCAACACAGCATTCAACGCGGCACACGGTCGTTGACTGGTCAACAGACGGTTTGAGGGAAACACGTATGCAGGGAGGAACTACATGGCATGTAGTATGGGCTACAAGGCATGTAATCATTTATTTCACGTGGAAAGGACATGCCTTCAACACGGAACATGGCCATTGACTGGTCAACACACGGTTTGAGGGTAACTCATACGTGGGGAGGAACTACACGACGTGTAGTATGGGCTACATGGCGTGTACTCATTTATTTCACGTGGCAAGGACACGCCTTCAACATAGCACATATCCGTTGATAGTTCAACAGATGGTTTTAGGGTAATGGGTATGTATGGAGGAACTACACAGCGTGTACTATGGGCTACACAGTGTGTACTCATTTATTTCACGCGGCAAGGACACGTCTTCAACACGGGGTATACCTGGCAAGGTGGTACACGGCGTGTACTCACACTACATGGCGTGTAGTTACAAAATTCTGAAAAGTGTGGGAAAAGTCCATTCTACCCTCCAAAACAGTTCATGACCTTCTTTTCGACAAAGGAATGGGCCGGAGAGGTCCGGGACATTACATACTTTATCCATGATGTGGATTGAGAAGGACCCTATCTTCATGGATATGCAAAGAATGGATTTGGAAATCATAACGACATGGGATACATCCTACCTTGCCCAAACGATTGCGCAACCATCCATCCAGGATAAGGTTAAGGGAGCACTAAGGAATGCTGTGGACATACGAAAGAGGGTGAATGAAGTTATGCAAGGTAATATTCAAGAGTTTGATATTGACGATGATAGTGTGATTTGGTTTGTAACGCGGCTTTGTGTGCCTTCATCACCTGGGATAAAGAAGGATCTATTGGATAATGCACATAGCTCAACTTTCTTTATCCATCCTGGGAGTACCAATATGTACCATGATCTCCACGAACACTTCTGGTGAGATAACATGAATAAAGAGATTGCGAAATATATATCAAGGTGCTTGGTATGTCAACAAGTTAAAGCTGAGTAACAAAAGTCCAAAGGAATGATGCAGCCATTGATTATACTCATGTGGAAATGGGAAAATGTTACTATGGAAATTGTCATGGGTCTCCCGAAGACGTCAAAGTGAAATAATGTGATATGGGTTTTAGTTGACCGACTCACCAAGACTGCCCATTTTGTCGCTATACAGGAAGACCTCTCGCTTGAATAACTTGTAAAGATATATGTGAATTAATTGGTGGTACTGCACGGTGTTCCACTCTCAATTGTGTTTGACCGTGGTCCAAGGTTCACATCTAAATTTTGGAGGATCCTTCAACATGCTTTGAGTACTAAATTAAATTTCATCACGACTTATCACCCCCAAACCGGTGGACAATCCGAAAGGACTATTCAGATGCTTGAAGATATTCTAAGAGCCTGCTCTCTAGAATTCAAGGGTGGATGGGATCAACATCTCCAATTGGTTTAGTTCTCATAAAACAAGAGCTTCCACTCGAGTATTCATATGGATCCATATGAAGCTCTGTATGGAAAGCGATGTAGAACTCCACCCTGTTGGGATGAAGTTGTAGAAAGGAAGCTACTTGGAACCGATCTTGATCAAGAGATGATATAGAAGGTTCAAGTCATCCAGAAACACATCAAATCTTCTCCAAGTCAGAAAAATAGCTATGCTGATAATCGTTTAAGGGACATAGAGTTCAACGTTGGATATAAAGTCTTCCTTCGATTATCTCCATTGAAGAGGGTCATGTGATTCGGGAAGAAAGGGAAGCTAATCCCAATGTATATTGGCCCCTTTGAGATCCTTGACCATATAGGAGCCATGGCCTATCGTCTTTCACTTACACCAAATATGGCTCAAGTTCATGACGTTTTTCATGTATCACTACTGAGGAAGTATATACCAGACCCATCACATGTACTAAACTCAGAGGTGGTGCAGTTGGAAGATGATCTCTCCTATGAGGAGAAGCCAGTAATGATTCTGGATCGGAGATATAAGGTCATATGCAAGAAGACAACCCATCATGTCAGAGTATTGTGGAGGAAACATAAGTTTGAGGAAGCAACGTAGGAACCAGAAGAGGCAATGAAAGAGAAACACCCTCACCTGTTTGTGTAAAGTGAAATTTCAGGGGCGAAATTTCTTAAGGGGGGAAGAATGTAACAGCCCAATGTTTTTCAATGGAAATTACCTTCTTATATTTATGTCATAAAATAACATAAAAACACAACATAATGAACTACTAAGTGATAGGTGACCTTTAATCATAAGTTTTTCACTTCTGTGTTTGGAATTTTAAAAATCCGACATACACGGTTGTGCTCCAGATGATTTTTGGAGTCTAATGAAACAAAAATAATATTCGGTGAATAGTAACATACCCGTAGGAATAGTAACATACCCTTATGAATATTAATATAAACCATATGAATATTAAATGATCCAACATAATAGTAACCTTACCCATGAATAATTAAATAAAATTTAGATATCTTAGAAAGTGACAATTTGACCTTAGTAAATGTTTTTGAATTTTGTAAGTCATAATTAATTAATTATAAATAATTAATTAATTTAAAGGAAAATTTATTTTCTTAAAATGTATTCATTATTTATCATAACAATGTCTTACAGTGTTTAGAAAATTTTATAAGGCCTTATGTAATTTTTGAAAGCACTATAGAGTCAGCTTTAATCTAAAAAACTATTTTTTTAATTAAATTATGATTTTAATTAAATATTAAATTCATAATATTTAAAAAATTATTTTGGAAAAATGAACTTCTTTTTTGGATTCTACACATCTAAAAATGGTTGGGGTAAATTTTTGGGATTTTTCTGAGATACTTGAATTTTTTATGAATTGTAGAATCCGATAATTTACAATAAATGCTAGATAATGGATTAATTGAGTCATCGATGATGCTCTAATTATGTAATCCGACATGGTTTGGTATTAAATGATAAAATTACTATTATTGGTCCTTCAATACTCACTATTCCTTTTCTTAGGGGAAATTAATAAACTAATGAATTTTATATCTAGGAAACCCCTCTCCCCTCCACTATAAAAGCCACCCTTCACACCCTCATTTCCTAACACCTCTCAAGCACCAAGAATTCTCTAAAATCTTTCCAAAAACATTCCCTTTCACCTTACCCACATCCTATATCTGATGGTCTCATCAATAGACCAAGATTAGGCCCTTAAAGAGGTTCTCAAGAGAAGGATTCAAGAGGTATTTTCTCTCCCTCTTATCTTTTAATTTCCTTTCAAGTTCATGTAAATTTCTTGATCTCTTCCAACTTATATTCATCCAAATGGTATTGTAACTCCATTATTATACATATAATGTAATTTTATGATTCTAATGGGATATTATATCATCCATCCCCCCTTTCCCCCTTCCTTTTATATTATTAAAGAGAATGTTGTTCGTGAGGTGTTAATTTATCACCTTCAAGAATGACATGCTTTCTTCTTCCATTTATTCCTTCAGATCTGGTCATGAAACCATTTTTATGGTCGAACTAGAATATTTTATATGTATTATGTTCTATTTAATGTTCTTCAATATACTTATAAACATATTAATAGGTGATAAATTAAAACAACTTCATTGTGATCAAAAAACCGCCCAAATTAACCCAATCAATATTCATTTAATTCTTATCCAATGATTCATCCAAATGGATCTAATATAATTAATTATAAGATCATTAAAACTCCTGAAATATCATTAATGACATGTAATATAATTCCTGGAAGTTTACCCATGTTCTACCCGAGCTTCAATTTATGAATACAAGTGAACCACCCAAGAAAAACCATAAAAACGAACATCCCCGAACAATGTTTTTAAACACTATAAGTCATCCAAAGGAACATAAAATGACCTAATGAAACCACAATGAAAAATATAAATTTCTAAAATTTTATTTAATTTCTTATTAATGGATATAATGTCATTATACAGGACATTAAAGAGATGGAAGCATTCAGATACAAGGTAAGGGGAAATCTCGAACTCAATTTTCTTCCTTCGGGTTCTCCCTCTTTCACTCAATTTTTAATATGGTTACTCCTTAAAGATCATTTTTTCATAATTTTCTTTAATTTTCTAGGATATACATGTTTTTCATTGTGTTTTATTTCAAACTAAATATTTTCCAAAAGAACCCCTCTTTTAAGAACACCCCTTTTACTTCTCACTCAAAGTGGACGGTTCTTGTAACATGTGTATTATTCCATCATTCTTTTTGGAAACCAAAGCTTATGAATGTTTTATTATGAGGTGAAACCCATTCCATTCCATGGGTTAGTTATTTACATTTTTTATATGTGTTCTATGTGGCAATCATGATGATGACAATGTTATGATGTGACGGGTGCACCCAGAATTAAACAGCGCTCTAATGCATTGGGTAAAGTGATGAATCTCGTGATTAGATGTGAAATGATGTGTGAAAAAGATGCTATCTTGGTTCACAAGTATGTGTTGTAGTTAACCAATAACACATGATATTTCATTTTTATGCATTGCCACATTTCAAGTCTTTTATTTTTTCTCCTATCATGTTCATGATCTTTTTCTTATGTTATGAGTATTCTCACCCCATGCTATATTGTTCTTATATATCCTCTTACTGGGATTTTAGCTCACCCCTTTTGATGTATATCCTTAGGTGGATATATTTACTAAGGAGAGGACAAGTCCCAATAAGATTCTAGAGAAGAAAAAATTAAATAAATGTTTGTGCTTGATGTTGTATTTGTTATGTGTGGTCCTAGTTTTTCCAAGACACTAAACCTTTGGATCCCTTATGTGTAATACTATTATGTTTTTTATCATTAAAATTATGTAATCGTAATGTTAGAAAAGGCTCAGGTCTCTATACGGACCCACATGCAGTTAAAGATTGGCCGGAGGCTGTCGTGAGAGTTTTCAGATTGGTAGGGACACCAGCCGACCTCATGGTGATCTTTGTTGCGAGTCTCCTGCATGTGGCGGTAGACAGATAGTGGAGCCTGATGCTCCAGGTGAATGATGAAGCATCATTACTCTGCACATATTTCGATAGTCTCTTTCGATCATAGTTTGTTCCAGCCACCCTTCGTGTGGTGCAGATTCATGAGTCACTTCATCTACAGTAGGGCAGCATGACAGTAGCTCGGTACTCAGCGAGGTTCACTGACCTCTCACGCTACTCCACGGATATGGTACGAGACCCATTTTTCAGGGCTTGGAACTTCATGACGGGACTCAGGCATGAGATCTGGGATTCGACGATTCCCCACAGCATTCCAACACAGATGGGGGTGCTAGAGCGATCCATTTTTGTGAAGAGTTTTCTCACTGAGCAGTCACTAGTGGCGAGACCCACTACTGGGAGACATGTAGCGGAGTATTTTGCAGCTGAAAGTAGACAAATGACGCATAGGTCCAAGTGGACCATGGCATTAGGTGGGAGACCCCAAGATACTGGTTCGGTTGTGCAGGGCACACGATACAGAGCCAGCTATACAAGGAGCAGGCAGTGTTATACATGTGGCGTTCATGGCCACATGGCTCGAGACTGCCCAACTCACAATGCAGATGAGCAGAAGACAGTAGAGGGGCCTCCCAAGAAGAGGTAGATGTTAGACCATGGTGGTCCTTTGGGAGAAGGTGGACGTGACAGAGGAGAAGGCCGAGCAGTGGGTGGTGGACGACGTTCCGAGGCTCTATCACCACCACCACCAGGAGTTCCACCCTGACCACAGGGATTTGGCAGACAGAGGAAAGCTCATCTCTCGGCAGTCGAGGCCAAGGACCACGGTGAACCTAAGATGATTTGAGGTACTATCTGTGTCTACTCCACCCTTGTTGTAGTACTTATAGACACAGGTGCGAGTCATTCTTTTATTACCACTTCCCTCTTTCGAAACTCAGAGATTCTGACGGAGCCATTGGCTCGATCCTTATAGCTAGAGACACATATGGGAGAAGACATGATGATTATTCACTGGTATCGGTAGTGTTATATTACTCTTGGAGGTGAGATCTTCGGCTGGGATCTTCTTGTAGCGGCGTCGAGGCCTTACGATGTCATCTTTGGTATTGACTAGTTACCCACCGTTCATGATCAAATTGACTGTATTTGGCACAATGTGCGGTGTATCTTCATAGGTGGGACTAGGTTCACCTTCACAGGTGAGAAGGGAGCCTTTTCATCACAGGATGGACTTACGTAGTGGGGGAGGCAGCCGATCACACATCAGTTGGCTAGTCTCATCATTTGAGCGGTTGATGTATGGATTATGAGTTTTCCTGTTGTGGTGGATCAGGATGCGGATGTTTTCCCTGACAACATTCCAGGACTTCCTCCTCACATAGAGTTGGATATCTACATTGACATGTACCCTGGGAAAACATCGATATCTACTCTGGAATATTGAATGGCTCCCGACGAGCTTGGTGAGCTGCAGGTACAGCTAGATGATTTGCTGGGGAATGGATTTATCTGACCCAGTGTTTCACCATGGGCATCTCCGATTTTGTTCTCCATGAAGGAGGATGAGTGCTTTCCATTATGTTCCTACTATCATGGCCTGAATCAGGTGATCGTGAAGAAAAAGTACCCACTCCCGAGGATTTAAGACCTCTTCGATCAGTTCCAGGGAGCAAAATGGATCTCAAAGATAGACCTCAGGTTAGGTTATCACTATATTAGAGTTTGAGAAGAGGATGTTAGGAAAACAGACATCAGGTGTTGGTATGGCCACTACGAGTTCTTGGTTTTGCTTTTCGGCGTAACCAATGCACCAGCAGTGTTCATGAGTCTCATGAACATGATCTTTCAGCCTTACCTCGATCGCTTTGTTGTAGTCTTCATCGACTACATACTTATTTACTCAACTACTAAGGAGGAGCACGCCTACCATTTGTGGGTAGTACTAGACACACTCCGAGAGCACCAGCTTTATAGTAAGCTCGTGAAGTGCTGCTTCTAGATTCGAGAGGTTCATTTCCTGGGACACGTCATCTCAGAGGCTGGAGTTGTAGTGGATCCAGAAAAAATCGAGATAGTACTTGCTTGGGAACCACCCAAGAGTTTAAAGGAGGTGTGGAGTTTCCTGGGGCTGGCTGGGTACTATCGAAGATTTGTGCCAGACTTCTCCCGAGTCACAACACCGCTTTCGGCATTGAAAAAGAAGGGGAAACCCTTCGTGTGGTCAAATAGATGCCAGCAGAGCTTTCAGGAGCAGATGCAGATATTGACCAGTGCACCCATTTTGAGGCTACTGGAGGATGGAGTGGGGTACATAGTTTACTGCGACGCATCAGGGACCGGAATCAGGTGTGTCTTGATGTAGGAGAGAGAAGTGATCGCGTATGGTTCACAATAGTTGAGACAACACAAGAAGAACTATGCTACCCATGACCTAGAGTTAGTAGCAGCGGTCTTTGCCTTGAAGATGTGGAAACTCTATCTGATGAGCGAGCATTTTACTATCTACTCTAACAACCAGAGTCTCAAGTAAATCTTCTCACAGAAGGACCTGAACTTGAGATAGTGGTGATGGCTCGAGTAACTCTAGGACTGTGACTTCGAGATAGTCTAAACTCTTGGGAAGGGGAACATTGTAGCAGATGCTCTCAGTAGGAGATCAGGCATTCAGCTGCTAGGAGAGGCCACAGAGTAGCTGGCCGCATTGCAGATATCCTTTATGGATAGAGATGGAGAATCCTTTCTATAGTATCTCACAGTCACTCCTCTACTTCTTCAGCGAGTTAGAGAGGCACAACGTGTGGACATTGACTGTGAGACGTGACGTGCCCAGATCTCCCCAGGTTTAGAACCTAATGGGTTTTCTGAATGTGGGGAGCATGTCATCAACATTAGAGGGCGTACCATGGTACAAGATTCACTACAAGAGTAGGTGTTGATGGAGTTCCACACTTCCCCTCTAGAGGTACTTCTAGGAGTGGTGAAGTTATATCAGGACCTCAAACGGTAGCACTTGTGGAAAGGTATGAAGAAGGTGGTAGCATAGTTTGTCTCGTGATGCCTCACATGATAGCAAGTGAAGGTAGAGCACCAGGATCCAGTAGGCATGTTTCATCCCGTAGAGGTCCCAGAGTGGACGTGGAATGAGATATCCATGAATTTTGTGATGGGGCTTCCACGTACATCCAGAGGACACGACTCTATATAGGTGATTGTCGACTGACTCACCAAGTCAGCCAACTTCCTACTAATCAGACAGTAGGGCTTAGTAGAGAGCATGGGACCCCTCTATATACAAGAGATCGTACGGCTTTATGGTGTTCCATCGACGATCATCTCCGAACGAGATACTCGTTTCACTTCCCGACTATGGAAGGGGTTGCAGGTGGCTTTCAGGATGCAGCTTCGCTTGATCACTGCCTTCCATCCTCAGATGGATGAATAGACTGAGAGGACCATTCAGACTCTCAAGTACATTCTCCATGCATGTGTCCTTGACTTTGGTCACAGCTGGAAGGATCACTTGACCTTGGTGGAGTTTGCATACAACAACAGCTACCACTCCACCATAGGGATGGAACCGTACGAGGCACTGTACGGCCGACCATGTAGATCGCCTTTGTGATAAACATACCAAGGGGAGTCAGAACTTGTAGGACCAAAGATGGTGAAGGATATGATGGATAGGGTGCAGATCATCTAGGATCTGATGAAGATTGCACAGAGCATGCAGAAGTCCTATGCTGATAGGAGACGGAGACCACTGGAGTTCGAGGATGGCGACCAAATCTTCTATGGGTCTCACCTCAATGAGGACTGTGAAGATTTGTTGAGGGAATAAATCTATCTCCATGTTTCATTGGACCGTTCCAGGTCCTCAGCATAGTAGGTGAGATGGCTTAACGCCTGGCCCTTTCCACCTCAGTTGCACTGGGTGCATGACATCTTCCACGTATCTCAGCTGAGGAGATACGTGCACAACCCGTCCCTCATCATCGACCATGGGGAGCTGGAAATCGATGACAGGGCGACATTCACCGAGGTTCTAGTGGAGATAGAGGATTGACCGGAGTGGGTCTGACGTGGACGGTCTATTCCTCTGGTAGCACGGGAACCTCCAGGAGAGCACATGGGAGTGGGAGGCTCAGATGCATACTCAGTACCCCCATTTGTTTCCTTAGTGTGTGTTATAGCATACAGGGACGTAAATCCCTAAGATGGGTAGAATTTAAAGACCCAGAAATCCTGTGGAAATTTTTTCTTTAAATACATGGAAATTTTACGAGTCCGCAGTTTCTAACAGTGCCTGATTCTTAGGCCTGATGTTCTCAGAATCAATTTTTGATGTTTTGTTTAGGTACATTCAGTAAATGTACATTTGGGTTATTCTAAATTTTGAACCTATGCTTAGAATTGAAATCTGAGGGCACCGATGTACTCACAGCGCCAATATTCGCATTAGGTGGCCATAACCGTAGTTGCGTTTTATTGGGATTGGAAGCTAATTTTTGGGGATTCTCAAAAACTAAATAAAAATTTATGTGTGACATAATTTTTATTTTGGTGGTGGTTATTTTTCTCCAATTTGAAGTTGTAGGTGGGGACCACCCCACATAACCTCCCATGGGAGGATGTTATGGTTGTGGGGATCACCCGCACATAACCTCCCTTGGGAGGATTATTAATTGGGGCCCACCCGACCTCTTTAACTACCATTTAACTCCCTTAAACCCCCATTAACATGGGGAGCCCCTTCACCTTTCATCCCCAATTAAATGTGCCAACTCCCTTGCAATTAATTGAGAGAATCACCTTAATCAATTTGTTTTATTTTGAATTCATGTCAGGAATAAAATAATAGAAAAAGTTGTTATTTTGGGTTGACACGTGTTATTTTGGGGGACTTTGAATATTTTGGGTGGAACCTTGAGAGAGACTTTCCTCTCCAAACGAAGAACACACTGTCACCGACAAAGAACAAGGACGAAGCTTGAGCCTGGAATCAGCGGCGTGTGACAGGCGCAACATTCGATGACGTCATTGAATTTTTTTCCACGCCTTCGACAATGTACTTCCAATCAAGGTAGGGGTTGGATGTTGAGTATTATATTCCCAATTTATTATATTTAAAAATAAAGAACGCAAATTTTTTCTTTTGCAGGTTGGGAATAATATTCGCAGCAGGATAGGGTTTGATGATATCTTTTTATGTTCTTGTTGAGCCATGTGTTACCGCACTAATGTGGAGGGTGCGAGCCAAACTAACATGGCATGACCCCTCCGATGTTCTTCTTGAATGGTGTGTTCATCGCGATGGAAGGTGGTGGCTTTGCGTTGCAGTGATGAATGGAGAACCCCCTTCGATCCACCAAGAAACCACTTCGATGTGCCTCCAAAACGAGCTAAGTAGCTCCCCCAACCTTTGAAAAATCGGAAATCCTGCATGAGGAATGAGTGGGGGGGTTAATGGGGGAAAATGCGAAATCCCGAGTGGACAAGGACATAAAATCCAAATTTTATGTGGCGGCACGGCTTGGCCGCACGGTTTGGGAAATCATGTGCCAACTGTGCGGTAGCCACTATCCCACCTAGGGACTTCACACGGCTTGGCCGCATGGTTTGTCAAAACACGCACCAACCATGTGGTTGCTACTATCTAACTGAGAGACTTCACACAGCTTGGCCACACAGTTTTTCAAACCATGCACCAACAGTGCAGTTGTTACTGTCTCACACCAAGACTTCGCACATGGCCGCACAGTTTTTTTACACCCTGCTCAAAACATGTACCCCTGCACAAACCTCTATAACTATGGCATCAGGCGTCCAATTGAAGAACCATCAGCAGAGTTGGAATCCTTGGAGTGAGATGGTTCCTTGATTATAAACCACTGGTAATTTGGGTGGAGATAGAATATGTTCAGGTTGGATCGATCATGAATCCAACAGAACCCTGGAACAAAAATGCCAATAACTCACAGATCGGGCATCCGGTTGACGCACCCTCTTTTATGTTGGGTTACATTTTCTTAGATGGAACTTTAGGATACATAAAATCAGGAATTCTTGATAGTTGGTGTATTGAAACATTGCTCGAGGATCAGACCCTACCAGAATCGAGCGTGTTATGTGCGGGAACCCTAGGGCTGGCTGTGACTGAGATGACAGAATCCTCTGTGGGTTCAACATGGATGAATACTGTATCAGAATCCTTCGTGGGTTTGACTGTGACAAGTACTATATCATAACCCTCCATGGGTCCCATAGAATAGGTGGTCTTGTATTATGTGTGGGTCCGACAGCTAATATGGTCATGTATCATGTGTGGATCCGACAGCTTAGATTAACCAGTGACTACATCTGATCATCTCTATTGCTCTACGAAAGATTTATACCTATGTGAGCTAGGTCTTGTCTTTCAATCATTATCATCGATGTGATTGTCATTAATTATTTTGTTGTTTGAGTTGTGTTTGGTCTCAAGAGTTGGAGATGGACTGTGACTGGAAACATAGGTATATGTATGGTCGTATACCTTAGTAGGGTTGGTTGATACATCATGATTGTATCTTCCTTCTATGTTTTATCCTTTGTGGATTCTGGGACACCTTTGGGGGTCTCAGGGTCCCCTACAGAGTATTGTTATACTCATACCTACATGGGCTTCGCCCGAACCTTGTTCTGTTCTGTGCAGACGATGGACAACAGTGATCGAGGGTGAGGGTGACAGACAGAGGCTGCTCGGAGCTGGACTAGGCAGGAAGTATTGTAGGGGCAAGTTGATCAAGTTCTGTACCTACTCTTCTGCTAGGATTCACGGGTCGATGATCCCGGAGTTGTTTTCCCTTTCTTCTTGTACTTGTACATGTTGTTCAGTTGGGTTTTTATACTGGACCACTTACTTTCGGCACACCTTACTTTTCTATTTTAGTACTTGTTTCTTCTACTGCTTGTGTTCAGACTATGTGTGTGTGTTACAGGTTAAAAGGAAATGCCTTCCCTTTTTATCGGAATTACGCCTTTGGTGCTAGTCACCAGCCCCAAGTCTATGAAAGGTGGGCTTGGGGTAGTCACGGAACGGGCCCCGAGGACGGTTCGTGACAGTCTCAACAGTAGTCTTATGCTGATCAGCGGAGATGACCTCTAGGGTTAAAGGTCGGGGATCAGGTATTCCTGTGTGTCACACTGAGGATGGAACACAAGAGGATTAAGAGATAGGGTAAGCTTTCACCAAGGTATGTCAGGTCGTTTGAGGTGTTGGAAATAGTTGGGCCAGTTGCCTATCTGTTGAAGTTATCTCTGAGGTATAGGGCTATGCATGAAATCTCCCTCTTTTTTCAGCATCAAAGTTACTTTTCAAATATGTCTCATGTATTTCATCCTAAGAACGATGATCTGAATGTGGATACGTCTTTTGAGGATCATCCTATCAGGATTGTGGATCATAGTACAAAGGTTCTCTATGGTCGGTCTGTCCCTCTAGTACGAGTACTATGGCAGCACGGGCAGGTGCATGATGACTCTTGGGAGATGGTGGCCGATGTACGAGTACAGTGGCCGGAACTGTTAGAGTTTTCTTCTTCTACGTCATGTTAGGGAAATTCGGTGATGTGTTTCATTAAGGGGGGAAGTTTGTAAAAACCTAAATTTTCTTTTTAAGTATGTTTTTCCTTTTCTGGTCATTTTTGGAGAAAATGGAAAATTATAAAAAATTTCTCAGTACACGCCATGTACATCCTTGCCACAAGATGTCTTGTGTTGGCCACGTAGTCACCACACACATGACTGTGTGGGAGTGACTTGGATACCACATAAAGTGGATTATGGAAAGGTGAGTACATGCTGGGTACTTCAAAAGTACATGTTGTGAACATTCATTTTTTGTTAAATGCATTGGGGTCACATCTAATGCACATAACAACCATCGTCTAAGTCAAATTTGTCCAAAGGAGTCCGTACAGCCGTAGATATTCAACGAGACCCCAAGCCTCCCTCCGTCCTTTGAATAAAAAACAGTTGGTTGCATTGGAATCGCATCGGTGAGGTCACTCTTCTTCTTGATCCTCGTTTCATGATTCTTCTTCTTTTCCACATTATCATTGGTTGAATGTTTTCAATGTTTTCTTATATATACTACGTTCTAAGGAGATTAAAACTTCAAGGTTCACTTATAGTGATCTCTTAACCCAGAGGTAGGTGGTTTGTGCCTTTTGGTTGAATGTCTTTGAGTTTTATGTGCAAATTTTCCCGATACGCATGAGAAAGGTATTTCTCCTTTACCATTTCATCCCTATGGTTTCTCTACTACGCTGGTATGCCTGAGTAGATGATTAATGTTTATGAATATGTTGAATTTTTGTGCTTTGGATGTATTTCCCATGCATGTTTTTCATATTTTTACCTTTGGGTCTTGTTTTCTTGTTTGGATGCAGTTTACATTCCCATTCCTAATATTACAGGATGGTGCAACTATTGTTCTGTTATATTGTTATGTTGTAGAATTCTATCTAAGTAGTTCATGAGGTTTACCTTGGCCATTATGCGCTGCTACACTTGTTCAACATACACATGGCTGTGAGAACCTGGTGTATAGACCATATAGAGAATAGACGTTTAGGGATTCTCCATAGTGTCTGTATAATTTACGATGCGAGACTAGAATGGAAACAGAAATTGAGTGCCTCCCCAGAGTGTTTGTATTTCCTTGAAAGGGGCCACAGGGGGAATGAGATGTTAAGTACTTCCCCTGAGTGCCTTTTGTACTTTTACGAGACTATATGGGGAAGTGATGGTGAGTGATTCATCGGAGAGACTATGCTTAAGCTAAACCAGAGGGCTTAGACTAAGTGTACTACCCAAATGGTTTCTTGTACTTATTAGGTAGGAAAAGAGGGGATAAGATGTTAGATTTTTCTAGAGGGTTACCTTGAGTTTAGATTATTTCTTGTTTTGCAAGGTAGGATAAGAGGGTAAATGTTATCGGTACTTCCCAGAGGGTTAATTTCTATTTTTATCTACTTTGATTAACTATTGTTTGTTTTTTAGTGATTCGATTGTTTGAACTGTGGATTGTTTACTACTGAGTACTTACTTTTTTACTGCTTTATGTATTTTACCTGCCATATATCACTGACTATTAGGCACAGATCTCATGGTGGTTGCCTTCTACGATTTAGTCTTACACCTTTTTTGGGCCATGCTTTTTTGCCCAAATAGATTATAATTTTGTAGGTATAGATAAGGGCGGGTGCCCTTTTACATCATGTACCTAATTTGTTATGGAGATGGAGAGCATGGGACTAGGCTATGGCATGCGATGCTGAGGAGTTTATCTGATTTATTTTAAACTATGGTTCAGCACTGTTTTATTCTAGCATTGTGACTTGTTTGGCTATTTTCTTAGACATACATATCATGCATGATTTTATATATATGATCTCCAGTTTATACTTTTAGTCTTTTGTTGTTACTGGTGAATGTCATTATTACTCCATTTTCTCTTGTATTTATTTTTTTACTTCTGTTGTGTACTCTGCAAATGAGGGCATGGTTTCTCCACTATCACAACCAAGGACCTCACTATAAGTTGGCAGCCTTTGGCGCTCGTGGAAATGCGCTTGAGGCCATGTGACTAACCGAGTACGGGGCACCTCTGGGTGGATATAAGAACCGGGATGTTACAAAAGTCATTATTAATATCATATTTATCATATACAAATAGTCTTTCTATAATAATTTCCACCTTGAGAGGTGGTAAAGGATAAATGATAAATCATCATTTCATGAGTCGGTAGTTCGTAGTACATGTAAAATAAATGATTTATACCTATCATATAGAAGTATTTGTATATTTAGATTGAAACCGTAGTATATTGAGGATATTTGTTTGGTTATAAAATCATGGATTAAGAAGTTTTGAGGCGGTGTATAATTGAAATAAAATAAACGAATGAGGTGAATAATGTTACCTATTATTCGGGAAAATACTTCTAGTTTCCACCAAAATGATTTTTTTGTCTTTTTCCCCACAAGGGGGGATTCTGAAACTAGTGGAGGTATGTTTAGGATCTACCTGGGTTGATATTGGTCAATCAAATGTGGTTTGAGAGGTGTGAGGATGTGGGGGGAGAGGAGGATTGTTTATAATGTTGGAGGAGTCTAACTCTTGTAAATCTTGGGAAATGGAATTCCACTGACATTTCTCCCATGTCAATTGGATCCAATAATTTACACAATAAAATTCTACTAATTATTGGGACCATATATGGAGATTCAATAATACTTTTACAAGTTTCTATGTCGTTTGGGGAGATAATATTAAATCATAGTCCATTATTTTGCTTAATGTTTCCTTAATCGTTGTAATTAATGTTAACTATATTCAATAATCATTTAGTTAAAAAAAGTTTAAAATATTATAAATTATAAAAAAAAAATATTTAAATATATAAAATACATTTTTTAATTAAAACCTCGGAATTGGAAGAAACAAATTATATTTAATCCCACTGTTGGGTTGATATTGTAAATTTTTAATAAAAAAATATTCAATATTTATCTATGTTTTTATAATCAATTTCAATGTGAAATGTATTCCATTGAAACAAATTATGTTAATTGATAAAAATATTATTTAATACCATTTTTAAACCAAATTGAAATATAATAAATCCTTATAAATAAAGTAGATGAAAAATATATTTTGATTTAAAATTTAGTATTTTCCACTATTCAACCAAAAATATTGTTTATTATTAAAATATCGTAAATTAACCATAATCTATTTTTGACACTAAAAATTCAAAAAACAATGTTTATTTTTACATATAGATTTTCTAAATGGATTTGAGAATAATTTGTTATTATTTTTCACATAATGGCATTAAATGATGTTAATTTAAGAAAAAACCATTTTTAAACATATGAGGAAATTCCCCAAAACTATATCATTCATTATCAAAATGATTTATTTATATAAAAACATTATAAAAATTTAAAATAAAATTATTTATTTCTATTCATATTACTAATTTTAAAAACTATGTCATAAATAACTATTTTAAATAATTTTTACAAGAAAATTATGCTTTGTAGAAACATGATGTTGCATGTAATGTACACTAAATCAGTGTTTCATGTTGCACAAGACAAGTTTGTGTCCTATGAAAAAAAATATTTTACATAGTGATTTAATATTATAAAATATTTTTATTGTTGTGTGAAATGAATAATATAAAAAAGATAAAATTAAATCCCAAAATAATTTCACAAAATATCTTGGTGTTACATTCTACCCCCCTTAAAATGAATGTCACCTTCAAAATTTGTCTAGCTTATCAATTGATTAATTCATGAATTATTATTTCATTGAAATTGAAATCATAAAATGTTAATACTAAAACATCCATTAAAAACGGAAATATGGTACCATAATTATTATCCAATGTAAAATATAACTATGTTTCCGC
Source organism: Viscum album (assembly GCA_963277665.1). NCBI lineage: Eukaryota > Viridiplantae > Streptophyta > Magnoliopsida > Santalales > Viscaceae > Viscum > Viscum album. The sequence goes on from OY728161.1 coordinate 1,298,749,440, forward strand.
ATGGGAGAACATAGGTTGGGATTAAAGATTAGATATGGTGGAAATTTATAAATATTTATTTGAGTGATTGGTGTAATCAATCAAATTCATGTGAATGATCATTGAAATGATGATTTTCAAAATTTTATAAATATATAATTATTTAAAAGGTCGTCGTTTAAATAAAATTATGGTATTTTGAATACAGAGTTTCCTCGTTGATCGTTATCCTACCCTTGAGATATTATTTTCTTAACCAGTTATATAAAGAAATATAATTACATGATATATTTCAATAAAAAAATTCTATTTTTTGGTTATTATTTTATATATTAATAATTCAACCAATACATCAGGGAATGGATGTCCCAATGCTATCTTTAATTTTTTAAGCACTAAAAAACACTTTTAACTGATCTTAGGGACAATAAAATAATGAAATGAAAAATAATTTTTCACTAAATTTTATTTAAAATTAATATATTTAATACAATAAAATCTTATTATAAAAAGTAACACTACTATTTCATTATAAATATTTACTCCTTGAAAATAATTATGCATTAACTAGGTCATTGTAGATTATAGTGGTAGAATGAAACCCTAATTGTCCTTTGGTTATGGGTTCATTAACCATGGAATTTCCGCAGTTGATTTGTTGTCACCCAACACACATGATATGATTTCTTAAAATGATAATAATATAAATTCCAGAATAAATAAGATAGAAATCCTTGAAATGAGGTTAATGAATAAATAGAGTATTAACTGTGGTTTTCAATACTATATCAATACATAATTCTTCCTCCAATGCTTGACATAAAATTTTCATGAATGGTAAACCTAATAACCACATTAAAAAATGTTAATTCAATATTTAACTAGAATGTTTTGTAATAATCTTAACATTAATACACCCTATATTACAATGTATCTCATTGTTGTCACACATTAAACATGTGAACACTCGTAGGGAAAATTATCATGGAACATGGTAATAACCTTAATTACCATAAATCATTTTAGAAAATATACAAGATTACTTATTCCATATTTTACCTAATATATTCCATGAATCCAATAGGTTTTAATCATAATCCATTATAGCATTAAATTCTTGTAATCAAGTACATAATTAGTTCCAAGGTAATTTATACCATCATATTTAGTTATTCATATCAAATATATCTTTATCTGAATAATAATATCTAAAATATGTTTCATATTATTGGGTAGATTCACATAGAAAAAATATCAGATTTTGATTAAATCACATTTCAATTAAATCGAAAATATTAAACATAATCTATTAAATTCATAGTGAAAAACATAAACGGACAATCCTTGTTTATTTCACAATTCATATAACATAATTCTAGAATCCCATATAAAAAAACTAAGATTATTCTACATAATATATATTCCATATGAAGGCAGCCTCATCCTTTTACATAATACCACTTCCCATTCACATTTCATCTGTAGTCTCATCCTCATCTGTAATACAACCATTACTCATATTACCATGCCCATTCAATTTAATATAATTTCTATTGGGAAATTGTGTTTTATATATACTACTTATTTGTGGCTTAAAAACACAACATAAGAATATTCTCCAGGGAGGAAAATATTCTCATTCATTTCATTTTCAAAACTCTTGATTTTTCACATACATTCACTTGAATTGTATCCTTCTTTTCCATAGTCAAAAAACTATCTTGTTGCTCTAATACATTAACATAGGTGATTATTTCTACATTTTTGACATAATGGTGAAAAAATAATATTTCTTATATGGTCTCCATTACCTGAATAGTAAAATGTCTACATCCACACTTTACATGGTGAGTCCAATAGTATATTAAGTTAAACATTGTTAATCATGTTCCATGAAATCTAATTAAGCATGACAATAAAATCATTCATTCCAATAATCATCCCACTCCACTACTCGTCATTATATCATCAATCAAATTCAACATTAAACCATTACCTTCAGGTTCCCACGATGAACCAATCTAGTAGTATAGTGTGAAAAATACAAGTCAGAGCATTGAAACGCATATTCATTACAATAACTAATTATAGGATTTCTATTTTTTAAAACATTTTTATATTCATTAAATCATAGGTTTCTAATAGGTTATTTAGAGTCATCATTGATTCAAATCCTTCCAAATTGTTCATGAGGGTTTTGTGAATTTATAGAGTATATCACCCATGAATGTCAAACTTGGTGAGCATCAAGGCTATGTTTTCTTATATCAAATTACCCTAATTCTGGAGCAAAACATCATGTAAGTGTTGTTAATACTTTGTACATATATTATATATCCCCATCCACATGTATTATCCATACATGAATGTATTGAAAGGAATCACTCTCACTCAACCCTTTATAAAAAAATTCAAGGATATTTTCTGATAAATTCTGTTATCTATAGACTTATCCTTCGACATTTATCTAGGTTTATCACTAATGTTTTTTCATCCAATATTAAAATATATTAATAAAAAATTTCTTACGTCCAGTATATAACAACTGTCAAATTTTGTACATTTAAATTATATCACATGTGTAAAATACATTAAATATTATAAAAACATATTTTAAAATACCATAATGGTCTAGAGCCATTTTAAACATGAAAACATAAACACTTTTACCAACATCAGATACATTATCTACCACAATTTTTTTCATTACCAAAACCCTTATTATAAAACAAAAAATAATACATATCTTCATAATCTTGAGGGAGGAAACATAAAAGGGGTGATCTCGTATTCATAGTATGGTTAAAAAATGGATATATATAAGAAAAGTCATGAGAATAAAGGTATGAAAATATGATCACTAAAATAAAATATCTTACCCTCTATATGAAAGGTCATAAAAATGTATCATGAAATAAAACAATGTAGTCCACATGATATGAATCATAATGAAATAAATAAATGAAGCCATCGATGCATATCATAACAATAAATCATAGAATTTAGGTAAAAATATATGAATATAAAATTATTTTCACTGTAGTCAAGGAATTACTGTGGAGGATATATTAGTGGAAATGTCCATTAATAAACCATGTTAATACCCCATACTAGCCCTATATTACTGAGCCAAGTTCCCTCATCATTCTAATCAATAATACTAAATTGATTTCACTTTTCATTCCATCTATGTCTATATCATGAGATATATATCATTACTCAATGTATTAAAGGGAGATATTGGTACCGCCCATCTCATCATATAATAATACATTCCTATTTCACATATTAATATTAAATAATATCAAACCATATGAAATTAAATGGTTCTCATGAACATGTAATCATTTCTTAACCTATCAAAAACTATAGGTTTCATAATTATTTCATTAAAACATAACCCATTAATTGAAGAGGTGTTCAAAAGAATATTACTCATAGAATAGAAACAAGTGTCATAAGAATCAGTCCATCAAAACATAAACCATTCAATAAGGAATATGAATGGAACCATTGGATCATTTTTTATAAGTGGTTAGTCATGTCAACATATATAAGCTTAGACAGAAATTAACATGGAATGATATTTTGAAAATATTTCATGAAGAAAATATCATTTCCCCATGATAAAAATTCACTATTAAAATTATTTTTTTAAAACATTATTCAAGATATTAAACATCATGATATATGAAGAGAGATTTAAAACATAGGTGGATACCTTTTTGATAGAAAACATATAAAGGGATATTGAAAACGTTTTGAAACACATTTTAAATGAAAAAAAATATAATAGAATATTGATATTTTCTTGAAATTAATTTATTAAAAAATACATCCGATTCATAAAAATATAGGATGAAATCATTTTGAAAAATATATTCCATGAAAAATTATAAATGATGCCAGAATATTTTTTGAAAATAATTCCCTAAAAACTTATTAAAGAACCCCCAAAAAAATTTCAACAATTTTCCTCAAAAACAATTAAAATATGGTTTAAAACATATTTAGAGAAATTCCCCATGAAAACATTTAATGGAGTCCTGTAAAATGTTTGAAAACCATTTTAGATAAATACTTCTAATAGAATCACACAAACACACTGAAAATTACATTCCATGAAAAATACATTGAAATTATATTAGAAAATCATTTAAATGAATTAAAAAAAAATTATTAAATATTTTTTTAAAATAAAAAATCTAATAAAATATATTTTTAATTCATGAAATGGCAGATTTATGGAAATTATTATGGGTAAATATAAAAATGGTGTATGAGGTAAGAGGAAGATTCCTATAGCAAAATAAAAGCTTATAAAAATTAATTGTTTGGAAAGAAATAATATGATTGCCTTGAAAAAATTTATAAAAGATAAAAATTGTAAATATTAAGGTAAATATTATACTAAAATAGTGATATATTCTTCGTAACAGTTTTTTAGAGAACATGGTTTTGATGGAATGCAAATTTCAGACCGAAGTGAGGGTTATGTAGTTCTTTCTTAGAAACCCTTACATAACTATTATATGTCCCAATAATTAGAAAAATGGTACGAATTAATGAATATTTTATTAATGAATAGAGGATTAAAGGATTCATGAAATTTATCGAGGGATGGATTATAAAATTTTAAAATATTGAAACATAATCATAAACAATCTCAACATATGATGAGATTGTTTAAATAAACACTTATCCCATAGTAACACTGATACATTATCCCCATGAATGAAATTAAATTTACAAGTAACATGAAATACCATTACTCTATGCATATTTATGATATTACATTTTAATTGTATTATGTACACCTCATATAAAAATATAGGTGCATGACCTGACATGTGTCACAAACAAGAAAAATTGAGATCAAACTATCTTACTTATTTGGTAACATCTTAAACATAAAACCCATTAATTAAAGATCATAGAATCAATATTTAATTAACCATAAATTAATTAATAATAAAAATATAATACATTTAATAGGATTATATACACCATTGAAAAGAAATGATTGGAAAACATTAAGTGTAAGTCAAAAAAATAAAAAGTCAATGGGAATCCCTATACCCTGTGTTTTGAATCATATCTTACTAAAAACCCATGTTTAAAAAATAAATGTTTAAAATTAATTATTTTGGGGAACAAATTATTATATATAATACATTATATGGTTGGTTTTTTACATTATATTACAAACTTCTTAACAATTCATTATAATGGTTTACTTCATGTAATATCCTCTTTGTTTTTCGAGACTTTCCTAGTTTGTTATAGTGGTTTACCTAATAGTTAATTAATGATTTTCATAATTTAATAAAAGATATAAATTTAATTTAAATTAGTTATATTTTATGATAATAAAATAATGGAATATATAAATATGAAATGTAATACACCATTCAACGGGATGGTAGGTCATACGTACGCATGAACGTTGTTTCCGTTTAATAGTTGTATTAAATAAATGATTTAAAATGATATATATGTTTATATATCATTATTTTATTTGAAAGGTTATATAATATATATAATATACTTTCTCTATATAAATACTAAATAAATTTCATATAGTGTGTCAACAAATCTGAATGCCTTAAGGGGCGGTAGTCCACACTTCCTCAAATGAAATTATCATATTTACACAAGATGGAAAGAATAAAGGTATAATCTAAATAAAAATTACATACATGTAAAGTCAGTAAAAATATAATATTTATCATATATAAATATTTTTTCTGTAATAATGTCCACAATGAGAGGCCATGATGGGAAAATGAATAATCACCGTTTTGTGAGGCGGTATTTGGTCGTACACGTAAAGAGTATGTTTGTTACCTATTAGTTGAATGTGTCTTTAAGTGTAGGTAAATCCCTTTTCTTAAAAAAAATACTATAATTTTTTGTATTATTTTTTCTTATTCATACATGGAATAATAATTTGTTAGAGGGAGGATAATTGAAATAAAATAAAAGAACTATGTGGAGAATGTTACCTCTTATTCGGGTAACTCCTTTTAATTTATACCAAAATGAATACTTTGAAAAAAAAAATTAACATGGGGGTGATTTTGGATGAGGGGAGGGATTACAAGGAACAATTTTATAGGTTCATAGTTTATTGAAATTTGCATTAGAGGTTTGTGTAAGATGGAAGAGAGGATGACATTTTCTAATGGAGGTAGAGTGGTACACATGTAAATTTTGGGAAAAGGAATTACTCCATTTTTTTTCCAAGTCACATGGATCAAATAGTGGACCTAATTTAAGAAAATGGATAACAGGGTAAAAATACTTCCATCCAATAGCTTTTTTAATGTTTCTAGTTCATTTGGTCCATTAAGATTAATGTTTGGTTCCATGTTAAGATTTATTTAACAATATTCATTGTCATTAATTTCAATTACTATCATTAATATTATTGATCAAAAAACTAATATAACCTTATTAAACATTATAAATTATCTATGTATAAAATATTCAATAAATTTTTTCAAATTACAATTATATAATTACTAAAAATTAATTACAATTAATCCTATAGCTATGTTGACAAAGCCTGTTTTTAATGTAATAAAGTTCAAAAGTTTTCTATGTTATATTATTCAATATCATAGTGGACTTCATTATAATAACATACATTTTATTGACTGATAAAAATATAATCATATTTAACATTGAAACTAGATTCAAATATTTTTTATCCTTATAATTAAATTTTAGGAAAAAGCAGTTTTGCATTAATATATAGAATTATTTAGAATTCATCCAAAGTATAATTTCTCATAAAATTATCAAAAATTCAGCATAATATATTTTCTCAATTCTAAATTCAAAAAATTATTTCTATTCTAAAAAACTATATTTATAAATGTGTATAAAATATTTTTATTATTTTACACAAAAGGACATTAAGAGAATTTCCTTTGAGATAATAATATTTGAAATTGTGTAATATAAAACCATTATAAACAGCATTTATAATGTTTTTATTACTATTCATATTATTATGTTTAATGGATATCTTATATTAATCTTATTTAAATAATTGTAATAATAAATTGTTTCTTCGTTGAAACATGACATTGCATGTAATGTACGCCAGGTTGGTGTTATGTGTAGCATAATTCAATTAGGTTCCATGTGAAATTAATGTTTGATTTATTGAAAAAATATTAAAATATATATTTTCATGGTTTCATTAAATGAAAAATATTGAATGATCAAATTAATTCTAAAAAATATTTCAAAACATCTAGGTGTGTTACATATTTAGGTTATGAAATTAATATAAAAAATTAAAATTTGATATAATGATGTTATTATATTATAAAGATGAGGAATATTTATTTTATGGGGAGAACAAATAAAATTACAGAATTATTTTTATAAGATCACATACCTTCATAAAAGCTCCTTTTATTATCCCTAAAAACAGATTCAAATTAATTTCTAATAAAACAAATTGATCTAGTTTAGGGGAGGGTTGTTATGAAGAAATTTTAAAAGGTTTTTCCATATTTAAATTGATTGTAAGGTGTCATATAAAGACATGGATTCCCTTTATAAGTGATGTTGGTTTCACCCTTGTAATTTTGTAGAAGAAAAATGTGTTCCCATGATTTTAACATTAATCTACGATGTAAAATTGTCCATTATTAATACATACATATTGTGAAGTGTAAATTTGGAAATAAATTATATGTTATATAAGTTATATTTCATTTTTATCATTTTCTTGAATATTAACACTCAGTAAATCCATTTTTATCTTATCCAAAGTATCATTTTTCTGGGTTTTTAACTATTTAATTTGAAAAAAAATTACTTTGATCATACAATACCAAAAAACACCATATTTCAAAGTATTTTATTTAGGTGGTGTTTTAAACTACTTAAAAATGATTCTTATTTGGTTTCAAAAAAAATTCTCTAAAAGTGGTGTTAGAATCCAACAAGTTGTAGTTCCATCCAAAGGGTTGTGGTTTCTGGTAAGCATTACATAACTTACAATTAGTGGAGGATTTTTTAGTTTTACTAGTGCTTCAATACTCTACAAAATTATTAATATTTTTTTCTACAAACCCACCAAGAAAACCAAAAAAATGAAACTAAATTATATATTGAATGTTGAAATATTGTTTAACCTGGTAAGGAAAGAAAATCATTATATATTTGAGGTTTAAAATACAACTAAAAATAATACAATATTTATTTTCAGTTTAAACCTCCAATAAATTCTAATTTAAATAAAGACAGATGCAGAATATGAAGCCCCAAACCACCCCTAATGAATAAATTCACAAATCATTCCATACAATGAAATTGAAAATATTTACACCTTACCAATTTTATACAAACCATAACTTTCCATAAAATGGTTTTGATAATTGAAATGTAATGTAAAATCTATAGTATATGTCTTATATATAAATGTATTTTGATAAAACAATATAAAATAAAAAACATGACATACTGCAATTTAATTATTATTTTAATGTCACCCTAATTTTTTTACAATTGAGTATCAGTTAAAATATATGTAAATTACTAATAATTTGGGGAAAATGTTTTTCTATATTAGTGCAATATATCAAAGTGGCCACTAATCAATATAAGATGATAAAATAAGGTCAATATCCTCTCCTTCTCAATATCTATGTCCTGCTACTGAAACCTATAAGAAAATCATATAATATATTGAATAAGGTATTATATTTATATTTAAACATAATCCATATAAATGTTTTCGAACTAAATGATTTTTATGAAGTGTGACTTTCATTCTCACCACCAGCCATTGATGCAATTTAACTAGGGATAGATGTAGTCATCCTTAGATATAAATAAACCAATACTTTTTGCAAAGTAGGTATATCGGCCCCATGTTCCTAATTTATCCCATTCATAGAAACAATCTGTCCATGTTCTTCTCATGGTATGGTGATATTACAACTAAGGGAATTTATAACTACAATCAACAATGGTCTTCCAAGAAACTCAGAAGGTAATGATCCAAAACCCATAATATGCACTCGGCCATGATTCCCCAATTACTTTACCAATTTGGTCGTATTGGGACACAAAGAAGGACTCCATGGGATTGGAATCCAATAGTACATTAATATTTTAAAAAAAATGAAATATTTTTCCTATTCCACATAATACAGATTAACATAGTGACGATTTACAATATGCTATTATAATTAAAATTTATTTCTTTCTATAAATTTGTTGAAGTGATAATTAGCATAACAACTATTTTATATCTAACAATCATCCAACAATAGTTTTTTTATGATACATGGTTCCCTATATTCTTTGACTTCATTAAAAAAATATTTACATATAATTGAATATATGAATCAAATAATATTTTCATTTAAATATTTAAACTAATGAAAATATTAACATAGTATATCAGTTTATGGAAAAAAATTGAGCATGTAGTGTGGGTGGTGATTTCCATATCTCGACTTAATGAATTCATCGTTGAAATTCCCTAAAATAAATAATATGTAATGTAATAGTAATTTATGAAATGTCAAATAATTATCTTATGGATTTATAAATATAAAATGATATTAATATAAAAATATATATTTAAATACCATGTATGTCTCAATATGATGGATATCAACATAAACAATCTATTTCCCATTTGGTACCCTATTGGGTACCTTATCATATAGTTAATGGGTTCTCGACAAAGTGCCATTGTATTCATTCCATAATATAAATTTTAAATCCTTCCGTTTCTGATGAAAAAATATTGATGTCCTCTTTAATGATATAATATCAACAATTGTAATGTGGAAAAAAATGCAAAATATATTCATTTTTAAAATATAAAAATGTAATAACATAATGAAATTTAATTAAACCACAATCTATTAAAATTACCTTTATTTTTGAATCCAAAAAACTATTTTTCCAAGACTGATTCATATGCCTCCAGTCAGTATACATAATTGAAAGGGTAACAAGCTATACTGTCAGACTTCCTCGAATATGGCCAAATATTCATGTGACATTATCCATAGGGACCCATAGCTTTCTAATGGGCCAGTAATATTCAATCAGTTTAGATTATAGATATCTGATCATTTCAAATATCTCTATGTATTAGAATTGATTTTATGTTTTTTCAAATAATTTTTTAGTATATAAATTTTTAATTACTTTATTAAAATTTTAATTGGTCCATATAAAGTCACACTTCAATGTACTCATTCAGAGACAAGAGTGACAGCATATACCCTAACTACTAAGCCTACTGAAGGGGGAGGTGTTGGCTGAGTTTCTAATGGGATGCGGGTGGTGGGTGTTCTAGAATATGACATAATGGAGGGTGTGAGTGATGGTTTATTGAGGCATCAAAGAGTTTCATAGATGATGTTGTAAAGGATATCGGTGGATCATCATCTTTTAATATGGTCTAAAACATTCCAAATCTGTGTTGATTAGGATCAGTAAAATGATTCCTCTTTGGATTTTTTATCAAATAATCAAATAAAATTATCCTTAGAACATATAATTATAAAAATATAAGTTTAAATAAAAAATAGAAACTAAAAAATCATTTTATTTGAAAAATAATGTATTCATTGTTATGATAATGAATGAGTACTGAAATAACTTATGTTATTGATAAATAAATTCATGAATACACAAAAAATAATTTTATCCTTCAATCATATAATTTTTCCCTTCCATCCTTACTTCATGTACTTCATCAAAACAATCAAGACTAATTTTTTCAATATAAAAATGGAATAATAATTTTTCTTCTTTTTAATGACGGGATTCAATGTTAGAGGTCAAATAATCCACTTCATCAACCATATAATATGTTTCTTTCGGTTTTATGTGTCAAACTAAAATCCAACCATCATCCTTGAAATCTTATACATAATATTCCATTTTCACTAATGATAATAAGATATATAGATCATGGAATTCATGGTCTCTGTCATCCATCAAGCAAAGGATGTTTCATAATGTAAATTTCATGGAATATCATTTAATTCCCCTCATAAAATAAAACCAATTTCCTTGGAATAGATCATGTAAATAATCCATTTTTTAGTTGAATAAAATAATATCATTCTTATTTCCATAGTATTCCACTTTAGAAAATTTAAATATATCACCATTATATGTTTTCAAACCATCCTCTCAATTGATTGTATGCAATTGAAATCCATTTACATTGTTTTAATCGAATATTATATCTTGATTTATAGGACTCGTGAAAGAAACATGAAATATTACAACAACTCCAATCAAGTATTAGTATTTATGATCTAAAAATACTAGTATTGAGATTTTAATTTACAAAATATATGTTTTAACCTAATAACAATATTGAATGAAATATTTATTATCTTAAACTTCTACCAAACCTTTCTACAATAACATTATTAACTAACTTTGTTATATATTTTTCATTTCATGTTCATCATAACATTTGACTCTATGTTTTTATCCCAAACTCTTTAATAAATGGATATGAAATTTCACATTTTTGGCAGTACATAACTATATGCCTATAATAATTTTATTTCTATTTGTGAAGCAGATGAATTCCTCCCAACTGATCGTCCAATAACATGAAATATTTTTTATTTCACATATTTTTGTGATTGTTTCGATTTATCATGAACACATCCAAGTGGATTGAATCTTGTCCAAAATTATTCTAATTATTTTGTCAAAATGTATGTCAATACTTATATAAATATTTTTCATAAATAGAGCCTTTAGGTTGAGCATTATTTTTCATGTATGATTTGACATTGCAACAAAATTAGTGAAATAAAATAAAATAAACTATTTTTTATTTAAAATAGTTACAATATTTTTTTCATAAATGAAAAAACATTAATAATTTATCTCTCAATTTGATACATCCATATATAATGTACATGGCCACATAATTTTTCTTCCTCGCCCAAATATACATTTAACTGCATCATGACAGTTAAAAACGAAGGAGGAAAGATCAACTCAATTGGAATAAGTTTTAATAAAATCATCTCATGAGGGTTTTCAAGATCATATGTTTTTATAATTTTTTACATAGTTTTTTGAATAATTTTCAAATATTTAGTGCAATGTAAGTGTCCTTTTCATGTAATAATGTACACAATTCCAATGCTAGTAAATACTATACCAAAATATAGTAATTTTAAAAATTTAATATATGTAACCTATTATGCATTAATTCCAAACAAAGTGTAATGTTACATGAAAAAAAATCACATACCATCACGTGTTTTAAAATTTGGGGGAATATATTCTTATCTCTATTTTTCATTGTTGAAATTTTCGTAGCATACATTTCAGTCGCATCGGCCTAGAGATCACCATTTGTGTTCATTTTTTGTAATTATTTCAAAGTATTGAGAAGGTCCCTTTATTTTCCATTCTGATTAGGCTATGTGAAGACCTATTTTTCAGAAACATTCTTCTAATTTTGAATTACATCAAGAATATTCCCCATCAAATGAAAATCCCAATACGGTTGTTTAAAATATATATTTTTTCCTCCATTATTGAGTTCTGCTTTCACTTGATGTTGCACTTTGAACTCCTTTCACTCTATCATTCAAATTATGCACCTTCCCAAATATTTTTTAATCATTCACATGATGTGACAATATTTTGAAACATTTCAATACTACTATAGGTGGTTTATGATCAATAGAACCATTGAATTTTGACTTGTTCAACTGAAATCATTAAAATTCATCCAAAAATATTTTATGACTCTAGAATGAGAACTTGTTACAACAAGGTAGTTTTTTAGGAACAAAATAAATTCTACAGATAAGACTATCCAAACCAATGTATATATTCTAGGAATTTGAATTTCCATGTACTGGGAAATCACCACTGCTCCAAATTAGACCAGATGGAATTATGAACAACGTTATAGACCATGCATTATATTTCCCAATAAAGTTTCCCCATAAATCCTATAAATATTCAATTAGAGGATTCATGTAGAAATCAATATCATTTATAATGATTTTTTTCCATGAATAATCATCATTATGATAAAAAATTCATAAACTTCATCGGAGGCAGATTGTAATGGATCCAAACAACTAGCCAAATTCTATAACTTGTTCTCAAAGACCAAAATTGGTTCAATCCATCATGAATTGTTTCTAATCACACATTCATAATATTTTATTATAAATATGGTTTTAATGAATCATATTTTTTCTATGCTTGTGAATCGCTTTGATCTCGTATTATCCCGTCATTGTTATTACCTTTAGAATGCCACTTCATGTGCTCAGTGGTTTTCAATTACATGAATAATCTATGAAATCTAGGGTTTAATGGAATGAAAAGAAAAAAAAATTCACGTTTCTTCTATTTCATAGTTATCAAAGAAGTATATTAATTTAGACTATCATGACCACCCATTGAATAAAATATATAATATGAAAAAGTTATGAAATATTTCGTGCTTGAATCCTTTGTCTAATAAAGAATATAATCATTTGAACAGACATGTTTTTTCATATAAATCATACCAATCATGTTAACAACATTTTCCATATAACCAAATTTCAATGGGATACTTTATTGAAGAAAATAATCACTCAACCATTCCAATATCATAAAAATCACTGTATTCCTAATTCCACATAGGCATTTGATATGGTACAAGTTCAACAAAAATAAGGTTTTGAATATTTCAACATCAACAATAAAACACATTATTTCCATTCTCATAAAAACCCTGAAATAAATATTTCTTCTTATTATTGTTTTCACTTACATTATTCTCCACATAAATGTGTGGAGGATCTAATGATATGTACTAATCATGATCTGGAAGTCCCTTTTTCACAAAAAAATCACATGTCAATTTTCTATTAATGTCACCCTCAAATAGTTGTTATGATATATGTTTATGTTGATGTTGGTGTCTTATTATGCATTAAATTCATTTATATGTTTTTTCATATAATTTTTCATTTTTTATAATGTTGGGAGCTCATTCTATCGATTGTAAATAGCAATCAAACATTCTGTAATGTTTGATTTTCACTTCCAAATCCAACAAAAATATTTCGTATGTAATTGTTTCAATAGAAGGTGTTAATAAACTTCATCTCTCTTCATCCATATTCTAAATTTACATTTAGTACATGGAAATCTTATTATATAATCAATAGATTTATTTGAAGATACTAAATCTAAAAATCCTCCAAATCCTTAAAATACTGAGGTGATTTCCTAGTTAATTTGATCCAGCATTTAACCATATATATCCTAATGTTCCTACACATTATTTTTAAAAAATAAAACATATCAATATTATAGTGTAATAAAAGACATAATGTCAAATCCTGGTAAAGTGGAATTAGTTCGAATTAAACAGATTCATTCTTTAATTAAAATATAAATTCAATAAATTAATAGATATTCTAATGGAATATAATGGGGTTTAGGATACATTCTGGTTCCCCTAAATTGAAAAATATGTTAACTGGTGATAAAAAACTATTAATCAAAATGTATATTTTATATTCTATTTGTTTTTTTAAAGATACCATAAAAATTAACATGTGGATCAAATCACACCTTGATAAAAAATTTCCTAACCACAAACCCATAATGTCATAATAATATTCATTTTAATAAAGTATACCCTCAGTAGGTGATCTGATTATACTGACATATAAATAAGAAATAGATATAATGTACATTTAAATTAAAATATATTTTATAAAATATAATAAAAACATAATCATTAATGATTTGTTTAAAAACATTATGATATATAGAGAATTAGGATATAATTAGGGGTTTAAAAATAAACCATTTAAAAAAATAAAATCTTAAAAATTATAACCATGTTATATAGTGATCATGTGTTACCAAATTATTATAAATTTAAAAAAATAATAAATTTTTCTTCTATAGAATATGGGATTATTTTTTATCACATAATACCATTTTTTAAAAAAAATTAATGATAATAGATAAATTTTAACAAATCCGGTAAAATATCATTCACAACATTGAAAAAATATCATACAAATATTTACTGGTATTTACCACATTGATAAAAATATACAACCTTACAACGTGGTGCTTCAACTTTTGATTGATGAAAATGGGATATTAGATATTGGTTCTAATGTTAATCATTGATATTTTTTTATTGTTATTATGTTTACAATCAACATTCTCTATGATGATAGTTATAATTTTCTTGCAAAGATTTTTTTACCCTAATATTATATGACAAGGAGATTTATTTTTCAATGGAGAATGTATGAAATTGGTTTTTCTAACATGTTATCATATAAATATTAATTTATGAAATGGTTTACAACCAAGAGTTTGTGAAATTTTGTAAAATATTTTTTCCAATACTATTTTTTGAAATCCTATTAGGTATATTTTTCTCAAAACCTACACAAAAAACATTATATGTATGTAGTTCGTTCATTTATATACCATTTCCCATGTCAGATTCCAATATTTGGTATATTCGCATTATTCCAATAATGGGTGTTTCAATGTGTACATACACTCATATAGGATAGTAGAGAGCATATTTTGGATTAGATTTGTGGGCTATATAAATATGATTATACCACCCAACTCATCCATACTCATGTATTTTAGGTTTACTTTTATTTTTAATATTCATATATTCTTTATGATGGTTTATATTTTCAATTTTTTTGTGGTTATATATGATCATTATGATGTTTTTGATTTATTATATTATTAATAGTAATTTATTTTATATACATGGAAATATATAGTTTGGATAGACTGTGTCATATTCCAAATAAAGATCCACTACTAATTTATTATTACATGATGGGGAAACTACCCCTAATAACTTTTATTTGAAGCTCAATTTATTATACCAGCCCATGGTGATTAAAAAATATTCTTCCAGTCTTGAGAAAGTTTAATTTAATTATGTAGTAGGATGAACCAAGTTTCTTTTTAACATTTCATGAATAATCTACCACGATTATACACGTCATGATAATATCCTACTTCTATTCTATGAGAGATTATTGTTCCATCAAGTATATCCCCATGAATCCAAATCCCATTATTTCAACCTCATCAAAACTTATTCTATATACCCTGAGGTTATTGGGACCTACAAAATCTAATCTATCTCATGTGTTTTTACTTTCTATGAGTACTACTAATGATACTAATTCTCTCCTTGTATACTGTATGATAGGGATATTCATCATCCTATAGATATATATGTGGATCATTCTCATAGATCTAGTAAATGATATTTCATTCCATAATATTATTTACCTATATTCATTGACCTTTTAATAAGATTTTCCTATTTTTTTGGTGTTATATGTCTTGTTACCATACAAAAAAATTACAATATATGGATGAGATCTATCTTTTTTCAATATACATCGGTTATAGTGATGTGTAATGCACATAAGAATTATGACTGGTAAAAATTGGAACATATTCAAAAGTCTCATCGATACACTTTATAGATTTTACGATATCATTCAAATATAAGTAGTCTACGTGTATAATATAAATTATTTTTTGAAGGATGTAGAATGGGAACCAATTTTGGTATAAAAAATAATTTATTTTTTATCTGATATTATTATATGTATTATTATATAATCAATTATATATTTTATGCTATTTTTTTGAAATTTCATATTGGTGAAAATGTCTAGTTATATTGTTTTGTGAAGTTAATATAATTTTAGTGGTTTTATAAATATGATTTATATCATGGATTTTAATTTTCATGAACATTAACATATACATAATTTTATATATAGGGATCAATCTTAATTTTCATGTTCCACGTGAAATTTATGTAGAAATAAACATTTATGTAATTTAATATATATGGAAATAATTTTACATTCCTATAAAAACAATATTTACAATGATTATAAAAGGTAAAATGTACACTGTACTTTTTTGACTGAATTAATATTCATGATAGTTATTTAGAAGTTAATGTTCTGAAGGAATTATAGTGAGAAAAATTGGGTTTTATATTGTTTTTCATGAGGAATTAAAGTCGGATATAAGTGAAAGGAGAATAGACAATATTGAAATGTATTCAATTGATAATCATGTTCATCTATTTATCATATTTATTCAGTTAACATTTTGGGATGAACAATCATATTGGGATATCCAGACTGATGAAGAAGTGTTCAAAATTTCATCAACCATATTTTAAAAGAGTTTCTTTTTCCGTATTTAGCAACACAACTGGGAGAATCCGATAGGGAAATTAGAATGAGTTTTATTACAAGATCAAGGATATTCTTACCATCTTTTAGGTAATAATGTGAATAATTTATTTTAATTTTAATATTTTATTTGTTGATAAAAAATAACCATAACATTTCCTTAATAAGTATTTATATACAATAATGTGTCCTAGAATGAGAACACACATTATTAAATTGGTTACATATTGTTATAAGATTGAAAGGGAATATCCTACTCATTGTATTTATTATTAAAGGGTTAATTTCTAGTAAATTTATTGGTATTATATCATTTCCAAACATTTACATGAATGTAAATATTTTTATGGAATATTAAACCTTTTAAATACTTGTGGTCATGTGGAAGTGTGTTTGAATTATTTTACGTAAGGAAATTTTATTTTCATAGGATGAGAAGGTTGTTTTATTAGAAAGGAAACATAAATGAAAAAAATATCACTGACCTCTCCCACTTAGTGATAAAATTATAATTAATCAGAAATAATAATTGTTATATGAGGCTAAGGTTCACCTTTTTTTTTTTAATGCTGATGTTTTGAGGAGAAGTTGATGGATATTCTAAATTGTGAGAACTATTACAGTATGATAGTATTTTATCGTAATAAATATAATATCATGATTTGTAAAATGATTCCATATATTATTTATATTCTATTCGATCTTCTCAAATCTCAAATAGAAGGGTTTCCATTAATTGATGATAAGGTTTCACTTCCACCTATTGATAAGAAAAATTAGGAGAATGATGGAACCTCCAAAAATGAATTGGTATCATCACATTATGAAAGTTAATTATTAAGGGTGAATTTTTTTTCCATTAAAAAATGTATTGGATAAGATGAAAAACATATATGAAGTAAGAATTGATGGGAAGAAGAAAAAATTAGATATCAGGAGGTTAATATATGAATATTTGAAAATGGGTGATGATGAATCTATTGGGGACATATTTAATAAAGTAAATTAAATTTTCAGCACTATCATGTTTTATGGTGAAACATTAGAGAATACTGTAATTGTTGAAAAATATTAAATATTATTCTAAACATGTTGGATGCAAATCATTCTTTGTTGTTAGATAGAGATCTCAAAATATTATCTCTAGTTGATTTTCAAAGCCATCTTATGAGTTATGAAATGTTAAGGGATGATGATATTAAAACCAAAACATAAGGTCATAGATAATTGACATTCTGCGTGGCCAACGAAAAAATTGGAAATAATATTCTTATTTAATTAGAAGCTATAGATTTTGATTTTGAAAATGAGTTATCTAAAAATATTGATTACATTTAATCCATGATTTCGAAAAATGTGATAACTTTTATTGGTAAAGACAATGGTAAACATACCAAAAAATTCATTGAATGTTTGGTCGTTGGGAATTTTGTGGCAAATTTTCCAAAATAAAAGAACAGTCTGGATATTTATTAACAATAATGAAAGAAAAAAATATTGTGAATGAAACGGGGTGATAAATATTAATTATTTTTCCAATGGGAATTATAAAAAGTTATTCAAATCTAGAGTATTAATTTTCTTAATTAAAAATTAACAAGAAGAATAAAATGAAGGTTAATCAAAAAAATTTCTAAGTATGTAAGTTAGAATTATTTTATTGCAATAGTGATTGATGAAGAATATTGAAGAACCAGTTATGATAAAGAACATTTTATCTTGATTTTAATTTTAATAAAGAATTTAAATTATTCATGGGAAAGATTAGATGACTTGAAAAGGATAAAAAAAATTTGGATGATGATTCTTCCTAAACAAAAAATCAATGAATATTTTTTTGAAGAGAATATAAATAAGATGTTGCTGATTGAAAATATGAGGAAATATATTATGGAATAAATTAATCATACTGATAATATAGATGTGATGATGAAGGAAAACAAGAATAATAGGTGGATCATAAACAACATGAACATTCTAGTATGAACGTAAAGGTACAAATACCCAAAACTGTATCTATAAAATTTTTTATGTTCTCGTGAGGGGAAACCTGAGAAGGATCAATAAAATTACCTTAAATGGTTTTGATAAAAGATATAAATGATTCTAAAAAGGATAAATATAGAAACCTTAAGTATGTAGTCATTATTAACAAAGTGGAGAATTTATAAGATACTAAAATTCATGAGTATAAAAATGTTTCTACACATTCAGAATACAAAAATGTTTCAAATTATTCTAGTTCTTATAATGATAAAATAAAATTAGAGCTAAAAAATAATACTCTGATTGATAATAGAATGTTTGGATGTTTTGAATAGAAAGACATGAAATTCATGAGAAATATTTTCATTAATCTGGTAAAGAGAAAAATATTCCTTCTATAGATAATACTACTATTGTAGTGGATTTAGAAACATAGAAAATATTTATTGGTTGAACCAAAAACATTAATAGTATTCCACATGTTATGGATGGATAATTTTTAGGAGGTTTCATTTATCTCAATAGAAGGTGTTTTAAAAATATTATAGAATGAAACCTGAGAATATTTTGGTGAAATTTGAAACTATGTTCCAACCGTTGGAAGCTATTTGAGAAATGTTTGAACAACCTAGAAACCTAAGAAAATGATGTTATTTATTAATGGAGAAGAAAATTATTTCTAAATATTCTCAAAAATAATTTTTGAATAAATAATAGAATAAATAAAATGGTCTATTTATTGAAACTGATCTTAATGATGAAAAAAAATAATGTCATCAGATTATTCGTAGTTAGTGTTCTTCACATATGAAATAATATGTAATTTTAATAAATAATATGAATAAATTTAAATATAGAATTGTAACATTTATAAATGATGAATCCCTGAGAATATATGGTATTTCTTCATCCGTTATTAGGAAAGAAAAGATAAAATCTAATAATGATATTTTTTTAATGGTATGAAATATCACATGATATGTTTTTCACAACATTGTGATTAGTTTAACCAATTTATTTTCAGAATAGATCTATCTATTGTGAAAATTAAGGAATATTGAATTATTGTTACAATTATCTATTTAATTGAAGAAAAAATATTTCTAATTTGTGTAATAAAAATGAATTTTTAGTTGAGTAAATTAAAAAAATTATATCACAAAATATTAGGACACATGTGTTGTAGATATATGAGCATTTTATCAAAGAGAGAGAGTGTGTGTTGTATATTTTCTTTATTATCCTAGAGGATGACATTGTGGTTTTAAAATTTTTCATAAGGGTATAATTATACTCTCAGTGCATAAGAATGATGATATTTTGTCAAACAACACCTAGAACATAAAAATTCCAATATTTGTTGGCAAAAGGGGAAATAATCAACAAAAAGATATAATTACTTTTTAACATAAACTGTTGATTTTACACATTATTAATTGTGTTATGTATAGGAAACATAAGTTAGATTCTCTAAAAATGTTTACATGTTTTAAGAGAAAGGTAGAGAAGAAATATTAGTATTTAGTACTGCTGTTGATAAATGATAATGGAGTTGATTCCAAGAATGAATTATTATTTTTTATTCATTAGAGGATTGGAATTCGATATGATTATATTTCCCCATACACTCCTTAAAAAACGGGGTTTTCAAAAGTATGAATATATGGTTTTTGTAAATGGGTAGAACTATGTTACATGAACATTTTCTTTCTCATTAATATTGCTGGAAATCAATGAGCACTAATATATATATACAAAACTAATGTTTCCATATTCCTTGGTTATATATGACTCCATACAAATTTCTTTATAAAAAATATACATGTTTTAAAAACATAAGTGTTTTAAGGAGTCCATGTATTATAATGAATGTTGGATGGATCACTGGAATGTTTCAAATGAATGTGAAAGATATATTTTTTCATGGCTATACTCTAGACGGAAGGGGATATAGATGGGTCGGTATATAAATTGGATGAATTGTTTATTCATGTGATGTTAATGATTTTGAAAAGGCTAAAGAATACCAACATATTCATTTAGATAATGAAAATGCACAGAATAGGGAATCATTTCTTAACATTTCGGATAAGGATACTGTCAATTGTAATCCTAATCATTTAGATGAATCAAACACATTTATTTCATGTGATTAATTAAGATACTAAAAAATCATTTTTGGATGAATAATCATGTGGAAGATCCTAACATTATTTTTGGTCAAAATATAAATGTTAAAACAAGAAGAACATCAAATACTATTACACATAGATATTTGTATTCAAATGTTAAGATGAATCATATGAATGAATAATTTTATTATCTAAAATGGTTTCATGAGATAAACTAAGAGATATATTATATAGAAAATATTAATACATTGGGTCTCATACCAAAACATAATAAAAAATGATATTGGTACAATGTGGGATTTTATCAACATGATAAATGAAGAATGTGAAGTGATAACAAACAAACCAAGTTTATTATTCAAATGTTTCACAATAATTAATAGAATTAGTATTCATGAAACATATTCTCTTGTTGAATGGTTAGAAAGAATTTGAGTTTTTCATTCTATTACATCACATTGAAGTTTCAAAATAACTTGATTTTATGTAATGTATTAATTATTGAATAGGGATGTTTATTATGAATTTTACATTCAAAAAAATTGTGGCATTGTTGTTGGGAGTGATTAATTCTATGTGTATAGATAGAAAAAATCCTTGTATTTTCTGAACCAATCTCTAAGGACATAGAATTCCAAATTGGATACATTATTAAGGAATATTTATGTCATCAATGTTTGTGTTTTTAGAAGTATATAAATCAAATAATGTTAATTGTTTTGCCTCACAGTAATTGATTTTTTTGATGACATTATCTTTTCAGAGAATGATCATAAAGCTATAAAATATTTTTTGAAGAGATGAATACATTTTTGAGTTTTCCCTAATGGGGGTAATGAAAAACATTATTGGGTTACAAACATTAAAAAACTAGAAACACAATTTTCTTTATCAATAAATGTACATTATGTATATTCATAAAAATATTCGCATAGAAAACTCAAATCCACATTCCACACCAATTTTAGGGGGAACTGTGTTGAGTAATAATAAAGAAGGAAATGAATTTGATTAGAAATAATTGTGTATGTTGACTAGTTGATTGTCATATTTGACTACCTCCAGACCCAATAATCCATTTATTAATACAATATGTTAAATATTTCATATTTATCCAAAATAATAATATTTAATTTGGTTCTAATGGAGTCTTTCATGGATTAATCACTTTTTCTTGAGCATGGATTCATTCAATCCAGAATGGTAGTTCTCCTTCAAGGATGTTTTGAGTTCTTCTACAAATGGTATTACTGATTCTATTTCTCTTCGAAAGGATGAAGTTTATTTTATAGAAACCCTATCGGGTTTGCAAGATTTGTTGAAATCAGATATTCCTAATATCTCTTCTATAAAAAAATTGGTTGATGGATCTATCTCATTGGTGGTGGATCCAGATGCATTGCAATAATGATTTTATCATTAAAAATTCTCACTTCGGGGTAGAATGAGACTCTTCGGGTGTGATAAGACTTGTTCTTATAATGACATTAAACATCGAATTCCATTTTGATGGGGTATATGTGCATAGAAACTCATTCCAATTGGTAAGGGTTATTTTCATTTGTTTTTTCAAAATAAAGATGATATGTGAATAGCCCGGTCTATAGGTAACCATCATCTTAAACCATGTTTGTTTCAAATATTTGAATGGTATTGTAATTTTGATCCTTTTAATAAAAACTAGTCCAATGCCCATATTTAGTTCAGGATTCATGGTTTAAATATGGTGTATTGGCATCAAAATATTTTAAATGATCTTTCTTATTGTTTTTCCTCTCTTATAAATATAGATCAAAGAACGTTGAAAGGAGATTTAGTTCTTAATGATAGAATTTTAGTGGATGTTAATTTGGCTTCTGAACTACCAAAGTTCATTTTACTACGTAGAAATGAACGTAGAATTAAAGTTAAGATTGAGTTTGAGTAAAATCACCCATTCTGTGATTCCTAAAAAATTGTAATACATTCTATTGAATGTTGTGTGGTGATTCAATAAAAAGTTAGGGGTCCTTCTAAAGTGAATGAATTAAAGGACTATATCATTATATGTAAGAATAAAGGGCCTACCATTTAGTAGGTTATTAATAGTAATCCCATGAGTAAATATCCACATTCACTTATATCCTTTTTTGAAGTCACCCTAGAAAAATATTGAGCTGATATTATTGATAAAGAAGAAAATTTTCCTTATAATCCATATCCTCACACTCTTCTACCGGAATACATTGGAGAAATGGATGATATATTAATTTTATTAGAGATATCTTAATGAATAGTGGAACTTTTCTATTGTAGACAACATAATATGGAAGAAGAATCAATCTCCACCTCATTTTCTAAGGATATTATAGATATTTTTTGAGCCTGCAACGTCATAGGTCCTTTGTAGGCCTCCCTTGGGAGCAGAATTTCCCTCCTAAAAACATGTTTTGGTCCAGAATTGTAGATGTTGTTCTTACTCATATAACATATAAGGATCATTTAGACTCATCTAGAGAAAAGGATTTCATTTCTTAAAGAAATTTGGCTTCGTTAAATATGCCCCTTAAGCAATTACAGGCTGGATTTATTGAATCTGGAATGGAAATGATTGATTTTCCTACTACACAATCTGAAGAAATATTTGATCCTAGGGAATCTAAATCTGAAATAATGGATTATTCTATTTTGGTTTCTCAAAACATGGACAAGGTGGATTTGGTTTAGGCTCAAGAGTAGGAAAATAAGTTCAAATTAGTTGTAGATATAACTAGTCTAATTCACACTCTTTATTTACCTAAGAAGAAATTAGGGAGACCTATTAAAATTACTAAAAATAATTAAGGGGATGGGAAAAAGTGGAGGGTTCACCCCCAACCTAGCTTTAAATGAAGATTTTTTATTGGAATTTCTAAGGCCGGGATAGTGAAGCTATAATCAGGTCTCTTAAGAATTATATTAGGCAGCACATACCTGTTTCAATTGGGGTTGAAGAGCCTAAAACTGTTTAATATATTTTTTCTAGATTAGACAATATGGGTTTAATTTATTTTTTTTTGAACAAAAGTTTTTTAGAGGTCAATAATCTTTGGGTCTTGGCTTATTCTTCACTATTTGATCCTCTCTCAGTCATATCATCCAATCAACATGTTACTTACTCTTTTTATGAATTGGGAATCAAGAATTTTTGTTCTATCCTTTATGCTAATAATAATTATTAGGATTGAAGATCTATTTGAAAAAAAATTGATTCCCACAAAAGTATTATTAATGATTCATGGATCATTATTGGGCATTTTATCTCGATTCTTTATTCTAATGAAAAAATTGGCCCTAGGACTTTTTCTTTTTCTTCTATATATTTTAAGGGTTGTATTGAACAAAATTAGTATATTCTTGTAAATATTGTTGGGGAAAATATTACTTGGTATAGATGGTGACGTAATGGTATGGTGGCTAGTAAAACTGATAGGGCTTTTGTTAATGAATTCTCTTTACATTCATGGGATTCTATTTCTTGTATGTATTTATCCTAGTTTAATTATTATCATCATTATATCATTACAGACCTCACAGTAAAGGGTATTAAATCTCCATTCCCCATTATATTTAATAAATCATGGGCTCTTCATCCTGAATTTGATAAGCTTGTTTGGGAAGTTTGGTGCTCGGTATAGAGCAAGAGGTATGTCTTTTATGGTATTACTAAACTTCTGATTCTCATGGGAGATATTGAATTCTATAGTATGGATAGGATTAGTCATCTTGACTAAGACATTTCCAATCATGAAACCTCTCTTCGGTCTTTCCAGGATAAATGTACCCATGTAGATTTCTCTTGTGATGTTTCTTTGGAATCTGATATGACTTTTAAACATAATAATTTTCTCAAAATTAATCATTCTATGCAAAAAGATTTTTTAAAAGAAAATGGGATCAATTATTGGTATAAAAATACCAAATTATTTAACAATAATTAAAGAGTTGGGAAAATTTCAAGGCCTATTTCATTACTAAAAAGAAGTGATCAAATTCTGGATAATAGACAGGATCTTTCAGAGCACATTATTTTATATTATGAAGATATCATTAGTGGATCATCTACCATATCCTCCTTATAGAGGTTATTATTCCCAAATTGGTAAATGTAGTGGATAATATAAGACTTTTCACCATTCCTTTGGAACATGAAATCAATGTTGTGGTTTTCAGTCTTATATCGAACAACAATCCGAGTCCTAATGGCTTTAGGAATTTATTTTTTCAGAATTATTAAGATGTAATTAGAGATGATTTTTCCAACCCTGATCTATATATTTTCAAAGGAGATCATCTTATTCAAGGATTAAATTATCACTTCCGTCTCTTATTCCAATTATGGAAAATGTTAACGAGATACATTTATTTAGGAATGTTTGTCCTATCAACAGTTTATACAATGTTATCACTAAGATTTTTTCTAGTAGTCATGCTCCCATTTACATTAAAATTGTTTTGTCTAATCAATTTGGTTTCATCAAAGGTATTTCCATTAAATATTTCCTTGTCCTGGCTTCTGAGTGTATCAACATCCATAAAAAACATGTTCATGGTGGGAACATTACCCTCAAATTAGGTATTTAAAATTACTTTGATACAATGGATTTGGGTTTTATATTTTAAATTATTTCAATTTTGGGTATTGAGAAAACTTTCATAAATTGGATTAATATTATCTTTTATTCTTCTCATATCTCGGTTATTGTGAATGGATATCCAGAGGTATATTTCTCTTGTTCTAGAGGATTTATGCAAGGTGATCCTCTTTCTGCTATTATTTTTTCTATTTTTGTATATTTTAATAGTAGATTGTTTTCGTTT
This sequence comes from Viscum album, assembly GCA_963277665.1. Classification (NCBI taxonomy): domain Eukaryota; kingdom Viridiplantae; phylum Streptophyta; class Magnoliopsida; order Santalales; family Viscaceae; genus Viscum; species Viscum album. Next base: position 1,298,775,640 of record OY728161.1, read on the forward strand.
ATGGCCACGAATGGAATGATGAAGGTGATTGGTGCTGGTCATGGTCACTTTTCTCCTACCCATATCTTTTATGCTGATGATATTATCCTCTTTACTCAAGAGGAAAAATGAAATATCCAGAAAGATATTTTTCATCATGAACATGTTTCTGGGAAACCTATTAGTGGAAATAAGTCATTTTTCTACTTTGGTTGAAATATTTTACATACTAGAAAATCTGAAGTCTTCATAGATTTGGGGATTAGGGAAGGATTTCTCCTTCTAAATTATCTTGTTGTTCCCATTTTTTTGGGTCGACCAAAATATTGATATTTTTCTGGTATTACATGTAAGATCATGAATCATCTTACTTCCTAGAATGTAAAGTCCCTTTCAATGGCTGGTCATGTTTTTTTGGTTAGAGATGTCATTTTTTCTAAAAAAATTATTTTTTTATTGTTTACATATGGCCTTCTTCTGTTATAAAATCAATTAATGTGGCCATCAAAAATGTTATTCGAACTGGTAGAATTTTGGAATGAAGATAGGTAATTGTGTCTTGGAAAACCTATTGAAAATCTTTCGATGAAGTGTAACTTGGTATTAAAAATATGTGTATTTTTAATAAATCCATTCAGGCTTCTTTTGTTTGGAAACTAGTAAATGGTAGCTTAGAAGATACTTCATTCCTGAGGTCTAGATTACTTAATCAACACAAAAATGGCATCATTAATTATATGTATTCTTCTGTATAGTCTCCATGTAAATCTGTTTATTCTCTTATTGATGTTGATGCTAGATGAGTCTCTCAGGATTCATCTCTCAATTATTGGAATTATAATTGCACTGGTGTTTCCCTTATTGATTCTCTTAGTCATGACATTTCAAACCTGGAACTTGATTGTAACGCCCCATCCCGAGTTACCCAAAGTCGGTGCATTATTACATAACATTGGAATGATCACAAAATATAAAGTATCTAAAGGCCGATTAGTTTAGTAGTCTCAGAAACACTAGATATATTCATAAGTCTTACATTACATCATAAAGTTAAAAAAACTGTAACATCATCTTGTCTTCATATCCCCTCATACTATCCCTGCAGGTCATTCGTAAATTACTTCTTCACATCCTGGGAAAAATAAAACATTGAAAGGGGTGAGCTCAGATGCTCAGTAAGGATAACAATATAGCAGAAACTTTCATAAATAAGCATAAACATTTAAGTCAATGTATAAATAAAACAAAAGCCTTTTAAACTTGAACTTTAGAATTATATGGAAAAGATAAAATTAACTAATTCCATTTAATTATTCACATGGATATTCTACTAGTAGAATAACCACATGAAATATCAATAACCACTTTCATAATGGGGGAATGCATAATGCCAGGCTATCATGACCACATAGTCAAGGTCTCGTGCCAAGACTAAAAATAAGATTTTGTCATGGCCTTGTACCAAGACACTAGTTTGCCTTATAAGACCTACCGATGCATCGAGGAGCTATAGCGGGCTCCACCTATCACTTACTAAGTCCAATGCATTCCTCATATGAAATGTTTGAAACACAAAATAAACATTCTTTTTAAAAAATCATACGAAATGTCAATACATTAACCAAAAACCATGAATGATATAAAAATATCACATCCACAGTCAAACATAACTCATTCGATACAATATGGAAGATTTTATTGTATCAGATTAACCTCAATCGAGAATAATGAAGGATATTTACATAGATTAAAATAGTCATCAAACTATTGAGAGAAATATCCCCCTTTTTCTTGAAAACATTTAAAAGTCACACTATTTGTCAAGAAGCCATTAAAAATAGATTTTTGAATCAATGTGTTCCAGACCACTTTGAAACTTTTAAAAGGAATTTTGATTTGAAAACATTAATTTATATATAAATAAATCCTTAAAATCATTTTTAAAACATGGACACTAATGAGAAATATTTAGAATAATAAATTTTGAAAACATTTAAAATGATATTTCACTTCGAGTTCCTAACCAAAAGAGAGACACTTGAATGAAAATAATTGAGGTAATAAAAACATTGTAATAACATGAGAATAAACCGATTCATGATATACAATTTCAAATTACATTATATACACCATATTAAAGTGATTTGGTGAATAACAACAAAGAAGTCTCAATGGAATGTAAATTAAGATGAAATAACATATAAAGACTGTATTATTAGGTTAAGGATAAATCAATGACATAATTATGTGTGGAAAATATAAATACACACAATATGATTGGAAATTCAGTGTAAATAAATCAGAGGACATTCACACATATTCTTGTAAAAACTACACCAATGAATTGGATATTTAACTCAAAAAATGGAGATTGAGTTAATATTACTCTTATCAAGTTCATATCAATGACTTGAGAATTTATCAATGGAGTGACTATGTGTATCCAAAGTAAATAAATAGAAAGGGGAGTGGAAATTATGACATAATAAAATGAATAGTGATTCCACACATAATCTTTGAGTAAAATAATCAATGAAGTATGTGTAAAGCCAAATGAGTGGAAATTGAAATATCAAATTCCCTTATAGATTTGGTAACTTACAAAACATACATCCCATGAAAGATGGATCATACAATGATGATTTAAATATCAATAAATTAAATTATATTACACAATGTATAAAATCATGGGCCGTACACATACCACATGCAATGAATAAGTGGTGAACAATTGAAATCTCACGGAATTAAAAGTGAGATAAGAAACCCCTTACTTTGTAATTTTTCCTTAGTAGAGGGTAGGATAGAATCCTGTATAATGGTAAAATAATTGTTATTTAATTATACAAGAATAATATACCTTAATATGATATCATTTATGATCTTTTAACATTTCTTTGTTAATAATATCTTAGTATTATCGTCATTTCGGGTGTTAACTTACTCGTTTTCGTTTATATGTTTTGTTACAGAAGTCATGTTTATTAGGGATAGGTTATATCTTATTCATATAAAGAATTATATCAAGACCTTAAACATTATTTTTAATCCCAAAATGAGAATTAGACTTGTATGGATATGACGGGGAATCAATCTCATCACGTTTGTGGAGACGGTAATCCGTACGTACGCATGAGCCATAATATCATTCTTTTGATATTAAAATCATATATAACTGGAAGGTATAACATATATACAAAATAATTATCATGTTATAATTATTATTTACATGAATTACACATCATTATTATACCCATCCAAATAATAATGTAATGAATAGCAATTACACCACGATGTGGAGATGGTAGGTCGTACGTACACACGTATGGTGACATGTCATTCAAAGGATGGATAGAATACTGAATATGGTTGTACCATATTTATAATAACATAACAGTATATAAAAGATACTGGAGTTATTATATTATAATGGAAATAACAAATAAAGAAGAAGTTGTTGAATAAGGGAACTTGAAGGAGGGTTGTGAAAACATTACCTCTTTTTTCGGGTTCTTCCTATTCATTTGATCAAAAGGGATCCTTAAGTTGGATTTCTGACCAAAGGAGGGATCTATGATGTATTGAGGGAAGTTGAGAGAATATTTGGGCATGGGATGGCTGAGCCAAAGGAATTTTAAGGTATGAATTCGAGAGAAGGGGTTGTTCCCTTTTATAAGAGGGGTGAGGGGCACCTTTGGAAAAGTTAGAAATATTATTTTATAATAAATTCATATTCGGTTTCTAATGGCTCAAAAGTATATTATTTAAATTTTAAGGTTTTTATGGAACGAAATCCTCTAAAACAATAGATTTTAGACAGGTTTGAGTCACTATATTAACCTTATCGTTTAGTTTTAAATCTTAGTTAATTAGTTTGACATTTACCATGTCTCTTTGTATTTTTATATTATATAGTTAATAAACTTACTATTTACTTCCAAGAGACCCCCAAGTGGTCCATTAATGAAACACCTATCATTATATAAGTACTTTGACCGAACCTTATATTTTTAGGAATATAATATCAATTAATAATATAATATTTGTTTTAAAAACCCTTTTATGTCAATTTTGACACTATTGGGTATTTTGTTCTTGATAAATTCATAACAGCATTATTACTTAGAATAAAATTTATATAACCAATAATAATATTTCATATTAACCTTTAAAAGTATTGAAATTCATAAAAAGTCTCAAATTACATTTATTTGGATATTTATCATATCAATTATATTAATATTTCAAAAATTAGGTAATAACTGCATCACCATTGTGTCATAAATAAATTAAATTATTTATTGTCTCAAATTTATAAATAAAATACCATTATGTGGGAAATCTTTTTAAATTTATAATGAATATTTATAATCTAATTTATTTTATGTATAACCTTATATTAAAAATTTTTTAGTTATTAATCATTGATTTTATCTCTTTTAACTCATCTTTAAATTAAATAATAATATCTGTCCTAATATAATCCAAGTGGTCCTAAATGATAATATTTTATTCCTATGGTTGTTTTTGGTCGAGATAAACTTTCCCAATAGAATTAGGACATGTGTTAGGGTAATTTTAATATCATTTTTACCCTTAATTACACTATTTACTTTTAACCGTGCTAAATAAAAGTAAAAAGATATTATTCACCAAAAATTATTTTAATCTCACTAAACCACATTTTACACCATGATATTAACCATGTATCTCGGATTTTCAAAATTCCACTCACAAAAGTGGTAAAATTATGTTTTATGTGATTTTCCAAATTCTCCTAGGAGGTGGGTAAAAGATGGTAAAAGTTCAATAAAATTTTTATATATCTAAAATTAATCTAAACTAACTCTATTGAATTACATTGAACTTATATAGGTATTATGTATCTATTTTGACTTTAATAAAATTTAAATAATATAAATAATTATTTAAATTAAAAAACGGTTTTAAATTATAACTCAGTGTTTTTTTACTATGCATCAAAAATTAAATGTTTTCAGAAAAATACCAAAAATTCACCCTAAGATAATTCTGTTATTCCGAATCCAAAAATGAAGTCTATTTTGAAATATAAAATTTATAAAATTTTAGAAAGTGTGTATTACTACACATAATGGCTAGTTTGATTTGTTGTGGTGTGTGTTAGAACTCGAAGCTGCGTACAACACACACTACTGTATTATTCAAAGAGAAGCGTATCGTGGAAGCTTGTGGTATTAAATTGATATCTCTTTAAGGATCAAATAAATTATATTTCTGCTATTCCAGATCATGTTAAACATATTATTAATAATTATTGTTTTTCTTCTGTTTGTTATTTCTAGATCTGGGAACCACATCCATCTTGTATGATCACATTTAAATACTTCTACACTCGTTAAAATAATTATGTGTAAGGTTTAGATTGGATTGGGAAGTTTAATTTGAGATTCATTCCCCCCACCTCTCGTCTCACATTTTTTTGGAAACTGGTCATTGAAAAGTCCCTATTTATTCTTATTTTTAGGTTTGTGGTATTTCACTTTGTACTATTTGTATTCTCTGTTATCAACACAAGTAGGACATGGATCACCTATTTTTCAGTTTTTATACAAAATCCTCTATGTGGAAGGCACTTTATGATATATTTGATGTCAAATTGCCGAATTTTTCTACTATTCGAGACATTCTTGATGGTATGTTTAGCCTTACAATATCTTGAATGTTGCAGATTCTTTTCCAGGTTGCTACTACTAAACATGTTCATCCCCTGTTGATGGTGATAAACAATGGTCTTCCTGATGGAGTTGGTTTCAATACTCAATCCTTTTTTTCAGGTATTTTTTCTGTCATGAATCATTTAAACCTTCCTTATAAATCTTATTTATCATAACTTGGTGCATGATTTTTTTGTTCATAGGCAATTCGATGTTAAAGGAAATTTTCGACCTTCGTTGGGTACTATGGATGTATTTTGGTGCCCTCATTTTTTTTGGATTGATTAAAATTAATATTTATTTCTCTTACTAAGGAAATACAGGTTTTTTAGGTTATGGTTTAGTTTTTAAGAACAAATTTGGTGATGTTTTGGGTTCCTCCTTTTTCTCTTGTGTTATTCCCTCCACTCTTGAGGCTGTGATTCTTAGTGTCATTTCTCAACTAGATCTTGAAAAAAGTGAAGTTTTAATAGTATACAGTTAGAGTTTGACTCCACCATGGTCATTCATGAAATCAGAACCTCTTCTACCCATATCCATTTGATGATTTTGAATTGATGGATTAATTAATTACAATTTCTCTCATCTATTAATATCATTAGTACCCATTTCTTCACGGAGGTTAATGCTTTGGATGATGGTATGGATAATAATGTAGTATATGGGGGGAACCATTATTGATCTTATCAATTCCCATATGATGTTATCCATATTATTCAAATGGATAAGTTTTTTATCCCGCTTTTATAGTAGTTTGACTTGTTGACATGTTGGATAATAATGATCATCCTTTCATTTGGTAGCTATTGGTTGTTGGAGTAGCTTGTGTCAATTTTTTCTTATTCTGGTATGGAATGAATTTTTTTATTGAGAGGTGTTCTTATTAGTTTTTTTATGTTTCTTGGTTGGATGGGATGTGGTGACTTAGTTATTGCTAAGATAATCTTGTTGTCACATCCGAGAGATGTTAGAGGTGTATGGAGCTATGACATCTGTGGACTGGTGAAGAGGGTCTTCTTTCATTGCACTCCGCCCCATGCTGGTGGTTTTTCTCTATCAGTTGTATAGCCTTGTTCTGTATTTACCAATGCACTCCCTCAGGCCTCGGTTCATATTTTCTTTTCTTCTATGATTCTGCGCTTTTTATGGCTATAGCAGTATGATTTTTTCTTGATTTTTTGTTCTTTTCTAGGTTTTTGGTCGTTGTGGTTTTGGGTCTTTTTTGATTCGGCATTTTGTTCTTTGGGAATGTGGTTTCTTCTGGGTTTTCCCCTTACCCTTTTCCTAGAAAAGGGAGTTCTATTTTTGTTTATATTTAATAAATGGGTTTACCCATCTTTTTCAAAAAAAACATTCAATTAATGGGAAAATAATTGATTGTTACCTCAAGGTACAAAAAATAGTAGAATAATGTATGATATCTCATAATTTATGGATTTTATTGGGTATTCATATAATGATTTGGAAGAAAATGTTTAATATAGAAGATACACATATGGTAGGGTTTTCATTCTGTGGATAAGTAGTGTTGATGTACTATAAAGAAATGTAATTAGTTAACTCTCAATATGGATAATGTTGAGTATGCTATTTTTACACAAGTCGCTACACAATTTATGTGGATGAAGACTTAGTTAAAAGATTTACTTGTTGAATTGGCGTTACCCTTGATCTTGGTTTGTGATAATCAATGTACATTCAACCTCACCAAGAATCTCATATAATATTTCAATTAAAAACATATAGATATGAAATGTCATTTAATCAAAGATAATATGCAGAATAATGAATTGCATATAAAATATATTCCAACACCAAAACTTGTTTTATAATGTTTCACAAAATCTATTCCAATGGAATCATTTTTAAAATTGAGGTTGAACGTGGGAAACCAACCTCTTTCCAATCAATGTTTAGCTATATGTTTTTCCCATCTATCATTATACCTTTGGAGTGTTTTTTCAATGGTGAGAATTATTTCGTAAATATATCCTAGTGCAGCAATGTAAAAAAGGGTGACTTATGGGTAAGATATGAATCCTGCATTGTTTGTGTGTGAAATTTTCTACCTGTTTGTTGGAGTGGTTGTTGGAAAAATTTTATTATATTCTAGGGAATTTGAAGAAGTGTATAATGATAGAGAATATTTTTGAAAATTAAATTTAAAGAGGGTCCATGATAACTTTGATTAGATAATATGGTTTTTTTCAATAACTATAGCTTCCACAAATGAGGTAGCTCACATAGGGTTAGAATTGATGATAATTAATCTATATATTGATGTTAAGAGGTTCAAGGATTTATTAATATTTTCTAACAACAAAATAAAAAAATGGATATTGTTAGGACCAATTGGATAAGGATGATCATAATCAAGTGTTGTCTTTTGTTTTAGATAATTATATAAAGAAAAGGAATGTTAATAATAACATAAACTACCTCCTTGTATTTTTGTGAAAATCAGACTGACAATTTTATTTATCAATATAGGAATATAAATGATTGATATTTCCCATTGTGTAGAGATATTTATTTCAGGATTAAAAGGATCATTAGACTCAAATCCGTTTTAGACTAGAAGAAAATATCATAATGTCGGAGAATCAAATTCATCATGAATTTGATATAAATGTGATGATGATTTTTTGATCATGGATTTTTGAATATCCTATGCATTCCATAAAACCTGTGTTTCATGCATGATATAAGAAAGGGGGATAAAAGGTTTTATAAATCACATTCAGCCTAATTGTAATCATGTCAATCATATTTTGGCTGATAAAGAAAGAAATATGTTGATAGGGTAGTCATAATACTTTCCATTTTAAGGTGTACTATTATATAGAAAAAATTGAACACATTAAAAGTCATGATAAAAGTTATGATACTTTCTAAATGTTCAATTAAGACGAATGACAGTGATGTAGATGATTTCTAGTCACTATACCATAGTAATGAGTTATACAGATAAAATGTGTTTAAATGCTAGGAAAAATGATCGTAATAATGAAAAAGATATAATTTTCTAGATTAAATAATGATCCATAATATTTTTTAATATACTGTATTCATTAATGGTATTATTTTTTGAGTAGGAAAATTCATTATTATAAAATTTAGAAGATAAAGAATAACATTAATTTTCTTCCATCTTCATTCATCAGTTAGGTCATGTGATATCATATTAAAGATGATACCAGTTCATCTTTCTAGATTATGGTTGAAGTATATGTTGTTGAATAACTTTTTAATCATTCAAATGGGTCAATAGAATTGATGAAAAAGAATCCATGGATTTAAATTTGTCATCATTTTAATGTTACAAGTAAAAAATTATAATTGGAATTGGATATTCGAGAGATTTAGGGGGATATAAAAGTTCATGAAAAGGGAATATTTAATTTCATAGAACATATTTTTAAGTTTTATTACATTTTTATAGAGCATCGTAGTGGGGAAAACATACTGGAAAATTAGAATATTGTCAATTTCTTCATATATACAACTAGTAAAAAGAACCCTAATAATGAAATCATAATAAAAATAATAACTATACATCTGAATAGGATTATTATTTTTATGGAAATTTAGAAGATAGATAAAGGTTTTACAAGATTTAATATGCAATGAGATGAAATGAGAAGAGCTGAGAAACGTTGAAGATATCTAATATTCGCCCAAAATTCATGAAACATCCAAATTTGGGTAACTCAGTTGAGTGGGAAACAATTTTATAATCTCACCCATAGTATATTTGGGATGAGTATAAAAGGTGAAAATTAAATTGTACCTTTATAAAATAAGTAACATTCTCTAGAGGTAGAGAGAAGGTGGGGCTATAAAATAATTATATTGAAAACAAGTGGTTTTGAATTTTAATTTCCTGAAGATGTCATGTCGGATAGAAGTGAAAGGATAAGACACATGATTGAAACATATTCATCTGATCATAATATAGGATTGATTTTCATATTAATATAGTTAATATATTGGGGTGTATTATCATATTGGGATTTTTATACTGAAGAACGATGTGTTTAGAATTTTATCAACCTTATTCCGACATAGTTACTTTTGAGGTATTGAGAAATCAGTCAATGTGAGTCATACTATGAAATAGGTCTGAGTTTTATTTCAATTTTTAGTATGTTATTACATTATTTTATCTAGGAAATTGAGTAATTTCAAAGTTATTTTATATTTGTTGAATTTGGTAAAGGTGAACCGTAAAATTTTTTTTAGACAAAAAATAATGTTACATAATTTCTCCTAGAATGATCACACGTACTATTTAAGTGTTTATATAGTTCTACATGAGTTAAATGGAAGATAATACTCATTTTGTTTCACAGGAAATTATTTTTTTATATTGATTTTGTGTTATTGGATAATTTACATACAATAAAAAAAACATAACTATTCATATTGAATAATGAAACAAGTAAATACTTGTGTTCATGAGGATGTGTATTTTAATTATATTCATCAATAAATTTTATAATCAATAAGAGGATATTGTATTTTTCTATAATTTAATCAATAAATAAAATGATATCAGTGATTCACCCCTCCATCTCTCAATGATACAATTATCCATACAGGGCAATTACAATATTCATTATGGTAAAAAAATTAAATAAAAAATTTATATAATGTAAATTAACCATACTAAAAAAATGTAATCCATTATATCATGTTTAATAATTATAATTGAAAAAAAATAATTTGACATTAAACCCACAGATGTGATAAAAAATAAGGTTTTCAAGAAGTTTATTTTTCTAGGAAAAATGATTTCATAATAATATTATGACTAATAATAATATTTTTATAAATAAAAATTAATTTTTTATTGGTATATAATATATTATTTAAATTTTAAATATTCCTCATTATGTGCTTTTTAATAAATTAAAACGTAGAAACATTATGCACTTTAGAACTATTTTGAGTAAAATATCATTTCCAAACCCAAAAATAAAATTTTAATAAAAAATATTAAAATGATTAAAATGAAGTTTAGTAGAATAAATATGATTAAATATATCAAATGACTATGAGAAATAACATTCAAAATATAATTATATTTTTATATAAATTAATTTATTTAGAAGATGTTATTATTTTATAAAAATTCGCATTTTCATTATTCATTCAAAAAGAAATATACTCCAAAAAATCCGAAAATGACACTATATAATATTTTTTATATATATATTAAAAAATATTTTAAATATAATCTAATAAATCATCAAATTGAAAAAAAATCACATAATGAAATATAATAATATAATGAAAAAACATTAATATGATGACTAAAATTATGTTACATAAAATTTATAGATTTTTAAAAATAATTTGTGAAATATTAATATTGAGTAATATATATATATATTAAATTCATTACGTTTTTAATAAAATTTTCATTGACCATTTTAATGGTTATATTTTAATGGGAATATTTTTCAAGGATTGTTAAAGCCAGTAATTGCATGTTTAATACACTATCATATGCTAATTATCATAATTTAAAATAATATGGGGTCACACCCTCCGCAATATTAATAATATGATTCCTTAAAAAATTTACTTGATCATAGTAATGAATTGTTTTAAATTTTATAAAACAACTTATGATGGAACCCCATGTAATAATAAGGACTAATAAAATATCTTATTGATAAGAGAGGAAATAAAGTATTAACATCGTCTAAGATAACACATTATAGGTTACAAATTTTGATATCATAGGTGGGAAGTTATGATTTGGATATTATGTAAATGATTAATGTCTATATATTTATAGAGAGTTTTAGAGATCATAGACAAGAATAATTTTAATAATCCTGGGAAATATGTCAAGAAGAAAACCATATAATAAAAAGGTGTTAAAAGGGTCAATGATGTCATTATAAATGATATAAATATAGTGAAAATTTTTTTAAATATAATTTTACTAGGTCTATGGAATTACATACGATATAAAATATGAAAAAATATATTTATACATACTTGATGAGTATAATTTCATCATTTTATCAATTTTAACCAGAGTCCCAACATATTTTCCAAATGATGAGTAATCAAGATGAATCATTCATTGATACATAATTCACTAAAGTAATCATTTAAATATCACATAACCATATAAGGGATTAAAATTTATTAAAAATATCATTATATGTTATGAAAACACAAAATTTTTAGAAAATAGTAAAATAATTTCCAAATATTAATTAACATTAATATGATTAAGTAATATATTACTCTCCCAAATTTTATATCAATGCCCAAATATCATCCTTATTAATTCAATAAAAGTAACCCTATTTCACATATGAACATAATAACCCTATCATTTAACTAATTTTAACCAAAATGGTTATATCATTCATTTTATATTAGAAGGTCAATAATATTGTGATATTATTATGAAATTACATTAATCACTTAGTTAGAAAATCACATTTCATTCCCATTATAATATACATGATAACAATTTTTTCCATAATTACATAAACATACATGACCATATGAACCCCAATGGTTTTTATTATATTAAAACATATTTCCAAAAATGTAACGTCATAAATAATGTTAAAGTAAATCATTTTATATAATTCATACAAATGAAAAGTTGCCCCAAATCTTATAGATCACATTATGATGTCATCTTATAAAACATCAAAAGGGTGTCTGAGACATTGTACTTCTTATAATTTTTAATATTATATACACGTTTTGGTATGAAAAAATTCTAGGATAACCTCACATTGAAAATTCATAATATCCAATGTTAACATAACCCTCAACTAATATTAACTATGTGATACCCAAACCAAAAATCCCATATCCAATTCTAAAATCATAAAAATTAAAATTCTGTATTTGATAATGAAGATAGAGGCCAAATTTTTTCTTTCAAAAACATAAAAATAAAAATAAAACATTTGATCAAAAACATTATCTGGGACTGATTATGTTTGTAGCTCATGATAATTAGGGAAAAAATGTAACATTTGTATTATCATATAACAATTTCATAAGGATTTACATTATCTACCATAATAACCAACATTTTTTATGCCACAATAGGTCATCATTTTCATCCATATAAGACCCTTCTTAACATAATTCATATAACATCATTATTTATAAACTAGGTGAAAGGAAAGATAATATAGGTGATATAAAATTCTCATTATGGGTAAAAATAAGAATTAAAAAATGTGAAATTAGTGACAATTTATTGAGTATATAATAATGATTAAATAATCCCATTTTATGTTCATAAAATAAGAATATTCATACCCAAAAATACCGAAATAATTAATCATAGAGATGCGGAAGAAGGCTTTCAAAAATTAAATTGTATGTGAATAAAAAATGATGGTCCAAGATATATTAAGCATCAACCATGTAAATATTTATAACCCAACAATTAATAATGATAATGTACTCATCCTGTCACATTATCAATATATAAATTCTTTCAAATTGAATGACCAATATGGAAAACTTCCATCAATAGTGTACCCAAAGAACTAGATGGCTCTCACGGGCCCACCCACCATTTGTGTATCAAGGAAACAACTATCTATTGTTTATAATGTAACCACCCATCCAAATAATATAATGGAACCACCCTTCCTTGGCCCATAATAGAACCACTCATTCATTGTTTATAATGGAATACACATTTCATAGTATATAATAGAACATTTTTTGATTTTAGAATATTATTTAAACTATATCATTAATAATGTTAAAAATTGATTCATATCATCATAAAACCATTTAATCAAAAATTAATATTTTCATAACCTAATTAATATATGAATTACTAGTGTATTTCATAATAATCTCATTGATTCAATATTATCATATGGAGAAGAAATGGGTCTAATATAAATCTATTTGAAGTATTGTTATCTCATAAAAAATAAATGTTTTCCATGTAAATTCATTAAAATGTCATAATCCCTCAAAAAAATAATGAGGATGTAATGAATAAAATATATCCCCATTATTTCATAATTAATAAAAAGTTTCTCCACTTTTTATTAATGGAAATTCCACTAAAACCTTATTTAAAACATGTAATGACAAAATTAGCCATTTTACATTTATATTTTCAATTAAAATTGAAATATTATGGAAATATGTCACTAAGAAATGTACATTGAAATATATAAATGAATAATCAATGAAAATAATGGAAATGGTTTCTTGAAATTCCTTTCATTTTATAAATGATAAAATAAACATTATTTTCAAATATTTTTAAAAGGGATTCAAAATTGAAAAATTTGTATAATGCTAAAAATTTCTATTTTTAAAACTATTTAAAAATAAGTTTAAATAAAATGTAAATTTTCTAATGTATAAAATTTATTTTGAGAAAAAATATTTTCGAAATCATTTTAGAAAACATTGATATAGATGATAATTATACTAGTTTTGAAAGAAAATTCTATAATAATATATCTTACAAATTACTTTCTTGAGGATCAGTTAATCAATAAGGAATAAAATATAATTCAAACAAGATAACTATCTTAATAAAACATGGAGAATAAAGAAGAATTTTTCATGAAAATAAGGAAAAAGTATATCATTTAATTAGAACATCGACATACAAAATCATGAAATGAATGGAGACTGTGAAATAAAGTATTTTCCTACTTATTAAATCATCAATAGTTTTCAAAATGAATGAATAAAATCAAAACAAAAATTAAATATAAATGAAAAAACGATTTTCATTATCTCACATTTTCATTACCTTATATAAACACCTACTAAAAGAAGGATGGTTTTTAATATCAACACACGTCATATTGAAATGGAATATGAGTTGAATAACCCATACAATGAAAATATCATTGAATTGAGAATTATTAAATGGATTTATTATATATATTAAGTTTAAAACCACAAAAACATTCTATGAGTGAATAAAAAAATTATATATCATTTCAAACATAATCATAAAATAAAAACATTAAAGGTTAGGTATTATAACACAATTAAAATAATGTGATTGAAAATACCTTACTCTTTTTGTATTCCTTTGGATTAAACCCTCATTGAAGAGAGAATCACTTATGGATTCATAAAAGAAAATAATTTGTTTCTGAAAATTGACATAATATGAATTCATGGGATTATGATAAACCATAAATAAATATTATGTTGTGAATATGGAATATTTCTCACAAAAATAAAATGTGAGAGAAGAAACCATTACATGTAGTCCAGAAATTCAATGTGTGTCATTTAATTCATATATATTATTCTTGTATCAATTATTTTATTTCATAAGAAACATTAACTTGTTTAATAACTTTTATATTAATGATTTATTTTAATTTTTTAATGAAATAATTAAATACTAAAATAGTTATGTCCACATCAGGTATTTTGAGGACATTTGTTACATTTCATCAAAACGGAATTGGGGAGTTTAATGTTGACAAAGAATACATTAATTAAACACCATTAAGATAATATTAATGATATATTTATCATATTTTTATATCAATTATATTATTTAAGATAATCATGAAATATGGTGATTAATAATTAATAATGTTATAATCATTGAGATGGTAGGATATACATATGCATGATTAACATTTCAATTTTTAAAGTAACCTTATATAATGAAGGTAGGTAATATTTTATCTTTATATAATGATAATGATACCATAAATACCAAATTATTTGAGTAAATACTATAATATAAAACATCTGTGTGATGTGTAGATTAATGAAATTAATCACATCGCTTCATGGTGGTGATTATCTACACGTACAAATGACTAAAATTTTCATTTTTCATTATAAGAAAAAAAATTATAAATTATATTTTCAGAGAGATAAATATTTCATGAATGTAATTTTAAATTAATCTATATGACATATAAAATTAATTTTATTCTTATTATCATACATATAATGATTTATTGACACACTAATCACACCATTTCGTGGGGTGGTAATCTGTCGTACAAATAATCAATGTTAATATATCCCCCCAATAAAAATATAAAATATATATATGATATAATAACTACTTAAGTATAAATATTTTATAAATATAATATATCTATATGATTTTAAAACTTAATATTAACTATACATTAATGGTTTTGATGGGAAAAAATGACATTAGTTTGTAAGACAATAGACTTCCATATTCAAAAATGATAATTTGGTATCGAATTTGAAGGAAGATGATATGTATTTAGGTTATTAAAATAGAAAATATCCTATAAATATTTAGAATATTATTTTTATATTATATTATAAAATTTAATATTATTTAAATATTAGTGATGAATAAATAAATTTTGAATTATTAGATAAGAAAGATACCTCTTTTTCAAAAAACATCCTTTGGTTAGAACCAAAATCATTTATAGAAATGATTTTTTTATCAAAAAATGGATAGATTATATGGGGATGGAATTTGGGATGGAATTTTGGATTGACATGGAAAATCCAAAGAGATCTTATGGTTTTAATTGGAGAGGATTGTTCGTACCCTTTTATAAGTGATGTGAGTTGAAAACTATTGTTGTTGACAAGAAAAAGATGTGGCCTCATGTTACACTAGCTACAAGGATAAAAAAAGTAGAAACTTTGGTGGAATAGTCATTATTAGGTATAAATATGGTAATCTAATAGATTGTAGAAAATATGTTAGATAATGTTCACCATTCTCATTTTAGTCTAACACTAGGTAAACATGTTCGTACCTTACCCAAAGAAATTAGTTTCAACTATTTTCACTATTCATTATAGATAATAATAAATTTTAACCTACTAAATTATATACATTATTATTATTAAAAATATAGAATACATTTAACTAAATTAAATTCATATAATTGTGGTATTTGAATTAAAAAATAATATCATATATGCAATTAAAAATGAGTTTTCATGGTATGTATTTCAATGGAAAATGATAATTATATATATATATAATATTAATTCTAATTATCATTTTGTAAATAATAATTTTTTGATATATA
Organism: Viscum album; assembly: GCA_963277665.1. Taxonomy (NCBI): domain Eukaryota; kingdom Viridiplantae; phylum Streptophyta; class Magnoliopsida; order Santalales; family Viscaceae; genus Viscum; species Viscum album. Next base: position 1,298,792,357 of record OY728161.1, read on the forward strand.
ATATATAAATTTCATTTAAATAATTAATTATTAGTTTTTTATCAATATTACAAAAAAAACATGATGAACTTTAAAACAACTTTCAAATATAACAGATTTATAAAAACAAATATTTAATTATAAGAAAATCCACAATGAAAATGATTGAAATTTAATTTATTCTACTAAATATAATTTAAAAATAATTGTATTACATGAGATTAAATTAAAAAATAAATGGATATTTTGATGACATCGTTTAATGAAAATAAAAGATAGTTTTACAAAAAAACATTATTTTTCATTACTCACTGATAAAGAAAAATATTCAGAAAAATATCATACATTAAAACACTATCAATTTTTATATTCTGATTTCAAAAATTATTTTAATTTTAAAAATTATATTTTATAAAATTTCAAATGATTAGATATTATTTTTTCAACAAAAAATCAATAAAATTCATTTTTCAAGGTAACATAATTTTTATCAATGATATTTCTTTACAAGGTATTGATTGATCCTTTTATATGAATTTATAAATAATTTATATTCAGTGGGAAAATTATATATGTATATGTAACATAAATAATTTATTATTATTTATACCATCCACTTTAACTACTAGGTTATACTAGATATAGATTTCACTGGTTATTTAAGCTTGGTGTTTCATATTGAATATGTTATCTAATATAATTCTCTAATTTTCAAATATCAGGTTGTTACACCCTTTCAGAATCTAGAACAATCGTTAAAAATCATTCCACACTTGAATGTAATGTGATGAGTAGTTCGACGATTATCCTCTTATTTGGATTTTTACCTGCTTCCTCATAGTTGACGCCCACAAAAATACCACCATCATTTTTAGGATTATAGAAAAACAGAAATCATTAGACTTTTATCTACACAGTGGTAATAATGTATCAACATGTATACAATGGGATAGGTAAAATTGGTCATATGAATCACATAAAAACATGGAAACCCCATATAAGGTTCCTGTTCTTTTCATGGTAATTTACTAATTTGGTGAATCCCCTTCGATTAGTCTTGCTGATCACAATGATTTCCAGAAAATCATTTTGATCATAAAAAGTATTCAATATATTTCCCCCAAATCACATGACATTTTATTTTATTAGAACCGAATAATCACCCTTTCTATTTGATAAAAAAATATGAAAATCGTGTTTTGATTCAGATGAATTGTATTTACACAAATTTTAATGTGAAAGGTTGATTAATTCTTCATGACAGGTCCATTGATCATGTGAAAGAGAAAAGGAAATTCCAACATTATAACATAAAGGCCACTTGAAATTTCACCCTCATCATGTGAATAATATCAGACATATATATTTATACCTATGATTCCCAGATGCAAAAATTATTGGATAAAAAAATAATCTATGTAAAATATATACTATGTAAGATATATGTTTCACGAAAATATAGTTACACTATTTTTCATTCGAATCATATATTAATATAGTGTGATCCATTAGGATTATTGTATCCCTTCTAAAAATGTATTTTTTTTAACTAATGGAGAGTCCTGGACATGTATAGAATATATCATGGGAAGGGCATGTGGCGTATGGATTAATTCAATGAATGTCATTTGAAATTTCAATTTGATCATACAAATTCCCATAGAAGAGAGACAAGGTAAAAAAATAAACTAACGAAGAAGTGATTATGTGGTCTCTATTTATCATGAAACAGATGGATGAAATCATGGATATCCCACAGATTGTTCCATAAAAATTGATGATTTGACTCTCCCTCAACTGTCCAATGCACAATTATATAAAATTTATGTTTCATGGAAGAGGCATATATTATGGGAGGTGAGGACTGTCGATACCATCACCCCTTAGAAACAACATACACATAGGAGCGTACAATTGAGTGTGGAATTCTCAGAGTGAATTCACACTCAATTGAAATAGTATCCTTCAAGGTAAACCTATGGAATTACATAAGGTATTAAATGGTATGTCTATATAAATTTTCTCATTATTCAATAGTGAAAATGATGGTCTCTTAAAATGATAAATATATTTGTTTGAATTTTTGCAATTGGTTTCATTAGTCTAATAATAGGCCAACACAAGGTGAACATAGATGAATTTATGTGATAAATGGTTAAAATGTTGAATAATTATATGAAAATGTATAAAGAAAATTAAATTCTAATAGGGATGAAAATCTCACATAATACATTCATTATCAATGAAATAATTCACAAACATGTCTGGAGAATCTTGAAAAGGCCTCTAGAAATGTCATAGATCTCATGAAATTCACTCTAGAAATGTAAATAAAATATATTGCAGTCTTGCTGAGACTATATCCAAGTCACATTACATCTTTTATACATGTTAATAGATCATGTAACATCCTCCAGACCTGTCAGCCTAGTATCGTGATGATCTCTATGTTTTTCATCAAGATCATGTGATTTCCTATAATAAATGAATGATTGATAACATGATTTTATTCAAAAAAATAAATTTGACCATGCGATGGTCCTTAAAACTGTTATATGGTTATTATGAAAACCAATAGACATATCAAGAAGACATTCCAACCATGTCAGATATAAAAATACGATATTTTTGGTAGACGTCGAAGACATGTGAGGTAGACGCTTTAGGCATATCTAGAAGAAACCACATAAATATCCGCTACACACCCTAGGAAGTGTCAACTATTTCCTAATTTCACAATTGAATATAAACCATTTAAACCAAAACCATTATCCTTCATCCATGTAACCAAATTATTGGCGGAGTTCCCATAAAGGATTTGGGTTACACAATCATCCTACCATTTTTGGATCGTTATCTCATTCATGACATTTTGTCATACTAAAAATAGTTGATTGAACATTAAAATTCTCCATCCCCATTTATTATTCATAGGATATAAAATGAAAAATTAACATTATTTTCCTTCCCAGTATAAGTCTCTAAATACTCTGAACATTGGTAATAATAATAATATATTCACATGTAATAACTTATCCCAATCCATTAGGAGGATTGGGATGAACAAAACTATAGAAATCTAACTCATGTTGAAAAAAGATATGTATGAAGCCATCCTATATCTAAATATCTAGTGGGATTATACCATGGTTTAATCCATTCCATATACCAAATAGTCAATATTATCATTCAAGAAAACTCTCATGAGTCTTCGAGACTTTCTCATAAATCTATTGTTAGAGAATATAGTTGATCTATGAGGAATCTAATTAATTCTAAAAGAATGAAATTTATAATTCCATTATAATACCTATTCAATATATAGTGAGTCAGATTACTTATTATTCCATTATCAGACAAATCATGATTTTCCTTGGATTAAGGATTTGAAAAAATCTTAAAACAATTCATTTATTGTTCCTCTAATATAGAAAAAACATAATATAAATGTCACATTCAATACTATGATAAAATTTCATCTAAAAAAGGGCTTCCATAATTATATATGTTCTAATGGAGTTTCGATATTTGTAAATCATTGGAAATAACCCTCACATGTACTAATTTACAATCCATTCCCATCATTGGGTTGAAGGAAAACTAGAATATGAATACTATTATTTGTCTTATATGATGAAGAGATTTTACTGTTTCCTAATACATGAGATTTATACTTGATTCCTAATTTCCCCAAAAAAACATCATTTTAGCTTAATGATAAGATTGTTTACTTTAACTTAAATAAATGGTTATCTTTTTATCCTTTTCCTAATCACATATGTTGGATGCCTCTTGGAGGTTCAATCCCTCTTCAAAACATGAATCACCTTCCTAGATAGTATTAAACTACATTATGACTAAATAAATTTATTCAAAATGATATAAGATACACATTTCTATGAGATGATAGGTAATATATGTAGATAATTGGATAACTAATGATTTTATCATTAATAGGAATTTATTTACACATTGATGAATTAAATGGCATATAATTTTATTTTTATAACCAATAAAATATCCGAATTTGGAAGACATTCATGAACATGTCATAATTTTATAAGAGAGTCATGGAGTTTTAATTATATAATGAAATAAGAATTTGATGATGCCTTTCTTCCATACTCTAACCAATATGATCTCTTACATTACAATAGGATTGAAACTGTAAATGATCTACTACTATTGGAATGTTAGTGAATGCCTTTTTATGGATCTGGGATACATTGGGGGGTTTCAAGAGAGATAAAAATTATTAATATGACATGAAGGATTATGAAACCACAGTTGAACGCCCAATAATTAATCCTTTCCCTCCAGTATTCATCGTATGAAAAATGGTAAACTCGGCATGAATATTACAATAATAAATTGACGTGAAATCCTTTATTCATGTCCAACCTTTCACATGTAAAAATGTATATATTTCCAAATTCTTGCTGATATATTATTCCACTCCACTACTCTAATGGAAAAAAAATTTCAACCCAATGTGAATGAATATAATGATGGAATAACTATATCTTTATAGTAATGGAGAAAAATATTTCTTAATCCTAGGAAACTATACAATGCATGGTGAAAAAAATGATAATCATGTATTGAATATATAAAATGATAAAAACAATCAATTTAATATGAATTTGGATATTTTTTTATCCACTATATATAAAAATATAATATAACCAATGTGAAATATTTCAAAAAATAATACATAAACATGGTAACCCTAAAATATTCAATATATCCATGAAAATACCATGTGAGAAAAAGGGTATAAATTTCATGAATAATGGAAAAATAAGTAATATATTCATAGAGTATTGATTATGCTTTACACTTGGGATGATAAAAGGATTGATTTCCTTGTTCGATCTTATCATCGTGACCAAATACAACTCTCACAAATACCACAGTAACCAAATATCATATATTCCTCAGGAGAATATTCAAGACTATTATCTATGGGTGTATCCTACCGAAGTTGTAAAAAACCACAACCAATCAATGCACATACATTTTGGTGGTGAAAACAATGGATTTATAATATAGTCAATATGAAAAAATCTTGGACCGTGATTCCATGCATAGATGTATATATATAATTATGTAAATAACTCTATCCCATACAGGTAAATATGTAATAAGACTATAAAAACTTATCGCCCCCACATATAACATCCAATGATTATCCCTTGAGTGCTAAAATCATATACATTCTTGTCTTATGATAGTGGAATGACGATTTGACTCTACTCCATCCTAATTTATAATCATCTGTGCATGACTCCAATCATTTGTTGTTTATAGAGTCATCCAACCTATTCCCTTCCATCACCTACTATGGGAACCACCTATTTATCAAAACCATTGGATACTCATGTATTGGTATTAAAGAGGTCTCTCTAGGTAAATATAGAATGGATAAATGTGGTAGTTCTTATATACCCTCTTCCACTGAATGATGACATCAGTATATTCTGACGGTGGCTAGCAAGAAGGAAAATATCGATGCTTGCTTGGATAATGTTTGTACACATATTCTTATAGAAATCATTGGGGAGGCATATATCACATCCACTATATATGAATCACATTGGAATATTTTGATGGATCATTGAGGAGAGGAGTGAAATTATATCGCAAAATCAATTAACTAAATCATCCATAATATCATGGAGAGAGAGAACATCCAAACCTATAATCCTATTAATTCATTTTGAAGTTTGACTATATTATATGAGTTGTAAGAGAGATCCACTGGCATATTTTGAGAATAGAACTAATACAAGGGCATAAATATATCCCTTTCCCCATGTTGAGTGGATAATATCAATATTAATAGTATTACAATGTTGCTACTCTATATAAAACTCACATTATTTCTACCATACTAGAGGATTACTCATAATGATTGGTGAAGGATGATGTATAGCACTGGGATTATAGCACCATTATAACATGGAATCAACAAAAAATATTGGAACATGACTCGGGATAAGAACACATTCATTTAATTAATGTATCATCACACACTCTAGAGACATCAAACAAGGATCATATCCCTACTCCAACGAATGTTTGTTTGTGAAATATTCAAATTACCATAGATCATGCTCATATCTATTCTCTTGAAGAAACTCGACATTTTTTAGTTACTTATATATTACGAACTAATATTTGTACTCTTATCAATGAATGAATTAGAATTATTCATAGGATATATTTAAGGATTAATATCTCCCAATTCTATTTTCAGCAGTCCATCGATATATAAATATGGGGTATTCTTATATGAACTAAGGTCATATTCTCGCTTAGACTTGGTATGATCAACATATTTAGAAAACAGTTGATAGGAAGTCTCATACTCATATAAGGATAATGATGAGAACTAGTATACATTCGAAGACTCTAATTTTCGGGCTCATATCCCCCCAAAACCAAATAGTTATCAATATATCCCAAAAACCATCATGTAGATGGTAAATATCCATTATCAACCACAAAATTATGTTTTTATTATTCCATCCACATTGTATAATGGGGAAAATATCAAGAAAAAAATCATTTCTAATGTCCTTGCAGATTTACGATGCTTATATGCCACACATAAAGGGTTTTTCATCTCTTAATCCAAATAATAACGTGATAACTACCTCAATATCCCTCCTCATGATAATTTAGGGACTAACTATAGAGACACTAGAATTGAGTTTCAACATGGAAAACCTTTCAGTTGTAATATATATTTCATTCCTGAAAATGATCCCCTTTACGAAGAACATTCGAATAGAGTGGTTCTAAAAATCTCGGGTTTAAAAATTGATAATACCACTTCAACTACCAACATCACTTCCTTATAGTTTGGAGGAGTCCTAGTGATGAAACCTCTATGATTTGACTATGTGTATGAATCTAACATTGATGAAGAATAGTTTTATAATGATATATATATATATGGCTATAAATAACCTCCCAAACATGTTTTTCCCCATTGAAACATCTAACTATGAGATCCCAGATGATCAATATTAGGATATAATTCCTTAATTATTCTTGACTATATGGTTGACTCATAAGTTATTAAGGGATAAACACAAAACAGATCACTGATGTGATGTTAATCACCAAATCATAAATACACTCTCTTTTCATCTTATCATGGTTGTGTTATCTATTTCCCAGAACACAAGATTAGAAGGGAATGACAAAATCCAATGATTTTCTAGTCTTTGAATAATAAAAACTCTCAGTTAACTGATTTCAAGAGCCTCATCAAATTTACATATCAAATTATAGGGATATAATATAATATTAAATCTAAATAAGTCTCCAGAATAGAAAAATACCGAAGATATGGAATCTTATAATGTTATAATCATATAATAAATTAGGTAACCAGGTAATGTGTGATATAGTTATTCAATATAGTGAGAATCTTGTCCATTGAGGATTCTAGGATTACACAATTGGAAGGAGTGACCCTCTAGTTTGACTTCTAATTTGGACATCTCAAAGAAATTTGTACACAAGCCAAAAATATATTCCAAATTTTTGGTCTAATTTAAATTATTCCAATGTAGTGAATCCAATCATAAGTCATTTATTCACTAATCCCATGAATGGGTAGGATTATTTCAAAATAAAATATATTGAAATAGAATCCCACATATTAGCATTGATGGAGTGATCCTCACCCACATGGGTGGGGAAATTTTTAACGCCATGTCTACCCCTAGGATTCTCAAATCATAAAAGGATCTAAAAAATAAATATGGATTTTGTGAACCAAAACAACACCACATGGCTGGGGGGATTTCAATCTCAATACCCACCACTAGGATCCTCACCCTATAAGTGGGCCCTTGAAAATTCAGTGGAAAATCTATATTAACCCAATCATGTTGTGACAGGAACATTTATATCTAAATTCCTAAATAATTATCCATATGATCATTGATGGGATCCTTATTATCCTATATTATATAATTTGATAGTTAAAAGATCATCCTCGAATCACAAACAACAACAAGGATGGGGGTTTTATTTTCTTTATCAACTCCTTATATATATTCATTATTCACAATGATGGTAGTTATATATCAATTTCTAGTATCATAGCCTTTCTTCCTACCATAATGAATTCAATTTCATTTGGGTATTATTTTGAAATCATGGACATAAACTCCTTTAAGGAAACTATTCACAAAAAGAGACTAGACGAACATAAAATATTGTAAATAGGATCTTATAAGTTTATTAGAGAAAATTTTACTAATATTGCAAGGGTTACAGAAATAACCCTGATAAAAATTTTGAAGGAGGGGTAAGTGTTGCTGAGTTTTCCAATTGTGTGTAATGTGACTGGCTAAATACTGTTTCTCAATCCACCTTAGTGAACCTCATCACCACCAATACAAAATGATATATAAAAAGATGTTAAAGTCGATGGATTAATTTATGAAATGTTTCCATCTGATGGGGTTCTCTAATGATTCCTATAAAGTATGAATATCCTAAATTGGTGAATTTCATTTTTCTACCTCCTAGTTTTAAAAAACATATCAACACAACCATTGATAGAATATGAGGTTGAGAACAGCCTCACAAGATTTTCATATCTTGATGTGGATCAATGATCTTCCCTCAATACTAGCATGAGGTGACCAAACTGAGATGTTTTATAAACACTCAATTTTAACCACCTTTTTTTGGTACCATTTCCTTCCTTAAGGATCTGTTATGGGATGTGAAGTCCTTATTAAATAATTCAATTATATTTTCAGCTTCATGTTTTGGGAAAAAAATTTATACCTCACAATAATTTGATACGTAGATGGTTTTTTACATCGTCATTAGATTTAAAGGTCAAACCTCTTCACCTAGTCTCCATCTTTGATAATAGAACATTCGAGAATGTTTTTAATCATAATTTCCAAGTTGAGATAAAAAAACCTCTAATATTTTATTTTGAATCTATATGAATTCACTGAGTTCATAAAAATGGAACAATACCAAGAAGATTATATTTAGTGGACCTAGACAAAATAGGAGCACACACCTTCAGCATTGGAAAAAAAGTCCAAGAAAGAAAATTAAAAATATTGAAACAATCAAATTAGTAATAATGCATGTTAATGAATTGAGGAAGACCTTGAATTTTCTATTGTATCATTTAGAGTGATAGAAAAAATAAAATTGACCTCAGTATGAAGAAGAAATAGATCTGGTTCACTCGTGTTTTTAAGAAAGGATAAATAATGTGTATTTATTTTAAAGAGAGTAGCTTCCAAGTTATTTAATTGCAATAAAAGAAAATATCCTACTCAAGATAACCTAATCTAGAAATCATTATGAGTGAATTCTCATTGATCATCATGGATACATCTCTTTCTATAGAATACTGGGTCATAATATTAACGACTACATTGTCTTCAGAGACTTTGGAAAAAATAATATTTGATTGTGGAAAGGTGATAATTATGAAGGGACTAACACAAGTGACCTGTGTAGCTATCAACCTACCATAAAATAGATTAATAAAATATTTTTTGTCTAGGAGTTGATATATGTTCGATTACTAGATGACTGGAAATATTGTTGACTATTTTCATGTAACCTTGATAGAGTATATTCCAAAACAAGTAATGATCCTAGTACATAGGGATGAATCAATGAATAGACCTTCATGAGTAATATGTAATAACCACAAAAAGGAAAAGACATGAGAGAATGTGACATATCCTACTCCAATTAAATCTCTAAATCTTGAAGATTTATTCTCTTAAACATCTTGAAAATTGGAAATGACCCACAAAAAAGAACCATCACTGAATTAAGTTCCCTTTTTTTAACATTGATCAGTTAATAGATCGATTAATTAATGTAGAGTATGCCTCCTATTGTTACCAAATATAATCAAGACCACTATTTTGGGTTAGGGGGTGAATCAGTGGTTCCTTTTTCATCTATATGAATGCATCTTTACTACATCTATAATATTTATTTATCTATATAACTTGGGAAAGATAAAATACCCTTAAATATAAATCCCCAATCTCATATTTTATATGAAACAAATATAATGAAAAGTAAGAACATGATGTTTAAATTTTTTGGTACAATTTACACATCCTTGACATGATGTATTGTCCCACTAACACAGATTCATTAACTATCTTCGTTATCGAATTAATATTCCCCAGGAGTGAAAAATTTTACAATATTAGTTATTTTCCCTATATAATTTGTTATACCCTACAATTTTTATTTCACTATCCAATTTACCACATCTGGATACATACCACAGAAAAAAAATCAATCCATTTATTCAACAGGTAAGTTTCCACAGTTAAAATATTCCCTTTTTATCTTTATTTCTGATATACTTTAGAATATTTAGAATTCCTCCACAAGTAATATGAATAAAAAATTACTAATGTACAATAATTAAAAATATCAACACTTAATTATGGAACTTATTTTTTTGAAAAATATCTAAAAACAATATACAGAAAACATCCAAAACAAAAGTAAATCCAAACATCCAGAGTCTGGTAACCGCTATTTAATGGTCTCCATCCAATTTGCCTTGATCTATATCTCCTTAAACATTGTACTATTAAATTTAGTAGGAACACAATTATCAGCTCTATATTCCTCCACCTGATAGAACATAATCTGATGAATCTTTCTCTGATGGATGTTTCTCTGACTGACTCACTTTGATGGATGTGATTGTTAAAGAATCATCATTTGGGACATTAATTGATGATTGTATTTAACCTCACTTTAGTAATATCCCTCCACATAAACTGGAAATACATTGACTTGTTTGAATATTAACACTTGAAAAAAAAAGATCTCTCAGTGAACATTAATAGTTCATCTTTTGAAATATTTAAAAAAGTCATGTTATTTCCTTTTATATTATACATAGAATAAATAATGATGGAAAACCAATTTAACATCCAACAGAAAAAAATATTTAATACCAAATTAATCAACCATTTAATTCTACAAATTTGATTTTTTCAACTCTTAATAATACTTTTGGAATATTTTTATGTTTTTTCAAATCATTAGAAATCTTCATGTTTAACAAAATTTCATCAGTTTGATACCACACTCCAATATTATTATCTGATTCCGAGTTATGATAAAGAAATATTATAAACTAATGACTCCAAATTATTGTGAACTCTTAAAATCAATGAATGTATTATCAAATAGATAGTCAATACTATATAAAACAGTTTTAAAATATTACGAATTATCTAAAACTTTCAAATCCTCATTTTACAATACATTGGCATTAATTACATTTGTAAAATATCGTAAACATATTCCTTATACAATTGATCCCATATAAAATTATGTTAAATATCTGATGAAACTATCTTTTTAACCATGCATTTTATTTATAAGTTTCTACTTCACTCTAATAAATGTTATTATTCCATGTTTGATGATTTTTTACCTTTTCTTGAGATACAAAGAATAATTTTTTTCATTTTTCATTGATCTAATTTTTATGAGATCAAAGTATGTCATCATGTTCTTAGAACCTATTGAAATAAAATAAAAAATTTCTTACACATTATGGATTCTATAAAACTATATATCTAATTACTTAAGAATACATGAAATTTATAAAATTTATCGATGTCTAAATCCATTTTGATGGATTAGTGGAATACTACTTCTAATGGATCTGTATGAGAATCATCATCATCATCAACCTGTTCAATTTTATTATTATGATTCTTATCAAATTATTTATCTAAATATTTTTATATTTACTGGTATGACCTAAAAATATCATCATTATCATTTTACACTATGAAAAAATATCCACAATATTTAGACATTCCCTTGTCCAATGCTCTCATGTCGATGAACTCAGATCATAGATATTAACTTCATCAATTTTCAAATTCCACAAAAATATTGTGATATCATGACATCTTCATAACATTGAAAAAAAAATTAATACTTGATTTAGCATCATCTAACATACATTTGGGATTATTGTAACTTCCTAGGTTTCCAGCTAATTCCTTCTGTCTGACTGAGCCTCAATATGTTTGGCAGCACCAACTCTCCCACATTAATTTACAAGGCTCTCATCAAAATTTTTATATAATAATTTTGATTTATCATAACTACATGATCGAAACAAATTGGTCTTATTTACAATAAATTCACACATACTTCAATTAACATCCTCATTAAGATCAGTACTTCCTTTTCGAACTCAAGGTTATTACTAATAGACTATTCATCCAGAAAACCTATATACAATAAGTTGGACTTTAAACACATGTTCAACCAATACCTTATTTTTATGGTGAGTTCAATAATCCATATCATCGTATTTTCTCGACATTAACCATCTATCATCTAATATCATCTGTTGAAAATAAATATACCAAAAAATTATCTTGGGTCTAATGATCTCCTCCATTGTGTTTGTTTTCAATACCCACTACAAAGCAACAAATATCTCATCTTAACTTCTATTGTTCCCGTAATTACCTTCTCCAATACTTTTATTATCATTGTCCCTTATATAATATAATATTAATTACTATTTTCCTGAAATGTTTCTCCTTAATGATTTATGATCTAATTTTAATCGGATGTAACTTTTCATCTCCAAATCATGAAATTATTCTTTAGGAGAATATTAATATCAAATTAAATTCATAAAAAAGTGAATTTAAATTAATATATATAAATATACATTTTTGAACCTATGTAGAAATAAAGAGTGAATAATCAATGTTTTCTAAGATGTCCTCTATACAATTTTCATGTAATACCAATTTCATTTTTTTATCAACATTGTAATTTCTAGGGATATCTTTAAAATAATTTTTTTGAGAGAAAAGTAACACACCTCCATCTCATCAAACATATAATGAATTTAAGGTGAATAATTATAAATTAAAAAAATAACATTTTTTGTTACATCATTATGCTCTTTTTGATGAAGAGTAAGAGAATATTTGATATCATCTTCATTATTTCAACTCATTAAATCCATGGAATGTCAGTAGAAATAAAAATATTTTGGGAATATAGACGAACCATAATATTTCCAAACAGACATCATTCAGACTGAGTGTTCATTATCAGTATCTATATTTTCGTATTCTACATTGTTATTTTATTGGATTTATTTTCTTCCATCTATCTATCTTTCTCATATTTTGAAATAATTTTTTTATTTGTATATTTTTAAAATAAGGATGTAAACATCCATTCTTCTTTAGGATCAGTTTGTTTTGTTACTATGATTTTGTAATAACTCCTTCAATCCAACCTCGTTTTCGAAAAGGACAGTCAAAATAATTTTATTAAAGTTCCTATTTTGTTATCATATATTGAAATAAGTTTGGAATTATCAAACCTCAAACTGATGATATCATTTCATCAACATTCCTTGCAACTTTTGAAAAAAATTTCATCCCCTTTTCTTTTGTTTTTTTAATTATTCTAATGTTATTTATATATTATGTTTTTCTGGCCAAATGATGAAGCACTCCATTATTTTATACTCAACAAGTTTGTTTCCCCCTCATTCTTATCATAACCACCTTCATTAATCTCCGAATATTTCTTTTTGGTTCAACATATTTTTAGTACAATTTTATCTTCTTTCCTAACTATAGATCTTCCTTTTCCCATACATATTTCTTGGTAGAAACATTTTATTCCCTCTTGTATTTGATCTATGTCTAGAAACTATACAACACAAATAGTGAAATTTGAATCATGATCTTACAAATTGATAATTAATTTGTTCAGTACACTGTTTTTTTCTAAATAAATCATGGACCACATTTCTAAGGATAACACATTCTTTGACAGTTATCATCATTATTGCGAAAATAATTTTTCTCACAAACCTATTTTTAAAAAACTTTATTTTCTCTCTTAATAGAAGATTAACCATTAACATAATCTACCTTCATGATGATTTCTATCATCTTAAATATATCACTTTGTTTGGTAAGTAGAATAGATTCTTTTGATAACTCAAATTCTTTCATGGCCTGACAAACTTTCAGATCATCTATCATATTTTAGAATCAATTATCTTCAACTTATTTTAATTACTTTCGTTAATGAGTATAGATTATTTCATGTTTAGGATCACATTTCGTGCTGATATTTTTTAATAACATTCCTAAATTGTTTCTATATCATCAATATTAAAATTATGAGATCTAATAAGATTTATTTGATTCTATTTTTCTTTATCCTGTAATTATTCACAAAATTTATTCTTTAAATGTCATTCTTTAACTAATTTCTTACTTTATTGAGTCCAGTATATTGCTCAATTTATTTTTGTAAATTCTATTTGAGAATCCATTCCATTTCTATAAATTCATCATTACAACAATAACTATATTATTAATTAATTCTATTTATAACATGATAAATGAAATTTAGATGACGATCTTATTCATCACAAGATGATGGGTTATTCTTATTTCTTCTTCCCGTATAAATTTTCTTTTTATTTTTATAAGATAATCATTCATTATGTTTTTATGAATTTTTTCCCCATGGTTTTTCATCATCTTCATTTGAATATTATTCTTCAACATTCTTCTTTGGAAAATTATTTGTAAAATTTGTTTTTTCTTCAAAATTCCATCATTTTAGTGTTTTATTTTTTTACATTGTTTTATTTCTTATAATGAAGAATAGTAATTGTATTGATATCTTCATCTTCATCCTCAACATCCAAATATGTATATTATTATTTAATTTTTTTTATCTTTTTTCACTATTAATAATGATTTAATGTATATTTCCTCATCATTATCTTCAATAATTTTTCATAACATTATCTGTTATCATTGAATAAGTGTAATGATTATTGTGTAGATCATTCAATTATACTGTTTTTGAATCACTATCATTATGAGATGAGTATTTAAAATTATACATATTACGATGAGTTCTCAATATATATTCAATAATAGTCCAGTCAACAAATTTTTCACCAATATATTTTATGGTGATACTAATATCATTCACCCCTATAATAAAGTCACCAACAGGTTCATACTCACCATTTGTTTCGATCTTCAAAACTAATCCTCCAATGATGTAACTTTTCCATCATTCCCTTTATATTTCATTAATAAATATTTTGAAATTTATAGATGCCATTAGTAGTTCCCGCTGCATTAAATCTTGGAAACTCAAATTTAGTTAAGGATGAGAGTATAGAAATCATAAATATTTAATTACTCTAAATATTTTCCATATCAGTAGTAATAATATGATCATTGACAATATTAGGAGTACAGCCTCCTTTTTAGCTTCTAAAACATCATACCCAAGTGACATAAAAAAATAAAGCATTCCATGTTTTGAGATATGATAATTCAAACCATTGAAAACTTGAACCCCCTTATATATCATGTAATTTGTATTATATATTCACAGATATGGATCTATCATAGGTAACCTACTCTAATACCAATTTTTGTTCCCAAATTGGATTGAGGCCATAGAGAGGGGGGTGAATTAGTTTTTCAGTTATCATTTAAAATAATGTTTCATATCTTCTTTAGTAAATTTTATTAGACAATAAAACATGTTAAAGTGACGATCCTCTAAAATTTAATATCTCAATGTGTCAATTTTAATGTAACAAATATAAATAGAATAAAACAAACTATATTCACATGGTTAGGTATAATGACTGAAGGACCCCGGGACACCCTGAGAGGTGAGGGGTGAATCAGGGTGACAGCTTTTTCTTTTAATGTGATGGATCTTGTTCCCACATTGGTAGGAACGTTTTGAACCTGTATGACGAATATGATCATAAATCAAACATTCACATGCACAGAGAAGACACAACACTTTTTACATGGTTTACCACTAAGGGCTACGTCCAAGGAGCATATGCCGACAAGTTGTCGGTTGTACCAAATTCCACTAATCTTCACTAGTTGTGGATTACAAAGGTTCGGGTACAACCACTCTATCCCAGCAACACTACCATTAGAAAGGTTTAGGGATAGCTGACAGCTTCCCTCGAGTCACTCCCATTGACTCCCCCTGGTTCACTGCCCTTGGTGAAGTCGCACTCAGTTTATAGTCGTGAAGGTCTCTTCATTATTGCATAGGAATGCATCCACTATTGTATGTAGATGCTATGTTGAAGTCCAACTCTCACCAGAAGACAAATCTCACTTTGCGCTGAGGGTACCAGGTGATCATCCATCTTTCGTGCATCTTCAAAAGGACAGATGTACTTTGACAACCCTGGCACGCTTCTCCAAGCCCGGCGCGCAAGTTTCAATCCCGGAGCGCAAGTCACTTGTGCGGTACAAATTCGGCGCATAGGTGACACCAAACCACATGCATGACATTGCCTCCTTCTGCACCAAACTTGCGTGACATTGTGCCTTTAACTCCCTAACTGACTTGATCGCGCAGCCAACTATCGGCGCGCAACCTCTACTTGCACGACCCAACAACCAATTGCGCGACTCAACCACTTGTGCGACGAGAGCTCGAAAAATCTCTAAGTCTTGAACTTCTTTCCAAATGAAGAGGGGGTCCTCTATTTATAGGAAAACTGGACCCCCTGCGCGGTGGCGTGCAAGGGTCCTCACGGCGCGCTTGTCACAGTGCGCAGATCTAAACGCCTTGCATCTATCGCGCAACTCACTTGCGTGAACACACCAATACATGAACGACCTACTTTCCTTTTCCATATTTTGATGTTCTGATCATAAAGAACAATCAGCGTGCAAGTTTCAAATCATCCTAGGCATCAGCATGTATGTCTCTTCATGGCGCACAGGTCACTTGCTTGACCAACCCAAAATATGCGCCAACCTTATCCCTTTGAAATTTTTTCATGTTCTAATCTTGAAAAACATATGGCATGCATGTTTCCACTCTTTCAAGTACATGACATGCAAGTATCTTTTCCAAAAACACATTTCTCCATTTTTCGATTTTCAGGTCCAAAAATTTGGAAAACACTGAAAAATGGTGCCACCTTCAATACTGTTGTCTGCTTGAACTGTATGATCTCTTTGCTGGTACACATTTTGAACTTCCACTGACGATTGAAAACAAACACAAACCATACTCCAAATCATCCATAGAAGACCATGGTTCCCAAAATCTCCCCCTTTGGGTTTGTTGGAAATTAGAAAAGAAATTCAATAGATCTTCATCCATGTGCAAACCAAAAACGCAGGAATCAACTCAGCCAACAATCTAAGTCAACATGAGCAATGATTAGTGTAGAAAACAAGAGAGGATGCTTGAATTGGGTTCCCATGTTTTGGAATTCTCAAAGACATACCAATGTTTTCCTTCTCATTCTAATGATTTTTTCCTTCTCATTCTTCTCATCACAGAATCATTACTTTCATGAATTTATTCCTTTCTCCCCCATTGACAATAAATACAAAGACCGGTAATTTGTTCAACGTTCAACTCAAACCATACACCCCGTGGATAGTATCTCCCCCATAAACCTTCATCACATCCATAAACATATAAAAACTATTATGACAAACTAGGAGAGGGGATTTCCATAACCACTTTATACACTGGGAGGTGTCCGAACACCGAGGTTCAACCGATTTTTCTCAAACACTTCTGCTGACAGTGGCTTGGTCAGAATATCATCCAGTTGCTCATCAGTTCCCACATGGTCCATTCAAATCACACCATTCTCAACTTTTTCTTTGATAAAGTGATACCTGATTTCAATATGTTTTGTATGAGAATGCTGAACAAGATTATTCGTAAGATCAATTACGCTCTTGTTATCATAGTAAATAACCATTGGTTGCTTCACCTCATCACCAATGTCTGTTAGTCATTGCTTCATCCATAGCAGTTGAGTGCATGCCTTTGTGGCAGAGATATATTCGTCTTTAGTAGTACTAAGAGAAGTACTTTTTTGTTTCTTGCTTAACCAGCCAACACATTTATTCCCAATATATAATGCTCCACCACTATTGGAATTTCTGTCCACTACATCACTAGCCCAGTCAGCATCAGAAAATGCTGATAATTCACTGTCCCTGGCTGCAGCAAAAAAAAACCCATAGTTATGTGTACCTTGAATATACCCCATGATTTTTTTTACTTTCGCCATATGTTCATCCTTTGGATTACTCTGAATGCGGGTCGCAAGACATGTGGAAAAGACAATATCTGGTCGTGTCACTGTCAATTACAGTAGGCTCCCAATGATTCTCTTGTACATGGTGGGATCTACAGATGCCGCATCTTAATGCTTTCCAAGTTTAGTTCCAACTGCAATCGGAGTTGAAATTGGTTTGGAGTCTTGCATATTAAACTTCTTCAGAAGCTCTCTTGCATACTTTTCCTGGGAAATTAAAGTGTATTCCATCTTTTGAATCACCTGTAGCCCTAAGAAATATCTGAGATCACCAATCATAGAAATTTCATATTCTGATTTCATGTGATTGGCAAATTTTTCCACTGGTTTCTGCCTGCTCCCACCAAATATGATATCATCAAAATAGACTAGAACCATGAATTTATCCTTTGGAGAATTGTTCACATAGAGATTGTGATCTACTCCTCCTCTTTTGAATTCCAGCTTCTTGATATATGAATCCAGCTGCGAGTACCACTCCTATGGTGCCTACTTCAAACCATATATAGCTTTCTTTAGTTTATAGACCTTTGTTTCATCAGTACTTAAAAAAAATCCCACTTGTTGTTCAATGTAGACTTCTTCTTTGAGTACACCATTCAAGAATGTTGTCTTGACATCCATTTGATATACTTTATATCATCTTTGGAGTTCCATGGCAAGTAAAATCCTGATTGACTCCAGTCTAACCACTGGAGCAAAGGTTTCTTAAACATCAATGCCTTCAATCTGGGAGTATCCTTTACATACCAATCATTCCTTATTTCTGATGAAACTTCCATGCTCATCGAACTTATTTTTGATGATCCATTTGGTACCCATCACATTGTGACCTTCGGGTCTCTAGACAAGATCCCATGTCTGATTCTTGTCATTCTGATCTAATTCTTCATTCATGGCTTTCACCCACGATTCATCATTTGTAGCTTCTTCGAATGAGGATGGATCTACACCTGACAGAAATGCAGATTGCGTGTTATTCCACATCCTTCTTGTTTGAGTGGATGCACTCTTGTCCCCAATTATGTTGGATGGATCAATCTCAGCTCTTCGATTTCTCCTACGAGGTTCAGTTGCATTCTCTTCAGCCACAGTTTCTTCTTCAGATTTTTCTTCTGAGTCAACGTCATGATGTGACTGTTGAGTGTTTTTTACAACTTCCTCTATTTCTGCATTTTAATTTTCTTCAATTTCACTTTCTTCCTGACTTTCTATCACATTAGAATATGACATCCTTGAAGGATTTTTGGTTTTCTCTTCAATTATTTTAACATCATTGCTTTCCAAAATCCTTCCTAAATGCTTGTTGAAACATTTGTAGGATTTTCTGTTCATTGAGTAACCGAGTAAAATTCCTTCATCTTCATTGTCGTTATACTTCCCTTGATTTAATTCTTTGTTCCTAATGAAGAATATACTTCCAAAGACATTAAATTATTTTAAAGAGGGATTTCGTCCATGCCACAATTAATATGGTGTCTTCGCCTCACCCAAATAAAGTCTTGTTCGATTCTGAATGTACAGTGCATCTTGAACAGCCTCTTTCAAGTAATGTTGTGGAATACGACTCTCAATCAGCATAGTTCGTGTCATGTTGTTCACATGTCAATTCCTACGTTCAAAAACTCCATTTTGTTGTGTAGTTCTCACAGCAGCTACCTCATGTTGTATCCCATGCTTATCTAGATAATTTCCAAATTCAATGGACATGTATTCTGCTCCATTATCAGATCACGACACATTGATTGTTCGCCCAGTATCATTCTCGGTGATTCGCTGATATGTTTTCATGCAGTCAAGGACTTTTCATTTCTTGTGGATGACCATCACACATTCCATTATACTCTAATCATCTATGAAGAGAAAAAAGTACCTTTCTTCATCAGTTCTAGCAACATTTATCAGGCCACATACATCTGTATGAATCAGATCAAGAAGGTGAGATGCCCTTTTCTTCTTTGGCCGATATGAACTGCTGGCCAGCTTCCCACAAATTCAAGCAGCACATGATTTTTCACGCTCACGCTTCAGGTTGGGAATGTCCATGACAATTCTCAATTTTGATATTTTTTCCATGTCTTGTTGATTGATGTGTCCCAATCTCTGATACCACAAATTGTTTTCTTCTTCAACAGTCATGTAACATACATTTTCTTCACTATCAACCTGATATAAGTTTCCTTCTATTCTACATCCCTTCATAAGTGAATTTCCCATCTTTCCCATGATAGTGCAATCTTTCTGATTAAAAGTAACTATATGTCCTGAGTCACAGAGTTGACTCACGCTAAGGAGATTATGACATAGTCCATCTACATAAAGGACTTCAGCCTTATTTAGTTATCCATTAGATAATTCGGTACTTCCACTCCCTTTGATTTTTAGAGCTCCATCATTACCAAATCGTATTGTACCATCAACCTTCCTTTTGATATCCGTTAACAGGTCGGCATTACCTGTCATATGAGATGAACAACCGCTATCTAGAATCCAGGTATTATTGTTCTTTATAGCTTTGAGGGCCACCTCTACAAGGTTGGATTTCTCAATCTTCTTCCTTTCCTTCCATGAGACATTGGATTTAGTATATAGTATTGATGGCCTTTCAATTATCTCTTCCACATACCCAGGTTCTTTATAGTCGAAATATTCTTTGAGAGGAGAAAAAATGTTTGAAAGAGTAACATTGACTTGCTGATGAGACTTGACTTGTCTTGAACTTTGGTATGAGGTGTTCATGTCTCTTCTCTGCCTGCAATTAGCAGCCTTAAGACCAAAGTTAGAACAAAGAAAACAATATCCATCTAAATTTTCTCTTCTATAAGTATTAGGATATGAATTTGTTATCCTTTGTTGAGCTTCTATATCTTCTCCATTCAGATAGCTTCTTGCCTCTTCACAATAAGACATGGTATGGCCCAAATAGCCACAGAACTGACACTTCATGAGAGGAAATTTCTTCTCACTTTAATTTATCCTCATACCTTCTTCCTTGGGAGAATAGTTAGACTGTCTTTCATTTCTGAATGTTTGAGGATAATTTTCAGTTATCCTTTTATTTTGGATTTAGGGTTCCTTTTTCAGCACATTAGGCAATGTTTCAACATGTTCAGCTTTCAACTTATCTTTCTTTTGGATCTTTTCACTTCCAGCTATTGATGTCTCAGCTTCACAACCAATTCCACTCTTTCCCAAGCAAGTGGGTATTTGATCACTAAAGGTTTTCCCAACCCCATCTGAACCACACTTGGCTCTTTCTAGTAATTCTACATCTGAAAATCTTCTAAAATTTATTTTCTTCCACAATTCTTTTGTAATTGATTCAATCTCATGTTTGCTCCTTTGAGTAACAACTTCCTCCTCAAGAACCTCAGAATTCTTGGATTTTTCATCAAGCCTGGAGGTAAGGTCATTGATGACCTTGTCCTGCTCTTCAATTATCAATATCAGATCCACTACATCATTATTTCTTTCAATCATTTTAGACTGTACCTTCACAAATTCTTCTAGTCGGTCAATTTCAGCTTCAAGTTGATCAACATATTCAATTGATTCTTCTACAATTGATTTCCACTTATTGAAACTCTTACATTTAATCTTAAGTTTACTAACTGCATCCTTAAGTTGCATCTTAGGATCTACACAAGTTATCAGTTGTTTTTCTTCACCAGTATCTTCTGACTTTTCAATAGTGTCCATCATGGAAGCATGGTTCCCAGTTTTAAATTCTGGTTCTTCTTCATCACAAAATTCATCATTATCTTCTTCCTCTTCGTAGACAAAACTCTTCCTTTGCATTTTATTTCCATATTTGAAGTCTACCTTTTTGAAGAACCTTCTACAAGGCTTCTCGAAGATTTCATCTTCACTATCTTCATCATTAATCTTTATTAAGCACTGAGAGGAATTGTGCCCAACTTTTCCACAATGAAAACATACGAGAGGTAACTTCGCTTTGAATTTCCCTTTTCCCTTTTGGAACTTCTTTTCAATGAGATAAAGAATTTCCCTTTCTTATTCATCTTCACCGGTACTGTATCTTGAGATTTTCAGTTTATCCATGGCCTTGAATGCTATTTCCTTGCTCACACGAGTCGTAGCATCTTCAGGATTGACTCTCATTTCATATGCTACCAAGATGCTCAGCAGATCATCCAGAGAAAGTATGGAACGATCTATTTCCTCAAGGGATGACACCTTTTCATTATACAGAGGTGGAACTATTCTTAATATTTTTTCTACAATATCAATGTCTTTGATTTCTTCTCCTAGACCCCGAATTGCTCTAACCACTTCAGTAATTCGATTGAAGAATGAGTCTGCTTTCTCATCTGGATGCATCTTCAGATCATCCAACTGATTGTGTAGCACTTGTAGTTTCGTCTCCTTCACTTTGATATCTCCATTATAAATATTCTCGGGTTTATCCCACATTGAATTTTCTGAGGTGAAATTTATCACCTTTATATAGATCTGATCAGAAAGGGTTGCAGTTAGTGAATTTTGTGCTTTAGCATCTGCATCAAGAATTTTCATGTCTGTTTCAGTCATAGTCAAGCCTGTTGGATCAGTGACTTGTATTCCTTACACAGTAGAAAAGAGAACTTCCATTCCAAGATATCTTAGATGAGATATCATTCTACTCTTCCATATGTAGAAATTACTTCCATCGAAGTGAGGAACTCCCCTGACATTGACTGCATTCTCCATGACGATAAAGGACAAATTCAACACCAGTAACATTTACCCTCTGATACCACTTGAAGGACCCTGGTACACCCTAAGAGGGGAGGGGTGAATCCGGGTGACAACATTTTCTTTTAATGTGATGGATCTTGTTCCCACATTGGTAGGAACTTGTTGAACCTGTATGATGAATATGATAAGAAAGCAAACATTCACATGCACATAGAAGACACAACACTTTTTAATTGGTTCACCACTAAGGGCTACATTCAAGGAGCATACGCCGACAAATTGTCGGTTGTACCAAATTCCACTAATCATCACTAGTTATGGATAACAAAGGCTCGGATAGAGCCACTCTGTCCCAGGCACACTGCCTTTACAAAGGTTTAGGGATAGCTGACTTCTTCCCTCGGGTCAATCCCGTTGACTCCCCCTAGCTCATTGCCCTTGGTGAAGTCACACTCAGTTTATAAACGTGAAGGAATCTTCATCATTTCATCGGAATGAATCCTCTGTTTTATGTAGATGCTCTGTTGAAGTACAACTCTCACCAAGAGATGAATCTCACTTTGCGCTGAGGGTACCAGTTGATCTTCTAGCTTTCATGCAGCTTCAAAAGGACAGATGTACTTTAACAACCCCGGCACGCTTCTCCAATCCCGGTGCGCAAGTTTCAATCCCGGCATGCAAGTCACTTGTGAGGTACAAATTCAGCGCCCAGGTGACACCAAACCACTTGTGCGACACTACCTCCTTCATCACCAAACTTGCGCGATGTTGCGCCTTTAACTCCCCAACATCCTTGATTGTGCAGCAAACTATCGGCGCGCAGCCTCTACTTACGTGACCCAACAACCAGTTGCGCGACTCAACCACTTGCATGACAAGAGCTCGAAAAATCTCTAATTCTTGAACTTTGTTCCAAATGAGGATGGGGTCCTCTATTTATAGGCAAACTGGACCCCATGTGCGGTGGCGCGCAAGTGTCCTCACGGCGCACAAGTCACGGCACACAGTTCCAACCGCCTTGCCTCTGTCGCGGAACTCACTTGCGCGAACACACCAATACTAGAGAGACCTACATTCCATTTCCAAAATGTGATGTTATGATCATGAAAAACAATCGGCACAAGTTTCCAATCCTCTTAGGCATCGGTGAGCAAGTCTCTTCACGGCGCGCAGGTCACTTGTGCGACCAGCCCAAAACATGCACGAACCTTATCCCTTTTCCATTTTTTCATGTTCTGATCTTGAAAAGCATATGGTGTGCAAGTTTCTACTCCTTCAAGTTCACGGCGCGCAAGTCTCTTTTCCAAAAACAATTTTCTCCATTTGTCGATTTTCAGGCCCAAAAATGTGCCAAACAATAGGAAACGGCGCCACATTCAATACTATTGTCTGCTTGAACTGTATGATCTCTTTGCTGGTACACATTCTAAACTTCCACTGAATATTGACAACAAACACAAACCATACTCTAAATCATTCATAGAAGACCATGGTTACAACAATGACCTACTCTAATCTATGAGGGATAGTCCCCTAAACGTGAATTCATTCACTATAGTCATTCTTGAATAGAAAAATAATCATTATTGAAAAATTAAATAATCCATGTAGAAACTATCCAATTATAGATGTTTATATCCCCCCTTAAATATAATTTTCAGTATCAAAGTTCCCACACCTTGATGTACAACCCACTAAACAATCAATCCTATTCAGAAACTAGTATGTATCCTCTATTACAATGTTGACATTTCATATTTTTTTGATCCACTTCAAAACAACTTCACATCTTCCAAAAAGAATCTTAATCAATTTTTTCATGTGAAAAAACATTATAAACATAAATAATTATCTAAATAATATCTTCTTTCTTGAAACATTCTCTAGAAACCCTCTCCAAAAAACATCATAAGAAAAATTTAATCCGATCATCCTTAGTATGGTAACCTCAGTATGCTAGTCTTTTTCAGAATGTTCATATTACAAATGTCCTTTTCTCTTCAATTTAGTAGAAAACCAGTCAGCACCTTTAGATGACTCCTTCTTATGGAACTCGTTTTGGTGGACCTTACTCTGATAGATGACTCTCTGATGGAATCATATATATGTACATAATCTGATGAATCATCATCAATTGGAATATTTTGTGATAATCAGATTTATCCTTACACTAATAATCTTTCTAATAATCAACTTAAAAAACAAAATCATTTTCAAAAATAATTACCTGAAAAATTTTATATCTCTCAGACGATGTTAATAGTTCTATTTCGAGAACATTTACTTTTTTCATGATCTATCCTTTTATAGACATCCCAAAATTAAAAAAATTTAGGAAAACTAGTTAAACATCCCACTAAATGAAATATAATAATCCATAATTTATCAATAATTTTTTACTTCATATTTTAAATCGTAATCTCTTCATAATACTTCTGGGAGAGTCACAAATTTTCTCAAACATTTATAATTCTATAATTTATAAAATATTTCTTCAATCCAATTCTTTTGTATGATATTTCTTTTGGATTCTTCATTATGATGATGGGATATGAAAAAATAATGTTTTCCCATTATAGTGACCTATTTATAGCATTGAATGTATTCTCATATAGATTATATATACAATATAAATTTTTATTATATCATTGAAAATTTCATGTAGCATTAATAACATCCATATAAATAAATTTGAAAGTAAAATAATATCTAAAAAATATTAAATGTAATTCTCATATTGAATTTATTCTTCTGAATTATGATCCCATATCCGATGAAGATTTGTATCTAATGAATTTATCTGCATCAATATGAATCATACGGAATGGTCTTTACCTCAATCTAATAAATGTTTTGAATTATAGTTCAAATATTCTCCACCATTTCATAATCATCTATCAATACACATGTTCTTCTTCTCATGGCCCATTTGTAAGGGAAAAGTACAAAATCATGTTTTCATTACCCAATTGAAATACAATTAAAAAACTCTCAAACATGTAATCATTTGATAAAACTCAATATCCAATGATTTATATAAACCAATAATTTAGAAAAATAATTAGTGTTACAAATCATTATGATGGATCAATGCATACCACATCTGGTGTAATGGTTTTATCAGCATTAGCTCTAGAAACTTCTTCTCTTTTATAATTATGATTCTCATTGACTTATTTCTCCAATGATTTTTAAATTTTATGGTCTTAAAAAATACATCATATTTTTATTCTAAAATAATGATAAAATCATCACATCCTTCAAAATTTATTTTTTCTTCTACTCTATTACCGTGAATTGATGTTGAAAATATAGAATTCATCAATTATTCCCTTCCAAAACTTGTATCATAAATTCCTCATGTCATAGAAAAAAATTAATATAAATTTAGTCATTGTATGACTTACATAGGGAAGTATAGTAACATCTTACACATGCATAAATTTCCTACAATACAAATGAGTATCAATATGATGGGCATCACCAAATATCCCTCAAACCCTCATTATGTTTGATTATTATGTTATATTGATTACATATAATTTATGAGAACTCAATTGTCATAAAATATTCGTTATATATACAGTAGATTCATAAAATCCGTGATTTAATTCCTATTTATAATCATTAATTCATCTTGGAAACCAATGTGAGTTCGACGAGGCTTTTATTCTAGATAACCACTTTATAATACAATGGAATTTCTTATGCTTCATGCATCAGAATTCTGATTACGATGGTGATTCAAATGATCTATTTCTTTTCCTTTCTCAACATCTTCATTTTATCATCTATTATCATCCATTAACAATAAATACAACCAGTAAATTATTATGGCCTTACACCTTCGAGTACGTGTTTCCCATACCTATTAAAGGATTTGAAATCCATGGTTATAGAAGTCGATGATATAGGGGATGAGGAAGTAATTTCCAAACCTATTATTCCATTCATATACCCCCAAAATCCATATATATATATAATTGATTCCTCTAGCTGACCACTTTAGAAATCCAAATATAATTAAAAATAAGCCTCAAAGACTTGTAGAAGACATTAAAGACTATTCAATTTCAATGACAGACTGGAGGGGGTTAAATTCTATGATCATCCCCGACAAAGGGGGTGGTTTTAATGATATAAACCACATAAAAAAGATTGAACCTCATCCTCCATTCAAGAACTAGAATTGTCATTATCAAACACATATACCCATAATTCGCATAATTGTGACACCCCCCTCAATTGGTAATCAATGACCGTTGGAACAAAAGTATGACCTTATGAAATATTTATGATCTTCCAATCTAAAAAAATATATGTGATTCTCTAATTCATTATATAGATCTCATAAATGGACTTATAGGGGCCCTCTAGTGCTCATTGGTGATTGAGATGAAATTCTTTACAGTAGAGTTTTACAATGTGGATAGTACTCTATCAGAATGTAATACCACAATATCATTCACATAATGGTTTTGGGAAGAAGCTTTATAAAGAAATATTAGACACCTATATGTTTCCAAAAAACATGATATTATAGAAATCCAAAGGGATTTTTGTGAAAATGTTGATAGGATCGACCACATTTTGATCATGACCAATTGATGATTGGGACATACAGAGGGGGTTGTTCATCCAAATATGATAACCATTCAAGGGTAACACATGAGTGAAAAAAAGGAATATCCAGAATACTAAGGTCAACGGTCGATTTGGTGATACCATATCAAATGTTGAATTTATTATTATTCAAAATGACACAAAATATAACTTCTTACATGAAATATTGTGGCTTCATAGCCCCGTTGAGATACCTCAAAAATTTCATCAGTTCTCAAATCACCGTATCGATGGGATGGGCGGCATAATAGTTGTTGAGAGTGACCCAATGGAGTATTTCTATTCTATATATTCTGATATAGTTTTCTACATGTATAATGGGAATCAACAGATATTAGATGATGATATGTAAGTTGTTTCTCCCAATGGATTTGGGATTTCACATGTTAATTAGTGGCACAATATCGGAAGTGAATATATGTTTCCATTACACATAATTATGTTATATGATGTAATATAATCAAGATAAGTTAAAAAAGTAACTCTATTATCATATGTTCATGTGATATCTATTAAATCAAATAAATCAGTGGAATCAAAATGTTGTCATAATGATTCTATACCAGGAACTAATAATTTTTTTTGTGATAATAGAACAGATCAATGATTTCCCCAAAGAATTATCTAAAACATCAGATGTGAATATCTTATTTCCCCAAGTATTAGTTAAAATGATGAAATGAATCCCTAGACAAGTTACATGATGACTCTAGATGTTGGATATGTCATTGTATCTTCTAATATTTACTCTTATCTAAAAATTGATAGAGATTCTCCTAGTTTATATACCATGTCTATATATGCCCCTATGGGCCAAGATATGGTTTAAAATGTGGTTGGCCTCTAGAACACCCCTCTCACATTTGGAAAAGTATCATAAACATCCATTGATGAAATAAATTAGGTGAATCAATGAAATGAATAATACCCTTGACCAATATAGATTATACTTTACATGCATTTCCTATAGAATGATATGTAAATTATTTTTCTAAAGAATATTGGAAACATGTTCTCATGGATTTATACATAATTCACAAGATTAACCCTCATGTGTCTACTCATCACTTAGGTTTCGCAATCATCAACCAAGATTAAAAATTTAGAATGGAGAATACACCCCTCATGGTACTATTACATAATCAAAATTACACAAATATATTGAATACAACATTGTGTCGTATGGGTAGTAAAAAAAATAGATAAGCTACATAACCCCATTACAGAAAAAGAATTAAAATAATAGGGTCTACAATAATTTAAAAAATACAATCATTATTAATCGATCGATTATTTCCCATTTCTTATCATGTATACTTTAATTGATGTAATTACCAGCATTAATGTCCATTCCATTATAGATGGGTATTTAGGTAATAATCAAATAACGATAGATCCAGAATATAAATAAGTGACTACCTTTATAGAAAATAAAGGTATATTATTATATCAGGTAAATTATTCTGTATTAAATAACAATAGTTCTACTTACTATTGTTCCATGAATTAAAATTAAACTCTTCTTTGAATGAATCATGGAATTTTAATTTTGATAACCTGGTGGTTAAATCTCATCAATGATAAGATCACCTCATGGAACATAAACAGCATTATCATGTTACATTAGTAAAATTTGTTTTTGCAACCTATGAAGTGGTATTTCAGAGTAATATCAACATAATTATATGAATTTGTGATTTTCCATTATGGAATCAAGGTTGGATTATAAAATAGTAATGAAATTAAAGAAACATCACCACCCTAAAATATTAATGTAGAATGGGACTATAAGGTAAATGATACATTGAATAGAAGAAAACTCACATATCTAATATGTGGACTCTATGGAATGATTTCTGGTTGTTCTAATTACACAAATCAAGATTATGGGAATGAAAAAACCAAGTAATATATATGATTAATAATTTTATGTATAGAGACCAAATATTGTGATATTAATAAGAAAATTATCTCACTCATCTATAAAAATAAGAAGATTGTTAATAAATTATAACATCATAAACTTTGGTTATCCTCCAATATTTTACCCTCAAGTATATCCATGGCCTCCCAATGTTGAATCGTTGTTTTGACCATTGGGTGGTTACACTAAAATTTTATGAAATCCAGTTCATTTAACAAAATTCAGTTAAGTAAGAAACCTAGGTGATTTCATGACAGGACATCTTACCCCAGAAAAAAATATAATAGACACCAAACATCCATATGGAGAAGATTTATATTCCCATGAAACCCCCAAAATATTGGAGATATAAATTGACAGTGACTCACGATTTCCAATTTCCAAGAAGATGGAAGATACAAATCTAAAATAAGTTTGTCTATGGACTATTTATTTCCTCATGCTGTAAAACATTTTTGAATTTTTTTTATCATTATTAATGTTTAACTAATAATAATATAGAATAAAACTCTCTCATTTTAGTCATAGAGCTGGCCTTTGTAGTTTCCAATATCATACCTAAACATAAAAATGACTTTGAAATAGAGATAAAAACAATCAATGGAGTGTTTGATATCATGAAGGTTAATTATCCCACATTATTGTATATTATAGAGTATTTATGACAAAATTATACTTTTAAAAAATGATTCATTATATCCATTGATCAAAAAATTCCATAATCGATGAACTAGAAAATTCATCCATGGTCCTGGCCGATCCAGACCATGGGAAAATTGGTATATGTATCTCTTGAAAAGGGAGGTATAATCTTTCATCATAAATGACATGTGGTAATCAATCATGCCGAAACTACTATATAAAAAGATGATCCACCCCTAAATGGATGGATCCCATAGAACATTACCTCCCTAATGGGACAATACAATCGAATCAAACTAAATGTAAATATACTTTATTCTGTGAATTAAACTATAATCCTTGGGATTGCCTAAATTCTAAAAAATCCCTATGAAATATTTGAATACATGGTGCCCTATATAATATATTTTATATTGATAGATTATTAATGTATTAGAATATTTCCATGAAGTCTCTTATGGTTATCATAAGTGTGGGACCAAACTCCCCAACCAAATTAAAAGAGATTGTTTCTACTATAACACAATTGTGAAACTCTATGATTATTTCAATAAGAAATGTCATGCATTCCAGATTCATGAAACTAGAATCTATTAACCCCTAGATTTTCTATATATAGCTAAATCGTATTTTTTGTTTACATTTTTGAGAATGTTTGTTGTTGGGTTATATCATTGAGATATAGTTAAATAGTTATTGTGAATCCATAATACTATAGAAATATTTTCCATATGGGCCAAAACATCACAGATCTCGTATTTGGAAAACATCTCTCAAGATATCATTGAAGCATTTTGGGGGTGATTGTATTTGTTGAAAAAGTGATCCTCTATGTTGTGCTCGATGAAAAACCATCCCACGATGTATGAATTTGCTGAAAAAGGGGGTTTACATGGTGAGTTGTGGGGTTAAAGGGATGTTTTCAAGAATCCATTTTTGATTGAAGAACCTCAACAAAGGAATTAATGATCTAGAGGAAATTCAAAAATAGCGGATATAAGGTGGCATAATTTTTCAGTGTTTACATAAATATTGGGCCTAAAAATCAGAATATATAGAGATGTGTTTTTGGAAAAGGGAGGTGCATGATAAATTTTAGTGGTTCATGAAAAAGAAAAGTGGTGCAGGAAATAGAGGAATGGAGTTTTTCATGCAAGAGGTGTTTTGAGATGAGAATATTGAAAATTGGAAAAGGCATGAGGTTTGTGAAAATTTAGAGCATTGCATGAAATATGGTGCTGCATGAATGATGTTTTTTTCGTTCTCAAAGAGTATTAAGCATAGAAAGAGGGTTTATCATGAAGGGGTAAATTTTTCCTATAAATATTATGTGACCCCCCTCATTCTACGCATCTCAAGATATAAAAAGAATCTGATCTCTGGTGCGTAAAATGGGAGTATGTAAGGGAGTTTTGCATAAACAACAAGTTTGCAAGTAAAAGAACTATTTGCACGTAATGAAAATGAAGCATGTAAAATATGATTATTGCATGTAAATGATTTTTTTCACATAAATAAAAGTATGAGTGTAAAAAAAAGTTTCAAGTAATGATAAGGATGTGCATAAAAAGCTTATTGAGCATAAAGAAAAAACTGTGTACAAAATAAGATTGTTCTACGTTTAATAATCTGTTCCATGTAAAAGAGGTGTTGCACAAAAAGTGTATTTTATGTCAAATATTTGAATTATGTGCAAGGCCCAGTGATGGCTATGTGAAAAAATTGTGGTTTCCAGGTTCACCCAATGCAATGTGAGATTCATCTGTAGATAAATATGGGATGTCAATAGAGAATCTATCAATAGTTAAGGATGCAGATTTCATTATAAATAATGAAGATACATACAAGTCTATATGATGTGAGTAGATCTTCTGAAGAATTAGTGAGAACACATCAGTATATAGACCAGTGAGCTTTGATATATTCTTTGATTGTAAAGCTGAAGGGATAGCGAGTCTACTTCGAACATTGTAAATAGTTGTACGCTTTTAGTGAAGTTGGTACATCATCACATCGTTGGTTTATGCTCCTTGGATGTAGCACAATGAGGGTGAACCAAGTAAAAATTGTTGTGTCCTGTGAAAAATTTGATTTTGGTTTATAATTTACTAAAATAAATAGAAAGAATATAGTTTATCTTAATAGAGAAACAATATCAATAGGGGTAGTTCTTTTAATATTTCATACCCTGATTCACCCCCCTATCAGGGTATCTAAACTAGTGGACCTAACAATTGGTATTTGAGGTAAAGGTAAATATTAGTGTTTCCCTCATAAATGAAGGTCACCAATAATAAAAGTATTCTTATTTTTTATGGGAACAATTATCCATTATGGAAGAATCAGATGCAACATTACTTCCTATCTTTTGGAATGGACGTGTTTATAGTAGCAATGCATGGTATCTCATCTGACATCAATAGTGGCACTATCAAATGCTGAATGAAGGGAATTGGATATTGATTCCAAAGAAATAAATTCATTATGTGGATCCCTATCCAATGCTATATATATGATGGTGATGTCATGGAAAACATCACATTCAATTTGGGAAAATATTTTTAATATATATTACAGAGATACAGTGGTCAGAGAGTAAAATATGCATGTGTAGTGTAACAAGTATGAATATCAATGAATGAGCTCGAATGAGTCTGTTGATGCATTCTTTGACATGGAAAATGTTGTAGTGGAAGACATGCATGGTTGTGGAAAATATATTTAAGACATAAATATTTTGAAGCACATCATGGAGAAACTTCCACCCCAGTTCAATCCAAAAGTTTCAGTTTTGGATGATAATGGACAGAAAAAAGGTGACATTAGATAATTTGCACAACACCCTTGTAGCATGTGATATAAGAAATGATGATAACGAAGATGTGGAAAAGGTAAAATCCATAGAGGTGGCATTTAAGGCCATGATGAAGCTCGCTATTGAAGATTATCAGAAATAAGACAATAAATATGAGGTGATGTCATTACATTCCTCAAATCATTAATCAGTAAAAGGAATGTTCAAAGGGAAACATCTGCTTGATTGTTGTAAATGCGAAAAAGGTCATCACCATTCCACATGGTTCCCCAAGAAGTTATATGAAGATTATGAGGACGATGTCGATATTGTCATGAATAATTATTCATCCTATAGGAAGGTCCAGAAATAGTTCATGAGAAATTTCATTTAGAGGGAGAATCACCTTTCATGAGTATGTGACAGTTTGGATGAGTCTGAGGATGCGGATATTGGGGAGATAAAGAACTGCATGGATTGTGGAGAAAATGCTTTGGTGGTTGATGTCAATAGTAATTACAAAAATGAAGAAAACAATATTGATGAAAAAGTATAATTTGAAAGAATATTTTATATGTAACCTACGATAGATGATTCTCTTGAAGAAATAGATGGTTGGAGAGCCAAAACAAAGAAATCCAACAAAGTAGTTCCGGATGTCAATCACTATATGCAGCAGCAAGATGAAGAGAAGTTTTCATTGATTGATGATATTGAAAAACCCAATTCCTCCACAACATTGGACTCAGAATCATTCAGTGAGTAATAAATCAATATTGAAGAACAGAAAAAAGAGATTAATGGATTAAATAACAAAATGAATGATAAAATCAACAGTATCGATGAACATGAAGGAAACATTAGTGGTCTGGAAAAAATGGTTTAGGACCAAGAAAATATTTTGACTCCTAGCGCGTTATCAAAAAAGAATAACATTTAAAAGACATAAAAGATGAAATATGATCCCAGTAATTCAGTAGGAAAGAAGCAGCAATCGAGTTCAGATGTCACGGATGATTTGGGGGTTGATCAAAAATAGAAATCAGTAAGGGATGAATTCAAAGCGCTAGCACACATTAAAGAAATGAAAATTGACGTTAGAACCAATCAGGACCACAAAATTCAAGGAACCAAATAAGAAACTAGAAATACAGAAGTGACACGCTTGAATGTGCCTTTCATCATGTGTTATTGTTGTTGAATGTTGTGATACTCAAAAAATGTGTGTTATATAGCCAGAAGATACCTAATGGCACAATAACAGATGTGGAATCCAAACAGAGAATCATTTTCTAGAACATATTTCGAAGAACAATGTTTTTGAGGTGGAGGATTTGGGTACATTTCTATATAATCTACATCAACCATATATAGAAGTGTTCCAATGCATAATCAAAATGTTTTCAAGAAAAAAATTGAGGAAAAAACAAGTGTGTTTAAAATAAAAAATAGATTTCAATCATTGCAAGATGAATACAGTCCATCATACTCTGAGTAATATTAAAAGTCTTAATATTTTCCGAGTGTGAGGGAAAAAATATGGACTAAGAATAATGAGTATGAGATGGTAGTGGTGGCCGAAATTTCCCTTAAAGCATTATACCGTTCTGGTGTGTCAATCCTTGAATACGAGTTTATATCTCACATGATAGGAAATAAATATAATGTTATAGGAAAAAAAATATGAAAAATAAGGAGTTTTCCAGTTTGGAAATGACGAAGGTATGAAGATTATTGGATTAGGAAAGGCCAGGTTTGGGGGACAAGTGATGAGATGTGTTGATTTCATAGTAGTAGATGGCCTCCGTCACAATTTGCTCAGTGTATGTCAACTATGTGACTATAGACATTATATAAGTTCTATATGAATATATTTATTTTCAATGGAAGATATGGGGAAGTGGTTCTTCAAGAAAAGGGAATAGTGGGAAATCTCTACATGGTAAGTGGATAAAAATACATGTTCTTTCTGTCTAGAGAGGAAGAAAAGAAGTTTTTGCATAAATGACTTGGGCTTCTATGCCAGCCATCCCTAGAAGATCTGGTAAATTGTGTTGTAACAAGAGACCTCCCTAAGCTATCACGTGTTCATACTCACATGTGTGATTCATGAAAAAAAGGGAATCTCATCAGAAAGATATATAAAAAAAGTAAAATAAGTCATCTAAAGTTCTAAAATTGGTTCATGTTGATGTTTGTGGGACCATCACAATAAAAGAAATTGGTTGAAAGATGTACTATGTTCTTTTCATTGAATATTATAGCATAATGGCATGTGTATTTTTTATTTCTCATAAGTCCGATGTGTTCAGTTTCTTAAAATATTATCAGAGGGAGTATGAACGGATACTGGGACAGAAAATACGGATGTTTCATAGAGACAATGGTATGGAATTCACAAATAGTCTGGGTGAAGACTATCTCTAGAAACATGGTATAAGGCATCAAGTTTCCTAAGTGAGAACTCCCCTACTGAATAGAAAGGTTTAAAAGAGAAATCATATCATCAACAACTTGGCCAGAATGATGATTATAGAAAAATTCCTACCTTCGAGGTTCTGGAAGGAAGCAGTATTGACATCAGTCTACATTTATAACAAAGCTCTATTGTTCCCGAATAAAGGAATGAATCCATTTGATATGTGGTAGGGAAGGAATCCAACTGTGAAATACTTTCGAATATTTTTGTGTCAGTGCATCATTCAGAACCAGAAAAAACATAAGGAATTTTAGTCATGAAGAAATGAGAGAATATTATATTTCTACAGAAGAAAAATAAAATCATATAAATTATTTAATAAAATGTTGGGAAAAGTAGTTGAGTGAAATGATGTCCCAATTTTGGAATGTGATGAAAATGTTCAACATCACAAT
This sequence comes from Viscum album, assembly GCA_963277665.1. Classification (NCBI taxonomy): domain Eukaryota; kingdom Viridiplantae; phylum Streptophyta; class Magnoliopsida; order Santalales; family Viscaceae; genus Viscum; species Viscum album. The sequence continues at coordinate 1,298,828,081 of OY728161.1, forward strand.
GAATAATTTCTGGATAATAGTGATGAGGATGAAAGAAATGCACCAGGAGATGAAGTGGCCAATGTAGATTTAGAAGAAGATATTGATGAGGAGCATGAGTGAGTAATATCCGTATCAACACAGAATCCAAGAGGTCATGATAAATTTGATAGGAAGAATAAAATTTGTGATCAATCATCTATAGTTCACATATAAAGAATTAAATATCTATAGTAACATATTTTCTATCTCAGTTAGATCCAAAATGCTTTACTGATGCAGGTGAAGATGAAAATAAGCTTCAGGCTATGAATGAAGAGCTGGATAAGATTGAGATGAATCAAACGTGGGATATTCTTTCGAGGCCAGTAGATAAGAATGTCATCGGAACTAAAGGGGTCTATCACAACAATATGAATGAATATGACATTGTGATTCGAAACAAAGCATGATTAGTGGGAAAAGGATACTCCCAGATAGAGGGAATTGATGTCAATGAGACAGTCTCACCTATTACATGGCTGGAAATAATTAGATTATTCTTGGAGATCATGGTGCAATGGATGTTTAAGTTTTTCCTGATGGACGTCAAATCTGCATTCATTAATGGACTTTTAGAGGATGAAGTGTATATCGAGAATCCAGATGGTTTTTTCATTCATGAGAATTATAATAAGTTTTCTTAGCTAAAGAAGGCATTATATGGGATGAAACAAGCACCATGAGCAGGGTATTGAAGGCATCATTTGTATTTGAAGAATCTTGGTTTCTAGTGTGGTGGAGTTCATTAAAATCTCTATATCAAAAATGACAGTAATTAAATGATGATAGTGCTGGTTTATGTCGATGACATAATATTTGGCGGATCATACGATGCTCAATGAAGGTAGTTTTCCGAATTCATGAATAGTGAGTTCGAAATGATAATGATCAAAGAGATGACATTTTCCATTGGTTTACAAGTATCACAAGGAAGGAATAACACATTCATTTATTAGTAAAAATATTCCATGTTGGTTCAAAGAATCATTGGAATGGTAAACTTCCATGGAAAAAAATACTTTAGTTGTTACCCTGATGAAATTATCGAATAATGATAATTGCAAGGTAGTTAATATCACAGAATATAGGTAGATTTTTTGGAGTGCACTATACCTGACAATGACAAGTCCTGATATTATTTTTTCCACATTCCATGTAGAGAGATATTAGTGTAATCTCATGGAAATCCACATGCTTCAAGTGAAAAGGATACTTCAGTATATCATAGGAACTATTGACATTGGTTTGATGTATAATGACTAGTCTTAAACAGATATGTTCATATATAAAAATGTAGATTGGTCCTGTTTAGTTGATGAAAGAAATTCAACGTTAGGATGAGCTTTATATCTTGGAGTTTTTTATATTTCGGGGCTAATCAAGAAGAAATATTTAATTTCAATGAGCATCGCAGAAGTGGAGTATATGGCTGCCTCTCAAGCATGCACACAGATATTTTGTATAAAGCAGTGGCTTGATGATATGGTTGTTGATGTGATGTCTCTGATCAGAATCTAGTGTGACTACTCAATTGACATATATCATAGAAAAAATTTTGTCCATCACTCAAGGAGAATGCACATTAAGATAAAATATCATTTTATGAAGGAGAAAGTGGAGAAAGGGATAGTGATATTGGAGAATGTTCATACATCGCTATAGGTAGTGTACATTCTGAAAAAGGCCTTACCCAAGGATGCATTTGAGAGGCATCATCTGGCTCTAGGTGTCCAATCGACACCTCGCACATGAAAAAGTGTGGATGTGGCACACCCACCCCCTCTCCCTGAGGTATGGTCTGTTTTTCATGATTATTCTAATTTGTGTTTTTTCTGATGTCTCCGACTACAGAGGAGTGATCTTTGGGTTCATTGAAAAAGGGGTAGAAATTGTGACTCCTCAAGGGGGAGAAACTGTGGCTAAAAAGAAAGAAAATGTCATAGTCAAAGGCACATAGAGAAGCTGATAGGTGGAGTAGTGAGAAAGGGGGAGAGAAATGATATATGGTGAGAATATTAAATCTGACGATGTTATAAGTTATTGGTCAATGAGTTGAAATCATGATAGCTGGGGATTGTGATAAAAGCATATGACAAGTGTTGTAATGGTTTCAGAAGTTTTCCATCTATCAGCAATTGGTGTTAGAGTGGTATCAACAATTGGTATCAATTTAGCAATTATTATCAGTTTGGTGTAAAAAATTGGTTTATTGAAATTAAGTGATTCATTGATGATATTTTTATTTACGCTTGTTTCTCATGGAGAGAATTGCTCATTTGGGCTTAGAGTATGTGATATTTGAATCCTTGAATGCTATCAGAATCAAAACTGGTTAATGGTGGTAGCGGTTGGAATACACTTTAATGATGTATCAAAGTTTAGATAATTCTTTTATGTGAAGAGTTGTCAACAAAAACAAAGGGGGGTATTTTTGGTAAAAAATCCATCATGGAATAATTTATTCACTTTTGGGGTGATTGAATTTGTTGAAAAATAGGGCCTCCATGTTGTGATTGTTGACAAAGCAGCCCATGATGTACAAATTTGTTGAAAAAGGAGATTTACATGTGGATTTGATGGGGTTAAGTGATGTTTTCAACAATCCTTGATCGATTGAAGATTATCGGAAAAAAAAATTGAAGGATCTAGGGGTAGTAAAAAAATATAAGATATAAGGTAGAGCTTTTTTTCAGTGTTTGCAAAATTTTTGGACATGCAAATCAGAAAATGGAGAGATGTGTATTTGGAAAGGGGGGGTGAACAAAAAATTTGAGTGGTGTATAAAAAAGAATGTGGTGCATGAAATAATGGTGTTGTGTGTGAAATAGAGGAATGAAGTTTCTCATGAAATTAGTGTTTCAAGATCAGAAGCTAAAAAATAGGAAAAGGAATGAGGTTCATGAAAAATTTCCGCATTGCACGAAATTCGGTGGTACTAGGAAGATGTAATTATCCTTCTCAAAAAGGATTATGTGAATAAGGAGGGTTTTTCGCACAAGGGGTCAATTTTTAATATTAAAATAAAGTGACCCCCCTCATTTGAAGTAGCTCAAGGTATATAGGGTATCTGAGCTATGGCTCGTGAAATTGGAGTGCATAAGGGAGATGTGTGTAAACGTCATGTTTGCGCATAAAATAATTGTCTGCACATAAATAAAAGGATGTGCGTAAAGGATTGATGTTTCCCATAAAATAGGTTTTTGTGCATAAATAAATGGTTGTGCGTAAAAAGAATGTTGCATGTATGGCTCATGCTGCGCGTAAAAAGGTTGTTTTGCGTAATGATAAAACTACACGTAAAATAATTCTGTTGCACATTTAATAATTTTTTTCTTGTAAAATATGTATTGCATGAAATGTGGATTTACACAGAAGCAAAGAATAATGCGCAAGGCCCTGTGAAAGTTGCGCGTAAAAATTGGGGTTTTCCGATACTCCCGGTGCAATGTGAGATTCATCTGTGGGTAAAAGTGGGATGTCAACGGAGCATCTATCAACAATTTAGGATTAAAATTTCATTATAGATAATGAAGTGAACTATAGGACTATAAACTATTACGATTGTTTGTAAACTATAAGGGACATCGAGTCTGCCTCGAACATTGTAAACAGTAGTTCACTTTTAGTGAGGTTGATTCCTCGGCTCATCGACAGTGTATGCTCCATAGACATAGCCTAGTGAGGGTGAACCAAGTAAAAATCGATGTGTATTGTGAATTATTTGATTTTTTTTTATACTTTTCAACCATAAAGTGAGAGAAGTGTGTTTTCTTAACAATGAAACAATATAATTCGGGGAATTTGTTTCAATCTGTCATACCCTGATTAACCCCCCCCCCCCACACACACACACACCTCTCAGGGTATCTCACCAAGTGGAACTAACATCATGGATGTCAAGACAAATAATATTATCAAATTCGTGAAGTATGATACAATCATCAGATTCAGAATCCCTCACATGATACACATGTAAAAGAGAACCATGTTCTGTACTTATGAATTAAAAAGGTTACTCTAGAAAAAATACATCAAGTCCACCCATTTTTCATGCTATCATGTAGTATAAAATGGATTGATAAAGTTGTTAAACAAAACATTAACACATATACATCATTAAATGGTGGTTAGTGACATGATGTACCCGATGGATATGATCTGTCGTAATTTATGGGATTATTGTACAATCACGTGAACTTCTATGCATGTGACCAAATACATATTGCATTTTGAAACCAATGATGTGTTTCTCATATATTTCCATTATAACTATATCTAAATAGCTATCAATGGAAAACAATCATATTATGATAAATCAGAAAAATTGTTTTATGATTTGAAATGAATCAATGATATACCATTGTGCACACTATATAAACATATTGTTCATCATAATATGATCATGTGAACCTCAAATAAAATTCACATAAAATAATTCCTTCAGATAGAACTATTGTTGGTTATCAGAGCCCTAATAATACCAAGAATAAAACCTCCCTTGGCGGAACAAATGTGGGAAGGTCTTTACAAAATACGCAAGTTTTATTCCAATGGGGCTTACTCACTAGACTCAATTGATTGGCAATGAATTATTCCACTCACCAATTCATGTTTTCTCAATATGTACATTTCATATCATATGTCAATGATTCAAAGTCATATAGTGAATATTTTAAACTATATATCATATTTCAACCATACCACAATACATTGGACTACACATATTGCTTCTTTACTGCATTACATGAAATTACACATAGTAAGTCCTTAAAAATTGATGTCGAACTACACGAAGATCAATAAATTATGAACTCTTCACTTAACATGAGTTAGATATCTTTTTAAAATAAAAATTAAGTACACCCACCCTTTGAGTTAGTCAAATACTCATAGGGATGTTACTATTAGAAAATTATATATGTCCTGATTCCAATTATTACTAGATACATTCTGCTTCCTTGGTCTCAAATCCCGGGTCTATCCATAATATAATTGAAAAATAATTAACATATATACTTATGGGTATGATCTGTGTATGGGATATTTGTAGAGACCCACACTTGACATACATGGACATTACATTACTTTTTCGGAATACTTAATACATAAAAAAACAGACACCCAAGGACCGTAATAGTTTAGTGTCTTTGGAAACTCAGAACATAATCTTCTAATCAAGGTGAAAAATCATCAACATCTCCCATAAAGATCTTCCCTTTTTTTCTTACCTAAAAACTTTATTTATATGTTGGGGAAAAACATAAAAAGGTTGGGCTCAAATTATTAGTAAGGGAAAGCATGGAGAAACTAAAACAAACCATATACATTAGAATATAAAAACAGGAACATAAGGTTTAAACATCAAGATCTTGAGTTGTGAAAAAAATCTTGGTAGTAGGTAAGGCATAGATCATAAAGGAACATTAATCATGATAAAATAGAATAGGAATAAAACATGTAATTTTGGAAACCATTAAGCACTTGTTATGATTTCCATAGTATCCAAGGCATTGCTGCCAAGAGCATAATAGTGGATGAAGTCCATTATTGAATCAAGTTTACTTGCCATTCCAGCCATGTATTACTGAACCAGATTCACTTTCTGTTCCAGCCATATCTATCTCATGAGATATAAATCTTTACCCAATTCATTGGAGGGAGATATAGGTCCCACCAATCTCATAATGAAATCATTCTTACTTGTTCTACAAAAAAACATAAATCATTAATCATAACCCAAAGAATAAAATGTGTTTCATAAACATCATCTCATCATAACGTAATCCATATAAAACAAATGGATATCATTTCATCATAAGAAGAATAAAAACATGTAAATAATAGAGACATTATACTTCAAACATAATCATACTAAATAATGTCATCTTATATGAAAAATAGTTTGGACAAAACACTTGAAATGAATTCTTGAGGAAAATATCCTTTCTTCTTCAAAATCATTTTATTTTCACATAATGCCATTAAATTTTAAAATAAAAGGATTTTGTTGAAAATAATCAAGAAATATTGTAGAGTATGTTTCATGAAAATTAGCTGTTATGAAACCGTAAAAATCAGTTCATTCCGTATAAGTTAAAAAACATTCTCCTCGTACTATTGCCGGAAAAGTCAAAAAGTTCCTCGTACGGTAAATAAAAGAAATATTCCTTCCTAAACATAATGTAAATGTAAAAGAGGGGTAAAAATGACTTTAAACATACATGGAATAATATTATACAATTTTTGAAAAACATTTTTATGGACATGGATAAAAAATATAACCCCAGTAAATACTTACGTATAAGCAATCTCTGATAAAAAATGAGATTTTAAAAAATTATCCCTTACCATATGTCCAATTTCTTCCATATGTGTCTGAGACTCCTGTATAGTGGGTTTAAACATATTATTAAATTGTAAAATAACCATAATAATATTTATGATATCATATATGATTCACTTATGACTTTATATTGCCCGTTCTTTTGTAAATTCCATGTGAAAGCATCGTTTTGGGTAAAATTGTTTCATTTATCGTACGAGTTTCAAATTTTTGTTCTTGATATTATTACTTATATCCTGATTTATTTGATTCTAGAATGTAAAACATGATTTATATATAATATAAATTCAGAAAATAAATATATATTATAGATCTATAAATGGAATTAAATACACCGTACATGGAGACGTTAGGTCGTACGTACGCATGAAAGATGTCTTCATTTTCTTATTGAATTGAATGGAATTAAGTAAATGAAAAATATGTGTACATAAATCCTGTATAATTATTATGTAATATATTTCATTATTATTTATTATATATACTTTATAATCGTACTTGAATGGTTAATCTTGGAAAATAAATATCATCACGTTCGTGGAGACGGTAGTCCGTACGTACGCACGAGCGATAATATCATTCTTTTGATATTAAAATCATATATAATTGGATGGTATATCATATATAAAGAATCATCATAATGTTATATTTATTATTTATATCCTTTATACTCATTATTATGCCCATCCAAAAGATGAAATGTTTGAATAACAAACTACACCACGACGTGGAGACGGTAAGTCGTACGTACACATGTGTGGTGGCTTTTTTATTCATTGGATGGATAAAATAACTAATATGTTTGTAAAATTTTTATAATAACATCACAGTATATAGAAGATACTGGATTTACTATTTTAAAATGGAAACAACTAAGAAAGAGGAAGTGGAAGAAAAAAAGGAACTTGAAATAGGTGGTGAGATATTTACCTCTTCTTCGGGTTCTTCCTTTTGATTTGACCGAAAGGGTTCCTTAGGTTGGCTTTCTGACTAAAGGAATGCATCTAGGATGAAGGGAGGAATGTTGAGAGGGTATTTGAGCCCGGGATGGACGTTCCAAATGGCATTGGAGGGGTGAATTAGAGAGAAGGGTGAGTACCCTTTTATAAGAGGGGTGAGGGGCACCTTAGGAAAAACATAATATATTATTTTATAATAAATTAATATTCGGTTAATAATGGATCCATGGTGACTTATTTTGAGGATAGTGTGGTTATGGGTTTAAATCCTCTCAAACAACATGTTTTAGACAAGTATAGGTTACCAGTTTAACCTTATCATTTAGATTTAACTCTAAGTTAAATAATTTAACTTTTACCGTGTCTTCTTGTATTCTTAAACTATATAGATAATAAACATACAATAAACTATAAATATAACCTAAATTAGTTCATTAATGACATATATATTATTATATAAGTCTTTTTTCGGATCCTTAAATTTTTAGTACCATTATATAAATTAATGATATAATATTTGTTTTGAAAACAATTTTATGTCAATCTTGACACTATTTGGTATTTTGTTTTTTCAAAATTCATAACAGCATTATAACTTCAATAAAAATTCATCTAACCAACCTGAATATGTTATATTAACCAGGAAAAGTAGTTTAATTCATAAAAGTCTCAAATTACATTTATTTGTGTATTTATAATATCAAATATTTTAGTACTTCATTAATAAGGTAATTATTACATCATCATTCTGTCATAAATAAATTAAATTATTTAATTTCTAAAAAATATAAATAAAATTCCATTATGTAGGAAATATTTTTATCTTTATAATTAAGATTTATAGTCGGACTTATCTTATTTATAACCCTATATTAAAAATGTTTTAGTTATTAAAATTTGATTTTAACTATTTTAAATATTCTTTAAATAAATTAATAATAAATGTCCTAATCTAATACAAGTGGACCTAAAGGGTAATATTTTATTCATAATGTTGTTTTTTTGAATTACACTTATCCAATAGAATTAGTACATGTTTTAGGGTAACTAAAATATCATTTTTACCCTTAATTACACTATTTACTTTTCAATGTGGTAAATAAAAGTAAAAAAGTTATTATTCAGAAAAAAAAATTTATCTTATTGAACCACATTTTACTAAAAAATATCAACCGTGTCTCTAAAATTTTTGAAATTCCACTCACAGAAGCGGTAAAATTATGTTTTATATAAATTTTCAAATGCTCCTAGGAGGTGGGTAAAGGACGGTAAATACTTCAATAAATTTTTTATATATCTAAAATTATTATAAATTGAATCCAATGAATTAAATTGAACATATAGAGGTATTATGTATCTATTTTGACATAAAATATTTTTAAACAAAATAAATGATTATTTAAATAAAAAGTCGGTTTTAACCAACAACTCAGTGATTTCACTATTCATAAAAAATTGAATGTTTTCGGAAAAATACCAAATATTCACCCCATGCTAATTTTGATATTCCTAATCCAAAAATGAAGTCCATTTTGAAAGATAAAATATCTAAAATTCCTAAAATTTGGTATTACTATTCATAACGGCTAGTTTATATAATATTTTAATAACATATTGTTGTTTAGTAAAACTCGGTATTGCATACAACTCAAGCTATCGAGGAAGGTTTCTCTTGCATGTAACGCAAGACAAGAATATTGTTCCATATAATACAAGAAAATACGATGTTTTGCATAGCTCCAGATAATCTTGGTGTAGCGTACAACACAAGATATCAAATAAATTAAAATTAATATTTCTCATAAAATTTCGGGGTGTTACATTCTACCCCCCGTAAAATGAATTTCGCCCTCGAAATTCATCAGGGTTATAAATGGTTTACTACTTGAATGTATAATTAATATAAACCCAGATTGTAAAAAGGAATACAAAAACTAAATTTTAAAAACTAAAGTATGAAATGTAACGGTTACCCAAATTAATTCATCACTGGGTTTTCACATGGAAGAAAAATGGTGAAAATATGGATATGGAAGAGAAATCTAACCATCAAGTTCTGATGGAGAGTGGAAGAGAACATGGATATGAAAAATCCCACAATCACAAAGCCATAAATTTTTAATGATCAAAGGTATCATCTAGGACAACATTTTTTGGTTTTCTAGATCATTTCCCTAAAGTTGAAAAAAAAAATTGGAATTAAAAGAAATACTTGATTGATTTTTGGTACAATCTCTATGTTGGGAATTCCTTGCACAATTTCCACTTAATATCTTAATGAAACAAAGTTGAATTTGTCCTTCGTGAAGTGTTAGAAGATCATGTGATAGAATGATAGGTCATTCCATATGTCTTAAACAAAAGGTTAGAAAAAGTTATAAAATATACATAAGTCCATCTACGGTGAGATTAATCAAATATGGTTCCAAAAATGTTCTTATACTTCATCTATCATAAAACATAGTAAAATAAAATTATTTTCTACTAAACAGGGACTTCCTGTAGGCTAGGGGTAGGTGATAATGGCCCGTCACACTTCGGTTGTGGGTTTGATTCCCACATCCTTATCTGACGTGATGGGTTGTCGCCCGTCCTACGAGTTTTCATTTTTCTAAAACTATACTATTAAAAAAAAATTTAAAAAAAATATTAAATTTATAGCCTTAACAGATACTATATGATGTCTAAATTAATCCATTCCAACCATTAGGCTTATCAAAAATACTTCTGTCTGATTACTTGAAACGTCATCTAATGAGCATGTGAATTTTTTCATTTCTCCCCCATATATCATAAGATATATCTTGTTGTTGGTCACATTCCATACATATGAATACCTTAATCAAGTATTCTCCTGAAAAATGAATACCCATTTTACTTTAGTGAAAACATGAATGCTGTCAAAAGTTAACTCTTTCCACATACCAAAATTCCATGATTTCTATATACTCAAACTGTGATATCAAATTGTATTTATATCAGTCATGAGCTCATTAATACTATCAAACATATTATTTTCTCTTTATCCCTTAATTATGTGTGTATCATCCTCTTTCCAAAAATATATCAATCACTTTTCATGGTTACTGGTACCATATAATTATTGAAAACCAATACATAGAAATTCCAAAATTCCGTGATACTATAAATGAGATTCCATGATACTATTTTCAAATCCCATTACATAAACACTTAATCATTCCAAAACATCATTTTCATACTCAAAATCACATATAGTGGTCACATGTGACTTCCCTTGGTCCTTTTTCTTAAGAGGTTGCTCACTTCGATCATCATTAGCCCTTAGATTAGGGTATTGATTAGAATAATGCCCCATTTACTTTCATGTGAAGCAATGAAGTATTGGTGGAGCATTCTCTATATACTTTTCTCTATTTATGTCATTTGAAACTGTTTTCCCATTACTTCAGCACTCATCTGCTCAATGAAATTCTTTTCCACACTTGGAACATTTTCTAGTACCTTTTAGAAAATCACCACCATGCTTCTTTCCACACTTTGAGCATAAAGAAACATTCACCTCCTTTTCACCATTTTTCTGAGATTTTTCCTTGAACTCTATATTTAGTTTTTTTTAAACCATGAGATGGATATGTAACAACAACTTCCAGTTCTACCTTGATCGCACAACGCACAATTTCTTCATATCTATTAAAGTCTCTTATAGCTAATTCCCTTCGAATACTAGGTTTTAAGCCACTTCAGAATTGATCAACTTTACATTCAGGTTGGATGATGAAGCCAGATGCACACCATGCTAGCCTTGTAAAATTCTCCTCGTATATACCGACATATTCATCATCCTTTTCTTATGCTCAAGGAACTTCTTTTTCGTCTTTGTTTGAATAATACGAGGTAAGTAATTATTGAAAAACAAGTTCATGAACTCATCACATTCTATGGATTCAATTTCATCTTGGTGCCTCGTATTCTTAATTAGAGCCCACCACTAGTCTGCTTCACCTTCTAAATGGTAAATAGCCAGAAATAATTTTCATGATCCAAACAGCGATGTATGGAAAATATCTTTTCAATGGTACAGATCCATTGTTCAGCAACATGTGGATCAGAAACCCCACTGAATGAAGGTGGATGTTGCCTCATGAAGGACTCAATAGAATATTGTTCCCTTCTCTGCTCATTTGGAAGCCCAGAATGATTCATAGCTTGTGTAAGTATTACAATAAGATTTTTCACTCCGTCTCCCATAACATTGGTTTGTTCAAGATTAAAATCATTGCATTGTTCATTACATTGTTCAACATGTTTCCTTTGGATTCCAGCCATCGCCTAATACCCAAAAATAATAGTGTTAGAGGAAAAAATAATTCTAGGAAAACAACATAATAAATGGGGAGTACCATCAATATATAACATCTTAGGTTTAATTCTAAAATTTTTACCATAATTATAGGACTATTACCTATACTTATACTTAACCATAGAGACATCTCTAGAGATACATTAGAAATATCCCTATGTATTTCACTAAAGTTTTCGCATCGTAGTTTCCAAAGGTTTACTAAACCTTTCCTCTGATACCAACTATAGAGATCCACAACTGACGTACATGGATATTACATTAATTTTGTGGAATACTTAATACATAATAAAAACAGACACCCAAGGACCTCAATAGTTTAGTGTCTTTGGAAACTCGGAACATAATCTTCTAATCAGGGTGAAAGATCTTCAACATCTCCCATAAAGATCTTCCCTTTTTTCTTACCTAAAACCTTTCATTATATCCTAGGGGAAAACATAAAAAGGTTGAGCTAAAATGCTATGTAATTGTAAGCATGAAGAAAATAAAACAAACCATATACATTTGAACATAAAAACATGAACATAAGGTTTTAACATCAATATCCTAAGTTGTGAAATAAATCGTCGAAATACATAATCATTAGATCATAAAAACATTAATAATGATAAAATAGCATGGGAATAAAACATTTAATTGTGGAAACCATTAAGAACATGTTGTGATTTCCATAGTAGCCAAGGCATTGCTGCCAAAACCATCATAGTGGAAAAAGTCCATTACTGAATCGGGTTTACTTTCCATTCCAGCCCTGTATTACTAAACCGGATTCACTTGCCATTCCAGCCATGTCTACCTCATGAGATATAAATCTTTAACCAATGCATTTGTGGTAGATATAGGTCCCACCCATCTCATAATGAAATAATTCTTACTTGTGCCACAAAATAAACATAAATCATTCATCATAACCCATAGAATAAAATGTGTTTCATAAACATCATCCCATCATAACGTAATCCATATAAAACAAATGGATACCATTTCATTGTAAGGGTTGATGTCCTGAGAACCAACTTTTTTGTACTTTGATTACATGAATGTTCACTTATTATATATTGTTCATTTTTCTACATGACTATAATATAATAATGTCCTGGAATATTTGTTTCATTGATAAGGTCATGGAAGATCCCCGCTATGATGAGAAACTTGAAATGCTATAACAATATTCATAAGTAAATTTCTACGGTTGGATGACATACTATGATAGGACACATAGTATACAGACCGTCATGTGCAAGTAATCGTAAGAAAACGAGACTCCCTCATGGAGTTCGCACTTGGTAATCTCCAAGATGGGAGATTATGAGAACAGACCTGCCAGTAGCAATTCCACAAGTCTTGGTGTCATCGGAAATTGCTATTTACGAGCATTCGTAATGGTCCTTATACTGGAAGATTATCATTAACTCATGTCATGACTCGCGCACTTTGATTTTCTGACGAACACCGTCACACAGACAGTTGACGGGAAGTAAGGTATGTTGGGTGCGTTATGAGTGACATGTTGTTAATGGATAAGTCGAAGAAGGATTTTTCCCTTCCATTTATGGAAGTTGATACCTCGGCCCTTTTATTGAAATAGAACTGTCACATTAAAATCCATGGCTATGGTGTGAACGATGAGTTTATTTTAGGTAGTCAAAGAACGACGGATCAAGCATATTGGTTTATGACACTTCCATGAAACATGCTTTATGAGATATCCATACAAAGGTATTAAATTACACATTAAGCGTTTGTATGTGGTGATACGTCAATGTGGAGTCAACTTCTTTCTCTTGGGTGCCTTGACCCGTTTCTAGACAGTAATCTTGGACTTTTGGCAATCCCACCTAATGCCAATGAGAAAGAGGCCTAGAGGGTCACACACTAAGTGTATTCAAGTATCTCAAGTAGAATAAATATTATTCCCGTATGTGTTTTAATAATTTTTTAAGGAATCATAAATCGTTTTAATGATGGAGGAAGAAGGAAATGAAAAACAAGATATACACGTCGTGTATTAAAGATTACACGCCGTGTAATTTTTCATGGAAAACAAGTACACACCGTGTATTAATAATTAAACGCCGTGTAGATTTCTTTATGGAAGGAACAGAATAAATGAAAACAATATATACATGCTGTGTACATTGAATTTACACACCATGTAGTTTTCAATGAAAAACAAGTACACGCCGTGTATTTATTAATACAAGTTGTATAGTTTTTCCAGTCGGGATTTTGAGGATGTAATATTGTTTTAAATGATATTTATTATAATCAGTGTGGGCGCATGTCAAGGAATTAATTATTCGACATGGGGGTTTTAAATAACAGTCAATGAAATAAATAAAACGTGTAACGCATTTATTTATTGTCATAACACTATAACCCCACACACCCGATTATAAATATCCTCACAACCCCAACTCTTTTCCGACACCCAACATCTCTGGATAATTATTTCAAGGCCTAAAGAACCTCTTCCTCCAAGAAAACTCTCAAGACCAAGAGAGATCCTCTTCTATCGGATCAAGATGATCTAAGGAGGAAAACGAAAGAAAAGGTTTCTCCACTCTATCACCCGAAGAATCCTTTGGCGGCATCCCAAGATACGAGGTACACATGTAGATCGCCTCTAGAGGAAGTCTACACTTGGCTTCTACGACACAACGACGAATCACGTCGGAACGTGATCAAGAACATCAACGAAGAAAGAACACCCAAAAGGTATTTCTTTTCAATTGATTAAATTAATTATAATCAACCTGTAATGATCCTACTTTGTGGTCCGGGACTTTCTATTTATTTTTTCTATTTCTATGATTCGATCCGTGGAGACTGTCGTTTATCGTCGTATTGATCCCGGATTGATCATTTCTAATGAAAAAAAGCCAAGTGGGCACATCCACCCACACTTTTCTGCTATGCCTGGATCCTTCAAATGTTATCAGAGGGAAGTTACAACGTTGATTATAGTTAATTAATTTTCATTGATAATTTACGCATTTATATTTGATTCAATTCAAAATAAATCGTTCTATAAATCTGAATAAACGAGATATATTCTTTCTCCTTCATTTCTCTATTCATATCATAGAAACGACCTTTTAATTTTAATTTTTGATTAAAATAAAAACAGGGAACTCATCTGGAGGAGCCGGTATTTCAGTCTGTACAACACTGGATTACACAGCATGTAATTAAAACTACACGCCGTGTACTTAGGTTCAATGAACCGGCACTAGTCTTCCAAAATACGCCGTGTAAATTGAATATGCCTAAGTATTAATCACTCTGTGCTGACCCGAATTGAATGGCGCATGGGAACCAGAATACATGGTGTGTATGTTGGAACAACACGCCGTGTAGTCCATTTCAGCCCAGGTGAAACCATATACAAGGATAAGCTGTGTACCTCGTACACGGGATCGCCAGGCCGGTTACCACGTAACAAGGAAGTACACACCATGTATGATTTATCTACACACATTGTACTCCAAAATTTCCAAAGTAAAGAAAACACGCCAAAGCCCCTGGCGTGTAATTTGGATAAAGGGTGAAAAGAAATACACGTCGTGTAATTATAAACTACACGTCGTGTATTTTCCAGAAATGGAATTTCACCCAGTTTCCTCCAATGTACAAAGACCCATACCAGGAATATGGATGAGAAGAATCTCAAGTAAATTCAGAAAGGAATTTATGGTAATGAATTAATTAATTATAAGATCATAATTAATTAAATTCAAGCGCGGCTTATCCTAAATGAAATAACGGTTAAAAGAATCTGAATTCTAAATATGTGTAAATGACGTTGCATGATATGGATGATCATTAGCTAGACCAAAGACCCTTTGTATGTGTATGGTTTCATTTAAATTTATTTAATTTAAATTTGTTGGCCTACGAGCCTTCTTCCAATAAAATGTAGGGCCTGCATGCCCATGGTTTCTTTAATGTAAACCCATGTAATGGAGGATCTCCCAAGCCAGAGGAGAAGGTTCAAATCCCGAAGCCGAGGTGAAACCGACACAAGAATATACAAAGGTGGACAAGTGGGAGCTTCAAAACATGAACCATCAGGTTCAAGTTGTTTTCCCTAGGTCAGGGTTAGCTTATCAAAACTTCTAGATAATCTAACCAAATAGAAGCTCATGATCATGCCATTTTATTTTATATTTTTCTGATTGCATGGTTTATTTATTATGTATGTGTTGTCACGATCACATAATTAATAATATTATCAAGCATGCAAAGATGGAATAAAATAAAAACCGGACTATGAGTAAACATTATCAAAACAAGGTTAATCACTTAAGCAAGCATCACTTAATATTAACAAGCATGTGATAATGCGGAAACTATGCATAAAGGACTGAAATCCCTCAATACCATATTAAGTCAGACCAAGCCTTCCATTTCGTGATTAAGGGAAAGACTCAATAAAACTATGTGTTTGACCAACCCTTTTTGGGACACTTACTTTTATAAAGGAAGCCCTTATGAAAGGTTTCAGGTTGACATAACCATATTACATTAAGAGAAGTAGCCCTTGCTAGACATGGTGTAATATTGGAGGCTAGAGTTGAGGAAATCCAAGTAAGGATTTCAGGATTGGGGAGTCCACTCAACAGATCAAGGAACTATAAGCTCACAGTTGGCAAAGACCTTCCTACCTAAATACCTTCAAATAGCTTGACCAACCCATGTTGGGGTAATGCAATGGGGAATATGGATCCTTGCCATTAGAATGTCAAAGCAACTGGACATTCTGAGTTCAATGGTGAGGGACATTTGGACTTGATAATATAGTGGGAGAATTAATTCATTCATTCATTATTTCTCATAAATTGTAATCAAGAAAGTACTAATAAATCTTCTCTATTAAATTGTAGAATCAAGATGAAAAACTCATCAACCACATTTTCTCTACGATCAATACGGGATAAAGACTATATCCTCACCGGCAGTAACTTTTAGGAATGGTTTAGGCGCCTTTGGGTTATGCTACGCAATGAATGAAAGTTTTACGTGCTGGAGTCCTCACTTCTTGATTCTCCTGCCCTAGGGGTGAGTGATGAAGATTTCATGGTCTATGATCAACATTTTAATTATTTTCTCGACGTTCAATGTTTGATGCTATCATCGATGTCTAGTAATCTCATGAAGTCTCATGAAGACATGGATGCCTATAGCATGCTTGAGAACCTCTGTGGTCAATACTACGAGAGAGCAAGACATGAAAGTTTTGAGATCTCCAAGGCTCTATTTCAGAGCAAGCTTGGAGAAGGTGCCCCAGCTAGGCCTCATGTAGTCAAGATCATTGGCTACATTGAGCGCTTGGAGGTTCTAGGTTTTAAACTCCCTGAAGAACTGGGTACCGATCTCATTCTTGCATCACTCTCCCAGAGCTTCTCAAAATTTGTTGTTAATTTCAACATGAACAACATTGAGAAGTCTCTATCTGATCTTCTTATCCAAATTCTCCAAGTGGACAATGACATAAAGCGTGAAAAGACTTTTGTCCTTGTGGTAAATAAAAGGAAATGGAAGGTGAAGATATTTAAGCCCAAAGCTTCTTCAAGGCCTTCCAAGAAAAGAAAGATCAAAGGGGAGGAAAAGGAACATGATGCTATTTGTTTCGCATGTGGAAAGAAGGGCCACTGGAGGAAAAACTACACCCAGCCAAGGAAGAAAGGGGAAGATCCTGGTGCATTTGTTATCGAATAAAATCAATCTGTTTCTACTAATTCGGTATTAGATATTTCTTGTGGTTATAACATCTATATCCAAATACAAGAACCAAGTAGATTCAAGAAGATTGATTGAGGGGAGGTAGATCTATGAGCAGCCAACAGAGCTAGACTTGCTGTTGTAGCTGTCGGAGACTACCACCTCACGTTGCCAACTGGAATGATCTTTGTGTTAAAGGGATGTTATTAAGTGCTTTCTGTTTCTAAAAACAACATATCAGTATCCAGATTAGATACTGATGGATTAATGTTCATGTTTGGAAATGAATGTTGCTACTTTTATAAAGATAGCATTTGTTTTGGTAGGGCACATTTATATAACGGATTTATGTGTTAGACTACACAAACCAGGTAATGGCAATTGATGAAAAATTCAATTCTCATGACTCATAACACACCCAACTTTGGCATAACTATTTAGGTCATGTCAATGAGAAAAGATTGACAAAACTACATCAAGATGGGTATTTCGATTCTTTCGAACTAAAACCACTTGGTGTATGTCATGTGTGTCTACAAGGCAAAATGACCAAAGCCCCATTTAGTGGGAAAGGTGAAAGACCTTAAGAGCTTCTATAATTAGTTAACACAGATGTGTGTGGGCCATTTCAAGTTTAGTCAAGGGGTGGGTTCTCATACTTCATAACTTTTACTGATGATTTTAGTACATATGGATATATCTACTTAATGAGGTATAAGTCAGATTCTTTTGATCGGTTCAAAGAATACATCAATGAGGTTTAGAACCATCATGGTAAGAAGATTAAGAAACTCCGCTTAGACAGAGGAGGAGAATATCTTAATTATTACTTCAATGATTTCTTAAGGGAGTTTGGGATTCTATCTCCACTCACTCCTCCTTACACACCGCAGTGTAATGGTGTAAGTGAAAGGAAGAATCGCACCCTATTGAACATGGTGAGATCAATGATGAGTCATGCGAGTCATACATTATCCTTTTGGGGATATTCAATACAAACAGCAGCGCACATACTAAACCAAGTACCAACTAAATTGATAAATGGTATTCCATACGAGTTATGGAGTGGATGCAAATCCATGTTATCGAATTTACATGTGTGGGGTAGCGAAGCATTTGTTGAGGCCTCTTCAGGTAACAAACTTGCACCCTAAGGCACAAAGTGTATCTTTATAGGATATCCCAAAGAAACAAGGGGATATTACCTATACAACCCCTCAGACAAAGAGGTTACAGTGGCAAGAAACTCCATATTCCTTGAGAGGTAGCACATCTCCAAAAGAGATAGTGGGAGCGAGATAGACTTCGATGAAGTCGAGGATCAAGATACACAAGAGTTGGTACAAGAACAGATTCCACAAAGCCCCATGGAAGAACAATCTATTCCAGAGACACAAGAACTGCATAGAAGCACGAGAGAGGTGATATAACCAAAACGATATGGTTTTCTTGTCACCGAGGATGGTGACTCATTATTGGTGGACAATGATGATCCTCATACCTACAAGGAAGAAGTTGAAGGCACAGACATTGCTAAGTGGCAAGAAACCATGAATTCTGAAATGGATTCCATGTACCAAAACCAAGTCTGGATTTTGGTAGATCCTATAGTTGATGTAAATCCTATTGGTAATAAATGGGTATTCAAGAAGAAACTGGACATGGAGGGGAAAGTCAGCACCTACAAGGAACAATTGGTTGCAAAAGGTTTTAGACAGTGTCAACGAATTGACTATGATGAAAATTTTTCACCAGTTGTGATGCTGAAATCCATCAGAATCCTATTGGCCATTACCGCTTACCATGACTTTGAAATTTGGAAAATGGATGTAAAAATAGAATTCCTTAATGGGAACCTCCAGGAAGATGTCTACATGACACAACCTGAAGGGTTTGTGACTCCAAATGATGCCAACAAGTTATGAAATTTTCAGAAATACATTTATGGATTACAGAAAGCATCAAGGTCATGGAACATTCGTTTTGATGAAGCTGTAATGGAATTTGGATTTTTTTAGAACGAATGTGAGCCTTGTGTCTACAAGAGGTTGAGTGGAAGTGCAGTCGTTTTCCTAATAGTATATGTTGATGACATATTACTAATTGGAAACGAAGTACCTGTCTTACAGTCAGTTAAGGCATGGTTTCATAAATGCTTCTCCATGAAAGACATTGGCGAGGCAGCATATATTCTTGGGATCAAGATCCATCGTGATTGATCCAAAAGATTGATGGGCCTGAGTCAAAGTACATACATTGACAAGATACTGAAGAGATTCAGTATGGAACAGTCCAAGAGGGGATTGTTTCCAGTGTCACATGGCATTCATCTTTCCATGAAAATGTGTCCTCAGACACATGAGGAAAGAAAGAGAATGGCAAGTATCCCTTACACATACGCGATTGGGTCAGTCATGTATGATATGCTATGTATGAGGCCAGATGTTGCTGACGCATTAAGTGCGGTAGGGAGATATCAAGCTGATCCAGGAGACCGCCATTGCATGGTAGTCAAGACTATCCTTAAGTATCTGAGGCGTACTAAGGATATGTTCTTGGTTTATGGAGGAGAATAGGAACTAGTCATCAGAGGACATGTATATGCAAGTTACCAAACTGATCAAGATGACATGAAGTCGCAAACTGGATACATATTCAGTTTGTATGGAGGTGTAGTGAGCTAGAAGAGCTCACAGCAAAGTGTGGTGGCAGATTCTACAGTGGAGTCCGAGTATATCGCAGCTTCTAAGGCAGCTAAAGAAGCAGTATGGATGTGAAGCTTCGTCCAAGAGTTGGATGTAGTACAGAGCAGTAAATATCTAATCACACTCTATTGTGATAATATTGCAGCGGTGGAACTTGCTAAAGAGCCAAGGTCACATCAACGGACAAATCACATGCTTCAGAAGTATCATCTCTTGAGGGATTTTTCTTAGAGAGGTGAAGATGCAGTGAGCAATATTTCCACGGAAGACAACATGGCGGGCCCCTTGAATAAATCCTTGACTCAGCAGAAACATGATCATCATGTGAGGTCTAGTGGACTAAAAGTAGTAGGCAATTGGCTCAAGTCCAAGTGGGAGTTTGTAAGGGTTGGTGTCCTGAGAACCAACTATTTTGTACTTTTATTACATAAATGTTCACTTATTATATATTTTTCATTGTTTTTCATGACTATAATATAATAATGTCCTAGAATATTTGTTGCATTGATAAGGTCATGGAAGATCCCTGCTATGATGAGAACCTTGAAATGCTATAAAAAATATTCTTAAATAAAGTTATATGGTTGGATGATATACTATGATAGGACACATAGTATAAAGACTATCATGTGCAAGTACTCGTAAGAAAACGAGACTCTTTCTCATGAAGTTCGCACATGGTAATCTCTAAGATGGGAGATTATGAGAACAGACCCGCCAGTAGCAATTCCGCATGTCTTGGTGTCATCAGAAATTTCTATCTATGAGCGTGTGTAATGGTCCTTAGACTGGAAGATTATCATTAACTCATGTCATGACTCGCGCACTTAGATTTACTGATGAAAACCGTCGTGCAGACAGTTGACGGGAAGTAGGGTATGTTGGGTGCGTTATGAGTGACATGTTGTTATTGGATAAGTCGAGGAAGGATTTGTCCCTTCCATTAATGGAATTTGATATCTAGGCCCTATGATTGAAATAGAACTGTCACATTAAATTCCATGGCCATGGTGTGAACGAAGAGTTTATTTCAGGTAGTCAAAGAATGACAGATCAAGCATATTGGTTTATAACACTGCCATGAAACCTTCTTGATGAGATATCAAGACAAAGGGATTAAATTACATAGTAAGTGTTCGTATGTGGTGATACGTCAATGCGGAATGAACTTCTTTCTCTTGGGTACCTTGACCCGTTGCTAAACAATAATCTTGGACTTTAGGCAAACCCGCCTAATGCCAATGAGAAAGAGGCCTAGAGGGTCACACCCTAAGTGTATTCAAGTATCTCAAGTAGAATAAAGATTATTCTCGTACGTGGTTTAATAATTATTCAAGGAAGCCTAAATCATTTTAATTATGTAGGAATAAGGAAATGAAAAACAAGATATACACATCGTGTATTAAAGATTACACGCCGTGTAGTTTTTCATGGAAAACAAGTACACGCCTTGTATTAATAATTACACGATATGTAGTTTTCTTTATGGAAAGTAAATTAATAAATGAAAACAAGATATACACGCCGTGTACATTGAATGTACACACCGTGTAGTTTTCAATGAAAAAAAAGTACACGCCATGTATATATTAATACACGCCGTGTATTTATTAATACACGCCGAGTAGTTTTTCCTATCGGGATTTTAAGGATATAATATTGTTTTAAATGATATTTATTATAATCAGCGTGGGCGCATGTCAAGTAATTAATTATTTGACCTGGGGGTTTTAAATAAGAGTCAATTAAATAAATACAATGCATAACACGTTTATTTATTGTCATAACTCTATAACCCCACACACCCGATTATAAATATCCTCACAACCCCAACTCTTTTCTAACACACAATATCTTTGGAAAATTATTTCAAGGCCGAAAGAACTTCTTCCTCCAAGAACGCTCTCATGACCGAGAGAGATCCTCTTCCATCGGATCAAGACAATCTAAGGCGGACAACGTAGGCAAAGGTTTCTCCATGCTAGCACCCGGAAAATCCTTTGGCGACATCCTGAGATACGAGGTACATGTGTGGATCACCGCTAGAGGAAGTCTACACTTGGCTTCTGCGACGCAACGGCGAATCACATCGTAATGTGATCAAGAACATCAACAAAGAAAGAACACCCAAAAGGTATTTCTTTTCAATTGATTAAATTAATTATAATCAACCTGTAATGATCCTACTTTGTGGTTCTGGGACTTTCTATTTCTTTTGTCTATTTCTATGATTCGATCCATGGAGACTGGCATTTATCGTCGTATTGATCCCAGATTGATCATTTCTAATGACAAAAAGCCAAGTGGGCACATCCACCCATGCGCTTCCGCTGCGCCCGGATCCTTCATTCATCACAAGAAGAATCAAAACATGTAAATAATGGAGATATTATAATTGAAACATAATCATACTAAATAATGTCATCATATATGGAAAATAGTTTTGACAAAACACTTGAAAATAATTCTTGAGGAAAATATCCTTTCTTCTTCAAAATCATTTTCATTTCACATAATGCTATTCAATTTTAAAAGAAAATGATTTTCTTGAAAATAATCATTAAATCTTATAGAGGAAGCTTCATCATAATTAGGAATTATGAAACTTAAAAAATCTGTTCATTCCGTATAAGTTAAAAAAGAATTCTTTTCATATTTTTGTCGGAAAAGTCAAAAAGTTCCTCGTATGGTAAACAAAAGAAAAATTCCTTCCATAACACAATGTAAAAGTCAAAGAGGGGTAAACATGACTTTAAACATACATTTAATAATATTAAACACTTTATGAAAAATAGTTTTATGGACATGGATGAAAAATATAACCCCAGTAAATACTTACGTATAAGCAATCTAGGATAAAAAAAATGAGATTTGCAAAAATTATTCCTTACCTTAAGTCCAATTACTTCCGTATGTGTCTGAGACTCCTGTATAGTGTGTTTAAACATATTATTTCCTTTTAACATAACCATAATAATATTTATGATATCATATATGATTCACTTATGACTTTATATTACCCGTTCTCTTGTAAATTCCATGTTAAAGCAGCGTTTTGGGTACAATCGTTTCATTTATCGTACGTATTTCGAATTGTTTCTCTTGATATTATTACATATATATAAATTTAATTGATTCCAGAATGTAAAACATGATTTATATATAATATATGTTCATTATATAAATATATATATGATAGATCGGTAAATGGAATGAAATACACCGTTCATGGAGACGGTAGGTCGTACGTACACATGAACGCTGTTTTCATTTCCTTATTGAATTGAATGGAATTAAGTAAATGAAACATATATTTACATAACTCCTGTACAATTTTTATGTAATATATTTCATGATTATTTATTATATATACTTTATAATCGTACTTGAATGGTTAATCATGGAAAATGAATCTCATCGCGTTCGTGGAGTCGGTAGTCCGTACGTACGCACGAGCGACAATATCATTCTTTTGATATTAAAATTGTATATAATTGGATGGTATATCATATATACAGAATAATCATAATGTTATATTTATTATTTATATCATTTATACTCATTATTATGCCCATCCAAAAGATGAAATGTTTGAATAACAAACTACACCACGACGTGGAGACGGTAAGTCGTACGTACACATGTGTGGTGACTTTTTCATTCACAGGATGGATAAAATAACTAATATGTTTGTACAATTTTTATAATAACATCACAGTATATAGAAGATACTGGATTTATTATTTTAGAATGGAAACAAGGAAGAAGGAGGAAGTGGAAGAAGAAAGGAACTTGAAATATGTGGTGAGATATTTACCTCTTCTTCGGGTTCTTCCTTTTGATTTGACCGAAAGGGATCCTTAGGTAGGATTTTTAACTAAATTAATGCATCTAGGATGAAGGGAGGAATTTTAATAGGGTATTTGGTCCTGGGTTGGACGATCCACATGTCATTGGAGGGGTGAATTAGAGAGAAGGGTGAGTACCCTTTTATAAGAGGGGTGAGGGGCACCTTAGGAAAAACTTAAAATATTATTTCATAATAAATTAATATTCCATTCATAATGGCTCCAATGGGACTAATTTTGAGTCTAGTTTGGGTATGGGTCTAAATCCGCTCAAAAAATAGGTTTTAGACAAGTTTAGGTCACCTTTTTAACCTTATCATTTGGATTTAACTCTAACATAAATAATTTATCTTTTACCGTGTCTTCTTGTATTCTTATACTAAATGGTTAATAGACTTAATATTAACTTACAAAAGAATCTCAATTGTTTCATTAATGTCATATATATTATTATATAAATCTTTTTTCCGATCCATAGATTTTTAGGACCATTATATCAATTAATAATAAAATATTGTTTTTAGAACCTTTTTTATGTCAATTTTGACACTATTTGGTATTTTGTTTTTTTCTAAATTCATAACAGCATTATTACTTCAATACAAATTCATCGAACAAACCCTAATATGTTATATTAACCAATAATATTAGTTTAATTCATAAAACTTCTCAAATTACATTTATTTGGGTATTTATGATATCAATTATGTTAATATTTCATTAATAAGTTAATTACTGCATCATCATTGTGTCATAAATAAATTAAAATATTTAAAGTCTAAAAAATATAAATAAAAACCCATTTTATAGGAAATATGTTTATATTTATAATTATTATTTACAGTTGTATTTATCTTATGCCTAACCCTATATTAAAAATGTTCTAGTTATTAAACATTGATTTTAACTAGTTTTTCTCTTCTTTAAATAAAATAATAATAAATGTCCTAATCTAATCCAAGTTCACCTGAAGGGTAATATATTATTCCTAAGGATTGTTTTGGTCTGATTAAACTTATCCAATAGAATTAGGACATGTGTTAGGGTAATACAAATATCATTTTTAGCCTTAATTTCCCTATTTACTTTTAATCGTGGTAAATAAAAGTAAAAAGATACTATTCTACAAAAATTATTTTTATCTTGTTGAACCACATTTTACTTACTGATATCAACAATGTCTCTTTGATTTTTGAAATTCCACTCACAGAAGCGGTAAAATTGTGTTTTATGTAAATTTTCAAATGCTCCTAGGAGGTGGGTAAAAGACGCTAAAAATTTCAATAAAATTTTTATATATCTAAAATTCTTATAAATTTGCTCCAATGAATTACATTGTATATATATCAGTATTATGTATCTATTTTGACCTAAAATAAATTTAAATAAAATATATTATTATTTAAATAAAAATTCGGTTCTAACCAATAACTCAGTGTTTTCACTATTCATCAAAAATTGAAACTTTTCAAAAAAACACCCAAAATTCATCGTAGGCTAATTTTGATATTCAGAATCTAGAAATAAAGTCCATTTTGAAGGATAAAATATATAAAATTTCAAAATGTATTTATTACTATTCATAACTACTAGTTTATATAATATTTTAATAACATATCGGTGTTTAGTGAAACTCGGTATTGCGTACAACCCAAGCTATCGAGGAAGGTTTCTCTTGCGTGTAACCCAAGTCAAGAATAGGGTTGTGTATACAACAAGCTAATACGGTGTTGTGTATAGCTCAAGATAATCTTGGTGTAACATACAACACAAGAAATAAAAGAAATTAAAAATAATATTTATCATAAAATCTCGGGGTGTTACAATATTACATTTCATTAACTATGTATTCCATGATTATTATTAACATTGGATTCATAGTGACACTATGATCTTCAATATTGGGTCCCTTCACAAAACAAACCCCCTGTATATATATTGGAACGACATACATAGGTAAAATTAATACATGAACTACATGGGGATTTAATCATTCATAAAATTGAGGAATTTTCACACCAGATTCTATGTGGGTATAAATGAAAAAAAGACCATAAAAATGTTTCCACCTATGTATGGCTTAAATTAACATAGATAATTTCTATATAATAACTATGGGTTCCTTGATTCTTTTTACCAAGTGATTTGTTGTGATTACCATATGCTAAATCATCGATCAATTCAAAATAAAAAAAAAGATAATATTTCCCATAAAAAATTTAGGATAGAAGCATATATGGAATTTTGATTCTAGGAACTAATAGTGGATTGATTATTTATAATCACCAAATACGCAGTGATACCTAGATCTCAAATTGGGTTCCATCGACAGCATATATAAATATGTACCCCTCACTACACATGGGTTGATCCTTTATAGGGAACCTTCATAGATATATTTGTGTCTTGATTCCTATTATCACATGATACAGAGTTGCAACCAAATCTATAATCAATGGACTAACTACAATATTAAAACAAATTCTCTCAATTCATTAGAACTCAAGTTTGGTGAATAATTTCTATATAAAAACTACATGTTTCTTGATTTCTAATGCTAGAGGATACATAGTGTTACTTGGATCTCAAATCTTTATTCTGGCCATAACATAATGATAAAATTAACCATCACTAGACATTAGTCTGATAAGTTACCAATTGAGATTTATCATCACTATAATGATTGTTTATTGATGAGGACATGTTTTTTGAGGGATTATATCTAATTCCAAAATATGAGTACCGGTACATTTTCCAAGTTATGAAATCTCACATGACCTAATTTATTGTCAATTTTCTATTATTTATCATGAGGAACATGACTTAGGTGAACTCAGGGAACCTAAAAGTTTCATTGTCCAATTATATTGATGTTTGTTATATCAAAATACAGGGAATAAGTTACTTGCCTCAATATGAAATGTTTCACAACAATGTACTTGTCTTAAGATGTGAAACTATACGACATGAGGTCAACACATTTATCATATCATCACAATGGGATATTTTATACTTGAGAGTCGCATGTTTTATCCACTCAACCTGAAATATCATCAATATACACTTTAATAATATTTATTCTTAAGAAACCCTTTTTGAATCTTATATTGTCCATGGAATTACTAAACACCATCATCACCTGAGTTGATATCAACCAATTCATCAAGGTTATTTTACACTCATGTAACACCATGGATCATGAGCTCCATTTATCTTAGTTCTCCCTTATATCATACTCGTAACAGGGAAATGTAAATACAAAGTGAAACCAAATTGATTATAATTTGAATTACTCAATTCTTATGAAATTTCATATATATGGTGTTTTTGTACTAGGGTAGAGGCCCCCTTCTTCTTAGGTGTTATAATCCTGACTTCATAGAATATATGATTCTTCCATTATAATTGGTTGACCTGAAACCATTAGTTTTCACCTATAGTTAACTATGATATTCTTGGGTCATGATTTATTTTTCCCATAACACGACCATTGAAGATGATTTGGATACACTATTTGTTACAAATATTTCATTATGCTCATTTCAAAGGAAAACTATGACATATTATTCTTGTACCACTTTTTCTCAAGGTATTCATCTTTTATAGAGACCCAATTTCATTAAATCAATTATTTCTCCGAGAAATATGACCATACCATGTGATGTTCAACTATAATGATGGTTTCTTTGTCAGGAGATTTAAAAATTCATGATCGTTTCATCCCCACCACAAAACACTACAATATGAAGACCATCACCCATCATCACCACTTACCAAATAATCTCTATATAATGAACCTACTAAAAAAATCTTAGGTTACATACATCATTATTATATGAACCTCATTCTACAAATAACACTTCAAATTATGATCACATCATGTTGCTCCAAACCTACCACATCCATTTGAATGAATAAAAGATCCATTTTTTTAACATGTATGATATGGTTCTACATAATATCTTTATACTAATTAAAATGTTTCATATAAGACCTCCAAGATGTATCATATGATCATAGTCAAACACAACATCATCTCATTTGAGTTTATCACCATAGAGTGATTCAAAATTGTCATTGGAATGAGTGTCTCGTACCATTAATCATAACCCAATAACCATGATACTTGATTAAAAACATTTAGAAATATTGATCAATAAGACTATAGAGAATTAAAGACACTATAAATCCTAATTATGTAGTTTTTTAACTCTATCATAATCTGATGTGTATGTGCATCATGAGTATATAATGTATGAATATTTTAAAAAAATTTATGACAGTAAACATTATCCTTTTATAGTTCAACTAAAAAGACTCAAAATTACTAGTGAAAGAAGCCTCTAACTGGTAAGAAAGAAAACCCTTAATAGGTGTTCAAATTTGTAGTTAATTCTCTATAGACTAGACGTTGTCATTATGAGGTTTATGAAAATGTAACATCATAAATAAAAATTCATAAATATCCTATTTTTCGTTTGTTTCCCCTACTGGAGGCATATCCAAGCTTGTTGGACCCCTTATTAAGGAAGAAGTAAGAATAATGAGTTATGACATATCCTTTCCAAAATAACAAAATGACGCAACTTTTAGGGTTCTCAAAACCTACTTGAATATTTCATTTTCCAAAAACCACCTTCCCATATTTGTTGTGTTATCTCACAAAACAAATTCCATATGTTGATAACTATATACATGAACCCCATAGGTTTGAGATATTTCGTCAGGTTATTCCCAATAATATATTGGTAGTAGGCACTAGCTGTTCTAAAAGGACCCCACTAAGATTCGATTGAATAACACAATTTGAAATAGATTTTTCTTAGAGGATATTTTCCCCTATTGGAAAGGTCCCCCTTAAGTCATTGTTCTATGTTTATAGCTATGGTGTAACACCCCAAGCTTCCACGGTACGTTTCCCATTGAATAATACAGTAGCTTGTGTTGTACCCAACTTGGAGTTTTAACACACCACATCCAATCAAACTAGCCATTATGAATAGTAATACCCACTTTTTGAAATTTTATAAATTTTATTTTTCAAAATGGACTTCATTTTTGAATTTGGAATATCAAAATTATCTTTGGGTGAATTGTTGGTATTTTTTTGAAAACATTCAATTTTTGAAGAATAGTGAAAACATTGTGTTACTGTTTAAAATAGATTATTTATTTAAATAATTAGTAATATTATTTTAAATTATGTTAGGTCAAAATAGATACATAATACTTATATAATTTTAATGTAACCCATTGGAGTCATTTTATAATATGTTTAGATATACACAATTTTGTTGAACTTTTTATCGTCTTTTACCCACCCTCTAGGAGCATTTACAAATTTGAATAAAACAAAATATTAATTCTTCTATTAGTTGAACTTCAAAAATACAAGAGACATAGTTGACATAAATATGTAAAATGTGGTTCAATAATATGAAAATAATTTTTGGTGGATAGAAACTTTTGACATTTGTCTACCATGGTTAAAAGTATATTGGGTAATTAATGGTAAAATGATGTTATAATTTACCTAAAAAATGTCCTAATTCTATTTTATAACTGTAATTCGACTAAAAACAACCATAGGAATAAAATATTATCCTTTTGGTCCATTGGTATTAGATTAGGACCTTAGTATTAATTTATTTAAAGTAGAGTTAAAAGAGTTAAATTCAAAGTTTAATAATTAACCATTTTAAATAAAGAGTTGGCCACAATATAAATTAGACTATAAATATTCATAGTAGGATAAAAATATTTCCTACATAATATTGTTTTATTTATCATTTTTAGCCATTAAATAATTTAATTTATTTATGACACAATGATGATGCAGTAATTACCTTAATAATGAAATATTAAAATAATTGATATTATAAATATTTAAATATATGTAAATTGAGATATCTAGGAATTAAACAGATTTTATAGGTTAATATGACATGGTAGGGTTTATTAAATAAATTTTATTAGAAGTGATAAAGTATTTATGGCTTTCAAAAAAATCTAATACTAAATATTGTCAAAATTTGCATATTTGAGTTTTTAAAACAAATACTATATTATTAATTGGTATTGTATTCCAAAAAATCTATGGATCGGCCAATGGACTTAGATAAGGTTATATATATTAATAATTCATCAAATTGGGTTCTTTTGTTTTTTTATTGTATTTTTATTAACCATATATTATTAAAATACAGTTTGACATGGTAAATGTCAAACAATTTAGCTAAGAGTTAAATCTAAAAGATAAGGTTAATATGTGACCTAAACCTATCCAAAACCTATTGATTGAAAGGTTTTAGACCCCTAACCTCCTTAGACTCTAAATAAATTACTTTGGAGACATTAGAAATAGAAAATGATTTTATTATAAAATAATATTTCAATCTTATCCTAAAGTGACCCTCACCTCTCTTATAAAAGTGTACTACCCCTTCTCTTAATTTCACACCTCCAAAGCCATTTCGGCAATTTCCTGCCCAAATATTCTACCAACATTCCACCATTAAACCGAGACGCCTTTCATTGGTCAAAAATCCAACCTAAGGAGCCTTTTCGATCAAATCAAAAGGAAGAACCAGATGAAGAGGTAAATATTTCCTCAGCACTTTCTAGTTATTTTCTTCATCAACATCCTCTTTTGTTTTTGTTTCCTTTATAAAATAATATCTCTAGTATCTTCTATATTTTGTGATGTTATTATGAAAATATTACAACCATATTCATTATTATATATATCATATGAATGACAATGTCACCATATATGCGTACATGTGGATTATTGTCCCCACGAACATGATGAGATTCATTCCCCATCGTAATAATTCAAGAGAAATTTTCATTTTATGATTAATAATATTGTTTATGAACATAATATCATTATGTATATGGATCAAATACATCTTATCCATAACAAACATGACTTACATAACCAATCATATAAAGGAAACGAACCAGTTAACACCCGAAACGATGATACTACTAAAATATTATAAACAAAGAAATATTATAAGATCATATATGATATAATATTTATGTATATGATTTTTGTTTAATTTAATATATTTGTTTCAACTATTATACAGGAGTTTAACATACCATCAACTAATATAAACTACAAGGTAAAGGTTAATTCTTCATTCTCAATATTTTTTGAGATTGTTTATGGATAAGTTTTTGCATGGACATATTTATTATCCATGTCCATGTTTTATAAAAAATTTTTAAATGTGATTCTATTTAAGGTAATCTTTTTTAAAGCATCATTTGAAATGTTTTAAATATTTAATCTTTTAAATCATTTTCATTAATATTCATGTTTTCAAAAAGTTTTTTTAAGTATTTATTTATTTATACATGAATGTTTTAAAATTGTTAATTCCATTCAAAATTTTCAATGTTGTAGTGGACACGTTGATTCATAAATTTCATTAAATGTATTCCTTTCTAAATTATATGACTTTTAATTTTTTTCATGAAAATGGGATATTTCTCTTACAATGTTTTACAAATCATTTTCATCTATGTCAGCATCCTTGTATAGATTTTAAACTTGTTTGTAGTTGATTTATTATGATTCAAATCACCCAAATTTTATTGATGGTTTTGAGGAATGTTTGACTCTGGATGTGTTATTTTTATTGCATTCATTGTTTATAGATAAAGTATTGAAATTTCATGTTCTTGTTTTAATATGAATGTTAATGTTATGTATAAACCTTTTCATATTTGGAAAGCATTGGACTTTGTAAGTGATTGGGGGATCCCTTTATAGCTCTAAGAAGCATCGGTAGATCTCATTCTACAAACTAGTGTCTTGGTAGAAGGCCTTGAAAAAATCTTATTTCTAGTCTTGGAACATGGCCTTAACTATGTGGTTATGAAGTCTGGTATTATGGATTCCATCATTATGAAAGTGGATATTGATATTGTATGTGATTATTTATTAAGTAGAATATACATGTGAATATGTAAATGGAATTATTTGATTTTATATTTTCCATATTATGTTGAAGTGAAAGTTTAAAATGTTTTTTTAGTCTTATAATTGCATTAAATGTTTATGATTATTTATGAATGTTTCTACTATATTGTTATACTTACTGAGAATCTAAGGTCACCCATTTCTATGTTTTCTTTTTCCTAGTATGTGAAGAAATATTTTATGGTCGACCATGAGGGATAGGATAAGGCTATACGTGTGGTTAATGTGGAGAAAATGGTGTTGGTGTTTTTATTTAATGATGTAATGTAAAACTAATTAATATATCTAGTACTTACAAGGTTACTACATTGATCTGTCTATCAGGACATGATTCCTTGTATCATGCCAATGTTATGTAACAATGCACCGACTCTGGGTAACTGGGGTTAGGGAATTATAGTTTCTATCATAGGAATTTTAGTATAATCCATGGAATCAATAAATCACTTTCAGGATATGATCATGTAGAAGTGGATCTAACACAGATGTACTTAAGAGTTAAAACACTAACAAGGTGTTTTGGGCTTGACCCGGGGTTTCCTGGTACACGACAACAGGCCATTCTACACTCTTGGTTATGACACTCCCGGTGGATATGCATTGGATAATCCAATTTTTCTTTACAAACAATTATGAAAGATTTATGAGTGTATACCTCCTAAAAAATGTGTTTATGATTATGAACTATATATGTATTGTTTAATTTATGTTAATTGTTTTACAAGTCTGGAATTATGTATTGTGATTCATAATATAATATAGTGCAAGACATTGTTTAGAAATGGAGCCTAATTGAAGGTATGGAAACTGTATAAATGCATGAAATCAATCTAGGGATTTCCCTCCTACTCAAGATAATTATAGTGGGGATGGAGATGAAACTGGTGTTGATAAGCTTATCCCCATACTGGGACTACTCACTCAGGTTATGAATAATAAAATTATTTCTATGGAGAACCCTAATCCACAACACGGAGGATCAATGTTAGACTACTTCATGTGGAAAACCCCACCAACATTAAATATAAGTACAAATCCATTAGTTTCCAAGAAATGCATAAATTAATTAGAGAAAATATATCATGCTTTGTGGAGTAGTGAAATTAAAAACGTTGTCATGGAAGTTTATCGCCTAACAAGAGATGGAGATCAATGGAGGTCATTAATCAAGAACACAAAAGAAAGATTAAGAAGTATTGAACATAGAATTGAGAGAGATTAAATATATTTTCTTAGAAGGATACTTTCCTCGTGACCATCAAGCGGATATGGAAAGATAATTTTTGAGTCTGAGGAAAAATGAGGATGGGAATGTCACAAAGTATGAGCCTATCTTTACACGGTTATCAAGGAATGCCAAAAATTATATACATAACCTGAGGAGTAATATTGATCGACTATTTGATGGGTTAAATCCATTTATCTATCAAGAATTTGTCTCACAATCCATCTCATCGTATAAAGATATTGTCTCATGTGCTATCAAGATAGAAAAGGAATTCTTTAAGTCTTATGACTTCAATGAAGAGAATGAAAAGAAGAGATCTTCAGATCACTCATGAATTGGAAATAAGGGGAAGAAGGAAAAAACAGTACATCTCTCTTATGGTAAATGTAATGGCCTGGACCTCTCTGGTCCATTACATTGTGAAAATGTGGTTTTGAGGTGTTTCTGGAGGTCAAGGTGACTTATCCCACACACTTAGCCCGATTTTCCAATTTCATGAACAGTAATATCAATGAGGTTCATAGAACTGTTCAATCGGTGAGGTTCAGTGAATAGTTCTATCAGTGAGTATCACTTAACAGTGTTCTATCAGTGAGGTTCTATGAATGGTGTTCTATTGGTGAGGTTTAGTGAACAGTGTTCTATCGGTGAGGTTCAGTGAACGGTGTTCTATTAGTGAGGTTAAATGAACAGTGTTCTATCGGTGATATTCCGTGAATAGTGTTTTATTGGTGAGGTTCATTGAACAGTGTTCTATCAGTGAGGTTCAGTTAACAATGTTCTATCGGTGAGGTTCAGTGAACAATGTTCTATCGATGAGGCTCAGCGAACAGTGTTTTATCGATGGGGCTCAGCGAACAATGTTTTATCGATGAGGATCTGTGAACAGTCTTCTATCGATACGGTTCAGGGAACAGTGTTCTATCAGTGAAGTTCATTGAATAGTGTTCTATCGGTGAGGTTCAGTGAACAGTGTTCTATCAATGACGTTCAGTGAAAAGTGTTCTATCAGTGAGGTTCAGTTAACAGTGTTCTATCGGTGGGGTTTAGTGAATAGTGTTCTATTAGTGAGGTTCAGTGAACAGTGCTCTATCAGTGAGGTTCGTGAACAATGTTCTATCGATGAGGTTCTAACGGGGAGGTTCATGAACAGTGTTCTAATATTGAGGTTCATGAACAGTTCTTCCAGCTTCCTACAAATTTTCTCCTTTGACGTTTCCTTTGACGTAAAATACATTTTAAGCCATATTTTAAGGGCTCTTATGGTTGATTCAAAGACCATAAATCCTATATTAATTATTCTTATGGCTCGGGATGTTTTTACATGGCCAAAACACGTGGTTTGATGTGATCCTATTTTAGTGGGGAATTAATTGTATCTTAAACCGTCGCCCCATTAGATCTTCAAAAAGGGACAAGATATATTCCTACCTTGTTCTTTCTCTTTGTTCTCTGTTATGAGATGCTAGAACCTTTCAATCCTTCCCGTAGGAGTTGCACAATCAAAATTTACCCCTTTGATTGGTTCTGCTCTATTTTGATGCAACCAAGTTGTATCGATCAATCATTGATATAAGGTATGCTTTATCATCATTAGTTTGGGGACCATCGCCTCATGTTTCTCCTTTCCGTACTATAGCATGTAATATCCATTATTTTAATGGGGTTTTTATTGGCTTTGGTTGGTGCTGTCATATCGTGGAATCCCCGGGTGGATGCAGTTGTCGCGAGAGGAGGATCGTGACCCGTTGTGTGGATAAAGAATGTGAGAAACTGTTCGAGGTAGTGGATTTTTTTCATCTCTTTATTTTATGTTAAATGGTATCTTTATCATGTTTTCTCTCACTGGATGACAATGTAATTGAAATAATAAATATTTGAACTGGATAAATAAATTGATATCGATCCTATGTTATTGCCTCTTGTTTTTTCTAGATTGTGTGATATTTATGATTTTTCTTGATGGAAATCAGAAAAGAACGTAAACCAGGAATAATTGATAATTGTTTGGCTAAAGATAAATAGGCATGTAAATGAATTTGGTTCTTGTTGTAATTTGATGTTAATAAAATTAGTGCAGTAAGAATGTTTATTTATTTATAATAACTTACTTGTTAGGTTTCCCGAATTTGGAATCAATGAATAATAAATCGGTTAATCCAAGAAGGAATAAAGAACCGGTGGTTGTTAAAAGATAATTTCATGTAGGGTTCTGAGTTACCCTCATGTTTGTTTAAGGGCCAAGATCCCAATTTTAAATATGTTTGTTTTACTGCTTCTTGTGTTTTGATGTGAGCATGGTTTTTGTGGTAATATTTGAAGGCATGGAGGCCTTTTTGTTATGGGAAAATATGATGCCTAGAGTGGCGAGATTCATCGGTTTATGCCTATGGGTGTCATGGAGGACACTAGGGATGATGTAATGGAATGGATGTGATTGACGGATGCTTGGTAATTTTGATTGGTGGTTTATCTGCTTTACTTTTCCCCACTACTCAAGGCAGCTGGTCTTACTTACCCTTCTTTTAAAAGAGGAAAAGAAATGTGGGGTATGCCATGTGCTTTCTGTGTTTAGCTTCTCAAGGAAGTATGGGTATATGCTCTATCTAATAGCGGTAAAGACTCAACGGGTAATACATATACTCACTGTGTTGATCCCCCTTGTGTTTCGTAGCATATAATGTTTTTCTAGAATGCATCAGAATGTGGGAAAGTATTCTTATAATGAATAATTCAATAAATGGCGTTAACCCATGGGGAAGGAGATGCTGGAACATAATGATGAGGTTGTAATTTTTGAAGGAATAGTTGACATTGGGTGTGATGCTAATGAAATTTAATGTGGAATTGTTCATGGTAAATTACTGTTTAAAAAATTAATTAACGTAAAGTGGACCAAATAAAATGGGAATGAATTAATCTAATAAATCTCTTTAAATGGTTGTGTGCTTATAGGATTCCTAGTCTTAGAAGTAGAAGACCGACGTCTGAGAGATGTTTGTTTCAGTTGTGTTTAAGTCTAGGTTATGACCATAGTGTGGTTGTGAGATATAGTATATCCTACACTTTTTGTGTTTCTATACGCTAATCCACCCTGTCATTAAGGGAAACTGACGCCCCAGGGATTCTGAGCCCTGGGGGTGTTTTCCCCAGCATTTTGGTGGGAAGATGGATGGCTGACTAGCCCCTTTGCCCCCACTGTCATCTCTTGGTAGTTAATTTTTCTGGAAGAAGCATTGGTTATTTTCCCCATATATGTGTGTATAGGGTTGTAATGGGTTGTAGTTAGGCACACACATATATTATAGATATAATTTTCAATGTACTACTATAGGTGTAACGTGTATAGACTGTGATGGCTTGAGGATCCTTACTCAGTGTATGGGTTGTGAGGCTCGAAATATAATACCCGACGTATGATACACGTTATGCGAGCTTTGATGGCTCCCAGAAACCACCTGGTTACTTTGGTGTGTGGATGTGGTGGTTTTATTGCATGAGGTGCATATTGTGGTGCTTCGCCCAGGTGTCTGCGGGCAAGTCTTTTTGGAGAGAGACTCTCAGGACCTGAAACATTGGGGAAAAAAGGCAAACCAGTGGGGTAGTAGTAGGGTACCCTTGATATTATTTATTATATGATATATTCTTATTTTAATTACATGGTGAGAGTAGCCATGGTGATGCTGCAAACTTAGTATACCTTTTTATGTGACGAGTTAGTTTCACTTGTTGTTCATTGTGCTATAGCATGCAATCTTTACTTTTTCACGAGAGGATTCAGGGATAATCCTACTGAGTATACTGTTATACTCACCATATGTATATATTAACTATTTTTTCAGGTCACATGGAGTAGGTTGGAGGTCAGGATGGGGTTTACTAGTTTGTGGTTGCAGGAGCTGTTCAGGCTAGTGGTTGCTGTTATTTTTACATTCTATTATGTACATGTTGTTTTTCCTTTTCAATTGTAGTACTTTTGAATGGCATTACATATGTGCACTTGGGATTCTTCTATATTTCAGTTTTGAGTTGGAGTTGGTTGGTGTCTATATTTTCTCTCTCTTCTACATGTGTTCTCTTAGAGTGTAATGCCTCCGATTTGTGAGTTTATTATGCCCTCGGTTCTAGTCGCCAACCCGGGGCCTACTAGAGGCGGGACTCTGGGGGGTCATTATCTCCCTTCTCATATTGCCAACCAAGGAGGGGTACACTTTGTGGGGAGGGGGTCGTGACAGAGTGGTATCAGAGCTCTGGTTGAAGGATAGGATGGAGTTTGGAGTTAGGAACAGGTGAGGTTACATGGGTTGGTAGGGCAATGGTGTCATTCTTGTTTAGTATGTGAGGTAAACACTAGAGACTGGCTGAGACATAGGCGTTTAGGCCCACCTATGATCATATGTACAGGCCTTTATGTTTACAATGGCTACTAAACAAGGTGATACTAGTTTCAGGGTAGAGACCTAGGAAAGGATCATGCATCATTTTTCATTGTGCATGTATTTGAATGGGTAGACATTGAGATAGTTTAACCTAAAATCAATAAAAGAAAAAAAAATTAATTAATTAATGTTGAGTCTTCCATATTCCATGTTTAGGAACTCTAATAGTTGTTATTTTATAGGTATAGCTCCAGGTTGACGTCCTCTTCAGGTTTGCACCGAAAATGTCCAGCAGGCTATTCCAGCAGATCGCCGTAGGGTAGAGGTTGTTGACGACAAAAATTGGAGGAATTAACTTAGAGATTTTCAGTGCCAGAGTCTGTAGAAGTATGAGGGATCTGTTTTAGATGTAGTCACGAAAGATTGGTTAGAGGAGGTCAAGATCAGATTCAGTTCGATCTGTGCTCAGAAGGATCACTGGGTGTCCATGATTGTGACGATGCTGCGTGGAGCATCAAGGTAGTGGAGGTTCTTGTTCCTGGGGGATCGTGAGGAGTCATTGATCTTATGGGAGGAGTTCCGAGATGAGTTTATAGTCGAGTTTCATTCCTCAACTGCAAAGGCGTCCAGTCGCCAAGAGCTTCTTACCCTTCGACAGGGGAGCTCCAGTGTTCGCGAGTTTGGAATTCTTTTCAGGATCCTTTTATGATATGCTTCAGACCTATTTTCCAAATGAGGAGGCCAGGACGATAAATTTCGAGGAGGCTTTGCGTCCAGAGATCCAGTGCCATGTCACCCCATTTATGCTGAAAACATATCATGAGGTACTGGTGAGGGGAATGTTTGTCTAGAGGACATTAGCCCGGATCGGATCATCACGAGAGGGGAATCAGCATGATTCCTCACAAAGCAGATTTATTGTCTGGGGTTCCTGGTTTTCAGGGCAGAAAAGTTTCCGTTCAGCCAGGGGTAGGTCCCAGCCCTACACATCTTGTTTCTACAGAGGAAAAAACTCTCATGCATATGCCAAGTGATCATGCGCTTTTTTTTCTTGTGGTGGTTTTGGCCATCAGCAGAGGGAGTGCATGACGTTTCAGAGCAGTCATCTTGGACCATGAACTACACACCAGGTTCCTCTGTTGAGACAGTTCCAGCCGAGGTAGCAGCAGCCGGTTGCACCAGCTTTAGATTAGCATAGTCTAGATGGGGTAGGTAGAGGACAGCCCCATGATGCTCTCTATCATCAAAGAGAAAAGCACGGCTATGTTGGTGGTCTTCATCGGGTTCAAAGAGTCCGTGGAGGAGGTCGTGGTCAGCTTCATGCTCTAGCGTTGCCAGCTCATGGTGAGCTAGACATTGTTCGAGGTACCCTTTTCCTTTTTTCTACCTTGGTGTATGCCTTGTTTTATTCAGGAGTGACACAGTCCTTCAAATCTCCCGCCCTTTTCCATTCTTTGGGACATGATGTTGAGAGGCTTCCAGTGCCCTTGGTGTTGACTACGCAAGTTGAATGTCGAGCTGACTTTTTTGAATTATGTAGAAACTATGAGCTAGTGTTGGGGAAACACCGCTCTTGGGGACATTTCCTATGTTTATGAATACAATCATATGATGTCATCCTTGGCATGGATTTTTTGTATTCGGCGTAGGCTATCATGGATTTCTTCCGGAAGAAGGTTGTCTTCATTGGTGTGGATGGAGAGAAAGTGGTGTTTGTTGGTGAGGGAGACCCTCGGATGGGTCATAGGCGTGTTCTATCCTTATCATCCATGATGGATGAGATGATGTTGAGTTCTTCATAGGTCCATCATTTGGCATTTCCTAGGGTCATAGAAGAGTACCCTGATTTCTTTCTAGAATAGTTTATAGTGTTACCCCCTCGCTAAGAGATCGAGTTTGGGATCGAGCTACAGACAGAAGCATCTCCTATCTCTATGTCTTCATATAGGATGGACCCTTTTGAGTTACGATAGCTATGTATATAGCATGATGGTCTATTATAGTGTGGTTTTGTTCAGCCAACTATGTCACCATGGGGTGAACCAGTTTTTTTCATGAAGAAGGCCGATGGCATTTTGCGGTTGTGTGTTGATTGTCGTTGCTTAAATAAAGTGAAAATAAAGAATCGATATCCTCTTCTGCGGATTGATGATTTATTCGATCAACAAAAAGGTGAATGTTGGTTCTTAATGATCGAATTGAGGTTAGGATATCATCAGATGCATGTGAAGGATGATGATATCCCGAAGACTGCTTTCTGTTGTCATCATGGGCATTATGAGTTAATTGTACTGCCATTTGGTATGAGAAATGCTCTAGATGTATTCATGGGATTGATGGATGCTATGTTCTGTGAGTTCCTGGACATGTTCATGATAATTTTCATCAACGATATCCTTGTGTACTCCACATCTTAAGAGGAACATACAGAGCATATACAAGCCATTTTGGGAGTTCATCGCAAACATCAGTTGTTCGGGAAGTTTTCAAAGTGTGAGTTTTGGGATCGAGAAGTCAGTTTCATGGGGCATGATGTGTCCCAACATGGAGTAGATATGGATCCATCGAAGATAAAAGTAGTTGTGTCTTGGGAAGCCCCAAATACAGTGTCAGAGGTGAGAATTTTCCTTGCTCTTGTAGGCTAATACATGAGATTTGTAGCTGATTTCTCAGGAGTTGTGACTCCACTGACAGCTTTGACCAGGAAGGATCAACCATTCCTATGTAATGATCAGGGTCATGCATCTTTCGAGTATCTAAAGGATATGTTAGTAACTGCTTCAGCCCTTTGTCTTCTAGCTGAGGGAGTTCAGTTTGATGTTTTTTGCGATGCTTCACATCTGAGGCTAGGTTGTGTTCTCATGCAGTAGAGGTCAGTTTTTTCATATGGGTCTCAGCAGTTTTTTCCCCATGAACGCATATATGCCACCCATGATCCTGTGTTGGCAACCGTGGTGTTTTCTCTGAAGTTTTGGAGACATTACCTCATTAGTGAGCGCTTTGTGGTGTTCACCGACCATAATAGTTTGAGGTATGTTTTCTCCCAGTGGGACTTGAACATACGATTGCGTCGGTGGATGGAGTTCTTACAGGAATACGACTTCGATATATCGTCTAAACCTAGAAAAGGGAATGTTGTAGCTAATGTGCTGAGTCGAAAATCACATAATGATATTGTGCATGAATCCAGTGATTCCTTGAGAGTAATGGAAGAACTGTCAGTATTACATCTTGATATGGAAGAAGTTAGGGATAGAGGTTGTCTTTTTTAGATGATGGTACAGTCATCCCTGATGCAGAAGGTGGAAGTGTCCCACTTGGGAGATCTAGAGGTGGATGTTTGGAGAGACCGTGTTGTTTGTGGTGATTCCCATGATGGTTGGTCAGAGGATGAACAACACCGAGTGTTGTATCATGGAAGGATTTTTTATCCCTTGATGATCCATGAGACAGTTCTCAGAGAGATCCATAGTTCGCCTTTAGAAGAACATCATGGTGTGACAAAGATGTATCGATCTTTGAGGAGTCAGTTTTGGTGGCCTGGGCTGAAGATTGCGGTTGAAGAGTTTGTGCCTCGATGTTTAGTCTTCCAGAAGTTGGAGGTCGAGCACCGTGTTCCTGGTGGTC
Source organism: Viscum album (assembly GCA_963277665.1). Lineage (NCBI taxonomy): Eukaryota > Viridiplantae > Streptophyta > Magnoliopsida > Santalales > Viscaceae > Viscum > Viscum album. The sequence goes on from OY728161.1 coordinate 1,298,869,253, forward strand.
TTCTCCAGCCATTAGAGATTCCTCAGTGGAAGTGGGAGGACATCTAAATGGAATTTTCTACAGGTTTAACTTGAGCTTCGGGAAGACATGATTATATTTGGTTGGTAGTAGATCATTTAACAAAATCATCTCACTTCATAGCGATCAAGGAGTCGATCTCAGTGAATGTTTTGTCGAGGCCGTATCTAGAAGAGGTGGGGAGACTTCATGGAGTCCGTAGGAAGATAATTTCTTATTGAGATCCTCATTTTACCTCCAGGGTGTGGAGAGGTCTCTAACATGCTTTCAGTTCTCAAATATGTCTTAGCTCTACATTTCATCCCCAAACTAATGGTCAGATAGAGCGAACCATCTAGACTCTTGAAGATATGTTACACTCTTGTGTTCTTGATTTCAGAGGCTCATGGAAAAGGAAACTTACCCTTGGTGGAGTTCACATACAATAATAGTTTTCACTCCACCATTAGTATGACACCTTTTGAAGCCTTGTATGGTCGACCATGCCATTCTTCATTGTGCTGGACTGGGGTCAGAGTGTCAGCAATTCTCAGACCAGAAATAGTGCAAAATACAACAGATATGGTTCAGGTGATTTGTGAGAGGATGAAAACAGCGCAAGATCATTAGAAATCATATGCTGATCAAAGGAGGAGACCCTTAGAGTTTAATTTTGGGGATCATGTGTTTCTAAAGGTGACTTCCCTTCATGGGTAGTGAATGTTTGTTCGTGGAAGTAATCTTTCTCCCCGGTTTGTTGGGACCTTCGAGGTGTTATCTCGTGTTAGAGCTGTGGTGTATCGAGTAGCACATCCCCAACAGATGAGTCAGATACATGATTTTTTCCATGTATCACAGCTCGGTCATTATCATCATGATGATTCTCACATCATTGATTGGGGAGAGATTGATTTTGATGATGATGCAACCTTTGAGGAGCAACCTGTGGAGATCCAAGACCACAAAAAGAAGTTATTCTGTGGGTATTCCATTCCCTTAGTTCGTGACTTGTGGAAACACGGTGGCATGGAGGAGAGTACCTGGGAATGTGAGTCACAGATACGTGCTTAGTACCCAGAGTTGTTTGATGTATAACACTTTTCATGTAACAATGTTTCCTTTATGGTTATACCTTCTATGTTTTTTTTATAAATTTTTTTTGTTGCTTCTGTGGCTTTCTCTCTTTTGAGAGTTATCTCGATGGATGGTTGTTCAGACCCCATTCCATTTTTTCTCTTTAGGTGGTTTTTGAATTCTTGAGGATGATAATGTTTTGATAGGTATCTGATGTAATGGCCCAGACCTCTCTGGTCCATTACATTGTGAAAATGTGGTGTTTGAGGTGTTACGGGAGGTTGAGTTGACTTATCCCCATCACATAGCCAAATTTTCCAATTTTGTGAACAGTTCTATCAGTGAGTTTCAGTGAACAGTTCTATCGGTGAGGTTCAGTGAACAGTGTTCTATCAGTGATTTTTAGTGAACAATGTTCTATTGGTGAGGTTTAGTGAACAATTTTCTATCGGTGAGGTTCAGTGAACAATGTTCTATTGGTGAAGTTCAGTGAACAGTGTTCTATCAGTGAGGTTTAGTGAACAGTGTTCAATTGGTGAGGTTAAGTGAACAGTGTTCTATCGGTGAGGTTCAGTGAACTGTGTTCTATCGATGAGGTTCAGTGAACAGTGTTCTATCAGTGTGGTTCAGTGAACAGTGTTCTATCGGTGAGTTTCAGTGAACATTGTTCTATCGGTGAGGTTCAGTGAACAGTGTTCTATCAGTGAGGTTCAGTGAACATTGTTCTATCGGTGAGGTTCAGTGAACAGTGTTCTATCGGTGAGGTTTAGTGAATAGTGTTCTATCGGTGAGGTTCAGGGAACCGTGTTCTATTAGTGAGGTTCACTAAACATTGTTCTATCGGTGAGGTTCTAACGGCAAGTTTAGTGAACAGTGTTCTAACAGTGAGGTTCCTAAACAGTGTTCTATCGGTGAGGTACATGAACAGTGTTATATCTGTGAGGTTCTGATGGTGAGGTTCATGAACAGTGTTCTAACAGTGGGGTTCTTGAATAGTGCTTCCAGCTTCCAAAAAAATTGCTCCTTTGACATTTCCCTTGATGTAAAATTCATTTAAAGACTATTTTAAGGACACTTAAGGACCATTCAAAGGCCATAAATCCTATATTAATTATTCCTATATCTCGGGATGTTATTAATTGGTCAAACAGCGAGGTTTAATGCAATCCTCTTTTAATGGGGAATTAGGGGTATCTTAAACTGTCGCCCCATTAAATCATCAGAAAGGGACAAGATATCTTTATCCATTGTTCTTCCTCTTTGTTCTTGGCTATGAGACACTATAACATTTAAATCGTTCCCATAGGATTTACACAATCCAACTTTACTCCTTGGATTGGTTCTTCTCTGGTTTGATGCAACCAAGCTGTATTGATCAATCATTCATATAAGGTGTGCTTTATCGTCGTTAGTTTGGGGGCCATCTTCTCTTGTTTCTCCTTTCCATGATGTATCATGTAATCTCCATGCTTCTAATGGGATTTTTCTTGGGTTTTGGTAGGTGCAGTCATACCGTGGCATCCTCGGGTAGATATAGTTGTTGCGAGAGGAGGATCGTGAACCGTTGTGTGGATAAAGAACGTGAGAAACTATTCGAGGTAGGGGATTCATTGCTTCTCCTACATTTATGTGCAGCGGTATCTTTTGCATGTTTTATCCCATTAGATGAAAATGGAATTGACATAATAAATATTTGAACTGGATGAATAAATTGATATTGATCATATGTTATTAGCTTTTTTTTGGTTTATTGTGTGATATTTATGCTTAATCTTGATGGAAATCAACAAATAACATAAACCGGGATTAATTGATAATTGATTGGCTAAAGATAAAGAGGCATGTAGATGAATTTGGTTCTGTTTTAATTTGATGTAAATCAAATTAGTGCAGTAATCATGTTTAATAATTTTTGATAACTTACTGGTTAGGTTTCTTGAATTTGGAACCGACGAATAATAAATCGGTTATTCCAAGATGGATTAATGAATTGGTGGTTTTTAAAAGATAATTACTTATAGGATTCTGAGTTACCATATTGTTTGTTTATGGGCACAGAGACCAATTGTGAAGATGTTTGTTTTACTTCTGCTTGTGTTTTGATGTGATCCAGGATGGTGTGGTAATATGTGGAGGCAAGGAGGCCTTTTTGTTGTTGCAGCAGATGACACCTAGAGTGGAAATATTCATCTGTTTATTCCTGTGGGTGTCAGGGAGGACACCAGGGATGATGGAATGGAATCGATGTGATTGTTGGATTCTTGTTAATTTTGATTGGTTTTTTATCTACTTTACTTTTCCCCATTGCTCAAGGCAGCTGGTCTTACTTACCCTTCATTCAAAATAGGAGAAGACACGCGGGGTATGCCACATGCATTCTTTGTTTATCTTCTTAAGGAAGGATGGGTATATGACCATTCTATTAGCAAAAAAGACTCGACGGGTAGTAAATCTACTCACCGTGTTGATCCCCCTTCTGTTTAGTAGCAAATAATGTTTTTCAAGAATGCCTGGGAATGTGGGGAAGCATTTCTATAATGAATAATTGAATAAATGGTGTTAACCCATGGGGATGAAGATGTTGTAACATAATGATGAGCTTGTAATTTTTTAAGGAACATTTGACTTTGGGTGTGATGCTAATGAAATTTAATGTGGAATTGTTCATGGTTAATTAACGTTTAAAAAATTAATTAACGTAAAGTGGAACTAATAAAAGGGGAATGACTTAATCTAATAAATCTCTTTAAATGGTTGTGTGCTTATAGGATACCTAGTATTACAAGTTGCATCCCAGAGTCTGAGATATGTTAGCTGCAGTTGTGTCTAAGACTAGGTTATGCCCATAGTGTGGTTGTGAGATATAGTATATCCTCTACATTTTCTGTTTCTATACGCTACTCCACCTTGTCAGTAAGGGCAACTGACACCCCGGGGATTCTTAGCCATGGGGGGTGTTTTCCCCAATATTCTTGTGGGATGAGGGATGTATGACTACCCCCTTTGGCCCCACTCTCTTCTCTTGGTAGTTACATGTACTGGCAGGCACATTGGTTAGTTTTCATCATATATATGTGTAGAGGGCTCTAATGTATTGTGGTTATTCACACACATATTTTCTTGATATAGTTTTCTATTGACTACTATATGTGTAACGTGTATAGGTTGTGATGTCTTGAGGATCCTTACTCGGTGTATGGGCTATGGTGGCTTGAAGTATAATACCCGACGTATGATACACGTTATCTGAGTTGTGGTGGCTCCCAAAAACAACCTGGTTACTTTGGAGATTGGGCGTGGTGGTTTTGTTTCCCAAGGTGCATATTTTGGTGTTTCACCTAGGTGTCTTCGGGCAAGACTTTTTGGAGAGATATGCTCATGACATGCGACGTTGGGGAAAAGAGACAAACCAGTGGGGAAGTAGTAGTAGGATACCCTTGATATTATTTATTATATGACATATTCTTGTATGTGTTACTTAGTGAGAGTAGCCTTGGTGAGGCTGGGAACTTAGTATAAATATTTTGATTATGAGTTAGTTTCACTTGTTGTTCACTGTTCTTTAGCATGATTTCATTACTTTTGCATGAGAGGCTTTGGGGAGGATCCTATTGAGTACACTATTATACTCACCCTATGTATATATAAACTATTTTTTAGGCCACAGGGAGCAGGTTGGAGGTCAGGCTGGTGTTTACTAGCTTGTGGTTGTAGGATCTGTTCAAGTTTGTGGTAGCTTCTATTTTTACTTTCATTTAGGTACATGTAGTTTTTCCCTTTTCAGTTTTAGTACTTTTGTATGGCATTACATATGTTCACATTGGTATCTTCTATATTTCAGTTTTGATTTGGAGTTGTTTGGTGTCTATCTTATCTCTCTCTTCTTCATGGGTTCTATTAGAGGGTAATGCCTCCCATTTGTGTGTTTATTATACCCTCAGTGCTAGTCACCAACCCGGGACCAACTAGAGGCGGGACTCAGGGGTCATTATCTCCCTTCTCACATTGTCGACCCAGGAGGGGTACACATTTTGGGGAGGGGGTCGTGACAGTAAATGTGGGAAGAAACACCCTGGTACTTGCCTGAAGGGAATGAAAGTCTATTACATGTGTGGTGAAAAAGGCCACCAAGGTCGTGATTTCAAGGGGAAAAAGAGACTTTCAATGTTGAATGCTACAATTGTAGAGAAAAGGGACATTATTAAAATGAATGTCTTAAGAGCCAAGGGAACTTACCTCTGAAAAGGATAATGGAGAAAGGATATCCTTATGCAATCACCACTACGGAGGTTGAAGCTCTAAAAGTCGTGGTGTCTTGTAATTTAATGGTATCCTCAAGTTTAGCCAATGATTTATTTGAATCAAGATCATCGCATTGTTTTATATCTTCCTAGTTTTCTATGAAAATTAGATAATTTCAATTAGACTTAACATGGGAGTATTCAGTCAAAACTCTTGAAGAAAGCATCATCGCAAAAAAGATTTGTGAATCAGTTCCCATTAGGGAATATTAATGTTATTTATATGCTGATCTCATTGTCATACCCATTATTTAATTTGATATGATCCTCATAATGGATTGTATTTCCAACCATGAGGCAAAAATTTATTGTAATAAGAATGAGGTTACTATTTACAATGATGATAATGAGTACCTTATCTTTAGAGAAGAAATTTCACCACCTGATTTTAATCTTGATCCACCCCTATTAGCTCTACTAAATTCAATTATTATGGAGGAAGAGAATGAAATAATTAGGGGTGCGTAAAAGAACGTTTGAATAGAGGGTTTACCTTTTGTGCAAGAATATGTTGATGTGTTTGCAGAGGATTTACCAAGACATCCTCCAGAATGAGAAATTGTGTATTCCATTGATTTAATTCCTAGTTCAAGGCCCATATCAAAGACTCCTTATATAATGGAAAATGTGGAATTAGTGGAACAAAGGAAAAAACTATAGGAATTGAGTAATAAGGGATTTATTCTCCCTAGTGTTTCTCCATGGGGAGCCCCTATCATTTTTATTATGAAAAAAATATGGATTTATGAGGTTCTGAATTGACTACAGGGAGATCAATGATTCAACAACAATGAACATGTATCCCCTAACTTGTATTGATTATTTATTTGAACAACTTTATGGAGCTCAATATTTTTCAAAGACTATCCTTTGATCTGGATATCATCAGTTGTGTGTGAAAAAGAAAGACATTTTGAAAACAAAATTTCAAACTAGGTATGGGTATAACGAGTTTACAGTAATGCTTTTTGGATTGAAAAATTCACCATATGTCTTCATGGATCTAATGAATAGAGTTTTAAAGTAATTTCTTGATAAATTTGTAGTGGAATTTATTGACTATATCTTGGTATACTAAAAAGGAAAAAAAGATCATTAAAATCACATGATCACTATTTAGAAAACCCTCAAACGAAATGAATTATATGGGATGTTTAGCAAGTGTGAATTATGGCATCAAGATATTTCTTTTCATAGCCATATTTTTTCTAAGGATGGAATCTCTGTTGATCCTTTAAAGACCTGGGTAATCCAAGAATGGCAAGCACTGACGAGTATAAATGTGGTGCACAATTTTAGTTGTCTAGAAATTTATTATCGATGTTTCAACCATAATTTTTCTGAGTTGTCTAACCCATTAACTAAGCTCACACGTAAAGGTGTTAAATTTTTTTGGAAAAAAGATTGTGATTTTTTTTTGAAGAACTGAAGTGAATATTAGTCAATGCACTTATCCAGAATCTTCCATCAGGGAACAATGGGTTTTTTATATATAGTTATTCTTCAATGAAAGGAATTGGTTGTGTCCTTTTGTAGAATGATAGATTTATTCCATATGTATCAGGACAGCTAACAATTCATGATAAAAACAATCCCACTCATAATCTTGAGTTAGCTTATGTAATATTTTCTCTGAAGAAATTGAGACACTATCTCTATGGTGAAAATGTGAGAATTATACTAATCACAAGAGTTTGAATTATTTTTTCTCATAGAAAGAACTCAACATGAGGAAAATGAGATGGATTGAACTTCTCGTGGATTATTATTTCACTATACAATACCACCCACACAAGGAAGATAAGGTGGTAGATGCTTTGAGTATAAAAGATCATGGAGTTTTGAACAAGATGATATTTGAAAGGGATTCTATTTTTATGGATCTAGTAAAGATGGATATTGGATTAACCATGGAAGGTATAACATAAATACATTTTCAAATGGTGGCCAAATCATCTTTACTAGTAAGGATAAAGAGTTCAGGGACTGGTGATGAGGAGATTCAAAATAATATTAAATCATTGAATTATGGGAGGTTGATTGACTTTATATATGAAGATATAATTTGTATATTTGGGAAGAGACATTGTGTAGCTAACATACCTCATCTAAAAAGGTAATTATTGGATGATTCTGATACCTCCAATTTCTCAATACACCCTAGGACCACCAAGATGTATAGGGATTTGAAAGAAAATTTTGGTGGGATAACATGAAGGGGGAGATTGCTGATTTTGGGTCAAGATGTATGGTTTTTCAACAAGTGAAAGCTGGAAAGAAACAGCCTGGAGGAGTCATGAAACCTCTTCCCATACCTGATTGTAAATAGGATAATATTATGATGGACTTTGTTATAGGGATACCAATGACTCCTAGAAGGAATGATGCAATATGGGTCATTGTTGATTGTCTTACCAAGTCAGCACATTTTCTTACTATAAGAGAAGATTTACCACTTGAAAATATAGAAAGACTATATATTAATGAAGTTGTAAGACTCCATGGTATAAACTTATCGATTTTTTCCTAACACAATCCCCATTTTACATCAATATTTTGGAAAATTCATCAGAAGTACTTGGATACTGAAATTATTTTGAGAACTGCCTACCACCCACAAACTTATGGACAATCAGAACATACTATTCAAACCTTATAAGATATGTTGAGATCATTCTCACATGTCATTCAAGGTATGTGGGAACAATATTTACCTATGTTATAATTTTCCTATAATAATAGATTCAATTCTAGAATTCATATGGAACCATATAAAGTGTTATATGGAATGAGATTTCACACACCAACTTGATGTGATGATGTTTGTCATGACCCGTCCTCCGGGCCCATTTCGTGACTACCCCAAGCTCGCCTTCCATAGGCCAGGGTTTGGCGACTGGCACCAAAGGCGTAAATCCCGATAAAAAGGGAAGGCATTGCCTTTATGTAAGTAAACAAACACAACAGAGTATGCAAAAGAAGTAAACACTAAGTAAACAATGTATACAAAAGTAAGTGTTGAAAAGAAAGGGGCTGGAAATACAAGCCCAACAGTAGGTACAGTACAACTGAAAAGCTAGTACACATGTGGTAAAGTAAAACAGCAACCACTGAGTCATCCTCTAGGAATCCCACCTGAAGGGTGGGTATAAATGGTCTCCTCAGCACCTCGGGTCTGTCTGTATGCTCCGTGTATGTCTCGTCAAGTGGTCCCCCTCTAGGTATCGTCCAGATCTACATGTCTCCACCTCGATCAGTGTTGTCCGTCATCTTCATCCAACACAACATAATGCGGGCATATCCCATGTAGGGGTGAGTATATGATACTTAGTAGGGACCCCGAGACCCTCTAAGGTCTCCTAGAGTCCACTAAGGATAAACCATAAAGGATAGATACAAACACAAAGTATCAACCAAATCTACTTAGGTATATGACCACACATATACCTAAGTTATCAATCACAGTTCGGCTCCAACTCTCGAGCCCAAGCAGAACTCAGTCCACACGGGAAAGAAAGTCAATCACATCGATGATAATGATTGAACATCAAGACTCAGCTCACACAGGAATGAAAATCAACCACATCGATGATAATGATTGAAAGTCAAGACTCAACACACACAGGTATACATCTTTCGTGTAGAGATAGAGATGATCAGATGTAGTAACTGATTCATCTAAGCTGTCAAACCCATAAAGGATTCTAGTATAGTTTTTGTCGCTGTCGAACCCATGGAGGATTCCAGAACAGTTTTCGTCACTGCCAAACCCACGGAGGATTCCAGTACAGTTGTCGTCATTGCCGAACCCATGGAGGATTCCAGTACAGTTGTCGTTGTAGTCGCAGCTAGCTCTAGGGTTCCCGCACACAGCACGCTCAATTTCGAGAGGGTCCGCTCCTCAAACAATGGGTTTTATACATGAACTATCACAAAGTTCAGATTGGATGCATCCCGACATTCCATCTCGTCAAAAGGAACCCAATGCGACAGAAGGCGCGTCAATTAGATGCTCAATCTGAGAGATATTGGCTTTTCCGTTTCAGGGGCCCAGTTGGAAATACGCTCGTTCCAAAACCCAGTTGTTTTCCAAACATTTCCAAAACTCACTTAGAGTGTCTCAAAAGGACCGCTTCATCACGAGGGTCACAATGGCATAGATGGCGCTTCGATCGGACACGCGGTATTTATGTTATTCACACTTAAGCATAACAGGCCCGAGCCGTCAAGCCCAGTGGGCTGGCGGGTCAGCCTGACCTGGTTCGGTGGGTCCGACCTAGAAGAGGGTCAGACCGGCCCAGTGGGGCACGGCCCGGCCCGAGGGGGCGCGGCCTGGCCCGACGCGGTGTGGACCGGCATGGCGAGGCACGGACCGGCGCAGCGCGGCCCAGCTGCAGAGCGGCACGGCCCGGGTGGCCGATCGCTGCTGGGGGGGGCCTCCGGTCTCCCAAACCGGTGGCACCGCCCTCCTGTCTGGTCGGCCGAAGCCGACCGGTCTTCATGGTATGAGTGGCCCGCATGGGTGGGCCGCGGTCCTTCGGCACGGAACCTGCGGGTGCTGCCGCATTTTCATCCCGGTCGGCTGACGAGCCGTCCGGTTCACCGTCGAAGTGGCCCGCAGAGCACGGGCGGCAGTTCCCTATAGCGCGGCCCCCTTTTGGTGTCGCGGTGTCCCTTCGGCCCGGCTGGCTTTAGTTGGCTGGTTCTCTTTTGGCTGAGCGGGCCGCGGTTGCGGGCCACGGTTCTTCCGCACGTGTCTGGAAGGATGTCGCCACCTACGATCGTCGCTGCCTCCATTTTCCACCACCTCCCATTGTGAATTAAAAATCAAGAAACAATGATGGGTCGTCCAGCCTTGTTTGTTCGGCCTGTGACCTCCACTTTATGCGGTAACAATTATCCATGAACAATAATTCACATTCGACAACGAAAAGAGTATAATTTTATCAAACATAAATTATACAATTACCCTAACTCAGTTTCAAGAGTGGATCACGTCAACAAGTCACAGAGGACAAGCATTGCGGAGTTCGGGTGTCACGGAATACGGACATCGATTTCATTGAAGTAGGGGAGCTTCCAAAGGGAAGTGACGATGGCGAAGTCCTTCATGTTCTTCATCAGAGTTTTTCTTTGTTGAATAACGGCGTTCTCTCTAATTCTCCAAATCATTCCCAAGGATAATTTCCAAGACAATATTATAATAAGGCTTTCCCCTTAATTATAAACTTTCCATGTAATTAAAAAAGATTCTAAAAAATTATAGAAGTCAATTAATTAATTGATCATTAAATGAAAACATGTTGGAAAAATTTATGTGAGAGAGAGAAAGAGGTGAAGAGTCACAATTAAGGAGGGGAGTTAAATGGGGGTTTCATGGGAGTTGAGGGAAGGTGATAAGTTAGGGGCTCGTGTAGACCCCACCACACTTAGTTATATCCTCGCATGGGAAGTTAGGTGATCTGTGGGACCCACCTCCAACTTCCTTTTGGAGGAAACAGCTTATACTTAAAATAAAATTGTCACACAAAGATTTTATTTAATTCTTAATGAATCCCCAAAAATTAACTTCCAACCCACATAAAATGAAACTGCGGTAAAGGTCCCCTTAAGCGAATATCGACGCTACGATTTCATCGGTGTCCTCAGTTTTCAATTCTGAGAACCGGTTCAAAAGATAGAAAACCCCACACGTACATTTACTGAACGTACCCGAACAAAACTTTAAAAATTGATTTCGGGCACACCGGGCCTTAGAATCAAGTGTCGTCAGAAACCACAGACTCGTAAAATTCCAAATTATTTATGAAAAAAATTTCCTTGAAATTTTCAGGTCTTTACATTAATCCACCACAGGACATTATGTCCCCATAAAGCTACAACACACACTAGGGAAACAAATGGGGGTACTGAGCTCGCATCTTAGCCACCCGCTCCCAAGTGCTCTCCTGGAGGTTTCTGTGCTGCCACGAATGCACACCAGAGGAGTCGACCATCCACGTAGGACCAACTCTTTTCGATCCTCGATCTCCATTGGTACCTCCATGAATGTCTCCATGTCATCGATGTCCATCTCCCCGTGGTCGATGATGTGGTAAGATTTGTGCACATATCTCTTCTACTGAGATACGTGGAAGACGTCATGCACCCGGTGCAATTGAGGTGGAAGGGCCAGGTGGTAAGTCACCTCGCCTACTCTGCTGCGGTCCTGGAAAGGTCAGATGAAGCGTAGAGATAACTTTCTACTCTAGCCAAATCACCGTAGACCTCATCGTGGTGAGACCTGTAAGAAGACGTGGTCACCTACCTCAAACTCTAGTGGTCTCCGTCTCCTATCAGCATAAGACTTATTTCTGCTCTGTGCAGTCTTCATCTGCTCCTGGATGATCTGCACCTTCTCCATCGTAGCCTCATCCATCTTTGGTCCTACAAGTGTTGACTCCCCAGGGTAAGTCCAGCACAGCGGTGATATGTAAGATCAGTCGTACATCGCCTCGTATGGTGACATCCCGATGGTGGAGTGGTAGCTGTTGTTGTACGCAAACTCCACTAAGGTTAAATGATCCTCCCAGCTGTGACCAAAGTCAAGGACACATGCATGGAGCTTGTCCTCAAGAATCTGAATGGTCCTCTCTGTCTGGTCGTCCATCTGAGGATGGAAGGTAGTGCTCAGATGTAGCTGTGTCCCAAAAGCCTCCTGTAACCCCTTCCATAACCAGGAAGGGAAATGAGCATCACGAACGGAAACGATAGATAATGGAATTCCATGAAGCTGTAAGATCTCTTGAATGTAGAGGAGTCCCAACCTCTCTACTGATTCTTTCTCTCTGATCGGTAGGAAGTGGTCCGACTTGGTGAGTCGGTCGACAATCACCCAGATAGAGTCATGTCCTATGGATGTACGTGGAATCCCCATCACGAAATCCATAGATATTCTATCCTACTTCCACTCTGGGACCTCTAAAGGTTGTACCAAGCCTGCTGGTACCTGGTGCTCCGCCTTCACTTGCTGATATGTGAGGCATTGTGAAACGAACTCAGTTATAGCCTTCTACATAAATGACCACCAGTTCTATCGTCTGAGGTCATGATACATATTTTTCACTCCTGGATGTACCGCTAGAGGGGAAGTGTGTAAATCCATAAGAACCTCCTCCTGTAGTGCAACCGGTAGCATGGTACGTCCCATGAAAAGGATTACATGCTCCCCTCCTTCAAAAAATCCATTAGGTTCATGTCCTGAGGCTATCTGAGCACATCGCATCTCACAGTCAACATGCCCACAATGTGCCTCCCTGAATCGCTGAAGAAGTGGGGGAGTGACTGTGAGAGACAAAAGAAAGGTTCCTCATCAATATCCACAAAGGTTATCTGTAACGTGACTAGCTACTCTGTTTCCTCTCTTTACAACTGAATTCCCGATATCCTACTAAGAGAATCAGCTACAACATTCCCCTTCCCAAGAGTGTAGACTATCTCAAAGTCATAGTCCTGGAGGAACTCGATCCATCGCTGCTGTCTCAGGTTCAGTTCTTCTGCGAGAAGATGTACCTGAGACTCTGGTGGTCAGAGTAGACTATAAAGAACTCGCCCATCAGATAGTGCTGCCACATCTTCAAGGTAAATACCACTACTTCTAACTCCAGTTCATTGGTAGCGTAGTTCTGCTCGTGTTTTCTCAACTACCGTGAACCATATGGGATCACTGCTCACTCCTGCATCAGGAAACATCTGAGTCTAGACCCTGATGCATCGCCGTAAACTACGTACCCAGCGCCCTCCTCCAGTAGCCTCAAGATGGCACACTGGTCAACCTTTGTCTCAGCTCATGAATTGTCTATTGGAATCTATCTGACCACACAGAGGTTTTTCTCTTCTTCGTCAAAGATGAACGTAGTGTAGCAACTCTAGAAAAGTCTGGCACAAATCTTCGATACTATCCAGCCAGACCTAGAAAACTATGAACCTCCATCACACTCCTTGGTGGCTCCCATGCAAGTACTGCCTCGATCTTCGTTGGGTCCACTACAACTCCAGCCTCCAAGATGACGTGTCCCAGAATGTGAACCTCTCGAATCCAGAACTGGAACTTCGAGAGCTTACCATAAAGCTGGTTCTCTCGGAGTGTATCCAGTACAACGTGCAAGTGGTAGGCCTGCTCCTCCTCAGTAGTTGAGTAAATTAGTATGTTGTCGATGAAGACTACGAAAAAACGATCTAGGTAAGGCTGAAGATCCTACTCATAAGACTCATGAACACTTCTGGTGCGTTGGTAATGCCGAAGGGCATAACCAAGAACTCATAGTGGCCATACCGAAACCTGATAGCCATCTTCTGCACATCCTCATCTCGAACTCTAAGATGAGGATATCCTGACATAAGGTCTATCTTCGAGAACCATCGTGCTCCCTTGATCTGGTCAAAGAGGTCGTCAATTCTCGGTAGTGGGTTATTTTTCTTCACGATCACCTGATTCAGGCGACGGTAGTTGACACACAGTCGCAAGCTCCCATCCACCTTCTTGGTGAACAAAATCAGAGAAGCCTAGGGTGAAACACTGGGTCAGATAAATCCCTTTCCCTGCAAGTCCTCCGGCTGTACCTGCATCTCTCGAAGCGCAGTGGGAGCCATTCGATATGATGGAGTAGATATCGGTGTTGTCCTAGGGTACAGGTCAATGTAGGAGTCTACCTCTCTGTGAGGAGGTAGTCCTGGAATGTCATCAGGAAAAACGTCTGCATACTGATCTACCACAACAGGAAAACTCGGACTCCGCACATCAACTGCTCCAAGGATGAGGCTAGCCAACTGATGTGTGATCAGCTTCCCTCTCCTCTGTGTAAGTCCATCCTGATTTTTTAAGGCTCCCATCTCGCCGGTGATATTGAACCCTCTCCCATCCGTGCGGACACACCTCACTTTGTGACTAATACAGTTGATCTGAGCGTAGACTGTAGATAACCAGTGAATACCCAAGATGACATCATAAGGCCTCAACGCCGCTAAAATAAGATCCCAGCCATTGATCTCGCCTCATAGAGTAAGCTCACACTGCCAGAACCTGTGTGTAATCATCGAGTTTTCTCCTGTAGGAGTCTCTAGCTGTAAGGATCAAGCCAATGGCTCGGTTAGAATCTTCGAGCTCCGAAGAAGGGCAGCGGCAATAAAATAATGACTCGCACATGTGTCTATAAGTATTGCTGAAATGGTGTATTAGACACAGATAGTACCTCGAATCATCTCAGGTGAGCCGTTGTCATAGGCCTTGACAGCTTGGAGCTGAGCCTACCTCTGTCTGCCAGCTCCCTGTGGTCGAGGTGGACCTCCTGGTGGTGGTGGTGGTAGAGCCTCGAAACGTCGTCCACCACCCACTGCTCGGCCAGCTCCTCTACCTCCTCTGCCTGCTCCCTGCAGACCACCACGGTCGAGCCTCTACATCTTCCTTGGAGGTCCCTCTACTATTTTCTTCTCGTCCGCATGGCGGGTCGAGTAGTCCCGAGCCATGTGACCCAGCCCGCCGCATGCATAGCATTGTCTGTTCCTCGTATAGCTGGCTATGTTCCATGTGCCCTGCACAACCGAACCTATATCCTGAGGTTACCCAACTGATGGTCTGATCTGTTTGGAACTCTATGTCATCTTTCTACTGCCAGCTGAAGAAGACTCCACTACGTGTCCCCCTACGGTGGGTCTTACTACAGGGGATTGCTCAGTGAGAAAGATCTCCACTAGAAGAGCTCGCTCCAGCACCCCCACCTGTGTCGGGATGCTGAGGGGAATCGTTGAAGCTCTGATCTAGTGCCTCAGTCCCTGATAGAAGGTCTGGGACCTGAATAATGGGTCACATACCATATCTGTGGAGTAGCGTGAGAGGTCAGTAAACCTCGCTGAGTACTGAGCTACTGTCATGCTGCCCTGCCACAGATGAAGTAACTCCTAGATCTGCACCTCACGGAGGGTGGCTGGAACAAACTCCGAGTGGAAGAGACTCTCGAATTCTGTCCAGAGAAGAGATGTCTCATCATGCACTAGGACCATCAAGCTCCACCATCTACCTGTTGCTGTGTGCAGGAGACTTGTAGCAAGCATCACCATAAGATCAGTTGGCGTCCCTACTAATCTGAAAACCCTGACGACAGCCTACATCCAATCCTCGGCCGCCTGTGGGTCTGTCTCTCTGCGGAAACTAGGTGGCCTCTGTCGCTAAATCTCATGCAATGTGCTCAAGCGGAATGTACTTTCTACTGCTGGAGATGGTGGTATCGGTGGCTCAGTGGATAGTGGTACCGCTGGTGCCTCCACTGTGATGGGGCCCTGCACTGAGGCATCATCGCTCGGAGGGCTACCATCGTACACGTAACTCGTATCCCTATCTGGTTGCCTTCATGGGTCCATCCTGAAAACAAACAGGTGCAACATGATCAAACAGTATACCTGTTGAGATGACAAAAAGTAATCACAATGAAAACTTTTGAAACACACTTGCAATCAGTGTTTTCATGCACCGATTCGGAAATTAGATGTCAGGGTCCCGGTGTATGGATACGTCGGCCGCTGCACCAAAATTGGACTCCCTGGACTGATAACCACACTCAATACTCTTAACACTATTGATTCACAGAAATGAATAATCAGAGTCCTTAGTTTTACGGTAGAACTGACTCCTTTGATACCAATTTGTCACGAACCATCCTCGAGGCTCGTGCTATGACTACCCCAAGCCCCCCTTCCATAGGCCAGGGGCTAGCGACTAGCACCAAAGGCATAAATCCTGATAAAAAAGGAATGCATTGCCATTAAAAAAGTAAAAAAAACACAACAGATTACACAATAGAAGTAAACACTAAGTAAAAACTATATACAAAAGTAGGTGCTGAAAAGAAAGGGACTGGAAATACAAGCTCAACAGTATGTACAGTAAAACTGAAAAGCTAGTACATCTACAGTAAAGTAAAACTGAAACCACCAAGTCATCCTCTGGGAATACCACCTGAAGGGTGGGTACAGATGGTCTCCTCAGCACCATGGGTCCATCTGTCTGCTTCATTTACGTCTCGTCAAGTAGTCCACCTCCGGGTACTATCCAGCACTACAAGTCTCCACCTCGATCAGTGTTGTACATCGTCTATATCCAACACAACGTAGTGCAGTAATAGCCCTTGAAGGGGTGAGTATACAATACTCATTAGGGACCCCGAGATCCCCGAAAGTCTCCTAAAGTCCACTAAGGCTAAACCAAAAAGGATAGATACAAACACGAAGTATAAACCTACTCTACTTAGGTATATACCCATGCATATACCTAAGTTATCAATCACAGTTCGGCTCCAACCCTCGAGCCCAAGCACAACCCAGTCCACACAAGAAAGCAAGTCAATCATATCGATGACAATGATTGAATGTCAAGACTCATCTCACACAGGAAATCAAGTCAATCATATTGATGATAATGATTGAAAGTCAAGACTGAGCTCACACAGGTATACATATTTCGCGTAGAGATAGATATGATCAGATGTACTCACTGATTCATCTAAGTTGTCGAACCCACAGAGGATTCCAGTACAGTTGTCGTCGCTGTTGAACCCACGGAGGATTCCAGTACTGTTGTCGTCGCTGCCAATCCCACATAGGATTCCAGTACAGTTTTCGTCACTGCCAAAACCACAGAGGATTCCAGTATAGTTTTCATCGCTGCCGAACCCACGGAGGATTCTATTACATTTGTCGTCACAGTCACTACAAGCTCTACGGTTCCCGCACACAGCACGATCGATTCCAGGAGGGTCTGCTCCTCAAGCAAAGGGGTTGATACATCAATTATCACTAAGTTCATAGTTTATGTATCCTGATGTTTCATCTCATCAAAAGAAATCCAACGCAATAGATGGCCCGTCAATCGGACGCCTGGTCTGAGAGATATTGGCTTTTCCGTTCCAGGGGCCCGGTTGGAAATACGCTAATTTCAAAACTCGACTGTTTTCCAAAGTTAATCAAAAGTCACTTAGAGTATCAAAAATGGACCTCTTAGTTGTGAGGGTCCCAATGCCGTAGACGACGTGTCGATCGGATGTGCGGTCATTATGTGATTCACATTTAAGCATAACGGGCTCAGCCCATCCAGCCTAGTGGGCTGGCGGGTCAGCCCGACCAGGTTTGGTGGGTCCGACCTGGAAGAGGGTCGGACCAACCCGGTGAAGTGTGCGGCTTGGCCCAGTGGGGCGCGTCCCAGACCGAGGGGGCGTGGCCTGGCTCGGTGGGGTGCGGCCCGGATGGCAGAGTGGCTCGACCTGGGTGGCTGAGCGCTGCGGGGGGGGGGGGGGGGGGCACGGCCACCCAGTCTCCTGAACCAGAGGGGCCAAGAGGTGAAGCCCTCCTATCCGGTCGGCCGGTCTTTCTACCGTGAGTGGCCCGCATGTGCGGGCCTCCTTCCTTTGGCGCGGCACCTGCGGGTGCCCCAGCCCCTTCATCCCGACCGGCTGACGAGCCTGCTGGTTCACTGCCGAAGCAGCCTGCGGAGCGTGGGCCTATGTTCTCCGCAGGGTATCTCCCCTTGTGGTGTCGCAGTCTCCCTTCATCCCGGCCAACTTTAGTCGGCCGGTTCTCCTTCGTCCGAGCAGCCGCTGATGCGGGCCGCGGTTCTTCCACACGTGGTCGGTGCACGACTGTCGCCTTCGATCATCGCCGCCTCCGTTCGCCACCACCTCCCATTGTGAATTAAAAATAAAGAAACGATGGAGGTTCGTCGGTCCATGTTCATTTGGCCAGCACCCTCCACGTTAGGCGGTAATAATTGTCCATAAACAATCATTCGCATTCAACAACGATAAGAGTATAATTTTATCAAACTGAAATTATACAATTCCCCTACCTCGGTTTCAAGAGGAGAGCACATCAACGAGTCACAGAAGACAAGCGTTGCGGAGGTCGGGCATCGCAGAATATAGACGTCGATTCCATTGATGTCAGGGTGAGTCCGAAAGTAAGTATTGATGGATGAGTCCTTCACATTCTTCGTCAGATTTGTTCTTCGTTAAAGAACGACGTTCTCTCGAATTCTCTTAATATTTCCCAAGTATAATTTCCAAGCCAATATTATAATAAAACTTTCCCCATAATTATAAACATTACATGTTATTAAAAACGATTTAAAAATTTAGAGAAGTAAATTAATTAATGGATCATGAAATGAAAACATGTTGGCAAAATTTATGGGAGAGAGAGAAAGAGGTGAAGAGTCACAATAAAGGAGGGGAGTTAAATGAGGGTTTCAAGGGAGTTCATGGAAGGTGATAATTTAGGGGCTCCTGTGGGCCCCACCACCCTTATTTATATCCTCCCATGGGATGTTAGGTGAGGTTTGGGACCCACCTCCAACATCCTTTTAGAGGAAATAACTTCTACTTAAAATAAAATTGTCACACAACAATTTTATTTAATTCTTAATGAATCCCCAAAAATTAACTTTTATCCCGCATAAAACGCAACTGCGGTAAAGGTCCCTTAAGCGAATATTGGCGCTACGAGTTCATCGGTGTCCTTTCTTTTCAATTCTGACCACCAGTTCAAAAGATAGTAAAACCTACATGTATGTTTACTTAACGTACCCAAACAAAACTTCAGAAATTGAATTCGGGCACACTGGGCCCCGGAATGAGGTGTCGTCCGAAACCTCAGACTCGTAAAATTCCAAAGTATTTAAGAAAAAAAATTCCTTGAAATCACCGTGTCTTTTCAATGTTGGTGAATTACAACTAGTATCCCCATAACATGTTGGGGAGACAATGGAAAATTTGAAGGTTGTCCAAACCCACATCAAAGCAACTCAAGGTAGGAAAAAGAAACGTGCTTATAATTGGAGGAAGGATTTCGAATTTCAAGTAGGAGATCATGTTTTCATGATGGTATTTCCATGGAAGGGTGTTATATGATTCAGTAAGAAGGATAAATTGGTTCCCAAGTACATCAACCCTTTCGAAATTCTAGAACTAATTGGGGTTGTAGCTTACCATTTGGTAATGCTGCCAAAATCTCTACAAATTTCATGATGTGTACCACGCATCACTGTTGATAAAATACATGTCTGAACCAACCCATGTAATCACCTATGAAATAATTGAATAGGAATCTAATCAGTCTTATTGTGAAGAGTTTTTCAAGATTTTTTATACAAGATTACAAGTTCTGAGAAACCGGACGACTTGTCTGGCAAAAGTTCTATGGAGAAACCATAAGATAGAAGAGGCAACCTGGGAACCCGATGAACTTTTGATGAAGAACCACCAGAATATTTTTATTCAGTGAAATTCTTGAAATTTCAATGACAAATTTATTTTAAGGAGGGTAGAATGTAACACCCCAAGCTTCTATAGTATGTTTCCCTTTAAATAATGCAGTAGTTTGCATTGTACGCAACTTTGAGTTTTAACACACCGCGACTAATAAAACTAGACATTATGAATAGTACTACAAAATTTGTAAAATTTTATAAATGTTATTTCTCAAAATGGACTTCATTTTTGAATTAGGAATATAAAAATTATCTTTCGATTAATTTTTTGTATTTTTCTGAAAACATTCAATTCTTGATGAATAGTGAAAACACTAGTTATTGTTTAAAACTGACTTTTTATTTAAATAATTAGTTATAATATTTTATATTTGTTTTAGTTCTAAATAGATACATAATACCTATATATGTATAATTTATCTCATTGTATTAATTTTATAATAATTTCAGATATATGAAATTTTATTGATCTTTTTACCAACTTTTACCCACCTTCTAGTAGCATTTACAAATTTGGATAAAACATAATTTCACTAATTATGTGATCAAAATTTCAAAAAACCAAGAGACATGGTTGGAATCATTATGTAAAATTTGGTTCAATAAGATGAAAATAAATTTTGGTGAAAATCAACTTTTGTCTTTTATTTACCACGATTAAAGGTAAAATGGGTAATTAAGTGTAAAAATGATGTTATAATTATCCTAAAACATGTCCTAATTCTATTGTCTTGGTTTATTTCGACCAAAAACAATCATAGGAGTAAAATATGATGTTTTGGTACACTTGGATTTGATGAGGACATTATTATTATTTTATTTAAAGAAGAGTTAAAAGAGTTAAATTCAGGGTTTAATAACTAAATAATTTTTAATATAGGGTTACACACCATATAAATTTGACTTTAAATATTAATTATAATGATAAATATATTTACTACATTATTATATTTTATTTATTATTTTTATACAGTAAATAATTTAATTTATTTATGACACAATGATGATGTAGTAATTACCTTAATAATGAAATATTAATATAATTGATATTATAAATATCCAAATAAATGTAAATTGAGGCTTCTGATGAATTAAACTAATTTTATTTGTTAATATTACATGTTAGTGTTGATTAAATAGAATTATTCGAAGTGAAATTTTTTTTATGGATTTCAAAAAAAATCAAATTCTAAATAGTGTCAACATTGACATACTTGTGTTTTTAAAACAAATACTTTCATATTCATTGAAATAATATATTTAAAAATATAAGGTTCTGACAAAGGACATGGTTAACGTTGTATATATTAATAATGAACCACATGGGGTTCTCTTGGATTTTTATAGAATTTTTATTAACCATATAAAAAAAATACATAGAGACATGGTAAATGTCAAACTATTTAATTAAGTGTTAAATCTAAAAGATAAGGATAATATGGTGTGAACTAATGTTGTCCAAAACCTATTGGTTGAGATGTTTTCAACCCATCACCACATTATCATTGAAATAAATTATTTTGGAATAATTAGAAACAGAAAATGATTTTATTATAAAATAATATTTCAAGCTTTTCCTAAAGTGACCCTCACCACTCTTACAAACGGTTACTTCCCATTCTCATAAATTCACACCCCCAAAGCCATTTTTCTCGGACAAACCCAGCCCAAATATCCTCCTAAATTTCCACCCTTCATCCTCGTGGCCTTCCATAGGTCAGAAAACCAACCTAAGGAGCCCTTTTGATCAAATCAAAAGGAAGAACCAAAAGAAGAGGTAAATATTTCATCACGTCTTTCAAGTTCATTTCTTATTCCACTTACACATTATTTGTTGTATTAATTAAAAAACAATAACTCCATTATATTCTATATATTTTGATTTTATTATAAAAATGGTACAACCAAATTAATTAATCTATCCATCATATGAATGAAAACGTCACCGTATGTGCATATGTACGGATTACCGTCTCCACAAATGCGATGAGATTCATTCCTCATTGTAATCATTCAAGAATAATTTCCAATTTATGATTAAAAATAATATTTATGAACATAATATAATTCTTTATATGAATCAAATACATTCTATCCATAACAAACATGACTTATGTAACCAATATTATATTGGAAAACGAATCAGTTAACACCCAAAACAATGATACTACTAAAATATTATCAACAAAGAAATATTATAAGATCATATATTATATCATATTTATGTATATAATTCTTTTATAATTTAATAACAATTTTTTGACTATTATATAGGAGGTTATGATTCCATTGACTAAGGAAAAGTACATTTTAAGGGTTAATAACTCAATCTGATTATTTTTCGTGATTGTTTATGGGTATATTTTTACTTGGACATATTTATTATCCATATCCATGTTCCATAAAATAGTTGTAAAAGGGGTTATTTTTAAGGTACTATTTTTTTAAAACATCATTTTAAATGTTATAAATATTTATTCTTCTAAAAAATTATTATTAATTTCCATTTTTTCAAAATGTTTTTTATTGATTTATTTATATCGACATGAATGTTTTTAAAATGATAATTAAATTCAAAAGATTCAATGTGGTATGGGAAACATTGATTCAAAAATGTCTTTAAATGTATTCCTTTCTATATTATGTTACATTTAAAGGTTTTCATGAAAAAATTGATATTACTCCCAAAGAGTTTTACAAATCATGATCAACTATGTCAACAACATATGATGGATTTTAAACTTGTTGGTTGTTGATTTGTTATGATAAAAATATTACATATTTAATTGAAGGATTTGTGATATGTTAGAATATGGATGTGTTGTTTTTATGTCATTCACGGTATATGGTTAAATTATTGACATTTTGTATAATAGTTTTAATATAAATGTTTATGTTATGTTTAAACCTTTTTATAAGAGGAATGCATTGGAATTAGTATGTGATGGGTGGACCTCGTTATAGCTCCTCAATGCATCGGTAAGTATCATAAGACAAACTAGTGTCTTGGCACAAAAACATGAAAAAAATCATATTTTTAGTCTTGGCACATGTCTTTGACTATGTGGTTATGAATTATGGCATTATGCATTCCATCATTATGAAAGTGACTATTGATATTCCATGTAATTATTCGACTAGTAGAATATCCATGTGAAGAAGTTGATGGATTTATTTGATTTTATCTTTTCCATATTATTATTAAGTTTCTGTTTAAATGGATTTTGTATTAGTCTTATTCATTTCCTTAAATGTTTATTCTTATTTATGAAAGTTTTTTCTATATTTTTTTCCTTACTGAGCATCTGAGCTCATCCCTTTGTATGTATTATTTTTTCCAAAATGTGAAGAAATATTTTATGGTTGACCCATAAGGATAGTATAAGGATATAAGTGTAGTAAATTGGGAAAAATCTTGTTTATGTTTTTATATCATGATGTAATGTAAAACATATGAATATATCTAGTACTTACAAGACTACAAAACTCATTAGTATTTCCAAATATGATTCCTTGTATCATGTCAATGTTATATAATAATGCACTGACTTAGGGTAACTGGGGTAGGGGAGTTACATATGGTTAATAACTGTTTCCCCAATTACTAATGAGAGAAATTTGCTAACATGTATTCATATTCCTTTAACTCAGTTATTCCAACACAATTATTTATAGTCCCATAAATAGATAGTTCAAGAAGATTTTACATTCATAACATTACATCACCATGTGTTGTACAATTTCTAAAATATGTAGTGTAATATTGTAATCTAAATAATTCTTATATAATACAAAAAATGAATTTATAACACCTAGTGTTGGTCCCCAATATTCTATCCAAAAAATGGAACTATCCATAGGGTTGCAAAACCCCCCAATGGATAGCCTTTTCCATATATCAAACATCATTGTCCAAACATGTAACTAATCATAAATATTTCAATTCCCTTGGAAAGGAATGGGGACCACTATACATAATCATGTATGTATTCTCTAAGGGATAATTTATACGTTACATTGACACATTATCTATAGTTTTATCCTTCTATCCTGAAGGGACATCTATTCTTCATGTGCCTTGATTACATCATGGTGGAACGTGACATCTCATAATGTTTCATGATCATCCTAGGTGGGCCAATCCCATATCCTCACCTTTTGTTAAATAATTTATGATGTGACATAAAAAAATTAATGAATCTATCCTGGTGGAGTTGGAATCCATAATATATCAAATCGATGTTCGTCATGGAATCATGGTGTCACAACAAATTATGCATAAGAATCCTTAATAATTTATGCAAAAACACAATGTATCAGGGCCATTTATAAACATTTATTATTTATAAAATCAAATTGAAATTTACGGATTCAAAACCCATTATGGATAATCATTATTCAGAGTCACATCCAGGATGTAGTGATCTATAACCCTTCATGAATACCCATACCTCAATACTAACAATAGATGGTCTGATCTATAATAACAAAAGGTACATTAATATAAATTCCAAGCTAGAATACCCTTATTAATAAAATATAGTTAGAGCTTCAATACCCAAAAATTAAAAAAATTATAGTTTTATATAGATAAATGTAATCTAGATCAAGAGATTTTCCAACCTACATGACCCTAAACAATAGAAATAGATGGTATGTCACGAACCAGGCCGAGTCGCCATCCGACCCGGCGCCCGACCCGGTCCGCGGCAAGGCCCGAAGGGCGTTCCCGATCCCCACGGGCTGGCACAAGTGCCCGGTATCAAGAGTAACCTGTGGGAACGGTTTACCCGAAATGGTATACACAAACACTAACAAGATAATAAAAATGAAACTAGGAATCGACAACCAAAGAGACCATAAAACTGAAATCAAAATTTAAAGGTTTACAACTAGAACCAACGTCCAAAAAAACAATAACAAAAGAGACTAAAACTATAACTCAAACCTCCAAGCGACAGAAGTGGCCTAGCATCCGCACGCCCCAACACCAACCTGCATGAGAAGGCCACTAAGAACTTGAACCACCATCGCTGAGCACGATGTCACAACCTGGAATACACAAGAAACAAAGTCTACATACACCTGAAGGTGTATGCATGGTGTGAGCGAAAGGCCTAGTAGGACGTCACCCAATAAAAAGTTCCATGCCACAACATCAAAAGGACAATTTAATGTGATTATTCAAGTTATACTTTTGATATGCTTTTAAGTAAAACATTTACAAACTAAATGCTAAAGGAAAACACTAAAAAGAACTCATTTCACAAACACGGTTTTAAAGAGGAAGAGGGAGGTTCATTATGGGCACACACACACACACATACTCACACTCACACACACACACACAGACACACACACACATATATATATACATGCACACACACACACACAGGTGGTCCTCCATATGCCGACGGAAGGCACCACTCCATCGATGGTAAAGCACTATGGGTAAATCCCCTAAGGATCATGTAGCTCGAGTGGGACCCTAGAACCTCGTGTCTCGGTGAAACATGGCTTAGAAGGCCACGACCCTCAGAAAACGTGGCTTAGAAGGCCACAACCCTCAGATATCATATGTTTAGTTAGTGTTTCAATCGTCAATCCAGCTAAGTGAAACAGAGGTGATACCCATCTGGTTCACTAGCGCACTAGTTCTAGTCCGCCCACCTAGATACCCAGGGTTTTACCTTGTGCTCAAACAAGTTTCTCATTCACGTAGTATATTTCAAACAAGATATTTCACACAAAAGTCACCATTTTCATACCCAAAAAACATTTCAAAAACTCACGCACACCAAAATACCTTTTCAAAAATACATCTGTCATTACGTAATCATTTCGCAAATCCCCATTTGGCAACACTCAAAGAACATAAGAAATTCGGACAACTTAGAAAACATTATTTAAAGAACACAACAAGGATCGACACAAATAAACACACCCAATTGCAAACAAGAGAGTTGTTTAAACCACTTTATTAATAAATTATCCTTAAAAATAGTTTCACACCAACTACACAATTATCTAGAGCATCTTCACCTAGAACCCAACTTGAAAACATTGCACCAAAACAACACAGATTTTTACGTGCAAAGGCCATTTTAAAATCACTTTCACACTCAACTATTCTAAAACCTCACTTGCACCATATAACGATTGATTAAACAATTTTAGGATTTACCCCAATATGGTCGAAATGCAAAACATGATCATTTCTAAAGAAAGAGAATTTTTCAAAAGCATACATGTCAAATATTTTTTTTTTCTTACACATTTCGCACAACCTGCAAAGCACGACCAACCATTTATACAACAACAAACATATAAACAACAAGACCATACTATTTTGGAAATTTTATTTCATCAAACGAGCATGCCAAACCATTTTAAACATAGATCACATCAAACAATTAAATCATATAACATATTAAATTAACTAAACAACCAAATTAAATTATCAAGAGGATGTTAAGGCATGGAACCACCTACTCAGGTGTTGGAGACACCACAACATTTAGGGTGCGGCTCCAATTTCTCATCCAACGCACCACAACAAATGAAAATGAACCTTAGAAACAATTATCGACAAATGCATCAAAATTAAACCAACTTCACCCTAAAAATCTAACCCGACAACCTCTAAAAATTAAGAAACAAACTCGAAGGTGTTCCACAAGACTCGAAAATACTAAAAATGCAGTCAAACATTCCTTTTTGACTCAATGCAAACTAACGCTAAACCAGAGCACAATTTGTATAATTTATAAACTACAAATAACCAGTTCAACATCAATTTTTCACATAAAACACACTTATATCGCATGCACATATCAACTAAAAACTACAAACATTATTCGCATCAAATAAACTAATTAAATAATATGCTAAATTAATTTAAGAAGAAAATTAATTCGTCAAAACATGGTTAAATGCGAAATCACCTTCCTTTGACACAGAGATATCCAAGCTTGGGTGCGAAACACCGATTGAAACCAATTCGCATCACAATCAACTCAATTTATACCCTAAAACAAGAATTCGAACAAGACAAGGATTAAAAATCTACCACTAAAGATACATCAACCCACTGAATGGCCAAGAACTCAAGAGAAAAGAAAAAAAACCAACCGGAGGGAGGTAGGTCGGATGGGAGTTGGAGGAGGGCAGTGGCGGTCATAGGAGGGGGCACTGGAGGGGAGGTCCGGTGGGGTTCCATCGGACGGCGCGGGCGAGGGGAGCTCATGGGTGCAGCGCAAGCTGGGAGAGGGAGCAGGTTGTCTGGGATTGGGCGATGGCGAGGGGTTCCAGCGGCGCAGCAAGAAGAGAGGGGAAGGGGGCTGGGTGTGACGGTTGTCCAAGGCAGGCCGAGGGAGATGGGCGGTGTGAGGAGACCAAGGGGAAAGGGGGTTCCGCGATGGGGAGAATATGAGGAGGCCGACGGTGCACTTGCTAAGGAGAAGACCCGGTGGTGCGGTGTAAGGGGAGACCAGGTCGCGGCACACACCAAAAAGAAAAAAACGGGGAAGAAAAAGCTACCAATAAAATAAAATAAATAAATAAATAAAAAACATAAAACTAAAAATTAAAATAACCAATAATAATAATAATAATAAAACTAGAACATGAATAATGATGTTAATATTTATTAAAATAATAAAACCATGTTGATAATAATAAAACCAAATAAAAAGTTATATCAATTAAAATAATAATGCTAATAATAATAACAATAATTAAATGGTAATGATAATATTAATAACTTAATAAAATTTATATTCCCAACACTGTCAACAATAACAATAATAATAATATTAACATCCCCCCAATATTAAAACAAACCATTAAATATTTATCACATTTCTTATTTAATTTTATTTTCATTTTATCTACCTTAAAATTTATTTCTTTATTATTAACTTCTTTATTTAATTGGTTGCACGTCATGAAGGTGTGCGGAGAACCGAGCGAGGTCACGCGGCGACCCAAGCGAGGTCGCACGTCTTCGACAGCGGAGCGCTGAACGCAGAAAAGGCCAAAAAATGCGTTTTAGAATAAAACATAGAAATTTTAAGTTCGGGTCTCGACTCGAAGTATCTGATGCCCAATAAAAATAATAAAATAAGTAATATAAAAAGTACGGGCGTAACAATTCTCCCCACCATAAAGCTTTCCGTCCCCGGAAATCCACAGCTAGGGTTGAGGCACAAAGAAGAAACTGATACCCCACAAAAGTTCAAAGAGGATATCCACAACCAACAAGTGAAAATCAGCAAAAGAACCTTTCTCAGAAAAAGTGACACAAATTACAACCTCAAGAAGAATGTAGAAAGATTTCCTGATATGTGTTGCCCAACCCAAAGAGCTAGAACGCCTCCAGTTGACTAATCCAGGAAAGCAACTCTCGCACCTGCGGAAACCAACCTCACAACCAAAACACCTCAAGCATCATTGAACGAAAAGCACACCATTTTACTGGAACGAATATACAAGACCAACCCACATCCAAAGAATACTTCAATAACCTACCACTAAATCATCTATAGGAACAAAACTGAATGGCCCACCACAGGAAAGCCTGATGGGGCTCTCCACTATTAAAAACTTTCCGATGCCCGAGACGAGACTAGAAAATCGACACGAGGAGGCCCGAGCGGACTCCCCACCATTAAGAACCTACTATATCCCAAGATGGATTTGGGAAATCGACATCGGGAGGTCTGAACGGACTCCCCACCATTAAAGAAGAGTCCAACATCGATTCATTCCAGAGATATTTGTACGAGATTCGATGTGGGTCTCCCCATCATTAGAACTAACAGTAGGTAAAAAACTTTAGAAAAAGATTCTCAATGGCGACCAAACACACCACCATAAGGGGCGGGGAGGGAGGGGCCCGACTATCGGGGCGTCAAAAGCATGACCCAAGACAAACCAGAATTTCCACATTCCTGGATGGGAATTATTCAGATTTGAGATAGATTTACTCAACAAACCCCATAAGGCCACTAAACGATTACATCCAGTGGAACGCAACCCCCAAGACTTTAATGCACGAGACGAACACTCCTCCACATGGTCACGAAAACCTTATGCAACCAGACGGCTCATTCGAATAGAACAACCATAGAAAACAATTTAAGCTACTTTCACTTTCAACACCAATGACAGAAATGAAATCAGGGTTTTGTACAATCCTGAGGTTCCTGACCATGTGCCAGCTTCACTCCGAGGCCTATGGCTGGAGCCCTGATTTTTGAAGCATCTCCTGCCTCGCAGTCAGGAATTGAAGACTCCAGAATGGAGCTTCTCCATTTGGTGTCACATGCAACCACATTATAACTAAGGAAACACCAGAACCACAACACAATACGACATCCAACCGATCGTACACTGAACATTCACCAACATAAGAGCTTTAATGGTCCATGCGCATCACCCTTTGTCACACTGGATGAGAACACGACACCACGAATCGTCACCTGAACATGATCATTTCTGTTGATAGGAACATTATACGGAGAGGGACTTCAAACTGAGTCTTAAACAACATGCGATTCCTCCAGTTTACCGTAGCATCCCCATAAGACTGGGTCTGCCACACTAGTTGCCTAACGTAGACCCTTTCTTAAACGAAACCAACAAAGGACCAAAGGTCATTTAGAATAGTGTCCTGCACTGACCACTCTAGGCTACTTCCACCTCTCCCCACTGGAATCTCCTCCACCATTTCCAAACATAACATTCAAATTAATGAGGTAAATCTCACCCTTGACAATCAAAGATAACTTACACTGTAAGACGTTGCCGAAAATGACCCTTGAAACCGATGAAAATACTACAAAGCCCTTCAAGACACTGGTCAACACTGAAAATTCTGAACCGCCTTCACCCTTCCCCGCTGGATTTCCTTTCGGCGTTTCCAGGGGAAACCTTCAAGCGCAAAAACGTCAAATTTCATACTCGACGACTCAGAAAACTCAAAGAAACCCAAACTATGTTCAATTCCCCTCGCATCTGTCATCCCGCTGCGAGAGGATCCACTTGGTTATAAAAAGTAGAGGTGGGTTCAATTATACAATTCAAAAAGAGAGTCCTTCGATCAACTGGAGTGTCGGCCAACGGGAAATTCCCCGTAGTCGTACTTCTATCACATGCCAACGCTTTATGGGGGGGCATACACTAGTCAAGAAAGAAAACTATGGACTCAACCAAACTGGTCCAACGGTCAAGACATACGCCAATCAAACTCCAAACGTGCCGGGGAAACCACTGCAAGGGCTCCCCGATGTACTCTTCAAAGGAATTTACTAACCACACGCTTGCATACCAACTTAGAAATAAGGACTCAAAATCGGGACACAAATAATTCAGAAAGGATCCTCGGCTCAAAACGCCTCACATCCGACATTTCCTAAACACAAGGACATGCCACACAAACACTGTTTACTAAAACACCATTTTTTTCCTTTAACAAAAACTTTTGATAATAAGAAAACCCAGTGGGTTGCACAAACACCCATGGCGTCCCATGAGCCTCGCACATGCATGTTCTCATGCCGCACCGGCAGGCACCTCATGTCCATCCAGGCACTCATCCGCTCGTGCCATTAACCATTTCCCTTTTCGCATACACTCATGCATGTGGTTGCCCATGAGAGTGCCAAGGATCAAAACCAAACCTTTCCATTTTTCAAAACCAAAACATCCAACCCACACGTCTTAAACATCACACACCATTTCATCTTTAAAGCGCTTCATTTGAAAAAAAATTCCAAGACCAAAACATTTTTACATAAAAAACCAAATTTCCACGAATCCAAAACAAAGAGACAAGAAATGACGCAAGGAAAAGATTGTGTCAGCGGGTGACTGGAACATATGGTTGGCGGCCAAACGCCAATCACACTACTACCACGGAGGGTATTCCAGGACAGCATCCCCAACTCTGCATGGCTTACCAGGCCCTGCGAGCTCACAAGGACCACTGACCTTACCCCTTTTTCATTTCCCTTAGACATGATTAACCGTGGGGACCAAAAACTCAGACAAACCTCAACATACTTTGGTAACTTGAGTCCCTCCACGAGGTGTGCTGGCCAGGCACCTTACTCATAGCCAGGACGTCGAGTCCTGACAACCTTAACTAAAGTTTATCGTGACTCAAACCCGAAAGAACACAACCCAAGATAGCAAACCTTGCCCTCTGATACCATTTTGTCACGAACCAGACCGGGTCGCCATCCGACCCGGCGCCCGACCCGGTCCGCGGCAAGGCCCGAAGGGCGTTCCCGATCACCACGGGCTGTCACAAGTGCCCGGGTATCAAGAGTAACATGTGGGAATGGTTTACCCGAAATGGTATACACAAACACTAAAAAGATAATAAAAATGAAACTAGGAATCGACAACCAAAGAGACCATAAAACTGAAATCAAAATTTAAAGGTTTACAACTAGAACCAACGTCCAAAAAAACAACAACAAAAGAGACTAAAACTATAACTCAAACCTCCAAGTGATAGGAGTGGCATATCATCCGCAAGCCACAACACCAACCCGCATGAGAATGCCACTAACAACTCGAACCACCATCGCTGAGCACGATGTCACAACCTGGAATACACAAGAAACAAAGTCTACATACACCCGAAGGTGTATGCAGGGTGTGAGTGAAAGGCCCAGTAGGACGTCACCCAATAAAAAGTTTCCATGCCACAACATCAAATGGAAAATTTAATGTGCTTATTCAAGTTATACTATCGAAATTCTTTTAAGGAAAACTTTTACAAACCAAATGCTAAAGGAAAACACTAAAAAGAACTCATTTCACAAACATGATTTTAAAGAGGAAGAGGAAGGTTCATTATGGGCACACACAAACACACATACTCACACTCACACACACACACACACACATATATATACATGCACGCACGCACACACACACACAGGTGGTCCTCCATATGCCGACGGAAGGCACCATGCCATCGACGGTAGAGCACTATGGGTAAATCTCCTAAGGATCATCTTGCTCGAGTGGGACCCTAGAACCTCATGTCTCGGTGAAACGTGGTATAGAAGGCCACGACCCTCAGAAAATGTGGCTTAGAAGACCACGACCCTCAGATATCATATGTTTATTTAGTGTTGCAATCGTCAATCCAGCTAAGTGAAACAGGGACGATACCCATCTGGTTCACTAAAAATGCAGTCAAACGTTCCTTTGTGACTCAACACAAACTGATGCTAAACCAGATCACAATTTGTATAATTTATAAACTACAAATAACCAGTTCAACATCAATTTTTCACATAAAACACACTTATATCGCATGCACATATCAACTACAACTACAAACATTATTCGCATCAAATAAACTAATTAAATAATATGATAAATTAATTTAAGAAGAAAATTAATTCGTCAAAACATGGTTAAATGCGAAATCACCTTCCTTTGACGCAGAGATATCCAAGCTTGGGTGCGAAACGCCGACTACAACCAATTCGCTTCACAACCAACTCAATTTATACCCTAAAATAATAATTCGAACAAGACAAGGATTAAAAATCTACCACTAAAGATACCTCAACCCACTGAATGGCCATGAACTCAAGAGAAAATAAAAAACAACCTGAGGGAGGAAGGTCAGATGGGAGTGGGAGGAGGGCAGCGGTGGTCACAGGAGGGGGCACCGTAGGGGAGGTCCGGCGGTGTTTCATCGGACGGCGCAGGCGAGGGGAGCTCGTGGGTACAGCGCAAGCCGAGAGAGGGAGCAGGCTGGCCAGGATTGGGCGATGGTGAGGGGTTCTAGCGGCATGGAATGAAGAGAGGGGAAGGGGGCTGGGTGCGACGGTGGTCCAAGGCAGGCCGAGGGAGATAGGCGGCACGCGGAGACCAAGGGGAAAGGGGGTGCCGCAACGGGGAGAACATGAGGAGGCCGACGGTGCACCTGCTGAGGAGAAGAACTTGCAGTGCGGTGTAAGGGGAGACCAGGTCGCGGCACACACCAAAAATAAAAAAAACGGGGAAGAAAACCCTACCAAAAAAGAGAATAAATAAATAAAAAAACTAAAATTTAAAATTTAAAATAACTAATAATAATAATAATAAAACTAGAACATGAATAATGATGTTAATATTAATTAAAATAATAAAACCAAGTTGATAATAAAAAAACCATTTAAAAAGTTATAACAATAAAAATAATAATACTAATAATAATAACAATAATTAAATGGTAATGATAATATTAATAACTTAATAAAATTTATATTCCAAACACTTTCAACAATAACAATAATAAAAATATTATCATCCCCCCAATATTAAAACAAACCATTAAATATTTATCACATTTCTTATTTCATTTTATTTTCATTTTATCAGCCTTAAAATTTATTTCTTTATTATTAACTTCTTTATTTAATTGGTTGCACGTCAAGCAGGCATGCGGAGAACCAAGTGAGGTCGTGCGACAACCCAAGCGAGGTCGCGCGGCTTTGACAGCGGCGCGCTGAACGCCGAAAAGGCCAAAAAAATGCGTTTCAGAATAAGACTTAGAAATTTTATGTTCGGGTCTCGACCCGAACTATCTGATGCCCAATAAAAATAATAAAATAAGTAATATAAAAAGTACGGGTGTGACATGGTATAATATGTATGTCCCTAATCAACAAAAAAAAATTCAGTCCAATCTAAAAGACCATAAAATATATACATATGTAGTATACGGTAGACTACCCCAATAAAAATAATATTTTAGTTTTCAATACCTTAAACATATAATTTATCGAGACAAAATTCTTACTAAGATGAAACCTCAAAATGTGCACCTTGGAAAAAAGCTATGTTTATTATCCCTTGACATGCATTTTGTGTGATACATGAAATACCGAGCAATTGTGAAATGGAAAAAGAATAAAACATGTCTAGAAGAAAACAATTAATGGGTAGGATAATAAAATGCAATATCCAGACCCACTATTATTATTCAATATTCAAATTTGGAAAATATTATGGAAATATAAAAAAATACAATTTTTAAGGGATAATTATCTATTCATTGTAAAATCAATATTTAACATGACAATACAATTATCCGAGGAAATATTTAGATCACATTAACTCTATAATATATTCACCAAAATTATTATAATAAACTAGCTAATCATATAATTACGGGAGAAAACACATCAATGCTGATTAAAATAAAAATAATTGTGCAATGGTAATTTCTAAGAGAGTTCAAATAATATTTAAATTTCCAAAATTAATGCATTGGTATTACATGGTAATATACAAAGTATGGATGTATTTCATGGTCAAGATGATTATAAGATGTTGAAATTAAACCCAAATAATTAATTATTGAAATCATGAATAGGCCATGTAAAATTTGAAAGGATTGAATCATTCATTATTTGAAATTGATAGAGTAATATCTATCTAAAATTAGCTCTCACAGGAATCCTCAAATAATACAAGGCTCAAAAAAATTGATGTTCATTATAAAATATGTTTACATTAGTCCATGAGATTCATTGACTTCATATCCAGGTAATTTATGGATTGGAATAATTGATCAAATAATCCAGTTTCAACCTATACAATCTGATGTAATGCATCCATCATAGAAAAAAATTATGTATTGAATTATCTTCCATGTAAAAAATCCATTGCTAGTATAGGGAGGTTTTCTTTATTGTTTTTAGTGAATTCAATATCTATAACAACTACCATTTAATATGATCAATTTTATACTACAATATTCAAATACTGTTCCTCCCATCATTGATCACAATTTTTAATGTTGATTCATGCACTGCACATTGGGATGACTCATTCATGTATTTATACAAACCTTAATTGATTGAATAATAAGCTCTCATCCATACTACCCTCATTTTATGGGATCTCATCTTATCTCGTAGGTAAATCACATCCTGCACCCAAAATTGGAGTTTCATTTACTTATATACCCTATATACTGGTGTAGTAATCATATGCCAATGATGACCCAATCTATCGTATAGATCATCTAAAGGTACCATCAATATAAGGGTCCAAATATCCCCCACATATGTTCCCATATTAGATAATGATATGTTTCAAAATTTGAGACATAATAGTAGCGTAATCCAAGAATAAGAATATATTACTGCACTAAGTAGCTGAGAATGGGATTCACGCATTCGATCAAATATTATTTTTGTATAGAATAAGCCTCTATATTAGTTTTCATATTTGGGGTTTAATAATAAAAAATAATGGTTCAAGATGATCGATTTATATGGTGATGGTACATTAATGATGGGAAAATTTATTATTATACAATTGGTGAGTAATATGATTCTATTATATAGTAAATGGACATTATTACAGCTATAAAATATTTTTCAATGTTTCCTTATTGGAAATAAGTATCACCCCAATAAAATATTTAGAGTAAGATGTTATTCTCTATTGGGATTATTGAATTTGTGGAACCACTTATGTTTTCTTTATAGATGTAGTTTTCCCACTACATTTAAGGGTGGAATGCGAGAATCATGGTTAATGAGACATAATACATATTTTAAAATATATGCAATCTATACAGAAGTTATCAACGTAACCTAGTTACACATCCATCAAGGAAAAATTAGAAGATGAATTGATACTAGTATCAACCTCATCCCAACGAGTGTTTTTTTATTTCATGTCAAATGGTACACCAATTATATCTTTAGAGGTAAGTGATGAATGTGACTATGTTAGAATCTCATCTATTCATACTTCTTGAGGGACTATTCAAACTATATAATATTCTCGTGGTGTAGATGAAACCCACTTATATTCTCAAGAAATGGATTGTAATTTTCTATTTAGGATCGTTATGGGCATTCACCTTTTGAATGAAAATAATAAGATTCCCAAATATAATAGAATGAATGAGAAATAATTCAAGACCATTACATGTTGATTCTAGCTTAGAATCATCTGATAGATTATAGTGTATTTTTTACCTTTCAAAAAAATGATCTGTTGAATAAGATATCTCTGAATGAACTGAGGATTTTTCTTATGTAGGTATATATTTAAATGCCTTTGGAACATGAATAAATTTCTTCAATAGCATAATTTGACTTGGGGATACCTCATCATTAGTCCCCTAGTCTACATATAGGTAATCTATAACATTCCTACCCCGAGGAGAATATTATCAGGATAGCTAGTGAAATATATACTCATCATCTCATGATATACCAAGGTGATACAAGACTTTTCAGAACATGTTTTAGGGAATAATATTGTAATTTCACGATGGTCATGATATTAATATTATATCTCCTTTAGGGATAAAATTGTGTTCATTATACATGGCTATAATAATTTTTTAGGTACTGTATTATATTTCACATAATGTGAATATTGTACTAGTTAATTTAGACATTGTAAAACTATATGATGTTCTTTTTGAAAGATCTGAACAATGGAATATTTGTCATTAAAGGTTATTAACATTTAAGAATTGATTTCTACAAATCCAATCATGTCTATTTTAACATCTTGTGGTATCCTCAGATTTTAGCAGATGAGTTATCCTCTATCAAAACATACCATTACTAAAATTTAATGGGGAATGAAAGCCTATTCAAGAATTTACTTATTTGTTCTACACTCCTTGTATCTACACCATCAATCACCCTTTTGATAAGTTATAATGATACTATAAGACATACTATTTTATGATGTATCTATGGATTTTTTGGATTACATGAAGAAATATGATTGTTGGGTCTCAGGATGCATTAAAAAAACTATAATCCCTATGGATTTAGATACCAATGAATATAATTTCCCATCTGGGTAAGATGGGATATTGGACTGTACATTACATTGGGACATATGAATATTAATGTGGGTTAGAGGGATGTCTACATGAGTCTATGAACATTAGATAAACATAGAGTTCTACTATCGGGAATCTCTCTGATTTGCGATTAACATAAGTTTGTAACATCATATAAATTCATCATAATTTATTA
Source organism: Viscum album (assembly GCA_963277665.1). Taxonomy (NCBI): domain Eukaryota; kingdom Viridiplantae; phylum Streptophyta; class Magnoliopsida; order Santalales; family Viscaceae; genus Viscum; species Viscum album. The sequence goes on from OY728161.1 coordinate 1,298,905,948, forward strand.
ATGATTTAATAGGGAAAATTATTGAAAATACTATAATCGATCTATGTAAAAATTTAATCCTAGTGAATTTAAATCATTTAATCTTGACCTTCATAGTGTACTTCCCTATTATTATTTTACATCTAGTGGGTTCCTCATAAGGCATGAAGGAGAAGTATTTATTGTGGCTATGGTGATAACTGATATCCCAAACCTTAAAAGTTATATGCTTAATATTAATAAAAAACATCTAAGAGGGACAAAAACATACAAATGTGATATTCTAGGAGATCATATACTTTTATCAGCCCATGTGAGCCTTTTTTGACCTGCAAAATATGTAAGGGCTAAAATACTCTATACGAGCAACATACCCTATAAATATGGTGTTGAAAATGACATAGTTTGGGCATCACAAGAATAGAAAAACAAACCACCCTTCCTCATTCAGTATATATATAAATCATTAATTTGAAAAAACATGACTCCACCATTTTACCATGTTGGGAGTATGTACCTTCATATGTACATTGCATGAAATTAATATAACTAAATGTCATGTTCGATGTTATGAAAGACCTATCACCCATAATTTTTGAATGAAACCTATTCAATTATGGTAAAATAGAACTTTGTGGCCCCATAAGAATCTTCAAATGTTAATGAAATTTACTTATTTATATAGGGTTTGGAACATATCTTCTTGATTAATTATTCCACCAATTGCATTAAAGGGATTCCTACACAAATTAGTGGGGCATTCTAATATATATTGATCATCTCCATGGAAATCGGAGGGGTCTTCCCATTATAATCTTGAGAATTTTATGGTGGAATAATCATGTCATAAATATATCCTAAAATTGGAATCCCCTTAATTTTATCCACATCCTAGATATTGATTCCCACTTTTCAATACCATAGATGAAATTTATTTTTTCTGGACTCCATCAGCTGACTAATTATTTTTTATGGACTAGTAACAATAACAATGGTTTTGGGAATTAAAATTGGCCTCATTCATGATAATTCACCCAAAATCTGTAGTGAATGTTGTTGCAGTTTGTTGTACCTAGAATTTCCATTCCGAGTACAAACTAAAAATTCAACCTAACTGAAAATGCAGTTGTGTAAACATAAAAAGTTATAATTCATATAATATTTTTATATTTTTTGTTTATAGAAATTTCAATATTAAATTGATGATGGACCTCTTTAATTATTGTTTCCCTAAAAATTAAAATGCAACAATCAGAGTGTGTTCCAAAAAATATTATGCAGTCCAATTGTGATATATTTTCATTAAATGTGTTAGGAGACTTTATGATTGAAGAATAATGAATGATTTTTTATAGGGTTTTTAGAATATGAGCATAATTTGTATGACCAACCCCATTCTGAATAATTTCTTTGAATAAGTGTATTATAGAAGTTTCATCCCCATTAGTTCTGATGGATGCACCTCAGGTGTTCGGATGACTACACATTAGTCAGAACCCAGGTTTTCATCCACTAAATTTTGACAAACCATTAATTCAATGAAATACTTTCTTTAATCCGTACTCTCAATTACAAGGAAAACATTTCACATGTTATATTAACCATACAAAATATAAGAAAAGAAGTACATACCTTATGTAGCTTTACATGAATCCCATGACCCATACAATAGTTCAACATTACACTACACATTACAGGTCATAGGAGTCAAAGGACCCATGTAACATCTCACACTCCAATGATTCATTTCAAGAAAATAGACTATATAACACTATAAAGGTCACGTAAATCACATGGAAATTTTGTTAAAAAGTGGAAATACTCAATATCATGTTAGGAATGAAAATAAAAACTACGCCCAAGAACATGTATCACTAATCAACCAAATTACCAATGATCAGATAGCAAGATTGTTTCATGATTCATAAATACAAGGAAATCAAGAAAAGTGTTCATATAGAATGATCAAATGATCTGGTCACACAAATGGTTTCTGGTGTGAGGTAATGGAAATTTTCATTATAATGCAATCATGTTGAAGAAGAAATTTTTAGAGATCATGATATCTAAATGACTGATGAAATGAATATACCATCACTCCCCTATTTATTAGGGACAAAATTAAATAAATATGTCACATAAAAGTTTAGAGGTGTCTCTAAAAGCTATCTAGTTAATGCCTAAGGGACTTATAAAAAAATATTCATTCCTCAAAGCTGAGTCATTATCCCTTATGACCATGATTCTATGGGAGAATTAGTTGATTCCCACCAAACAAAAATAATAAATATTATGGTTGGTGGAATACATAAATCATAGTAATTATTTTCTCATGAATTTGATTTAAGAAGATTCATGGATACATAAGGATTGGAACATTTTTCATTTGATTCAAGTGACCATATGGAAATCTTGTGAATGGGTCATGTTATTATCAGGATCTATTAAAGATCATGATAATCCCATCTATCTAGTCCTCCAGACCACATAATCTCACATGGAATCATTGATGATCATTAAAATCCCATATATTAGTTCCCTAAATCATGAAACTTTTCCATTGATATATGTCACATAGTATACCAAGATCATTGTAATATAGAAACTAGAAAAGATGGAATCTTCATGCAAAAAATATTTCTTCCAATTTTCATGTGAAGGGAATATGTTTACCATGTGACCAGTTAAATGATCAATGGAACGTGTTAAGGACATCTAGAACTAATCACAAGAATTTTAGTGGACATAAAACCATCATCATGTGAATGATATATTACATATATAATTGATCATGTGATTGCTTTATGGATATCCCATTAGAGAACTCCATAGGCTTAATAAAATTTAGGTTTAAAAGTGAAGAAGCATCATAATAATATATTTAAACTATTTTTTATGTGATGAAGATATGTGATACATTTGATCAGTTGATGATAATGATGTTCCCTTTAGGATAGTCTTATATTATATAAAGTAATCTACCAAACATGTCAAACATAAATATCATGAAGGACTTCTAATATATTTACCTCCACCTTATAATGATTTTATAGAAGTATATTGGATTGTGTGAAATCCCGATGACTTGTTATGCGATAGATAAATAATCCAATAACGGAGTGATTATGCCATCACTAATTATCAAGAGATTGAAGGGTGACATCACGGATTATATATAAAATGTTTATGTAAAACACATGATGAAATGCATCCTCCACCGAATCTATCCCATATATTTTCATTATGTATCGGGAAAAATAGAAGATACCCAATTAAGAGAGGCCTATACCCCCCTCCCTAAAACATAATAACATATTCATGGGAGTACATAGGAGAGATCACCTTTCCCAAAGAAAAGATCCATGCCACCACAAGATTATTCCACCATGAAAAAATGTATAATGACATAAGTGATTATATATGATGATTATACTCTTTTCATAATAATCCCATTAATCAGAAAAAGGACTACCATAATTCGAGCTAGATCAGTTTTTTTCCAATCTACATGGATGTGTGAGGCCTCAATAAACCAACAGCTGTGAACATTGATGCTTTTATGTAATAATATGATAAAAAATATAGAATCATTATAGGAATATTGATAATTTTATTTTCAGGTTAGTTAGTTCATGAACCTTGTGTGATCAATTCATTAGTCACATTATGGGGCCCATACATATATGAAAAATCTTGTAATGACATCTTGAGATTTCATCAATGTCATTTGACACCCTCTATACGTGAAATGAATATCTTGAGAATTCATCACAACATGTAGTCCATGTCCCATGGCATCTTTCATTCATGTCATGAATATCATCTGAACATGTTATCAAATCCATGTAGAGTTATCTAGAAATTTGTTTTATATTTTGTGATGGCCACTTGTAGTTGTAATCCATATCATTCGATGTCCTCCAGATAAATCATATTAATCACAGGAATGTATTTAGACATGTATGATAGTTCCATAAATGACCCATATAAATGATAGGAAGACACCATTGGAAAAGTGAGGAACACACTCAAGACATGTCATATATACACCCATTACATGGTAGGTAGACACCAAGGACTTGTTAGGAAGTAACTCAAGACATTTTAATAAGAAATCCTAGGTATTCCAAGTAGACACTCTTGTTATTTTAGGTTCACACACATGGATTTTTATTCATTTTTGGGATGAAACACTTGGATATGTAACATGTAAACCCTCTAACGTAAACCCTCATACAGAAATGGTAATATAATGGGAGTGACATTAATTTTTTAGTGTTACATACTCATGTGACCAAATTCAAGTCAAACTCTCATAAATTTCTCCATGTTGTTGTTGGAATATGCTATAGACCATTCAAGGCCACATATCAATTTATCAATTAGATAATGGTAAATGATTTTATAAAATATGAGTCAATCCTAGAATGAGTACATAACAATCATAACTCTCAAGGATAATAATAATCACTTCAAGAATAATCCCCTATCCCAACCCATCAACAAATTTGGGATGAATTGATCTCCATGACCACAGATTCTATTAAAAATCAGATATGAATGATTCCTTCTTATGGCCCATTCACCAATTTGAATCCTACTTAGTGTATCCCCTCAATATCCAAAAAAATAAATCTTAATAGATTAAAACTCGACTATTAGTTTGTAATTATTGATTATCCATAAATGGATTTAGATTCTATTTAAATTACGAGGAATCTATTTCCTGCTATAAGAAGGATATGTAGGACACATTCTATTGTACTGAGTTCAACATCATAAACACTATATCGTCCTCCCTTGTGAAAAAATCCCATATTCATATATTGAGTGTCCAAATTGATTATATCTATTATTTTTCACATCGAGCATGACTAAAGTGGAAGTCGGCGTTTGAAATGATCATATAACTAGAATCAAAAAAATCCCCTAATTAGGAAAAACGTATTGTTTGTTCCTCATTAAATAACATAATGAAAATCCCTCAAAACATGGCCACCACATGGTATAATTCCCAAAGCATTACAATATTAGAAAATATTTATGGTGTTAATTATATGTCATTACCTATAAATATGTTGAGGGAAAAAAACCATGAAGAATATCATTCATGTTATAAGAAGGATATGTAGAACTCCTTAATAAGAATCAATATTCATACCTAATGCCTATGTCTCATCATTTATGTCAATTATACATGATGATAATCTACAAATTCTATAACAAAATAAATTATATTTTTTGTTTTTATGTTCTCATAGGATGTTTAAGATGCCTCTTGGAGGTTTAATCCCAAACATAATAAACCAATCTGCATCGTGGATAGAATTATCATTTATAGAGTCTATTTATATGGATCCACAATGAATGAAGAATCTTATTATTAAAAAATAATGGTAAATATATAGAGATCCTCAGATACAAACAAGTGCTCTTAATTATAGAACTCCCATTACATATAGAAGGATTCATTGATTTATAATTTAATTAGGGAATCCAATCTCATATCAGTAACAACATGAGACTGAAAAACATACCCTTAATATTTAAAGTATTCATACAATTAGAATTAAATTCCCCCAACAGGGTTTGATGATCCTCACCTCCCATCCTATCAATAAATGTGATCTCCAATTTGTTTTTGGGTTTGAAGCCCAAATGGACTACCTTTGGAATTTATGTGTTTGTCTTGTTATGGATGTGGGAGAAGTTATGAGTTTCCAAGAGAGATGAAAAGGGTTACCCATATGCAATTTATTATGAAAGCACACTTGAACCCCCACCCCAAATAAATTATTTTTCCCCAAATTTCATAAGAAGAAAAGATGGTGATGTTGTTGTGAATCTAGTAATAATAACCTTTTTAGAAGTCTGGTGAATATTTGACCATTTACACATGTTAAAAAGTAAATATTTCCCTATTCCCATTGAACTAATATTCTACTTCACCACAGAAATTAGAGAAAATTGTAAAATCAATGTGAAACCATGTAATTATAGAAAAATGAATCATTATACGCATCACGAATCATGTATCCTAACCCAAGGGAACCATACCCTCTAAACATTAACACTCACATTCATCATTCTAGAAAAAATAACTCCCTAATAAGAGATATTGGTTAGCCGACTTCTCAATATTGATAATTTCTCAAAAATGTTTTTTAGTACAAAATCTATAGATGGGAACTATATATTTTCATCATAGTTTTTGTTCAGAGAAATACTATTAAAGAAACAGATTTTTATCGATCCATATATATCTCATTATTGGTGACAACATTCCTCAAGAATGTTAATTTCACCAATAAAATTTACATTATCCGTACATTACAAATAATTTTTCATTTTGTAATGTCGTAAATATAGTATTTAAATGATAGTCATTTTTCTCATTACATTTAGAGTACAAAAGACTATAATTTATAAATGCTACCAACATTTTTTCAATGTAATCTAAAAACATTATAATGGTCATATCCATAAACATATACCTTGGATTAGTGAGTCCAAATAGCTTCACTATGAGCATTATGTTCCCACAACATGTAATAAATATAGTATTGGTGATATACACCTTAAACCATACATTATAATGTCCCAATAGAAGATCTAAATTAGGTAATCATTATTATCCATGTAGGTAATCAAAAAATTCATCAAATATATTTTAGATGATACATCTTACATATTGGGATCTTATTGAGATGACGATAGTCAATAGAGAAGTATATTTTCCCTTACATATTCATGGTATAGATAAGAGGTGAATCCCATAATGAATAAAATATATGTATAATCCATTAATCTATATAATAATTTATATTATTCTTCATCTACTCAAGTAAAATAGTTCTCATTCTATATGTATTCTTCAAAATTGGGAAATACCTGTGTATATGCCTGATTGAGAACTCAACATCCTGGAAAGGGGAAGAGTAATAAAATCATAAGAAAGAACATCAGTGAATTTCCCCACAGTTTCCATCATGTATAATCTTCTCCATACAAGAAATTATCAAAAAAATATTTCTAATAGTGAAATAATATCCATTCCTGATATGACAATAGAAAAAGAGATTCATCCTCCTCATTACTAGTGTATAACATCATAGGATTATTTTCAATTTGGATGGAGACTACTTTATCTTCTCAATTTATGTAGGATCTATATAAGGAAATGAATTCTATTCATATAATATCATTATATTCCATTAATTGGAGATTGATAATATTTTCTTTAAAAATCCCACATACATCAAAATGTGATAAAATATTCATATTTGTTTTTCCATATTGATGTCAATTTTATTACGGTGATAACTCGATGTTTATAGAAAAAAATACACGATATGATAATATGGAATGAAATGAAATTATATAAGTCTGTAAAAAATATAGAGTGTAGTATTCAAGTAAATAAATCATCAACATCCATCTCATCAAATTAATTTATATGTTCCCATTGTTTGGTTGTTTTTTTTTCATTATGCGTGTTTACTAGGGAATAGAGGATCGTATTGTATGATACCCAACATCTCCACATTTATGACATATTAATATTAATGGTTCTATAGATTGATCACTATTTTCATATATTATGTTATATTAATTCATTATTTTTCCATAATAATTAGAAAAACAATATTTCAAATTATTGAATAAAATAACATCTTCGTGTTCATATGGGACGCATACCATGGAATCATTGTATACATTTATGACATGTAGAATATTTTATCTTCATTAAATTATAAAATTTATCTTATATAATTCCATGAGACATGATGGTACTAAAAAATCCAATAGAAATTATAATAAGATCTAGTTGTAAAAAGTGTTTTCTGATAGCTAGATGGGAAAAATCGCAAAACATCTCACATTAGCTCCAATGTTATTAGGAATCTCATTTTAAAAATCTTCACATATCACATCACATAGGTTGTTGATAGAAGGTCATGTATTTCAATCCAATGAAAGGCACGTAAAATTTTTGATGAAGTTTTATAAAATTTTATAAAAATGAAATGTAAATTATAAAATTAGAAGGGATAAATCATAAATGGCATGTATTCATTATCCTATGATTTTTTATGTCATAATATAAATTATAAGTTATATTTTTTCAATAATTAAATCCTTTGGGAATTTTTTTTCCTGATAATAATGGATTATATGGTTCTTTTGAGATAACTATCCATATACACTAGGACATAAAACTAGTTTTTCAGTACATGAAACATTCATTCAGAAGGTATTGATTTAGTCCAGCATAATGAACCCTTTTCTGGGTTAATACCCCTATGTACACCTACTCCATAACCACATCCACATGTATGATCCTAAAATAGATGTATTTTCTTATAAACCACAAAATATATAAGATACCAAAATTTTTGGTTGTTTTCCTACATTTATTCTAGTCCCAATGGAATTTACGATATTTCTCTCAAGCTTATCAAAATAATAACATGAATTTTCTATGATATGATCTATTCCATCAAATTTCTTATTACCCATTACTTTATTATCTATTACCAAAAGGTGCACATAATAAAATATAATATAATCATGAATCCAAATATCTATTGGAAGATAGGTACATTGAATAACAACATGAAACAAGAATATAACATCAATATATAAAACATCAAAACATTATCCTAAAATTTCAATGGTCTTATATGACTATACAAATATCTTATGTACGTACATAAAAAAGGGGAGATCTATAAACCCCAATACTGGAAGAATGATGGAATAAAATAAGTTAAATAGTTTCATTTTTTCCAATAGTTATACTAATGTAACATAAGAAGGTTGAGAATCATAATATTTAACAATGGTGCATGATATTACATGATACTATAATTGAAATATTGGAATGTGAAAACAACCTGAAACATGAAATCATAATCGTAATTAAACACTAAGAACCAAAAAAATAACATAATGTTTAAATGATAACCTCGCCAACATCATACATGGAATCTAATGATATTAATAGATTACCCAATACATTGAATTGATGAAGAATTTCAGTCTCACCCATAACTTTTTAATCGTGTTCAAGCATAAGCGATCCACATATATAATACAACATAATGACTCATTTCAACACTTTTAATCCCATGATTAAGGAGTTTTAGATAAATAAATTTAATTTACATACCAATTAATTATGGGTGTATCTTTTTTAATGCCTTTTAGTGTAAATGGTTATAGATATTCACAACAAAAATGTTTTTCATAGAAATTTTCAGGATGATTTCTATAATTTAATTAGTGTATATAATGATTTTGGTAAGGGTTTAGTGAGAGTTAAATGGGTATATAATAAATTTGAAATCCAAATTAAAGTAATAGGTATGTGAAAAATAAAATTTAAACATTAATTGTTGGAAAACAGAAGGAACCGATTAAATAAGGTGATTTAATAATGTGGATAGGAGGAGGATACCTTATATTGAAATGACACATTTTAATGATTTGGATGATCTTCTTATGATCATGGATGTAACTTGGGTGAAAACTAATGAGGTTAGGAAAGAGTAATTTAATGATCCAATGGTTTTCAGTGAAGATGAGTGGGATATTGGGTAGTTTTATATAGAAAAGATTGGGTTATATTTTATTTATTTCGAAACATTAGTTTTGGACACTATATGATAAAATTAATGAAAACCACATATATACCATGGTTTTCCCATTTATTCTGACAAAGGTATGTGGTTTTAAGTATTATTAAATTTTATCAACATATATAATTAATATAATAACATTGTTGATGTGGAAGGTATTCATGATTTCAATGAATTGATTATAAAACCTTAGAATAAAATATATGTTTTGAGGATTTATTAATGATTAATAAAATTAATCAAATAATTCCAAAAAAGATTTTATTTTAATAGTTATATAAGTATTTTGTCATTATTTACCTTTTTTAAATATATTTCATCACTATTGGGTTATAATGATGTCATAATGAATACAATATATTTTCACTGTATTTGAGTTTAACCTAAAAATTCAAATGTCTCGGAAAAATGGGAAAAATTAAATATGGGATTATGAAACCATTATATTAAAAAAATTATTTAAATAATTTTAAATATGTAATTATTTACTATTCTGAATGAAAATTCTAATTTATTGAAAAAAACTATTTTTCTACAAAAATTATTTTCCAACCCTTATATAAATAGTTATTTTACATAATAAAATTATAGAATATTTTATATTTAATAATAACTATTTAATAATAATATTCTCATCAATATTTTTTATGTATACAAAAATGTTGTCTTTATTGAATCTATATGTCACCAAAAAATACAAATTATGTTTCATCATATCAAAATATTTTTTCTTCAAACTCTTTATTTATTCATTTGCAAAATTAACATTTTAAATGGATAAATATCATCATTATTTAGTTAAAATAAAATATAAAAATATATAATATGAGTGTATATGTACAATTACATTTATTACCCCATCAAATTCATAAAGTTTAAGGTGTGTGATAGGGGGATTTTCTTATGGTGGTTTAGTGTACATTGTTTGGGATTTGATATTGATGCTCATGAAATTAATCCATAAATGCTTTCATTTATGCATTAGTTAATTAATATCATATTAGTCACGATCAAGGGAAAATTTATACAATTATATCTCCCATGTAATCTCTATTAAATGTTCTTCGTAGGGTGTAATCATATGGGTTGTAGCCATCACTTCTTACATTTATTTCATTTAGTCATTATCATAACCATTCATATATAGAACCATTATTATAACATTTTAATGGGAATATTATGAATGGCTATGATTCATAACAGTCTTTTTAATCGACACAAGTTTGATAATAAAATATAACAAATGTAGTTCATGAGTTTATTATAAATTAATTACATGAAAATGTATTTACTCATTCCAAAAGATCGAATTTCATTAAAAAAACTCATTTTGTAAAACACTTCAAAATTATATAACAGTTTCATTACAAAATCATAACAATATTAATCCTAAAAAATTAGGTTTAAACTTATTTTTATGTGTTATATACATGAGAAGTTTTTAACAAATTATCAACGGTACCCTAATAATTTGAGGATACTAAAAATATCATTTATGATTATTGGTGTAGAAAATTATTTAACATATGTTTTATTTAAATCATCAACTAATAGTACATTATGGGACAAAATATACTCATGAAAAGAATATTTTTAAAGTGGAAATTCATGTAAAATAAAATTCTCATATAAAAATATAATTTTTAGATCATCATAAATGATTCTCAAATTGATTTTATTCCATTTATAATAAGTTTAGTATATCGAGATATCATTTATAAATATATCAATAAAATTCCCTAAATAATATTTCAATATTATGTTCACCACCACATTAAAAATATATGGTGCATTTGAAAATTCAAATTGTATTACTATAAATTAATTACCTTAACGTAAATGAAAGTAATTTTTTGGAATATCATCCTTATTTACTGAAAATTGAAGATACATGGATTGAATATCAAATTTTAAAAATATTAATCTTCATCAAGTTAATAAATTATTAATCCAATGATAGGTTGTGGAAACATTTTAATTAAAATAATGGAATTTATTTCTTTTTAATCAATTAAAATTCTCAAAGACTCATCCTTCTTCTTAAAAAAGGATAGGGGATCCTAATGTTGAAACTAAATGTTAATGAATCCCTTATAATCAACTCTTGTGGTGGTTCTTATAGATCCACTAATTCTATTATGACCAATTTTATGGAGTATAAGGAACTGGTTTTGTAGCCAAAAAAATAGTTTAATTGAAAAAATAACTTCATAATTGAGTGTATTTTTTGGTAAATCTCTAGTAAACACATCAATTTATTCGTAAACTATAAGTACAGATTATTGTGAAAGGTTACCATTCTTATCCATATGATGTTTCTTCTCAAAATCCCCTATAATTTCATCATGGTGTTCTACTAGAGGCAGATTGCTTCATTTTTTAAATGAGGAAGTTACCTAAATAATGATATCTCACTCCACATATCCTTCACAAATCATGACACTATATAGGGAGGGAATTTTTTCATTATACATTTAATTCTAATATATTCCAAATATTATAAGAAATTAAACACAATGTATATAACTTAGTTTATATATATTGTATTTATATACATCATAATATGCAGAAAATTGAAGGTCCTTTTTGAAATAAGTCTTGCACAATGTTTTTTGATTAGTAACTCCACTTTTAGGTAGATGGGGAATAATTCAGTGTTCTTAGAAGACATGGATGATATAAAAAAGTGAGAATAACATAAATAAATTAATTGATTTTATCACCATCATTTCAATTTTGTATTCAAACATAGGAAAATCAAACAAAACAGACATGTCCACTTGACCACATGACCACATGACCACTACCCACATGCCCACCTACAAGGGAAGGCACTTAAGGAGGTCTAAAATAGTGAAGGTCGAGGGCATCCCATATAATGAGGTTGACTCCTTCGGGTTTTAATGTTTGAGCATTGTGAAGGCAAACTAGATCAGGCCCCATGACCACAAGTGAAGCAAGGTAATACACAAAATGATTTCCCTCTCTCCAGTAGTGTTTTATAGAAGTATCATTGTTGATCATCTTCCTTCCTTTCCTGATGATGTTGGATATAGCCCATAGAGTTGGACAGTGTTCATGCAGAGAATCATGGAGTATTTTCGAATCTATTTATACTTCTAAAATCACAATAACTTGTATCTCAAAAATGTTTAATCCTTGTATCATAGCCCTGGATTTGGCTTGAACAGAAGAGCCATATCTGAGATGAGCCGAGAAGGTATGAACCACCAAGCCTTGAAAATCATGGACCACAGCACTGCCGCGCAGGACCCCTCCACAACATGACCAATATGTATTAAGCTTCAATCCCATAGAGGGAGGGTTCCAACAGATCCAAAGTCCACGAGAACTGCTGTTGATTGGTTGGGAGACTTGAGTCTGCTTGTTCATCCATCGAAGGGAGGGAGCCTCATGCCATTTGCTGAAGAGACGACCCTGGTCGATGAGAAAACTTTATGTTTTGAGAATGATGGATTGGAAAGAAGATCCAACACCTTCAGGGAGAATCTTATTTCACTCCGGAAAAATAGACCAACACCCTGCATGGAGGATCAAGAATCGTGTCGCATTCTCCATCCCTCTGTCCCCTGAATAGTGAAACCACCTATTCAGAAAAGGAGCATCCGCCATGCATTGAACCAGAAGGCCGGTAAACTCTCCGAAGTAGCTCAAAAAAGCACATGCACATTCTCTTATAAATAATAGATGGTCCACACTCTCCTCATAACTAGCAACACAATATGTGCAATGAGACACAGTTGGGATCCAACATCGTCTGATATTTTTGTTAGTAGGAATGGCTTTGTTTCACTAAACAATAATATATTATAATATTATTATGAACTAGCTGTTATGAATAGTATTAACTGAATTTTTAATTTTAAAACATTATAATTCATCTAACACATTTTCTACCACATGATATGAGAAGAAAATTATTTTTTTGGATACAAGAAGTATTTTTTTTAAATGCAGTTTTTTCACCTTTTGATGGCACGACCATTTTAAATCTAATTTTTAAAATGTATTTTAATTAAATTTGAAATATTAAACTAATTATGTTGTATATGGATATGAAAATTTATGTTGGATAAAATTTTGACATTATTCTGATAACCTTTATATTTTGATGAACAGTAAAAATACACTAAATTTTAATTAAAAACTACTTTTTTTCATCGAGATAATTTATATTGTTAAAATATAATATTTAATTATTTAAAAGTATAAATAGAATTTATTTTTACCATTTAATATAAAATAATTCATTGTAATTAATTTTACATTGATTTCAATGGTAAAAACATTTCTGTCAATTTCAAAGTTTTATATTTTAAAACTCTTTTTCTCAATAGCGATATTAATTTTAAATTAAATACTAAAACTTCTATGTATTGAATTTAGAAAATGGATTCCATTTTTTAAATCAGTAGGTCCAAATTATGTTAATAGTCTACTTTTTATTTTTGGGAATCATGAATAGTAACTACGATAAATTTTATTTACCATTGTTAAAGGTTAATCAAGTAATTAAGGGTAAAAATAATATTATAAAATTACACTATCACATGTATTGATATAATTAGTTGATTATATTTCTCTATAAAACATACTTGAGTCGAAATAGAATCTATTGGAACCCACATGGATTTGATTAAGACCTTTAATTTCTTTTATTTAAAGGAAAGTGAAATATGTCTCATTCAAACTTTAATAATTAACTTATTTTTAATAGAAGGTTATACACAATATAAATTTTAATATAAATAATCATTTGAAATCTAAAATGTTTCTATTTATTATGTTATTTTATTTGTAATTTTTAATAAATATATAATTACCTTAATAAATTATACATTAATGATGTAGAAATTATTTATTAAGTGAAAAATCAATAATACAGTTTTTATTAAACTAATAATGCTCATTGTATGCACAAACATCTGACCAAAACTTATTGTTCGTGTACATGTAAACAATAATCATCCAATGGTCAAATTTTTGACCATTTGAAGCTTTAGAAAGGTGATTATGACACGTATATTATTTTATATTAATTGATGTCAAAGTTGTCACCTTCATACTTTAATTAATATAACAATTTAAATGTTGTGATTTCAAGATGATAATTTCGAGTAAAAGTATTTTTATGAAAGATATTATATTTATCTACTTCATAGTATTTTATTTTTAATTTTAATGAAATAAATAATTATATTAAAAAATTATACAAAAATGATGTAGTATTTATTTTATTAAGAGAAATATAAAATAAATGGTTATAAAAATATTAAAATAGATTTTATATGAAAAAATTAATGTGATCCGTGAAATTATTTAGATGAATATGAAATTTTTAGAATCTATTAAATATTTTGGATAGAATATATCTTGTGTGTGGATTTTATTAAAATTCAAATAATTGAATAGTGTCAAAATTGATAGTATTGATATTTTATAAAATTAACATGTTATTAAATTGTTTAAAAATCAAAAAAAAATATTTAAAAATTACAAATTTAAAATTATATAGTCGAAAATGTAATAATGTATCTAATTATGGAAAATTTATAAAAAATATTTAAGTATTTATAACAATTTAAAATTTAGAATATAATTACTGCAAATAAAATTAAATTGATTAAATAAGGATAAATCAAAATGATAAGGTTTAAAATAAAATCAAAAAATGTCTAAATTTTATTGGTTGATGATATTACAACCATATTTTACCTCATATCTGAATTTGAGTCACCTTGGATGTTTTTATTTTGGGTTTGAGTTTATTATAAATTAATATTTTGGAGGTTTCCAAAAGTGCCCCTCTCCTCTCTTATAAAAGGGAACCCATTACCTCTCCTCTTCACTCAATATTGAGACTTCAAGCTTGGAAAAACCTTTCCAATTACTCTTCTAAACCTCTCTAGTTACATTATATAGGTTCTGGTCTTCTCAAAAGACCAACTCTAGTGCCCTAAGAGGATGTTTAAAAGAGGCACGTCGAGGAAGAAGTAATATCTTCTACCGATTCTTTCATGTTTTTTCTTATTCAAAATCCACTTCATTTTAAGTTTAATTATAAAGTAATAACATCAGTATCACTAATATATTTATATGTTATTATAAATATGAAACAACGGTGTATCCATCTTATGAAAAATGCAATCACCGCGCGTGCGTGCGTACGACTTACCATCTCTACGCCATGGTGTAATATGTTTTTCCACCACCACTATACATGGATGGATATAATAGTGGGAATAATAACTATATATGATTATTATAACATAATAATAAATTTGATATATTATATGATCCACTCCAATTCCATTCATTTATTATTGGAACGATATCATCGCTCGTGCGTACGTACGGATTAACATCTCCATGACGCGATGAAATTCATTCACCATGTTAATCATTCCAGAATGATTATAAAGTATATATAATAACGTTTCATGAAATATATGACATTATAATGATACAATATTTATTTATATGTTTTTTACTTACTTCCGTTAATTTTAATAAGGAAACGAAAACAACGTTCATCCATACGTACGACCTACCGTCTCCATGAATGGTGTATTTCATTTCATTTATTGATCTACTATATATATGTATATGCAGAATATATATTATATATAAATCATGTTTTACATTCTTAAATTAAGTAATCATGATCTATGTAATCATATGAATAATTTCAAGTCAAAACACATACAATAAATGAAATTATTTTACCCAAATCGCTCCATTAACATGGAGTTGACAAATGAACGGGTAATATAATGTCGTAAGTGAATCATATATGATAACATAAATATTATTATGTTTATGTTAAAAGTTAATAATATGTTTAAACCCACTATACAAGAGTCTCGAACACATATGGAAGAAATTGGACATAAGGTAAGGTATAATTATTCAATTCTCGTTCTTATCTGAGATTATTTATTTGTAAGTATTTACTAGGGTTATGTTTATTATCCATGTCCATTTTTTCTCAAAATGTTTTCATAAAATGGTTACTATTCTTATATGTATTTTAAATGCCATTTTTACCCTTTTTTACCACATGGTATGGACGGAATCTTTCTTTTGTTTACCATACGGGGTACTTTTTGAATTTTCCAGCAAAAGTACAAGTAGAATGTTTTTTTAACTTATAAGACAAGAATGAATTTTTATGAACTCATAACAAATTATTTACATGAATCATTCTCTACAAGATTTAATGATTAATTAATAAGAATCATTTTCTTTTAAAATTTTATTGCATTTTGAAAAAATAAAATGATTTTGAAGTAGAAAGGATATTTTCCTCAAAAATTCATTTGAAGTGTTTCATCAAAACTATTTCTCATCTATGGTAACATTATAAAATATTTTTATGTTTTAAGTATAATGTCTCTATTATTTACATGGTTTCATTTTTATTATTATTAAATTATATCCATTTATTCTATATGGATTTTGTTATGATGGGATTATGTTTATGAAACCCACTTTATTCATTGGTTTTTGATGAAAGATTTAAGTTTATTTTGTGGAACACAAAAAATGATTTCATTATGAGATTGGTGGGACTTATATCTCCCTCCAAGGCATTTGGTAAAGATTTATATCTCATGGTATTGACATGACTGGAACGGTAAGTAAATATGGTTCATTAATAAATAGCTGGAATAACATGTAAATCTGGTTCAGTAATGGACTTTGTCCACTATGATGGTCTTGGAAGTAATGCCTTTGATACTATGGAAATCATATCATGTGATTAATGGTTTTCCACAATTATGAGTTTTATTCCCATGTTATTTTATCATGATTAATGATCCTTTGGGATCTATGCCTTATGTACTGCCAGGACTTATTTCACGACTCATGATTTTTATGTTTAAACATTATGTTTATGTTTTTAATTTCAAATGAATATTTTTTTTATTTTCTCCATAATTACCCATACTGAGAATTTGAGATCACCCTTTATATGTTTTCTTTTCCCCAGGATTTAAAAGAAAGGTTTTAGGTAAAAAACAAATGGGGAAGATCTTTATGGGAGATGCTGAAGATCTTTCAGCATGATTAGAAGATTATGTTCCGAGTTTCTAAAGACACTACACTATTATGGTCCTTCGGTGTCTTTTTTTGTTATGTATTCAGTAATCCACAAAAGTAATGTAATGTCCCTATACGCCAAGTTTGGGTCTCTACAGTTGGTGTCATATGAAAGGCTTAGTTAACCTTTGGAAACAATGATGTGAAATCTTTAGTGAAATTCCTAGTGATATTTATAATGTATGTCTAGGGATGTCCCTAAGGATAAGTATAAGTATAGGTTATAGTCCTTGAATTATGGTAATTATCTTAGAATTAAACCTAATATTTTAGATATTGCAGGTACTCCCCCTTTATTATGTTGTTTTCCTTGCATAATTTTTCCCTCTCACACTATTATTTTTGGGTTTTAGACGATGGCTCGAACCAGAAGGAACCTTGTTGATCAATGTAATGGAGAATTCAATGATTGTACTACTGAACAAACCAATGTTATGGGAGATAGAGTGAAAAATATTATTACTATACTTAAACAAGAAATGAATCATTCTGGACTTTCAAATGAGCAGGGAAGGGAACAATATTCTATTGAGTCCTTCATGAGGAAACATCCACCTTCTTTTAGTGGGTCTTCTGATATACTTTTTACTGAACAATGGATCAGAACCATTGAAAAGATATTTTCCATACATCACTATTCAGAACATGAGAAATTCATTTCGGTTGTTTACCATTTAGATTGTGAAGCAGACCAGTGGGGGACACTAATTAAGAGTACAAGTCCCCATGGTGAAATTGAATCCGTGGAATGGGAAGAGTTCAAGAACTTATTTTTCAATAAGTACTTTCCTCATATTCTTCGAAAGAAGATGGAAAAGGATTTCCATGAGCATAAGAAAAAAGATGAAGAATATGTTGGTATATATGAAGCGAATTTTACAAGGCTTTCAAGGTATGCATCTGGATTTATCATCCAACCGGAATGTAAAGTTGATCGATTCTTCAGTGGATTAAAACCTAGTATTAGAAAGGCATTAGCTATATGAGACTTCAGTAGCTATGAATATATTGTGCGTTGTGATATCAAGGTAGAATTGGAATTTGGTGTTACATATCCATCTCATGCTTTTGATATGAAATGAAAGATGAATTTCAAGGAAAAATTTCAAAGATATCGTGAAAAGAAGAAAAATGTTTCCTTATGCTCAAATTGTGGAAAGAAGCATGGTGGAGATTATCTTAAAGGGACTAGAAAATGTTTTAAGTGTGTAAAAGAAGTTCTTTGATCAGTTGAGTGCGTATGTAATAGGAAAAAGGTAGCTAATGATGTGAATGGAGAAAAGACTGTAGAGAACGCACCACCAACACTTAAATGCTACAAGAGAAGGGAAATGAGGCATTATGTTAACCAATGCCCTAATCCAAGGGTTAATGATGATTGACATCAATAACCTCATAAGGAAATGGATATAGGGTAGTCATATGTGATCACTATTGGTGATGTTGAATATGACAACGAAGTGGTGGAATGATTATGTGTTTATGTAACGTGATTCCAAATTAGTGTTTTGGAATCTCATTTATAGTATCATGGAATATTGTAATATCTATGTATTGGTGTGTTGTGATTTTCAATAATTATATGGAATCGGTAACCAGGAAATGTGATTGAAATATTTTTGGAAAGAACCTAACATACGTATAATGAATGGATAAAGAGATAATGAATTCTTGGATACTATTAATGAGCTCATGACTTATATATGGACAAAGTGATATCATGGTTGGGTTATATTGAAATTTTGGGATTTTGGTACGTGGAAAGAGTTAATTTTTGAAAGAATTCATATTTTCAAAAATATTATATGGTAATTCATGTTTCAATAGAATACATGATTAAGGAATAAACATGTTTAGAATGTAACCAACAATATATATCTTATGATATATGGTGGAAAATGATGGAATTCACATGCTTTGTAGATGACCATTCTAGTATTTGTTTTCCTTATACAATGAGATTAGACAGAAGTATTATTGACAAGCCTAAAGGATGTAATGGATTATGTTGGACATCAGATAGTATTTTATAAGGATAATTTTTTTTCTAGAATGTTATAGTAGTATAGTTTTAGAAAAAATGACAACTTGCAGGATGGGTGACAACCGGACACGTTAGACAAGGATGTGGGAATAGAACCCACAACCAAAGTACAACATGCCATTATCACCAACCACTAGCATATAGGAAGACCCTGGTTAGTTGAAATTAGTTTTATTTTATTAAGTGGTATGATATATTAAGTATAAGTCCATTTTTGGAATCATATACACCATATATGGACTTATGTATATTTAATAATTTGTGCTAACCTTTGTGTGATAAAGAAAGGTGGAATGACCTATCATTCTATCACATGATCTGCTAATACTTCATGAATGAAAAATTCAACTTAATTTCAATAAACAGTAAATGAATTTGAAATTGTTCATAGAATGACCAACGATGATTTTTCACTGAAATCAGGTAAGTATTTATCCTTATGCAAAAAAAAATTCATCAACATTAGGGAAATTATCTTGAAAACCAAAAATGTTGTCCTAGTAACCTCATATCCGATGAATTAGATGGTACGTTAGATCATCTGAAATTTATGGATTTGTGATTGTTGGATTTTTCATATTCATGTTATCTACCATTCTTTATCAGAACATGATGGTCAGATTTCTCTTCCTTATCCATATTTTCACCTATATTCTCTTATGTGGAAACCTAGTGTTGAGTTACATTGGGTGACTGTTATGACTCTAAATTTCATTTTTAAAATTATGTTTTAGTATTGGTTTTAATGATGTGGGTTTCTATTAAATAATATTTTAAATAGTAAACGATTTGTAACCCAGATGAATTTCGAGGGAGAAATTCATTTTAAGGGGGGTAAAATGTATATCCATGAGATTTTATTAGAAATAATCTTTTTAATTTCTTCGATATCTTGTTTTGTATGCTAAACCAAGATTATCTTTCACTATATGCAACATTGTTTTAGCATGTAGTATATGCTAACAATATACTTGTCTTGTGTTACACACAAAAGCGGCCTTCCTCAATAGCTTGTGTGGTACGCAATACCGAGTTCCACTAAACAATTATATATTATATTATTATTATGAACTAGCCATTATGAATAGTATTAACCACATTTGTAATTTTATAACATTATAATTCATCTTACACATTTTCTAGAACATGTTATGAGTCAAAATTAATTTTTCGGATACAAGATGTATTTTTCAGAAAATGCAGTTTTGTCGCCTTTTGATGGCGCGCCCATTATAAATTATACTTTTTGAAAATTTTATAAATTAAATTTGTAAAATTAAACATCTTATTTTGTATCAAGATATAAAAATTTATGTTGGAAATGTTTTGGACATTATTGTGATAACCTTCAAATTTTTATGAATAGTAAAAAAGCTAATTTTTAATTAAAAACATCCTTTTTCATCGAGATAATTAATATGGTTAAATAATAATATTGAATAGTTTTAAAGTATAAATAGAATAAATTTTTACCATTTAATATAAAATAAGTCATTATCATTAATTTTACATTGAATTCATAGGTAAAAACATTTCAATCTTTTGTAATGGTTTATCTTTTAAAACTCATTTTCTCAACAAAGGGATAACTTATAAATTAAATACTGCAACTTTTGTGTATTGTATTTGGAAAAATATATTCTACATTTCAAATCAGTAGGTCCAAATTATGTTAATAGGCTACTTTTTTATTTTTGGTCATTATGAATAGTAATTATGGTAAATTTTATTTACCATAGTTAATGTTTAATCAGGGAATTAAGGGTAAAAATAATATTATAAAATTACACTTACACTTGTCTTCATATCATTGGTTGATTATATTTCTCTATAAAACATATGTCGGTTGAAATAGAATCTATTGGAACCCACGGGGATGTGATTAATACCTTTATTTTATTTTATTTAAAAGAATGTGAAATATGTCTCATTCAAACATTAATAATTAATGTATTTATAATATAAGGATATACAGAATCTAAATTCGATTATAAATTCTCATTTTAAAGATAAATTTTTTTTCTTTATTATCGTAATTTATTTGTAATTTTAAAAAAAATATATAATTACTTTAATAGCTTATACATTAATGATGCAAAAATTGTTTATTAAGTGAAAAATCAATAATATAGTTTTTATTAAACTAATAATGCTCATTAAAGGCACAAAAATTTGACGAAAACATATTGGTCATGTACATGTAAACCATAAGCAGCCAATGGTCGATGTTTTGACCATTTGGAGCCTTATAAAATTAATTATGAAACATATATTATTTTATTTTAAATGATGTCAAAGTTTTCACTTTCATACTTTAATAAATATAAGAATTTAAATATTATGATTTAATGATGATAAATTTGATTAAAAGTATTATTATTGAATATATTTGATTTATATACATCATAGTATTTTATTTTTTATTTTTATGAAAAAATAAGTATATTTAATAATTATGAAAATGTGTTGTAGTAATTATTTTATTAAGAGAAATATCAAATAAATGGTTTTAAAAATATTAATATAAATATTATATGAACAAATTAATGTGTTCCATGAATTTTATTAGATGAATATTAAATGTTAGGAATATATTAAATATTTTGGTTAGAATATATCTTCTGTGTGGATTTTATTTAAATTCAAATAATTGAATAGTGGTAAAATTGTCAATATTGATATTTTATATAAATAACATATTATTAAATTGTTTAAAAATCACAAACATATTTAAAAATTACAAATTTAAAATTATATGGTCTAAAATTTAATAATTTATCTAATTATGGAAAATTAACAACACATAAGTAAGTATTTATATCAATTTAAAATTTAGAATATTATTACCGCAAATAAAATTAAATTGATTAAATAAGGATAAATCCAAATGATAAGGTTTAAAATAAATTCAAAACATGTAAAAATTTGATTGGTTTATGGGATTACAACCCTATCTTACATCATATCATAATTTGAGTCACTTAGGTTGTTTTTATGTGGGGTTTGAGTTTATTATAAATTAATATTTTGGAGGTTTCCAAAATTGTCTATCTCCTCTCTTATAAAAGGGAACCCCATCCCTCTAATATTAACTCAATCATGAGCCTTCAAGCTCATTAAAACCCTGCCAATTCATCTAATAAACCTTTATAGTTACATTATAGAGGTTATGGTCTTCTTGAAAGACCAACTCTAGTGCCCAAAGAGGGTGCTTAAAAGAGGCACGTCGAGAAAGAGGTAATCTCTTCTACCCATTCATTAATGTTTCATTCTTCTTCAACATCCTCTACATAAGTTGTTTCATTAAAAATTAATAACTTCATTATCACTAATATACTGATATGTTATTATAAATATTAAATAACCCTATATTCATCATACGAAAAACGAAATCACCACGAGTGCGTATGTATGGCTTACCATCTCTACGTCGTGGTGTAATCTGTTTTTCCACCACCACCATACATGGATGGATATAATTGTGGGAATAATAACTATATATAATTATTATAACATTATAATTACTCTGAGATATTATATCATCCACTCCAAATCCAGTCATTAATTTTGGGAACAATATCATCGCTCGTGCGTACGTACGGATTACCGTCTCCACGACGCGATGTGATTAATTCACCTTGTTAACAATTCTAGAATAATTATAAATTATATATAATAAATAATAATGAAATATATGACATAATAATGATACTATATTTATTTATATGTTTTTTACTTACTTCCATTCAATTTAACAAGGAATCAAAAACAACATTCATGCGTACGTACGACCTACCGTCTACATGAACGATATATTTCATTTCATTTATTGAACTAAAATATATATTTATACTATGAATATATATTAGATATAAATAATGTTTTACATTATGGAATTAAGTAATCATGATCTAAGTAATCATATGAATAATTACAAGTCAAAACACGTATGATAAATGAAATGATTTTACCCAAAACGCTACTTTAACATGTGATTGACAAATGAATGCGTAATATAAACTCGTAAGTGAAAAATATATGATATAATAAATATTATTATTGTTCTATTACAAGTTAATAATATTTTTAAATCCACTATATAGGAGTCTCGGACACATATAGAAGAAATTTGATATAAGGTAACTGATAATTATTCAAATCTCATTCTTATCCAAGATTGTTCATTCGTAAGTATTTACTGGGGTTAGGTTTATCATCCATGTCCATGTTTTCTCAAAATGTTTTCATAAAATGTTTACAATTCTTCCATGTATTTTTAAAGTGATTTTAACCAATTTTTTACCACATGGTATGGAAATAATCTTTCTTTTGTTTACCATACGAGGTACTTCTTGATTTTTCTGGAAAAAGTATAAGTAGAATGTGTTTTAACTCATACGACATGAATGGATTTTTACAGTTTCATAACAACTTATTTACATGAAGCTTTCTCTACACGATTTCATGATTATTTTCAACAAAACCCTTTTCATTTAAAATTTCATGGAATTTTGAGAAAAGAAAATGATTTTGAAGAAGAAAGGATATTTTCCACAAGAATTAATTTCAAGTGTTTTATCAAAAAAAATTCCATCTAAGGTGACATTATTTAATATGTTTATATTTCATGTATAATTCCTCTTCAATTTATATGGTTTCATTTTTCTTATTATGAAATGATATCCATTTATTCTATATGGATTATGTTATAATGGTATTATGTTTATGAAACCCACTTTATTCATTGGGTTATGATGAATGATTTATGTTTATTTTGTGGAACAAGAAAGAATGATTTCATTATGAGATGTGTGTGACCTATATCTCCCTCTAATACATTGGGTAAAGATATATATCTCGTGAGATAAAAATGGCTGGAATGACAACTAAATCTGGTTCAGTAATATAGGGTTGGAACAACAATTAAACCCGGTTCAGTAATGGACTTTGTCCACTATGATGGTCTTGGCTGCAATGACTTGGATTTTATGGAAATCATCTCATGTTATTAATTATTTTCCACAATTACATGTTTTATTACAATTCTATTTTATCATTATTAATGTTCCTTTGTGATCTATGACTTACATACTACCAGGACTTATTTCATGACTCAATATTTTGATGTTTTAACTTTATGTTCTTGTTTTTAATTTCAATGTATATGTTTATTTATTTTCTTCATACTTACCCTTACTGAGCATTTGAGCTCACCCTTTATATGTTTTCTTTTCACCAGGATTTATTGATATATTTTATTGTAGAAAACTGGGGAAGATCATTATGGGAGATGTTGAAGATCATTCACTATGATTAGACGATTGTGTTCCGAGTTTCCAAAGACACTAAACTATTACTGTCTTTGGGTGTCTATTTTTGTTATGTATTAAGTATTCCACAAAAGTAATTTAATGTCCCTCTTTGTCATGCTTGGGTCTCTATAACAACAATATCCAAAATAATAACATATTCTCGGACTTCCCATGATTTACCAATCTATGGATGGTTCCAAAGATTCTTTGAAAATTAGTTTTAATATTATATCATCTATCTATTGTATAATAATTGTGCAATAGTATTTTGTATTTATTGTTTAGATAAAAAACTCAAAGGCTTCTTTGCAGTGTATTAGGGTTTATTTTGTTTGATTAAAATGAATGTTAAATTGTTTATTTTTGATGTTCCAGCATTAGTTTTGGATAAGTATGTTGAAAGAGCTTTATAATAGAGGAATGAAATCTCCATAATTGGTATATAAAATTTTGATTACATGGTGGATTCCATTATGTGTTTTTTTAAAACTATGTCCATAATTTAGATTAAAGGATAGTTTTATTAGAGAATTATTTCCAATATTTTCTTGTATAAATATTAAAATGGAATGAAATTCAATAATGTTTTGTTTTTTGAATGATTGGTGATTTTTGAAAGATTGGTTATTCATTGAATATTGATTCAAAAAAAATGATAATTATCTTGTCTCTGAAAATTCCCCCAAAATTGATTGTTATGGTATTCGGTTTCATAAAAATATTTAAGATATTATCAAAATGGATGTGGTGAGAGAGAGGGTTTCATAAAAGAGATGATTCATATGTAAATACTTTCAGAACCTCTCTTTTTAAATAGAAATAATTAAAAAATATTCAATGGACATGAATTCACAAAATATTTTCAAAATTGTTTTTATTTAATGAAAAATGTATGAGTAAAATAATTCTATGAATACCTTACATTAAAAATTATCATTTTAATTTGTTAAAAGAAAAGGGGTTCAATGAGAAGAAGGAATAACATGGCCAATGGGGGCCTAAAATGATAAAGGCCAAGGAATTACCCTCAAATAAAATTCACCACCTCATGTTTGAATAATGATATACAAGATAAAATTGTGACATTTGAGCCTTGACCCACCATATAATCCGAGTCATCTTCCATGTTTGTTCCCCTCAATAAAAATGTGGGTCACCTTTGTGTAACTATTTAGGATCGCTTTGAATTTTATAATTGTGAAGTCAATAGACAAAGGGGTGGATACTCTACCATTAACAGAGTCTCAAATGATAATTGAGTCTGTTTCCCCATGGGATTTGAGAATATTATCATTCCTACAAAGGTTGAGACCAATTAATAGAGTGTTAGCCTCTGTATGAATGGATATTCCACTACAATAGTGTTTTGTAAAGGCCAGAATCCCACTCCACTATAGTACTGAACAACCCCTCCCCATGCATGTATAATGAGATACATGACCCATTCATATTCATATTAAAGCCAATTATTGGAGAAATCTGTCACACTTAATGACCCAGAGTCCTAGATGTGGTATGTGCCCTTGGAGAAGAGACATGAAGCACCTAAAGGTACGGTTCCTTCTACCAATTTCTGATCAGAGACAGCATGTAAACTAGTAAACTCCTAGTTTTCTCAATGATGGATCATCATGTAGATGAGCCCCCTCATATATTTCCTGATTCGTGGATTTACATAGGCACAAGTTCCCATCACTAAGGATAACAACTCTCCCCATTTTCTCCAGACCTGTGTCATCCATCCCCTTATACCATCGATTAATGAAGGGTGCATCCTACAGGTCTGATAAGAGAATTCAGTATACTCCCCAAAGGCACTCCACACGTCACATGCCTATTTTCCTTAAAAATATGTGATTTTTTCCCTCCTACATTTTATTTTTCTAGTTGAAGTAGCTAGATTCCAGGATAATACATAACATTTTGACCTTATTATCTGATGGTATTACATGGTTTTGGATCTTCCATGTAAAGAAATTTTATTTCGTTGGAATCATGTTACACCAGATCATGTTTTTTCATCTGTCACGTTGGGCCAAAGTATTGAATGACCATATTAAATCCTTCTAGTTAAACATTTCCTTGGTAGAAGGTGTGAAGACAAGCCTATCATTTTCTGAGATGATAGTAATGAGATCAATAAACTCTTAATAATTCTACTGTCACACTAACATGATGAATAGAAGATGAAGGATTGCCTCCTGAAAAGAGATGGTTGGGGAAGGACATCCCAGAAATCCTATAACATTGGTTTCGAAGATTATGTTTCATAAGAGAATCTTACCCTTCCCTATTATCTATTGCATGTTCCTTTTGTGTTTTGGGATGATTGTGCATATGATGCAATATATGAAAGAAATTTACACTGAAGGAGAAGCCACATTTCCATAATATCTTCATGACATGGTTTTCCACCATAGACAATGATCATCAAATTTTTCCAATGCATGTTTAGCATGCATACAGTGAATTGTGTCGGCTAAACTCTTAGCATTGAAACCTCTGTCGAGTATGGGTATTTTCATTATATCCCCTAAGAGCCAATGACTTTTACCCTTCAACAGTGCATCCCTGATGAACCATGAAAGCACATTGTCAATGGAATTCATAACACCCAGCAGAACTATTGTGGATGCACTACTGGAAATAAAGGATATACCAACGGTTTAGAACCGTTGGTATAGGCTGGAGAACCGATGGTATATTCTATACCAACGGTTGTCCAAACCGTAGGGAAGTAAGGCGTGGGGAAAGATATATACCAACGGTTTGAAGTAAACCGTTGGGGTAGCCCACTGTAGGTGTGGATTTGCCAACGGTTCTTGCTGAACCGTTGGTATAGGTTTACCCAACGGTTTGGGAATACTATATTCGCATCCTATACCAACGGTTCACAACCGTTGGTATAGTATTTTTCCCAACGGTTTTCATGAAACCGTTGGGAATTCAATGGTTTTTATTTTATACCAACGGTTGTAAACCGTTGGTATAGATTTTTTCCCAACGGTTTCATGGAAACCGTTGGCATATGTTTAAGTATGGAAAAGTATACCAACGGTTTACAACCGTTGGTATTCAGTATTTTCAGAATTGTCAGCAGCTCCTCCAGTGGCCCCTCCAGTGCACCTGCATAAAAAACAACACTGAAAAAAACACCACCTCTTTGAATAGAATCATGCGGAATAATTCCCCATTTGAATCTTCATATGACAAAAAAACTGACACACTTAAAACAACAAAAAAGAACACCACCTCTTTGAATAGAGTCATGGTGAATAATTCCCCATTTGAATCTTCATATGACAAAAATCATCCAGTATAGTTGAATCAGAGTTTCAATAAGTCAAATATTATTTACACCCATTTCAATCTTCATACGACAACCACTTTTATAATATATAGTGAAAAGGTATTTTCATAGGAGTCTCATCACTTGTAACTCAGTAAGTGCCACACCATGCCTCAAATTGAGGCTGGGTTGACTGGTACACATCAAATATGATCCATGGATCATTGTCCTTAAGTTTCAACACAATCAAAATCCGTTTGATCGGTTTGGCATATGTACGTAAAATATTAATCCATTTTGAACAAATGAGAGGTAGTTTGGGTGGTCCCCACCCCATGGTGACTCGTATTGAGGTGGGATTGACTCGTACATGTCACATATGACCCATGGATTGTTTTACTAAAGTGTCAAAAGAATTAGAAGGTATTTGGTCTGTTTCTCGTATGTCAGTTGTTGATATCACTTACAATTTAGTCCCTTTTCAAGAAAAGAGAGACAATTTGAGTGGTCCTGGCCACACCGTGGCTTGGATTGAGGTAGGTTTGATTCGTAAAAGTCAAATATGACCCATGGATCGTTTTTCTAAAGTTTCAATAGAATCCTAATGCGTTTGGTTGGTTTGGAGTTTGTCAACAGTTGTTTTCACTTAAAGTTATGTCCATTTTAAACAAAAGAGAGACACTTGGAGTGGTGTCGGCCCCAAAGGACCTCGGATTGAGGCGGCGTTGACTCGTACATGTCACATATGAGCCATGGATTGTTATCCTAATGTTTCAACACAATCAGAATTTGTTTGATCATTTTGGCGTATGTATGTAAAATGTTGTCCATTTTTAACATATGAGAGACGGTTTGGGTGGTGTCGGCCTCACCATGCCTCGGATTGAGGTGGTATTGACTCTTACACATCAAATATGACCCATGGATTGTTTTCCTAAAGTGTAAATAGATTACGAAGGCGTTTGGTCGGTTTCCCGTATGACAGTTGTTGATTTCACTTACAATTTAGTCCATTTTCAACAAAAGAGAGAAAGTTTTAGTGGTACTAGCCACACCGTGGCTCGGATTGAGGTGGGGTTGACTCGTAAACATCACATATGACCCATGAATTGTTTTCCTAAAGTTTATACAGAATCCGTAGGCATTTGGTCAGTTTTCCGTATGTCAATTTTTGTTTTCACTTAAAATTAAGAACATTTTTAAAAAAAGAGACACTTTCAGTGGTGTCGGCCACACCGGGCCTCGGATTGAGGCGGGGTTGACTCATACACGTCACATATGAGGCATGAATCATTGTCCTAAAGTTTAAACACAATCATAATCTGTTTGATCAGTTTGGCGTATGTACATAAAATATTGTCCCTTTGGAACAAAAGAGAGGCAGTTTGGGTGGTCCCGGCCCCACGGTGCCTCGGATTGAGTTGGGGTTGACTCGTACACATCACATATGACCCATGGATCGTTTTCCTAAAATATAAATAGAATCCGAAGGTGTTTGGTCAGTTTCCCGTATGTCAGTTGTTGATTTCACTTACAATTTAGTCCATTTTGAACAAAAGAGAGACAGTTTGAGTGGTCCCGGTCACACCGCGGCTCAGATTGTGGAAGAGTTGACTCGTACACGTCAAATTTGATCTATGGATCATTTTAGTAACATTTTAATAGAATTAGAAGTCGTTTGGTTGGTTTGGCGTATGTCAGTTGTTGTTTTCACTTAAAATTATGTCCATTTTAAACAAAAGAGAGATAGTTTGAGTAGTTCCGGCCACACCGCAGCTCGGATTGAGGCGATATTGACTTTTAAACATCACATATGACCCATGGATCTTTGTCCTAAAGTTTTGATAGAATCTGAAGGAGTTTGGTCCGTTTCCCGTATGTCAGTTGTTGATTTCACTTACAATTTAGTCCATTTTTAACAAAAGAGATACATTTTGAGTAGTCCTGGCCACACCGTGGCTCAGTTTTTGGTGGGGTTGACTTGTACACGTCACATATGACACATGGATTGTTGTCCTAATGTTTAGACATAATTAATAGGCGTTTGGTCGGTTTCTCGTATGTCAGTTGTTGTTTTCACTTAAAATTAAATACATTAAAAAAAAGAGAGGCACTTTGAGTTGTGTAGGCCACACCGGGTCTCTGATTGAGACGGGGTTTACTCGTACACATCACATATGAGCCAGGTATCATTTTCGTAAAGTTAAAACACAATCAGAATCCGTTTGATCGGTTTGGCGTATGTACGTAAACTATTGTCAATTTTTAACAAAAGAGAGGCAGTTTGGATGGTCCCGGCCCCACGGTGCCTCATATTGAGGTAGAGTTGACTCATACACGTCACATATGACCAATGGATTGTTTTACTAATGTTTCAATATAATCCTAAGGCGTCTGATCCGTTTCCCGTATGTCAGTTGTTGATTTCACTTACAATTTAGTCCATTTTGAACAAAAGAGAGAGAGTTTGAGTGGTATCGGCCACATCGTGGCTCGGTTTGTGGAGGGGTTGACCCGTACACGTCACATATGACCCATGTATCATTTTACTAATGTTTTAACAGAACTCGTAGGTGTTTGATTAGTTTGGCGTATGTCAGTTGATGCTTTTCACTTAAAATGATTTCCTTTTGAAACAAAAGACGGACACATTGAGTGGTGTCAGCCGCACCGCATGTCGGATTGAGGCGGGGATGATTCTTACATGTCACATAGGACCCATGGATCGTTCTCCTAAAGTTTCAATGGAAACCGAATGCGTTTGGTTGGTTTTCCCTATGTACTTAAAATGATGTCCATTTTAAACAAAAGAGAGCCACTTATACTGATCTCGGCCACACCGCAACTCGGATTGAGCCCGGGTTGGCTCGTACAGGTCACATATGACCGATGGATCATTGTGATAAATTATCAACAGATTCGGAATGCGTTTGGTCAGTTTTGCATATGTCAGTTGTTCTTTTCACTTATAATCCTGTCCATTTTAAACAAAAGAGACACAGTTAGAACGGTGTCGGCCACACCGCTCCTCGGATTGAGGCGGGATTGACTCGTACACGTCACATACGACCCATGGATCCTTGTGCTAAAGTATCGACACAGTCCGAATGACTTTGGTCGGTTTTTCGTATGTCACTTGATGCTTTTCACTTAAAATGACGTCTTTTTGAAACAAAAGACCGACACTTTGAGTGGTGTCAGCCACACCGCGTCTCCGATTGAGGAGGGGTTGATTTGTACACGTCACATATTACCCAAGGATCGTTCTCATAAATTTTCAATGGAAACCGAATCCGTTTGGTCATTTTTCAGTATGTACTTAAAATGGTGTCCATTTTAAACAAAAGAGAGCCACATAGACTTATCCCGGCCACACCGCGACTTGGATTCTTCCCAGGTTGGCTCGAGCACGTCACATATGACCCATCGATTGTTGGGATAAATTATCAACAGATTCAGAATGCGTTTGGTCGGTTTTCCGTATGCCAGTTGATGCTTTTCACTTAAAATGACGTCCTTTTGAAACAAAAGACGGACACTTTGAGTGGTGTCGGCCACACCGCGTCTCCGGATTGAGCTGAAACCACCGTGAGACATTGTAATTATTATTCGTGATGTGTACGCGCATAGGTCACGTCAATCGGACGTGCGGTTTGCGCGGTACGACTCAATATTCGTGTATTAAGTGATGAGCGTGCTTCGTAAACGCGCGCGAGGGGGTCCAAACAGGCCGAACGAAGTCAGAATGGCCTCAAATCAGACAAAAAATACGAGTGAGTGATTTATGAAGTGGTCGAGCAGACGGCACGTCAATCGGACGTGTCGTGTGCCCGCGATGACCGAGAACGCAGTTCGGTTGTCATAAACGGCCAAAACGGGCGTCAAACGGTCAAATTCATAGCAGACGACTTTAAATTCACCTGAAACCACCGTGCAATATTCTAATTATTATTCGTGACATGTACGCGCAGGCCTCACGTCAATCAGACGTGTTGTTTGCGCGGTACGGCTCAATATTCGTGTTTTAAGTGATGCGCGCGCTTCGTAAACGCGCGTGAGGGGGGTCCAAACGGGCCTAACGATGTCGGAATGACCTGAAATCAGACGATAAATACGGGTGAGTGATTTATGAAATGGCCGAGTAGACGGAACGTCTGTCGGACGTGCCGTGTGCCCGCGGTGACCGACAACGCAGTTCTGGTGTTATAAACGGCCAAAACGGGCGTCCAACGGGCAAATTCATAGCGGACAACCTCGGATTGTGCTGAAACCACCGTGAAACATTCTAATTATTATTAGTGACGTGTACGCGTAGACGGCACGTCAATCGGATGTGCGGTCTGTGCGGTAGGGCTCATTATGCGTTCTTTAAGCGTTGCACGCGCTTGATAAACACGCCTGGGGGGGTCCAAACTGGCCGAACGATGTCCGAATGACCTGAAATACGACGACATCAAAGGGTGAGTAAATTGTGATGTGGTCGAGCAGAGGGCATGTCAATCGGACGTGCCGTGTGCCCGCGGTGACCGGGAACGCTGTTCTGGTGTCATAAACGGCCAAAACAGGCGTCTAACGGTCAAACTCATAGCGGACGACAACAGATTGACCTGAAATCACAGGACAACAATCCCATTATTATTCTCGACATGCACGCATAGACAGCACATCAATCGGACGTGCGGTCTGCACGGGAGGGCTCATTATGCGTTCTTTAAGCATTGCGCGCGCTTGATAAATGGGCTGGGGGGGGGGGGTCCAAACTGACCGAACGAAGTCCGAATGGCCTGAAATCGGACGACATCAAAGGGTGAATGAATTTTGATGTGGTCAAGAAAACGGCACGTCAATCGGACGTGCCGTGATCCCGCGGTGACCGGGAACGCCGTTCTGGTGTCATAAAGGGCCAAAACGAGCGTCTAACAGTCAAAATCATAGCGGACGACATCGGATTGACCTGATATCACAGTACCACAATACAATTATTATTCGTGACGTGCACGCGCAGACGACATGTCAATCGGATGTGCGGTCTGTGCGGTAGGGCTCATTATGCGTTCTTTAAGCGTTGCGCGTGCTTGATAAACGCGCGTGGGGGGGTCCAAACTGGTCGAACGATGTCCGAATGGCCTGAAATCGGACGACATCAAAGGGTGAGTAAATTGTGATGTGGTCGAGCAGAGGGCATGTCAATCGGACGTGCCGTGTGCCCGCGGTGACCGGGAACGCCGTTCTGGTGTCATAAACGGCCAAAACAGGCGTCTAACGGTCAAACTCATAGCGAACGACAACAGATTGACCTGAAATCACAGGGAAACAATCCCATTA
The DNA here is from genome assembly GCA_963277665.1 of Viscum album. Classification (NCBI taxonomy): domain Eukaryota; kingdom Viridiplantae; phylum Streptophyta; class Magnoliopsida; order Santalales; family Viscaceae; genus Viscum; species Viscum album. The sequence continues at coordinate 1,298,939,662 of OY728161.1, forward strand.
TTATTCTCGACGTGCACGCACAGACGACACATCAATCGGACGTGTGTTCTGCATGGGAGGGCTCATTATGCGTTCTTTAAGCGTTGCACACGCTTGATAAACGCGCGTGGGGGTGGGGGTGGGGGTCCAAACTGGACGAACGATGTCCGAATGGACTGAAATCGGACGACATCAAAGGGTGAGTTAATTGTGATGTGGTCGAGTAGACGGCACGTCAATCGGACGTGCCGTGTGCCCGCGGTGACCGGGAACGCCGTTCTGGTGTCAAAAACGGCCAAAACGGGCGTCTAACGGTCAAACTCATAGCGGACGACATCGGATTGACCTGAAATCACAGGAAAAAAATCCCATTATTATTTGCGACGTGCACGCGTAGACGGCACGTCAATCAGACGTGCGGTCTGCGCGGGAGCACTCATTATGCGTTCTTTTAGCGTTGCGCGCGCTTGATAAAAGCGCGTGGGGGGTCCAAACTGGCCGAAAGAAGTCCGAATGGCCTGAAATCGGACGACATCAAAGGGTGAGTGAATTGTGATGTGGTCGAGTAGACGACACATCAATCGGATGTGTCGTGTGCCCGCGGTGACCGGGAACACCGTTCTGGTGTCATAAACGGCCAAAACGGGCGTCTAACGGTAAAACTCATAGAGGACGACATCGGATTGCCCTGAAATTACAGGACAACAATACCATTATTATTCGCGACGTGCACGCGTAGAAGGAACATCAATCCGACGTGCGGTCTGCGCGGGAGGGCTCATTATGCGTTCTTTAAGCGTTGCGCGCGCTTGAGAAATGCGCGTGGGGGGGTCCAAACTGGCCGAATGAATTCCGAATGGCGTCAAATCGGACGACATCAAAGGTTGAGTGAATTGTGATGTGGGAGAGCATAAGGCACGTCAATCGGACGTGCCGTGTGCCCGCGGTGACCGGTAACGCCGTTCTGGTGTCATAAACGGCCAAAATGGGGGTCTAACATTCAAACTCATAGCGGACGACATCAGATTGACCTGAAATCACAGGACAACAATCCCATTATTATTCGCGACGTGAACACACAGACGGAACGTCAATCGGACGTGCGGTCTGCGCGGGAGGTCTCATTATGCATTCTTTAAGCGTTGTGCGCGCTTGATAAATGCGCGTGGGGGGGTCCAAACTGACCGAATGACAAAACCAAATAGGAACACACCCTCATGTTATCATATTAATAACTCTTCTTGAATCATTGAGAGTCACATCCCAATGATCATAGGATCATTAGCCTAATTGATCACTAACCATGAAACACATGTATGTTGGTCATGTCACCACATGCATCATCACTCATGCCACCATATCAATATATCACAAGGAATTCTCCAGGATAAGACAATATTTGATCACACATCATTCAAATTTAGTTATCATAATACAAATTATATTTACATGCTTATGATATAGAATGAATCCACATTAGTAAGACCCACCCCTCTCATATGTTACCATCACATCACTACAACCCATCCTAGAAAGCACCCTACCGCATACAAATTCACCCAATCTAGGGTCTAATACCCAACATGATCTTACATAGTAGGATACACATCATGGATCACTATCAAAACCATAAAAACATTGAAAGATCTCAAAAAATTAGTGCATTCCATCATTAGCTCATAGAATTGAAAAAAGGTAACTAACAAGCAATATATCTCACTACTCCATACTCACCCAACAACATAAGGGTCTCACATTACTAGGGAATAATTCTATCCAATACTAAATGATCTTGATCTATTTTTCATATACATATATGATTCACCTCACCAATTACTAAATATTAATAACATAAAAAATTATGATTCCATTTAACTGGAATTAAACCATCAGGTTTTACAAGGAAATTCTATATAAGTATTTGTTTACACTTTAAATAATCTTACCCCATACCATAAATAAGGTGTTAAACAAAAATCAAGAACATGAATTTCATGTTAACACCCAACATTGATTCATTAATAAATTGTATTCGAATTTTATGGAAATAACAAAATAAATTAGTGAATCAATGTACCTATAGTGGTGAACATGACCACCATGAAACAATCATAAATTTTTACAAAAACCCTAATAATTGGGAATAACAAAATAAAGAATAGATGTATATGATTTATAAGAGCTGGAACTATATTGTTGATAAAATATAGGAGTCTAACCTGGTAGGTGCTGATCTGATGGACGATGTGGGGATTGGGAGGTCCTTCCGCAAGAAATCGCTCCAGGAGGACACGAGGTGAATGCTTCTGTAATGTGGGGAGGCCGCTGGCTCGATTTGGTATTTGGGGCTTTTTTTCCCAACGGTTTTTAATAACCGTTGGGAAAGACCAACCTTTCCCAATTTCTTCACCACTTTTCCCAACGGTTCTAAGAACCGTTGGGAAAAACCATCTTTCCCAACGGTTTCCATATAACCGTTGGGAAAACAAGGGTCCTTCACCACTTTTCCCAACGGTTCTTAAGAACCGTTGGGAAAAACCTATCTTTCCCAACGGTTTCATACAACCGTTGGGAAAACTATGCATTGAGGGGTTTTTTCCAACGGTTTATAGAAACCGTTGGGAAAGATATGATATGCCGACGGTTCTTTGAACCGTTGGTACACAACTGTTGGGAAAGATCCCTTTTCCAGTAGTGATGTCAAGTCATGTACCAACATAGATGATAGAACCCTATTGATCATAGAGATACAAACCCCAAAGGATAAGAATTTTTTATTACAGTTGACGATGCATCATGTGATCTTGCATACAAAATGGTCGAAGTGTTTTATATGCATCATTACTAGTGAGATAGAGGTGGCAAGATACTCTATTGGGAATGTGACTATCACGACCCACCTTCATCAAGATGAGGGAAGGGACAACAAGTTGTCAGACCCTTCCTTCATCAAGTTTAAGGAGAGATAATGACCCCCGAGACCCGCCTTCAATAGGTCCTGGAGTGGCGACTATCACCAAGGGTATATAATCACACACAAGATGGAAGGTATTACCCTTTTTCTTTAATAATATTGGGAGATAGGATGGTAAAACCCAACAACACCAAAAACTAGAGTAAAAGTAAATCCAAATATCCATTCCCATATGCATGATATAATAGTAATATCAACCAAATACAAGGGTATACAAGGTTAAATACCAAAAGAAAAGAAAAACAGCAACTACAGCGGTCCCAATGCCCGAGCTAGTATGGCCCTACACAATCCCCAAAGTCCTCCTGGAGACCTGAAAGCAGTTTTATATATGCAGGGTGAGTATACAAGTATACCCAGAAGGGGAAACCAAAGACTCTCGTGCACAAGTGGGAGGAATTCTAATGCCCTGTGAGAAAGGAGACAACCAAAACACATAACAAGGAAAACTAATCCACCCAAACCTCACCATGGCACACTCCCCAAATAACGCAATTCAAGTAATGTATAGTAATAGCACATCGATTTTTGGGTACCCCACACCACTTTCCCACAGGTTATTGAAAACATACTATGCATCGAACTAATCTCGCCATTCATACTGCAATCCCACTGCCACACCCGCCCTCACACACCTGGGCCACAACCACTATCCCACCCGCAGACACCTGGGCCACAAAAACCACACGTAACCACGCCCGCGAACACCTAGGCCAAAACAACCACTACCACACCCGAAAACACCTGGGCCTCATCTCGAAGATACTTGGGAAAACAACCTGCCCGCAGACACTTGGTACAACCACCACAACTACCCTGCCCGAAGATTCTTAGGCTAATAATGGACCACTCACAGGATTGTTGGGAAAAACACCCTCCCCCATGAAATGGGGGTGTTCATCAGTAAGTGCTCAACATGGGTGGGGCGGGAATAAGAAACACACCAGAACTACAATCATATATATTTAAGCAATAAGCACTCATCCCAATCTGAGGTTTCCATGGCCAATCCAAGCACGAACAGCCTAGCCACTATTCATAGGAAGCAAACTACTCACATCCGAGTCACAACTCATTCCCAGAACCAGTTTCCCAATTAACCAATTCTTTTTTCATGTTCAAGTGATCCCATTTAAGTAAATTTTGCACTATTGGGAAATAACAGGCGTAAAAACAAGCCAAGCGGAAAGATAGCCAACAACAATTTAAACATTCAGACACATTTCTCTTGTAAATTCAAATTATAGTGATATCCCTCAAAGTATTGGAACCAAAGAAGGCTTCAAGATACTGCTCCTCACCCCCAAGAACCATTAACCAAAAGATTTCACAACAGAAGAAGATTCCACCCCAATTCGTTTCACCAGCAGAGCGACCACACAGTTCCAGATTCACAACCAACGACCATGCCACGACAGAGGATCATATCCTCACCCACATCACCACATAAGCAATCAAATATAACAACACACCTACTACAAAAACGAAGCAGGAAACCTCCAGGTTCAATCACATCATTTATTAGTTTCCTCTTTCGGTTGGTTAACCGGGGTGATCGCACAAGGTTTTATGTTTACTGGGCACTCATTTAATCCACCGAGTTCATGTGTTTAACAAATTTCCATGTCTCAGCCATTTAATCATCACAGGAGATAAGATTTTATTAGTACACAGAGAAAGACCACCAACGGCCAATATTTTCAGTAGGCGTAAACCCATACAGTTCCCAACATATTGTAACATAAAAGAATACAGTAGAACGTCGAACGCACCCCATCATCCATTAACAGTCCATTTATTATCTTTGTTAAGGTTTGTTTTCTTCCATCCCATAGAAACATTAGAGTACCCACCCCGCATGATACACCGAAATGAGATACGAAGGAAAAATCCCTACCCGATTGATCAAAGATCGAAGTTCTTCTCCATGCTCCAGGAAAAGGGGATGTGCGACCTGAATGGGAGGAAATATGTGGACTCCAAGACGTGCAGAAGGCTCCAGTAGAGGTGCACCACAAGACACAGGAAGAATGATTCCAAGTGCACCAGGAATAAGAAGTAAATTCAACTGAGAAGAAAAGGATGAACTCTATTGAGATATTTAAAGAGGAGATCCTACTGTCACGCGATATGGAATTTTGAACGCATAAAAAATGGATCGTGGTTTCCTACGTGGGTGGGAAGTTACACACAATGATATGAAGGAGTTATTTAATATCCCCCATTGGGGATATTTCTTGGTATTTTTAGGTGTCAATTATGGGCTCTAAATGAGTTTAAAAAGGGCATTAAAATTAGTTTACGTCAAAAGATACATTACGGGAGCGGAAAAGTCTGGTACTGGAAAAAGGTACAAAAGGCTCGGCAAGGGAACGGTACCACCATCATGGTGGAGCCGTCTTTTTTTTAAAGTAATGGCCAGGGGGTCTGGGCCATTACATCAGATTCCTCTCAAACTATTCTCACCCTCGAGAATTAAAACCAGACCTGAAGAAAGGAGAGGGGTCTGAACAACCACCTCGAAAGAAACCTCTCAGGAGTAGACCTCCTTGTTACCAAGGAACGCCCCATTCCTCACCTATCTCCTGAGAAATCAAAAACATACCGCTCCCCTCCCCCATTTAGCTATGCAAAACAATGATTCAAACTGCCTGGTCAGGTGGGTGAGGGGTTTCCCTTCCTCCATATTAAGATACTATCTGCTTTGGGCGGCACTGACTCGCCTGCACGGGTTTAAGCACATCCACTTTAATGCGCCTTAACTAGGTATCAGATCCTCCCTTCCCCACATTTCAGGACACTTCACACACATCCACAGAAAAGGAAACCACACCTTTTATAGTTGACAAGGTAAAGGGGTTCCATCAACCAAGTACAACAAATGGAACAAAACTCAGAAAAGCTCTGGATACTGGGCACACATCTGTGATTACCTTCCCCATGTACTTTCCTCAAGCCCACCATGCCTCCACAACACGCTAACCAAAGGAATGGTTCGTCCACAAAGCACCTTCTACTCACGATCCTCGATCATCACTGGTCGCTCTATGAATGTTGCATCGTCCTCGATATCATGCTCTCCCCAGTCAAGGACATGTGAATCGTCGTGCAGATACCATCAGAGCTGGGACACATGGAAGAAGTTGTGCACCATTTGTAGCTGTGGTGGCAACGCCAGTTGATAAGCCACCTCGCTGACCTGCTGCAACACCTCGAAAGGTCCGACAAACCTGGGATAGAGCTTACTCCCCCATCCGAAACTCCGCTTCCCACACTGAGGGGAGACCTTCAAAAACACATGGTCCACAACCTCGAAATCAAAGGGCCTCCTTCTATAATCGGCATACAACTTATGCCGGTCCTGAGCTACCTTCATCCTCTCAAGTATAAGCTAACCATCTTCGTCGTGCTCCGCACCATCTCCATGACAAGAACGCCTGCCTCCCTAACCTCTGTCCAGCACAAGGGTGAGCATCACGGTCTCCCGTAAAAGGATTTGAATGGATCCATGACTATGGTAGAGTGATAACGATTATTTTAGGTGAAATCTAACAGAGGCAAGTGCTACACCCACGATCCCCCAATGTCCAGGATGCATGCTCGTAGCATATCCTCCAAGGTCTAGATGGTTCGCTCTATCTGTCCATCTATCTGGGGATGGAAGGTAGTGCTAAGATGTTGATGGGTGCCAAAAGCATGCTGCAGTCCCCTCCAGACTTGTGAGGTAAACTGTGCATCCCTATCTGAGACTATGGAACCCATAACTCTATCCACCTTCACTGTTGTATGTTCAGGTCCCGCTGGGAAACGATTTACTTCAATATTTTTTGATCCGTAAATACCACAAATTCTTCCCCGATGAGGTAATGCCTTCACAGCTTTAGTGCGAATACAACCGCTGCAAGCTCTAGATCAGGGGTGGCATAATTATGCTCATGAGTATGTAACTGTCTAGACCCATAAGAGATCACCCCTTGCAATTGCATCAGCACACACCCAAGGCCTTATCCTGTAACATCACAGAACACCTCATATGATGCCCCTTCTTTCGAAAATCTCATAACGGGGGCACTAACTAACATTTCCTTCAGATTACTAAAGGCTGCCTCACCCAGCCCACTCCACACAAAAGCCTGGTTCTTCTTGTTCAAAGCCGTAAAAGGTTCCGTAACTCAAGAGAAGTTGGGTACGAACCTCTGGTAGTAACCTGACAGCCCGAGGAAACTAGGAACCTCCGCCACGTTCTTGGGTGATTCCCAAGAAACAACCTCCTTGACCTTAGATGGGTCAACTGCTATCCCCTGTTTGGACATCACGTTCCCAAGGAGGTGCACTTCTCGCATCCAGAACATGCACTTGGACAACTTCCCATAGATTTGGTGCTATCGGAGGACCTCTAAAACCGTTCTCAGGTGATTTGTGTGATTCTCCTCTGATCTTGATTAGAACAGGATGTCATCAAAAAACATGACTACAAACCGATCCGGGTATTCCAAGAAGACGGAGTTCATGAGTCCCATGAACACAGCAGGAGCGTTCGTAACGCCAAACGACATAACCATGAACTCAAAGTGCCTATATCTACACCTTAAGGCCGTCTTAGAGATGTCACCTTCCTTCACCCTCAACTCGTGATATCCAGGCCGCAGTTCCATCTTAGAGAACCAGCCTCCCCCCTTCAACTAGTCAAAGAGGTCGTCTATCCTCGTAAGAGGGTAGCGATTACTGAATATCACCAGATTTAGCCTCCCGTAGTCTGTGCACACCCTGAGACCACCATTTTCCTTCTTCGCGAACAAGACTGGAGAACCCCATGGTGACACACTCAGTCGAATGAAACCTTTCTTCATCAGATCGTCAATCTGAATCTGAAACTCTCGTAGCCCAAAAGGTGTCATCTGATAGGGGGACATCAAAATCGGATGAGAACCAGACTGAAAGTCTATCCCAAACTCGATATCACATCGTTGGGGTAGATTCGTCACCTCCTCAGGGAATACATCCATAAACTCACTGACGACCCATGGAACTTCCACCATCTCTGCATCCATCGACTCCACAGATAGCTCAGCTAACAAAGAGAGGAGGGGTTCCTCTCGCCTGCTGCCTTTCTGGAAACCCCGCTCGCCGACGAAAGTCACATGTCGGCCTCCCAAGTCTGAAAACAAGACCCTTCCTCGGACGATGTCAATGACGGCACATACAGAGAATAGCCAGTCAATGCCTAGGATGGCATCGTATGGATGTATCGGTAATAGCAGAAGATCCTTGACTGACTGATGTGTCTCTATCATCAGTCTACACCCTCGGAAAACATAAAACAAGTCGGTCTGACCTCTGACTGGTGTGATCAACACCAGGGGCACTGGATGTATCTTAGTGTCTAAACCCAGATCACGGTCCAGACAGGGTGCAACAAAGGATTGTGAAGCTCCTGTATCGAACAAGGCATACGCAAGGGTACTAAACAAGTTGATCATACCTCGAATGACCTCCGATCCTGCCGGAACTACTGCCTCTTCGGCGTGAAACTACCCATGCACAGCTCCTCTACCTCTCGGTTGTCGGCCTCCTCCCCGACCACGCCCTAGTCGAGGTCCCTGAGGATCGCCCTGAGGTAGGCCTCCTCCTGCAACGTCTACCCTCAGAGGAGCGGGAGCTCGCTGACCCTGATGCTTCTTCTGAGAGGGCCTGGATTGAAACTGCTATTGCTGAGGTGGGTGCTGAACCTTCCCACTGATGCCATACTACACTCTGTCCAGGCACTGATTCTGAAGGTGCCCATGGATTCCATATATGAAGCATCTCGGCCCTGGGCCCAAAAGAAAAGGGTGAGGGACAGGAGATCGAAACTGGAATTGCTGAGGCTTGCTCCCTACTGGTCGGAACCTGGAGGGTCCTGATGCTGGAGGCATGCTACTGACAGCCTTCCCCTTCGACGAACCCAACTAGATTCCCTCTCGTGATACTCCTCCCAGTGCTTGCATCCTCTCCACCACTTCATCCTTCTTCTGTATCTCTAAGTACATCAGTAAGGTGAAGGGAGTAACAACATACTGGAGAGAAGGTCAGAGTGCCTCCTCTAATCGTCTCGCCCAAGACTCCTCATCCGGAAAGAGGTCCAGAGCGAAGTGTAGGAGATCCTTCAACTTGATCCCCAACTCCCTCACCGACGTACTTCCCTAATTGAGGTAGAGTAGCTCCTACCTCTTCTCGGCCTTCATGGTGGAAGGGAGGATTTCCTCCCGGAACTCCTTCTCGAAGTCTACCCATGTAACCTCAGCCTTTCTCTTCTCTCCAAGATAAAGCGTCCACCACTGACGCGCCGCTCTGTGCATCTGGCTCACATCCAGAGGATCCCAGTACTCTGTCGGAGCCCGAATGAAGCTGAAGGCTATCACCAGCTCCTATAGCTAGCCCTCTGTCTCCACATCTGAGATGCTGCCCTCATACTTCCCGAGGGTCTGTCGCTGAAAGGCCCAAAGTGTCTTATGCCACTGATCATCCTCCTCCTCCCGGTCCATCCTCTGCTAACCAGCCACGTCAACCTCTTAATCCTTCATCACCCGCGCCACTCGTGGTCGTCTCCTAGGTGCCATAGCTGTAAGGTAAGTAATGAATTCTTAATCCCAAGTAGTGCAGAATATTGTTCTTAAATTATTATTAGAATTATTATTCATTTTAAATCCCCAAAACACCCTAGAAACACGAGAACACAAGTCATTATGACGAATATACCTTTCCTAGGGTCTCTAACTTGCAATCAGTTTAGCCTTAATTGGTCGTTCGGTAGGTCCAGAGTCCTTGCATCATATCACAGTGGGCCCTAAAATCCTGTGTACTAGCCAGTCTTCCCTGTCCTATTTCACGCACCAAGATCACCCAAAAATGTTTTCCTACCATCTCATGCAATCCTCACTATGTCTAACCCTATAATCCATCCTATCTCTCAACCATCACTTTTGATACCATTCTGTTATGACTCGCCTTCACCAAGATGAGGGAAGGGACAGAAGGTTTCCAGACCCTTCCTTCTTCAAGTCGAAGGAGAGATAATGACCCTCGAGACCCACCATCAATTGGTCCTAGAGTGGTGACTAGCACCAAGGGCACAGAATCACACACAAGATAGAAGGCATTACCCTTTTTCTTTAAAAGGATCGAGAGATAAGATGGTAAAACTCAACAACACAAAAAAATGGAGTAAAAGAAAATCCGAAGAACCTTTCCCATATGCATGATATAAAATTAAAAGCCACCAAATACAAGGGTCTACAAGGTAAAATACCAAATGAAAAAAACAGAAACTGCAATGGTCCCAATGCCCGAGCTAGTACGGCCCTGCACGATCCCCGAAGTCCTCCTAGAAACCTGAAAGCAGTTTTATCTTTATAGGGTGAGTATACAAGTATACACAGTAGGGAAAACCAAAGACTCTCGTGCACAAGTGGGAGGCATTCTAATGCCCTGTGAGAAAGGACACAACCAAAACACCTAGAAAGGAAAACTAATCCACCCAAACCCTACCAAGGCACACTCCCAAAATAACACAAGTCAAGTAATGTATAGTAATAACACATTCATGTTTGGGTACCCCGCACCACTTTCTCACTGGTTATTGAAGAAATCCTACACATCAAACCAATCCCGCCATTCTTACTGCAGTCTCACTGCCACAACCGCCCGCACACACCTGGGCCACAACCACTATCCCGCCCACAGACACCTGGGCCACAACAACCACACGTAACTACGCCCGAGAACACCTGGGCCAAAACAACCACTGCCATGCCCAAAAACACCTAGGCCTCATCCCGAAGATACTTGGGAAAAAAACCTGGCCACAGACACCTGGGCCGACCGCCAAAACTACCATGCCCAACGATGCTTGGGCTAAAAATAGACTTCAGGCCATCACAGCCTGCCCGAAGAGTCTTGGGCTATTTGGGAATGGGAGCAAAAAAGGAGCTAATAACCAGACACTCATAGGAGTGTTGGGGAAAACACCCTCCCCTATGAAATGGGGGTGTTCGGCACTAAGTGCTCACCATGGGTGGGGCGTGAATAAGAAACACACAAGAACTACAATCATATATATTTAAGAAACAAGCACTCATCCCAACCTAGGGTTTCCAAGGCCAATTCAGGCACGAACAGCCTAGTCACTATTCATAGGAAGCACACTACTCACAGCCGAGTCACAACTCATTCCCAGAACCAGTTTCCCAATTAACCCATCCTTGTTTTCATGTTCAAGTGATCCCATTTAATTAAATTCTGCACTACTGGGCAACTAACATGCGTAAACACAAGCCAAGGGGAAAGACATCCAACAACAATTTAAACATTCATACCCAGTTCTCTTGTAAATTCACATCAAAGTGAGATCCCTCCATGTATTGGAACCAAAGAAGGCTTCAAGATACAACCCCTCACCCCCTAGAACCATGAACAAAAATATTTCACAACAAAAGAAGACTCCACCCCAATTCGTGTCACCAACAGAGCAACCACACAGTTCCAGATTCACAACCAACGACCATGCCACAACAGAGGATATCATCCTCACCCACATCACCCCATAAGAAATCAAACAGAACAACAAACCTACTACCAAAACGATGTAGGAAACCTCCAGGTTCAAGCACATCATTTATTAGTTTCCTCCTTCTGTTGGTTAACCGGGGTGAACACAAAAGGTTTTATGTTTACTGGGCACTCATTTAATCCACCGAGTTTACGTGATTAACAAATTTCCATGTCATAGCCATTCAATAATCAGAGGAGAGAAGAGTTTATTAGTGCACAGAGAAATACCACCAATGGCCATGATTTTTAGTAGGCATAAACCCATACAGTTCACAACATATAGCAACATAAAAGAATATAGCAGAATGTCGAACGCACCCCATCATCCATTAAAAGTACGTTTATTATCTTTTTTAAGGTTTCATTTCGTCCATCCCATAGAAACAGTAGAGTACCCTCCCCGCATGACACATAGAAAGGAGAGACTAAGGAAAAATCCCTACCTGGTTGATCAAAGATCGAAGTTCTTCTCCACACGCCAGGAACAGGGGATACTCGGCTTACAGGGGAGGAAATATCTGCACTCCAAGATGTGCAGAAGGCTCCAGTAGAGGCGCACCACAAGCCACGAGAAGAAGGACTCCAAGTGTGCTAGGAAGAAGAAGTAAATTCAACCAAGAAGAAAAGTATGAACTCTAGCGAGAGATATAAAGAGGCGATCCTACTGTCACGCGATATGGAATTTTAAACGCCTGGAAAAATGGATCGTGGTTTCCTACGTGGGTGGGAATTTACACATGATGATATTAAGGAGTTATTTAATATCTCCCATCGGGGATATTTATCAGGAATTATAGAAGTCAATTCTGGGCTTTAAATGACTTTAAAAAGGGTATTAAAATTAGTTTATGTTAAAATATATGTTACGGGAGCGGAAAAGTCGGGTACTGGAAAAAGGAATGAAAGGCTCGGCGAGGGAACGGTGCCACCGTCACGGTGTCACCCTCACGGTGCCACCGTCACGGCGCCACTGTCATGGTGGAGCCGTGTTTTTTGGTAAAGTAATGGCCAGGGGTTAGGGGCCATTACAGTGACTCTCTATATTTATGGTCTGTTACATAGATACACAACCCAAATTATAGCTCATTTATTCAGAATGCTATAGTTGCATTGGTCCTTATTGATGACCTGGCCACTCTAGTGGAAATATTCCCCATGGTACGTGTTGAATCTACACAAGGATATCATACAAGAATTTGTGAAGATGTTGGAATCATCTTCCAACATCAGATGGGAAATGGGGGTGGGGGTTAAGTTTCATATGGTAGGGCAGAAGAGAAAAATTTACCTTGCTTCTATTGATCATATATCTGAGAGTGTCTTGCATAAGAATGAAGATACAGGGGGATATGGGGTCACCATGACATATCCCTCTTGTCTCCTTGAATAAACCATATGTTCTCCCCTTGAATGAAACCACAATCCATGTGTAACTGAAGCATCTGAATATGAGTTCGCAGACCCAAGTAAAAAACCCCATTCTAGAAAGCACTCTGTTGATGAATCCCCATTCAATTCTATCATACACCTTATTTAGGTCTATATATTTGGCTATGTTAGATCCGTGAGACTTAGTGTTTATATCCCACATCATTTCTTTGGAACGGTCCATATCTCCTTGGATTTAGAGTCCCTTAACAAAGTCATGAGGTTCGAGGGAGATCCACGAGGGAGATTCATGGACAACCTCCAATTAAGGATGCTTGAAAATATATTATATGGAAAATTACCCATGCTCATAGGTATATAGTGTAGGAGGAAGGAGTGGTCCTGGACCATTGGGATGTTTACATGGGTCGTAGCACAGGAAACCCTCGGTATGTTTCCATCACATAAGAAGTCCTATAGTGATTTGATAATATCCCCCTTAACCACCTCCCAAGTGCCCCATTAAAATGATACATGAAAGCAATCTGGACCCAGTGCAATCTCACGATTTATGTTCATCATAGTAGCATGGATCTCTACCTATTATGGTACCCTTCAAAAAGAATGTTATTATGAAACAAAAATAGACTATGTATCACCCCCCTCCAATAATGTTATCCTTCACCTGGGTAGCCATATGGAATGTTCGTGTTTGGGCCTTCAAGAATGTTTCTTGAAGAAACTGTGAGCCACCCACCCAACGTCCTCTTTGTCATGACTATACAAACCATCATCCAATGAATTTTTTGTCAAGGTTGGAAAACACTTCTTTTTAATGCATGCATGGAAATACTCTACGATTTTATCCCCATCATGGAGCCATTTAACCCTCAAACTCTCTCTTACATTTTACTCCTGTGAGAGAACCAACTCCACAAGTATGCTCTATTGGTCTGAGTGATCACCATAGATCAATTCATCACACATTTTTTGAAGACTAGTATCCATCTTCTCAATATCATGTTTTAGATCATCCATCTCCCGATCCGGTGGATGTAGATCCCTTGCACACACTTGAATACTTTGTTTGTGCAACCATATCTTGTTGTGGAGTGCCTCCCATGTGTGAATTTGGATCAGTATTCCCCAAGTCTCCCTTACCATTTTCTGATAACTTGGATTTCATGTCCATTGGCCAACGAACATGAATTTTTCAGGAGAGACCTATCTAGGAGACCAAGATATATATAATAGATATATCACTGATATACCATGGACCCAGTGGTTGACCATGTGATTTGGGAACATAGTGGGGACATTGATTTTTGTGAGTAATCATTTGATATGACTCCAACATCGTATGCCCCCCCTTTTTGGTTATTTTACTAACAAAAACATTTTCTAGAATTCCGAATGTCAATTTTGACCGCCCCTGCCATAAAATGGACAAAATCCATGCTCTCTTGCAAGGGGAACACTCATCTCCCTTTACTCTCCCGAGGTTCTGCTATGACATTGATGTCTCTCTTTAGAACCCATCGTTTGTCCCCTCGGTCGAAACAGTTTAGATCCTGCTAGAGCATTTCAATCCTATGTGGTTCACAACAGACGTAAACAAAAGACATGAGGGTGGTCATACGATTTTTGATTTTAGGTGTGATGTGATGGTCACTCACATAGATCAAGACAACCAAAATATCATTTCTCTAGAATATCCATTTGTGCGTGTTGATTGGGACCTCATTCATGGATGCATGAATTTTGATTTTTCTCTTGAACTTGCTGATCTTAGAACAGTTATGGTTGTGTTACATAACTAGAACAATCTTTTCCTTGATTTTCATTGATTCTGAGGCTCTGTAATCCGTTTTAACCCATGCGCCTATGTTGTGGGAGTTCTATATAAGTAATGTTATAATTAAAGGGAAGGTGTCCCAAAATTGACCACAGTCACCATGGTCTCTTTTAGGATAGAGGATGAGAACGCCCGAGATTGCATTTTCCTTGTCCGCAATCTAGTATATATACTCAGACTCACGCATGGTGACTTTGATGTCGGGGGATAAAGATGTTCAATATGTTCGGGGGCCTTTCATCTGGCAACACTATGAGGGGACTTGAACATAATATCAGGAATACCAGATTGACGGGATAAGGGATGGCCTTGATCTCCATCCTAGGGTAGGGTTGTCTCTTCTTTGGCCCATCCTCCTACCTGTGGCGGGGAGATTCAAATCGCTTGAGTACTGGACAGCTGAGACTATTGCCCATTGACTGAGCTCAAAAGAGGATTATTCATCGGAGCAAAAGGGAGTATAAACTTTGGAGGGGACCCTATAAATATTCCCAACAAGGAACCATGGGAGAACGTCTGGGAGGGACCGAATAACCACACAAAGCTATCTACAAACAAAAGTTATGGTACACAACGTGCGACAGGGGATATCACCAAACGTTCTGGATCGATTCGAAGATAAAAGGGGGGGAAAGGAGGTTCGCATGTTTTTAGGGGTGGACTTGTCTCATCGACTGTGGGAAAAGAAGGAACATCATGATAAACCATGATCTCCAGACTCTAAATTTGGAAATCCAACGAGGAGAGGTGGGGGATGCTTCCTGGGTTGCCTCTGGATACTTGGAGATGACCAGCCTAATGAAACGTCCTGCTGGATTAAAAGGAGTGTCTCTAGAGGATGCAGGAAGACTAATACTGTAGAAGGGAAAGATATACGATATCTTTTGACGAATCCACTGAATCATTCAATTCAAGTAGATCTTCTTCGGAATCGGATGTGAAAGATCCAACTCCACACTCATCCATGAAACCATAGTGTCCTAGCCACTATTGGTACCATAAAAAATGTAGAGAATGCATCACAGAGAGTATCCAATAGCCTTGAGGTTGGAACCATTTAGTAATGGGAGGGGAATCCTAGGCAAACTGATCCACACTTCCACGAGAGATATCTCATTCTCTTTTTGACCCTCCACGGACCACCGAGCTAGGATGAAATCCCATCAACCCCAACCCTTAGGGGACTTGCACCCAACCTTAATAATGTCTAATTTAGAATCCATATCCTGAAAGAATGAGTTCCTATGAATGATTGAGATACAAGTGAGGGATTGAAAGCCCTAGGATAACCAGATCTCTTAAAAACCCAAAGGGGGGTTTCTCCGATCCGAACCACGCCACAAGGGTCTATCTAATACAAGAAACATTATCTTCAAAGGCCTATGTTGGGATCTCTATCAAATGGTGGGAACCATCACACACCACAGAGGGAGTGAATGACCGGGCGTCTATGAAGCTGGGAAGATGAGCCAAGAGATACCGGCCACATAGGGCATGTAACAACCCAATCTTTTTTAGTATTATATTAACTTACTCTTAATGATTTAATAAGACGTTAATGGTTAATGCAGAAAGGGGAGTTGATGGCTTCATCCAGTAGACTCAACCCTTACGAAGCCCACTTATCAGAGCTTGGGAAGGAGGTAGCATCTATGGGCTTCACTTTGGACCAAGCCCAAGCCGAGCTCCAGCGTTTCAAGCTTGAACGAAAACGCTTGCAGGATAAGTTCAAGTTAGTGGAGATTGCTACTAGGGCAATGTTATCTGAGCCTCCCTCAAATTCTTTCACCATAGCACACCTTACACTTAGGTCTTATGCCAGTGTTATAAGGGGCTATGTAATGAGACCCTAGTTTCCTTGTGTAATCCTTTCGGGTGAATAAATTGAGATTTCTTCCTTTAGTGATGTTTGTGAAATTTCATATGTCTAGATAATTTTAGAATGTATTTTATTGATGAATTTTGAAAAAGGGATATTTTCAAATATTTATGTAAACCCTAAATAACTAATGATGTGTAATGATTTTCAAAAAATGGTCTTCTACAAAAGTGTTCATTAAGGAATTTGGAGTCTAATAAGATCAACTTAATTTTTGATGAATAGTAAATTATGAATAGTGATTTTACGCTTAGGATTAGTAATGTGACCAAATGGATTAGTAATTTTCACTCAAAGAAAGTTTTAATATAATATAGACACCTTGATTAAGTAATGTGATTCAATAAAATGGTTAAATAATGGTTTCATAAATTATTATTCAAGTATTAGTTTTTTTCGCCTGAATCGTGTTTTTTAATTAAATATTTAATTAAAAATAATTAAAAAATTATTTTTATAAAAATGACTTTATTTTTGAACTCAGAGCATCGATATTATGTTATGGTAAATTTTGGGGATTTTTCTAAAAAAATGAATTTTTGGTGAATAGTGTATTTATTTAAAAATAAAATTAAAAATATTTAGAAAATTATTTTTATAAAATGGATTTCATTTTTGAAATCATAGCATTGATATTTGGTTAATGTGAAATTTTTGGATTTTTTTGAGAAAGTTGAATTTTCAGTGAATAGTAAAAATACAGTTTTAGGGTTTCGGTATGTTTAATGACATCATAACGGTGTCATGATGATGTCATGAAATCTTTTGAGGGTTGGCCGGCCAAGGGTGATGAATTATTGTTTTCGGGGCCCCATGTGGCCTAACTCCATGCTAAATGCCAAGGGAGAGCACATGGGTTTGAGAAAAGCACATGTGAGGTGTCCCTTGGCCATTAATGCTTTGTCCCCTCACTTTCCCTATAAATACCCACCCTTTCCTCCTTTAGTTTTCACTCCCAACTCTCCCCCAACGAAGTTCTGGTCTTATTACCGTCCAAATAGTTCTCCCAAGGTGCCCCCAAACCCTCAAGGTCCAATCCTTTGAGTTTCAAGAGTCACGTTTTAAGGTAAGGGATCCGACCCCTCTCTTTCTTTTCATGTAATCTCTTTTATGTCATTCCTATTATGCTCCATGTATTTATGTGAGAAGATGTTCTTTTATATTCCTCTTACTTCCCTTTCATGTTTATATTATGAGAGATCCCCTCTTACTCT
This sequence comes from Viscum album, assembly GCA_963277665.1. NCBI lineage: Eukaryota > Viridiplantae > Streptophyta > Magnoliopsida > Santalales > Viscaceae > Viscum > Viscum album. The sequence goes on from OY728161.1 coordinate 1,298,957,520, forward strand.
CATCATTTTGTTTTATGAATGTTTAAGTGACGCCGTTAGGCTGCCGAATTTTTAAGGGATTCTTTCACCCTTCTCATTTTTCAAGTTCGATTTTCATGTCAAGTCTTTCAAGTTCCTTTTTATTATGTTGGGGTATGATATCTATATCTATCATACTGATCTCTTATGATAATATGATGAGGGACCCTATTTGATCTTGTCAAATCATTTTCTTTTGAAGTTAATTGACGCTGTAAGGCTGCCGAATTTTCATAAGAGAAATCTAATCTTTTTTTTCTTTCCATGTTTTTTATTTCAAATGGTATGTCCCTAAAATTTCATTACCATGTCCATATGTCCTTCTTATTCTTTCACCCTACTGTTTTATGGATCATTTATGAGTGTGTGACCCATGTCCCCTCTCATTTCAATGTTTTCTAAAACCCCGAAACTTAGTCGTTATGCTGCAGAATTTTCCCCTCAAAATGCCTCTCTCTTTTCTCAAAAATTATTTTATGTTATAAAGTGAATACTCAAAGCTCTTATTTCTACAAGGGTATTCACATATATATCAAAATGTTCCATTTTAAATTCTGGGATTTACATACATGAGACCCGCTTTCCCTTTCCGTGGGTTTAAAGTGACGTAAAGATCATGTCTTCAAAGCAATTTTTAAAATGTTATGATTATGAAATGAAACCCATTTATTTTATGCTATGTGGGTTATTTATGAAATGTTTGATGATGATATATGTGGCTCACATGATAATAAAGGCAAATTTAAGGGTGGGTCCTGATAGCGCTCCAATGCATTGGGTAATGATGTAACCACTAGAGATTACAATTTTCACGATACCTTGGTGAATAACCTTGGTAATTTTCAAATGACACCTTGGGGATGGACCTTGGTGATATGTTCATGATTGTCTATGTTAAATGGTGTAGCCACATCTTCAAGTTATGAAAAATTTTATTTTTATTATGAAATGCCTCATGATTTCTTTCTCATGCCTTAAAGTTTTTTTCATGTCCTTATTGAAGTATATCAAGTTCACATGTAAAATGTTCCTCTTGTTTCCCTTACTGGGCCTTCTGCTCACCCTTTATTTTGATGTATGTCCCCAGGTTATGAGATACAGTAATGAACCTAGAATGAACTTAAGGAGACGCCTTTCAAGTGTTTAAGAAGAATGTTTTATGTTGTTTTCATGTATTATGTTCCTGGTTTCCAAGACACTAGACCTTAAAGATCCTCGGTTTTGTGTAATGTAATGAAAGTTTATGTTATAAAATGGCGGGATTCTATAGTTGGTATCATAGGATGGTTTAGTTATTTGTGGAAATTAGGATATAAAAACTTTAGTAAGAACCCTATAGAAAAGTTTAAATATAGGAAAACTTCCTGGTATTTTGGTAAGTATTGAGTAAGTGGTCTATCAAACAAATACATCCCTGTCTGGATACGAGCAGGTAGAGGCGGCTCTGGCACAGATGTACATAGAGGTAAAACCTGAAAACACCGCTTTGAGCAAGACTCGAACGGGAACTGGTGCATGATAACGGGCCTTGCTGCACTCTTGGTTACGACACTCCTGGGGGATATGTTTGGTCAATCACATGCTTTTTATGAATCATTATGAAGGAATTATAGAGAACTATATTTGTCAAAGCACGAGGTCTTAGTTAAAAGATTCATAATTGAAATAAGTTTCTCACTAAGGTTTTATTCTTTTAGAAAATGGCGGGCAATAGGAGAAACCGTGCCGATGGTGACCGCAATGCACCATGTGCTGAAGGCCCTCCGATGGAAGCCGAAATGGAAACATTCATGTGAATGATCAACCAACTGACTCAAGTTATGAGTAATAACTTGAATCAAGCAGAGAGGCAGACCTCACCACGAAGGGAACAACTTTCTGTTGTTTCCTTCATGCGTCAACGACCGCCAACATTCAGTGGATCTACTGACCCATTGGTTGCGGAACAATGGATAAGCTCCATTGAAAAGATCTTTTCTGTACTTCATTGTTCGGAACAAGGAAAAGTCACCCTTGCTGTTTACCGCCTAGAGGGAGAAGCTGATCAGTGGTGGTCACTGATCAAAAACACGAAGCCACGAGGATAGATGGAAGCTATGGAGTGGGAAGAATTTCGGGGGTTTTTTTAGCAAGTATTTCCCTCGTTCCATGAGAACGAAAATGAAGAAAGAGTTTCTCGAGCTGAAGCAGAAGGAGAACGAATCTGTCGGAAGCTATGAGATGAACTTCACAAGGCGTTCCCGTTATACCTCAAGCTTTGTCATGGACCCCAATGGGAAGGTTGATAGATTCTTTGGCAGACTACGACCACATATGCGGAAGAATCTAGCCAACAGGGACTACGATAGCAATGAAGAAATAGTTCGAAGTGCTATGAATGTTGAACTAGAGTTTGGGGAGACACAATGCTCTCACAAATCTAATGAGAAGAAGAGAACTCTAGAACCAATCCTGGGAAGAAGTTTTGATCAGGAAAGAGGTGGAAAGCATATGCAACATGCCACATGCAATAAATGTGGGAAGAAGCATTCGGGGAACTGCTTGATCGGAAGTGGCAAGTGCTATAGGTGTGGAAAAGAAGGCCATATTTCTCGGAATTGTCGTGGTGATGTGAAGCCTCAACTTCCCAACACTAACCACAGAGGAATGATGGTTCTGGCCCTACCCGAAGTCACATGCTTCAAGTGTGGATAGCTTGGGCACTTTGCTAATCAATGTCCAAATCCGAGGGCGGTGGAGGGGAATCACCATCAACCTCAGCAGAGGCCAAGGGAGCAAGGTTGTGCTTTCGCTATCACAACAACTAAAGTTGATGTTCCGAACCATGTAGTAGCAGGTACTCTTGTTGTCCTCTCAAAACTAGCAAGTGCTTTATTTGATTCTGGTTCTACACATTCCTTTATTTATTCCAAGTTTGCAATGAATATAGAATCAATCCCCGAATTGCTTGAGGTAGAGTTGTCAGTCAAGACTCCAAGTGGGATTATCCATGAATCAACAGTGTTTAGAGACTCTAGTGTTTACTTTGGTGAGCAAAATCTTATCGCAAATCTAGTAGTCATTCCCATGATGGAATTTGACATTATACTAGGGATGGACTGGCTCTCAAAGTATAACTCTAAGATCAAATGCAGAAGTAAGGAAATCTCAGTAGTCTTGAATGAAAGACCTACAGTTATCTTCCGAGGAGAGATATCCCGAACTGATCCCTATCTAGAAGCACCTCCTATAGCATTCTTTATGGAGTTAATCGGTGATGAGGAAGAAGGGAAAGGGAGCATACAAATTGAAGATGTTCCGATTGTTCAGGAATACATGGATGTATTTCCTGAGGAGTTACCTGGACCTCCCCCAGAAAGAGAGGTAGAGTTCTCCATTGAACTCGTACCTGGGTCTCAACCGATATCAAAGACTCCGTATAGAATGGAAAATGTGGAGCTAGAAGAGTTAAAGAAACAACTCCAAGACTTGTTGGATAAGGGGTTTATCCGACCGAGTGTGTCTCCTTGGGGAGAACCAGTTCTCATTGTGAAGAAGAAGGATGGATCAATGCGGCTATGCATTGATTATAGAGAACTGAACGGGATTACAGTGAAGAACAGATACCCTCTTCCAAGAATTGATGATTTATTTGACCAACTTCGTGGGGCTCAATTCTTCTCTAAGATTGACCTTCGATCTGGTTATCATCAACTGAGGGTGAAGAAGGAAGATATTCCAAAGACTGCCTTCCGATCAAGATATGGGCATTATGAGTTTACTGTTATGCCCTTCGGCTTGACTAATGCTTCTGCTATTTTCATGGATTTGATGAATAGAGTCTTTAAGGACTACCTTGATAACTTTTTGGTAGTTTTTATTGATGATATTTTGATATATTCAAAAAGTCATGAGGAGCATGAAGATCATCTGAGGGTTATTTTGAAAACTCTACGGAAGGAGAGGCTCTTTGGGAAGTTCAGAAAGTGTGAGTTTTGGTTACAACAAGTGGCTTTCTTGGGGCACATCGTAACCAATGAAGGAATCTCGGTTGACCCTGCAAAGACAATGGTTGTGGAAGAGTGGCCTCAACCCACAACAGTAACTGAGATTTGTAGTTTCCTTGGTTTAGCGGGATATTATAGGAGGTTTGTGAAAAAAATTTCACGGCTTTCTAATCCACTAACCAAGTTGACTCAAAAAGGGGTTAAGTTCATCTGGACAAAGGAATGCGAGGAAAGTTTCCAAGAGCTGAAGAAGAGATTGGTTATTGCACCTGTGTTAACACTACCCTCTATCGGAGAAGGATTCGTTATTTTTAGTGATGCATCTCTGAAAGGGCTTGGGCGCGTCCTCATGCAAAATGAAAAAGTAATTACTTATGCATCTCGACAGTTGAAGATTCATGAGAAGAATTATCCTACGCATGATCTAGAGGTGGCGGCAGTTGTTTTTGCTCTAATGATATGGAGGCACTATCTTTATGGGGAGAAATGTGATATATACGCTGACCACCAAAGTCTAAAGTATATTTTCACTCAGAAAGAATTGAACATGAGACAAAGGAGATGGATGGAGCATATTAAAGACTATGATTGTTCAATTCATTATCACCCTGGAAGAGCAAACAAAGTCGCGGATGCGTTAAGCAGGAAAGATCCTGTTGTTCTGGAAACAATGAGGATCCTGGGAGATCCCTTGATTAAAGATCTAGTAAAACTGGACATGGGAATTATAAGGAAAGGGACATCATCAACCCTATTCAAAATGATTTCTCAACCTTCATTACTAGAGAAGATCAAGAAGGCTCAAAAAGAAGATCCTTTGCTGCAGGAGAAGTTCGAGGCTGTAAAGGATGGGAAGTTCCCTGATTTCAATATTGATCAAGAAGGTGTATTGAAATTTCGTACAAGACTATGTGTTCCATCTATTCCGGAGATAAAGAAAGAACTGATGGATGGAGCTCATAGCTCTACATTCTCTATTCATCCGGGAAGCACTAAGATGTATAGAGACCTTCGTGATCATTATTGGTGGGATAACATGAAGAGGGAGATTGCCGATTACACTACAAGGTGCCTGGTGTGTCAGCAAGTAAAGGCAGAAAGACAACTTCCTAAGGGGGTATTACAACCACTACCCATACCAGTATGGAAGTGGGATAATATCACCATGGACTTTGTAACTGGTCTCCCAAAAACATCCAAAGGAAACAATGCGATATGGGTTATTGTGGACCGTCTCACCAAGACAGCCCATTTTATCTCTATTCGGGGAGATTTCTCTCTGGATCAGCTTGCAAAGATATACGTGAAGGAAGTGGTAAGGCTGCATGGGGTACCACTATCCATCGTATCTGATCGTGACCCAAGATTCACATCAAAATTCTGGAGAAGTCTTCAACATGCTCTGAATACTGAATTGAATTTTAGTACGGCCTATCATCCTCAAACTGATGGCCAATCTGAAAGGACTATTCAGACACTCGAATACATGTTGAGATTATGCTCAATGGAATTTAAAGGTGGATGGGATCAACACCTCCCATTAGTTGAGTTCTCCTATAACAACATCTTCCATTCGAGTATTCAGATGGAACCCTATGAAGCTCTATATGGAAAGCGGTGTAGAACTCCTACATGTTGGGATGAAACTGGTGAGAGGAAGCTTCTTGGGCCTGATCTTGTGCAAGAAATGACGGAACAAGTTCATGCCATCCAGCAACACATAAAATCTGCTCAGAGTCGGCAGAAGAGCTATGCTGACAATCGACGAAGAGACTTGGAGTTTGGTGTTGGTGACAAAGTCTTCCTTAGAATCTCTCCATGGAAGAGAGTCATGCGGTTTGGGAAGAAAGGGAAGCTCATCCCTAGGTACATTGGCCCCTATGAAATCCTTGATAACATAGGAGCAGTGGCCTATCATCTAGCACTTCCACCGAACCTAGCTCAAGTTCATGATGTCTTCCATGTATCTCTCTTGAGGAAGTACATACCCGACCCTTCGCATGTACTGAACCCAGAGGTGGTACAACTTGAACATGACCTCTCTTATGAAGAGCAGCCAGTGGAGATCTTAGACCGTAGAGACAAGGTTCTACGAAACAAGACTACCCACCTTGTGAAAGTGTTGTGGAGGAATCATAAGTACGAAGAAGCGACTTGGGAGCCCGAGGAAACGATGAAGCAAAAGTACCCTCACCTTTTCGGCTAGGCCTCAAGTATAAATTTCGGGGACGAAATTTCTTAAGGGGGGAAGAATGTAACGACCCAATATTTTTGAGTATTATATTAACTTACTCTTAATGATTTAATAAGACGTTAATGGTTAATGCAGAAAGGGGAGTTGATGTCTTCATCCAGTAGACTCAACCCTTACGAAGCCCACTTATCAGAGCTTGGGAAGGAGGTAGCATCTTTGGGCTTCTCTTTGGACCAAGCCCAAGTCGAGCTCCAGCGTGTCAAGCTTGAACGAAAACGCTTGCAGGAGAAGTTCAATTTAGTGGAGATTGCTACTAGGGCAATGTTATCTGAGCCTCCCTCAGATTCTCTCACCATAGCACACCTTACACTTAGGTCTTATGCCGGTGTTATAAGGGGCTATGTGATGAGACCCTAGTTTCCTTGTGTAATCCTTTCAGGTGAATAAATTGAGATTTCTTCCTTTAGTGATGTTTGTGAAATTTCATATGTCTAGATAATTTTAGAATGTATTTTATTGATGAATTTTGAAAAAGGGATATTTTGAAATATTTATGTAAACCCTAAATAACTAATGATGTGTAATGATTTTCAAAAAATGGTCTTCTACAAAAGTGTTCATTAAGTAATTTGGAGTCTAATAAGATCAACTTAATTTTTGATGAATAGTAAATTATGAATAGTGATTTTACGCTTAGGATTAGTAATGTGACCAAATGGATTAGTAATTTTCACTCAAAGAATGTTTTAATATAATTTAGACACCTTGATTAAGTAATATGATTCAATAAAATGGTTAAATAATGGTTTCATAAATTATTATTCAAGTATTAGTTTTTTCGGATGAATAATGTTTTTTTAAATAAAAATTTAATTAAAAATAATAATAAAATTATTTTTATAAAAATGACTTTATTTTTGAACTCAGAGCATTGATATTATGTTATGGTAAATTTTGGGGATTTTTCTAAAAAAATGAATTTTCAGTGAATAGTGTATTTATTTAAAAATAAAATTAAAAATATTTAGATAATTATTTTTATAAAATGGAGTTCATTTTTGAAATCATAGCATTGATAGTTGGTTAATGTGAAATTTTGGGATTTTTCTGAGAAAGTTGAATTTTCAGTGAATAGTAAAAATACAGTTTTAGGGTTTCAGTATGTTTAATGACATCATAACGGTGTCATGATGATGTCATGAAATCTTTTGAGGGTTGGCCGGCCAAGGGTGATGAATTATTGTTTTGGGGGCCCCATGTGGCCTAAATCCATGATAAATGCCAAGGGAGAGCACATGGGTTTGAGAAAAGCACATGTGAGGTGTCCCTTGGCCATTAATGCTTTGTCCCCTCACTTTCCCTGTAAATACCCACCCTTTCCTCCTTTAGTTTTCACTCCAAACTCTCCCCCAACGAAGTTCTGGTCTTCTTACCTTCCAAAGAGTCCTCCCAAGGTGCCCCCAAGCCCTCAAGGTCCAATCCTTTGAGTTTCAAGAGTCACGTTTTAAGGTAAGGGATCCAACCCCTCTCTTTCTTTTCATGTAATCTCTTTTATGTCATTCCTATTATGCTCCATGTTTTTATGTGAGAGGATGTTCTTTTATATTCCTCTAACTTTCCTTTCATGTTTATATGATGAGATATCCCCTCTTACTCTCATCATTTCGTTTTATGAAAGTTTAAGTGACGCCGTTAGGCTGCCGAATTTTTAAGGGATTCTTTCACCCTTCTCATTTTTCAAGTTCGATTTTCATGTCAAGTCTTTCAAGTTCCTTTTTATTATGTTGGGGTATGATCTCTATATCTATCATACTGATCTCTTATGATCATATGACGAGGGACCATATTTGATCTTGTCAAATCATTTTCTTTTGAAGTTAAGTGACGCCGTAAGGCTGCCGAATTTTCATAAGAGAAATCTAATATTTTTTTTCCTTCCATGTTTTTTATTTCAAATGGTATGTCCCTAAAATTTCATTACCATGTCCATATTTCCTTCTTATTCTTTCACCCTACTGTTTTATGGATCATTTATGAGTGGGTGACCCATGTCCCCTCTCATTTCAATGTTTTCTAAAACCCCGAAACTTAGCCGTTATGCTGCAGAATTTTCCCCTCAAAATGCCTCTCTCTTTTCTCAAAAATTATTTTATGTTATAAAGTGAATACTCAAAGCTCTTATTTCTAAATCGGTATTCACATATATATCAAAATGTTCCATTTTAAATTCTGGGATTTACATACATGAGACCCTCTTTCCCTTTCTGTGGGTTTAAAGTGACGTTAAGATCATGTCTTCAAAGCAGTTTTTAAAATGTTATGATTATGAAATGAAACCCATTTATTTTATGCTATGTGGGTTATTTATGAAATGTGTGATGATGATATATGTGGCTCACATGATAATAAAGGCAAATTTAAGGGTGCTCCCTGATAGCGCTCCAATGCATTGGGTAATGATGTAACCACTAGAGATTACAATTTTCACGATACCTTGGTGAATAACCTTGGTAATTTTCAAATGACACCTTGGGGATGGACCTTGGTGATATGTTCATGATTGTCTATGTTATATGATGTAGCCACATCTTCAAGTTATGAAAAATGTTATTTTTATTATGAAATGCCTCATGATTTCATTCTCATGACTTAAAGTTATTTTCATGTCCTTATTGAAGTATCTCAAGTTCACATGTAAAATGTTCCTCTTGTTTCCCTTACTGGGCCTTCTGCTAACCCTTTCTTTTGATGTATGTCCCCAGGTTATGAGATGCAGTAATGAACCTAGAATGAACTTAAGGAGACTCCTTTCAAGTGTTTAAGAAGAATGTTTTATGTTGTTTTCATGTATTATGTTCCTGGTTTCCAAGACACTAGACCTTAAAGATCCTCAGTTTTGTGTAATGTAATGAATGTTTATGTTATAAAATGGCGGGATGCTATAGGGAATCACTAAAGTTCAGGTCCGAGTGCTAGGATCCATCGGGGACTTGGAGGTCCCCTTGATAGCGGAGAGTCATCATCAGGAGGTGGAGATCCCGGATCGAAAGGATACATAGCAAGAAGCACCATCGAAGAATGATCACCCGTAACAGGAAAATCCAAAAAATTGTGTGTTAAAATGTTATTATTCCGGTGGATTAATTTTCATATTTATTATGCCTCAAATGAGGTCTAAATTAAATTCACTCAAGTGATTAATATAATAATATTTTGAAGGAGTTTTTCAAACACATAATTTGAAAGATCAATGATATTTTTTATTATGGGTTGTAGTGAACCCATAGGGATAATAATTCTGCTATTAACATTATAATATAATTTTTATTAAGTTGATTTGGTACATAAAAACCTTAAATATGTACTATCCTTAGTCAGATAAAAATTTTGTTTAACCATGTAAAATAGCTGTGTCTCAAATATGATTTCATTTCTACTTATAAATAACTATTCTAAATTGAGGGAATAGTATATTATATAAAAATTAAACATGAACCCAAGAAGATTTTCATTCAACATGTAGTGCAATTATTCACCCCCACCTTATTATTAGAGAATTTTACCTAGTTGGGATTAAAAAATCAACTATATTCCTGAGATAGGTGGACCGTATCTCCCAAAATAGTGTAGAAATCAATTTCCATTAACCATTTTATAATATGTTATTTCAACAATTATCACATTGTTGAAATCCCAAATTTATTGTATTCTTCATGGAAACATTTCTCCCTCCATGGAGATCAGATGCAATATTCCTATGGATACTCCAGATGATATATGACATAGTAAATTATTTTTTTACATGATAGAACATGATGCAATATCACAATATGATGATATTTTTAAAATTATCGTTCCCTTTGATTGTTCATTTTATTCCAATCAGTGAACCAATCACTTGGATGATAATAATGCTATTTTTTATGAAAGAAATGCATAATGTAAAAATCATGGTTTTATTATCAATGGATCATTCCATGATTTCATGATCCATATAGTCAATGCCATTTTCAAGGAAATTTAAATGATTGGGTGGGTATACACAAAAGATCCAACAAATATTACTAACAGGTAGTCTCAACATAACTATTGATGCATCGAGGGTATATCTATAATTGGGAACACAAATAACCTATATGTTTCCAATGAATTCACCATATATTTAATCAAAAAAATAATAAATAATAAATTTACATTATCGTTAAATAAATATCAGTGTTTAATAAATAATATGGAACATCAATTTGTCCCCATTAAACAAAATTGTTGGAACCATGACTATTCTAGGCATGAATTGAAGTATGATTTGTGTTTGTTGTCAATCCTCAGTGGATGTTCAGAATGTGTACCAGCAAAGTGACCGCACAGTTCCAGCAGACAACAGTATTGAAGGTGACGCCGTTTCCCAGTGTTTGCCAAATTTTTGAACTTCAAATTCGGAAAATGAAGACATGGATTGTTGGTAAAAGATGGTAGGTGAAAAAAGGAAGTGGTGCGCGAAAAATAAAGGCTGTGTATGAAATATGTAAGTTGGGTGCGGAAAATAGCGGGATGCGCGAAATAGAGGATCGTGGTTTTTTGCGCAAACGATGTTTCGGAATCGGAACATCGAAAAACGGAAAACGCATGAGCTGCGCAAAAAATCTGATGGTGTGCGCGAAAAACAATTCATGCGCGAAATATTATGCGCCAGATGAGAAGTTTTCGCGCCACATGTGGTTTTTCGCGCGTGGGTCTCAGACGCCTATAAATAAGAGGTGACCCCACTCATTCCACACGGTTGAAGACTTAAAGAAGATTCGAGGTCTGATGCACGAAAAAGGATCACGTAAAGGGGCTTGTGCGAAATATTCTGGATTGCGCGGAAAATTCTGAGATGCCCGAAAAAGGAACTGTTGCGCGTAAATATTGGGGTTGCGCGTAAAAGATTCAGTTGTGCGAAAACGGGAGTTGTGGCGCGAAATATTTTTTCCGCGCGAAAAAGTAATGTTTGCGCGCAATAGGAATGTTTTGCACGCAAAGGGTTGGTGTTACGCGCAATTGTCAGTGAAGCTTGTCTGCACGTTCTGGTTATCCGCTTCAGTGGTTTTGTGCGTTCTAGTGCATCAATTTCGGACTTGGATGCAAGCATTTTCTCATGCTGAACAGGAGACAAAGACTACAATGCAAATCTATTGAAGAGACCTTCATGTATATAAACTGAGTGAGACTTCACCAAAGGCAATGAGCCAGGGGGAGTCAACAGGAGTGACCCGAGGGATGCAGTGAGTTATCCCTGAACCTTTGTAAAGACAGTGATCCTGGGACAGGGTGACTGTTCCCGACCATTTTAATCCACAACTAGAGAAGATTAGTGGAATTTGGTACGACCGAAAACCTGTCGGCGTATGCTCCTTGGATGTATCCCTTAGTGGTGAACTAAGTAAAAAGTGTTGTGTCATCTTTCTCCATGTGAATGTTTGATTTCTGATCCTCTTCATCATATAGGTTTAACAAGTTCCTACCAACGTGCGAACAAGATCCTTAACTTTAAAAGAAAAGGTTGTCACCCTGATTCACCCCTCCTCTCTCAGGGTGTCCCGGGGTCGTACAAGTGGTTTCAGAGGGAGGTTGCTGGTGTTAGATTTGTCCTTTGTCGTCATGGAGAACGCAGTCAACGCTAGGGGAATACCTCTCTTCGATGGATGTAATTTTCAGATTTGGAAGAACAGAATGAAATCTCATTTAAAATCCCTTGGAATAGAAGTCCTCTTTGCACTGTCCAAGGAATACAGGTTACTGATCCAACAGGGCTTGCTATGACTGATACAGACCGGAATGTTCTTGACGCAGATGCTAAAGCTCAGAATGCTACCATTGCGGCTCTTTCAAATCAGATTTATCTAAAGGTGATGAGTTGCACCTCAGAAAAGTCTATGTGGGATAAACTTGAAAACATTTATGAAGGAGACAACAAAGTAAAGTAGGAAAGACTTCAGGTTTTACACAATAGGTTTGACGATCTAAAGATGCATCCTAATGAGAATACAGATTCATTCTTCAATCGAATTACTGAAGTAGTAGGAGCAATTCGAGGTCTGGGAGAAGAAATCAAAGACATTGATATCGTAAAGAAAATCTTGAGAAGACTTCCTCCCATGTACAATGCAAAGGTGTCAGCCCTGGAAGAAAGAGATCTCTCTAAACTATCTCTGGATGATCTGTTAAGTAGTTTAGTGGCATATGAGATGAGAGTCAAACCCGAAGATGCCACGAATCGTGTGGGAAAGGAAATGGAATTTAAAGCCATGGACAAACTGAAAATTTCAAAAGACAGTGGTGGTGAAGATGATGAGGAAAAAGAAATTATTTCTCTCATCGCCAAGAAGCCGAAGAAGGGAAAAGGTAAATTTAGAGGTAAGCTACCTCTTGCATGTTTTCGTTGTGGAAGAGTTGGGAACATTGCCTCTCAGTGACAAAGAAAGTTTGATGATGATTAGAGCGAAGCTGAAGACCTCGAGAAGCCTCAGAAAAGGTTTTTCAAAAAGGGTGACTTCAAATCTGGAAAGAAAATGCAGAGGATGAGTTTTGTCTGTGAAGAAGAAGATGATGATATTGAATTTTGTGAGAAAGAAGAACTAGAATTTAAAACCGGAAACCATGCTTCCATGATGGCTACCATTGAAATGTCAGAATCCTCAATCAATAAAGGTAGAGATAATCAGATTACATCTATTGGTGATCCAAAGATTCAAATTAAGGATGCTTTCTCCAAGCTTGAGTATAAATGTAAGAGATGTAATAAGTGGAAGGAAATGGTGGAAGAATCATCAGAATATGTTGATGAACTTGAAGCTGAAATTGAACGACTGGACAAATTTATGAAAGTACAGTCTAAAATCCTTGAAAGAAATGATGATGTAGTAGATCTAATGCTGAGAATTGAAGAGCAGGGAAAGGTCATCAATGACCTCACATCCAGACTGGATGAAAAGTTCAAGACTGCTGATGGTCTTGAAGAGGAAGTTCTTACTCTTAGGAGTAAACTTGAGACTGAATAAATTTCAAATGAATCAAGGAAGAAAATATAGTTTGAAATATTCTCAGATGCACAATTACAAGAAAGAGCCAAGTGTGGTTCAGATGGGGTTGGAAAAATCTTGAGTGATCAAAGTCCCACTTGCATGGGAAATAGTGGAATTGGCTGTGAAGTTGAGACATCAACTACTGGATATAAAGAGAGCCAAAAGAAAGACAAAATGAAGGTTAGACATGTTGAAACATTTCCTTAAGTGCTGAAAAAGAAACCCTCAATCCAAACTAAAAGGAGAACTAACAATTATCCTCAAAACTTCAGAAATGACAGGAAGTTCAACCATTCTCCCAAGGATGAAGGTATGAGGAGAAATTCAAGTGAGAAGACATTTCCTCTCATGAAGTGTCAGTTCTGTGGCTATCTGGGCCATACCATGTCATATTGCAAAGAGGTAATGTGATACTTGAATGGGGATGATCTGGGACATCAACAAAGGAGACTGACTTCATATCCTCCATCTTTTAGAATAAATAGTTTCTATGGATACTGTTTTCATTGTTCTAACTTTGGCCATAAAGCTATGTATTGCAGGTAGAGGTTCGATAAAAGAGATTCATAAAACTCTCAGAAACAGGTCAATATTCATCCTCCTGATGGTGTTGATCTCACAAATAGGTTTTCTCCACTGGAAGAAGATTGTGGGTATGACAAATCTGACTATGTGGAAGAAATCATTAAAAGGCCGTCAATGTCTTACACTCAATCCAATATCTCTTGGAAAGAAAAAAAGGAAGATTGAGAAATCCAATCTTACAGAATTTTCCTTCAAAGCCACAAAGAGCAGCAGCACCTGGATTCTTGATAGTGGATGCTCTTCACATATGACAGGAAATGCTGACCTCTTGATGAACATTGAAAAGAAGGACGATAGAACTGTAAGGTTTGGTAATGATGGTTCTTTGAAGATTAAAGGTAGTGGGAATACTGCTCTCACTAATGGAGAGCTGAAGAAGACTGAAGTTCTTTATGTGGACGGTCTATTCCACAATCTTCTCAGTGTAAGTCAACTCTGTGACTCAGGGCACATAGTAACCTTCAATCAAAAAAGCTGCAATATAAAAGGAAAAACAGGGAATTCTCTTATGAAAGGCAGTTGAACATATGGAAACTTATATCAGGTTGACAACAAAGTGAACTCCTGCTATTTGTCTTTTGAAGAAGAAAACAATTTGTGGCATCGAAGGCTGGGGTACATTAACCAACAATACATGGAAAAGATATCTAATCTGAAGATAGTCATGGACATTCCCATTCTAAAACGTGAATGGGAAAAGTCTTGTGATGCTTGTATTTTTGGGAAGCTGGTCTGTAGTTCATATCGGCCAAAGAAGAAAAGGGCATCGCATCTTCTTGATCTCATTCATACAGACGTATGAGGCCCAATAAATGTTGCTAGAACCCATGGAGAAAGGTACATCGTCCTTTTCATTGATGATTATAGCAGAATGGCTTGTGTAATGGTGATTCAAAGGAAGCGAAAAGTACTTGATTGCATGAAAACTTATCACCGGATTGTCGAGAATGATACTGGACGAACAATAAAAGTTCTACGATCTGACAATGGAGGGGAATACACATCCATTGAGTTTGAAAATTTCCTAGAAAAACATGGAATACAACATGAGGTAGTTGCTGTGAGAACTCCACAATAAAATGGAGTTGTTGAGCGTCGAAATCGACAGGTCAACAATATGGCCTAGACTATATTGATTGAGAGTGGTATCTCTCGCCATTACTGGAAGGAGTCTGTTAAAGCTTTAGTGCACATTCCGAATCAAACAGGGCTCTATATGGGAGAAACGAAGACAACATACGAATTGTGGCATGGAAGGAAGCATTCTTTGAAATACTTTCGTGTTTT
The DNA here is from genome assembly GCA_963277665.1 of Viscum album. Taxonomy (NCBI): domain Eukaryota; kingdom Viridiplantae; phylum Streptophyta; class Magnoliopsida; order Santalales; family Viscaceae; genus Viscum; species Viscum album. The sequence continues at coordinate 1,298,972,654 of OY728161.1, forward strand.
TGGAAGCAAATATTTCATTCGGAATAAAGAAGGAATCCAAGGAAAGTTTGGTGACAATGCTGATGAAGGATTTTTTGTTGGGTATCCAATGAAAAACAAAGCTTACAAGTGTTTCAATAAACGTTTTGGGAGGATTGTGGAAAGCAACAATATTAAAATCATTGAAGGAAAAACCCCAATTGCTTCAAATAATACCTATGATGATGAGATAGAAGATGAGAATGAATGTGAACATGGAATAAATACAAATACAGAAATATAGGAAGGTGTAAAAAACACTCAGGGGTCACATCAGGATGTTAACTCAGACGAAGAATCTGAAGAGGAAATCTTGGATGGTGAGAATGCGACTGAACCTCACAGGAGAAATCGAAGAGAAGAAATTGATCCATCTAACATAATTGTAGACACGAATGCACCCACACAGACAAGGAGGATGAGGAATAACACACCTTCTGCATTTCTGTCAGTTGTGGATCCATCCTCATTTGAAGAAGCTGCAAAGGATGAATCCTGGGTGAAAGCCATGAATGAAGAGTTAGATCAGATTGACCAGAATCAGACATGGGATCTTTTCCAGAGACCCAAAGGTCACAATGTGATTGGATCAAAATGGATATTCAAGAACAAGTTTGATGAGAATGGAAGTGTTATCAGAAACAAGGCTTGACTGGTATGTAAATGGTATTCTCAGATTGAAGGTGTTGATGTTGAAGAAACCTTTTCTCCAGTGGCTAGACAGAAGTCAATCAGACTGTTCCTTTCCATGGATCTCCAAATAGGATATAAAGTATATCAAATGGATGTCAAGACAAAATTCTTAAATGGTGTGCTCAAAGAAGAAGTCTACATTGAAAAACCAGTGGGTTTTCTTCTTAGTGCTGATGAATCAAAGTTCTGCAAGCTAAAAAAATAACTTTATGGCTTGAAACAGGAACCACGGGCGTGGTACTCCAGACTATATTCTTATCTCAAGAAGATGGAATTCAAAAGAGGAGGTGTAGATCACAATATCCATGTGAATAATTCTCTGAAAGATCTGTTCATGTTCTCGTTTACATCGATGACCTTAAATTTGGTGGTAGTAGGCATAAATCAGTGGATGAATTTTCCAATCATATGAAATTAGAATTTGAAATGTCAATAATTGGGGAGCTCACATATTTTTTGGGACTGCAGGTGACTCAAAGGAAAGAATACACTTTTATATCTCAGGAAAAGTATGTAAGAGATCTCCTGAAGATGTTTAATATGCAAGACTCCAAACCAATGTCAACTCCGATTGCAGTTGGAACAAAACATGGGAAGCATGAGGATGCGAAATCTGTAGATCCCACCATGTACAGGAGGATTATTGGGAGCCTACTGTACCTGACAGCGACACGACCAGATATTGTCTTTGCCACATGTCTTGCAGCCCACTTTCAGAGTAATCCAAAGGAGGAACATATGGCAGTAGTAAAAAGAATCATGAGGTATATTCAAGGTACTCACAATTATGGCTTATACTTTGCTGCAAGAAGGGACTGTGAATTATCAGCATTTTATGATGCTGACTGGGCTGGTGATGTTGTGGATAGAAAGTCCACCAGTGGTGGAGCATTATTTATTGGTAATAACTGTGTCGGCTGGTTGAGAAAGAAACAAGAAAGTACTTCTCTTAGTACTACTGAAGCTGATTATATATCCGCCACAAAGGCATTCACTCAACTTCTGTGGATTAAGAAACAACTTATAGATATTGGTGATGAGGTAAATCAACCAATGGTAATTTTCTGTGATAGCAAGAGCGTAATTGATCTTATGAATAATCCCGTTCAGCATTATCGTACAAAACATATTGAAATTAGATATCAGTTTATCAGAGAGAAAGTTGAATAAGGCGTGATTAGAATGGATCACGTGGGAACTGATGAGCACGTAGCTGATATCCTGACGAAGCCACTGTCGGCAGCTGTGTTTGAAAAGAATCAATTGAACCTCGGTGTTCAACCACCTCCTACTGCATAAGGAGGTTCCGGAATTCCCCTCTCCCCGATTATGATAACTATTTTTATCTGTTTATGGATGTGATACAGGTTTGTGGGGGAGATACTATCCAGGGGGAGTATGACTTGAGCTGAACAATGAACAAATTACCAGTCTTTGGGTTTATTGACAATGGGGGAGAAAATAATAAATTAATGATTGTCAGTGGACATGTAATGCTTCTGTAACACGATGAGAATTCTGTGTCAGTGATTGGATGAGAAGGAATTCATTGGAAATGTAATTCACTGTGACTCTGTAAGAAAATTTCTTGGGCGTCATTGATAATTCCAAAACATGGGAACCCAATTCAAGATTCCTCTCTTGTTTTCTACACTGAGCATTGCTCACAAAGACTTAGAGTGTTGGATGTTTTGATCCTTTCATTTTTGGATAGCATGGGGATGGTGATCTTTTGAATTCATTTGGTGATTTCCAACAAACCCAAAGGGGGAGATTGTTGGAACCATGGCTATTCTAGGAATGAATTGAAGTATGATTTGTGTTTGTTGTCAATCCTCAGTGGATGTTCATAATGCATACTAGAAAAGTGATCGTACAGTTCCAGTAGACAACAGTATTGAAGGTGGCGTCGTTTCCCAGTGTTTTCCAAATTTTTGAGCCTCAAAATCGGAAAATGAAGACATGGATTATTGGTAAGAGATGGCAGGTGAAAAGAGGAAGTGGTGCACGAAAAATAAAGGCTGCGTGTGAAATATGTAAGTTGGGAGCGGAAAATAGCGGGATGCGTGAAATAGAGGATCACGGTTTTTTGCGCAAACAGTGTTTCAGAATCCGAACGTCGAAAAACGGCAAAGGCATGAGCTGCGTGAAAAATCTAATGGTGTGCGCGAAAAACAATTCCTGCTCGAATGATTACGCGCCAAATAAGAAGTTTTCGTGCCACAGGTGGTTTTTCGGGAGGGGCTCTCAGACGCCTATAAATAAGAGGTGACCCCCCTCATTCGGCACGGTTGAAGACTTAGAGAAGATTCGAGGTCTGATGCGCGAAAAAGGATCACGTAAAGGGGCTTTGGCGAAATATTCTGGATTGCAAGGAAAATTCTGAGATGCGTGAAAAAGGAACTGTTGCAAGTAAATATTGGGGTTGCGAGTAAAAGATTCAGTTGCCCGAAAACGGGTGTTGTGGCGAGAAATATTTTTTCCGTGCGAAAACGTAACGTTTGCGCACAATAGGAAGGTTTTGCGCGCAAAGGGTTGGTGTTACCCGCAATTGTCAGTGAAGCTTGTCTGCACGTTCTGGTTATCTGCTTCAGTGGTTTTGTGCGTTCTAGTGCATCATTTTCAGACTTGGATGCAAGCATTATCTCATGCTGAACCGGAGACAAAGACTACAATACAAATCTATTGAAGAGACCTTCATGTCTATAAATTGAGTGAGACTTCACCAAAGGCAATGAGCCAAGGGGATTCAACGGGAGTGACCTGAGGGAAGTAGTGAGTTATCCCTAAAACTTTGTAAAGGCAGTGACCCTGGGACATGGTGACTATTCTCGAACCATTGTAATCCACAACTAGTGAATATTAGTAGAATTTGGTATGACCAACAACCTGTCGGCGTATGCTCCTTGGATGTAGCTCTTAGTGGTAAACCGAGTAAAAAGTGTTGTGTCATATTTCTACATGTGAATGTCTGCTTTCTGATCCTTTTCATCGTACAGGTTTAATAAGTTCCTACCAACGTTGGAACAAGATCCTTCACTTTAAAAGAAAAATTTATCACCCTGATTCACCCCTCCCCTCTTAGGGTGTCCCGGGGTCTTACAAAAATAACATTCTTAATTTTATTCATGAGGCTAATTTTTTTTATTGAAATGTTAAATGGTTATAATAATATAAATATAGTTAAAATGATATATAATATGTCCAGGACACTAATAATATGGACAATAAGTTGACAAATAGTGTCAAAAGATTAATTTTGGTTGATGGAAAACATGATCAAAAAGGTGAATGGAATCAAAATAAGATGTATTCTACATATTTTTAAATGATTATATAATAACATTAATTTATAAAACATTATTCCTAAAAATAATTAATTTCTATTAATAATTATAATGGAATGTAGTGGTGAGAGTTTAAATTTTCCATTTTTAAATAATTTTGTAACATTATTATAAAAACAAGGATATAAATAAATTATAGTATCCTATTTAATATTTTTTTCATATAAATATGTTCTACATTAATTTATGAACTAAAAATTTAATGAAAAATGGAAAAATTATTTTCCTTTAAAATCAATAAAAACTAGTTATGTAATATAAATAGATAATACTGTATGTAGAGGGTTAAAAATTCAATCATCCAGTATAAATGGAAAGGAAAAATCAATTAAAACTTTTATAAAGGAAATCACAAACAACTTCTAGGGAAGAAAATTATAATATTCAAATAATTTTTTAGAGATTGTAAAAGATAATTGATAATGGTCATTAACAATAATATTAAATTATAGAAAAAATTCCATTAACTATTTTAAGAATATTGATATTGAACAAAATTAATACCATCTAAAAAAAAATAAATTATATTGGATTAACTTAATTTTTTTTAGATCATTTAGATTTCCAAAGAGAGGAAAAGTGTGAATAAAGATATGTAATCCATATAAATTACCCAAAAATAATAAAATTTACTTTACTAAAAAATATGTTTAATATAAATAGTCCAATATAAAGTTAACTATGGTCAATCCCAAATAAGTGGGATATTGAAAAGTAAACCCATACAGATATATAATTTTTAAAACAAAACTTAATAAATTATACAAAAAGAATTTTGGCTTCAATTTTTTTTTTTGTAATTTAAGATATAACATATAAAAGGGAACATATATACGTCATATAAATGATTTTAGGTTTATAATATAAAATATTTATCATTTTAGTGAAATTGAGATGAAATGATCTACTAAAAAAATACCTTAGACACAATATATCATACTGAATAATAAATTTATATATATTAAATTCTTTATTAATAACCATTTCATATATAATAAATTTTTATTCATTATTTTATAATCATTTGACTCTCATTCATTTAGTGGTTTTGGTTTATGTCAACAGCTTTATATCATTCACTGAACTTTTCTAGTTATGAAATAATATATCTACCCCAAATAATGGTGTAATGAAATGGTGACATCATCTAAATAATTTTAATAAATTCATGAAAAAAATTATTTATTATAAATTTTTTTATAATTATCTATATTAATAGATAACAGAATAATGAATCTCATCCCTTATTGGAGGTGCTTGTCTATATGTACTCATGAGAAATTTTAACATTTTGAGAAAAATTTATTGGAAAGAATGATGTTGAAATATTATATTTTTATCATCATAATTTTTAATATAAATATCATATCTATTTATTAATTTCATCTTACTAAACTTGTATTTGAAGAAGTTATAAAACATGAAATACATCACAATATGGAGATGGTAGTTATAATGTACTCATGAGAAATGTTTTAATTTTCAAAATATGTAATGGATAAATAAATGAATATATGATTAACCAATCAACATATTTGATTTGAAAATATACCAAGGTAATATTTTTTATTTGGTTTTTGAATATATATAGTTGGATTAAGAATAATGGAACATAAAAATTATCAGTAAAATATTATACCTATTAATTAGATCACATGATATTTATCAAAACTTAAACAATCTTGAAGATTTAGTTTTATAAAAATAGAAGATCTAAGTCCGGATAATGAAATTGGGAATGGTATTTGAGAATTTATTTTTCATGATATGTGGATCTTTATGTTTTGAGAAGAGAGGGTAGGTGGTTCTCATTTATAAGTGTGGTGTGTGGTAAACTTGTATATACTTGAAAAAATATTATATAATATATGTGCTACAAAAAAAGTGGATAAAAATAGTAAAATATTCCAAAAGGATAATGGCATTTTTTAATTATAACAAACAAATCATATGTAATAAAATGTTTTTTCATCTAGAATCATTATGCCATTAGTTGTAAGCATTTTGACTTATTTTTCTGTTAATGAATGTGATAAATGATTACCTTGGATTCTATTCTTTATGAAAAAACATTTGACCTAATTACCTTGAATTAATCATATTTATTCTAAATAAGAAATAAGTTTTACAAGATTCAATTCCTAGAAGTTTTATAACTTATATTTTATAAAAATATGAAAAATAAAACGACTCATGTTTTTTGAACAATGCACATTTTAGGCATAAAAATGATTTTACAGTAAAATAATGGATAATGCTAATTACCATGGAATTATTCACATTCTTTTTAATAAAATGATCCATTTTATTTTTTTGACCAAAAATTGAAATTAACCTTGTGTACATTGGATAAAAAATAACAAAAAAATTATTTTTTATTTTAATGAAAATACATCTTATATTTCTATGATGTTATGAATATATTTATATTTTGTAGAATAAATTTTATATTGAATAATAATACATATTAAAAATTTATTTGTTATTTATAAAATATTTTTGGAACATTGAAATATTTATTAAATCCTGATAATATAATAAACTTTTAATTATTTTTAAAATCAATATTTCTAAATATTAACTAAAAATTAATGTATTTATGGATATATAAAAAACCCCAAAGATAATTTTGACATCCTAGATTAAAAAAATTAATATTTTTCATCATATAAAAATTATAAAAATTTATAATTTAGTCTTTAATAATATACATGAAAAAAATTATATGCATTTTGTTATATTTAAATTAGAATGATAATATTAGTCCTATAAATGGTGTTCAGGAGTTTGAAAAAATATCTCATAACCATTAAATATTCACTTATAACCTTTACACATATATGTAGTTCCCACTTAAATTTCTAGTGATTTTCATTAATTAGAGATATAATATAACCATATAATGGAAGGAATGAATATATTTTGATAGAAATAAGGTTATAAAACATTGTATAATTAATATTTGTTATTGATAATGAAATAGAATTCGTTATATTTATATTAAAATTAAAAAAAACTAATCATGTATATTTACCATGATTTTATTTTCAATCCCTCATTTCGTCCTGTAATGAAACACCCATTACATGGATTATTACTCTAAATAGTACCAATATTTATTCACTATTGCTTAATAAACATGTCATCAATAAAGAAAATTATATATATCATGAACGTTTTTTTTAATGTCAATATAAAAGATATAAACATAATCTGATAAGTTATTTTTGTTATTCAGACATTCACTTTACATTTTTTAAGGTATATTTTCCTCCCATATCATTTTAACCATCCCTTCACTTAAAAATAAGATCATATTGACATCGTGATTATTGTAAGACATAAAAACATTAATCACATAATTTCTCCAATTTCATAACATTATGTTGATGAAAAATGATTTCCCCTCAATTTCAATAATTATAGACATAAAAATAAATTTTAATTGACATATATTTGTAAATATATTAATTATATTTAAAAAAATCATGATAAAAACAATATCAATATTTATTAGAAACTAAAGTCAAAGAGTTATTGTATTTGATAAATATCTTTTATCCATTGTATATTTGTATTAAAATCCTATAATAATCCATATGAACACATATTAAGTGCAAGGTCCTACATATTTTTATCTTTCAACGATCGGTCCAATATGAACTCATGAATAAAAATTAAAAATAAAAAAGAGACTCTAACATTACTAGAATATCCAATATCCAAAGAAATTTTGAAAATGTATAAATTTATCCCATAAATATGAATTCATTAATTTATTTTATATAGATGAGAAAGAAATATATAGTTCAAAATAAATTTCATTCTACTAAACAAGTATCCATACAAATGATTCACCATAATACCCATTATTCATTTTTCATTTTAATCAATGTTATTAAATATATATTATCATTAATACTATAGTCCCATATAGATGGTCAATCCCGACATGATGTATAAATCTCAAACCATATCTCATATAGTTTATATATATCTAGAAATATTCAATACAGTCAAAACAAACAAATCCCTTAGAAAATTTTCACTTGATTGTTATCAATAATTTAATATTATTATGGAAGACTTATAAAAAATTATTTGTCTATCTAAGGAGAATATCAAATTTAATTAATTAGGGATGGTTTATAACCCAAGTATTTTAGATTCTATAATGATATGAACATATTGAATGGAAATATTTTTGGGTTAGTCATAAATTTTCCAGAAATACTTATTATCATATGACTAACATCAAGTGTCACTTTAAAAGCATCATACTGTGTACTCTAAACTCTCAAAATCATATATAATTCAAATAAAATTAAAATATAATAATATTAAATGTTCTCAAATTTTAAATAAATTCATAATAGTTACAGATAAATAAAAATATTATAGAGATATATAATAATTCATTCACATAAAATCATTAATTTTAATGTATAAAGAATATTGTATGTGTATCAACTCATGTATTTTAAAATTTTTCATCTAAATGTTATGTAACTATTATATCGTAATATCACATTTGTTATCATAATTACAACTCATTGTGTTTCCAACACTGATGTATAACGTGAAATTCAAAAAAAAAATCCATAATATTATATTCCCTATAAAAATAGGTATCCCCTCTAATGTAATCATTTCTCATAAATATCGTATATTGATACCATAACATTTTATTGGAATATTGATAAATAATTCAATTTTCATCCCTATAATGATAGTTAAAAAAATTATTTAAATAAATAAAACATATAAATTCAAGATCTATATAAATATTAAGAATGATACCATCCTGTTTTCAAAAATTTTATCATACAATAGTCGCTTAGTGGGGATTCATAAATAATAGTCTCTATTAGGAATACAATAGCTTCCGGAAACCATTAAAATCCACTATTATGACTTGATGAACTATAGTCAATATGTATTTATTTCAAAATTTTCCCAATGGAACAACAATAGTTCTGTACACTAATGACCATTCAATCACATTGATATAAATCTATCACATACATACATAATAACAAGTGAAATCTCCATGTTTACATCCAAGGGTAATGCACCTAGAAACTAGTCTTGAGGTATTAACCTAAATATAATTTGATTCATTTACTATTAATATAACATTTCACTTACAATATGTCACATGATCTAACATGGAACAATTAAATAAAAAACTATTTAATTTAAATATGTCGAATGGAATAAAAATCATCAATATAGTGTGTGAATAAATATAATAATCTTATACATAAACATAAAATAACCAAAATATATGAAATATAATATCTAATTTAAAGTTAATGTAACCAATGTGTCCATCATTGTGATTTATCACATATATAATCAACTTTATCACATATCATTATCAATCTTAAAAGTCATCCAATAATTTCATATTTTTTCCTACGGGAATATAATATATTAAAAACACATATGTTTGCCTATACGAGTTATTAATAATTCATAGTATGGTAATCCAACATAGTAATGAAACCCTATAAGACACTAGACTATACGCCCATCATAAATAAATCACCAGAAGGCTGAAAATTATAACATTTCATAATTATAAATTATAAAAATAATTATGAATATTTTTACAAATCTACTTCTATGAAACAGTTATCACAGTCACCAAATAATAATGTATTAATATAGTAATATATATATATATATATAATATTTAAAAAATCTTATAACATATAAAAAATAACCTATGAGAACTATTACATCCTTGAGGCCACTCTATATGGAATCAGGACTTTCATTGAGGGAAAATAGTATAAGAATCAAATACATGATGTTATATAAACAAGGAATAAAATTATAGTATATGGTTAAGGGTCATATCACTCTTTCCTTTAAAGGAATTTTCACACACCTATATCAATGGATTTTGGAATTCAGTAACCCCACATAGTGATCAATGTTTTAAAAATAAAATTACTCGTATATTATTAACAAAATTATCTCATTACACACACAAAAATCATTCTTGATGAATAATCCATTATTCACAACCATCTAATGGTATAAAATTTCCCCAATAGAATGTTTTATTTTGTAGTATCAAAACTACAAATTCTATTCATAAAAAAAATTCTCAAGGGTTGGAAAATATTAGGCATTCATTTAATCATCTTCTACATCATTCACATGTAAGTAAGAGATAAATTTTAAAAACACATTCTTGGTTAATCTCATGGGATTGATGAGAGCATCAAATAATAAAAGTTGTTTATAAAAATTAACACAATGAGATCGTGTAAAATATTACGTCGAATTTAATTTATTTTTGATAATTTTAATTTAACCTAACATTTTAGATAGTTTTTTATATTAGAGAAATAATAAAATAGTTCCTTTCCAATAAAACCAAATTGCATTGCACTATATGAAACACTGACTTGTCTTATGTTATAAAAAACATTTATTTTCTACGATTCATGATTTAATTGTTATAAATTTATAAAAAGATTATTGTAAAACAACTATAAAAATTATAAATATGAATTTTAATAAATACTCATCTAATATTTTTTATATTTTTATCATATAATTATAACATACTAATAATTAATGATACAAATTTTGGTATATTCCTTATATGTTAAAAAATACATTTTTCATGAATAATCTTTTATTAATGTCCATTTGTAAAAAATATTATAATTTTTTGTAGACACATTTAAAAATTTAATTTGATAAAATAAAATTAATTTTATAATTTATAATGTAGAAATTAACAAAAGGTGAGGTTAGGGGTTTTTCTAAGAATCATCATTTTTGGAGGAGTTGTGAAACTACTGAATTTTATTTGACAATAACATTTCATCTAATTTTTGGATAATGTTAAATTATATTTTAAATTGTTTTAAATGTTTAATTAGATCATATTTTTATCAATAAACATAATGTGCATAATTTTTTCAAATTTCACTTTCAAATTTTATTGGAAAACATAACAAGAGTTAGAATGTTTTTAAAATAAGAAAACACAGTGTCAACCTGATTATATGATGAAATTCACTTAATTTCTACCACTTATGTGATTATAATTTGGGAAAATGGATAATATATTTTTAATCATAATAATATATAATTTTTAATATGGTTAACACAGTTTTTTACAAAAAATATTAGTTAAAGTAATTAAAATCAATTAAAATGATTAAGGTAAATTTAATATTAATAAAAAGTAAACATTAATCTTGAGGGAACAAATGATCTATACACATGTCCAATAGCCATTGGAACTCCATATCTCGACCCTATACTCCCATGGATAAAATTTGATCTATTATTGTAACCACTTTATGTAACACACCATTTATTGTCAAATAAATTTTATATTGAATGCATAAAACACTAAGTCTCTACAAAACCCAAATTTGTTAAAACATAGCCAGTAATCATAATTTTCCCACCTGTGTGTTTTGAATTCCAAAAAAACAGACATATATGGTTGTATTTAGTAAGATATTTAGAGAATGAGAGGGTAAAAATATATTTTTTCAATAGAAATTTGACCATTATGAACAGTATCCTCACCTAAGAAAGTAAAAAAATTATGCACCTTTTAAACGAAATAGGACATTTTATAAATTAATAATTATGTGTTAGTATTTTAATGATTAATAAATATTTAATTAAAATTTTAAATTAATAGATTTATTTTAAATAAAAATCATTTTAATAAAATATATTTTTAAATAAATATATATTTCTATTATGATTTTAGGATAATTTAATAAAACCTATGTTAAATTTTCAAGGTGTTTTAAAATCGATTTTATTTTTAAAAACTATATTCTTTGAGTAAAAAATGATTTTTTAGAATTATATTTTAACTATTTACAAAATTATTCTAGAAAAACAGAGACCATATTGGAATTCTTCACATCAATAAATGGTTATGGTGAATTTTTTGGATTTTATAATATACAGGAACATTTTGTGAATAGTAAAATAAATTAATTTACATTAAATTCTAAACAAGTGATTTTATGAGTCAATTGTGAGGTAAGGCTAACATAACCACACATGGTTCAATCTCATATACACTTGTTAATGTTTTAAGTCAAAATAATATTCAATATTTCTTTTCATATGAAAAATAATAAAATAACAGAAAATATATTAAAAAATCACTCCTCTTCACCACTATAAAAAACCAACCCTCTCTCCCTCTTCTCTTCACTTCTATTAAGGCTTATACCATATCTAAATTTTCTTAAAATACTCTTTAAATAACTTCCCCATGTCCAAAATTTGTTGGTCACTACAAAACTCTATAACATCTCCCCTAAAGTGGATCTCAATGAATATAAATTCATGAGGTAAAAATACTCTTTTCATGTCATTTATTTTCATTCAAATTTGTTATTTCCATTACATTCATCACCTCCTTTACTCATAATGTTATGATATTTCTGGTACATTAAATACAATGTAATTTTTTATGATAATTGAATAATTTATCATCATCTCTACATTCAGTTACTATTATACTAGAAATGAAAATACCATCCGAGATGTGTTAATTAATCACATTCAAGGAAGATGAGTATTCAACTTATATTACCATATTCAATTATTTTCATTAAAAAATTATTAAAATTTTACTATATCACAATATATGTAATATATTATCTTCAATATTCTGAAAATATTCTGAAAATATGGTATTAATGTATAACCCAAATCTTGTTCATGGTGACCGAAAAACCACTAAATTAATCCAAACGTTTATCAATGATATTTTATCTAATGATTAATCCTCACCCAAAGTAAACAGATGGATTATATGATAATTTATCATTCTATATGAAAATTAATAACATATATCATTAATTATATAATTCAATTCTAATTTTACATTATCATCCATACAAATGAACGTATCAGGAAAACTAATGAAATGATTTGTCAAAAACGATGATATTGAATATCTTAAACCATAATACAAACATAAATGAAAATAATAGAGTTGTAATAAATAAAAAACATGTCTAATGGTTTTTGAATAATGTTATTAATATTTATAATTTTATATTCCTGGTCCTTAAGTACAAGTGTGCCACATATTCAGACATAAGGTAAGGGTTTTTTATATAATCCTCCACTTTTAATCAGGGTACTCTTTATCACTCATTAAACCTATTAAATAATTTTTATTCATATTTAAACCTCATAAATACGGATTTAATGTTCTATATATGTGTACCAATCAGTATCCTTCTATATTTTATGGTTAGTTTCATGTTTTAAAAGGATATGTCCAAAAGTGTTCCCAATAAACAAGATCATTTCAAATGAAATTTTCGAATTCATACCTATTTTCAAATGTACTTATTTCTTTCTTTCAAGATAGAATTATTTTTACAAAAAAAAATTATTTTATTATTAAAAATATATACCTTTATTCACATATATTTTTATACAATTATTTTCCAAAATAACTCTTATTTTCAATGTAAAAGAGTATTTCTCAAAATATTTACTCGATGATTTTGTAAGTGTATTTTAACCAATTTCAACACTCTTATTGATTCATATGTTTAAATGGGGTTTCTGGTTTATGATATCATCCACCATATTTTAGGGAATGGTATATGATTATATTGATAGTGTATTTACTGTATTGATACCATTAACCATATTACTTAAAATGGTTAGTGTTTTGCTTTAATGTTTAGTGGAAGTTATTTTAATTTATTATATTTGTTTTAATATGAATTTATATGTAGTTTATGTTTATCCCAATTAAAATGAGAAATTATCTGGACTTATTATGTGATGGTTATATCCCAATATCGCAACTTAAAGCAACAGTATGTCTCATTAGACAAAATAGAATTGGGTTTTGGTTGAGGCCATAAACCATTATTGTCAGACGTCTTGGATGAGGCCTCAATGGTTTGTTTATGTTTTACGACATTATACAATCCCCCATTATGAAAGTATATATTTATATTCCATGTGATTATTTAGATAGTATTATATCCATGGTTATATTTTCTGGCATTATTTAATTAGTTCTTATTCATTCTATATTATTCTCTTTTATATGTCTAAAGGCAGACATTTTTAGTTATTCATCTTGCCTAATGTTTACATTTATATTATTTTCCACTATATTATTTACCACTACTATGAATCTGAGCTCTCCCCTTTCATATGTTTTATTTTCCCCAGGTTTTGAAGAAGTATATTATGAATGACTTCAAAGGATATTCTTTGAGATTATAAGTGATTCCAAAGAAGTTGTTATGTAGTATTTTCATTCAAGATGAAATGCTGAACTTATGTGTGTATCTAGTTTTCCAAAGTTATTAAAATATTTGTTCCATTAAGATATGAATTCCTTTTTTATAAAAAATTAATAAAATAAGGCACTAGATATGAGAAAATAGGGTCAAGTCCTTGCAGTTGGTATCAAAGTAAGTTTAGTAGAAAACATAGAAACTACATTTAAAAAACATATATTATGGAATAAAACCCTAAGATAGTATTTGAGGATAAACATAGAAAAACATCCTAGAATTTTGGAAAATAATAAATTTTTATGATATTTCTAGGAAATACAACCAAGTCTGTATACTTCAAGTGAATGAGGATTTGGCACCGATATACCTATGAGTAAAAACATTGTTAAAGAGTTTTGGGTTTGACCAAGGGTATCCTATTACATGACAACATGACTAACAAAGAACCTAGTTTAACACTCCTGAGGGATATTATTAGGATAACAAACATTTCCATTATAACCCATTATGAGGGAATTAAATGTAAATTTTTCTTCAATGAAAACATGTTTATGATTAAGAGATTATCTATGGATATTATTCCAATTTATGACAATTATTTTTATAAGATGAGATTGTACATAATGATACATAACCTAATATAGTGTATTCCATTATTTGTAAATGGAACCTAGATGAATTAATGGAAATCCCATGATCTCACGTATCCAATGTAGGGATTGTCCTCTGATGGAAGATAATGATGTTACATATGGTTCTGAAACTATTTCTATGAAGTTTATAACTATACTAAGTCAGTTGAATTAGGTTAAGAATAATAACCATACTCGTATGGAGCATATAGATTCACAATGTAGAGGAGCTTTGTAAGATGACTTTATGTGACAATAGTCTCCATTATTCAAGGGCACTAAAAACCCATCTGAATAGGAGTGGTTTATAAGTTCTTTTGTGATGATATTTTCCACTCTGGGAAGCAACATATGATAGAATGTATTCATGGTAGTTTATCATCTACCAAAATATGCAGATTAGTGGTGGTATTCAATTAAAAACAAAATAGAGGATGATAATATGCATAAAATGGAATAGAGGTATTTTAAAGAAATCATCTAAGAAAAATTCTTCCCTCATGAACAACAAGTAGATAATGAAAAGTGAATTTCTGTATCTGAGGAAAAAAAATAATGCGAATGCATCAAAGTATGAATCTATATTCACATGGATATAAAGGCATACCAAGGACTACATACACTATCCAATGTGAAATATTGTTCAAATATTTGATGGTTTAAATCCATTCATCAAAACGAAACAAGTCTCCTAATGGTTCTCCTAATACAATGATATTATATCATGTTCTGTAAAGAGAAAGATATAGATCTATATGTATCATGAATTTATGGAAAAACAAGAGAGGCTAATTGTGGAAGAGGAATGAATGTATAATTTGAAGAATATAAAGGAGTGTTTTCCAACATGTGATACTTCTGAAAGGATACACCTCACAACTTACATAATAGAAAAAGGAGTCTATTACAAGTGTGGAGTAAATGGATAAAAATATCATGATTGAAAGGGAACTAATGAAGCTACAAATGTTAAATGATATAATTTAAATCATATGAGACATTATGAATATGATTTTCCTAAGAGTTTGATAAACATTACCAAAAAAGGACAAGGGAGAAAGGCTAAACATATGTGATTAGAACTAATGAGGTTGATGTTAATACTGATGTGGTGTTAGGTAAGTTAATATTTTCCCAAAAAATATATAATTACTTATTTTATTCTGTATCATCTCATTCTTTTATATCATGCATGTTTTCCATGAAAATTATACATTTTCAATTTGATTTAATAACAATTTTTTCTGTCAAAACACCTATGGGAATTATCATTACAACAAAGATGTCTCAGTCAATCACTATTATGACACATAAAAATGCTTTTCCTACCGACCTTATAATCATAACCATGATTGAATTTAAATTAATTCACAATATTAATTGTATTTGACATTATGATGTAATAATATATTAGAAAAAGAAGGAGGTCACATTTTTTTATAATGTAGTAAAATCCATTATCATTACAGTTGAAATGTAGCCATATAATTCTCATCTAGATCGACCATAGTATCTCAAATAAATTTAATTATTTTGAGGAATATGTCTCAATATCAATGGTTGAGGGAAAAAAAATTTCAAATAGAGGACGTGCCTATTGTTCAAGAATATGTTGATGTGTGTATAGAGTATTTACCTTGACATCCTACAGAGCTGGAAGCTAAGTTCTTTATTGATTTATGTGCTAGTTCAACATATATCAAAGACTCGGTATAGAATGTCCACTTTGTATTTAGTTTAATTGAATAAAAAACTAGAGGAATTGAGTGAATATGGTTTTTTCCCTAGTATTTTTTCATGGGTATCCCCTATTCTTTTTGTTATGAAGATAGATGGATTTATGAGGTAGTGTATTGACTATAGGTAGACCAATGATATAACAATAAAGAAAAAAAATTCCCCACCTCACATTAATGAATTATTTGATCAAATTCATGGAGACAAAAAATTATCAAATATTTATCATTTATATAGATATCATCAGTTGCATGTGGGGAAGAAATATATTCCTAAGAAAACATTTCAAACATATTAGGGGAGTTATGAGTTTACAATAATTCCTTTTTGATTGACTAATGAACCCTATATTTTCAGTGGTAAAATTAATAAGGTTTTTGATGAATATCATGATTAATTAGTTGTGGAGTTTATTTTTGATAGCATGGAATAATTAAAATGAAACAAAGGTCTTGAAAATCTCTTACGCATTATTCTATAGACTATTATCAGAAATGATTTATACGGGAAGTTTAGCATGTCTAAATTTTGGCTTCAATTAGTTTCATTTCATGTATATATTGTCTCTATGGTTAGAATATTTATTCATCCTATGAAAAAAATGAATTTTTAGGAATGAAATACACCAACGAACATAACTAAGGAAGGTAGTTTGATTGGATTAGCTTGTTATTATCGTAATTTCTTTCAGCGCATCACCTGATTAGCCATGACATTAAAAAAATTACTATTACTGTGGTTATGTATGTATGGAAAATATAATTTGAGGAATTTTTTTAATGATCAAAGGGGAAATTATTGAATGATCTAATAATAACCCTACAATCGGTAAATGAGTGGTTTTGATCTACATTGATTCATCAAATAAAATATATGGTTGTGTCCTTATACAGAATGATAGAGTTATTGCCTATGAATCAAGGTATATAAAAATTCATGAATGAAACAATACAACCCATGATATTGAGTTAAAATCTATACACTTTTCTATAAATATCTGGAGACATTATCTGTATGGAAAAAGATAGAGATATATACCGATTACAAGAGCATGAAATATATCTTCATGCAGAAAGAACTCAACATGTGGAAAAGACGATGTCACGAGAAACTGAAAGATTTTTATTTCCCTATAAACAACCAAAATTGAATATAAAATAAGGTATATTATTCATTGAGTATGATGTAACATGGAGTTTTAAACAAAAAAAGAATTGAAAATTATCCTATGTAGATTGATCTAGTGACGATGGATATGATAATTATAAATGAAGGTGAAACACCACATCTTTTTAAATTTTTTTACAACTAGTATTATTTTAAATAACTCTATGTTCTCAATTTTATGATGGGAATATTCAAAATATAATAAAATCTGTGATTAATGGGATGTCATCTGGCATTGTGTTTGAGGGTAAAATAATGAGATTTCGGAAGAGGATATGTGTTCCCTCTATACCCGATTAGAAAGTGTAGTTATTTGATGATGCACATAGCTCACATTTTTCTACACAACCCGGTAGCACAAAAATATATAGATTTTTTAGTGAATATTTATGGTGGGGAAAAATATAATAAGAAAATGATTAATATCTATCAATATGAATAGTTTGTCAACATGTGATGGAAGAATGAAAACATCATAGAGGAGTCATTCAACCTCTTCATATTCATACATTGACATGGGATGCCAAAACCATTTATTTTTTCTCTGGATTACAAAAATTTCCAATGAAAAATGATTAAATATGTGTAATTGTGGATCGACTAATGAAATCTTCACATTTTCTCACTATAATGGATGATTTTCCAATGAAGAATCTTGCACGAATCTAATGAATGATGATGTGAGACTTCATGGAGCACCTCTCTCAATTGTGTCTCATCATTATATTTCAATAACATCAATATTCTAAAAATATACTTAGAAAAAATTTGACAGTGAGGTTTATTTGAGTATAGAAAATAAAACACAGACAGAAAAGAAATAAGAAAGGATGATCCAAACTATATAAGACATTTTGAGATCACTCTCACTTGATTTTCAAGGTAAGTGGGATCAATATTTTCCTTCAGTGCATTTTTTCAACAAAAATAGTATCCATCCATGTATTAAAATGGAACCGTATGAATTATTTTATGGAAAGAGATTTTGTACACCAATGAATTGGGTTGAAGTTGGTGAAAGGATACTTGTGGGCCCATATCATGTGGAAGAAACAACATTGAAGGTAAAGACTATTCAAACCCATATCAAAGCAGCTCAAATCCCTAAAGAGAGCTATGATAATAATCAAATGAACAATTTGTAATTTCAATTGAGATATCACGTTTTCATGAATGTATCTCCATGGAAGGGTGTTATAAGATTTGAGAGGAAATGGAAAATGAGAACTAGATATACTATCCCTTTTGAAATTAATGCATGAATTAGAGAAGTGGCTTCTCATTTTGCTATTCCACCAAGCTTGTCTAATGTAATAAATGTGTTCCATGTCTCATTGTTAATAAAGTAAATTTTTTTCACAATACATATCCTCATTTTTGACGGTATAGAATTAGAGGCCAAAATATCTTACTATGAAAAGCCTATCTATATTTGGATACTAAGGAACATGTGTTGAGGAATCTGACGACATTACCGGTAAATGTACTTAAGAAAAAACATATAATTGATGAACTAATATAAGATCGTGATAATATTATGATGAAGAACAACAAAAATATTTTTATCAGGTAACATTCTGAAATTACGATGACGATATCTTTTACGGGGTGGGGAGAATGTAACATCCCAATGATTTACAAATAAATTTAAATATGAATTCATGAAACACTAAGTCTCTAAAAAACAAAACATTCTTACATCTTATCCAGTAATCATAAATTTCTCACCTCTGTGTTTGGAATTTTGAAAAAACTTACATACATAGTTGTATTTTGTATGATATTTATAATATGATTGGATCAATTTACATTTTCTGTGAATAGTTACTTGACAGTTATGAATAGTAACATACCCATAAGAATAGTAACCACACCTATGAAATTATCTATAAAATTTAACCACATTATATATGAAATAGATTACATTATAAATTTATAATTAAGTGTTGGTATTTCTGTGAGTAATAAATATTTAATTATAATTTAAAATTAATAACATTATTTAAAATAAAATAAACTTAACTAAAATGAATATCTAAATAAATATTTTTGTGTTCTATGATATTTGGATAATTTATGAAGTGGTTAGTTAATTTTTAGGGTGTTATAAAAATAGTTTTAGTTTTAAAAATTCTATTTTTTTGAGAAAATGAATATTTTATCTAAAAATAAAATTTCACTTATTTAGAAATTTATTTGATAAAATTGAGACCATATATGAATTATACAGTTCAAAAAAAATTTGGTTCATTTTTTGGGATTTTTCCAAAATAATGGAATTTTTGGTCAATATTAAAATACGATAATTTAATATATATGCTTAATACATGATTCAACAAGTCATAGGTGATGTAAGGCTATTGTAATCCCTCATGGTTCAAACTAAAACACCCTTATTACTGTGTTTGGTTAAATTAATTGGAACTATTTCATTTCATGAGAAAAATAATAAAATAATGAATAAAATATTCAAAAATCACTCCTCTCCTCCACTAAAAACCACTCCTCACACCCTCTTCTATTAAATCCTCTCTAGCCTTGTGACTTTTCTAAATTATACTAAAATATCCTGTCAAACCATGTGAATTATTACAAGTCTTAATTATACTAAAAAATTCTCCAAAGCTTCTTCGCTAATGATTCCCTCAAGGAATATAAATTCAAGAGTTAAATTACTCTTTTCATTTCTTTTATTTTCATCAAAGTACCTTTCTTTGTTTTTCATTCCACACCACCATTAATCCTAATGTTATTATTACTATATTACCGTAAATGTGCTGTAATGTTTTTTATAATAATAGAATAATTCATCATTGTTGGACTCCTCATGTATTAATCATGTTTTAATGATCACAAATCCTATTACTGTTAATTAATCTCAATTATAATTGCCAACTTTATTGGTGTTAATTACTCTATTTTGTATTTAAAAGCATTATGCATGATCACAAATCTCACTTATATTATCAAGCCTATATGATTCAAGTTCTCTTACTCTCTAATGATTAAGATTAATCCATATTATGCATATTACTGTCTAAATCTAAATACAGATATTTGTCTATGTATAGAGACACAATGATGTTTGACACAGTAAGACAAACCGTGTACAAGACACAATCACAATGGCCCAAACACCGTGAAGGACACAAAGTGACCCAGACACCGTGAAGGACACACCGTGACCCAGACACCGTGAGCTACACACCGTGACATGGTGACACCATGAACCACATACCCTGAACCACATACCGTGAACCACATACCATGAACCACATACTGTGAAGACTATAACATGATGAAGACACCATTTACATAATCATTGTGACACCATTTCTTAACTTTTTTTCAATATTATTTAAATAATGCTAACAGTCATATTTGATGTTTTTAATGCAATTAATGTTATTTAATGATAGTTGTTGGCATGTTAGGAAACCATATCTCGTACATATGAAAAGGGAATCATTTCTACTACCAGAACTCGTGGAATATAAGGAAGATTAAGATGCAGTACATGAGTGAAAGTGTGACGATACAACAAGAAGAACTTACATACACCTGAGAGCACTGTGTTGAACAAGAAGAACAATCCCGAGAAAGAAAGAGATTACAAGACTTTCAAAGAACTCTCATGAGTGCAATCCAACACCACTGAAGAACACACGACAAATCAAGAGATCATTTTCACTCATATAGAACACAAGTAGAACTACGACACTCTGTTTTTCAACAGAAAAACCAGAGAAGGACTCAGAAGCATTCCTGCTGAATCCAACGAGTCCAGAACAACATTGCTAATCACTAGAGCTTTCTAAAATATTATCTGTTCTCTCTAAGTGATTTGTTTATTTACTTTCGAGCAGTGTGGTGTACTCTGTATATCTCACACACACGTACTATCTCCTGCACTGAACTTGAGGACATCAAAATCCTCACTCCAAAACTCATAACTATTGTTTACCCAGGTCAACTGTGGAAGAGGTCCTTGTGTGGTCTGGTCTTTGTTTTGTTTCCCACAAAGAATCGTTGTAGAGGTCCCTGCATGGCCTGGACAGTTTTTTAAACTGTTGTTAACCCTGATCCAGGGTGTGGATCAAATTTATATAAATTTGAGAGGACTATGTCTTAGCTTGAGATTGAACCTCTTGTTATATCTGCTGTGCATATTTTTTTTAAGTTTAAAGTATACTACATATATCTTTTATATTCCGCTTCTATTACTTTGAAATTAAAAACTATTTTAAAGCTACTTTGACAGTTAAATTAGTAAGTGTATATACTTATTGTAAATCAGTATGTTAGTTTCAAAAGTTAATTTAGTCTTTAGATTAAGTTAACTGGGACCTAATCAATCTTTGAGAAACTGATTGAACCTTTACACTCTGTATAGATTCACTATAGTTTAACTTTGTTTTTAAATTGGGGGATTTTAAAAAGAAATATTTTTTACAGAAATTTTAATTAGAACTCAATTCACCCCCTCTTGAGTATCCACTCCGAAAAACATTTGGTATCAGAGGATTTGTTTTTGTTTAAGGATTTATGAAATACTCTATTTTTTAACCGTGATTTTAGTTGCATCTTTAAAGATCTTAAATTTCTATTAGTTCTAAATTTTATCTCTTTAATTATATTTCCTAAAATCTAGTTATGGATAATAGACTAGAGGGTGCTGCTACTAACATGACACATTTCTTTAATGGTATGAATTATGCTCAGTGGATGCTTAAAATAAAAATACATCTTGAGAGTATGGGTTTTGATATTTGGACTGCTATAGAATCTCAATATGAAATTCCAGACACTGAAAGAAAAACTTGGGATGAACCTTCAAAGAATGTTTACAATAATAATTATAAAGTTATGAATGCCCTGTACTGTGCTTTAAGAGATGAGGAATTTTAACAGAATATCTACTTGCAAAACCGCTTTTGAAATTTGGGATACTTTGGGTGTTTCTCATGAAGGAACAACTGATGTTAATGAAATGATATTAAATACTTATACTATTAAATATGATAATTTTAAAATGAATACTGATGAACCCATTTCTGATATGTATCTCAGGTTTAATGAGATAGTCAATAAAATTAATTCACTCGAAAAGGATGTTCCAGCAAAGGAACAAATTATGAGGATATTGAGCTATCTACTAGACCGATGGAGAGGCACATCTGTTTCAATCAGAGAGTCATGTGACATTGCTGCTCTACCTATCAAAGAACTCATTGGTAAGCTTATGATGTATGAAGAAGAACTCAAGGTGAATAAAGAGGAAGAGGATGAACCAAAAAGGAAATCAGTGGCTTTCAAGACTACTACTTCAAAGAGTATGGACAATGAAAAATCTCAAATACAAAATAACAGTTCAAAAAGTGAATGCTCAGACTCTGATAGTGATGCAGAAATGGCTTAGATAGCCATAAGGTTTAAGAGATTTTATTGGAAGAATAAATTCTCAAGAAAATCAAATTACAAAGGAAATTATGACAATAAGGTATATTGGAAGAAGGACTGGAAAAATCCAGATAGAAGTGATGAAGTTGTTTGCTACGAGTGAAAAAGAAAAGGACACATTAAAGTAGACTACCCAATGGTAAAATTCAAAAAGAAATATGATTACAAGGATAGGAAGTACAAGAAAGCTATGAAGGCTACCTTAAGTGCTTCTGAAGACCGCACAAGTGAATCTCAAATGTTTGATTATGAAAAGAATCGTTCCAACATGTGTTTCATGACAAACACATCTGAGGTAACCTTAGATACTCCTGTTTTAAATTATTATTATTCTAGAAATGATGATGAATCGGATTAGGATTCTGAAAACCTGACTAGTAAGGAATTATGTGAATATTGTAATATACTAGAAGAGACATGCAATGAGATTAAGGATAAATACAAATCATTGAAGAAACAACATGATCTCACCACAACTGTTAAAAATGAACTTACTATTGAAAAAGAGAATAATGCTCAACTGTTAAAGGAAAATACAGAACTAAAAATGTCAAATGATCAACTTAGAAAAGACTTATAGAAGTTCACAAATGTAAAGGATACACTAACTCAAATGCTAGGAAAGAAAGTGGTGCCAAAATACACTACTAGAATAGGCTAAAATCCTGGACAAAGACAGATTACTAAGAATAGATTTATTTCTATATCTGGACAGAATATTGCTAGTTCTAGTTCTGGACATTCATATGCTTCAACTAGTTATTCACATAGTTATCAATCAAAAAGAGTTTATCTCTCAAAATATTTGGATTCTGTAAATTATATGAGACTCGTAAGACAAATTTGGGTACCAAAAACATTTATTGCTAACCTGTCTGGACCCAAGAAGATCTGGGTACCAAATTTATTTTCCATCTATATCTGTTTTGTAGGAAACCTGTTTGATGAGTTCTCACAAGAAGGTATGGTACTTGGATAGTGGATGTTCGAGAAACATGTCTGGAGATTACACATGCTTTAAAATCCTAATAATGGTTGATGGAGGATATGTCACCTTTGGTGATAATTCTAAAGGAAATATGATCGGCCTATGACAAATTGGTAACACTGATTCAGTTTTAATTGCCAAAGTTTTATTAGTTGATGGACTAAAATATAATCTGTTAAGTATTTCCCAATTGCGTGATGATGGTTTTAATGTCAAATTTGAAAATTATTCCTGTAATTTTTTTAACTCTAAAAATGTTTTAGTATTTTCTGCTTTAATAAATGAAAATATTTATGCTGTTGATTTAAGTTCCTGAGCTAAGAAAAATGTTACCTGTTTAAATGCCTTTCATAAAGAGTCCTGGTTATGGCATAGAAGATTAGGACCCTGCAATATACATTCACTTGGAAAACTGACTAGGAAGAACTTGGTTAGAGACCTACCCAAACTTGATTTTCCAAATGACAATGTTTGTAATCCCTGTAAAAAGGGAAAGCAACACAAAATCTCTTTTAAACCAAAGAATGAAGTCTCAACTTCTCAAACTCTAGAGTTGGTTCACATGGATCTATTTGGACCATCTAGAGTTTTTATCCTAAATGGGAAGCACTATGTCTATGTCCTAGTAGATGACTTTTCTAGATATATTTGGGTATACTTCTTAGCTCACAAAATTGAAGCTTGTTCACATTTTGTTAAATACTTAATGTCTGTAGTAAATCATAGTGGAATTAAGATTAAAACTCTAAGAAGTGATCATGGCCGTGAGTTTGAAAATCAAGAATTTGAATCTTATTGCTCACACAATGGCTATAGTCAAAACTTTTCTGCTCCTAGGACACCTCATTAGAATGGTGTAGTAGAAAGAAGAAATAGAACCCTTTAAGAAATATCTAGAACCATGATTAATGAATATGACCTGCCTATTTACTTTTGTACTGAAGCTGTGAATATAGCTTGTTATATTATTAATAGAGTCTTAATTAGACCGGTTCTTAAGAAGACTCCTTATGAACTGTGGAATATTAGAAAACCCAATGTTAATTACTTTAGAGTCTTTGGTTGTAAAGTATTTATTCTCAATACAAAATTTAATCTTGATAAGTTTTATCCTAAGAGTGATGAAGGAATATTTTTAGGATATTCTTTAACCAGTAAACCCTATAGAGTTTTCAATAAAAGAACCAAATGTGTGGAAGAATTTATTCACATCAAGTTTGATGAAAATGATCCACATGAGCTTAAAAACTCACTTGAAAATCATGAAAAAGATTTATCTATTCTGGACCTTAATGACCAATCTATAGAACCTGCTATAAAAACATCTAGTTCTAGACTTATTCTAGAATCTGCTTCTAATGAACCCGAACCTAGAGAAGATCCTGAAATCTCTAGCCCTACCTTTACTAGATCAACTAGAATTCTAAAGAATCATCCTTTAGATGCTGTTGTAGGAAATATGGATAGAGGGACACAGACTAGAGATTCTCTTAGAAATCAGGATGATCATCAATCCTTCTTGTCACAGCTTGAACCAAAAAACATTGATTATTCTGTTAATGATGAATTTTGGTTGATTTCCATGAAAGAAGAACTCAACTCGTTTGAATGAAATAATGTTTGGAATCCTGCTGAAAGACCCAAGGACACATTCACCATAGACACTAAATGGGTGTTTAGAAATAAAGTATATGAATCTGGAAACATAGTTAGAAAAAAGATAGGCTAGTTGCATAAGGCTATAGTCAAGAGGAGGAATTGACTATGACGATACTTTTTCTCCAGTAGCCAGATTAGAAGCCATTAGGATTTTACTTGCTTATGCTGCACATCTAAATTTCAAACTATATCAAATGGATGTCAAGAGTGCATTCTTAAATAGATATATTACTGAGGATGTTTTTGTTGAAAAACCACATGGATTTTTAAACCCTCATTTTCCAAATCATATTTTAAAATTATCAAAAGCTTTATATGGTTTAAAGTAATATCCAAGATCTTGGTATGATAAATTAAGTACTTTTCTAATTTCTAAAGGTTTTACAATGGGTATAGCTAATTCTACTCTTTTTATAAAATGAATTTCTAAAGTTGTTTTAGTTTTACAAATTTATGAAGATGATATTATTTTTGGATCTTCAAGAAATTCCCTATGTACTGATTTTTATAAAATGATGCAAAATGAATTTGAAATGTGCTTAATGGGTGAACTAAAATTCTTTCTTGGATTTCAAATCTGTAAAAATGATGATGGAATTATTTTAACTCCAAGAAATATACTAGTGATATTTTAAAACGTTTTGGATTGGATAGCACAAAAAGTAGTGACACTCCCATGAGTACCACCTATAAGTTGGATCTTGATGAAGATGGTAAATCTGTTGATCAAACCACTTATAGAGGAATGATTGGAAGTCTACTCTACCTAACTGCTAGTCGTCCTGATATTATGTTTAGTGTGTGTATGTGTGCTCATTTTCAAACAATCCCTAAAGAGTCACATTTAAATGCTGTAAAGATAATTTTCAAATACCTCAAGCATACTCCCAATTTATAACTTTTCTATCCCAAAGGACAATCATTTGATCTAGTTAGTTATTCTGATGCTTATTTTTTATAGATTTAAGTTAGATATAAAAAGCACCTCTGGAAAATGTCGTCTTTTAGGAAAGTCACTAGTATCATAGTGTAGTAAGAAACGAAATTCTGTTGCATTATCTACTGCAAAAGCTAAATACATAGCTGCTGGAAGTTGTTGGACACAAATTTTGTTGATGAAACACACATTACTAGACTATGGATATCAATTCAGACATGTCCCAATAAATTGTGACAACACAAGTGCTATTAACATTTCTAAGAATCCTATTCTCATTCTAGGAAAAAACATATTGATGTAAGACATAACTTTTTGAGGGATCATTATCTAAAAGGTGATATCACTTTGGAATTCATTGGTAATGAATATCAAACTGCTGATATATTCACTAAACCATTAAATTCTGAAAGATTAGACTACATAATACATGATCTTGGCATGATTAATCATAAATAGATATCTTAATGATCTTAATGTTTAATACATTACTGTATTTTACTTTACAGTTTCATGCTCACTATTTTACAGTTACCGTTTCATGCTTACGGTCTCACCGTTAAGACCTTGTACTCACGGTCTGTCAACTCACTGTCTCACCGTGACTGCACAGAATTGTCACTGTCTCACCATGACGGCGACCAACTATCTCACCGTGATGACTGGTTTTCATCACACCATAATTCCAAGTCACAGTCTCACCGTGAAGATTATTTATACTCTTATTTTAACCCACATCGCGGTAATTTTTATTTCACCGATATTTGATTTCCTGCGTTTTTGTTTTTATGACGTTTGACATTCCTAAATGATAAAATGTAAGGGTTTCATTGAATTCCTTACCCGAACTCTCTCCTGAATCTTCTCACTCTTGAAAACCTTCTCCTCTCTCTCATGAACCTTCAGCGGATGCCTAGGATGAAGCGTCCGCCTTCACCCTCATCTGAGAAGCGCTGCTCTAAGAAACAGAAGAGAATACCGAGGATAGCTCCCAAATGACCTCTAAACCCAAAAGTGGTAAGACGTACTTTTGTACCTGAAAAAGAGATTTGCCCTGAGTGGCTGCTGTCTAGACTGTCATTAGTTTTGAATTATTTAAGAGAACAAGGTTGGTTTGAGTGGTTCTATAGACAAGATAGACCGATTTACCCAAGATTGGTATCTCAATTCTACTAGTATGTGATGTTTTCCATTGATTTTGGTGAATGATTTTTAGTGACAAGCTAGATAAATGGTCAGAAGTGTTCTTTCTCTTCGAGGATGTGGGCTACATGCCTACGGATTCCTCATGAAGGAGTGAGTGATGACTACCAGAGAGACCCTCCTCCATTTTTCGATATCTTCGATCTGGAAAATGCCTTGGAAATTCTAACTGGTAATGGAACTAAGCGAATGGATATTGATGAAGAGTTAGATGATGAAACTATACTTCTATTCAAATTTGTTTAGAATTTGATCAGTCCAAGAAAAGGGGATTTTGCTGTAATGATGTATCAGGATGTGTTCCTGATTCACCTATTGAAGAATGTCCATATGATCAACCTATGCAAGTATGTTATTAACAATATCTATGAGCTAATTAAAGTCCCTTCCAAATCCACCTCCTTGTTTTAATCAAGGATGATTTCAGCCATGCTAGTTGCCAAAGGGATGGTTGGACCGAATGAAGAAACGTTAGAGGACTATGATTTCTGCTTATCCATGCCTATAATCAGAAGGATGAATATTAGATGAAAACCCTGGAAAAAGCAGTGGGTTGAGGATAATGATCAACTTTATAAAAAGTTTAATCCTATTGACTACCCAAGAAGGCCTAAGAACCTACCCGATCCTGGTTTGGAACCAGATTAAGTGGCTGAGTATTCAGAAGAAGAAGAAGAAGAAGAGGAAGTGACAGCTGATGTGTCACCTAGAGAAGAAGCTGGAATACCTCAAATGGAAACAGATCCTATTTAAAAAGAAAGGACTGTTGTCCCTGCTAAAATACCGCAAGGAGAGGAAGTTGCTGTTGGTTAGAGAGAAGAGGAAGATCCTACTTCTAGTAAGGATATCAATCCAGAAACTCATCCTACGGCTGCAAGAAAATTGGTTTTTCCTGATTTAGAGCAGCAAGCAACCATATAGACAGATCCTGTTGAAGAGGATCTCCCTGTTGAGAAAGAAGTCAGTCTGGAAGCTCAACCAATGGAACAATCGGTTCCTGAGATAATTCCCTCTGCTGAAGAGAGGATGGAAATTTCCTTTCAGCTAGAAAGGAAAGAGTTTGCTGAAGAGATTAGACATTATTCTATGGATCTTGACCATGTTTCTAAGCCTATAGTCTTTGAAATGGAATCACAATTTGAGGGGGAGGAACCTCAAAACCTTGAGATTAAAGAAGCTGGATCTACTGAACCTTCTCAAACTACTATCACATATTCTGTGTACACTCGTTATGTTTTCCCAAGATTTTATGATGTGAATGAGTTAGAGCAAGTGACTACAACTGGAATGGATCTCTCTTATTTGTTTCAACAGAAGTCTGTAGCTCATCCAAAACCAGAACCAGAACCAGAGCCCCATTATCAATCAGAATCAGAATCTGAGTCTGAAGATGACTCTGAACTATAACCAGAACCTACACTCTTACCCGAGAAACACTCCTTTGTAACTAAAGATGATCTGAAAGTTTTTGGAGAGACTCTGTTAGCTGGATTTTAGAAAATATTATCCACTCAACCTCGTCCAGTAAATCAACCGAGTTAATATGATGCATCAATTATCTTGGAAAATATTTTATTGCATATTCAACCAAGGATGATCCAAGAAATTCAAGAAGTCAGAGTAGAAAATAAGCTGCTGAGTGATGATGTTGCAAACCTGAAAAGTATGGTAGCAAACATGCAGCATGAGTTGACTTTGAGATCAGAGCCTACTTATATCTCTACCTCTGCACCTATTACTTCTTCTTCTGAGCCAACTGATTCCACCCTTGCTAGGGAGATTGTTTCTCAAGTGCATCCATATCTACTATAGTTTGATGAGAATATTTGAAAAAGACATACAAAAATGATGGAACGCATGAGGGAGCTTGTGGAAAATTTGAATAAGCCCACAAATGAATACACTATATGTCTGTAGAAAGTTTTTAAACATCTCAAAGTTCTATCCATAGCCATAAAAGCCTCTCCTGATTCAGTTCAACCTTCTGTTCCTCATTTGGATGATTCTCTCCTAAGATCCATAATCAAGGAAGAACTTCAGAATGCCTTCAGTGGCTTGGATCTGTCTTCTTTGTCTGAAGTGGTTAAGAACAGTGATCAAGCATTGGACTTGGTTAGAATTCATTCTAAGATATCCAATGATGCTCAACAGGATATCACCAAGAAAATAGATTTTTATCTCACCCAGATTTTCTCCAAACGTGATATGACAGATCACTTCAGATATCTTGTGGAAAACTTGAAAATCCCTCCGGTAACTCAAGCTTTTAAATCTCAAGTTCAGAAGCTTACACAGTTCACCATATTGTTGGAAAAATTCATGGATAATAAGGATGATTTTGAAAAGGATATGCAATATGGTGGAGAAATCATTACTGATTTCATCAATATTTTGAAGCCATATCTTCATGTGCAGAGTACTGTTATAGTTGCTCCAGCTGCTGAACCCCTTAGACTTGGTCTACCTACCTTAGCCTCAACTGCCATGACAGTTAGCCATGCTCTTTCTCAGATCCGGCCAGTCATTCTTGACCAACCGCAGCCTAGATCTTCTACTGCTCCTACTTTGGCTCCATCCATTTTTGAAGGTCTACCCTTACCCTCCTTGTATACCACATCTGTCCCTTCCTCTACATCAGCACCAGCTCCTACTGCTGATAAAGTCAAGGAAAAAGTGGATCTCTGAAGAGTCCAGGGACTGTTTCTGTTTTCTTTTTTAATGGGATGTCATTTTTTGTTTAATGTTTTTATTTCTCCTGTATGTTTTATTCTGAACCTTTTCAATGACATATGCAGTGTTTCCCTTCATTTATCTTTACTTTTTGATAATCCCAAAAGGGGGAGAAAAACTACAAGTATCAGTACTATAATGAGATATGTTATTCTCGAATCTATTATTCTCTAATTTTTTCTATTCTAATATTCTCATTTATTTAATGTTACATTTCATTTATATTTTGACTATATATGATTTGTGATCATCAAAAAGGGGGAGATTGTTGGAATCCCTATGTATTAATAATGTTTTAATGATCACAAATCTTATTACTGTTAATTAATCTCAATCATAATTGCAAATTTTATTGATGTTAATTACTCTCTTTCGTATTTACAAGTCTTATGCATGATCACAAATCTCACTTATATTATCAAGCCTTTATGATTCAAGTTCTCTTACTCTCTAATGATTAAGATTAATCCATATTCTGCATATTACTATCTAAATCTAAATACAGATATTTGTCTATGTATAGAGACACTGTGATGTTTGACACAGTATGATAGACTGTGTACAAGACACAGTCATAGTGACCTAGACACCGTGAATGACACACTGTGACCCAGACACCGTGAAGGACACATCGTGACCGAGACACCGTGAAGGACACACCGTGACCCAGACACCGTGAGCTACATACTGTGACATGGAGACACCGTGAACCACATACTGTGAACCACATACCGTGAACCACATACCGTGAACCACATACCGTGAAGACTATACCGTGAAGAAGACACCATTTACATAATCACTGTGACACAATTTCTTAGGTTTTTGTCAATATTATTTAAATAATGCTAACGGTCATATTTGATGTTTTTAATGCAATTAATGTTATTTAATGACAGTTGTTGGCCTGTCAGGAAACCGTATCTCATACCTATGAAATGGGAATCATTCCTACTGCCAGAACTCGTGGAATATAAGGATGATTAAGATGCAGTACACAAGTGCATGTGTGACGATACGACAAGAAGAACTTACATACATCTGAGAGTACTGTGCTGAACAAGAAGAAAAATCCCGAGCAAGAAAGCGATTGCAAGACTTTCAAAGAACTCTCATGAGTGCAATCCAACCCCACTAAAGAACACACAACGAATCAATAGATCATTTTCACTCCTGTAGAACACAATCTGAACTACGACACTATGTTTTTCAACAAAAAAACCAGAGGAGGACTCAGAAGTATTCCTGCAGAATCCAACAAGTCCAGAACAACATTGCTAATCACTAGAGCTTTTTAAACTCTTATCTATTCTCTCTAAGTGATTTGTTTATTTACTTTCAAGTAGTGTGGTGTACTCTGTATATCTCACACACACATACTGTCTCCTGAACTGAACTAGAGGATATCAAAATCCTCAATCCAAAACTCATAAATCTTGTTTACCCGTGTCAACTGTGGAAGAGGTCCTTGTGTGGCCTGGTGTTTGTTTTGTTTCCCACGAAGAACTGTGGTAGAGGTCCCTGTGTGGCCTGGACAGTTTTGTAAATAGTTGTTAACCCCGATCCAGGGTGTGGATCAAATTTATATAAATTTGAGAGGACTAAGTCTCATCTTGAGACTGAACCTCTTATTATATCTGTTGTGCATCATTAGTTTATGTTTAAATTATACTACATATATCTTTTATATTCCGCTGCTATTACTTTGAAATTCAAAACTATTTTAACGCTACTTTGATAGTTAAATTAGAAAGTGTTTATACTTATTGTAAATCAATAAGTCAGTTTCAAAAGTTAAATTAATCTTCATATTAAGTTAACTGGGACCTATTCATTCTTTGAGAAACTGATTGAACCTTTACACTCTATATAGATTCACTACAGTTTAACTTTGTTTTTAAATTGGGGGATTTTAAAAAGAAATATTTTTTATAGAAATTTTAATTGGAACTCAATTCTCCCCCCTCTTGAGTATACACTCTAACCAACAATCATCATATATACTTTATCATGCTTTTATTCCATAAGTGAAAACACAATCTAAGATGTGTTAATTTATCACATTTAAGGATGATTGGTTTTCAACATCTATTCATGTCTTCAATTCAGGTCATAAAACCATTTTTATTGTTTAAAATTATCAAAATAAATTTCATAAATCCTAATTCATTTTCTAGAATCAATTTTTAGTTGGTATTAATTTATAAAACCAAATGAATTCACAATGATCGAAAAACCACCAAATTAATCATAGCGTTTATCATTAAAATTATATCTAAGGATTCATCCTCAACCAATATAACCAGATGACTTATATAATAATTTTAACATATATATGATCATAAATAACATATAACATCAATTTTGTAATTCAATTATTATTTTACATTAACTTCCATATAAATGAACTAACCGCAAAAACTAATGAAATGAGCAGTCACAAACTATGATATTTGATATCTTAACTAGTAAAAAACCTTATATTAACTTAATTAAATGATATTAAATAAAAGAAATGTCTAATATTTTCTGAATGATGTTATTATTATATATAATTTAATATTATTTGACCTCAATTACAGGAGTAGAACATATTTGGTAATATGGTAAGGGTTTTCTCCTCGAACCTTCATTTTCTTTATAGTTTTTCATTGTATGTCTAAATATAAATTAAATAAATATTTATACTTATTTAAAACTCATAAACCATGTTTTAATGTTAAATG
This sequence comes from Viscum album, assembly GCA_963277665.1. Taxonomy (NCBI): domain Eukaryota; kingdom Viridiplantae; phylum Streptophyta; class Magnoliopsida; order Santalales; family Viscaceae; genus Viscum; species Viscum album. The sequence goes on from OY728161.1 coordinate 1,299,006,234, forward strand.
TATGTTCACCAATTAGTATCCTTCATTATTTTGTTGTGAAATACATGTTTTAAAAAGATCAAAAAAATAATTCTTCCTGATAAGGATGCTTGTTTCAAAAGAAATTATCATATTCATTCCGATTTTCAAATAAACTCTATAATCTGTTTTAGAACTCCATTATGTTTATAAATTTATAATTTTTTTATTAAAAAAATAACATTATTCACTTATGGTTTTAGATTGGTATTTTTAAAAAATAACTATTATTTTTAATGCAATAGAGTATTTATCTCAAGAATTACATCATGATTTTATAAGAGTATTTTACCCAATTTCAACAATGTTTTTTATTAATAAGTTTAAATGGGGTTAATGATTTATGATATTAGCCACCATATTTTAATGAATGGTTTATGAATATATTTATAGTGTATTTACTATCATGATCCCATTCACAATATTACTCTTAATTGTTAGTGTTTATGTTTAATGTTTGGGGAAAGATGTATACATTTAAAATATTAGTTTTGATACGAATGTATATGTTTTTTATGTGTGTCCCCATTCCTATTAAGAATTAATTGGACATATTAAGTGATGGGTAGGGACTAATATAACACATTTATTCAATAGTAAGTCTTATGAGAAAAAACAATATTGGGTTCTGGCCAATGACATACCAAGTATTTTCAAATGTCTTGGACAAGGCTATGATGATATGTTTTAGTTGTCCTGGAATATGAATTACCTCATTATAAAACTATATATTGATATCACATTTGATTATTTGACTAGTATAATATCTATGGTCATATTTTATGGAATTATTTAATTAGGTTTTATTTATTCCATATCATGCTGAAGCATATTTTTAAAATAATGCATTTCTAGTTCTTCATCAAGAATATTGTTGATGTTTATACATTATTTCTATATATTATTTATCCATAGTGATCATATGATCTCAACCCATTCACATTTTTTATTCCCCACATTGTAATTATTCATATTATGAATGAAATGCAAGGATAATCTGGGAGATTATGTGTGATTCAAAACAAGTTGGTATGTTGTATTTCCTTTTAAGTTGTAATATTTAACCAATTTATGTATCTTGTTTTACAAATCTAATAAACTATTAATTCTTTTCTAAAATACTTCCTTGTTTATATTCCAATTTAATAAAATAAGTAACAGGCTCTTTGAAAGAAGGGTTGGTTCCTGACACTTGAAATTGAAAAAAACATGTGTGGGAGCCCTTTTCCTATAATTTATAAGATTGCCACTCCTCCTCCACTATAAAAAGAATCATCTCCTCCTAGTTCATCACACCTATCAATACAATTTGGATGCACAAATACAATCTCAAATAGATATTATAAATTACTTAACTCATCATAGAATTCATCCCTTGGGAGTGAATAAGTTCAAATAATCATATTGGTGAAAACAAAAAGAATTTACCAAAATAAGAGGTAACATTCTTCCTTTTGTTATTTTAATTTATTGAAATTATATACCCCATAAAGAATTATTATTCCATGATATTATAACAAAACCATTATTCACAATATAGTATGATGTTTTTATTATATGGTTTAGAACTATACTTATACTCACTTTCATCTAATGGTTAATGGGCATATTGTTAACGTGTACGAAAAACTACCACCTCACAAAATGATGATTGTACACTTTTTCATTACCATATATCATGGTTAAAATTATAATGGGATAACTATTTATATATCTTGATGATGATATTTATAATTAAATTTTTGTTTTTAAAATTTCTATAACATGACTTTATGCTTTCAATCTTTTGTAAATATTACAATTTCATTTGAGGAATTGTGAACTACCTCCCCCTTAAAGAGATGTGATTCATTTACACACAACATGAAATGTATTGAGGATGGGTGTATTGAAATTATATGATATATATAATTCAATAAAACTACTATAATAATTATATATATTTATATATATCATTTAAATTCATTATTGTAATATAACTTTTAAACAGAAACATCGTTCATGCGTACATACGACCTTCCATCTCAATGAAAAGTGTATTCTATTACATACATAAATATTATATTGATTATTATAATAATAATATATTTAATATAAAATATATTTATATCATTTATTAAATAATGGAAATTTTGATATATGTATAAGGGGAACGACATAACATGTTAATACACATTTGAATAACAAAGTAGATTTTACCTGAAGTGAATCCTCAACATTAAATTTAAAAAAATATGGAAATATAAAATCCTAATAAAACCATATAATAATATAGAAATAATAATATGGTTTTATGATATATTTATAATTAATTAAATTTATTATACTGGAGGTTTTTATGAGTGCAACAAAAGTCAAGAAAAAATGATAGGGGATTTTGTATAACTTTTTATTACTGTGAGATACATTACATGTTCCCTATACATTATTTTTTTTTGGTGTATATAAATAATTTGAATGTATTATATGATGATTATTACTAAATTTAATTTTAATTAAATTTCCAATTTATGACCATCCTTTCATGGGGTTTATGTTTTAAAAGTTACTAAATTGATAAGATAGTTTTGGCTAAATTAACCTTCTTTGGGAGACATGACACATTATGAACCTATAATTTTATACAAGGTCTACATAATTCTTTTGAAATGTTTTATAAAAAATCTCTTTCATTTAATGAAACTTGTTAGAACATGTAATTTCACATTATTACATAAGATGTATGGTTTAACTTTACTGTGTGATTAGAGTTTACTGATAGAATCCCAATACTTTTCAATATAATTTGTGATTACGCTTCCGTTAATTAAATATAATAATCCATCTCTAATGAAATGTAAATAATTTTATAGTATTTTTTATTCATTATATATTCATGTATTTTTCCATTTATCTATAATTTGTTAAGTAATATAGTTAATAAAGTGTTTATAAGAGACCTCAACTATACCCTATCTTTAGTCAAAAATATGTATTCCATGAAAAACATGTTTTACAAAAATGGTTTCCAGGAATAGTTTATTATTCCCTTATAATCCATAAAATAAATATTTCTATTTTTTCATTTTGAAATGTTTTCTATGTAATATTCTTGTATCATTCTTAACGAAGACTTTTTTCTAGCCTTTTACCATGAAAAAATAACGTTCTTTTTACCTCGTAAATCATGTATGGATTTACCCACTATCATTTCTATGAAGCATCATTTTAAAGTTTAAAAAAGTTTATTTTTAAAAATATGATTTTAAAAATTATTTTCCTGGAAATGGATTCAAAAAAGGATAATGATCTACATATATGTTTTCAATTTATTTTTCAAGGAATGTATTATTGAAAAAAAATTCAAGATTATTTTATAAGTTGTTAAGTAAATTAGTTTCAAAATTTCCTCAATATTAATTTCTAATTCTTTATGGAAAATTGTTTTCCAAATATTTTCATGATTATTTTATAAGTTAAAATGAATTTTTTTACCAAATATTTTCATGAATCATTTATATTTTTTCAAGGAATTCTCTATTCAAAATATATAAAAAAAATATTTTATGTTTTCAAGGAATTTTTTTTAAAAAATTATTTCTATCTATATGTATACATTTGATAATTATTTTCAATGTAATATTATCCAAAACGTTTTAAATCATATTGGTTAAGTTTTCAAAAAAAGGGTTTCTTTGGATTTCCCTGATTCATTTACTTTTATCAATGAATATTGATTCCAAATGGTTTTAAAAGATTGCTTATAATAATTAAATTTTATTTTCAAGATAATGGATTTCAACAAGTACTTTTTTGTTTTACCATATGATTTTCAAATAAGAAATGATATATTCCATAAACAAAATTTCAATGTTTTATTCCATGTTATTTTCCATTTAAAATTACATTTTTTGATGTTACTCTTGAATTGATTAGAAATGATCTGATGGTTCCATTGATATTTTTTCTTGAATATTTTATGTATTGATGGAATGATTATTATGTAAACCATTTCTATTCCATGGATTATATGATTTTGAAACCTACATCCATTAACATGTTATGGTTTTATGAAATTATTATGAAACCTTACCTTTATCAAATAGTATAATATATATACATATATTTTTTTCATAAATATTTAAATTAATGGGTTGTGAGATTATTGATTGTGTTTTTGTGGCACATGTATATATGATTTCATTATGAGATGGGTGGGACTATACCTACCTTCTGTACATTGGGTAAATATTTTAATCCAATGAGATAGATATAAATGTACTGAGAAATGAAATCATCTCGGTATTATAGGTATGTAATAAGGATTGAGATCAGTTCAATAATACAGGGCTGGAATGAGGTCTTCACCAGGTTTTTATAGGAATTTATCCACTATGATCAACTCAGAATCAATGCTTGACTAATATATAAATAATTATGTACTCTTATTTGTTAGTCATAATTCAATGTTTTATTCTTATTTTTTTTATTTCTTGTATTATATTATTTATTTCCTTAGGATTCATGTCATTAGAACAACGAATATTTTTTCTATGATTTGGGTTTATGATATTTGATATGCAGGGTATGATCTTCTATTTTCATGATTATGTTCTCATAACATTACTCCCTTGATTATTCTTACATATCTCCCTTGTTTACCCTTACTGAGAATCCGACCTCACTCCATTTTTATGATTCCATCCCTATGGTTATGAATATATGTATTACATTATAGGTGACTTATAAAGGTTTTATTTATGAATAATAATGTGGGATAAAGTTTATCTCATTTATGTACCGATGTTTATCATTCCATGTTTACAATGTTAGTATACTAGTATGGTCCTTTAGTGTCTTTTTTTAGAGAAAAGAAAAGATATATTACTGATCAAGAAAACCAGACCTATAAAGACAATTGGGAAATGAGTCCACCCAATAATGATCACCCCGTGATTTCCAAAAACGAGCCAAACAATGAGATTTCATATTCCCTGCTCGCTGGATAAAAGAAAATTTTCATGCATAAATTACTCTTGTTAATGACCATATCCTCCTCAGGATAAATCTTTACGGTTGAGATGCATCTTCCTTCGAAGCTATAATGTTCACCACTTTGAGGTAGTCGAATTCCACCAAAACCTTCAGCCAATTTTTTGAACGGGAAAAAATGATCCCATGGGGGATGTCAGAGGCCTCCACCACCACAGGGCTCCATGAGAAAGGCACAACCTAGCACTGAGCTTCCCCAATCCGGCCAAAACAATTATGAGCAATGAGTCCAATATCGACCCTGGAATTGGTAGAGACAACAACATCTGTATTGATCTTGAGGAAACCCTCAGGGTGGGGGGAGACCAATAAGGATCCAGATACTGAGTGTTTCCCAAATGAGGCACTGAATCGTTATTCTTCTAACCGTTCATCCATTCCATAGCCCTATCCACCTAAAGATGGTCATGGGTCACCTTCATTTGGAAAATGTGATCATTACGTCGAGTCCACACTAACCAAGAAATTGTGCAGATCAACCCCACCATTCTCAGTTCAAGAAAAGCCACCCATTTAACAAGATTTTGGACCAGCACAATTGAATGATCAATGTAAAAACCAAAATCCGGTTTCCATGCCTTCCGCACCCCTTCCACCCCATGATAGGAAATAATTGCATGCAAAGGCGATTCCTCCTTTTGGAAGCACAATGAATAGGTGTCATCCTCTTCAAAATGTCACTAAACCAAACAGTCACAGGTTGGGAGAACCCCAGAGCATACCTGTCACAAAAAAAATTCAACATAAGAGGGGCATTGAGCGCCCAAATAATCTTCCATCGATTATTAGAAAAGTACTGAGCCACTCATTGGACCCGTATTTTGTAACTCGAGTGGACAGAATATCTGTCCTGAGACTCCCCGGTCTAGCAAAGCTGGTCACTACCCAGCCATGGTGTGAGTGGAATACTTTGGTTGAGCTGACGGTCAAACTCATTAAACCAGTAGAAAATCTTCCCGCGATCCTAGTCCTCAAGTGAGTCATTTTTCAGATCTTGTACCCTTGCATCTTCGAAACCAGGAAAAATAGTCAAAGAGACCTTATGGTTAATACCATTTCCTAGCCAAGATTCCTTCTAAACATGATCATTATGACCATCAAAAATTCTCCAAATGTAGCCCATGTCAAGGAGGGATTTTGCGCCCCAGATGCTTCTCTACAAAAAAACTCGGCCTTGGCCCCAACTAGGCATGAAATAAGTCAGAATGGGGGAAATATTTTTCATGCAGAACCTTTGAGAACATGGAATATAGATTGGAGATGAGGCACCATCAATTCTTTTCCATAAGAGCCTCATTAAACAATTTGAGATTCCTAATTCCAAGGCCCCAATGAAATTTTTAAATGCACAGCTTCTCCCAAGACATCTAGTGTGAGTTATGTTTTCCCTTATAAGAGCCCCAATAAAATTTGTCCACCCGAGAGTGGATCTGATCGATGAGTGTTTCTGGGAATTTAAACAGCTACATAGCATAAGAATGTATTTCTTGGGCCACTAACTTCACGAGAACTTCCTTTCCCACCTTGGAAATCTTCTAACTAAACCATAGACAAATCAGACTATCCACTTTGTCCATAATTGAGATGAACACTTGTTTCTTTGACCTACCAACAAGGGCCAGGAGGCCATGGTACTTAGGATGCTTCTCAAAAAAGAAGAAAACCACACATTCTCTAGAACTCTGCTCTCTTTACCTGTGAGATGACTTTACTGAAATATAACTCTGATTTCAAATGATTGAGACGTTTCCCAGATGCCCTTTTGTACAGATTGATGATATGCGACACTAAACTACATTCTTGCGGGGTAGCATGGGAAAAAATAAGGCTATCATCTACAAATAAGAGATGGGAGATATAGAGGAATTTCTACATACCTTAGAACCATGGACAATTCCTTGGTCTGCCGCCTTCAAAAGGAGGTGATAAAAAATATCAACCACCAGAATGAAGAGATAAGGTGACAGCGGATCCCCTTGTCTCAAACCTCTCGACGGTTTAAAGCTCACTGAAGGGGACCCATTAATATTAATTCTGTAGGAGACAAACGTAACGCAATTCATGATATTAGAAACCCATATCGTCCCAAAGCCCAATATGGAGAGAAAAAGTTCAATAAAATGCCATTCCACTCTTTCATAAGCTTTCATCATATCTAATTTCATTTCCATGATGCCTCTCTTGGAAGAGGAATGAGTTTTCATAGAGTGGAATACTTAAAAAGCGATGGAAGAATTATCAGTAATAGATCTCTTTGGAACAAAAACACTTTGGTTATCCGAAACAATCAATGGGAGGAAGTGACTAATTCTAGTTTCCATGATTTTGGAGAAAATTTTGTAAACCACATTGCACAGACTGATAGGCCGAAACTATGAGACTTTTTGAAGGCACTGTGTTTTTGGAATAAGAGTAATAAGAGTTTCATAAAGGGATTCAAGAGATGCTCTACCTGCCCACACCTCCTTCAGCAAGGACACCACATCTGGCCCAATGATTTGCCAAAACCTTTTAATGAACATAGCATGTAACCCATCAGGCTTCGGGGCCTTGGTAGAGTGAACAAGATGCAGAGCGCCAAAAAATTCATTATCAGAGATATCTCTTTCCAACTGACGATTCATATCTCCCGTAAACAACTTTGGGATGCAGCTAGTCGGACCTGTAGAAGTGTTGATGCTTTCAGCTTCATAGATTTTTTTGAAAAAATTCAGGATGATAGAGTGAATATCCTTGATATCATGAACAACTCCCCCGTTGGGGTCCTCCAGATGCGCAGTATTATTTTTCCTTCTCCGTGCAGACGCTCTTTGGTGAAAGTAGTTGGTAATTTGATCTCCATCCCTGATTTGAGACTCTCTTGCCCGAAGAAATGAGAAAATTTCCTTCTCCCTCAGCGCTGTATAAAGATTATTTTCCGCAACAGAGATATTTTCAAGAACAGAGGCAGAACAAGGAGAAGAGTGGAGTCGCTTTAAGTGAGTTTCAGCCTCATTAATGCATATTTCAAAGTATCCAAACCTCGCTGTGCTCCACTTCTGTAAGTACGACACATTATTGCGGATATTAGACATGATGCACCGATTCAGTCCCTCCCATGCTTCTTGGACCACCGTTTCAAAGTTGTTGTCTTCGAGCCACATACTTTCAAATCCAAATGTATGCACATGCCTCCTATGTTTCCCTTGAGAGAGAATTAAAAAGATGATTTGGATAATGGTTATAAGAGACTGGGGGTAGGTGAAAAATAGGGAAGGCATAAAAAAGAGAAGTCCACTCATCATTCCCAACAAATCTATCCAACCTTTCTGCAAGATGGATCTCCATTGACCTACCCCACCTCTAGGTGAACGGACAGCTAGAAAACACAAGGTCATGAAGAGAGTTCGATAAAAGGTAATTTCTAAACTCATCCATAGCAGCGCCACTCCTCAGGTGTCCCCCTTATATTTCATGATGAAAAAGGACCTCGTTGAAATCCCCCCTGATCAGAAGAGGACCATGTAAATAGTTCTACAACTGACTCAAAAGGGCCCATGATTTGGGATTATCATTCCTACCGAGGCACCCATAGAAACCTAAAAATGACCAAGTAGAAGAAATTGGGCCAACAACTGTAACCGCAATGTGGTTTCATGAACAATTAGAAATCTGGACCCCAAGATCCTCCTTCCATAGGAGGTAGAGGCCACCCAAGTGTACCTATCTTCCAATGAGAAGGACGTTTTTGAATCCAATATTCGAACCCAACATGACAGCATTTATGCAATCCAACATTGCTTAGGATACAAAAACTTTGTCAGAGCGATATTTGGAACTCCAGTGACGGAGAAAACAAAGCATTAAGGGATTGCCAAGCCCCATCCAGTTCCAGCATAGGATTTTCATGGCCCTAGGCGGGGCTAGGACACTCCTGCCGCCGCCTCTATAACTTCATCCAAATGTTCATAATCTTCCACTTTCCTCCTCTTTGGAAGGATTTCTGTCATCTGACAGGCCTCAAAACTCCGTTTGTGCTCATTGTCATGTGTACTAAAATGCTCCACACCCATATCCCCACAAAACAGCCTTTTCCACGTCTGTTGTTTTATAGTGGAATTCAATGTCATCCCAGGCATATTGTCTTCTTCTTGAGAGGTAGTATCGGTCACAACATCATCTGAACTAAAGAACGAATCAGGTGGGTTATCACAAAGATGGTGTACCCCTGGGCCTAGGTCTGGTGGTTCCTTGGAGTTTGAGTGTGGCCCGACAGCTGGAAACATAATGTCCTTTAAAACATTTGGGACCCGACTTGGGGTATCCACCAGATCCTACACCTGCCTTAATTTCTTTTCCTCAGGAATGATTAAGGTCAGTGTGCTACACAAAGTCCTTCCTTCTTCCCATTGATCCACTTGAATGTCAGCAGAATGATGTGGCGGCCCATGTATGATGATATTATTATGAGTTGGTTCATACTAATTTTTAAAATCCTTCTCAACTTTGTCTCGGTCTATTTGTTTTTCAAATTCGGTGATAAACATCATTCCAGAGGTTTTGGCACGAATCCATGGACAGTATTGCAAAATGACATTACCCTGTCTATCCTCCTTCTTCGCATCATAGTCCTTCTCTAAATGTCTGAGGAACCTACAAATGAAACAGAAAATAGGATGCTTTTAAAACTCAAAAGAAATCCAGATGTCAGAGTCCTCCCTTGCCAAAAACATTCCCCCCATAAAAGGATGTGAAACATCAACCAAAACTCTGATTCACACAAAAGGCACCCAATGAATTGGATCTGACCGGTCCCATTCCAGAAAAGTACCCATGCGTCCTCCAATCTCCCGCATAACATGTTCAGTTCTACCATAAAACATGATTCCATTAATTCGAATCTAGAAAGGTGGGCAAGACAAGTTAATTTTATGAATATTTTCTTCGCCATTAAGGTCCTCCATGAGAATGAGCTCGTTGTCAAAGGACCATGGTCTACCATTGAGGAATTTTATTTTGTCTATTTCATTAAATAATTCAAGTACTAGAATTCATGCTCCCACTTCTTTTATAGAAATACCATCCTCCAATCACCATATATTTTGCGAAGTATTTTTCATCGCTCCCTGATAGAAGGTCCTATTTGTCAAAAATTTCCCTACAATAAGTAGAGACATTCGTTATGGTTAAAATACATCTTTACTCTTCCGTGTATCAACTGCCGATCTTCATTTATCATTTAAAGAGATATTCCACCAGTGATTCATTAGGTCCGGCTCCATTTGACTTGTTAATAATAAATCACATCACAAACACCTTCCTTCTCAGGCTGCGCAAACCAAAACCTGCACAAACTGAGTCCTTCACAAATAAAATTCGGTGCCAGCCCCACCTGGCCCAAGTAAGACCATCCCAAGCAGATCCCTCGTGATCCAAACTCATAGCGGGCCGAACTATTCATGGAAAAGAGCTGTCGCAGACCAGAGAGACTGCAGACCAGAGAGGCCGCAGACCAGGGAGGCCGCATTATAGTGCTTGCTCGTACTCCTCGCGGGTCAGACTCTTCCCTCGCGAACAAGTGATTTCTCTCACACAACCTCTTCACGAACAAAGATTTTCATGGATAGGGCTGCCATGGACCAGAGGCGTCATGGACCAGAGATCAATCGCGAACTAGCGCCAAATCGCAAACCAGATTCATTCCAAGCCCACTCTTTTGTGATCAGCCTCCGCGAGGGAACCCACCACTCTGGAATCACCTCAAGCAGCCTCCACCCTCCTTCGTTAACTTTCGTGAATCGTAGACTCCGGAGATGCGCCAAGGAAAAGGCAGAATTCATGTGAAATAATCCAATCCATTAGAGAAACCTCTACCGGCCTTCACGTGAGAAAAATCCATGGAAAAGAACAACCGCTGACCATCGCGGTCATGGAATCGTCGACCCGAGCTAAACTTCACTCGGTGAGTAGATCCTAAACCAGCTGACGCACGCAGCACCAGAAACCTACAAATCGAGCACCCACCCTCCATATTTAGGAGAATAGATAATTAAGATGCATTGAAGGCGAGGCGATCATGAGAAAGGCTGTAAGGAGAACCCGAATCGCCGACGCAAGAGAAGAAGGTAGCTGAAGAAGACCGAGCCAAACTTGGATCTGAGAACCCGAGACACTGCGAGGGGCCCTGATAACCAAACCCTAAGAATTATTTAGAAGAAACTCTCACTGGGAGAGACTGCTTGGAACATCACTGGACCAAATGGTCCTTGGGAGTCTGTCTGTATGATGTTTTATGTATTCATAAAAAGTGTTGTAATTTTAATTTATTAAAATGAAGTTATATATAAATGTAATTAGATAAATTTATTAGTAAATTTTTGGAATCTTGGTTAATAAAACCTTATTGATAATACTAAGGACATTTATATGCATAATTGTATTGGCAATAAAAAGTATTGGAATGTGTACATGGGTTTTTGGTAAAGGATATAGTGAGGGGTTTCCAATAAATACATCCACATATGTATACTATCGGTAGATGTCACTCTATAATAGATGTATCTGGGTTTAAAAACTCTAACAAGATGTTTTGAGGCTAACCTAGGGTACACTGCTACATGATAATAGGCCTTTCTTCACATGTGGTTTATCATTCCTGAGCATTTTTCTCAAGAACATAAAAACCTTTTATTAGATAATTATGATGGATTCCAATAAAATATGACTGTGAATAATCAAATATAAACCTATAATCTAATAGATTAAATAATTGATCATAATTTTCACATCCTATGTGTAATTCGTTCCATGACTATGTGGTTTAATACAGTGATATTTAATTTTCTCCACCTTCAATTATTTTTATTCAATGTAGGGAACCTGAATGAACTAGATTAAAATAGATTTTGATGATTTTTTTATTGAGTAGTACTATTGGATTATCAAATAGGTGATAGATGTTTTGATCATGAGTAATCAGTTTTTATAGAACATGATTATAAACATTAATCTTAAACGACTTTAAGACTCACTAAGAAGATAAATAACAGAGTTTTTAAAGAGGATGGGTAATGGATAAAATAAATAAAACATTATTTTTTCCTTATGCCTGGAATGTGAAAGTAATCACCTAAATGAATTCCTTAGAGGACCAAGAAAATATTTTAAATATAGAAAATAAGTACACAAAGAATGTGACTAGAAGAAAATAATTAGACGATCTATTAATAATATTGATGAGAATATTTTCTTCTTTAATGAATCATCAATGGTTAAGTGTTTTATGTGAGGAATAAATAGTCATCATGGAACTCAATGTATTAAGTGGAAATCTTGTAATGATAATAAGTAATGTGGTGTGAGTAATGGATATATTGATGATGATAATGAGACTACAGATGAAATATGAAATGTAAGAGGTATTAAGAAATATTATGAGGTATATTTCTTATGTTTTATTGTTGAATTATAATAATCAATGTTTTTATGTATTTTGGATTCAATAATTATGTTATATGAAAGGTGAAATAAATAAAGGCTATCCAGTTTATGTTTTTCTCTAAGGATTTTAAATATAATGTTTAATGATTCAGTTGGACTAAAAAACAATTTAATTATATGGTGACATTTTGTATAAGGGAATATTACCCCTATCATTTTTATTATGTTATGATATTGTAGTTTATATAAATAATTGTGGGATATAAATAAGTAAATTTTGATGGTTACCATGGAACTAATTATGGAATTTTTGACAAGTAGTTAATGATGTCATATAAAAAGTTTAAAACTTCTTGGATTAATGGTATATAACAAATAACATATGGAATACGTAATAATGCATTTAAAAAAATATATATTTATTCAGTTTGTTACCATGTTCCAATAGAATTTACCATGATGGGTTTCATATGTTTGGAATGATTTAACCATATTTACTTTGTGATATATTGGGGATCAATGATAACATTATCTCATGACATTATATCTATTGTTTTGGATTTTCACCTTTTAGAGGGGTTATTGGGTTAACTATTCATGAAAATATTAAGTAAAAATTTTAAGGGGGCATTCATATATTGAGATTATATTGAAATATATGTTTGAAAGGATATTTAGTAATTTACCTTATTTTAGGCATTACTACCTTATTTATATTAGAAATTATATTTGTGTGGTTATAGAAATACACATCATGTACATTTGTTGACAGCCAAAAATTTCTAGAATGGATAGAGGTCATGCACCCATGACTGAAGGGCAATAAGGGTTTTATTCCTACCACAGGCCTATGTGATGTCCTGGTTAATGTATAATGATTTTTAATGAGTAAATATTTAATATGAAATAATATTTATAATTTTTGTGATTAGAGTATATGATTTTATTCATATTGATTTTGAATAATCATTATAGAATGATAATTATAATTTTCATTCTTTTATATTACACAAGATTAGTGAAATGTGTATTTTAGTGCTTCAGGAATCATTGTCAATTTCTGGACATCTATTTATTAAAGTAATCGATGATTTTAAAATAGATAAAATCAGACCCAAAGAATGAAATTATATTAATAGAAATATATAATGTATGTATAATTCCTCATATTCTAGGTAAATAAAATAATTACTCAAATATAGGATAACAATCATAAAAATAAAATGTGTTGTCCTAATGCCATAATTTTTATTGAATAACTAAAATTTTAAATCATCATAGATTTATGACTTTGAGGCACTAAAATTTTCTCGAATTATTAATTTTTTTGATTGATGGCCTCAATCACTATCTATAAATATTTTCCCTTTTCCTCTATGAATAATCATTAATCCAACCTATACTATCATATATGGAAACCAAGTAATATTCTACATTGGGTTACAGTTTTGGTTTAATCATTCCATATTTAATGATTATTTTGTATTAAATTTTTATGATCTGGGTTTATTTGAAATAAAAATTATTTTATTAAACAGTTGTTATCTGAGATGAAATTAGAGGGTAATGTCAAATCTTGGTGGTGTAGAATGTAACACCTCGAGATTTTGTAATTTTTTTTAAAATTAATTTTATTATTTCATATTTTGAATTTAACACAACAATAAAAATATTTTTTTATATTAAATTAGTAATTCAAACATTCCTTTCACACGGCACTTACTTGGATTGTGTTATAAACAACACTGACATTGTGTAAGTTACATGCAACCCCATGATTCTATGAAGAAATATCTTATTTTTATAATTATTTGAATGTGATAATTATAATAGTCTTCATACTTAATATAATGAGTAGTAATAAATAATTTTGATATATTTCTTATAACGGTATAGTATAAATAAATCATTTTGATAAGTATTTATATTTTATTTTGATGTTGTTATAAATTTAAATATTCAATTTTATCAAATTAACTTCTTTAATTGTTCTCAAGTGAAAAATCATTAAATTAATTTCAGAATCAAGTGTAAATTTATTTTTATAAATTAAACATTATTTTTCAATTTATAATTTATTAATTGTGTTTTGGTGAATTTATGGGATTTTTTGAGAAATGTCATTTTTGGATGAATAGAAAATAATACTATATTTTAATTCAATTATCCTTTTTCATCTAAATTATTTATAAGTAAAAAATGTCATTTTAATTTGGTTTAAATGTATAATTAGATCTTATTATAGTAAATAAATAATTTGTATTATTTGTGTAATTTTAACCTTTAAATTTAATATAAAAACATAGCAATCTTTTGATCCTTTTTACATTAGAACCCCATATTACCAATCCGAATTTGAGATTAAATTAAATTAATATTTACTTGTTATATGAAATTAATTTTAAAAATGAATTCCATATATTTAATACTCATAATTTATAATGTCTAATAATTTGAAATTAGTTTTTGACGAAACAATTAGTGAATGTAATTACAATAAATTATAATAATTAAGGTAAAATCAATCTTTATAATGGACTAAACATTTATCCTAAGGGCCCAAATGTCCAAGTTCTGTTGTATGGCCGTATTACAACCCTATACTACCCAGGTAACATTTTTTCTTTTATTGGATCCACATGACATTGAAAAAATGTGGGTGGAATTCTATTTCCTTATATTTACAAGAGTTCCACTCAGCCTCTATTATAAAATGGTTGCCTCTCCTCCCACATACTCAAAAATCTCAGGACCCTTTGGAAAAGCTATGTTCTTAAAAATAGATCCTCATCATACCTCCCCTCATTCTAGAATCATTACCTTGGGAGGAAATAGTGCCAAGGAAGACTTTTGGTTCAAACCAAAAAGAGTTACCCATGTAAAAGGTAACATTATTCCTCTTCCTATTTTATTTAATTTTAATTATCATAACACTAAAAACATCTTATTTTTTATTGAATAAAAAAAACAGAATCCTTAATATAATAGGATCTTTTTATTCCATGGTTTCAACCTAAACATACACACACATCCTTCTAATGGGTAATGAACATAACGATTATGTGTAAGGTGACCTACCGTCTCTTGAAATAGTGATCGTTTATTTTTTTATTACTACCTATCATGGTAGAAATTATGTTGTAAACAATATTTATATATGATATATATTATATTTATAATGAATTTATTATTCTCAATTATTTTAGATCATACCATTATTTTTTCCATCTTGTGAAAGAGTGGGGATATAAGGACCAATTGATTATATAGTTTCATTATGAATGAATCATAAAATTAGTGAAGTGGGATATGTTTTTAAGGGAAAATACATGATTAATATTAATAATAGTTAAAATAATAATTAATGAGAAAAATATGATGTGTGATAAAAGTAATCATTTGATGAGAATAGGTGATTCATTTGGTGATCATGTACATCAATGGGAGAAAGATGAAGTTGATTTGGGAAATAATGTTTTGAACTTGATAGAGAATAACCTTGATATCTCCATTTCATTTTAATCTCAATATTAGTTTCCTCATATGAGTCACTTTAATATAAAATTAACAACTAATTCTATTTATGAAGTGTAAAATTTCATATTCCATTCTTTAATTAATTACATTATTATTCATTTTTTTCTTCACTCTATAATCATCTTAAAAACAACGTAATCAATCACTGAGGTCAATTCAGATAACATTTAATTTAAATTCATTATTTTCATAACATTTCATAATGTGGTGAGATGTGAGCATCAACCCTCTTCATTATATTCTATTGGAACAGGAGACTAAAAGATTCATTTTTTGTGGAGTACATGTAAATTTTTTTCTTCAGGAATTAATAATTTTTTTAAATATATATTTAATATCACTGTAGAACTTTCTCACTTATCATGTGAAATATTTACTATCATTCCATTTCCCACTATATTAACAAACATTCATGATCATATCCATTTCATGATACTGTTTTAAATATATTATGTCCGTAAATAAGCTCTTAAAAAATATCATGTTTCTTCACAATGGGATGATCCATCTTAAAACTATAAAGGTGGGTATTAATAGATATATTATAAAATATGATAGCTATGATAACCTCTAATTGATTTATTCACTAATTGTATTTTCTACTCATTGGATAGGGTAGAACCAATTCAATGGAGTTTAGAGAATGACTTATGATTATTTTATATTATTCTCCTCTTACATGTCGTAATAATGCTATTAGCTATTTCCTTTTTGAAGAGGATTCCAACACAAAGAGTCGATTATATGTTAACCATTCTATACTTCTTTAATATATTAATATGTTAATTAATGAATATTTCATTTAATGAATATTTACTATGGATGGATACATATAGAAAGAGAAATCATATTAAAATACTAATGATTGAATTTAGAAATATGGGATCATAATTTTAACTTTATTTATGGTTTTTTCTACCATGGATTTAGCCTCAATAATAATTTTATAATTTCTTGAGAGGTAAAAATTCTGAACAATCATGCATGAGCTATTGTGTTTTTTTAATTCTTATATTGAGTGTATACAACATTATCTTCACTATATGAAATATTATATACATAACTACGGAGTCAATGATTAGCTATATATTTTTACCAAAATTATTTTCATGTAATTATTTTAAAAAATTATAAGATCATCATGATTTAATAACACAAAGGGATGATTCATTAAATGGAGGAATGAACTATGATTTTGTTCATCCTGAGTAACGTTGTGAAAAGAAGAGATGGGGTAGTGGGAATCATTAAGAAATTAATGGTAGTGTCTCTTAGTTTAGATTGTTTTTTATGATATTGGTGTGAGTGAAAGGTGTATAAATATCTGTTTAAGGTATCATTTATATCTTTTCAATATTTTTTTATTCATTGGATTATTATTCTTTAGCACACTCCTTCATTTCATCTTTTGTTATTCGAGTGTGAGGAAAATGGAAGATAAAAATATTTTGGTAGTCAGTTAGTGGAAAATAATTTTTTTTGGAGATTTTTCCAGTATATGAGTAAATTATGTGGAATATATCATTTCATCAATGTTTTTTTTCAAATTTTTTAAAAAGAAATAATGAAATCATCCTTTTTTTGTGTTTTTTGTAGAATGTGTATGTTTTTATTGGACATTATTAGAGAGTTGTCTTCAGATTTTATATTGATAGATATTAATTGAAGTTTATTATAGTCTAGAATTTTCAAATGAATTATTATTTCTTGGATTCAATTTCATGAATATTAGATTTTTTAGCAAATTTCTGAGAATTATTTTCCCTAAGAAATGATGCATATTTGTTTTTTAATTTGATTTAATTTTAAAAAAATAACTAAATTTGTATGTTTATGTGATCAGATAAATGTAGTACCAATAAAAAATATTAGAATAAATGTTCCATGATATTTACCATAGATTCTACTTTTGGTTATGTAGGAGATATCTATGTTAAGTTGTTTTCAAACACACATTATTTCCTGAATAATATTTTGTCCCAAGTGAGAAGATATATCAGAGTATGAATGTATTTTTGTTTTTATACTAAATCTAATTATGATTTCATTTTTTTTATTTTAACACAACATACATTTACTGAAAACTAGTGATCCCAATGTGGTTCGTGAAATGTCTAGAAAAAGTGAACATGTTTTTTAAAGGGTTGATAATATATTTGAGATTATAATAGAAAGAATGAATGTGATTAAGTGATGGTAATTCTTTAAACATTCCAATATAATTCATATGTTGTTACAACGATATGAATATTTTTAATATCATGAGGATTTCAAGATTCATGTAGGATTTTGTGTAAAAAATTAGTTTATGATGTCAAATTATTTTGGGCACAGAAAACGTGTGAGAGAAACATTAGATGAAAAATATGTCAAAAAGATAGGTAGTTTTTTAAGTGAATTTAATTATGATCCATTGATTGACTAATCCATCAGAATATCTAATCCATCATATTATCTAATCCACTTATTATTCATATCAATAGTATCAATCATTTTATTAAGGGAATACGAAAGTAAAAAAGTAGCTGTTGGCTCTGTTACATCAGTCCTATTGTACCACAGTTCCCTCAGATGTTCCCATACTATGATCCATAAGACACGTTATTGGATTACTTATTCATTTAGATGTAGAATTTGATTAGAGGTAGAACAATGTTGTTGGATTTTAATTATTTATGATATAAATGAGTTCATTGATAGATCAAACATAAATAGCATAAAAATGTACTGAACCATTATCAAAATGGGATGCTATGAATAATTTTTATTTGGTCAAGGATAACTAGAAATGCATTAATAATAGTATATTAGTGGGGAAATAATGATTTTTCCTTATGAAAAATTCATGACCAACAATTTGTATAATTAGGGACTTCGTCAGACATAGTTTCATATCTATTTGAAGATCAGTTTGACAATTGATGAAAAAAGAATAATTATTTTATTGTTTTTGTCGATCTGATATCCAAGGGGTTCAAGAATAATCAGTAGTTTAATCAATGATTATAAAATTCAATAATGTCACGACCCGTCCTTGGGGCCCGTGCCGTGACTACCCCAAGCCCGCCTTCCATAGGCCAGGGGCTGGCGACTAGCACCAAGGCGTAAATCCCAACAAAAAGGGAAGGCATTGCCTTTGAAAAATAAACAAGCACCACAGAGTAAGCAAGCGGAAAAGTAAACACTATGTAAAAACTGTACAAGCTGTGCTGAAAGTAAAAGGGGCCGGAAATACAAGCCCAACTGTAAAGTACAACTGAAAGGAAAAACAACAACTGAAAGGAAAAACTGCAGCGTCGATCCGTCCTCTGGAAGTCCCACTTGAAGGGTGGGTACAGATAGCCTCCACTGCTCCTCGGGTCCACCTAACCGCTCCGAGTACGTCCCGCCCAGTGGTCCACCTCCAGGTACTGTCCTGCTCCGCACGCCTCCTCCACGATCAGCGCTGTCCGTCGTCTGCAACCAACACCACGAAGTGCGGTCATAGCCCGTGCAGGGGTGAGTATAACGATACTCAGTAGGGACCCCGAGACCCTCAAGGTCTCACTAAATCCAACAGGGATAACCACAAGAAGATCTCAACAGATAAACTCTACTTAGGTATATGCCCATACATATACCTAAGTTATCAAGTAACCCATCTCAATCATGAGGAAACACAAGGATCATGAGATCAACGGATAACCACTACCCAGGTATATGCCCATACATATACCTAAGTTATCAAGTAACCCATCTCAATCATGAGGAAACACAAAGGTCAAAAGTCTCATCTCAAACCAGGATTTCCATTATCGAAACCTTAACTACTGAAGAGCTCCGTCTCTATAGTGTACAGTGGTCCTGTCACGACTCCGAGGTACTGCTCACTAACCTAAGACTGCTGAGGTACTCCTCCTGTCGAGTACCGCGGGTCTGCGGCCAACTACCGGGCGCTCCGTCCGCTGTGGGTCTGTCGCCAAATACCGGGCACTCCCCCAATAGCCTACAGAGGTACTCCTCCTGTCGAGTACCGCGGGTTTGCGGCCAACTATCGGGCGTTCCGTCCGACGTGGTTCTGTCGCCAAATACCAGGCGCTCCGTCCACTAGGCTAGTCGACTCACTCCAAGTCGAGTCGGTCAAGCAGTCGCCAGGTCTCAGCAGGCTACACGGTCTCCGTACTCAGCACGCTCGTCTTCGGGAGGGTCCGCTCCACGAGCTACTGGTCGATACTCCAAGTATCTCAAGGTCCCACGAAGAAGTATCTCAAAGGACCGCCTCGTCATAGGGGTCTCAACACAACAGACGGCGCGTCAATCGGATGCCCGGTCTGTGAGTTATTAGCCTTTTCGTCCTAGGGGCCCGGTTGGTTTCGTGAGCAAACCAATCCCGGCCGTATCTCAACTGTACCCCGAACTCCCATAGGGTATACTCATATGGACCGTTACTCAACGTAAACACCAAAGCCGCTGACGGTTCGTCAAACGAACGTCTGGTTTGAAAGATATCAGCTTTTCCGTTCCAGGGGCCCGGTTGGATTTCGGTGCGATCCAACCCGGCCACTATCCATCTGCATCCAATTCTTAGGCGCAGGATTCCAAAAGTTCCGTATCGACAACAGGAACTCAATGTCGCAGACAGCGCGTCAATCGGACACCTGGTCTGAGAGTTATTGGCTTTTTCATCCCAGGGGCCCGATTGGTTTTTAAGGGAAAACCAACCCGACCGTACTCCACCTGCGTCCAAACCTCGGGCAGAGTATGCCCAAAGATCCTTCTCACTTAGAGGAATTCAACGAAATAGACGGCGCATTAATCGGACGCCCGGTCTGTTAGTTATTGGCCTTTCCGTCTCACACCCACCCTGGGAAACATCCCAGGAGGTCACCCGTCCTGATCCCTGCTCAAGGCCAAGCATGCTTAACTACGGAGTTTTAACTACGTAGGCTCCCGAAAAGGAAGGTGCACCTTGAGTATAGTATACCGAAACGACCGTCTCGATCCAAGGATCGCGTTGCCGTTGACGGCGCGTCGTTCGGAGGCCCGTAGCTCAAGTTACGGGCGTTTGAACAAAAACCGTCCGAAAACGGGGGTCCGGGCCCGGGCCGACCCGGTCCGACCTTGTCTGGTCTGGCCAGGGCGCGGCCCGGCCGGTCGGACCGGCCGGGCCCGGTTCGGCCGAGCGGCCGAACAACCAAGGCGACGCGGGGCACCGCCCCCGCGGCCTGGTGGTGCCGCGGCCCCCCGCGTGGGGTCTCGCTGAGTCGGGACGCGGCTTCAGCCGCGTCTGAGGGCGCCGGACCCACGCTGCCGCGGGTGCCGCCGCCGCCGCACTGAGTCGCGGCGGTGCGCCGGGTCGCCGCCGCTCCCGGCTGCCGGCGCCGCCGCGCCGGCGACCCGCGCCGCCGGCGAGTTCCGCGGGCCACCGGGATCGCTCCGGTGGTCCGATTTTGATCCCGCTTGCGCCGCTGCTCCTCCCGGGACTCGTCCTTCACTGCAGAATCATCAAACATCCATTGCGGCATGTTCCGTCGTCGCCCGTTAATTCTGCACAAAATGAAGAACGACGGAGGGTCATCGGTCCGTGTTCGTTTGTCCCGCACCCTCCGCATTAGAGATAAACAAACGGGAGAAATTTAAGTTCAACACATGAACGCATATCCGAAACAATTTTTAATGAAAAAAATTGTTTCATTAACGGGTTCCTCATTTGAACAAAAAAAACAATTTTAATAAATTTTAAAATTGTTCACAAAGCCAATTCATTACTTTTTAAGGAAACAATTACGGGAATATAAAAAGAAATGGGGTAATTCCCAAAATAAATCCCTACCTCGCCGTCGCTGTCGGATGCGAGGTCGTCGCGGAATTGACCGTCGCGGAAGGAGATGATCGTCACACTGCGGAAGGGCGTCGCGTCGACGATCTCCGAGGACCAAGAACATACGGATTTAATTAATAATAATTAAATCCTTGTTTGTTGTTGAAATCCAAAATGAAAATAAAAAGAAGCGCAACCCCCTACCTTGGTTGTTGTCGATCGAAGGCTGTCGCGGGGTTGGATCGTGCGGAAGAAGCGTCGCGAAGGGAGATCCGTTGGCGTCGCGGTACAAGGCTTCACGTCGTCGATCTCCACAGGTTCGGCGTTCTTCGCGTTCTTCGCGTTCTTCACGTTCTTCGCCGAAGAAGAACGCTTTCCTCCAAATCCTCTCCACGCCACAAGTTTCAACCCAAAATAAAATAAGCTTAAGCCTTATTTTATTTACACAACCAAACATTTGAATTTCAAAAGATAAGAAACGAACCATTAATTTGTAGAATTAATTCAACGAAAGAAACAGCTCATTTAATTTACGAAAGAAACAACCCAATTAAATGGTCTGTTATGATTTTAAGAGACGCGTCAGTTGACATTCATTAAGACGGGTTTTCACGGGTGCGTTTCTTAGCGGAAGGAAACGGCGGGGCTCATGCGGGCCCCACCTCACAAATATCCTACCAAGGGGTAGGATATTTCTGGATAGCATCCTATCCAGTTCAACTCAGTTCAAGACGCCTTTAAGTGGCTTCAAGTGGCTTCAAAGTGGCTTAAGCGAAATAAAATAAAGTTGTAGCAAAATTCTTTTATTTCTTAAATTTATGCCCGAAAATTAAAAACCACACCCGAGCAAACGCAACTCCGGAAGAGGCGTTTCTAAGCGAATACCGGCACTGCGATTTCATCGGAGCCCTCAGAATTCGATTCCGGGAGCCGGTTCAAAAGTTAGAAAAACCCGCTCGTCCGTTCACTGAACGTACCCGAGCCAAACTTCGGAAATTGATTCCGGGCACACCGGGCCTCGGAATCAGGCACTGTCAGAAACTGCGTTCTTGTAAAATTCCAAAGAAAATTAAGAAAAAAATTTCCTTTAAATTTACGAGTCTTTACATTACTCCCACCTCAGGGCTTTACGTCCCCGTAAAGCTTCACCACAAACATAGGGAAACAAAGCGGTACTGAACACGCATCTGAGCCTTCCACTCCCAAGTGATCTTCTGGAGGTCCCTGAGCTGCCAAAGAAAGTGCACAAGAGGAATCGACCGTCCTCCTATGATCCGCTCCTGTCGATCCTTGATCCCCACAGGAAACTCCGTAAAAGTCACCTCATCACCAAAGACCATCTCCCAATGGTCAAAGATTTGTGTCAGGTCATGCACGTATCTCCTCCGCTGAGATACGTGGAAACGTCGTGCACCTAGTGCAACTGAAGTGGATGGGCCAAGCGGTAAACCACCTCGCCTACCCAGCTGAGGACCTAGAAAGGTCCGTTGAACCTCCGAGATAACTTGCCTCCCAGGCCACATCTCCGTAAACCTCGTCGAGGTGAGACCTATAAGAAGACGTGGTCGTCATCCTCGAACTCCAGAGGTCTCCATTTCTGTTAGAACTGAAACTCAAAACGACTGCTGCTATGAGGGTAAGGTTGACCGACTCAAGAGTGATCGGTTTCACCCTCCTGTGCAAGAGTTACCCAGCACTGCCTGGGGTTTCCTTTTCCACCGACCAAGGAAAACCCATCCCAACGTTTGCCTAAAACCGTCAATTTGAGTATGAACAGTTATTTCCCATTCCATACTCAAACTAACGTCGTAAGGCCTCGACGCTGCCACCAAGAGATTCCAACCAGAACTCGCGCCTCGAGGGTCTGACCACACCGTCGGCGTAAGTGTGATTATCGAGTCTCCTCCCAAGGTATCTCCAGACGTGAGGGTCAAGTCCACGGCTTACCGGAAACTCTAGGTCTGGAACATGATTTGTAGAAGCGAGGAATGATTCATATCGACGTCTGTTACTACAGCAGCTAGTAGTGGACATAGACTGTCCCTTGAATCATTTCTAGAGCCATTGGTTCACACTCCTTGACCGCATGTAGCCGCACTCTTCCTCCGCCCTCCAGATCCCTGAGCCTGGCCGGAATAACTAAGGTGGGTGGTTGTAGCATGTTAAGATGTACACCACCTCATGCTGCTCTCCTAGCTTTGCCTCCACGTCTGCCGCTTCGCAGGCTCATCTCTATTTAAAGCTACCTCTTCTGGAAACATTTATCACGCCCGAGTCTCTATGACTGGCACCGGTTTCTTGTTTCTTACTGCACTGTGTAGTCTTCATCTGTTCCTGGATGAACTGCACCTCCTTTAGTCTCACAAGAGCTGCTTTGATTTCTTCTTTGCCGATAAGATAAATCTGGTCTCATCCCCTGGATGAACCACATTCGTTGCCTAATACAGTCAATCCTGACATAAATGATGCATTCATGCCATGGATGACGTCGTAAGGCCTCGACGTAACTACTAAGAGATCCAACTGTCACTCTCGCCTCCAAGGGTCGAGTCACACTGTCGGCATCAGTGTGAGGTCACTGGGTCTCCTCCAGTAGGAATTTCGAAAGTGAGGGTCAAGTCAACAGTCTTAACCAAGACCACTTAGTAACATCACAAAAGAGGACATGAAATCAAACATCATAAGATAAGTGTCTTTATTTTATTGCAGCTCATGGTACAAAGACAAAAAAACAACATCAACATGGAACTAGAAGTACAAGAGACGTATCCACTAGTTCCGCTCCTGTCCACCTGCTCCAGGAGCTCTACTGCCTTGTCCACTGCTCTTCTGTTGCTCAAGCATTCGTTGCTACCTCTACCTCGGTGGCTCCTCAAAAGCCTATGGATCAACTGTACGAGGAGTCGGATAGTCACGTGCCAGGTGCCCCTTTCAACCGCACAAGTAACACAGTCTGGTTCTGGCACGCCTGGCTCTGACCCCACCCCGGGTGCCCCGCACCACTGGTCCTAAAACCCGAGATCACCCAAATTCTGGTCTGGTCCTCCTGGACCTCTGCATCATCTGTCTACTGCCCACAGATGTCTCGGCTTCTGATCGAAAAACATGCGGCAAAGGCAGTAGCTCCAGAACACGCTCGGGGTGTAGAGCTACTGGCACAAACTCCACCCTGAAGAAGGTCTCGAAGTCTTCCCATGTGAAAGCCATCCAATCGCAAAACTGGAACAAGTGGCTCCACCACCTGCCTACTTCTGCCTGAAGAAGGCTGGCAGAAAAGGTCACCATGAAGTCCGATGGTGTCCCCACTAGCCTGAAGACTCCCACCACAGCCTCCAGCCAATCCTCAGCCGCCTGCGGGTCCGTCTCTCCCCCGAACCTGGGTGGCCTCTGGCGCTGGAACTCATGCAGTGCGCACAAGTAGCGGGCATCGCCAACTACTGGGGCTGGTGGCATTGGTGGCCCAATGTATGGTAGTACCGTTGGCGCCTCCGCTGGTGCCTCAACTGCAGGAGGACCCTGTACCGAAGCCTCGTCACTCGACAGGCTGTCAGCACGCACATCCCTCTGGGCTCTAGTTGGTCGTCCGAGAAAAGGCATACTGAAGGAAACAACATAACATGGTCAAATGATTATACCTGGTGAGCTGACATGGGTTGAGCTGGTTTAATGGGGGAAACCATTGAAAACACACATGCAGTCAGTGTTTTCGTGCACAAAGTCAGAAATCAGTTGCCAGGGTCCTGGTGTATGGATACGTCGGCCGCCCGCACCAACACTGGACTCCCTGAACTAAAAACCACACTCGGTACCCTTAACACTATTGCTTCAAGGAATGAAAGATCAGAGTCTACGGTAGAACCGACCACCTCTGATACCAATTTGTCACGACCCGTCCTCGGGGCCCGTGTCGTGACTACCCCAAGCCCGCCTTCCATAGGCCAGGGGCTGGCGACTAGCACCAAGGCGTAAATCCCAACAAAAAGGGATGGCATTGCCTTTGAAAAGTAAACAAGCACCACCGAGTAAGCAAGAAGAAAAGTAAACACTAAGTAAAAACTGTACAAGCTGTGATGAAAGTAAAAGGGGCCGGAAATACAAGCCCAACTGTAAAGTACAACTGAAAGGAAAAACAACAACTGAAAGGAAAAACTGTAGCGTCGATCCGTCCTCTGGATGTCCCACCTGAAGGGTGGGTACAGATAGCCTCCACTGCTCCTCGGGTCCACCTAACCGCTCCGAGTACGTCCCGCCCAGTGGTCCACCTCCAGGTACTGTCCTGCTCCGCACACCTCCTCCACGATCAGCGTTGTCCGTCGTCTGCAACCAACACCACGAAGTGCGGGCATAGCCCGTGCATGGGTGAGTATAACGATACTCAGTAGGGACCCCGAGACCCTCAAGGTCTCACTAAATCCAACAAGGATAACCACAAGAAGATTTCAACAGATAAACTCTACTTAGGTATATGCCCATACAAATACCTAAGTTATCAAGTAACCCATCTCAATCATGAGGAAACACAAGGATCATGAGATCAACGGATAACCACTACCCAGGTATATTCCCATAAATATACCTAAGTTATCAAGTAACCCATCTCAATCATGAGGAAACACAAAGGTCAAAAGTCTCAGCTCAAACCAGGATTTCCATTATCGAAACCGTAACTACTGAAGAGCTCCGTCTCTAGAGTGTACAGTGGTCCTGTCACGACTCCGAGGTACTGCTCACTAACCTAAGACTGCTGAGGTACTCCTCCTGTCGAGTACCGCGGGTCTGCGGCCAACTACCGGGCGCTCCGTCCGCTGTGGGTCTGTCGCCAAATACCGGGCGCTCCCCCCAATAGCCTACAGAGGTACTCCTCCTGTCGAGTACCGCGGGTTTGCGGCCAACTATCAGGCGCTCCGTCCACCGTGGGTCTGTCGCCAAATATCAGGCGCTCCGTCCACTGGGCTAGTCGACTCACTCCAAGTCGAGTCGGTCAAGCAGTCGTCAGGTCTCAGCAGGCTACACGGTCTCCGTACTCCGCACGCTCGTCTCCGGGAGGGTCCGCTCCACGAGCTACTGGTCGATACTCCAAGTATCTCAAGGTCCCACGAAGAAGTATCTCAATGGACCTCCTCGTCATAGGGGTCTCAACGCAACAGACGGCGCGTCAATCGGACGCCCGGTCTGTGAGTTATTAGCCTTTTCGTCCTAGGGGCCCGGTTGGTTTCGTGAGCAAACCAATCCCGGCCGTATCTCAACTGTACCCCGAACTCTCATAGGGTATACTCATAGGGACCGTTACTCAACCTAAACACCAACGCCGCTGACGGTTCGTCAAACGGACGTCTGGTTTGAAAGATATCAGCTTTTCCGTTCCAGGGGCCCGGTTGGATTTCGGTGCGATCCAACCCGGCCACTATCCATCTGCATCCAATTCTCAGGCGGAGGATGCCAAAAGTTCCGTATCGACAACAGGAACTCAACGTCGCAGACGACGCGTCAATCGGACGCCCGGTTTGAGAGTTATTGGCTTTTTCGTTCCAGGGGCCCGGTTGGTTTTTAAGGCAAAAACAACTCGACCGTACTCCACCTGCGTCCAAACCTCGGGCGGAGTATGCCCAAAGATCTATCTCACTTAGAGGAATTCAACGAAACAGATGGCGCGTTAATCGGACGCCCGGTCTGTTAGTTATTGGCCTTTCCGTCTCACACCCACCCTGGGAAACTTCCCAGGAGGTCACCCATCCTGACCCCTGCACGGGCTATGCCCGCACCTCGTTGTGTTGGCTGCAGACGACAGGCAGTGCTGACGGAGGCCGAGTGTTCAAGGACTGGACGGTACCCGGAGGTGGACTACACGACAAGTCAGTGTCCGGAGGTGGACTTCACGGCGAGACGACACTCGGAGGAGGTTGACGGACGAGAGAACTGTGGAGGCTATCTGTACCTACCCTTCAGGTAGGATTCGTGGTGGACGATCGAGGATTTGCGCCATCTATACCTACCCTTCAGGTAGGATCAGAGGAGGACGACCTAGGAGCCGCTTCCGTCCCTCCAACTGTTGTCTTTTTCTGTTGTACTTTGTTTAGTTGTAGTTGTACTTTCTTTTAGGTTTGTATTCTGGCACATTTACTTTTCAGCACTTCTTTTTGTACTTTGTGTTTTACTTCCGCTTGTACACTGTGGTGCTTGTTTTCTTTTATAAAGGCAATGCCATCCCAGTTATCGGGATTTTACGCCTTTGGTGCTAGTCGCCAGCCCCTGGCCTATGGAAGGCGGGCTTGGGGTAGTCACGGCACGGGCCCCAAGGACGGGTCGTGACAAATAAACTATAATGAAGTTGTAGTGATGGTATTGGATGAACAGTTTCAATGTTTTAGTTTGTTAGGAGCATCAAAATGGGATGTCAACCAATAAAAATACTTTTAATCAAATCCAAAATATTGGAGTTAAAACATCATCAAAAAAACAATTTTATTAAAAAAAATTACTTTTTGAATGTTCTAGGTATTATATTATTGTGATAAGATTGGATAATTTTCAATACGATTTAAGAAGAGTTTATAAGTGTTGAAATGTTCAAATATGATGTCAAAATTTATTTCAAATTTGAGTTTTTAAAAATTTTCATAACTAAGAAAACATTTTTAGACTCACTCACATTCCATTTTCAATTTAACATTATATATAACTGGAAGTAAAAAAATAATTTTCACAGATACCAAATTCACATGTTGGTGTGAGTGAGAGAGATAATTGTTTTGAGAGATAGTTTTTTAAAGAATTATTTTGAACATAATTTCTTAAATAATGTTATTCAGATAGAAGGATAAATAGGAATATGTTTCAGATGAGTTTTCAGATCAGATAGAGTCATCAAACGGATTGGTAATTTGAGTGAATAATAAAATTATTAACAGATTCTATCGAAGAAGAAAACAAGAAGCTCTTTTTAGACTAAGGTATTAAATAGGTATTTGAGACTGTGTTTCCAAATAAATTAAATAAAATATTGTTCTACATTATAATGGGTTGTACTATTAATAATTATGTTTCTAAGATTTGAAGATGTGGAAATTATTCTAGCCACACATTGAAAATTTTGGAACTAATTGGTAATTATTAATTAACTTGTTATAAAACACAATTTAAACCATTTGTTCTAGACCGAACATATGAACCGTTGTATTGGTCATTTTTAACACTAGTGTACATGAAATTTATAATTTTTGTATCCACTTAGAAGTATTTTGTATAGTTTATTCTATGGTATTATATTTTTTTGAAACACTTTTATAGACTAGTTACACTTATTAGTTCATGACCATTATAAATACATTTCAACTTATAGATGTGAGATAATTTTATTTTCCAGAAAACAGATAGATCTTAAGTATGCGGTGAAATTTTTTATACAAGAATGATAACATTAACAAAAAAAGATATCAATAATTCACCCTTCCTGATTAGAGTGATACATTGATCCGGGATGGGATATTACAATTGGTATTAATGAAAAGGTTCATTTTTACACAATTTACTAAAGATTTATTGAAGACATATTTATATTTTTAATTTAAATTGTGTAAACAGTAAATGGATTCTAGCATTCTATAGTATGAACTATCAAATATAATATGATATAATGTTTCCTTGTCTTATGCTTATATGATTTGACATTTTCTATGGTGATAATAATGTATTTTCCATCATATTTAAAATAATATACTTATATATAGAGAAAATAAAAATATGATGAATGTTAGAATATATAATAATTAATTACTCCTAACTTTCTGAATGTTGGTTTTCTAATGTGATGGTATTGGAAACTAATAATTACATCTGGAAACAGTGGAAATACATTGATGAATAAAATATGAAGGTTAATAATGAAAATTTTCATATATAGAGGCCTATGTATGAAAATATAAAAGTGGTTGAGTTTGAATCTGTTGGTGACTTATTGACAAGGGTGAGTGGAATTGTTAGTAATACAATATTTCATGGTAAAAAAATTGAATATTCCTCTACTTCCGAAATGATATTGCTAATTCTACTTGATTTTTTATAAATTAGTGCTTCATAATTGGAATATAGAGATCATGAAAATGAATAAATGTATTACCTTCATATTACTCAAATTACATATGAATGATAACTGTGTATTAAATGATTAGAAAATAAATTTTTTATCTAGATATGTTTCTCCATGCTTCCATGGAAGGAACATCTAAGAATATTCATGAAGGAGAAGAAGTTGCTAATTCTAAAACAAAAAAAGTGGTTTGTAACAATCTTAATGAAATTTTATCATTACTTCATAAAAATATGAAATTATGTACAAGAAATTATAAAGGGAAACTATCCTGAAATAGTTTTGAATTTTGAATAGTTGGAAAGTGTACTCCAAATTTACCCTAAAAAAATTATGAATATAGTGATGAATACGATAAAATTTTATGAATATCATGGAATATGAAGGCTGAAAATCAAAATATTATTCCATTCCAAAATAAAAAATTTCCCAATATATAAATGGATAAGATTTTGAGTAATGATGATGAAAGTGAATATATTGAAATTGAAGATGAAAAATTGTGAATGTTGTTGGGGAAAATATGTTTATTTCAACAATGAAGGATTAATATTTTTCATGTAGTACTTACAGAGAATATACCATTATAAAATTTCATTATTAATGATAATTGAAAAAATGTCATTGAAATATTATGAGACATTATGGGGATATAACGAAAATGAAGATGGAATTCCCTATAACAAAATCATGAATATATTCTTGAATAGAAAGCTATATTGCTTGAAGTGGTTGATTATATGAATAATTATCTGAAAAAATAAAACAATCATATTGTACAACCAGATGTTTTGTTGAATGAATAGAATGAAGAGTTAGAACTTGTTCAAAAAAATGATTTCTAAATTAGAGAAGGGAGTAACATGTTTCATGAACTCTATCATTAATGTTGGTAAATTTTTTATAAAGGAGTAATCTATGAAGTATCAATTTTTTACCTTTAATAGTTTAATATATAATTAAAAATTTTCTATTAATAATAAGGCTGAAAAAATTGTGTATGAAAATGAAACCAATATAATTTAAAATTCATAATTTTTTAAAATTTCTGAGTCTAAAGCTAAAGTTTCTACCACTTCTACTTTTTAAAATGTTATGTTGATATATGAGTCGAAGGAAAAGATTTTAAAAAATAAGAAAATGTTTGGAGCATATAAATGATATTATGTGAAGGGTAATAAATTTTACTTAACAAATTTTAACAATTCTAAATAGTAATAATGTTATAGAGGTAAATATATATTCTATAGTTATACTGATCGTATTGTGGTCCGGTTGGGAATACAAAAAATATGTGTTTGTTTAACCGAAAACATTATAAATTTCCAAACAGTTACACAAAAAAATGTTTTAGGGGGATTCATTTATATTAATTAAATAATTATGAGAAATTTATTTTTAGAGTTGATAATGGATTACTAACCATGTAAATAATGAGTGAAAAATGTGAAAAACATTGACTTCTAGAAAAAGGGTTTCTTGTTTTTTTAATAGTTAATATTTTTTAAATAAATTCAAAAAATATATATGTGAAGAATGATAATCGGAAATTAAAATATCATATTTCATAAACTCCGCTTAATGTTACAAAAGGAGCATAACCACGTATCTAGAAATGTGGTTGTTCTTATCATATGACAAGATATTTTAAATTTTTGGAGAATTTGAATTATTTTAAAGAATGAATGGTGAACATTGGAAATGATGAATCCCATAGAATTGAAGGAGATAGATTTGATATTATTCTGGAATAAATATTTATTTACATTAAAGACTTATTTTTTGATCTGCTAAAACCCAACATATTGACTGTTTTAGTACACTGGGATGAAGAAAATAAATTTTTTGAAGAAAAATATAGTTTTTTTGTGAAAAAATATTATGATTGAAAAGTTGTTTCAACAGGATAATGAACATAATAAATTTTTTTTTTATATCGGTGATGTAAAAAAAGCATGTCACATAAGCAGGACAGAAGATAATAAATTTTAGTATAAAACGTTTGGACATATGTTTCAAACAAACATGACTATATTATCAATGTGAGAATTTGTCGGTGATAATCTAGATATGTCATATAGAGATGATTTGTATTGTTCAGTTTTTTAGAAACTGGGGATTACAAACACAATTAATCAGAATGATGATATTCGATCAACTCACCCCATGAAACTAATTCATTGGATATTCTTGGGCCTTTGGGAAAACAATCATCATTCGAAGATTAAAACATCATTTCAATCATTGGTTATTTATCTCTCATGAAATATATTTTGTATTTGTAACATTAATAGTATTCC
Organism: Viscum album; assembly: GCA_963277665.1. Taxonomy (NCBI): domain Eukaryota; kingdom Viridiplantae; phylum Streptophyta; class Magnoliopsida; order Santalales; family Viscaceae; genus Viscum; species Viscum album. Next base: position 1,299,038,425 of record OY728161.1, read on the forward strand.
TTAAATATTTTTATGAGTTTAATATGAATATCAAAGAAGGAATGTGGGTATTCATTTAAGATGTTGAGAAATGATATTGGTGTTGAATACCAAACTGATGACTTCCAAAGTTATCTTAAAAAACACGGAATTCATCTTGAGTTTAGTTCACAATTTACACCAATAAAATGGTGTTCAAAAAATGGGCCATATTTTTTTTTTGAAATGTGGTGTACAATGTCATTTATGCATTTTCATTATCACTACTTCTAGAGGAATTATATGATAATAAATATTTATATTCAAAATTGTTGTCTCTATATTCCAATTTATGATATGAAACCTTATTGAAAGGTCTATGATAAAACCACATGATTAAAATACCTAAGAGTTATTGGGATTCCCTATATCATAAATATAAATGTTTGAAATATTTCAATGTTTTATTAGAGAGGTGAATATGTCATCTTTATTAGTTATTATCTTAATTAATGATAATATTTATGTTCCAACAAATAGAAATAATAATATAAGATTCTGTTTCTACAAAATTAGGTGAAAAATATGATGTATATTTTTGAAAAATACATAAAGATAAGTAATATGAGAAGGATGAAAGAATCGTTTTTATGAAAAATTAAAATTATTCCAACAATTTTGATGACATGAATGTGAAAAAATTTATATATTTTCATTGAAGAGGAAAAATTTTATACATCTCTAGCTAGGATGTTAAAACATGTATAAGATCAAAATATAATAGGGGATAAAAATAATAATTATAGACAAGAAGAATATAAAAATATGTTAAACAATCATATATTTATTCAAAATGATTATCTGGATAATGATAATGAATCTTTTGAGAATTCGTTATAGGTTAATTATTTTAAGGAATAGTTGAACCAAATTGAAGATAATTATACTAACAAACAAGTAACCATTTCAAACTAAAAAATTGTTTTTATTATAAATTAGGTGTTCTGGAACATTTGGAATGAAGATGGTGAAGTGATAAGATACAAATAAAAATGTATGTTCAATAGATACTCAAAAACTAGAGGTATTTATTTTGAATAAAATTTTTATACTCTTTAAAGAAGAGAAATAATAAAAATATTTCATTCAACTGTTTTTCAATATATTTAAAAAACATTTTATCTTGTAATGATGTAATATTTTTTGAATTGAGAACATGATGAATTAGTTTATTTTAAAAATCCATGTGTTTTTATAATTCGAAAGGATTATTGATTTGTGATCAATTTAATAAATGATTTTATGGGGTTAATAATGTACTTAGTGACTTTTACTTGATGTTAGATACCTGCCTATGAATTTTTGACATTAAAATATGAAGGGATACTTGTAATATCAATTCCAAATAACATTAATAGATATTCCTCATTATTATTGTCTATATTGATGACAAGTCACTTCAAAGAATGTTGAAAATTATATTTTTTAGAATAAATAAATAATTTATTCAAAATGTCTATGATTGGTGAAATGAAATACTATCTAGGGTAAAAATATCACCAAATAATAAATAAATTATTCATCATCAATACAATTATGCTAATAATTTTATTATTATGTTTGGAGTGGAAAATTAGAAACATGTTTCCACACCAATTTTAGTGGAAAAAATATTTGATAAAGATTATGAAGGTAAGGAAGCTGAATGTAAAGAGTTTCAAAAGACGGATGAAATTTTCTTATAACTGACAGATTCAAGACTAGATATTGTTTTTTTCATTACCTTATATGAAATTTTCCAATTTATTTACAAAGATTAAAATTTCATAAAATGGAAAATAATTCATTGATACATAAAAGGAACAAAAAAAATATTGAATATTGAATGATAGATCAGAATGAATTATTTTGTTTCAACATATAGTTGTTGATAGGATTATAAGTGTTAATTATATAATATCCCCATATATTGGAGTTTTATTTATGGGGGAATGTGTTTTATATTTTTCTACTAGTAAATTTAATTCATTATGTCTTAAAACTAATGAATCTATGTATGTTTCCTCCAATCTAGCTATTATACAGCTTATGTGGTTGAATAATGATTTAGGAGACCTACTTATTGAATTGATGATACCTTTTCTCTTGGGTTATAATAAATAGAGTTCGATAAAACATACATGAAATCCTATAAAATATTATTTTCCAGAAAATTTTGATATAAAATATCACTTCATCGAAGTTCACATTGATTATAATTAAAAAATGTTGGATTATTTTCATATATAATAACATTTTAGTGATATTTTCATAGAACCATTACTAAGGGAATCATTTCATAGACTGGATAACAATCAGTTTCCATAAAATTTCTCTCCAATGATATGTATTGTGTTATTATCCCTCACATCATATATTTATTGGATAATGTTTCAAGGGGTGTGATATTGTTTAATAATATATCAATTGGTATATGAAATTACTTTTAAGAAATCATTTTTCGGTGGTGTGGTGGGTATAGTTTGATCACAGAATGATGGTGTCTTAACTATTATAACTATTTGTTATAGTGTTTTTGGGAAAATTTGATTACATGAATGTGGAAGATGTTTTAAAAGGTTAATTTCTATGAAATTTGGAAGTTGTGATAATTTAACATGTTTCTTAAGTCAATACATATTATAAACATTGATATATTGTCAATACTCATTCATGTGTCATTATAAGCATTTCAATTTCATGTTTATACCCTTATTAGAAATTAAATCTACATTTATATTCATGGTATTGATTATAATTGTCATTCATGAGATTGTTAGTATGTTTTTAGTTTTGTTCGTCAAGGATATCATTGTGTTTTTTAGATTAGAAAAGGATTATAAAATATATTTGGGGGTTGTTTTCGAATTTCATTAACAATATTGGATATATTGGATGTTAACCAAGTGATATTTCTAGTATTATTAAGGGAAATTATTCGTAATTGTATTGTATTTGTGGAAAGTGGTAGTTAATCCTTTAATGTTCATAGTGAAAATTTCATAGAGAATGTCAAATATTATTTCAATGGTGGATAACATATATGGACGAGTTATATAAAATAATACATTAATATCTAAACTATATCATTTTAGGGAACTATTTAAATCCTTGACCAAGAAAGATGAATATTGTTTTTGGATATATTAATGGCTTGAAGAAAATGACTACCCAAGGAAGAAGATAAACAATTATAATACCTAAGACCTTGCTATAATAGGTAGGCACTATATCAAAAATCTATTACCTACAACTCCCACTAAATATCATTCATTCATTAAATTATTTAAAATAGGTATATTAATTTCTAATTAAAAAAATTAAAATCCTTTTCAAAATTTATAATTTCAATACTATATTAGGATGCATATTTCAGATTTTTATGATTTTTTTAGAATATTAAAAAATACAGTTTTTATAGAAACTATAGCTTTTTTCAATTTTTGATTATAAGAGGAAGACATAATATTTTATACAAAATTATAATTTATAAAATATGTATTTATGGTGAAATTATATATTATTCTAGGTAATATTCTATTTTTCAAAACCTATGATTTACATTTTATTAACATCACTAGTATTATCAAATAAATGAAAATGTTTTCGTATCCTTTTAAATAAGTAATATTTTTGAGAAATTATATTCTTAAATTGTATGAATTATAATTTTTTATAATAAAAAATTTAAAACCAAAAAATTAAAATATTTTTAATTTTTCCAAGTCATAAATTTTATGTATAAAAATACATTTTTTATGAAAAAATGATTTTAACGTGTTCCATTTTATACCATTAAAATTGAGTATTCTTGAACATTAAAATTTTATATGATAAAGTCGATTTCTTATTTTTAATGACTAAATATAAATAAGATAATTAAGTTAATTTTAATTTTATACATTAAAATTAAATGAACTAGTTAAAAACTAGTAACTGTGATAAAACAAAAAATGAAGAATATAACATTCAACAATTAAATATCTAAAAAAAATATTTAAAAAATGTGTTCAAATTAATGTTAGAGGTATTACCAGCCTAATCTAACAATAATTCTCAATTATTTTAATTTTTTCGAGACAAATGAAAATTAAAACATATGACCATTTATATTAAGTTGAAATATTCCCAAAAAATGTCATTCTCAAATTTTATTAAAGGGTTCTTTTATCACCCCAATAATAACACTAAAATTTTGGTTCTGCCATAAAATTAGTCTCTTCTTCCATCCCCTAGAATCCTATTTTACCCTCATATGATTATATTATGAAAAAGATTCCAAATCCCTCACATTATGAAGATTCCACTAAGGAAAACACCAATTCGTCAAAATTGTACCTTTTTATTTCTATAAGTAATATTATTATGCAACTTGAAAAAACAATCAACCACCATTGTCCATTTCCCTTCTATTATGAAATGAAATTTATGTTTGTGTGGACAACATCCTCCATTAAGTGTCAATTTATAATTTCCCAATGAACCGTAAAATGGTGCTCCTAATTTTGATTTTAATAAATATATAATATTTTAATATCAGGTTATAAATTCCTAACATAATAAATCAAATACTCATGACTCCCATTTATGGGAAATGAATTCATCAACCATGTGTACATGGGTAATACAATATCCATTGAATGAATCATTTTCATTTTTTAATTTTCCACACTAATCGCCATGGATGGTAATTATAATATGTTTAGTGGATAAATATAATTATAAAGTATTAAATAGTCTTATATAGACACATATTATAAAACCATTTAATAATATGAAGTATAAAGAATTGCAGTAAATTGGACCGTCCAAAAGGGTATTCAAAGAGGGAAATTTGAGTATTTCATATAATATAACAAAGTTGTATATGTTATATTATTCTTAAAATTATTATTTATTATGATATATCTAAATAATTAACACCATATAATTTTATTATTCTTTTTTAATTATTATATGATACCAAAATAACATCATAATGATAAATTAATTATGGTATGTTGTTTTTGGGTCACTGTGAACACCTAATTAGACCATTCTATAAGATTATATCATAGTTGAATATGGGAATTTGATATATAGTTATATATGATTTACATATGGATTTAAATATTCTCTCTTTAATATAATGGTATCATATATATTAAAATAAAATGTTATGAAACCAATTTTTTTTATAAAAATCACTGAAACATACCCACTGACAATTTTATATTTAATGATCGTAGTTAAAACACTAATAGATTGAAATTATAAAATTATAGTGAATAAGAAATAATATATTCATGTACCTTATAAAATATAATAATTGTTATCTTATTGACATGAATGAATAAAAACACTTATTTTATAAAACAAGATCATTATGACAAAGATTACTCAAAACCAATAATGAAAATAGATAATAACTAACTAATATAATACAAAGAATATATGTTAATGAATTTGAATAATGGATTTATATTTTAATTAGGTTCATAATTTATTTATTTAGATAGTTTTTTTGTTGTATATTATATTAGAAAACATTCATATAAGAGTGATTAGAGGGTAGGTTTCTTTGTCTAAATTTTAAATTACAGGAGACATGACTAAGTTATAGCCCATATTTTATATTTTATAGTTTTATTATTACTCCATTAATATTTTATATCATGATTCTCTCATTATTACTAGCATTTAATCACCTATTTGAATTTTAGTCCATCAATTTATCTTGATTTAAAGGTTAGCTAAAGTTGTTATAATACTGTTAAATTTAACATATTTTAATCTAAATTGTGGGTGTAGTTTTCCTAGAAATTAAATTCTTTTATAGAAAATGATAATTATATTAAATAATATTATATATTCACCTACATGTAACAATCATAAAATATAGTATTTTTTAATCAACTCAATATTCTCTTGGTTTATGATGAATTGGTCTCAGACAACACACCATTCTAGAAAATACTAAGGGATATTATTTTGATAATTCACATGCACCTTATGATTATGGATAAATAAATTTTCAAATATTTATTTTATATTTTACATTAGAAAACAACTGAACTCAATTAATTTATTATATTGATAATCTGAAACATTTGGTTTTCCCTCTAAGAACATAAACATTATTAATTTGTTAAAGGTACATCATATTAAATTTAACATTCATCATATGTATTTTTTGACAATGATATTTTTTCTAGACAATAACATTATAAGTTATATTTAGAGGGTAAATTAATGAATTAACACTATATAATAAAACTATACTATTTTAGGTTCATGTATGATTATAAAGAAGTCAATTATCATTATTTATTGGGTAAATATTCAAAATTTGTATACTTGTTTTCCCAGTATAGACGATTCTTGATTTCTAAGATAATTATTTTTTCAATTATATATTTTATTCATTCCTTAATATGATGAGTGGATTAGAGAGAACTAGTGATATGTATAACCAGTTATAGTTAGCCTTTATATGCCTTGGTTGGTCTAATGGTACAAGATAATTATGATATTAGAATATTCCTTACCTATATACATATGATTTCCTTTAACTATGCCCTTGTTACATATTTATGAGGACTATCCTAATGAATTACATTAGAATAAATCAATAATTATTATCCATATTTTTTATTTATATTAATTGATATTGTATTATTTTAGTTTCATTAAAATATGAAATTGTTTTTAACATTTATATATATGACTATATTTATTACATTTTTATGTTGTCATATCATCCATTATATTCCACTCCTTATGAATCATCTTATTTCACCGTTATTTTAGTTTCCATTCCACGTGAATGTAGAAGATACCTATATGTCATTTTTCCATTATCTTATATATGATATTTTAATTTTATTGTACTTATATTCATGTATTATATTATTTTCAAGTGTAATGTGTAAAATATATCATTATCAAGTCATCCAAGTATATAATGATGTTGGATACTTCAAGAATGATTTTGTTTTGTAAAAATACATTAATTTAACGATGAAAACTTGTTTAATGGTTGTTGTAGTATTATAATAGGATTTAGTGTATGTTTAATTGAAACATTTGGGACTATATTTAGAGGAAACTAGTAAGTTAAAAAATATTATCTTAACCCCTTATGTTATTAATATTTATTTTTCCAATAATGAAAATGGAATTATATTTTAACAATAAAATGTTTAGAATTTATATTAATTTAAATTTTTTGTGTTGTGAGATTAATAAATAGTATTTGAAATGTAAAAATCATAATTTTAAATATAGTGATATTACTCATGGAAAATATAATGCTGATTTAGTCAGAGATAATCATATCATAATATGATTCGGGTGGTGGACCGTGGTTATGACAATAACCTCTCCAACATAAAACACTATGTGCATCCATAATATGTGGTATCTATGTTTTACTTATTCATGTTATATGAAACTCCAACATAAAATCAATGAAATATTCCCTTTCTATCTTATAAAAGGATCATGACTAAAAAAATATTTGTCTCTATTATAATTTGTTAAAGTGTAAATGTCACCATAGAGGGGTTTCATCTGAAAGCGATGTGGATCAATATTAGTTCCTAATTCAAAAAACTAATTAATAAATAGTTATATACATTATATAATGGTGAAATAGTACTGAGGAATTTTACTGAATGTAATTCCTTCACGAAAAAAAGTAAAATATTAAAAATTAAATTCCTCAATATTATGTAGACGAATGATGAAACTAGGTTGATTATGATGCTAACATTGATAAGTGAGTTTTAAAAACAATTAAATATTTACGTTGGATGGAAAACAATAGTTTCTATTTAATTTATTAGATAAACCATATACATTTATGGTAGATAATATATTAGACATTTTCCTTATATGAATTTAGATTCTCAAGTTCCATTAATATGTAAAATGTGTCATTTATGTATTAGATCATTATAAGAAATTTGTAGAAGAATAGGTATGTGGAGAACTATGAAAATAATTGTATGTCAAACAAGGAGAACAAAAAGGTTTAATTTTAAAAATTTCTTAACTATCTAAGGAAACAATAAATGTCATTGCTGATGTGAATGTGAGCTTGTTTCATATATAAATAAAACATACAATTAGTCATGTGAATACAATGTATAACTAAATGTTGATGATATTTAATACATTTAATAAATGTAAATGTGGGAAAATACATATAATTTGACAAAAAATTATATGTATTTTCCATAGAAATGGAAAAGTTAAAAAATATGATCATATGATATAACTATAATTGAGATTGAAGAATTAAAATTGTTTTTTAGAAAGGACATTTCTCCTAAACTCAATGTTAGTAACTGTATTTTTTTATTTTGAGTCTACACATTCCCTTATATAAAGAATATATATTGAGTAGATTTAATCCTCCTTTAATTGAAATATAAATGAAATTTCATTTAATACACGTAATAGTTATATTATTGAAACAATTATTTTATTAGTAAATATGTTACAATCCCTAGATATTCCCTAGGGGAAAACATTTTTTTATAACTATGGTTTATTTTGACTTAATAAAATAGTATTCATTTGTTATCAATGTATAATGAAATAAATTATTTTCAACATAATGACATTTCAATTTATGAAAGGTTCATAGAATCTATTAGTTTCAAGTAATATGCTTTATATCCCCTTAATTTTCCAGTTACACCACTAGTAGATCATGTTTGGGGTTTAATATGAGAATATTCGAAAAAAATATATCAAAAAAGTGAATAAAATACAAATTAATGATTATGTAACCATTTTATGAAACACATTAATGTATTTATAGTGGAATTAATTGGCCATACACTAATCATGAAGCTGTGTTTTCCATTAAAATCATTACTAATGTTATACCCCTTTTTATAAATCTTTATAGAACATCACTAGTATATTTGGAAGAGTATAAGAATCAACTAAAAGAGTATAGTGATAAGTTATTTTCTTGTCATGGTATTTCACAATGGTTAGACCATATTTTATTATTGAGATAAGTGTATTTCTAAATGATATTTTGTATTATTTATAGGGAGATCAATACCATTATTGTTAATATTATGTATCCTATAAAAACATTGAATTCATATTTAATCAACTTATAGGAGCACAATATGTTTTAAATATAAATCATTGATCATGTTATAATTATTTAAGTGTGGATAACAAGGAGATAATAATGATGATATTTATAATAATATATGAATGTATTGATTTTTTATGATCTTTAGAATGAATAATGAACCATTAATTTTTATTGATATAATAAATTGTTTTTTTAAAGGTTTATAATGATATAATTTTGGTGTTATTAATCGATGATGACATGGTATAATAAAAAATCTATTAATATCATGATAACAATATGGTAATATTTTTTAGACCCTTAGAGAAAATAATTTATCCTCGAAATTTAGTAGGTGTGAATTTTTTCCCTATGAAGTACCTTTTTTATACATATTATCTAAATGTGTGGAATTTAAATTGATAAATCAATGAACTTGGTAGCTTATGAATAACCTACACTACTAAATATTATTGATATGTATAATTTCCTTTGTTAAATACATCACCATTAGTGTTTTTTTTAAAATAAAAAGATTGGACAACCTATTAACAATTTTGATATGTAAAATGGATAAATTAAAATTTTATAGGGAATATGAAGAAATTTGCGAACAAATGAAGAGTTTATTTATTAATCAACATTTATAGACATTACTATTAGGAAATAAAGGATTTATATATTTTTATTGATGAATAAAAGGATGATGTGGATTTTGTACAGATGTAGAATGGCAGAGTATCTTCATATTCATCAAGGGAACTAATGATCTTTGAATATAACAATCCAACATATACCTTGAGAATTTAGTTTTAATTTTTCTTCCTTAAATATATGGACATAGAATCTCTATATAAAAATATGACACATATATATGGACCATAAATTTTTGAAGTATATTTTTTCAAAAATAGTACTCAATGTGAATCAATGAGTTTGGTTGAATAATATCAATGACTATGATTTATCGATACACTATAACCCTATTAATGATAATAATGTTCCAGATAAAGTATGTATACAAGACCATGGAGTTTTGACTACATTTATTATTAAGGATGTTCTTATATTCAAGGATAGAATAAATATGGGTATGGTAATTTTTATGTTGAGGAAGTGATCATAACTATTATAATAAATTAGTCAACCAACATTAATGGTAAATATTGAAATAATTCATTAGGATGATATGTATTCTCAATGTAGTATTACAATAGGGAATTATGAGAAATTGGTTTACATCATATATATATATATGGAGTATTTTGGTTTGGAATGTGGTTATAGTTTCCTACCATACTAGAACATAAGGGGGAGATAATAGATGGGTCTCATAAAAAAATGTTCCATTCACCCTATAAGAACAATGATGTATATGGATTAAAGGGGAATTTTTTGGGATGATATGATGTGGTAAATTGATGACTATGTGTCCATATTTTATGTATTCCATTATGTAAATGAATATTTACAACATGATAAGGTAGTTATGAAACCAAAAACTATACATATATGGAAGATAGAAATTATTAAAATATAATTTTTCATAAGTAATTCATAATAACAATAAAGGATAATAATATATAGTTAATTGATTATCACCATACCAAGTCATCCCATTTGAGAATAGCAATGAAAGACCATCCTCTTGAGCACCTTGATTTGGTCTATATAAATTAAATATTGAGACATCATAGGGAACCTCTAATAATTGTATATTATCATGATCCTTGGTTAAAATAAAAATAGTTTAAGATTCTTTAAATGGTTTTCAGCAAAGAAATATATTTATGAACCCCTTTCATCCGCAAACAATTTGTCCATTTTAAAAGACCATTCATACACTAGAATATATGTTGAGATCATTTTCTATTTACATATATAAATCATTGGATCATTATATATATATATATATAGAGGTATTTTCATAGCATAATAATTTATATTAGAGCGTCCAAATGGAACATAATGAGTCATTATATGGGGAGATATTTTTTACTAAATAATATAGGGTTGAATGTGGATAAATTAAGTTAGTATACCCATATCATGTGAATGAGAAAACTATGAATATATGAACTATCCATTATCATATCAAATAATATAAAATAGAAATAAAAGTATTATTTCGATAATAATTGAAGAGACATTCAATTTATCATATTATTAGTGGTTTCAAATGGAAAGGTGTTTTGGGATTTGGTAAAATGGGGAATTTATTTCTATAGGTACATTGGAAATTTTGTAATTCTAGATATAATTATAGTTACAGATTAATAACTGGATATGACACCAAATAATTCTAAAGTACTTGTAGACTTAAAAATTTCCTTATTGATGAAATATATTCCATATCCACTAAATATTCTCCAATCTTTGGGAATAGGATTATAACCTGACTGGTCTTATAATGTGATTTCTATCTAAATTCAATACATTCGAAAGCATGTGTTGTGGAATCATTCAACCCATCTTCTAAAATAGATTTTAAGAAATCCAAACCTAGATCAAGAAACATGGGAACATGATTATACTAAGATAATGGAAAACATTAAATTATTTATTTAATGATCTATTTTTTTAATTTAAGGAATAAATTATTTAAATAGTGATAATATAATACACAATAACATATAATTAAAGGTAAACACTATTTTTTAAAATGTATTACATAATATGAAGTCTAAGGATACATATCTCAAAGATTAAATTATATATTTAATTTATTTTTTTATAAATATTTACATATTTTTATGATTTATTAGGATAATATTATATTAATATTAATTTCATTGATTTTTTAGAATAGTTTTTTTTGTTAATAGAAAAAATTTAGTTTTCATGAAAACGATAACTTTTATAACATTATTTATATATTAGAAAGAATAATAAAATTTTAAAACCTACTTTTTTATGAAATATGTGTTTAACGAGTAAAAATATACATTTTGATATAAAATTATGAACTTAAAAAATTGTGTTTTACATTTAATAAGGATTTTAATCATTTCTAATAGAAGAAAAATATTTTTGGTAATTATTAAATAAAATATTGTATTATAAAATTTGGTTTTGTCATGATTTTAAATACTCACAGAATTTATTTTTTAATCAAAAAATTTATGTCATGAAAATAATATAAATTGGAAATATTAACCAAAATAAAAAATATAATCTTAGACAATAATTTATCAAAAACTATGCTTTTACATGGTTCACGAGATAATGATAAAATTTATTTTTCCAACACCTATTAATTTTAACCAATATATGGGTCACATATTTGGAATTATTATATATAAATTATTTAATCATTTAAAATTTTAGTCATTTTATTTAAAATATTATGGAAAAATTTAGTTACCCTAGAAAAAATTATAAATTGTAAAATATTAAATTCTAATAGTAATGAAGTCAGTCACCTGTTTTAAAAATGTTCGAAAATTAATAGAATATGGTTTATTCAAAATATTTCATCCACCATTAAGTTTTGTTCCATTTTTTGATCCACTATACATGTAAAAAATATGATCTATATATATTAAATTGACATAATAATATAAAATTACATCTCAATAATTATATATAGTGCATATCACCACATATTTAGTAAACCAAAAAAATTATATCTTCATAAAACCATACTATTATTGCATAAAATATAATATTTTTCACCCTAATAAACATTATGTCTTTAGAGATTAACATATTCTCTTCCTTTATATGAAGTCCTCTACAAGAAATCCTAAGTCTTCTTAATGAGTATTAATTTTCCCAAATTTATTTATTTTGTCAACAATATATTTCTTGTTTTTTATCATTTAAAAATAAATATATAATTATTTTTGGGATTATTTTATAATTACATGGTAATAAACATTATCTGCATCAATATATTTCCCTTATGGAAACAAAATATGACATTAATGCTTGTGTTAGAACAACTACATCTATGAATCATGATGTTTTGATTTCTATATCCAACATACATGGTTGATCCAAAAGATCAATTTAATAAATAAAAATAAAATAAATAAAATATTTCATATTACTAAATGATAATAAATATCATATATTTATCTCATTCTATGGAAGATGAAATCCTTAACAAATCATATGTGCATACTGGCACCTCAATGGACCGATTAATTGTAATTTTTTTAAACACCTCGTTAAATGGTTGGTATTCAGAATTGTATTAATGAATAAATTTTATTTTTATGAAATTATCAAGGGTTTTAATTGAAATCATTTTTTATCAATATTAGTAATAAACAACCATTTTAAACTCAACAACCCAAAAGAGGATTCTATGTGAAATAAATAATTTATTAATATTATATTGTAACATAAAATAGGTTATACTAGTCTTATAATTATTTATAATTAATATAAATATCACTAATTAACATTATATAATTTTATTTTTCTACATTTATGATTATATTATAAATAAATAACATCATAAACATCCATTTATTATGGGATAATATTCTTCAGGACATTTTAACCATATACCGGTATAATGCTATAAATTTATATCATGAATGAATATGGGAATTAAATTTCTCATAATATTTAATGTAAATAATTTAATAGATATATTCATTATTTATAGAATGGTAAAATTATTATTATACTCACTTTTTATAAAAACAATTTCTATTTGTTAATAATCATTTATATATGGTGATCGCTGATTTCACCATTATTTATTTTAACCAAAACCCACATAGAATGAAATGAAAATATTATAATTTATTATAAAGAATCAATTTTGTTACCCTTGATTATATCTCGATGATGAAATCTATGTGAAGAATTAATAATTACACTGCTATTATGATACTAGATCAAAATCATCATGATTACTCACAAATGATATTTAAAAAATATAAAAAATAAATAATATATATGTAGTGATTAATGATTAATTATGTTAAAAAAATTAGGTATGAATAATATTCAATAACATGTGATTAATATATAAATTTTTTTATATCATTTTAGATAACATTCCACAAAGTGGGATTAAATGTAGGGTTCTTTGTCAAAAATTTCAATTCATTATGATATGATTAAGTAATAACAATTTTTTTTGAATTTAATGGTGTACGAAATACATATTATATATTTTTTATCACAAATATAACACATTTTCTAGTTTTTAACATTGTATTTTAAATTTATTCATTTAGGTTACTTTCATTGAAGTGTTACTAAAAGATGTAACAATTCCCACAAATCCAACCTTCTGTAAAGGGTGTGTTAGGTTGAAACTGATATGAAATCACACTATTGATAATCTAATGTGTAATTATATGTGGTAAAGATGAACCTGGTTTAATCACCATTATCATGGAAGTATGAGTATCAACTCAATATTTAATAGATTTATGATGAGTGGTTATGTGACCACCTGTCTTTATTGAAAATAACAAGTGACATTCTTTAGATAATTCACATTATTCTTTTGAACATTAATGAAGGAATTTACTTCTATTTTTTGATCTACAATCATTATGAACTGATGATCTATGTTACTATGATATATTGATATCTGAATAAATTTTAATTACCATCTCCACAAAATTAAATTTATTACTTTTTTAAGGGTAGTTCACATTACATTGATAATAACTCATAGTTTCGATGATGAATACATAATATTCACCAAGAAAACAATATTATCCAATTTATTGATTAGTTAAAAAAAATTCATAAACATTTTCTATTACTCAAAATTGAATTTGTTTTAGGTATTCTTACATAGAATCTTATAACAATAAATTTTTGGGATGTATTTACCATTATTATACTTCTTATTTAAATATATATTTATATTTATTACAAATGAATTTTAGTTATATATTTTTTATTAAATTCATTCCTTCTTAAGATAAATTAATTTATCTAAATTAGATATCCGTGGGGCCCAATATTGATATCCCACAATTCATTAATTGGTCTAATGCAAAAAAATAATAATTTTAGGGTGTAGTCATTAAATATACTCATTAACAAAAGATACCATCACACAAGGAACCGATGACATGTTTTTGAATTCATATATTATGAATTCCATCTGTAAGAGATGAGTAATAATCAAAAAAGTTTTTATTTATTTTCAAGAATTTATTATTCTAAAAAAATTCATTATAAATTTATTTAGATCATTCATTTTTATAATTTTAATCATTCCATGAATATTTTTTAATAATATCCAATATATTCTACTCTTTTTCAAGAATCTCATACGTCCATCAATTATTTTTTCTTTTCCCAAGAAACCTAGAATAGAATTATATGTAATTTTTAATGGTCATCATGAAGTGATAATAATGTTTTCGTGGTGGTTTTTTGTGATATGTTATTTTCTCAATTATAATTATAAAAATATGTAAGTACGAAAACTTTTATGACTTGTAAGATGTTAGATATTTCCTGATATCATTTATTCAATATGAATAATAAAATATTACTAATTTTTTAGGTATTCTAGAGGCTAAAGTTTTAGATAAATACTCTAGCCCTTGTTATTATAGATATAGTAGTTATGAATAATATATTTTATAATTAATTTCATCAATTTCTAGGTTTTTAAAAGTTGTGTTTTTGAGTATTGATATCATATAAGACTTAAAAATTACATAACCTTGAATAAAATTATGGCTCATTGGATTATGGGATGGGAGAGGATGTTTTTTTTCTATGATGTTATGGAAACAATATCTAATTTGATATTTCAATCTGATATTTAATAGTTGTATAAATTTTTGTTATATATTCCTACTATTTAATTTGAATATATGAGAGTTTGGATGGATGATGTTCTAATTGGAATATTTAAATAAGGTCCCAAAAAATTTATTTAAGGGAATATTTTAGTAGAATAAAAGATTGGAAATTCAAGAAGAAATGTTTCTTGAGGATTTGGAGATGATTGTTGGATAATAGATGAGCTTAAAACATTTTCTTTAAGATGCCAAATAAGTAACTATACATGTTTTTATATACTGAATGACCAATATTTTGACATGGGATAGATAGTCAAAGAGTGATGTATTGGAAAAATTTTATGTGGAAGTGTAGAGAAACAATGTTTTTATAATACAATCAATGTATGATTTGAAACAGTTACTTATATTGAGGGAATTTATTTCTTCTATTATATTTTTATGTCAAATTTTTTCATGAGATTGGAATTACATATTTGGTAGTGTATCATGATATTTTAAATAAGTATTATTCCTTGATAGATTTGTTATTTTGATATAGTATAATGATGGTAGTTGATTATTTTTTTAATAAATTTGTGGTGTCTTAATGGGTTAATGTTGATAATTATTGTCGAGGTAGTTTTTGAATCATTTATATATTCGAAAATGGAATTAATATATCTATTTAAAGGATTAATTCACTAGTTTTTAGGGGGATTTTCGTAAATATAACTTCATTTTGGTGGTGGAGGATTTGTTGAGGCTGTGAATTCATTTCTTACTAGTTAATGATTCTAGGGAAGTGGATGCTTTTATGATGTGTTATATAGAGGATTAGGTGTTTTAAGGGGTTACATAGATGATTATATACAATAGAACTCCATTTTTACATTATGGGAGTGGATGAGTTTATATCATTCTTTTAAGATATCATTTTTTTACTTAGAATATATCAATGATACAGTGAAATAACCATGCATAGTTTATCTTACCCAGTTTATTATTAAATGAATCAACAATCACTACTACTAAACAATGCTTATACAACACTAGGCTTTATCACCATTGGTTAAAAGTGTTGATAAATTATTACTTGTTCAGTTCAAGGAAAAACATAGCAAATGGTAGCCTTTATCAGCTATTTTTTTAAATTTTGGTGAATGAAGGTATTAATCCATGACAAAAATCACTGATAAAGGGGTCCATTTATTATTGTTAATCAAAATGAACAGATAAAGGGGGAATATATTAGTGATACTAAAAAATTGATTATAAATAAGAAAATTTATCATCTCTAGAAAAGGCAATGATAAAGCCCATTATTCATAAAAGATGTTATATTCCATTCAAAATAAAATATATATTTTCTATAAATACAATATATTTTCTTTAAATGTGTTTTAGATAAGGATAAATATTCATTTACACATAATATATTATATATTTATTGAAATTAGCTTATAAATTAATTAAAACATACTTTTAATTAATAATTATATTATAATTATCAAGTAATATTCATTTAATAGTACAATTATGACATAAATATTAGAATAATTAATGAATAGGGTAAGATAAGATAAAGAAATGACATGATCATGAAAAATCCATAACTTTTTATTCAGGAGTCAGTTCGAGATATACCTCTTATCAAAATGATACTTCCATCCTACTCTATTATCAAGAGGTCTATTGAATAATTGATATCATTTTCAAAGGACATTATAGTATATGAATGCCTTTAATACTATGATTATTTTAAGAGTATCCCATTGTTTTATCATTTTATTTAATTTCATCCTCATTTACTGGGGAATCGTTTGCTTTTTCAGTGGGGGAATGAATTTATTCCTATGTCTTAAATTCATATTGATATTATGCTCTTGAAATTATATAATTTTTTGCAATATATATTTATTTAATATAAAATATAAAAAAATATATACTTATTTTCTATACATTCACATATGAAAATTTAATTTTATAAATTATCATGTACACATATTTAAATATAACATATATATCTATGTATGTATACCATATCTAGATAAACATTGAGGCAAATATATATACATATATTTATGTATGTATGTATGTATGTTTATATAGACACACACATACAGAAACACAAAAAATATATATTTTATTTTATTTATTTAAATATATGAATATATATATCGATAAATAAAATTTTATGAAATATTTTTAAATATATAAATATATGATAAAATTAAGAACAAAGTAATATATGGGTGTGGATAATGTGTAGGACTACAAGGGGGATGTCTCATGTTCGAAACTCGTACATGGTTGGGGAGAACACCAGAGGTTGTAGTTAAGTAAAAAAAGATGATGTGGGGGTAGTGCTAATAAATGGTTGCACTGGAATCTGATTGCAGAAAATGAAATTTATCCCCCATTAACAGTGATTAAAAATTCACTGATAAAGGGTGCCTTTAACAACCCTAAAAATTGATGATTAATGTGGAATTTAAAACTTGTAAAAACATAAATAAAAAGGCCCCTTTTTCACCACATTTTTAGCCTTGTTAATAGGGCCCTTTATCAATCCATTCTCAAAGTGCTGATAAAAGTAACGATTTAAAATCCATTTCATTATAATTGATCCTATATAACTACTAATTTAATTATAAGATAACTATAAAAGGTTATATTAATAACACTGAATTACATATTCTATTCATTTCACCTCCACATATCGCTTTCCAGTCACATTACATTCAGCATTTGGCCATAATCACAGACACATGAGCCTCCTACACTAGGACGCAACCAAGAGTGCTCCTTCTAGAGCCACATCAGCATTCATGATAATACTTAATAGTTATTTTATATCATAATACTATAATATAATATATATAAACTCATCCCATATAAATAATGGACTTATCTACTTATCCAGTTAGCATCATCATGATACATAATTTATTGAACCTTCAATTTCATTGGAAACTCCTAATTTTCTGTAGCATTTTTCCCATAACCTACCAAAATTGATGAATTGTGCATGTCATTAAATCATCATTATAATGTATTGAATAAATTTATATTTTATGTATTAAATAGAAAATTATTTTATTTATAATAATCAGAGTTCATAGATCACATGAACATCACCAGTAAGCATTGTCGGTTTCACAATTTTGTTCATAATCTAGTGAAACCCCATCTGTCTACTTTTATCTATCCTTTGGAAAGATGTCTGAATCCTAATAAAAATTATTTTATTATGTAACTCATTATTTTTATACTCATAATTCAACTTTTCTACAACCATTCAACTCATCCATTCAGATGATTCTAGTTAAATATCCTTCTGATGATATTAACATCCATTATATCTTCTATAATCTTCACCATGAGGATCACATTGAACATCCATTAAACTAATTCCATTGCCTTTTTATATTTTAAATTTTCTATAAAATTACATTTCATATTGTTCTAGTGAAATGGATCTATCTGGGTCATCATGTTATATACCTTGTGACTGATCATTCTAATCGTCCAACAAATAAACCAGAATGCAGTTTTAACATTAAACATATTCATCTACCAATTGTTAATTATTTTCATTGTTTGGGTCTAATAATCTCTATATAGAATACAATTGTCATTGTCACACCACTGTTACACTTTTTATCTTCCCATAACACTTATTATCCACCACCTACAAGACTCGATAGCATTATCCTTCTAATTAGTGAATATAACCCTAATTGAATTTCTATTTAGTTGTCTATAACCATGTTGTATCATTCCATTAAATCCACAAAACTCAAATTAATAACCCCATCAAATTTATCTAAATAAAATATGTACTAATATTCCATAAAAAACTATCTTTAAATTTTCATAAAAAAGTTGTGTCATGCACCATATACAAGGACTCTCATTTATAGAAATATTTGTATAATATATGATATCAAAAAATTTCTATATAATAATATAGTTATTTATATTACTTGAATTAAATCATTGAAAACTATTCTTTGAAACATAATTTTTTTTGGATGTCCTTGAAATGATGATCTGCCATTGAAATTATGATCAGTGAAACCTAGATATGTGAATCCCTTTTCTTCCATGATATCAATCGATGATTCAAATTGATTAATTATCCCAAATCTATCATGAAGTAACATCTAAAAGTCTAAAAAATAAT
Organism: Viscum album; assembly: GCA_963277665.1. Lineage (NCBI taxonomy): Eukaryota > Viridiplantae > Streptophyta > Magnoliopsida > Santalales > Viscaceae > Viscum > Viscum album. The sequence continues at coordinate 1,299,058,409 of OY728161.1, forward strand.
GTGATGATAATTTCCAAAAACAAAAACACCTCTTAAAGAAAACATACTCCATATCACAGTGTTCTTGTTCAATAGGTTATGTAATATAAAATTTCAAAACATTTAGTATACTTTAAAAATGATAGAACACAAAAAATCCTACATCAGTAATACAATGAAATATATTACTGATCCTACACCAAATAGAAATAAAACATCCTTTCAACTATTGAAGAAAAATCTGAACATTTTCTTTTTAATTTAAAAAATGCTTATGGAAAATTCTAAACTACACTATTATATTGTTTGTCTAGGGTTCGATGAAAATCTTATTTGACACTGAATAAATATTATTGTAGTCTTATAGAACCCCCAAATCATATCATCTCATATATATTAGACTCAATTATAGTCTTCATGCATCATGGTTCTCAATTTTAAAATGAAATCATGTTGACGTATAATTGATTCCTATGATATATATCTCTATAATATGAATAGTAGTTTCTGAAATATAATATTCCACACACATTAACAATGTTATAGTGAATCATATTTTATCTAATTATTATCATCTTTCAAAAACTCTCACTACCATAAACTTGTAAAAACTATTCCCCAAACACCATATTCTGAAAATATATTCCTTGGTACACTGACACTCCCTCATTATCATGAAACCTATCAATACATGTGATATCCCTAAATCTACCTCAATGTTTTTCCCCAAACTATTCAATTATTTCACCTATTTTATAAATTTATATATTTTCATTATTTGGGACCATGTCACACAAAATTGGATTTGATTTATTTCACATATAGAACCATTACTCTACCAATAGTCTTGAGTATGATAGAAAAACACCTACAACAACATCAAAAATGTTGATGGATGAAACCCATTAGTAGTCTGAAATGAATCGTGATTGGACCCAATAAACTATTGGTAAGAATATTAGTCACCCTAATCCAAAATAATGTTATTTTATACTCTATAATTTGACTATTATGGAGTAGAACTCTTGATCATAGTTGATTTTACTAAAATTAACAACAGAATGACTTCTCTTTTGAAAACTTTTTCAAAGATCATGCATCATTATCCCAATTAAAACATTCAAAGAAGTAAATTTTATTGATTTTGGAGACATATATTTTAATAATTCTACTAGCTCCTGATTGATCAGACTAATGAATCTAAAAAACATCAAGAATTAGTGAACTCAAATTCCTCTTTCATAAAATTTTTCTAATATTATACCATTATATTGTTCCTAGACCTTCTCAATTCTATCAAAGGGAAAAATTATCTTCTAATGAATCTAAAAAATGATATGGATCACTATAATTATTTATAATTTTAGTCATCTTATACTTATATCCATAATTACATCATAATAAAAAAATTATTACTCCCTTTAGTTAATAGGTCATTCAATTTTCCTCCAATACCACATGGGACACTATTACCTATTAAATAAATTATTCAGTTATCCAAGTAGGGATCTTATATTCATGAAACAAGTAATATTCTTACCATGTAATGGAAATCCACAACACAATAACATTAATCATGACTCAATTCAATCATATGAAAAATTAAAATAAATGAAAAAACCACGGGTTCAATCAATTTATTATTGTGACTTCATTATGATTCCTTGATAAAATGCGCCACCAAGAACTATAACATAGTTCTCTTACACCGATAATGAAAAAATTGAACTAAAATAACTTTTTGGTGATCAGGGTAAAAATACATATCATTATGTGTTCCTTCTTTTGGTAGTATAACACATCATAACATCAACCTTCAAAAGAAAATCCCTTATACTAAATAGCCACTCTAATCATAAAAATCGGAACTAGGAAGTCTAAGAACCCCATATTACTCATAACATCACCCTCTTTCATATTAAAAATTTCACCATATAATATTACATCTATGGTGAGAATAAATGATCAAGTACATGTAGAAAAACTAAATGAAAGAAAAAAAGACAAAAATCAAAATTTAAATGATAATTATTAGGGGAAAATATTTTTCTTATATCCATGGGAGTATAAGTACCTCTCCTTTCATTCAATTGTAAATTTAGTATATTTTATTTCTAAAGACCAAATCATATATCAAGGATTAATCTATTATAATAGAATACATATTACCAACCACACCATCTTGTAATTACATCTCCCCTCTACTCATTTTGGAATCTGAACCTTATTTATTATGAAATTCATCCTCACAAACCATGATAAACCTAGTTGTTCACCTCATGGATCCACCAAATACTTCATGCAAGTTACCATTTATGATTTCTAGTCCTCATATTATACCCCATTACATGTGAACAAATTCTACTGATATATTTATCCCAACTAGTCATTAAGGAAACACCACTATATTTCATACGTAAGAGACCGTCTATTGGAACAAAAAATATCTAATTTACAACTTCATCTATTTTGAATACTATAAACACTTATTAAATATTGAATATTATAAAAGAATAAATCTAATGAATTCCAAAAATATACCTTATCCAAATTTACAAGTAATGAATTCCAATTCATATAATCTATGTTCATGAGACTTAAGAAATTTCACAATACACATTCCCACCTGTGGAATTTTTTTTAGTTGTTGGTAGTTTTCCAATATATCTGATTTACTCCATCCACTAGAAACGTGTCTAACTATAGAGTACAAGAAGCATATTATCATTCATACTATTCACACAATTTAACTTCCATTATATTACATGTATTAAACTCATCTATAAATATTCCTTAACACAACTCAAATTATAGTTATATCACCATCCACCATGATTCTATATTTCTATGCCTTGAAGATTCAGTTGATATTTCATTCCACAATCATTACAACATCATGTGAACTCCCATATTATTATATATTTTATGATCTCTATTGATGATTTTGTATTGAATCATTATAGGTATTCATGTGTAAAATCTATAGACTAAACAAATGGTGCATCAAACACATAAGAAAGAAAATTGTTTATCGAATTCACTTTTTGGTTGTGTTGTTTTTTTAAATATGGAAGACATTTCATTCCATGTTAATATATTTATGGATAAATTATTATAGGGTTTTTATCAAATTTTTCGATATAATTTAGTCAAATATGATTAGTTTTAGTAGTTTCATCTATGTTTATAAAAGAATTTAATTACATTGAGGTGGTTGGAAGGAAGATGTGAAGTGGTTGTACATCTTGTTCATTGTTTTTTGAATATAAACACTTACACACTCTTGAAAAAAATAATTATTTCTATTAAATAAAATAATCCAAGGAAGATCTATGAATTAAAAAACCTCATCAATATATAGTTCTATTAAAAAATCCACTACTGTATAATCCATAATCAATATGAAATTAGTTTACTTAATTTAAAAATTCAAAACAACAATGATTTCATCCCATACATTAAAATATCAAGGAAAACTAGTAAGTATGTCAATTTAAATTACCTCAAATTTTTATTAGCTATTATATAAATTTACATCATAATCAATGGAATTATATACTCAGTGTTAAACTATATAAAAAAATGATAAATGAAACCGGACACTGAAATATCCATCCCCTATCACCATAATAGATCTATAATGTTATGTTACATTTGTTAGGTAAAAATATTAACCGCCCAATGTTATCTATATATCATATTAAAATATTCTACTAACATAACTAATAGAAAAAATAAAATCTAAAAAAACACATGATTATGGGCATCCTTCTAGTGTATTTATATATAAAACATAATCTCTCTATACCAAAACCACTACATATTAATTTGAAGACACATACTCTATTTAAATATTGGAGAATTCATGAACATCATGTTTAGGAAAGAAATTCCACAAACTTCCTCTATATCCAATAGAAATGTTTTAAGCTCCTCTTTGATCATACACATAACTATTGCTTCTGAAAAAAACATCACCCTCTGACAAAAATATAAATTAACAAACTTCAATATAGACCTTCCATAATGTTTTATGTATCTCTATTTTAGTGTCCAGAGGGAACTCCACAAATCCCAATGAATACAAATTCACAATTATTAGATCGAATATATATCATAGAATCATATTAAAAATGACTCTATAATTAGATAATGCTTCCAAAAAATCATTGGGAAAAATATTACAGCCACACATTAATAATATAAGGAATAATTACATTCAAGTTATTGTAATTACATGAAAAAATGAGATATAAATTCTTACAACCACAACATAACATAGCCTAAAAAATCAGAAAATTAATAGAAAAACACTGTAAACCAATATCCATTATATGGAAACAAAACAAAAAAGGGCTGACCATATTCTAATTTTGGTACTCCAATTTTTATTGAAACCAATATATGAAATTAAAATCAAATTATTGTCAAGTATCTACATTAAAATATTCCATAATCCTATAGAAACATGAGATGAATATCATATAATATCTTATTATACAATGAATTAGTGCACATATGAAATAATATTTGGTGGTATCCATGTCACAATCTCCAAGACCATCTGAGGATTGACTAAGTATCCCTATTGAGATATGAAACCCAACATATAATTTCACATAAAATTCAATGAAAATTAATCCCAAGATGGTAAATAGGTCTGGATTGGTATACATGTAGGGTTACACCATAAAAATCCAAAGTGACAACATTGGTACATTCCATCAGACATTCAACTTATGTTATCTCCTTATTCGAGGATTGGAATTAGAAAAACGAGTTGTACCTCTTCATTATATATCCATACTAGAAAGGATAGTTTCCATCAATTTAATATTATATATAATATGTGTAATTTATTTACTGAGTCTCTAATAACTCAATGAATGTAATCTAATGTGAGGTATAGGAAAAAACAGTAGTTGTTGTGATAGGATTGGTACTCCCTTGATATAAGATCATTCTATAAGGAAGATAGTCCCCCATTTTCATAATATATATAGGATGGTACTCCACATACACATCTAGCCATGGATCATATATTTATGGAGTTGGTAGCACCCTTTCATTAAGGTTTGGTATGGATTGGTTCCTCCACTATAGTCAGCACTGCATAAACTTAGGCCTCTCCAAGTGAGGTGTGGGTCCTCCATTACACATTGGTGAGGTGTACATCAGGATACTAGATTCATGACAACACCAATTCATAGTGTTGCAATAAGACACATAATCCTACAATTCAAGTGAATATTGATTACTAATATAGTTTCATATCATTTAGTTACTTATTTGATTGTATCAATTTGTTGTCTTTGTTCCCCCCTCCTGTGGGTTAAGATGGAAATACTCTGTACATTAAACCATTTTCAAAGTCCAGGATTCCTGTCTGGGTTTTTATATTCATACCTTCTTGTCATTTCACATGAAATTTCATGCTTTATATAATTTTTAGATAATTAGATGTTGACCATGGAATGAATGGTGTTATTGGAGGATATAAGTACTTAGTTAATGTGATTATGGGAGTGAAATGGAATTTGTATACATGATTGGGACTGATCCTCCTTGTCTAATATTAGATTATAAGACCATTTATTTAGGGATTGTAGTGTATTTTTCCAATTTAGAACAATAAATATATTTTTATTTCATCACTTTTATTATTATTAAGGTTTATTACATGATTTTTTTCTCTTGATTTAGGTTCTTTTATATTCTCATGTATATTTATGATCTATATAGAGGTTTCTATGTGAAAAAAATGATTATTTTAAGCCCTGTCATTTGTGTGTTATGGAAACTATATGGTAATATGAATCTACATTCCTAATAGATTTAGGATGTGAGTGTAACACTTGACATACAACCAGTTCACATGGGTCCGCTATGGTTTTTTATGACAGATTGGTATTATAGTGGTATTCCCTAAATATGGTGTTTATAGTAATATTTGTGATATGTATTAGACTGTGAAAATCAAGAAATTTTGTTATGGTGTCAAAAGTTTATATTCCAGGTCTAGGACACTAGTGATAGTGTGATAAGAGATGATTTCATACACAGAGAATCTAAACATCTACTTATAATATCAATATACTGACACAATATATCATGTTAAATAATAGTATATGAATCATATATCTTAGTCCAATCCACACCACAATGTATACCATTTTAGTCTTAAAGGGATAATGGCCAATGATGTTGTATATAATTGGATATTAATAGATATAAAAAATTGGGCATGTTATGATATAAAATATGATTAGTGTGTTATATAATATAACACAAGTTCTAATAGATAAATAAATTAATCTTTATCTCATCACCTTTTCCATTATTCAATAGATAGAAATTCTAGTTGATCATTTCTCCTCCCAAGTGTAGATAAATATTCCTATGATAACAAATTCCAAAATCTCACACATTTTCCAATAGAGTGTGAATATGTTTAATAGGGTTATCTTCACAAGGAAATAATTATATGTTTCATGAAATTTATTGGACATTATTTGGGGGGTATGGATTGGCTATTAATAGTACTTTAATAACAAAATTTCACCACATGCGAGTTAGGATCCCACTAGAAAATGGGATGACATTATCCATCTATGGAGAGTGGGCCTACAATAAGTGAAAGTGATAATCATGAAAATTAATCTAAAACCTATATCACATTAGTTTTTGAGTTAAACCCTTGGTTTAGTGGGATTATAAAACACATTTTCTTGTGGAAGGGGATGATACATGGGGGTCTTCATTGAAGATGTTTTATGGAATCCTTCATTTTTAATGATGGAAATCATTATGAAATTTCACCCTTGGACTACTATAATATCTTATGTATCATTAAATATGGTAATTGTTGAGGTCTATGAGTTGGTGGTAAACATGGACAACCATTAGTATGAGTGTTTATCCAGGCTTAGTTATTCTCATTGGATGGTTCCAATGTTGTTCCAAAATAAGGAATATTTGATTATGAGGCTTTGTGTTGATTATTGTAACATGAACTGAGTTAATATAATAGAAATGTACTATAATTTATGGATTGAAAACATTATAAACTATCTAAAAGGTATGATATTGGTCTTGAAGTATGAAATCAAGACCAAATACCACAAGTTCCAGGATTGGGAGGTTAATCATCTAAAATGACATTATGATGTCTATATATACATTATGATTTCCTGTAGATTTTATTTACTATGATTAATTTCAACACTAAATTAATGGGATTTTTTAACAATATATTTCATCCTTTCATGGATCTATTTAATTCTTTATTTAATGATGATATTATGTTTTACAGTAAATATCTGTAGTGTAATAGAATGAATTTATGGATTTTCATAAAATCACTATGGGAGCTTATGTTATATGGTAAAATAATGTGGTGTTAATTAATTATTTTTAATGTTAAAAATTTGTGGAAAGTAATTTCATAACATAGTGTTGCCATGAATAATGAAAATATAGAGTCAATACTATCTCAAGACCTAATAATGAGTGTATATTAGTTGTGGAGTTTCCTTGGTTATTTTGGTTACTATTGGGGCTTTGTTTTATATTTGTCAAGCATTGCAGTAATGCTGAATTTATTTAAATAGAATAGGTAGTTTTTCCCTTGGAAAAAATAATTTTAGAATCCCGTAAAGGATTTAGGGTATAGGATGAAGAGTGTACTTATTTAGAAACTTCAATATGAGGGTTTTTACTAAGTTATATTATACATTTCTTTTGGAGATGGGCCTGAGTGCATGTTGTTATAGATATAGGTGGTGATAGATTATATATCTATGTAGTTTAGATCCCATTAGATGATCTATGAAACCCACAACATAGAACCAAAATCAATCATTATCTCCAGAATATGTGGATGCATTATCTTCTCGTTTAGTGTTTTATTGTTTTCTCATACCACCAGAGTATCAAAAAATTATTTTTCTATAAATACCTATAGTTATTTTAGACATATTGGTAAGGCTCTTATGGGACTAAAGCATCAATATATTCTCTAATATTGGTAATATAAATGTGGTGGAATATTCCCTTAGTTTGAAATATTATTATTTATTGGTAGAGGATATCTTAGTGCCATTTTTATAATTATTGATAACCTTAGTGAATGAGATATGAATATCTTATAAAATGTTGATGTTAGTGACTACAATGTATATATAGTGTGAGAGAAGAATAATTATAGAAGCAATGATTCAAATGTTCTCTATGGAAAGATAACGTTATGATACATGCTATTTATATTTTCTGATGTTTGGGAACCTGTTATCTATTTTATAATCATTCATACTATTTCTGATGATATTTTGTGGGGGAGTTGATAAGGGAGTTCTATAACACCCATGTGGTAGTACATCTTGCAGTAAAGAAGATATATTGGGACCTTCTATGGTATTTTTTGTATGAATGTTGTGGGGTATTTTGGGTATTATTTCATGATCCCTCACTGGTTAATAGATTGAGACACTATATATGGTTCCAATATGTTTGAATCAACCGATTGAGATCCCCATGTGGTTGTTGGATTGAATATAAATGTATTTTGTGATCTAGATTCCATGTATATTGAGGTTCAATGATTTTATCTGGATTATTATTGATTGACATACCATGCTGAATAACTTTTTTCCATATAGAATCCATGATCATTGATGTTTTTAGGGTTTTTTTTCTAATTAATATAGACCATTAAAATATATGGGGTACCCTTGAAGATATATCAGAAATTGGTTTTTGATCCATACACTTGTTTGGAGAAGGGTATAGAAATATTTAATTACAAAAATATGGATGATAATGGACTTAGTCTCTTATATAAAAGGCCTTAAAACAACTCATATAGGTTTTATAGGATTTGATAATATCATTCTTTTTAATCTTTGGTTAGTGTTGAGAGGATTACAGATATTTTGTTGAGTTTATATAAAATTATATTGAATATCTAAATAAACCTAGTAATTTATATGGGACAATTTTTATCATTGGTAAGTTATATTCAACATATAATCAAAATGAGGATGAAAGATAATTAATTAGATTCATTGTAACACACAATCAATGAAAGAAAAGAGGGATTTCACCAAAAATAGTGACACAAAATTATTTTTCAATAATGATTAATCCAATAATATTGTACAAATCATTCATTATCTTTTTTCCCATTTTATTATACATTAATAGTTTAGAATATGATTTCATCTTGAAATCCCCATTTTTTCTCAATTGGTCATGATCTCATTAATCAGAGTTGTTGGGTCTTCCATTACACATGACAAATAATTGTGGAGAATTATCATATTCTTTTTTTTCAAAATTTGAAATAGATGGCTAGGTTATAAATGTACATTGATATAATCACCTCATTAATTGATACTTTATCCCTCATTTCATCCCATGTCTTTCACTGCCCAATGATAGGTTAGATATTGAACTACCAATCCAATTAAATGTTTGATTAAACCCTGAATTTAATTTTTTTTACTATACTAGAAATGATGATGAATTTTTGAGTTGATTATGTCCTATAGTTGATTCATGAAGATAAATGGATTTTAAACCCTTAGATTCTAATGGATTTATGATAGGAATAATGAGTAATTGATGTGTAAATGAAAATACTATAACTTTATCATCAATTCTGGGAAATTATTAAATAAAGATGGTTATGTTCAGATCGAGGACATGGATGCTTAATAAGGTGATGTTCATTGAATTATTTTTAGTACATAAATATATACTGGTAAATACAATACACATTATGAAATTACTAATTTAATGTCATGTTTTTCATAATAACATAAGCTGTTTAATTAAATTTTAAGATAAAAAGTGATTCATATATGAGTTAAATTTTATATGATCATGTGGAATATCCATGAACCATGTGACCCGAATTGGGAACTCGATCCATGTCCAAGGAATACACATCCAAGACACAATGTTGTCCTACATTCCATATCCCAGGAGAAATATGTCATGTGACAATACAAGGAACATCGTATCTAGTTCAAATACTACATGCATGATTCCCTATGTGGTCCCACACACCTTGTTTATCTTTAAATATTCAGTGTATCTAGGATTTTCTATACCATTTTTGTTAATGGGACTCATCTAGAACATAAAATTTGGTTACACCTCATATATACCAAGGGTCACACCACTACCCACCTTTGAACATTCTACCCATCTTATATCCATCATTGGAAATAAAAATTACACCTATGAGTAGTCCTTAATGAGTATATTTGTGTGAATGTTTTTTATTATAAAAAATGATAATATGTGTGATAATTTTATCTATTTGTTACTGACTTAGTGATAGTTAACTCTGTAAATGTCTTGTATGGATCAACATATTTGATGCTAGGATCGGTACTCCCCTAACAGGAGAAGTTTCTCTTAGGGAATGATCCTCCCATGTAGTTTATATATATAGGGTCAGTGAAATGTATACATATCATGTGTAGGTCCACTATTTACCTATTTGGTAATCCCAGATCATTGAATTTTTATTGGGATTGGGTCATAAACTAATGTTACATGTGTTGTCGAAGAGGTGTCTTCAAGAAATGAGTGGGTACCCCATTATGTTCTGGTGATATTTTCATTAGGATACTACTTGAAGATGTCACTAACACTAATATGTTTTTTGGGGATCATATTACATTGATGGATTTTTAATTATAGGTATTTCACTCTTCCTCTCACTCTCACATTTTATTATTTATCTTCCTCAAGCATACTTTTTTTTGCATTTCTAATACCTTTTTATAGAATGAGATGACAGTATATATTATATTTACCTGTTTATATTATTTGGGTAATCCTATTGGGTATTTAAATACTAATACCTATTTTGGATATTTTCCTTCATGTCATTCATTATACAAAGGTTAGAGAGAATAATGGTGCCCTCGGTGGGTTTGGTGTTTTTGGAGATTAGTAGTACATGTTTATGGTGTTTATTGTCAGGGTATGACATAGTTTACTTGAGTGGGAATCATCTACATCGAATACTAAAATATCACAAGACCCAAACAACTGGATTCAATGATAAATATACAATCATCAAATTTGTACCTTTGATAATGATAAATATGAAAAAACAATTTCCATGAAAACATTCATCATCAAATAGAATTATTGGATCACTTATATACTCAATGGAATTTTGGATTATAGAATTATATTCATAGGATAAACACATACATATCATATAGAAAATAAATAACTAAATCATATTAATCTATATATTATCTCAAAATTTATTAATGTCTATAACCGTTCAATGACATATCCTACTTAAAATAATTAATAATTACATGGGGAAATAGAAATATTAGAATGGGGGATCTCATATTCTATTTTAGGGTTACCGTAAGAGATTTCAAATATTACATGATCAGAACATGAGAATAAGGTTATATGAATAAATAATTTAAATGTACACTCGATGTATCCTAAACTTATTTTCAAATCAAAGACTTAATATTGTATGTTCATATGACACGAATCATAAAAATAAAAATAATATAATCAATTAAATCATAAAATAAGAGATTTAACGGTGGCATACCGATAATCAAAGAAAATAGATATGCGGATACACCTATTGAGAATGAGATGCCACAATCCAAAGTGGTATTCTAGTCCACATATTGGAATTGGTTCATTCATAAAACCATTAAAATAGTCATGGTTCACTCACAATATCATCATAGTAGACAATGACCTTTACTCAACCGAGTTCCCTCCCCATTTGATTAATGTCTACATCGTGTGATAAAAACAATCACTTGCTGTATTTGAGTAAGATATAGGTATCATCCATTAAATAATGAAAATGAATCATTTTTGTTCCACAACAACATAAATTATTCAACATAAAAAATGAATGAAATGAATGAGGTTTCATTTACATTTAATCATTACATAACCCATGAAAAAATAAGAGGATTCAAAATAACCTTGTAATTATAAACATTATCCATCCATGGAAAGAATAAGGATATTTTTATAGAATTGTATCCCCAGTCGTTCATATAAGACATGAAATAATTAGTTCTTAGATGGAAAAAAATTTATATAGATCACTTGAAATAATTCATGGGGAAAATATCCTTCTGATTTTAAGGATTCATTTTGAAAAAAAAAGGTACGCATATTCATCCAAATGAAAATTTTAAGATTATATAAAATGATTAAAAACATTAAAGTATCATTATTGTCGTAAAATATGCACTTTTTTAATAAGATAAAAAACCATTTCTTCCATATTATTGTTAAAAAATTTACATTTAACTCATTTTGAAAATTAAATAAAAAATTACGAAAATAAAACATGGGTTCAACTGATTTCAAATAAATATATTATAATGTTATAAATATTAATACATTTGTATAAAAAATTAACATGGAATAAAAATATCCCCTCATGTATACATAAATAAAAATAATACAAAATAATGTTGATATTGTGAAATAAACCCTAACCTTTATTAACTTTTGATTCAAATGACCCATGAAATATATAAACATAGATTTATATTTAAATTAAAATAAATTTCACAAGATCTATAAAAAACAAATTATGGGGAAAATATTCACCATACAGGAGAATCAAGGGATGATTATTGAGTGTGTCCCACAAAAATAAATATAAGATTAAAATCGTGTACAAAGAACATGTCACTGAAGTAATCATTAATAAAATTAATATTTTATGTCAATAAATTATAAATATAAATAAATTTTATTAAATTCCATATTATATAATAAAACATCATTTCATAGATAATAATAGAGTGACATAATAAATTAAATTTATGTTTAAACAAATGAATGGAAATTGAGTTTAAATTTCCAATACCTTAATTACAAGTTGTCACATAAAATTTTCATCTTCCATAATAACAAGAATATGTTAATTATTTACATTCATGATAAAATATTAAAATTTATTTTTTACTATTATATTATTTATTATTATGTTATATCAATTATATAATTGTCTAATTTCACATAATATTACTGATGATATTCAGTACTTGAGTCCAAAAAGAATTTTATATGGTGTCTCTACTAAAAGTGTTCATTATTCCATTATCTCAATAATTATAATGATGAAAAAATTATCATTTTGATAAAGAACATATAACTTTAAATAAATCCATAATATATATATATGAAATATGAACTAAATTATAAACATGGACATTATAGGTCGTACGAACGAAATATTAACATTGCAATTTTTCAATGATCATTATTGAAATAAGGTAATTATTATTCTGTATTTTCAAAATTATTATAATATCATATAAATCATAAAAATTAATTAAATATAATTATATATATCATCTTTGTGATTTGGTGATGAATAAAAAATCACAAAGCTCCAAGGAGGCAGTAATCCCCACGTATCTACAAATGACATTATCATTTTTCTTTCATTGGAATGGTTGGAATGTAAATGATATATTTTATTTTAATAATGGTAAATATGTAATGAATATTATATATAAACCGTAATTCCTTAATTATAATCATTCTGAAGATATACTTTCAAATGACTATTCAAATTCAAATATATATTCTTGTTAACAACATTTTAAAATGACATCCTTATTAAAATTATGAGTTCGAAATCTTTGAATTTTAAATAAATAATATATTATAAATGTCATAATAACATTAAAATGGATTCTAAAGGACATGGATTATAAAAAATAATGATTATTTATGAAAATTAATTATCATATAAAAATGTCCAATTATTAATTGTTACTCTATTGTGAACATTATATTATTTTCACCATTAATAACTCAATTTAACCTTTACCGTGGTTAAAAAAATTACCAATGATAATATTAATATTATCAACAAATAAAATGGATATTTATAGTAAAATTTTACAATATTATTTAAAATATAAATCCATTTTTCAAAACGAAAATCACAAAAGGTTCATAATTTAAATTTCTAGAAAATTGAAAAAATGTAATGATTTTTTTTAAAATATGGTCTTTTAACATATATAATTACTTATAATAAATAAAATTATAAAATAAATCCAAAATCAATAATTATAAATAAAATTATACTTATTAATATATTAAAAAAATTAAAACATAATTTTACCTTATGAATACATGAAAAAACATAAAATTAAATAAAAATCGTTATTTCCCACTATTCATTAAAAAAATCTATCTTTTCAAATTATTTTAAAAAATTATGCGAAGGTAAATTTTTATATGATTATTTTAAAATAAAATTTCCATTTTATTATTTAGAAATAAAAAAATCTCCATAAATTAATTATAAAAAGTAATTAAAATATTTTTAAGGGAAAAAATATTTAAAAAATAAAATAAAATTCTTATCTAAATTATTATTTATTATTTTTCAATAAATAACCAATAAATTTATAATATATAAGAATTGGATATTTATCTCAAAAATACTTTATTATTACTATGAATTACTAATTTAATTGCATGGTTATAATAGTCACATTATAATTTTTTTTGGTTTATTAAACTCAGTGTTGTGTATCTTGTAAGAAATTGAACATAATATTTCAAAAAAAATATCTGGATGTTAAATTACGTCTTACACTTTAATAAATTTTACCCTGAATATTTGAACTTATTTGAAATAAAAATGATTTAATTTTTAGAATATTATTGTTCAAATCCTACATTATAAAATGATTCCATAAAATATCCCCTATAAAAGAATGAATGTATAGTTCCAAGGTCATTTGTAGTGACACATACTAGTATTACATGTATTAAAACACAATCGTGTATGTGAATATAACTCACATTAACTTATTATCTATTATCTAGACCTTATTCATGAGAATTTAATCTATCACAAAACCATATATCATTAATGGGATAAAAGTCTACTGATTTCTCTGTAATAAAAGTAAATTGATTAAATTTAAATAACATGGTCCTGTTAATAAATTTGAGGAATTTTTACTTCCTATAGTAATAACATAATGACAGTATCTTACATGAATTATGAAGTTTTTTCATTTAGTAAATTTCAACCACATATTAAATTTTTTCTCCAAATGATGATTATTAATTTTTCATGTATGATGCTCTAGAATAAACTTACAATGATCATTAATTCCAAAAATTGATATTAATATATTCCTTTTGTATTTATACATTAACAAAATAAAAAATGTTAATTATAAGAAAAGTTGATTCCAAGAATGATAAGCCTTCATATATGAAAAACTGCTTAAATATTAAAAATTCAACTGTAAATACCATATTTTAACTCATATCATTAAATAAATAATTGTCCTTAAAATTCCACAAAATATTAATGGCTAACAATAAAACATAAAAATCACAGAATCTTACAATGAAATATTAATATATTTCTCAAGATTACATAAACCACACTTAACATCTAAAACCAAAAATATAATTTCCCAAATAAAATAATCTCCCTTATATGATAATCATTTCCATAAATAACCTGAAATTCTTTTAATCAACCATAAATCCATATGCATTTCAAAAGATAAATCTACCATTATTTCTAAACTAATATCACATAATATCATATAATTTTCCAATATTAGTGAAATTAGTCTAAAATAACATTACTCAAAAAACCACCAACTAAATATCTTGATCCATGTTTTTCTAAATGATAAAAAATATGACTCCCTATATCAAATTAATCATCATTATTAAAATTTTTTATGAAACATTTATTCTAAACATGTCTTCACATTGTAACATCGTATCCCAACTAGCCACCAAATCGATTTCCAAACCAGTCACTACATGTCCTCAAGATATCCTCCTCATACTCCATAGGATTTCATATATCAACAATTCTCTAATTATTGTACAGGTAGAAGACTATACCCTCATGATAATATTAGCACATCGGCATAACAATTGTATTTCAATAGAAAATTTCAATAGAAAAAATTAAATAGAAACAAAAGTGGAAGAATAAATTCAATAACTAATTAGAATGGGAGAAAATCAATATATAAAAAACCGCACAAGAATTATCATGTTAATATAACTAATATAGGGAAAATAGTAAATGATAAAGAATGATATAGTAAAATAAATAAAATACAGAGGAAATTTTTTGAAGAAAATTTACATGAGAAACCTATGTATCAAATCGGTCATATGATCCAATATCCAAGGTAAAAGAATGAAAAAAATATCCACAATGCCTAATCCTAAATCCATGGAGGTTTGTTTGGGTACCTCTGTGGAATGGTGGAAAGAATAGGGTGTGAGATATACTCATTATTCAACCATAAACTATGCTTATTGAAAAATATGGTTTAGGCATATAATATAAGTTGTGTTCTATGATATCAAAAGTTATGAAGTCATTACAACAAATAAATAACTATATCATATGAGGTTTTTCAAGGACAAATTGACTGATAAAACATGCATCAAACAAATCTGTAAATGTATGAATAACAATTGACATGTAGGAAGACATAAGATGAAGGCAATAAGGGTAACTACAGGACATATGTGATATGAGATAAACTGACCCCAATAATGTAATTTTTCATAGTAGAACCATCCCAATGAAAAAAATATACTCAATTGGAATCTTCTATAAAATAAAAAACTAATTTTAATTAGGTTTTATCATGGGCCCAAACAAGAATAACTTTAAAAGGAAACCCATTCCTCACACCAGGAGATCCATTACACACACCGTCATCTGAGTCTATCCAATGTGAATCATGGAAGGCCTATAAAGTATCAACCTTGATATAATGTGATACAGAAACCATTTATCATGTACCTACTATCTCACTTATGGGACCAAGTCTCCCACATGTCCTAGTAAACAATCTCACCAATCATCTATCCGAGGTTGTCTTCCATAAGAAATTGGTATCACTCATAACGAGGTAAGATGAATGCATGATGAGCCTATCCAGGCATACTAGTATCACCCGCGATGTATATAGAATTATACATCAATTTTATCATAATCACAAAGTGTTCATCCTTAGTATTACATGGAAGGAACCTGATGAATCTCTCATATCATTCATAATTCATTTAATCTTTTCATTAAACAGTATGGAAGATAAAGTATATATTGATAAAAAAACATAGTGAAAAAATATTAAGAGGTTGTCGCCCATTTCACAGTTCATTTTAGATGTAAAATGGTCATGCACATAATTATTTTAACTCACATCTCACATAAAAACATTATTTAACCCATCACAATCAATTATAAATTATGTGGAATACTCAAATGATAAAAAAAAATTCATTGAAAACATTTTTTATATTAGGCCCAACAAGGTATGGAATATATATTTATATATATATTATTTCTTAATTTGAAGTTGATGAATATCATATTTCATTATAAAATTTTGACATTCATTCATGAACCAGACATACCCAACACCTCTTCATAATGATAAATTGAATTCAATTAAATTGTTTATATTTCCTTCTGATCAGTTTGAAACCATATTGGTGTGGTTGTATGTCAATAAATAATCTTGAACCACCAACTTGTTTGGAAGATTCATTAAATGGTTCATTTTTAACATTGTCTACATTATTTATGAGCCACCATTGCTTTTGTTCCATTTGTCAGGTTATATTCCTATATATTTTATTCTACTAATATTGGAAACAACCATTATAGTGGGATAATTTATGCCTTGTGATATAATTTTATTCATATGTGAACTAAATCTATTATTTTAATAATAATTTCAATTTGAAATTAAACCCCTTGATATATTCAGACATCCAGCATTGAGGTTTGATTCTACCCTATTTGAGAGATAATGAAGAAATAGAAATCCACTACAAAAATAGGTAAAATGATTTCACACCAAAATCGATCATCTTTAGGGATGATAATCAAAGGATGAATTCATGATGAGCAAGAAGATTATAGAAAAGAATCCATGGAGACTAGTGAAACATGATTCAATCCTCAGATCGGAGAGATCGATGAAGGAATATATTAAGAGTGTATGGAAGAAACCACAAAGATAATTAAGAGACTGACATGGCTGGTGAAAAAGATGAATGAAGAAAAATAGTTTTATTGTGTTCATTAAGGTAGAAAGGGTATTTTCACTCTCCAAACGGGGTCACACGGTGGGCCAAACTGTATGCCAACCATGCAATGATTTATCCACACACACTACCCAAATGTCACAAATAATGTAAATTAGAAATACTATTTTGGAGACTGTGTATAGCCTCTGTAGATCCCTTATCCACACCAACATGTATTGAATGAATTTCACTGGTTGGGAACACAGTTATGAAAAAACATGCACCCTTACCAGTCCATCGAAATAAGATTTTTTTTCAGGATAGTTTCTCACATAACTCAATGAACCACTGAAGGAACCAATCATGCTTCTCACCACATCTAAAAACTACACATTAAGGGTTTTGACACTATGAATTCCATTCTATTTCTTAGTTCTATAAACAATCCATCCACCAATTGAAAAATTTAGTATTCCATTAAGTTTTCACCTAGTTTAAAACATGGGACACTATAATCTGCCTTCCATAAAACATAGTGTCCCTTAAAATACATGGGGAAAAGTGAAGAACAACACTTGACAAAATCAAGTAATGAAATATTGCTCAAATGGTCATGTGGTATTTTCAGATGCACAATGCACCTTCAAGCGTTACTGTAAGGTATGGTACAAGAGAAGTACCAACTAAAGCTAATGATTTTTTTTACAAACTAAAACATTGTGACAGAGATTTCCTAATCCCATTAAACTAGATACATGATATCCACATCATAATTTTTAAAAACTCACCCTATGGTTCTTCCACCATATGTGATTTCATTTATGGACCAATTTAAAACTCCGATATATATACTATCATCATTGTCGTTCAAAATGTGAATGTATAATTCTAATGATTCTCATTACATTAGATATTATTTTGTTGAAGGGTAGATTCAAGACCAACCCTATATAATGAATCCTGAGGAAGACAGGTCAAGCCACTACTAACCAACAATTCATGAAACACTATGCTTAATGGGGAGGTGCACATAAAAATCTAAACCCAATGCATCTAACCAATGGTAAAATGGGATTTTCTAAGAGCATAATCACTAAATCAAGCATCCAACCGAGAGTGATATGTTATGGAGAGCCCAAAAATTATATTATTGTTACCTAGCATGAGAATTAGTAAATGATGTATCCAACACTCATGGATCGGTACACAATTTTAAAAAACTCATCCCGGACCAACAAAAGTTTAGGGTATATATTGAATCATCTACTAGGAATCAAAGATCTTATCCATGGATTTCAAAACACCCAAGATAATATGTGATATTTTTTTACACGTTTGATTTCCCACATCCATAGAAATCTTACAGATTCTGAAAGTAGAATCCACATGTATGTCTAGTAAAATTGAATGGAAATAGTATAAAAGAGTTTGATCAAGGTATTATTAAATAAGAAACGTGGTACACCACAAGAAAAACTAGAAATAGCAAGCCAACCATGATTCTGGAGAACACTCTTATTGAGAACCACTCAACAAGACTAACACCATTTAAAAAATAGATCAACATGCATCTGACACTCTCTCAGTGTACCTAGATGTTGTCAATTTAATGAACTTAAATGATATGTACCCATAAGTATATTAATATTAATTGAATAGTTTTCAAAAATAACATGAGACACTCCAACTAAATCCATTTATGTTCTATGTTAGGATCTATCCAACCGAAAACTAACAACACAAAGAGAAAGAAAATTGTTACAAAATTGGTCATCTTCCATAGAAGAGCATGATTAATCCTGAAAAAACATTTCCATTACCAGAACACTATAATATTACAAGATGTGGAATCCCATGATCAATCTAGATTATCCAAATCATCCCATATTTAACAAAATATTTCATGGAAGGATGCCTACCCAGCAAACCATTCACTATCAAGTTGGATTCAAAGCACCGACATCATACATGAAACAATAGTTATAATAGAATTCATAACATATCTGACCATTTAAATATTTTACATCTGGTTTCTATTAATTATACTTGTAAGGGAGCATTTTAGTATAACTGATGTGACACTACCCATATTAAGAGTGTACAGTGTAAGGATATCCACCAAAAAAGGATCATCCCATAGAACCTCTTCCATTGATTGATATTGGTGTTCCATGAGGTGGAAAACACACATTTTCAAGAAATAAAATGAAATTATAGATAGAAAATATTCTTAAATTTGTTAGATTATATTCAAAGTAGACGTTCATTTGACTCTTAATATGAGTTAATTCCATGTACCGTAGAATAGCAGGATTAAAATCCAATATGACTAAAGAGTGTGTCAAGACACCTGATCATATAAAAACATTATTTATATCATTTGTATGAATAAGGATCTTTACTAACTCTTAAGAAATATTACTCTATAGATTACCTACATTCAATGTGTGAAAAATCAAGGCTTGAATGAGTACTATTGAAAATAAATAGTTTATAACATGATTTAACAAGATACTGAGTACCTTGTATGTCGACAAATACTACCATGAGAATATAAAAGAAACTAACCCGTCCTGAATACATCCATATTCTTATCTTCCCTATTGATTACATTGTCTTCTGTCCTTTTTGAAGATCAATCTTTGTGCCACATCACTCCATATAGATATAAAACAAGTCCATTACCTTCGATTTTTCCAACACTAAATTTTATAGAAGGATGATTCACATAACATATTAATAGGCCAACCATGCCCTCAGCATGTTTGTACATCTAAAGCATATTATTTTTAAATTATCATAGTTAGAGCATGGGTCAAAACCAAACACGAATATCAATTGAAAAATGGTTTTTTAGTCTACTATTTCAATAAGGGATTGTTGAACTGAAATAGTACACAAAAGATAAACTGATAGTATGTTAGATGAAACAACTATAATGATATGAGCGATCTACCTAATATAGGTTTCCATCTCTCTGAAATGGAAAACATTTTACCAAATTGATTTCACACCTTGGAGAGGTCACTATGATTTTGGCCATTTTTTTACACTCAAAATTTGGAATGAATATTCTAACAGAAAATGTTCCAAACATTGATTTACGGAAAAACTCAGGAACACATTAATCAAAAATTACATGTTGTTTATGTGTTAAAAAACCACATATTGATTAACATTAAATGATTTAACCAAAAATTATTCAATTATATAAAAACACCAAAATATTAATTTACCACAACAACTTATTATGAAAAGAACTTGTAGAATATATTTTATTTGAAATGAAAAAAAATGAAAAATAGTAATTCTATGCTATCATCCTTTTAAACATTTTTTTATTGACATATCATAATAATTAGGTAATATTTATAATGTAAAGCACTTTTAACATAAAAAAATTCTTTATAGACATCCATAGTAGTCTTAGTTAAAGAAAATGTCAATTGTAATCTACAGTGGTAAGAACCCTTTAGATTTTGATAGAAATTTTAATAATCCAATACCTTGTACGAACACATCTCTACCAAATTAAAAGGTATCTTATGAATTCAAGAGTTAATGGTCAAGTAATAAGAGTAATTATAGTGGTAACTTTAAATAACCATTATTATGTTGCATAAACATACCCCCATGGAGTTTTAGGATCTATTGAATAAATAATGGGGCAATTATGAGGGTCCCATTAAGATATTTTAATCATGATTAAAATAAAACATAACATTTTAAACATTAGATTTTAAAAACCTTTTTAGCGGGTTCTTTAGATATTAAATGTGTCCCAACAGACCTATATGGGTCAATTTGTTCATTTTTTAAATCTTATTCGTATGAGTAATTATTTACAATAACATGAGGTTCATGACATTTTAAACCAAACATTTCATTAAAGGTAAATATCATAAAACCATAAAATTTAAAATATTTTCTATATATATATAAGGCTTATAACACATGGTTCAATATTTTGGGTTACCACCATAAATATATAATGATCCCATACACTTTACATGTTATGCGCTGCACCCATAAAACTGAAACCATTTTATCCTTGATAAAAATAAATTATAAGAACTTCAATATTAATATGAAACATTATTAATATATAATGTTCATGTACAACAGTTCGATTATATGGGTCACCCTAAACCAATTCATAAATAGAAAATACACTTAACAAATTCTAACACATTATCTTCCATTTTACCACAAATAATTTTTTTAGATATAAATATATATTCTGAAAATCACATTTATACAATATTCACTGTGTAAATTTATTGCATCTATAATGGTTCATTTATATGGGTATTAATTCACCAATATATAAGTCACACATAATAAAAAAATAAGATGACCTCCCATTTAACAGCAACCATAATTTTTCATCCAATGTTGAAAAATAATATATTAATAAATGTTAGAATAAAATAATTTCCCAATTACCTAAACATTATAAATTATATGACATTATAAAATAATCACTATGGATGCTATACAAAAACAAGAATGCAAAATAAGAAAGAAAATAACCAATTCATGAATTAAAAGAATAAAATATATCAAACATGCAAGAAATAACAATTAAAATTATAGATTATTGGAAAATAAATATCTAAAAGGTGAAATATAAACATGTTACTAAAAGATAAAAAAATGTTATAAAACATGCTGTAAATTAACACATAATCCACATCATCAATTTCAAGTATCCTATAAATAATTCGGTATTTCATGGTATATTTATTGAATATTAATAAATATGTTCCTATAATGATGCATGCATTGATACTTCAAATCCATACTGGGACAAGCGTAAATAATATAAATCGTATTAAATAGTAAAAATGAAAAATAATAAAAATTCTCAATGTGAAATCATAATCAACCGTAATAAAAAAAACATTTGAAAAAAATCACATCCACAACAACATGTACATTAATCAATATGTGGGTTGATCAAGACCTGGAATGGATATTTACCCGAAGAAAATGAATTCTCAGTATCCTGTATTGCAACCCAAAATTGTAAGAAAATGAAAAAAATCATTGATACAACTTTGAAATGTCCCAATGTGGATGACCACTAAACCGGTGGGGGGACTAGTCAACACATAGACTCATGTGTGTCTACCCATATTCTAGAAAATTCCAACTAGTAGTGAGGTTCTAATGGTGGTATGGTGGGGAGACTACGCCCTCAAGATAAGTGTATAACGTTGGTAGATTATTTATTTATCTATAAACCATAGTGTTAATAGAAATAATTTAGAAACAACATACAATAAATAAATATTATAACTTATGAAAATGGAAAAACACCTGTATAAAACTAACATTTATGAATCTACCTGTGTTTTTAGATAATAATTTAAGAAACATACAACAAAAGATATAAAAAATTAGAAAACGTAAAATAGAGACAGTAAAACTTCTATAATGATATTCTCCATGAACATATTAAGTATGAGCTCATCCATCTTATCATAACTCCTCCATAAAAGAATTATAGCACAAAAAAATAACCATAGACCCTTAACTGTTAACTACGGACATTTATTTGGGTACCCCAATTAAATAGTGGCCCAAAAAGTTTTTTATATATACTTAGTAGGCCACCAAAAATGAGGTCTATAGAATAATCTACATCATATATATAAAATAAAAAGTATTACAATAAATCAAAAGTAAAGCTTTAATGTGAATAAATAAATAAACATATAAGATCAGGTTCCTCATGGACACCTAGTTTGACCATTCTTTCTTCTTCATAGGCCATAAATTTATAAAACAAAAGTGATGTATACAAAGAGACAAGGGGTAGAAAATAATGTAAACTCTATGAAATAGGTGACACACGATGGACTGACCCAAATTATGTGATTTAGATTAATAAAAAAAATCCAATATTCAATAATTACACATAATTGGACTCTTCTATAAAAGATAAAATTAATTTTATATTGGAATCATCATGGACACATCCAAGTATACTCATGATAGGAAACATGGTTATTTCACTAAGAGATCCATAATGCTCAATAACGTCAGATTCTATCGAATGAGACCCATGGAAGGAATCACATGTATCACTCCTGACCTAACATTAGATGAAAACATTTGATCCTATATCTGTAATATCACATTGGGGACCATGTACCACCTATGGACAGCTAAAAAATCCTTCCAACAATCCTATTTATGCTGTGTTTCCTAGGGATATGGTATCCCTCGTATTCATGTAATAATAATTCTTGGTGATCACTTCGCGACATACCAGAATCACCATTAACATATACACAATATAACATGAATTAGATCACAATAATAATGAGTCCTTATATGGAATTCCATGAATGGAAACCCAATAATCACTCAAGGATTTCATGATAAATATAATCATTTGATTAAAAAACCTAGATGGGAATGTAGTGATCATGCCACAAAATATGAAAAAACACATTAAAAGTTCCTTTCAAATTTCATATTTCATTATAAAATTAAAAAAGGGAATACATGTAATTAAGACACATCAAATCTCAAAAAAAATCATTAAGTAAGACACAACACTCATTCATAATATAAAAGAATAGAAAAATTCTAAACAATAATGGTTATTGAAAACCCTCCCTCCATAAGTCCAAACAAGGAAGAATATATATATATACACATATATATCAAATTTTCAATTTGAAGATTAAAAACCACATTGAAGTTGTTTATTAAAAAAATTAAATTTTTATTAAAAAATTCATTTGGTACACTTAGGAAAAACCATGTACATCATAAGGAATAAATCATCCCACTACCACAATGGCTTTAAATAGGTGATGACTAAATTTGATAGTCATACAAACATATATAAATGAAAAAACCAAGGGGGTCTCTCCATCATAAGGAAGAAAAAATTCAATATACACTATTTATTGAACCTATCCAAAAAGTTGGTGGTTCAAGTTGAGTTCATGACCTCCAACAATACCAGAGGGATAAAAAATATCAAGGAATGCTAAAATATTTAATTCATGTAAATTTATTATTTTTAACATAACCTTTTTATGTATGGCACAATACACAGTTGATAAATTTTATATGTTGATAAATCATGAGTGGTAAATCTATATACCACATACGTTTAAACAATGGTTGAATTACAAGACCAATATTAAGGTTTGATTTAGTCCAGTTTGGGAGAAAATATAGAAACGGACATCCAAACTAATTATAAATTTGTAAGAGAGAGAGAGAGAGATTGTGGTCTAGGTTAGGAATTGGTGGAGGAATTTATAACCCATTGCATGAGCCTCATGTAGCTGGAGAAGAAGAATAAAAAGAATAAGAAGGGGTTTATAAGGTTCAATAGGGGAAAAAGTATAATTTTAACATAAAAACATGGTCACACATTTAGACCCCATAATTTCCTAAACCACAGAAAAACCAGCTGACTAATAGAATATTAACATAATCCAAATGAAAAAAGTTTTAGATCTTGATGACCATTTTTGAAAATCATTCACTACTACTATATTTATCATTTAATCACCTTTAAGTGTCTCATTGTTTTTACTAGCATGCTACTTGGTTTTAGAAAAATAGTGTTATTTACCAGTCCATCAAAAACATGAGTATTCGGGGGTATGTTTCTCCTAATATCAACGAACCACACATAGAATGTATCTAGATTCCAACCACATGAAAAAAATAACACATTATGTGTTACCATACATAGAATTCAATTCTGAAGCTCTGCCGACAAAAAGAAACATCCACTAAATGAAAAATTCTAAATTTTTTGGATTCTCATCTAGTCTAATTACCAATGCAACTACAATACAGTAATGTGGTATGTGATGAAACATAATTTCAAGATAGTTGTGGGTTCAAACCTAATGATATATCTGGATATAATGGGATTACAACTATCCTATGGGTTAAACATTATTAAAACCTATCCTGATAAAATTTTCAAAATTTGAGAATCATCCTCAAAAAATAATAAAATATTCAACACCAATTAAATTATTTAACCTCAATTTTTATCTCATAAAATTAATTTTAAATTGACAATATAAACAACTCATAATTATATAAAAAATAAATGTATCTAAAATATCATTTTTTGACAATATATTTCAGAAATTAAATCATTAAAACGGTTGTGTAAAAACCTAAACATATAGTCTTATATACCCATGATGATACCATTAACTCATAATATAATTTATATCAAAAAATACACATCTACAATGTTATCCGACCACTTCTCTAATACAAAATGTAACATCTCAGAAACCAAACATCCTGATTTAGAGCCAATAAAAAAAATTACTTTCATTGATATTTATATATGTGACCCATTGTTTTACCATACAAACATACTACATAAAATGAAGTATTGTATCACTTACATAAACAATGAACATTTAGGTTTAAAGTTTTAGATAAATTGAAAAAGTGTTACATATTATATAAAAAATAAAAAAAATGGTCTATAATAATATATACCACCTCTAAATATTTGTTCTCCTCTAGAATTATTCTTAGATATATACTACTTAAAACCAATATTTATATCTACGAAAAAGGTAACCAAATGAAAGGATGATATCAGATGTATCATAAGAGTAACCATAATATTAATCTTAGATTATGTTTTCATAAATCAACATAATGGTATATGAACATAAAATTTTAAAATTTTACCATGTGTATCAAAATTATAATGTTGGTTCCTGTAATAAATATTTGATGTTCAGAAGACTTGAATAATAAAATAATCAATTAACATAATCCATGATAGAAGAACAAATACATATAATTATGTCATTCACATAATAAAAGAAAATCCATAGGTAGCTACACCGTAAGGATGAGACATACCAACCCACCTAGTTAAAACCCTTTCCCCAATGTGGAATGTGATCACTCCCCAAACTATTATTCGATTCAAGGTTCCCTCCCAATAACATAATAAGGGACAAAGTTCTTTATTAAACAAATTTTACTCCCCATTCTAGAAGTAATTTTTAATGAGATATAAATCGTTAGAAAATGGATTTGATAGATACATAGGTCACACTTGTCGCATTGTTAAACCCATTCATACGTGTTCCACAAGAACATTAATCATTCAACATAACAAAATCACTAAAAAGAAATGTGTCTCATTATTATTTTAGTGTTTCATGACCTATTAAAATTTATTGAGTTTCGTAAACATCAATACTTTTTATAAATAAACTATCGAGATATATATTAATTATGGTATCCTTGTATAATACCCCTAGAAAATCATATGTAAAATTAAATAATGTTTTCTTGGATGGATTAATTTCATTAAAGATCTCTTCAAATAATTCTGGATGAAAATATTCTATCAATTTTGAATGAATTTTATAATGATACATAAATATGAAATAAAGAAAATTCTTTTAAAATAACTTTTTCTTATTATTTTAGAATATTTAAAATATTAATGAATCATAATGGTAGTAAAATCAAATCATTCCCTATAAGAAGTAAATCAATTTTTTTTTATTTTTTTAATGTAAACATCACAATGAACCGGATTTAGAAAATGAAAAAAATATTAAATTAATAAATAACTCAACATTAAAAATAATTGGAAATAATTTTTACACAAAAGTAAAAACGTTTTTAAAATAAATTTTCCAAAAAATAGGAATGAATGTGAAATATTCACCAATGGATACATAAATGAAAACAAACTTGAATAATTATCAGACAGTGAAATAAAACCTTAACACATTGGTAACATTGGAATCATAAACCCAATGATATAATTAAACATATATAGATACGTAAATACCCATAAATTCCAATTATTTTTAAAAAAAAATTAATTTATTGGTTTTATATGCACCACACAAAAGAAATATGTTTTTAATAAGGGTTCTACCCAAAAACAATTAAAGTGACACAAAAATACCTTATAAAGTTCTTATCATTGATGTATTTATTAATAAAATGAATAGATTATATGTATCAACTAGAAATATAAATGAATACGTTCAAATAAATAAATAATATAATTTATATTTATTTAACACTTATCATATCATGGAATTATAAATGTTGTATAACTTTAAGCTAATAGATGGAAATTAAGTTAATAAATCTATCACCTAATGTCCAAATTGTCACATATTATATATATATTAATGAATAATAAAAATTGGATAATTGTTTACATGAATGATATCCTTATTTAAGTTTAATATTGATTTTATATCACTTATTATCAACTTATTACAATTACATAATTATTTATGTTCACATCAAGTGTTTTGATGATAATCGATACATGAGTATAAATTGAATTTGTTATGATTTTTGTTGTAAAATTGGTAATTATTTTATTATTTATAGATTAATATTCATTAAAAAATATTAATATTTAAAACTAAATTATAATTTTAGGTAAATTAATCATGTATATGTCTGAAATATGAACTATATTATAATTATGGCTTCTACAGGTCATACATAGACGTGAGTAACAATTATATATTTCAACAACAATAATGAAAATAAGATAAGTATTATTTTATACTCTAATAATTATAATAAAATTGTAGATACCATATTAATAATTTATAATCACTTATATATATAATCCTTGTTATGTGGTAATGAAATATGAATCACATTGCTTCGTAGAAGTGGCAACCCACACATTTGGGAAAACAGTGTTATCATATTTAAATTCTTGAATTGTTACAACAGAAGTTATATTTTATATTTTAATAATGATTATTATTTCAATAATATGATATAGTAAACTTAATTCCATAATTAAAAGAAATCATTATGGACTGTGATGGTAAATGGATGATATCATTTCGTGAGGCAATTGTCTACTATAAAAATGAACTATGAATAATATTCCCATTTGATAGAAGTGTAGACGAATATAGGTCACAAAACTAGGATAACAATATAAAACTATATTTATATTACTATATTTATTACATTACAATGGTTTATCATGGTTTTATGGATTTTTAAGAATAAAAAAACATAAACAATCGAGAAAAAATGATAACCCTTCTTTAGACAATCTCATTTGCTTCACAACCTAAAAATACTATGGATACTATTCTTCCTAAATAGATAAATATTATATATTTGAAATGATTCTAGGGAGATATTTTCACCATGTTTTCTTGATCTATAATTTTTTATAATTATTCTTAATTTTAAAGATGAGGATCCCATTTATAATAGCAGGGAGGGGAACTCTTGGAATTTCTCAATGTATTAAATTAATGTAAATTATTTTTCATTTTAAAATGGCTTAGAGGTTTTTTATATATAATATAATATGAGTATGGGCATAAATACCCATATTCAAAATTAAACTTTTTATAACAAAATTTAGACACATATCATTTAGATTTTACACATATTTTATGCTTTCATATCTTATCATAACATCATGGATTGTTATTGTTTGAGTGTTAATATAGTTAGAATAAATTTACAATATTCTCTTAAATGGATCATGGATGAAATATAAATATTATACTTATAATTTTCCCAAAATTAAATTTTTTATAATTTTTAAATAATTCAAAAAAATATTATTTCCAATTAAATAATCCAAATGTTAATTGTAAGTACTATTCCTTATATGGACATTAATAATATCTTGATAAAATGTATAATTAGAAAAAAATTACGACATCCATTAAATATCATTTTTTATTTTATATTATTTATCACATTTATTAACCCAAATTAAAATTATTTTAATAATTGTAATAAAAGTTATTTTATTTTTCAATTAATGGAATAATGACTAAAGTAGTGTTGTATATGTATTAAAGTTAATTATTTACTAAATAAAATTAAAGATAAATTTTCATGATTAATATAATTATATTATATCTCAAGTTTCAATTTATAGTTTAATATTTATTCTAGTTTACACAATATCAAAAATATTTTAGTTATTAAAAATTTTAGGGATACATCATTTAGTTCTTTAAATTAATATTTTATTAAAAAAATAATCACATAAAAAAGGAATAAAATGCCATATAATTTATCAATGAATTATTATAGGATAATATTATTCATCAAAAAATATTCAGTCATGTGTATGTGTCATTTTTTAGACCTTGTCATATTATTTTTACCATAAATAACATGATTTACCTTTTCCAATGGTAAAAACATTACCAAGGATAATATTTATATTATAAAAATAAGGGACCTAGTTAATAAATCTATATATTATGATTCCATATAATAAATTATTTTTTAAAAAATTATCAAACAGAATTTATAGTCATGAATTTGATATTAATCATGCAAAACATAATGAAAAGAAGTTATTCATAATATTTCTTTTTTTTAATATTAAATGTTTTTATATGAAATAAAATTAAATAAAATTAAAAAAAACATAATTTAATATTATATTTACCAACTTGTTGTTTAAAAATAATCTAAAACAATATTTTATCTTTTAAATATTTGAAAATATAATTTTTCATAAAAATTGGAATTTTTCACTAGCCATTTAAGAATCAATCTTTAAAAAAAATCAAAATTACATAATTATAAAATATCGATATGGTTATTTCAAAAATGATGTTAATTTTAAAAAATCAAATTTCCAAATGTTATATAGATTTTTTATAAGAACATTAAAATCATTTTTTATGAATTTTTTTGGATATATAAATGTATTTCTGAAAAAATATGTGCTTATTTTAAAATCATTTACCAATATATATACATTTAGTAAGAAATCAGTATTTATTTTGTAAATAATTTATTCAATTTTAAATGTTCTGTACTCTATGGTCTCACATATTTGGGATATTACTACAAGGATCCAATATCATTACCTTTGTCTATTGTATATGAGATTGGGATGTCACTCTCTTCAAACCACCTATCCATGTGCGACATAGATGGGTCGGTCCTTGATATTTAAATAATATAATTGATTACTATATTGAATAATTATCACAAAAATCATAAAATTAATTATTTATATATTTAAATAATTGATAAAATACATTTCTCTAATCAAATATTTCTCCCTCTTATTATTATAACTTTAATAATCCATTAATATCTTATCAACATAATGAGTTTATCCATCAGTTCTAAAACATTTATAAATTTATTGTCAATTAAAATGTGGAAATACCAATACATAATAATTGAAAAATATTTTAAATTCAATGTTTAAGTAATAGTTCATTAATATCTTTATTTCATTCCCTATTGTTTACAAACATTTATTTTTATTATGATGGTGGACACTACTTCTAAAACATTCTATAAAATTTTATTCACCAAGATAAATTACCTGATCCAACTGTGAGAGATTTTTTTCCAATATCAAGCGACAAAATAAACTATCTCTATATAACTATATTAAACATTTATATTTAAATGATATATATTTTATTCATCTATTTAATGATCAATTTTTATTATAAAATCTAAAAAATCCCAAATATTTCAACATTTATAGTAGTGTTATGAAGTAATGTAATCAAACCATTTTCCATATTAATTGATTTTAAAAAAACACAAATAATAAATAATTTATTAATGTATATATGAATATAATAATTCATGTTACATAATTAATAATTAATTATTATTATATCACACCAATACTTTTAAATATGAAAACATAAAAAAAATAATAACTATAAAAAAATTAGTAAAAATATATTATACCTAGAATAAAAGTCATATGATTAAAAATGTGATAAAATATAATATTAATAAATAATACTATCATACATTATATGTAAAATTAAGTTATATTATTTTAAAAAAATTTATTACTAGAAAATTTATAATAACTAGTCGATTGTTTTGGTTAAATACAACCACCACACCCTTATGAATGAGAAAGTTTTGGTATTCAAATATATAAATTACTATGTTTATAAATTTTTTAATGAAATGTTTTAATATATCCTTGTTTTGATAAATCAAAATTACTATAGTAAATGGATATGTTCACAATAAATTCTATTCACATGGTGTGCTAATCGGATTCGAAAAACACTTCTAGTTGTTTATTGAAAGTCCTGAATAATCATCATATATATAACATTATTAATATAATGAATTTAATATTATTTTATAATGTATTCAACAATTTATTTGTAAATCTCATTGAAGGTTTAATAAATACAAGAATCAATGAAAAAAATATTGGTTCAAAATATAAAGAGTGAATCAAGGAAAAAGGAAAGAGAAAATCACTAAATCAAATAGAAAAAACAATTCTCATACTTTAATTATTATGCAAGTAAAATCATATAAATTATTATGATACATATTTTTACACATTAATAAATATATTAGTTGAAAATAATAATGATTTTTATTAAATATCCCATACGAAATAAGATATTCTATGTGATTCATAAATTTTTTATATTATTTATTAATGTCAAATTTTATACTTGTAAGAGTAATGATTTTTTTAGAGAATACGCTCCATTGAAGTTTTTTATATAGTAAATAGATATATTATTAATTTATATATATTTGTATATAAGAAAATAAATTAATTTTTATCATTTTATTATAATATTATATTAAAAGAAATATTTTTTTTCTATTAGAATTCATTATATAGTAAAATTTATAAATGAGGCCCTTAATTAATCAATGAAAGTGGATGAAAGTGAAAAAATATTTTATTCTATTATATCAGTTTTTTTAAATGAATTAATATTTTAGTATACTCTCTTTGTCAATGTTTTATAAATCAAAATGATTCTTCCATTATTATGTCAAATAATATTTTTTACTAATTTGTCTACATTATATATTGAAGGGTTTTTTTACATACCCATTATTATTGTTTCAGAGGCCTAGATAATTTTTTGTTTGATAATTTATCTGAAATGGTTTGAATATAAATTATAATTTTTTGAGATTCATATATCATCAATGAAAAAATTAATTATTCCTTATATAGTCTCTAGATGATATATAAATTTTTAATAATGATATCTATAGGTTACCCAACATGAGAGTATTTATGTATAAAAATGATATAGATTTATTTGATTTTTATTCTACATATTTTTATCATTGATTTTTTGGGGATTTTATGTTACTGTGTCTACTTGATCTATATAGATAAGTTATGATACCCACTCTTTGTTTTAATATTGTACCATATATTTAGTTATTGAAATAAATGGGTTTTTACTGACATATTGGGAAAATAATCATCTTGAAGTGTTCATTATGGCCACTATTATTCAGGATATAAAATTACCTAAACATTGACCATGTTATAAGTCACCATAGATTCACTAATGGAGAGATGTATTCATGATTAACATTTTTGAGATTTTATATTCCATTGGAAATTATAATGTGTAGTTAATTAATTGAGAAATATTGGAAATTAGAAGCATAAATTAGAGGTTCTTATTGACTAGACATTGAAAAATTAATTATATATGATTCAAATATAAAATAAGAAAATGGATATATATATATATATAATAATATATTTATCATTAAATTACATTAGGGACAAAGATATTGGTGGGTATGAAATTGTAAACTAGGGGAAATATCGTGGCTCGACCTTATCATTAATATTATAGGTGCTATTCATTATAAAAATATGCATTATTAATATAATAATTCGTGTGGATATTTTAATTCATATAATAAAATTAAATTATTTTTTGGGTAAAGTTATATTAATTTTATTTACCAAATTTCCTACTTTATAACTATATTTTTAGAAGAGAATAACCATTCAATACATCTATTTCCCATTTTTTATGTGTTATTAATAAATCAATGTAAATGAGAAATGTTTTGAAAATTTCATGACAATCTAACTTTATGGATTATTCGAACAAGAATACTGGTAGTATATCTTTTTAACAAAACCGTATTTTGATTATTTGAATATTTCAACCTCCTCAATACTGATATATTTGAATGAGTAAATAAATATAATATGAACTACAGTTTTTTAACAAAATTTAGTTATATAATTTAATATAAATAATTAATACTTTAAAAATGTAAATTTTAATGAAGGGTATTATGCCGGACTCAAATTATATTTAACATAATTCATAAATAAATAAATAAAAATTTAAATAAAATCATTTTATATTAAAAATAATTTTATGTTAAACATTATGCACCATTAATATATAAATTATCTTTTTTTATCATTAAAAATATTAATATAATTACTTATCTAAATTTATAATTTTATAAAATTCATTTAAGGATTATATGGCCACTGGTGATGAAAAATTATTTATATGATTGATTATAATAATGTATTGAGGGTGAATCATAAATCATGTTATCTAGTGTTTCTATAAGAATATAAAAAATATTGTAAAAAACATTTTACAAATATCCATGATATAAATATTGTAATTTAAGAAATATATGGGGTATAATTAAAATTTATTGCATATTTAAAATTCAATCAATAAATTATAAAATATGTGTTAAAAATGAAAAAAAATATTGAATTAAAAAATGTTAAAAATTCTGTAACTAATAATCCATATTGTTTTGGAGGAGGTGATAGAGGGAGGGGAAGAGTTCATGAATATAATTATGAATAGTTGATACATGGATAATGATGTGTAGTTACTAAATAAATGGATAATAGTGATGAGGTTGATTTATAGTGATCAACAATGAGGGGGATTGAAAATAAGGGGGTATGGGGATGGTTTAGGATTTGGTGATGAGGTTCTTATGTATGGTGACAGGGAGGGTATGTAACATCTAAACCCTTCATTATTGGCTTGAGAATGTAGTGAGATGATACCTGGCCTTAGGAGATGTTCACAAGGAATGGAAGGATGTAAATTAATTTTGTGGGTTTCAAGAACATCTGGGGAATTATTTTCTCATAGAATGAAAGAAACAACCCAATCGAGTCATAACGAACAAAACTACATTAGGCATATCAATAATTTATACATCACTACATAAACAAAGACCATTACAACCAAGCCATAAGAATTTATAATCAGAGTACTAAAAAGAAGTATAAAAAACCAAAAACCAAGAATCAATTACACAATTCCACAACTCAATTCCAATCTCTGTGATCCAAGCACCAAAAAACCATCCAAACATTTGGATAAACCACTAGAAAAAGGTGATGATTTTCCAATACCTGTGTCCCATAAAATTTATTATTAAAAAGTAGTAATTTCTCTAATTAGAGGGTATGTACAAACCATTAGTGGGTTTTCCCTAAATTACTTCCCTAAACATGCTACTAGGATAAAACTATTTGAATATTTATATAAAAAATTTTATACAAACATTAAATAGTGGATCAGTTTCAATAAAAAAAGACACCCTTATAGAACAATTTTCACCAAAATCTCTACAATGCAACAAAAGCTCAAGAAATTTTACCTAATCCATTTACCATCACAATTGAGCATAAGAATTTATACCTTTTATAAAAAACACAAACAATGAATAATTACTATGTTTCAAAAATCCTAATGTGTAAACAATCATAGTGGAACTTCCTATCCATCACTGTTACTATTTTATAAATCTGGTTTTACTACATGACCATGTTTCCTTGACGGAGTCTCTTCTATTCACTTTCCATCCCAATTTAATAATGGTAATCCCAACCAACTTATCATCATCCAAACACTACAAAAACTGTTAAAGCTAACAAAGAAGAATGAATCACGCTATGGAAATAACATTATGCTAAAAACTATTTCATTACAAAAAAAATACCTTATAAAATCATCCATGCCCCAATATGTTAAAATAATTAAACCCCCTTTTATTGAAACCATTCACAAAAATTATTTTTATATTTCAATCCATGAAACCCATTTTAATATCAAAATAATAAAATATAACATCCAAGAACCATCCATTGAAGTGAACCATTTTCTCTAAAAGATACACTTTATCACTAAAATTATCTTCCAACAAACTTTTCGCATCATAATCTCAATTAATTTAAAAAAAACAATTAATTGAAATAAATATGTCTGGTTCTAGCAGTGTCGAGTCAATATAAAAGCCACCTACCTTAGGGTTGTTGTGAAATTAACCCACTTCACAATCGAAAAAGGAATGCGAGTGAAAAATTACCAACACCACCATAAAACCCCTTTCCTATCATCAATAAGAGAAAATAATAACACTTTAAGAAAAAACTATAGATCAACATGCAATGGGTGTAGATATATAAAATAGAGGGATATGGAGTGTTAGATATATGGAATACCTATAAATAAACATGAGTATAGACTTACTGGTAGAGAATCACCTTCACTACAACATGAAAAACATTATAATCACTTATGGAATTTGTGTATGATCTCCTCTTATGCTTGAGTGAAAAAACTCCCATGTGAGGCTCAAGATGGAGGATGAATGGAGGGTTTAGGGAAAATATGGACATAACATGGAGTTAAAAAGACTATAATTAAATTACATGAATCATTATATCGTAGGGTTAGGTTATACATTTACATGTTTCTACATCAAAGGGATCCATGCACGACCTCCTCACATAGTTAGACAAATCATGCGCAAACCGTGTGAAGTCCCACTATCTAATTTTACATAGTTACCTAGGTTAGTTGCACAGTTTCCCCTAAACACTATCACATCATACACCATTAAAAAAAGTCCCAATGTTTCTCAACCCCCACCCCAGCTCTCCCAATCAATATAAAACACTACCCAACCACCTTAAGAACATAAAAAAACAATAATGGTAACTTACCTTAAACAAGTGGCACTATAGGGAAGCTGATGTGGAGGGATGGAAGAAATTAGTGAGAAATATATTGATTGTGTCAAAAGATAGGGTATTAAAAGGTCATATAAAATTTTTTATTCATTTAAATCATATATAATTAAAAAAATTAAGTCATTTATTTAAATTCACCATTATATAAAATAGTTATTAGTGTTTTTATGTGAAATAATGAATAATAGAGAAACTATAATCATAATATTATTTAAAACTTTTTTCAAGAAAGGATAATAAAAAATATTTATATATATATATATTTAAATTGATTGAATAAAATAATAAATTAATTACATTTCAAATACATATATGTTATTAGGATGAATGCAAATTTTAAATGAATCATTTTGTTTGAAAAATTATTTACTAAAAACTTTTCAACTATTTTTGAAATTAAACTACAAGATACATCAATTAATTCATTGATTTTGAAGTCATATATAATTATGAAATAATAAAAATTTCTATGTTGTTAAAAATACCCATACAAATTGAATATGTTTTTTATATAACAGAAATACCAAATATAGACACTCAATAATGTTTCCATACTCCTCCATGTATAATTGAAAATTTTATACAATGAAAAGTTTATGTAGACCTCATAATTCATTCATTAAGTAAAATAACTAGGATTTTAAATAAAAAAAAGAAACATTATTAGAGTTTCCAATTATTTTTTTCTCTATATATCTAACCATGTTGTTATTTTTCAATCAATACAGTGATATAAATTTTCAGTATAATTCCTAATTTAGTTATCCAACCCAATCAATGAAAATTATGTAAAATTTTAATGATCTAATTAAAAATATCATATAATCTCCAATAATTATTATAAAATAATTACCATTATAGATTAATACATAATATAAAATGATAATTATTCCTATTTTATTAATGAAACTAATCATATTGATTGTGTGAGAAGAGATTAAATTTCATCAGTCATATTGTATTAAAATAATGCATTCATATCCATTGATAAATACATTCAGGCTTCACATAGAAACATACATCCAATATATGAAAAACATCATTACATTGTCACTCATGATTGTATTTATGTAGAATATATAACATTTATTCATATGTATGACTGATTCGTATATATCTATTCAAGTCTATAATGGTTTTTCAATTATGTTTTTTCTTCACCAAGATTAATCTCAATGTAATGATTGATGATGGTAATGCAATTTATTTTAAATACAATATATTATTAGATGTGTTACCTATTTTAAATTAATTTATAAATTACTTTTAATAAATTTACTACCAAAAAATTATAACACCTTTAAAATTTAATCATATAAATTAATTATAAAAGATATGGATCCCACTATTAATGATCCACAATTATCTCTAAGTAGTAATTTAGTGTGAAATTTAATTTAATTATATCAGATATAACTCTATTAATTTTTAGTGAATTACACTCTATCCTATCAAATATATGGATATAATTTATCTATAATCTTATATTATACTATCAAATAGTGTTTCCTATGTAATTATTTCTCAAATATCATAGTATGGTTTAGTTATTTAACTCTTCTTGTTATCCATCTACCAAATTTATTATAAAAAATCATTGGGAACCATGATTTAGCAGGAATATACCCTAATGTATAATTGTGATAATGTCCTATTTATTATTTAGAAGGAATTAGATGTTTTAAATGTTTCATGGTGCCTTAAATTTCTCACCATAAAATTTTATATGTTACTTTTACTTTTATGAATGAATTTAATTAATTGGTTTTCATAAAAATTACATTCACAAAGTTAGTATTCTCAAATCATATTAATGCAATAAAAATTATAAAACATTTATCATATGTTAGTAAATAAATTTTATATACAACTTATATTTACACATATTTCAAAACATCTAATACAAATTGAACATGAAAATGATTGATGTATTTCCAAGAATAATATTAAACTATATATATCCCTAATAGTATACATGTAGTAATATTTTAACCCCCACATTTAATGATCCAATCTATGTTTTTAGGATATTTAGATATCTAACCCTGACATCCTCTACCAATGATTCATTACTCAAGAATAAAATCAAATTCATTATAATAATGATGCATAATATTTCAATAAATAATTAATTTCTTAGTTGAATATAATTACATAGTTTATAAAGTAAAGGTTGAATATAAGTAAATCAATTATCATTCCTAACATATAACACCATAAATGGATGTATGACAATTTGTATACATGGTTTAACATATTAACTTAATCATACATCCACTCATAATCTGCAATTCATATTCATGGATAATGTTTCAAAAAACAATAAAAATAAGAACTTCAATTAAATTGATGAATGATATATTCATTTAAGAAGAATTCTTATATAAATAAATTATGTTTAATTTATAGAAAATTCTATAAAAAAATATAAAATCATCAAATTTATATCCAATTTAATTCAATTTATTTTATCGTATATATATTTTTAGATTAATATATGATTTTAAATGGAATATAATCAATTTATATTTGACATCTCAATTTTGTATCTATAATTTCATGTGATTTTATATATTTTTTAGATAAATGTTATTAATTTAATAATATACAAATTCCTAATATAAAATTATTAGATATTCTAATGGGTGACTAATATTTGTAATAATATAGAGTAAATAATGAAATTTCAAGAAGCTAAAGGAACTTCACACCGAAACATTTAGTATTATAGCAGGGAAACATAAAATATCTATCATGAAAAAATTTATGATTGATGAAAATCATATAAATTAAACCATTCAAATAATTATTCTCTTGATGTCGGATTTATATGGGATTTTTTAAAGGTGTGAAACTGATGAAAAATATGAAACATAGGTTCTTGTATTAGAAAATGGAAATTCATGATTTGAACCATGTTATGTAAGGGTACCTGATTCAAGACGAAAAGGAAATTCAAGAAAAATAAAAAAAAACAAAGAATGATTATACATATTATAGATTCAAAGAAATTATATTCTCTAAAATATTCCCATCTGATCCAGATATTAATGGATTAATGTATCATTAAAAGGAGACTTGCATGTTAAACCCATAATGACTAATTAACGACATTTTTCCAATGAAATACTTGGATGAAATCTAGGGTATTAAATAAATTTTTCTATCCTATAAAATTATAATAATTCATGGTTCATTTATTTGATCATAGGAGGATTTTCATAGGGTTCTTACCCATAGTTTGATCATTGTAGTTAATTTTTATTATTTTCTTTTATTATGTATAATGTGAACTGTGATTATAAGTTGATTATATTAATGATTTATATCATTAATTACATTTTTATTATTTATATTAAATTCTATTTCTTTCAATTGTGAGTTTAATAATTATTAGATATCACCCAAATATGGCACGATAAATCAATAGGAGTGGAAATTATCTTTAAAGGGATATGTGTACCCATATCTCATGATTTATCTTCACCTAAAAATTAATTTTATTTTTAGTATAGATATTTGTTTAAATTAATTACTATATTTCTTATACAATATTTTATCATCCAATTCCATTGGTGAATGAGGACCATTAATGTCGATATAATATACTCATAAACATTATATTAGATTATTCTTCTATATATATAATATATAATTTATGATTTCTAGTTATTTGTTTCATCAAACTAGGTGTATTGAGATTTTAGGATAGTTTGGAAGGAACTAACAAGGTTTATATTAAGAATACATATGATTTTTCATCTATCAGATGTAATTTCCCTATGATTTTGGCAAAATTAATTTATATATTAATATTGACCCTTAAACCGATTAGTACTCTATTTTTTATTTTAGTTTTTTTATCTTTTTTAATTAAATAAATCAAGATATGTAGAATAAATTTTGATATTTCATGAGTTGTAATTTATTAAATATTCTATTTATATAATCAATTCGTTCTACGGGGGGTGGTGGGTTAACCCTTTGTTTCACCTATGTTATTTTTTGGTAACTAGTGTTGTTTTGGGACTTTATAAATTACTAATGTGATTATTGTAGACGATTTAATGAAATACTTTATACATGTCAAATTTTTTTACCATTTATAGGGAGTATATAAATTTATTAGAGGATAGAAGACAAACTTTGTGTATCAAAAACTTTTAATTTATGATTTATGTTATCTAATATGAGTTAAAATATATTTAATTTTTTAATTTATAATTTTTAAACCCTTTGTAGTTTTTTTAATTATGCATGATGGATTATTTTTAAAATAAATATCATCCTTCACTACTGCAGTAGTACATTGAATATCAAGTATTGTTTACAATATAGGTATAATTAAATTTAAATGGCTGGTTATAGTGTAACTAAAAAATTATTACCAATCCAACATAGGTTTTCTTAATTAAAATCAAAGATACTAAGTTGAGTACTAGGCCACTAGAATTGATCAAGAAGACCCTTAATTCCAGCAATCTCAAGAGAAAAAATTAGAAGAAATACTAATCAAATTTCTCACAAACTTCATTGATGTTATGTATTGGTGGTTCAATAAACAAGAAGCTCAACTCATAGAACATTAGGAACTAAAAACTCACATTTCTCAGTTTATTTAAAATTTATTTTAAATTTTATTAAACATAACTATTTAGTTATAATATATGTATTTAGTTTATTTAAGAATAAGATAGGAATTTTTTAATGAAGCTAATGTTTTTGAAGAAATAAATGAGGAAATTTTGGATAATGATATAAATGAGGAATTTTTTGAGCATGTATTAATTTTTAATGTTGATGGACAGGTTTTATCTTAAGAAGAATAATCAGAACTCAAGGAATCCCATATAGAAATTAAAAATATGATTATAAAAAATGATAATACCTTTTGAAACTAAAAAAAAAGAATCAAACATGATATAAATCACTAGTAGGATTATTGATGATTAATTATAGTAGTAGGATAATGTATTATAGTCTGCAGAGTCAATGGAGGAAGATAAAGTAAATTAAGAGGACAATAAACATACATGAATCATATTTATTAGAATTATGGGGAGAGAGGATTAATGGGACACCATCCAATAATTTCAATTATAATAATACAAAAATTTATACATAATATAATAAATCATTCTATAATTTTTTCTTCCTGATGAGGTGAATAAAAAACTAATGGAGTCTGAGAACTAAAAAACCTAGAAAGGTTTTTATTTCATAATATTTTTATTTATCATTTCCTAAATATTAAATAATCCACAAGTAATAATCAAGAAAACTCAATGAAAAAGGTATAAAAAATTTCCCCAGATGTATAATAGAGTTTTAAGTGGAAAAATACATCACTTCTAGCTCAATATAAATATGTAATTTTCTATAAAAGTTAAATGGTCTCACTATTGACGTTAAATAAGTGTTATTAGGAGGCAACATTAAATGTTTAACTATATTATAGGACATAGATATATATTTTCTAGCTTATGTTAATATCTTTACCCAATGTTAATCCCATTATTAGTTTAATACAACAATGTTATGTTTATAAAGGTACTGTAAATTCAATGATAAAATTTACTTTTTTAGCTCATTGAAGAATAAAATATGAATCATGATAAGAAAATATAGATCCATCTCTTGTTATGAACTCTATTCACATTGTAAAATCTATAAGATACAAATTCTGAATTTGATTTACATGATAAAAAATATTCCTGAAGAGCATGAGAAACGCATTTAAAACAATCAATAGAATGTGATTACTATTTTAAATATTTATATTTTTATATCCCTAGTTTCATTCCACCACATGATTTAAAAAAAAGAATAAAAAATTTCATCAACTAAAATGCATTACAGTATCCCATTTATTATTTTTTTATTCCAAAATAAGAGACATCATTAAGAAAGATTATTTTTTATCTTATGAGAAAATTTAATTTATCATGAACATAAAAGAATGATACACAAATAAACATTGAAAAATTTACCTCATTATATAAATTTATAATTTCTTGAGAATTATTTCTGGTTTGATTTAATTTCTTGAAATATATTCCATAATGTATACATTGTGTAAATTTAGGTTGTATATTCATTTGATGACATTATTTACCATTTATATGATCACATTCAAGTGTGGATTATAGAAAAAAATATTTTTTATTTTTCTATGCATGTTTATTATGTGATGCATTAGAACTATTTACCTACTAAAACATGAATTAATATTTTATAAAATATAAAACTCAATAAATTCATTTCTAAAATAATTGAGAATATTTTTTAATAGTCCCTTTATCATTGATATCCACCTATACATATATATCATTAACAACTAGAAGAATCCATGTATAATCTTATGAGCATTAGTCCATCATTTATTCCATTATTATCCTCTGTGTTACATCACTAATTTTTCATGATATCCCATTAAATGTATTTGGGGGCGGGTTTGTTCATGTGGGATAATGGATGTGGTATCATTAGAGGAGACAACAAGATGCTTCCACTACATGTTTTGGAATGTTTCACATTTATATTAATTATTTCATAATTTATCTCAATTGATGAAAGAAAGAAAAAATAAATAATGAAAATTAAAAATAAAAACAATGGTGTTTGTCTTTAGTTAATCAAAAAGTTCCATTACCAAACAATTGATTTTTATAATTTATGGTTAGGTGGTGGATATGGGGATAATTATAATCATGACTTTTGATGATTGTGGTAATAAAATATACAAAAGAAGATTCGATGAACTAAAATGATTAATTGTGAAATATTAAACATAAAGTATGAAAAAACAAGGATTTACATAGTGATATAATGTGAGGGGAACCAAAAAATCCCTAAAGGTGTGCTAATATTAATATTTAAAATTCATTTCTATACAGAGTTGGATAGGCACTCAGGATCACCACAATCAAAGAAAATCATAATTTAGAAATAAATAATATCTAGAAATGAGTTAAGAACATGTATCTGAATAATTTTTAAAATAATCATCACCATAGTAAATTAAAAGGATACCTTTTCCTGATAGAATATAATAAATGAAGATAAAAATTAAAAATTGATTTTTAAAAAAAAATTAAAAATATGAATTTTTTTATGCATTTTGAATAGGCTCTAACAGACATTCTAATATATAATTTTCATTTGAAATTCTTTAGCACTAACAAAATCTATATTTATAATATTGGCACCATTACACAAATATGATAGTGTTTTATGTGGTTTCAAAGGAACTACCTAGAATGTAATAGAATTCAAAATGTTTTTATAATCATATAATTATTGGAGATAATAAATTTTATATATCATTATGTGACATAGGTGTAAAACTAACTATCACACCATACACTATTTTCAAGATACTATGATTATGTATGGTTTAACCCATTTTATTTTAACTTCAATTGGAATATTCAAATGTGATATATCCCCAAGGGATCATCAAATATATTCAGATCAGTGAAGAAAATTTATATTTCTCATTGAATTCTAAGTGTAGTTTTTAGATGGTAAAAATATCCCACTCATTCTTGGGAATCCATTTTATTCCATTGGTCATCAAAAAATAGATGTAATAGTTGGATAACTATATTTTAATTTCTGTTGTGAACATTGGAGCTTCAACAGCCATCAGAAAATTATGATTTGTGATTTAATAGAAGGAAATGTGTTTTTGGATGTCAAAATATGAAATATTAATGTTATGTTGATGTTTATTAATAACACCTGGTATATAATTTCTTTTAAAAGGATTCATAATATAGAATCCCCTTTAAAGGAATGGGAAACTAAGAGGTCAGACCAGTGACACTCGAAGAGACTCTTACCTTACAATGTTTAAAAGATGAAAAAAGATATTGATGGCATGTGGTCTTCAATTAAGTTATTATGAATTAACAATCGAACGGTTAATATACATGATGGAAATAATGATATTTATACCATCATGAAGAAATAATATATTAATATACGGA
The DNA here is from genome assembly GCA_963277665.1 of Viscum album. Taxonomy (NCBI): domain Eukaryota; kingdom Viridiplantae; phylum Streptophyta; class Magnoliopsida; order Santalales; family Viscaceae; genus Viscum; species Viscum album. The sequence continues at coordinate 1,299,103,277 of OY728161.1, forward strand.
AGAAAATTAGAAACCTATGTAGATATGTTACAACATAGAACATTTATAGACCCTGGATAGGTAAAATATTAGTAATAATCCATTATTCTAGGGTCATGATTATGGAAGTAGTTCGATTCAATGACATTAATCAAAATATCTTCCCGAAGAAAACATCATTTTTTAGAGTTTTAAATTTATTTTCATCATTTTGAGGTGAAAAAGAAGTGACATAATAATATTTCAATTCTTCATTGATAATGGTCTATTTGTTCACCTATTTTTTAAATTTTATAATTCTATAAAGACCATATGAAGTGGAATTATAAGGAAGATTCATGACTAATACAACATGTAAACACCATTCACATTGTGAAAACAAGAGAATTCATGTCATGAAACTCATTCACGTCAACTAGTTGGTTAAATAAAAACATACGCAGCTAACACTGATGCATCATTAAAAATGGGATTAATATTTTAAATTAATATTTTTTATAATTTTTTATATAAATTAAATTTTCAAAAATATATTAAAATATTAAATTTTTCACATATTTCATTTTTATTGTATCAACATAAACTTATTTGGACAATTATAATGATATTAATTTTTTTTAATAAATGTAAATTAAATGTTTTAGAAATTATTGATAGAGATTATCATGTGGTTTCAAATATTAAAAATCATGATTTATTGTACATTTTAAATCATGTAAACGAAATTTTTATGAAATTTTTTCATGATTTTAATTTTGGATATATGAATTAAATTGTTCAATAATTATTATACATTTTCAGGAATATTGGTTCAAATACTTTATTATCATTCCTAAAACATCCTCTAATCCTATCATTTCCTATTATTTGTAATTTAAATTTCTTATGGGACTCATGAATATTCACTTATATAATTTATTTATCAACTTATTAATAGTATATGTGAATACAATCAATTTTAATATGATCAAAGTATCTTTTTAACCCTATATCTATAATTCCACCTGAAATTAATCCTTTTTATACCTGTAGAATCCTTGAACATACTAGTTTGTAAATGAGACAAGTTTTTATCCTATCTCATCCACTACTTCATTAATATAAATATATTTCCTGATAACATAATGAATAATTATGGGGAAGTGGTAAAACGTAGAGGAATAAAGTATTATAGGGATTTTATTAGGATTTAGGTAAAGACCATGGTATTTTTCATTATATATTATCATCATTCACTTCTCTTGATAATATTTATATTATTTTGATTTTTTTATTGAGAAGATAATAAATAAACATTATGGGATAGGGGGTATTTTGTTCATTTGTGGTTTTTAGTGAATATTTTTATTTTTAATAACAACAACATTTGATTAAATGAATGAAAATAAATTAATTAATAGTTTTATAAAATTATTATGATTTAACTTATTACTAACCCACATGAATCATGAGGGGAGATGAAATATATAAGAGATATTTTTATTCAACATATCTATTAATTTCATGAACTAAATTTTATAGACAAACAATATTTGGAGATTTCATTATAGTAAATCATTAACATACCTTCCCTAATCCATGGATTCATTTAAAACTTACTAAATTCCCCCATGATTAAATGTGATTCATTCCCAGAGATTAGGGATATTATAGATTCTTATCCTGGATATGGTAAGTGACATTTTCATGAATTATTTTATGAACTCTATTTTCAATTATACCATGATGATTAGAATAGGAATTCATGTTATTAAAATTTCCAAGGGTATGAATAATAATTAATGCATATACACATAAAATATAGTTTATATTTTGGTGGATTTAATTTTTTAAAATCATTTGAAAAAATAATCAAAAACTGAGCACTATTACAACTTCAATATGAATTCCCATGATGATTGATTCTGACGGAACACTTTTGGAGGACAAAACATAAGATGAAGAATGAAATTAGTCTTCCATAGATAGAATAACACAATTCATGTCATGAAAAAAATACTCTTCGTGAATAATTACAAAGAGTGAATTGAAGTTTTAGAATTAGTGAATAAAAATAAAAAAATTGATACTTTTATGACATTAAATAACATTCTCACAATGACAGTTTGTAGATTTTCCAAGATATGAATGATTATTGTGAATTGTTATAAAACAACCAAATAACAGTCTAGAGTGACCAATGAGATGTGGGAAAGTTCCCATGTTTTATTATAGACCATATTAATTGAAAAAAATGAATCTCAATACCTATGATGTTGTAAAAATAGATGTGTATGTTTTGATATCCATAATGGGGTTTGGAGACCAAATCATGGTTTCACAATCTGTATGTTATATGGTCCTCGACCACAATTCACTATCTCATTTTTCATGATTTATTTCTGTTTTAGTTTTTATCATTACTCGCTCTTCAATATTTTGAGAGGGTAAATCCATAATAATTTGATGGTAATATAGATGAAGGGGGACATGTTGTTAGATTTTTTTTCATAGTTTTTGTTCTTTTATTTGGGTGGCTGAAATTTTGAATAAAAATCCAATATATTTCATTTCATTTTATCATAATCATTAATATTTTAATAAGAAATGTTATTTGAATATCTCAATTTATTATCCCAATGATTCATTACTATTTTATAGGTTTTTTTAATCAGTTTTAAAAATATTATCAAGAAAAACTCGATTATGAAACTACCCATATTACCTTACAATTGGAAATATAGAATATTTATTGCGAATGTTGGAACCATGTTTGATGGATATGTTTTTGGTCATAAGAACATTTTATTCATGAGTGTTGTCTTTGGTTGTCAAAAAAGAATAAATCAATTAACATTGTAAAATATATTGTTAAATATGAATATGATTTTACTATTTTTATTTCACAAATATCATATGTTTTTTAAGAGAACATTAGATGCATGAATTATTAGAGAACGAGGGAGAAAAGTTGTTACCAATCATATTATTGATTGATTGGAATGAAATATGTTGTTGTATGACTGGGAAGATATAATAATTTTATTTGAAAATATGATGATGATAATAGTTATTAATCAAAAAATATATAAAATGACACAAATGGATTGTGATTATAAAATATTATTTTCAAATAAGCCAAATAATAGTGAAGCAGCATGGGTGTTCATTCAAAATAAGATATTTTAGATGGAATCATTTTCTAATATATTAAAAAATTTAGGGCCTCAAAATCATGAATTTTTTCTATGGTAAAGGATTGAATTTTCACAAATAAGTGTGGAAATCATATTTCTCAAACCACCTGGGAGGTATGTAGAGAAAAAGTAAAATCTGAAATCGATTCTGGAATGTAGCACTATGTGGACCCTGAAGCTTGGTATGTGAACCACATAAGAGAAATATTTTTTTTGGGGGATTATAGTTTATGAAAGGATTCTCATTTGAGGAAAAAAATTTCTATTATTGAATGCAGTCAATGATCCATTTATTGATGGAATTATAAACCTCAATGAAAGAAAGGTAGTATGTATTCAATGTATGGGAAATAGCTCGCGAAAAAAGTATAGTCTGTGGAGAAGTATATACCACATTGAAGTTTTTGTGGAATCATATTTGAGAAAAATATAGAGTTATTTGCATATATAAATTACCCTAATTACTAAAATAAGGTTGAGATATTTTCATAAGAAAAAATCATTGATATGTGGAAGTATTCAGTGATGTCTGAAGTCTTCATGGAGCAGGATCCCGTGAAAGAAATAGATCACATCGATGACTTTCCTTGGAGGTGGATAGAGTTCATGGATCATTATTTCCACATATGAGATACTACATGTAAAGAGATTATGGATTTAGTATTCATGGATTTATTAAATATAAAGTAAAATGGTATGTGAGGTATTTGATACCCCTGATGTAAAAGTAGTTTTTGGAGTAGGGGAAGTATGTTGAGCATCAGCAGTACACAATGAATTGGTAGTACTCGGGGAATTAGCTATCTGTGGTGAAGTGATAGCTCATAATAGAATAGGTTGTCTATGAGTCACTCAGTCCATGCATTTATATTTAGTTTTCAGAGGATACATATAGTTCATGGAGGAATAATGACAGGTCATGGAGGACACAAGGAAGTTGCTACCAACTTTTGGTTATGAAAGATAAGAACAGTTTTGAAAGAACAAATTTTCCAAGATGGTCAACAAACACTGAAACATTGTGTTGAATCATTTTATGCTTTAAAAAGTACACACATATTAAGATTTTTTTATCAGTTATATACGAGTTTAAGGAAATATCCTTCTTATTTCATCCACAAAAAGAATTAATTTGTAGTGGATGGTGTGATATAGAATTTCTTCCAAACAATACAAAGGACGTAGCTAGTCATGTTGATAAGTAGACCATATAAATTATTATGCTTCAATGTATTTGTTTTTGGACTGTGTTCAGTAGGGAAAAAAATATTTAATAAGAGGTGATGGTAGTTTAATATGTATGGAAACATAAAATTAGTCTATATCATAGATTCACCCTCCTCATCTCAATGATACCTAAATCATAACAATTCATTATCATCAAGGTGGGGATTTTATATTTATTTAATCTACATCATTCAAAATTCTGAAACAAATAATAATAATACATGTAATTTATAAATCCAATCACAAGGAATCCCATAGAGCTAAAAAGCATTGGCACACCATCAAATATGATTTAAAAAAAACAAAATTATTTTCATTCTCTGTCACTTTATTCAATCTTCCTTCCACTAAAACATCAATTACATAATTCTCCTTCTCTATAACAATTAAATAAATCATTTTAAAGAAAACATAAATAATATAAGCCAACACCTCAAGGGTTAAAATTCAATATTTACAATATTATATATTCTTATTAATTAGTATAAAAAATTGAATCTTATTGTCAATTATAATTTTGATTAGCCCTATAAAAAATAACAAAACCAAGTGGACCAATCAAAACATGTGTTTGTAAGGGATTTATTCTTCTAATATTAAGGTATTTTAATTTTTATATCTTTTAATAATTATTTTTTATTTTAAATTGTATATTTTTTCCATATTTTCCATATTTTATTCATTAGATCATAATTATAACACTAGGTCAAATAGAAAATACATTATCAAATTCACACTTGATTTTGATCGAAGACCATAGAGAAAAGTCATTATGGCCATGGTTATCACGGATATTAATCATGATGCTATAAGAGTTCTGCAATTAAATATATGGTTTCATATGCACATGGGAGACAATTGTACATCGAAAATTAGATTTCAAAAGATAATCCAAACACCACTCAATAGAGAAAATAATTTTGAGATCAAATCTAAAATCATCTATATGATTTAAAACATCCTTTAATTAATTTTAATACCTCATGAAGATCCAATCACACTTATAGGAATCTTTCTTGAGTTTTTTCACTCTGTCTAATTAATGAATGACTCGTGTATCATTGAAGTAATTTATTTGATCCAATTTTTGATAAGGGATAATGCTAGTGAATATTAACACACATTTCCCACCCATTAAATCACCACATGGGTTGAGTAGGAATGAAAATTTTCACTAACTTTTCCCCACCTACTTTGTACAAGGACATTCCACACAAAATTCCTACATTACATCAATTTGAGGAAAAATAAAAATATATTTTTATTTATAACATTATATATATATTACTAAAAAATTACATCGTCACTATATAAATCTATTGATAGTAATCCAAAAATTTTAAAAGGGATTATTTTAGTGAAATGTTTTGATTATAGATGTTTTAGATGGTTAGTCAATTATAAAGAAATAAAATAAAGATAGATACATTGTACTAAAAAAATCGAAATAAATAACTCTGAATGGAAATATAAATGAACATAGTATATTAAAGTCTACATGTTCAATAAAATGGAAGGATAGTGGATGAAATATAATTTATGGCCCCTTATTAAATTTATAATCATGTTCAGTGATTAAATTTACACCACCATATAGTCATTATTTTTTATTATGTTTACTCGACCTCATTATGTTCCATATTTTATTTCATTGCATAATATTATATTCTATTTTATCCAGAAGGAAATAGATCTCCCCCAATGTTACTTCATTACTAACCCACCAGTTGTAGCATCAATTCTCAACCAATATCCCTATGAAAAAACAATATAAAATGCTTGGATTAGTATTCATATAACTTTACAATGATGATATATTTTTTGAGTCATATATTTTTAATTTTCACATGATTAGTAGAGTAATTTATTTTCAAATAGAACATAGTTGTGAATATTTACTCATCTATCTATCAACATAGAATCTTGTAAGATTCATGTGGGAATTTTTCTTTCCAACAAATACATTATTATGATGTAATGGGAACCAGCATAATGAATTCACTAATGAGAATCATACCTCAATAGATCATTAAATGTTTGAAGCCTTTATATTTAACATTAGATATTCTAGAATTTTAAGGTGTTAATGATACTGAGAATGAAACCGAGATTCATGTTTTGATATTAATGAGTCAGTATGGTGTAATTTAGGTGGTTTGAGATTATGTTGATGAATCTAGTCCTGATCTGAATGTGATCCTCTATAATCGGTGGTTCCATGATTCTCACATTAAATATTCTATTTGAGGGTCACCCATAATCTATTATAATATAGAATGTTAGATCTCTTTATATAAATCTATTAGAATCATTAATGAAAAATTTACCTACCATAGTCATAAAAACTATTATATTTTATCTTAATTCATAATCAATATTTAATTCGATTATCTCTTTTCCATTTTAGTAATTTAAGAAGTTATGAATTTATGATTTGAATATGATATTTATAATACAAAATACCTAACATTTATTAATGAATATGAAATGAAATATTTTTTTTTGAAAACTATAAAACAAACCTGAAACTATTCCCTAGTAATTAGTTATGTTTTAATAGACACCTTGTGCATTATTATTTCACTATTGGTTAATCAAAATAAAAATTTACAATTTGACACATACTTTTCTTCTATCAAATTAAAATATGGAATGTGGTATGATCATGGTCGAAGCATTGAGATGATGCTTAGTTTATTTGGGGTATAAAGGAAAATTATGCATTCAATTATTCAATTGAATAGAGAAAAGGCCGAGATTTTGGGTTTCAACGAGGTTTGAATAATATGATGGAAAAATTGAATATTTTTTTGGGAAAACCAATTTGATGGTGTGAGGGGGGGTTTTATATAATAGTGTTTCTTAAAATTTGAATAATAAATTAAATTATTTTTTAGTATTGGTGGTGGTGTTTTGATGATGTAGATAAAATTACCATGACATCCCCTCTTCAGCAAGGAAATTCCCTATTTCATAAAGCCATGTAATTGATGACTTCATAACATCTATCTCATCTCTATACCAATTTTAACATGATTGGAAAATATTTTATATCATTTTTGCCAAAATTAGGTTCATCAGCTTCCTAAATGGAATCTTAATTCAAATTCAAATACCAATTTTAATGTTAAAATGAAAATGAATACATAGATGGTTTATTCAAAAATTATGAAACCCTAATACATTAACACCCAAACAGAAAAAAAATTATATACACACATTCCCCCTTATGCTAAATTAACTTAGAAAATAAGTGATTTTCCTTCTCATCCCGGTGATGATGTTTTATAGAGTAAGGGTAAAATATATATAAATCATGACGATAATGGACATTAATTGTGATGAATGACCCTGAGCATCATAGTTTATCACCCAATCCTTTGGCCTACTGAATCGAAACTTTTTTAGAGGCTTGGCATAATACTTATAGAACACTATGTTGATTGGGATTCGACTAGTTTTCCATTATTATGTCTAATAATGAATAATAGGTCCTCCCAATCATTCAATTAGTTTCCCTAGGCTATCATATGTGTTTTTAGTGAAAAATCTAATCAGACATTCATATATTGGAAAAGATTTCATCCTTAAATGTGTGAATGTTATGTCACATAATGAAAATATAATCCTTTTTAAAATATTAATCACTTATTAATTACATTAAATTAAATCCAAATTATTTTTTTTGGACATGTAACATTAAATTAAATTATCAAATCCCCTAGACATGAATATATTCTTGTCCTCGTGGATGTAATATTAAAAGAATACCAATTTGAGTCACCCAAAAATTAATAAAATTAAAAATCATTTAAAGTAACTAATAAAACTTAAATTATATATTATATATAAAATAATATAATTCGCCAATACTTAAATTTCAAATAAAAAAATCTACTAATTATTTTAATTTTTTCACTTTTAAAATAGTGATTCAATTTTCATCTATTTTTAATTTCCGATTCATTATAAATATTTATAAAATTCTAAATTTACCTCACATAAATATTTATTTTCATGATTAAGGTATAATGATAAATATATTACGTAATAAACTTATATATGATTTTATATTCCATAGGCTTGTAAGGAATCTAGCATCTCCACTGTGTAAAAAAATAATTCAAAGTTAATATTGAGTGATTTTAGTAAGGTTCAAAAAAATCAAAGGTGTAGAGTGTGTAGGTAAATTATGTACATGATTTAAATATTAAATGGGTGTTTCATACTATATCATCATTAATTATATAAAAATTTATTTTAAATAAAAATATACTGAATATATTTTACCCCCTAAAGATCAAAGTTGGAACATGATAAATATAAGTGTAATGTATGAATCATCCCTTATTGCATACCCCCCCTTTATTTCAATTATAATAAAATCATTTGTTATGAAAATATCAAATCCACCACCTAACAACCAATGATCCAATGATCATTAGCTGGTCAATGGTGATTTTTAGTCCACCTAAGAAACACTTAAAAATTATTATATATATATATATATGAGGAATGGTGAATTATGATAATGAATAATTTAAAATATCCGGGAATCCCCTCAAATCACACGATAACCACAATAATTTTTCATTAAACCATGGATAATATTATTCCTACACATATTCATTTTGATATTATGAAATATATTTAATGTAATGTATTAATGGATAATATAATCTGGAAACATTTCTCACATACTAATTAGGTTATACTAGGATTTTATGGGCTTCAATATTATTCACATATAGTGGGATCGTGGGTAAAAGGTTAAAAACATTTTTTTTGTCACAGTAATATTTATTTATTCGATAATATATTTTATTAATTTTATAGAATGTTATAAAAGTGAATATAATAGATTGTCATAAATAATATACTAAATTTAAAAATGTAAAGTATTATTCTTAGCGGATGACCTTGGAATGAGAATGAAGGTTTTGGAAAACTACTCATGGAAATGCATATGAATAATTAAGTCAATTAATGAAAATATCTTAAATACAAATCATGAACAAATATTATAAATGTTTTATTTAAATTAATTGATAAGATATATAAATCATGATTTTTGAAATACAATGTCAATTATTAACTCCCCTAATTGTTTCTACAATTTTTCTTATTTAAATTCATTAATAGGGAAATTTAAATTCATGGCATGGTATTTTTATAGGATTTTTATGTATCATTTTTCATTTGATTATATTATGAAATAGATTACATCACAAAAGTAGTATTTAAAATAATTAAAAGTGGTAGATGTTGGGAATAAATGTAACGCCCCGACCCCAGCTACCCAGAGTCGGTGCATTAGTTCGTAACATTGGCATGATCACAAAAGATCAAGTCTCGAAAGACCGATTAGTTTAGTAGACTTGGAAACACTAGATACATTCGTAAACGTTACATTACATCATAAAGTGAAAAACTACAATAACATGGTCTTCATAGTCCACAATCATATCCCTTTCCGACTACCCCTGCAGGTCATTCATAAAATATTTCTTCACAACCTGGAAAAAATATTAAAACAATGAAAGGGGTGAGCTCAGATTCTCAGTAAGGTTAACAATATAGCGGAAGCTTTCATAAATAAACATTAACATTTAAGGCAATGTATAACTAAAACACAAGCCTTTTAAACCTGAACTTCAACATAATATGGCAAAAGTAAAATGAGATAATTCCATTCACTTATTCACATGGATATTCTACTGGTCGAATAATCACATGCAATATCAATAACCACTTTCATAATGATGGAATGCATAATGCCAGACTATCATAACCACGTAGCCAAGGCCTCGTGCCAAGACCACAAATAAGATTTTGTCAAGGCCTCGTGCCAAGACACTAGATTGTCTCATGAGACCTGCCGATGCATCGAGGAGCTATAGCGGGCTCCACCCGTCACTTATTAAGTCCAATGCATTCCTCATATGAATAGGTTTAAACATATCATAAACCATAACATAATCGTATCACATAAAACATGCATAAAGGAAACATAACATTTCCACATTTCAATCACAAGATATCAATACAACACATTGATATAATAAAAACTCTCTCAAAACCATTTTCAAAACCAAAATAAAATAAAGTTAAAACTTTGTATTTATTTTTCATTAAAAAAAAGTGATGGCTTGTAGAGGAAGCTGAAACTCAAATAATGGTCACGGTGGCGGAGAAGTCATTGTCGCCGCATATGTACGGAAATAAAAACATTCCCTTTTTGTCGTTTAGTAAAACGCTTCGTATAAAAAGATTCCTTTTGAATAAATGTAAAAGTCAAAGGGGTTTATACACCGTATAAAAGAATATTGTGTATAAAACCAAATATGCCTCAATAAAAGGAGATTGAGACGAAGTCCTTAAAAAGATTATTTTTAAAATAAAATAGATCTATTATGTGTATTCACTATAGGTACACATAAATAATGTAAAAATACAAAATAGGACATAATAATATCATGACATAATTTGGAAGTAGGAGATTAACCCAAAGAATGGAAGTTGGGTTAAGAAATTCCCTTACCTCGTGTCTGACTTGACTCAACCATTCTTTAACCTCCTGAATAATAAACTAGAGTTAATATATAATTTATTAAGAACCATTTTCAATTTCATTATCTTTATTATATCACTTATTACAATGATATGAACATTATGTAATTATTTAAGTTAATAACGGTAGTTTTGTCGATCTTTGGTACTTGAAGCAACAACAAACTTCTTATAATTACAAGTTGTTCATGTGGTAGAATATCCATTATATCCAGAATTATATTCATGATTTAGATTTCATATATATCATATATATACAGTATATACATTCATTCATAATGTCACGTAACATTTAGAGGTAAGAAATGAAATGCACCGTTCATGGAGACGGTAAGCCGTACGTACGCATGAATGATACTTTCATTTCTATTTAATATTTAATGGAATGAAATCATAATGATATAAATTTATAATATAATTACAGTATAATATAGTGTATAATACCATTTACTCCATCCTTTATACATCCCACATATGGCATTAACGATTCAAATCACTTTGAGGGGGCGGTAGTCCGCACTTCCTAAAATGAAATTATCGCGTTTTACCCATAATGGAAATCATAAAGTATGCCATAAATGAGAAATACAGAAGCATAAGTAAAACATAAACATATTATATATCATATATAAAAATAGTGACATCTTAATGGCCACCTTTGAAGGTGTTATATGAGTGTTGAACAATCATCGTTTCGTGAGGCAGAAATTCACCATCCACAGAAACCGTATGTTCTTTAACCATTAGATGTAGGTGTGTGTAAGTGTAGCTCGAATAATTCTTATAAAAACATCCTAGTATATTGAGGATTCTGTTTTTGTTACAAAAGAAATGAATAAAAAGAGTTTAGGGGGTTGTAGAATAAAAATAAAACAAAACAACATTAGAAAAGACATTACCTCAAAATCGGGTAACTCTTTTTGATTTGAGCCAAAGGCTTCCTTGGAAAGCGTTCTGCCAAAAGTAAGGCTTCTAGGAGTAATAGGGGGAAGTTGGGAGAGTATTTGGGCAGAGGTTGGCCGAGCCAAATGGATTTAAGGTGTGAATAAGGTGGGAGAGGTGGGGGCCTTTTATAAGTGGAGAGGAGGGGCACTTTTGGAAAGATTGAAATGTTACATTATTTCACAATGATTTTCGGATTCTAAAGGTCCCACACTTATATAATTCTAGGCTAAGGTGATAAGGTTTCTAAATCTCCTCATCCAATAGGCTTTGGACAAGTGTAAGCCTTGAATTTTGCATTATCTTCTCATTTTATTTAAATCGTTAAATAATGAGGTCATCGCCGCATCATAATGATGTCATAAATAATTTAATTTATTTAATGTCTAAAAATTATAAACAAAATACTATGATGTAGGAAATCTTTTTATCTTTCTAATGAATATTTATAATCAAAATTGGGACTTGTGTAACCCCACTTAAAAACTGTTGTAGTAAAACAACTCATGTTTGTGTCAATTTAATTTTAACATTAAATAAATATATATTAATGTCATTTTCCAACTAAAGTGGCTCCATGGGGTCCCCAAGTTGACCAATGGGTTGTCTTGGTCGGCCATGACTCATCCAATAGGAGTAGGACAAGTGTCAAGCTCATATCATATTATTAAAACATTGTTTTTACCTTAAACTACACTAATTACCTCTAATCGCGATTAAGAACTTAAAAGTTACTATTCACCAAAAAATTATTTTAATCTCATTGAACCACATTTTACTTATTAATGATAACCATGTATGTCGGATTTTTGAAAATCAAATCACAGAAGTGGTAATATTTCATTTAAACGAAAAATCAGTTATTTAACTACCACTTAGTGGTTTCACTATTCATCAAAAATTGAAGTTTTTCAGAACAAGGCCAAAATTTCACCATAAGATATAATTGATATTCCGAATTCAAAAATGATGTCTATTTTACAAAATTCCAAACATATAATTTTCATTAATTAATTTTATAATTAATTCCTGCTGTTACGACAAATAGCGTGTTTTTAAGAAACAATTTATATCAAAAGATTGGCAATTGTTTATGTCCAATTTCAATGTTAAATTAATTCTAATGACCACCATTGGATAAAATGGTAAAAATATATTCTAATTATACCTTAAAACCACTAAATAGTATAATTTATCACAATAAATTATTTTGATTAAAAAACTTGTTTTAAAGTATTTTTCACTATTCATAAAAATTAGAAGTTCTCAGAAAAATACAAAAAATTCAACATAGGCTAATTTCGATATTCCGAATCCAAAAATGAAGTCCATTTTGAAATATACAATTTCTATAATTTTAAAAAGTCGTTATTACTATTCATAATGGCTACTATGATTAGTCGGAGTGTTTTAGAACTCGAAGTTGCGTACAATGCAAGCTATTGCATTATTGAATGAGAAGCGTATCATGGAAGCTCGGGGTGTTACAATAAAGTAGAAAAATTACAAACTGAAACTCTTTTCAACTATATAATTATGCTTTGATTTTGGTTGTAAAGATTCATACATAACCTAAATAACTATGTTACATATTTTATCATCATATATTATATATATATATCATAATGGTAATATTAATCATGACCTATATTGGGCCTGAAACTTCTACTTCATCTTGATTTCTAGGGTCTTGATGGTCTTAATAAAGAAAATTAACTAGTTATAACACATTACATAACAAATAAAATAAGTATTATATTTAGGTTAGAGCTTATGAGGCTCTAAAAAATAAAATAATTAAATATAGAATCTAAAAACAGAGGTTTACACCTCATTTGTCTTTTTTTATTAATCCAGTAAATTTTTTACCTTCATTGATTAGAGGAATGATTCATAGTCGGATTAACCATAAATGGAATTATAATTTATGAAATGTTGAAATCTATATATGAAAGGAAGAAATTACTTGATTATATATGTTATAAAAACTCTTTATGATGTGGTATAAATTAATTTCTAAAATAGTAACTTTTTATTTTACAATTTCTTATTAAAAATTAATTATTATTAATAATTAAATATAAAATAATTTATATTATCCTTCTTTTATAATATATAAACATTCTATAAATCACATTCTTGTATAGTGGATTATATAAAAAATTCTATGTATCATCGGGTGACGTGGGATAATTCCCGTGAAGTCCTAGATATTGAATTTTTTGTAATGGAGTTTCCAGAGTTAGATGAACTGTGATAAAACCCTTACATTAGATAATTATAGAGTAGATACTTATATAAAGTTAATTATTAATGTAAAAAAAGTATCATTTAAAATAGTTTTTAATGTTTTTAACATACGTCGGATGGGCAGGAGATTAAAGTTCTCTTGTTTAATGATGTAATATAGATGAATGTTTATAAAATACTTTCTAATGATAATAATGGCTTAGGTTTTTGAAATTAATGTGTCAAATAAACATGGATATATAATTTTCAATTATGATTTAAAAAGGTATGTAGAAATATTTAAAAACTATATCATGAGTTTAACATGATGCAATGTTCCATGATAAAAACTCATCACAGTTTTATAATTATTTAAATAATCCATTGAATTAGTTCATACAGATCTGATGTGATTTTATGGTATGACAATGATGGTATAACATTATAACAACAAGAATGGTAATTTGAATAATCCTTTATTTTGGAGGTAGTGTACAGAAAATAAATGTATATGAACTCTATTATGCACATATTTTTTTCCTTGAATGTATGACATTTTATAGAGTCTATAACATTCCATTCTGTGTAGTTAAATCTTGTCATAAGACATCATATACTAGGGTACATTAAAGTCAAATGAATTTTCTAGAGACTAAGAAGTATGAATTTGACATTAGATGATTTTTCGTAATACATAAGTTAGTCTATAATAGTTCCAACTTCTTATACAATATTGATAGTAATATTGGAATACTTCACGGTCAAACAAAATGGGTAGTTTTAAAAACAAAAAGAGGTTATAGATATGGAATTTAAATTTGTGACTTCATATGTGTTTAATATAAGATGTAATGAACTTATAGTACATTTTATAACTACTAAATCCTAGATCTAACATACTTGGGGTATTTTAGGCCACTAAAAAAATAAAAAATTAGAAAACTACAAAATTATACAATTGATTATTTATTATTTAAAATAAATAATAATGAAGAAAAATATAATATTAAATATTTAATATATCACAAACACCAGAATGATTATTGTAATCATTTGAGAATATTTTGATATCTAATATATAATCCATGTTAAAAAAGATTAAAGAATGATTTTTAGGATTTTTCATGTTTGAAATCAAAGTTTCTAAAAAATTTATTCTAATGAAAACTACATCTACTAATTCTAGAGTTGTAAATTCAGGTTTTTAAAACCATAATTTTATTGATATACATGATTATATCACTGTTTTGAAGAGAAAAAGAGGATTAGATATATGAAAATAAAAAATTACATTCATGGGTTCTTAATAATATTGTAGATGAACTTGTTTCAATGATCGAGACATAATGCAATTATTGAATTTTTTTTTCAAGGATGACATGTGGATAATAATCTTATGATTCCTTTGGTGTGTATAGGTTCAATTAGAATCCATCCATGTCTTCATGGGATACACTTTTGACAAAAAAAATAATCCATATCCCTGAACTATTACTGTTAAATAATATATAAAAATATGGATGAAATAGTTATTTATTTATATTGTGGAGTTTATATTTGAGAAGGTGGAGATAATATAGTTTATGAATAAATGAAAAATATAACCATAAATATATGATTAATTAAATAATATTATATTTTTAATATCCATTTTTTTAAAATGTCTGCATTGAATATCATTGTGAACAAAAATTATACATTTTCTATGAGATTTTTTCTTTTCGAAAGGATATTGTCTACTTGAATTCCATATGTGGTTATTGAAAATGAAAAAGACGAACTTTTTATCTGCATATGAGGTGTATAAAAAAATAAGGGGATTAAAATAGAATATTTATATTGGTCATTTATTCTATTTGAGATATAATAAAGGTCATATATTTATTTTTTCAGAGATTTGATACACTCACTGTAGAATATTAAATATTACATTGAAAAAAGTGACTCATGTGTATATTATATATAGGGATTCATTTAAAAGGAAAAAAGAATTATTCTCATGTAAGAAGATATCAAGATTCCAAATAAGTGAGAAAATTGTGAATCTAATAGATATAATTAAAGAAGAAGAGAATTATAATATGACTAAGATGTCAAAAGAGTCTAATAACCTTACCCAATGAGTACTGGTATGTTGATAATGATGATAAGAATAAGTGAGTGAGTAATAATAGAATATATTCATCATTATGTTATATCAAACAAAAAATGTTTTCTGGATCATTTGATTACATTCCATATTCCCCATGTAATATATAATCTATGGATAAATTATTGATGTTCTGAGTATAGAGTTCATATAATTCAGTTTTAGATTATGAACCATGAATTATGATTTTAATCCAATAAAATTCTTCATGATATGTTCTTCTGTAAATTAATGTATTTGTAGAAACTCTATATTAAAGAAATCAATTATATTTTTTTGGGTGTAGAGACATAATAGGTTAGATTATGACCTACATTAGGTTGTGTAATATAGAGAATAAAATCTAGTGGGATTCATTTTAAAAAATATTTGTGGGATGAATCTTATGTCCACATGTTTTATACTGTTAACCCTTCCATATGTAATATATTTAATGTGGGTTAGGATAAAACATCCCACACAAACTTGTATTTATAATCAGATTCATATTGGAATAATCATTAGGTGAGGATAATGATTGGATTAAATGTGGGGTATTATCATATTAGTTTTAAACCTTATAAAAACACCTTTATTATTTTTACATATTTATATTCAATTTAATATATTTATATTCTATGTTATTGTAAAAAATGTTGCATCTCCTTTAACTAGAATTTGAGCTTATAAAATTTGGTGAAATTGATTAACTATCTAATTGGGTTTTGTTAAAAATAATGTTACACCAATAATTCTCCAACCACCACATTATGACTCTTAATTATTATCTATATGTACGTTTTCATGGATTGTATATATTGTTTTATTAAATATAAAATAAGAAAAAATTATTTTATCATTAATTTGATATAAATTATACAAGATGATTTTTTAAAATAAATCATGATGTATATTTTAGGAATGACATATTATTGGTTTAATATAAATTAATATATCCATCCAAATCAAGATATATTTATAGGAATAAGTAATTATTTTTATAAATAGGAATAAAAAATATGTAAACGAAAATAGGTAATGCCTCAAATTATATGAGTAACAAATACTAATAGAAGGAAGTTTAGGTGGTATGTTTTATTGTAATTTGGTGGGTTATGATTCTTCAAATAATGAAATTATGTTTTGTAATGAAGTTTACATTATCTAATCAATATTTTATTTTCACTTTTAAGGTTTGACATACTTGAATATTGTTCCAATTAAAGTTGTGACATATATAATAAATAATATAAAAGGACTAATTGATATAAATTTATGAATACTAGATGATATAGATATTATAGAAGATATATTTTATAATAAATTACATTATTGTAAAACCCCCACAAATATAACGAAATTCAAGGAAGAATATATCATATATTGAAATGAAATAATTTCTCAAGATAAAAAATAATTGAAAATTTATTAATTTAAAAAATCTTTATTAAAAAAAAATTTAAAACAAGTTATAAATTATTTTAAAAAAATTATAATTTATACATGAATGTAAATAATTCTTGAACTAGAAGAGAAGGCTATGAAAATAAAATAACATGATCATCATTTATTTGATTATATCAAAATTCCTGATGATCAAATTAATAAGTAGAATAGGGAATGAAAATATATTACGAAATCTCTAATAGTTTATAAATACTCTCTTAGGTTGAATGTTTCGATACTATATGTTTAATTTCTAAATAGTTGGAGGAGAAAATAATAACCATCATAGGGTATTGGTCAAATAAATTTTCTACAAAAATTTGTTACCAAATGAGTCCTATATAATATAATACGCCAATTTTTGGAATGAAAATCTAGGAATCATCCCAATAAAATCCAAGAAATGGATTATATAAAGATATTAGACACTATGTAGTTAAATAAGTGAATATTGAATCTATTTATTTCTAGTAGTATATAGAAATTTTTTAATTGTGTACATATGTCAAAGAATAAAATAAATAAAAATATCACCACTTGATCAACAGTAAATAATGGATTGTAAATGAAAATTATATCCCAAAAAAATCCCAAAACAATGGTCTACCAATATAAACATTACATGGTTTTCAATATGTAAAATATATAATGTTTTTTCTCTAGTAAAAAAGAAACAAATTAATTCTTATATTTTTTTATGTTTGAGTATAGGTATATTTATAATTTACTAACACATTACACTATATACATTTAGAATCATAAAATATAGGCTGGGAATATCTGAAAAAATACGTAACAAAATGGTGAAAACAATACATCATGGATGAAGAATAATGTTTTTAAGAATTTATCGATGAAAATCTGAATGATTTTTTATTTTTGAAAAAAAAAATCATTTCTGTGAGTAGTTTTTTTAAATAATAGCTCACTCAAATCCTTTAAGATTAAAATGTTTTAGGAATAATTGTGAAAAATATAGATTATGAAAAGTCGGAAGCCTCCCATGGGATATAATCTAATGAAAAAAAATGTTGAACAAAATATTATTATGAAAGTAGGGAAGAATAAATAGAAGTATCATTACACAATAAGAATTAATTTCATCTGTTACAACATAAGCGGCCACATCATGGGACATTAAATGTTTTTCATGAATGTAAAAGTAAATGGTAGTAAGCTGGACTCTTGAAATAAAGGGTCAAATCCACGAAAGTGATAATAAGATTGGAATTAAGGTTGACATCCTTGATGAAGAGCAAAAGTGGATTCCAAAATAGGGTAAATTAAAAGATAAAATGGAGGTCTCCATATAGTGAATGAAGGTATTAAATATAGTTGTTATGTATATGAAAACATGTTTTTTAAAAATAAATAACAAAGGGAAAGGACTAATGAATCTTAATATCAAGAGAAATGTTATGAAATTTTAGTGAACACAAAAAAAATATGATCAAGAGAATGAAAGATTTTGTGAACATATATAAAGATCAATAAATAATGGAAGGGAATCAAGAGAATGTAAAATTGGTGGAATTTCTCAAATTTTTTATCTAATAAATCCATTATCATTTAATATTAATGGTAAAATAGAAAATAATGATTTGATTTCTAAATTGAATTTTTTTAAAAACAAGCTGGTTGTAATAAATAATAATTGTATGCAACATAAACATCAATGTAAGATAGTCTCAAGGGTGAGTTAATATCCACCTCTATATTTAAAACATTTAATTTTTTTATGGGAGATCCACTTTATTTCCACAAACTATAGGATAAGAATCATAGAAGACATAATTGAAATAGATGTTTTAACAAGTTAAAAAATGTGGTGATATTTAATTATTAGATAGATCGATGGAATAATTATAAGGAATTGGCCATAAAACATTACATAATATTGAATTAAATGAATAATACACATTGAGGGTCTTTTCATGTTTAGGGATTTATAGAATTAAGACATAACTGTTACATTTTAAAAGATTACAATACAGACACATAAACTCAGTTTGCACCTTTTTTACAAAATAAAAACTCTTGAAAAAAAGATTCATGTATAGTTACATGTTTTAGACATCATTATTTTTCCATGATCCCATCCTTGTCCCTATTCATCTTTAAGTCCTATGGAAAATATTTCAGAAACTTAGGAAGAGTATAAAAAGCTTTGTAAGGGTTATAAAATAAGGAATGGAAACATTAACCCATAAATAAATTAAAATCAATGAAACAAATACTTTTCAAACATAAAATTCCTTAAAAAATCACATGATTTATGAATAACACATAGAAATCGTAAATCATAAAGGTATCTTGTGTAATCCATATCATACTTACATTGTATCTATCACAACTATGTTGGGAGTTACATTTGGAATACCCATAAAAATATATTCCATAAATCTCTTAAGAGAAACATTCAAGTTTACCACTTTCACGTTACCCAATTCATTGAACAACTACCTTGAACACACCCACACTAGGTTTATCATGGAACCATCCATATACATAAAAAATGCCCAAGAACCATAAAATATTCATAACACATAAAATAAACAGAAAGGAAAGATAAAATTACCACATTCTATTAAAAATATATCATTTAAATATATTGACATAATAGTACATTATCAAAACCATATTCAATACCAAAATATATAAAATTATATATTGTATTCATCTTCCTTTTAAAAACATTTAGGCTTTTTAAGGAAGCCCAAGATCAAATAATACCCGTGGAGGCATAAAAAGTCATTGTCACTACTTACGTTAAAAGGAAATATTTTTTTATCATTTAGTAAAATGCCTAGTAGGAAATGATTCCCATTGAATTAAATAAAAATTCAAAGGTATTTATACACCATATAAGTGAACATTGAGAATAAAACAAAATATGCCTCACTGAAAGGATATTAAGAAGAAGTCCCTTACAAAGATGATTTTGTAAACAAAATAGATCGATTATGATTATACATTATAAATACATATAATGAAAGTATAAAAACAATGGAATATATACAAATTCATTTCTCACATTATCATAGCATGAAATAATAAAAAAGTAGATGATTAACCCAAAAAACAGAAATTGGGTTAAGAAGTTCGCTTACCTCATGTCCGACTTGACTCGATCGTTATTTAATCACCTGAATAATAAACAAAAGTCGATTTATAATTTCTTTAGAACCTTTATCAAGTTTATTTTCTCTTTTATATCACTTATTACCATGTTATAAACATTATTTAATCATTTAAGTTAGTAATAGTTGTTTCGTCGTACTTGAGTAAAAATGAAAACCCTATATTTACAAGTTGTTCATGTAATCAAATATATATTATCTTCATAATGATATTAATGATTTAGATATCATATATATCATATATATCCAGTATATTTTTGTATTTATAATAGTACATAACATTTGAATATAAGAAAGTAAATGCATTGTTCATGGAGACGGTAAGTCGTATATACGCATGAACGCTACTTACATTTCTATTTCTTATTTTAAGGGAATTAAAACATGATGATACATAGTTATATTTTAATTACAGTATAATATCATATATTATGTCATTAAATATTTCTTTTATACATCTTACATAAGTCATTAACGAGTCACATCACTTTGAGGGGGCGGTAGTCTGCACTTCCTCAAATGAAATTATAGCGTTTACCCACTATGGAAACCATAAGGGTATGATATTAATGAAAAATAAAGAATCATAAAGAAAATATAAGCATAATATATATCATATATAAATATAGTTCCATCATAATGGCCACCATGAGAGTTGGTAGGAATTAATTGAATAACAATCATTTCGTGAGGTGTTAGTTTTCCATCCATAGAATCATTATATTCTTTACCCATTAGATTGAGGTGTGTGTAAGGGTAGTTAGAATACTTATCAAAACAACATCCTAGTATATTGAGGATACTGGTGTTGTTATAAAATAAAGGAATAAAAAGAGTTTAGGGGGTTGTAGAAGTAAAATAAAACAAAAGAACTTAAGAGAAGACGTTACTATTAAATTAGGTAACTCTCTTTCGTTTGAACCAAAAGGGATTCTTGATGTTTTTATGCCTAATGAAGGTTTATAGTATGAAGAAAGGGATCATGGGAGATTATTGGAGTAGAGGTTGTACGAGCCAAAGGCTTGAGAATTCTGAGAAATGGGTTGGAAGTGAGGGCTTTTATAAGGGAGAGGAGGGGTTCATTAAGAAAGTTTGAAACATTTATTTTATTATAAACCCATATTCGGGTTCAAAATTGAAACTAATATTTTTAATCAATGTTAATATGACTAATGGTAGAAATAAAATCAACAAATAATAATTGGATAGGTTTTGGATATTTTTTAAATATTTATAATCTTATTTATTGAAATCATTTATTAATGAGGTAAATATTAAATCATTATTGTGTCATAAATAAATAAATTTAATTGATTTCCACATATTATAAAAAAAATAACATGAGATAGGAATTTTTTTTATATTTCCAAATAATATTTATAGTTGAAAAGATAAATTATATAACCCTGTGTGAAATTTAACTCACTAAAAGATATTTGTTTATGTCATTTTTGTCTTTACTTTAAATTAATTAATATATAGTGTCATTATTACTCCCATGTGGCTCCATGGGGTCCCAAATTCGACCCAAGGATGCCCATGGTTGTATATGTATAATAAAATAGTATTTGGACACATTTTAGGGTAATTTAATATTATTATTATAATATACTTTACCCTTATTTACTATATTTACCTTTTAATCGTGGTAAATAAAATATTTACCGAAATAAATATTTAAAATGTCTAAAAATAAAATTTACATATTTACTATATTGGGATATAATTATTCCAAATAAGGAATATATTTTTCTACATTCAAAACACATAACTGTTAGAAATTAATTTAAAATTAATTCCCACTACAAAAACAAAAAGCGTGTTTTTATGAAATGATAACTATCAAAAGATTGACAATTGTTTATGTCCAAGTTCAAATTGAAATTAATTCCAATGTTCGACATTGAATTAACTAGTAAAAATATATTTCTTTTACACCTTATAATCAATTAAAAATGTAATATAACCATATAAATAAATTATATTAAAAGGAACTTCTTAATTAAAATATAATATGTTTCACTATTCATTAAAAAATGAACTTTATCAAAAAAATACAAAAAATATACCCAAAGTTAATTTTTATGTTAAAAATATAAAGAAGAATTTTTTTGTCAAATAAATTATATAAGAGTGAAAAAACTAGATATAATTAGTTTTCTTCATTAAAAGGCGGTAAATCGACCTTTTAATGAAAAATATGGAAATAATTGTATTCATTCACATTTTAAGCTTCTATCATTTATTGGATAATTGTAAAAAAATTGAAGAAACATATATAATAATATTTTAGTTAGTTTTATGAAGTCCCAATAATAAAACTTCAAGGCGTTAACTACCATTTAAAATATTAATATTATATTATTAGTGTGCAACGTAAGATTTCAAAGAAACCCGCTGTTGCGTATCGGGTACTCCATCAAACATAGCGTCCCCTTTAAAGTAAAATTAATAATCAATTAAAAAATATTAATAAATATGATAAGTGTATTATTTATTATTTATCTGGGATGTGACATCCTTCCCCCTTTTGGGGAATTGAATCCTCACAATTTTAAAACTGGGCATGGAAACATCATTAAAAGTCTTACATCGGAAAGGAGTTAGTAACACTGTCACTTTAAAGGAATGAAAGAGTAGTACAATGGTCACCCTAGATAAACCATACTAGGATTCCATATATGAATACATGGATATATAAGAGAGAGAAAATAGTCATGTTCTGATGGATAGTGATAGAAAACATGATTAGGAGAAAGTTATCCACCAGAAAATTACAAACATATGATGTGTGAAATGGTCATTGATTGGTTAGTAGGAAATGTAAACCAACAACATTTTTTACATTCCTTTTCATAGTTATGATGAATTTATTTACTATATATAATAAGAACAAAAGGAAATATACCTACCTTCATGTAGAGTTTCATCCTTCAATAATTTTCTATAAAAAAACTAATCATTTCTCCCGGAAATGAGCATTAAAAATGACTTGGTCACATAAAAAGCACTAGAATCATTTTCTAGTAAATAAAATAATCCAAAAAAGAAGAACTATATATATCCCTTGACTTTAGACATCAAATAAAACCACAATGGTTAGTGAGAGATCAGATAATACCAAAAAAATCTTTTACAAGAAGAAAAACTACTCTTAATCTCCAACATTTTTCAAACAAAACCCAAAGTACAACAAAGGCCATTCAATAAACAATTGTACCTAAAATTCATCAATAGTGATCCAAACTAATATTGAAACCCAAATCTCATAAGTATTTAATTACATAGTCTTTTATGATATATCTTATCATTTATCACTAAATAACACCAGTTACTCATAAAGTCTCATATTGAAAAGTAAATAACCTGATCACCTATTCTCCATGATAGGTTAATAATTTTAATAAATAAATGAAATAATCATATGTCCACAATAAAAACATATATTATTCCATGTTAAAATCTTCAACCATTATTCCCCAATTGAAATACCATAGTATTCTATCTTCCTTAGGCGTATAATGTTTCCTCAAAAGAGAGAACGACTTCCACAACAACCATTATCACGTAATCACCAAATCATTTTTCTATACTAATTTCATCCCTTTGATAAAACATAAGTTCCTAAAATCAACTTGTTATTGTTCATTGAAATCATTTTACTAAAATAATAAGTCATACTAACTAGTAACTTCAAGTAGGCTAGTGGTAGGTGATAAATCCCAATCGAACATTGGTTGTGGGTTTGATTCCCACAGCTCTGTCCGATGTAACGTGTTGTCACACGGTCAGTTTGTTGTCCTTTTGGTAAAACTCAAAAATAAATCTATCATGTTTTAACCTCAATGGTTTATTTATACCTCTCATTTTCATCCAAAATCATTAGGATCTCCACGTCTTAATTCTTGATGTCTTATATATATTGTCATTTTTTTAATTTCACCACCATATGATTAAACAATATGATCCCCAGAATAAAGAACATAATACCTTGATCATGATGTCTACTTGGTTTCATTGTTATCTTGTTCACGTAGGTAAGAGGTCCATGCAATCCAACAAAGATTTAGATATCATTCAAAATCATTTATATCCTTCTTCGAAATACACCTTGTACAACATAGGTCATACAGGTGTTCACAGAAAAATTGTTTTGGAAAATTATCATGATTGACATAAAATTTCAAAAAATCTAATAAAACATTATTTCTATAAAATATTCAGACTGAATTTGAGTGGAAACATTCAATTAATGGTCCTTTTAAAATTCCATAAGTATTTTCTGAGATAATATATTGTAAAAGAAAATATAAATAGGTTGTCCAAGGGTCTCTTTCTTCACCACCTTTTTCAAAATCATAATAGGCTTTAATATCTTGTGATAAGGTAAAATATTTGTAAATTCCTTGATAATATTTACCTTTCATTAAAATATGAGAATATTGTGAAAATTGGATATGTTTAAATACAACCCATGATCCACAATGATAACGAGGTATAGTGGAGGTGTTTGATAACTCAAACAACTGCTTGCAAGTGAGTTTTATGCTAGAGAATGTTTCACAATCATCCGAACATGAAATTACAATAATTATTTCAAGCAAGTCATCTAGAAGAGATAATAATGACTTTTGAGATCCTCCTCCTTCCATCTGTAACAAACTTTCCTTGATCTGAAAAAAGTTATAAAACAAGGATTTAATGGAAATAATAGACCTAGGGACTAACCATGTGTTTAGATAAAACTCATAATCCCTAAAGTTGTCTAAACTAGACTCTGATACCAATAATAAGAACCCAACCTTAAAACATAACATAATATTGAATTAAATGATAAATTTAATGTGAGTATCATTTCCAGTTTAGAGTTTTAGATAATTAGGTCATAAATATTACATCTCAAAAGATTAAAAAGTAGACACTTCTACTCAGTTCTCATTTTTTTTCACAAAATAAAAACACTTGAAAAAAAGTGTCATGTCTAGTTCCATGTTTTAGGCAACATGACTTTTCCATAATCCCATCTTTGACCATATTCATCTTTATGTCCTGTGGAAAACATTTCAAAAAAATTGGATGACCATAAAAAGCTTAGCAAGGGTTATAAAATAAGGAAAGAAAACATTAACCCATCAGTAAATACAAATCAATGAAACCGATACTTTTCATTCATTACATACCTTTCGAAATAAAAATATTTATGAATAACACACAGAAATCTTAAATCATAAAGGTAACTTGTGGCATCCATATCAAACATACATTGTAGCTATCACAGCTACATAGGGTGTTACATTTGAAATACCCATAATAGTATATTCTCTAAATCTCTTAGAAGATAAATTTTAGTTTACCTCTGTCACGTTACCCCATGAATTGGATAGATATCTCTGGCTCACCTGCCCTAGGTTTATCACGGAACCACCTGTATACGTAAACAATGCTCAAGAAACAAAACATATTCATAAAACACGAACTAAACATAAAGGAAATATAACATTTCCACATTCTATACACAATATAACATTTAAATAAATTGATAAAAATAATCCATTATAAAAACCATATTCAATACCAAAATACATAAAATAGTATATGGTATTTATTTTACTTTTAATAACATTTCTACCTGTTAAGGTAGAAAAAGATCAAATAATACTTGCAGCGGTGGAAAAGTTCATTATCACCGCTTACGTTAAAAAAATATTATTTTTTTTCTTTTAGTAAAATGTTTCATAGGAAAATATTTCCTTTGAATGAAATGAAAATTCAATGTTATTTATACACTGTATAAATGATTATTAAGAATAAACCAAAATATGCCTCAACGAAAGGGGATTGAGATTATGTCCCTTACAAAGACGATTTGGAAGATAAAATAGATTGATTATGATTATTCACTATAAATACACATAAATAAAGTATAAATACTAGAGAATATATCAAAACACATTTCTCACATAATCATATCATGACATCATAAAAAGTATATGATTAACCCAAAGAATGGAAATTGGGTTAAGAAGTTCCCTTACCTCATGTCCAAATTGATTCGATCGTTCATTAATATCCTGAATAATAAACTAAAGTCAATTTATACTTTCTTAAGAACATTTTTCAAGTTTATTTTCTCTTTTATACAACTTATTAGCATGTTATAGACATTATTTAATCTATTATTTTATTAATAGTTGTTTCGTTGATATTTGGTACTTGAGTAAAAATGAACACCTTATAATTACAAGTTCTTTAGGTGGTCAAACATCCATTATCGTCCGAATGATATTAATAATGTAGATATCATATATATCATATATATTAAGTATATGTTTGTATTTATAATAGTATGTAACATTTGGAGATTATAAATGAAATGCACCGTTCAAGGAGACGATACGCCGTACATACGCATGAATGCTACTTATATTTCTATATCTTATTTTAATTGAATAAAAACATAATGATACATAAGTATATTATAATTATAATATTATATCATATATTATATCATTAAAAACATACTTTATACATCCCACAAAAGGTATTAAAGAGTCACGTCACTTTGAGGGGACGGTAGTCCGCACTTCCTCAAATGAAATTATCGTGTTTACCCACTATGGAAACCTTAAAGGTATGATATAAATGAAGAATACAGAAGCATAAAGAAATTATAATCACAATATATATCATATATAAAATCAATAAAATCATAATGGAGACTAAGATAGGTGTTTGGATTTAATTGAACAATCATCGTTTCGTGAGGTGTTAGTCTTCCCTCCACAGAAACATTATGTTCATTACCCATTAGATAGAGGTGTGTGTAAGTTTAGTTCGAATCCTTCTAATAACTAAAAACTATTAGTTTGTGGATACTGGTGTTTTTATAAAAATAATGGAATAAAAAGAGTTTATGGGGTTGTAGAATTAAAATAAAACAAAGGAACTTAAGAGAAGACATTACCTTTAAATCGGGCAACTCCCTTTGGTTTGAACCAAAAAGGGTTTGTGAAGTGCTTTCGGCCTAAGGTAAGGCTTATAGGATGAATAAAGGGATCCATGGGTAATATAAGAGAAATGGTTTTTTGATCCAAAGGCTTTATAAGTGTGATAAATGGGTAAAAATTGAGGGCTTTTTATAACTGAGGGGAGGGGGTTTTCAAGAAATTTTGCAACAGTTATTTTATTATAAACTCATCTTCAGTTTCAAAAGGTCCACTAATCGTTAAAATAAAATTTAAGATGACTCATGGTCGAAATAAAATCATCCAATAATAATTTTATTGGTTTTGAATATTATTTTAATATTTAAAATCTTATTTATTTAAATCATTTATTAATGAGGTAAATATTCTATCATTACTGTGTCATAAATAATTTAATTTATTTGATGTCCTAAAATTATTAAAACAAATACTATGATGAAAGAAAACTTTTAATCTTTCCAAATAATATTTATAGTAAAAAATATTACTTATATAACCCAATGAAAAAAAAATTATTCACTAAAATAGATATGTTTATGTCATTTTTATCGTTACATTAAATAAATTAATATAAAGTTTCATTATTACTCCCATGTGGCTCCATTGGGTCCCAAATTTGACCCAAATATGACCATGGTCAGATATGTATCAGAAAATAGGATTAGTACACATGTTAGGGTAATTTAATATTATTATAATATTATATTTTACCCTTATTTACTATATTTACCTTTAAATCATGGTAAATAAAATATTTACTGGTGTACATATTTAAAATGCCTGAAAATAAAAGTTACCTATTTACACAATTTAGAACTAATGATTACAAATATGGAATACATTTTTATAAATTCAAAACACTGAATTGGACCTAATTAATTTAAAATTAATCCCTATTGTCAAAACGAAAAGCATGTTTTGTAGAAATAATAAATATTAAAATATTGACACTTGTTTATGTCCAATTTCAAAGTGAAATTAATTATAATGTCCAATATTGGTTTAAGTAGTAAAATTATATTCTAATTAAACATTAGAACCAATTAAAAATATAATATATTCATATAAATAAATTAGATTCAAAAGCACTTTTGAATTAAAATAAAGTATTTTTCACTATTCATTAAAAAATGTACTTCATTTGAAAAATACCAAAAATTTACACAAAGTAAATTTTGATATCCCAAATCTAAATAAGAATTTTATTTTGTCAAATATAACATATAATAGTGACAAAAACAATATTTTAATAGTGTTCACCATTAAAGAGAGGTAAATCGACCTATTAAAGAAAATTATGCCTAAAATTAGATTCATTCATATTTTATGCATCTAAAATTTATTGGATAATTATAAAAACACTTAACAAACATATGTAATAATATTTTAGTTAGTTCTGTTCATTCCTGCCAATACAATGGCTAGGCGTTAAATACAATTTAAAATTATAATATTATATTATATTGTGCAACGTAAGATTTCAAAGAAACACGTTGTTGCATATCGGGTACGCCATCGAAGATAGCATCCCATTTAATGTAAAATTAATATTTAATTAACAAATATTAATAAATATGAAAAGTTTCTTTTTCGTTATTTATCTAGGATGTTACATTAACCTTCATAGAGTACCTCAAATAAAATTAACCTCTTAATTGGTATAAGATATCTCAAATTGTGTCATACATGCTAGAAAATACCATTGTGATGAATGGAAAAGGTCCTTTAAGTGGGAGTGAAAAAATGTGGTGAAGCTAAAATAGCATTAAAAATTATGTAATAATATTTAAATCAAGTTATTCCATTTAAAAATTGATAGAGGAGGAATTTTTTTTAATTCTTTCATCAATATTATTACTCATATTCATCATCATTACCAATGGTAGTAAATATATATCCAATTGGGGAAACATATTTTCACGTGAAATGTTTTTTAAAATGAGTATAGGTTCTTGAAATATGTATATAATATAAATTGATATCCCCAAATAATTGAATATTAGTGTAGGTTAAAAAAAGAATTAAATGGACATCTTAATTTATGAAAATAACCCTCTTTTTTTTAGGACGTTGTCTCATGTAGATATAGTGTTGGTTGGTTGATGGAGTACTGCAATGAAAAAACTCATCTTACCCTTCTTATATGAATAGATGTATTGATTTGAATTAGGTATAGATAATAAGAGAGAAGAGATTATTGTTTTGGGTTGAGAATATCCAACCGAATAATTCAATTAGGATGTAAAATACTCCATCCTTTTAATTTATTAACCAATGGTGGAGAAAACATAAATTTGCCTTTAATGTAAAACATGAAAATAATAATATATACTACAGGGAATATTTAAGATCTATGTTTTGAAGCATGATTAATATTTAGATTCTATTTGTTTTACGTTTAAACTTAATTTTATTGGTAATAATGGGGACCCCACATTTGGAGTTTATTCAATTAAAAATGAAATTTGAGTGTGTATCATATTTTAAGAATCATGTGAATAAGATGGCTCGTAATTATTGGTAAAAATTTTAAGATGATTTGATTTCATATAAAAAATATCACACAATAGTTTATTCAATAGATGATCCCATAGAAAATAAATGTATAGTTGTTTAAATTGTTTTTAATATAATTTTTGAATGGTTATTGAAGTCACATTATAGTCGGGAAATAAATTTATAATTTTTTATGGAATAATTGTAGTTGATTTTATAATGAATTAATATAGTGTAAATGAGATTGAATTTTGTTAATATAAGAGTGATAAATATAGTAGGGAATGAGATAATTTCTAATATCGGATGTGAGGAAGCACATAGTTTTGAGTATTTATTATTCACATTCTATATAACACAATGTATACCAACAAAATTGTTTTGATAAATACACTAGGGAATGAGATAATTACTCTTCCCTAGAGATATACATTGTGTTATATCACAAAATTGTTTTGAGTATTTATTCTTCACATTTTATATTTTCATGGAATGATATATATTGGGGATGTATTCATTAGGTCTGAGATTAGAGCTTCTAGATTTATGTTTTATGAGAAGAAACTGGATGTGAGGAAGTGCATAGTTTAGGGGATGAATGAGAACTGATTTTGGAAAATATAGTAATAAAATAGACTCTATATTGAGGATTCATATCATATATCCATGGAGTAGATACTTCCATGGATATATTATCATCTACATTAACGGGAGGATGAAGGTAGAGAATGTAATTTGGTTGTCCAATAGTCTGTAGAACAGATATAAGATTTATCAAATGATAAAATTTTTTATATTATGAACCCTCACCTATGTAATACATATAGTTTTGGATATTATAATAATAACACACATCCAGTTATATTGATAATAAATTTCATATGAAACAATAAATATACATGGATAATAAAAATTTTAGTTCATAATTGCATCACATCAATATTGAACAATATAAAAACATATATATAATTTTTATTAAGTAATTTTATTTGAATATATGTTTATGATAGGTTAATGAAAAAATCCATATAATTTAACTAGATGTATAGGTTCAAAAAAGATGGTTTAGTTGATTAAAAGTAAAATTGGTTTCTTGTAAAAGGAGTTTGACCAAATATGTTTCCTCTCCCCACTCAGATGTGTATGTATGACCTATTAGGACATAGAAAATTCCCTAGTGTTTATCAAACACATTTAGGTTTAATTGATAATTCCATCATATGTTATCACTCTTCCTCATTTCATCAAACTATATTTATATTCTAATGGCCCTAAATAGTTTACATAAATAATCATTGATTGTCTCTCTACCTAAAAGTCCTTAATCATGAAAATTTTAATGAAAAATTTATTGATACTTGATATAATATATGTTATGACCTAAGGCATGCTCTTAGTCCCCATTACTACACGATAACTGCTAGTCCATAAAATATAAATTCATAGATGAAATAAATAATTATTTGGAATTATTTAACCAAATTATCAACGGTATGTCCATATATAGGATTCTCAAGAAAAATTAAATTGATATAAATTTTAAAAATAAGTAATAACATAAAAATATTAAATTTAATATAAATTCTGAAATATAATGAAACAACTATTAAAGGATATCAATATATATGAACATTGAAATTTGGTTATACATGAATGGTATAAATTAAATAATAAATGAAATATAAAAAACATAATTTCTCTTCACCCATAACATTAACCACCCATCACCTCTAAAAAACCCCACCTCCTAATAAATGTAAAAATTTAATTCAAAGTGAATGAGCTCCCAAGATCATAACTTAAAACAACACAAACCACATAGCTTATAGAAAATATTTGGTGTAACTATGATGTGATTATAATTTTGTAGTGTGATTCCACTAACGAGTCCATGTATTCTCATTCTAAAAACATGCCATAAATTATTTTTTGGAAAATAAAACATTAAAATAATTTTTTATAATTTTTTTAAAATGATGTTACATGTATTTTTAAAATTTATTTGAAATCCAAAAAATTAATTCCACAAAAAAATTCAATCGATCCTTCCAAAAACTCGATTGAATTATATTATTCAAAATCCTTTTAGAAACTCACATTTTTAAACAATAAGAAGTGAAATTCAAAATATAAAAAAATAATTAATTAAAAAAATATTAAATATAAAGATATAAAATTATACAATAACATATTTCATTATCAATAATATCCATAAAATAATTCCATGAATGAATGAGTGAATCCAAAAAAGGAATAAATTTTAATCAAACCATAATTATATAACCAAATAATCACATATCATGATGGAATTATATATTAAAATATAGTTGACCTTTATTCAAGGTTCATTAATGAGAGAAATTGAGTAAAATATATGTTATAATGTAAAACTCATGAGATCCTATTCCTATTATCCATGAAATTCTAGAGTGAAACCATATGTTGGTCTATTGAAGAAATTCCTATTAAATATTCTATACAAATTTTCTAATATATGGTCACTAGTTTTACTAACCATATTAATGGAATATCATTTTCAATGAGATACTAGTCTGTCTGCTGACATAACTGCCATAGACACCATCTCTTAGTCAACAATATTTATGTCTTGGATCCCTTTGAAACTATACATTGGGTGTCGGGAAATATTTATCCAATATCAAAAAAATTCCACAACATGATAGCATCTCCTCATCAAAACTCCATGATCATAAAATTTAAAACCCCTAATTTATTATCATAAAGTCATATATAAATCTAGAAAATTAATTATATTCACATATTACATGATATCATGGGGCTTATAGTTTTGTTGTTTCTCATTTTTGTCAAACATTTTGTGTAATGTGAGAACCTATAATAGAGTGTGAAACTAGTAATAACCATTACAAAAACCCTTTAAAAAATACAAATTAATATTATCTGATGCTTTCTTATTCATAGTAAAAAATTGTCCTTAAAATTATAATTTCCTGTAACTATTAAAATCTCGTTTGGAAAATAAATTAACAAAATCCAAATATCATTTTAAAATGAAATTTTAATCTGGATAACCGAATATCTAAATTAAAATATCCTCCATAAAATAATAAAATAGATGAATAATAATGAAATGAAATTCATAATATTATATATATAGTTAATATATTAACATAAAAAATTCATAATGTAAACTAATCTAAATCCATGAGTAAATATAATAGGTAATACAATAATATTCAAACTCATATTTTGTTCCTTATTTTGTAATTTTAAATGATAAAATATCATCTGGATAAACAAATTCTTTAAAAACCATTAAATGTTACAATTTAATTAATATTATACATAATATCATCAAATTCCACATAATGAGATCACTAATCTTCAATAGTCACTTTATAAATTATCCAGAGTTTTTTAAAATAAGAAAAATTTCAAAAAAAAATGAATTTTTGATAATTTGATAAAAAAATATATTTTACTTAAATTTTAATTTCATACCAAAACATACCTTAAATAATTTATTTTTATAAATAAATACTAATCTAACAAAACTAAGACAATGATATCCCAATATAAAAGTGCATTTCTAATCTAAGAGATCCTCCAACCGCCATAAATATATAGTGAAAATGAATACTTCTTAATTGAGACCATTGTTGTGCTAAAAGAGAAGACAATAACAATAAAATATTTAATGAATAATGTATGGATTCTCTACCATGATAAATTCACATGAAAATTGAATATTAGAATAAGAAATATATGTGTAAAAGACATCAGTCATGTCTGTGGATCTTCTTGATGTTGTTGTGTGAATAATGTGAATGAAATAATCCAACCATGGGATTTAATATGAAAAGGATTATAAAAAAAAAATTGTTAATGGAATTTTGTTGTTTTACAAACTAATAATATAACGACTTATCCTCTTTGAAGATCAGAATATCACCAGTATCTCAATATATAGTCACATTAAACCATGACCCTAACCCAATAGTATGATGAAACTTGTTCATGCAGGTCCCCATAGTGTGGGAACTAGTTCCAATACAACCCAGATTGTGCATAAATAAATAAAAAGTCATTATAGGGGTGAAAATATCAATTCCAACATGGCCACATATATCACAGTTCTAACCAAATGATCCCTTAAATTTTCATAGTCTATATATTGATTTGAAATGACATACCACTATCATGATGTGTAAATGTATTACACAGGGACTCCGGCATTTTTGGAATTCCCAAAAAATAAGTTAGCATGTAACCTCCCATTTTCATGGAAATATAGATTGTAGTATACAACTATATATTAAACAAAAACCTATACAAAAACATGTTGAAAAGTAAAAAAATATTAAAACTAAAAAAATTAATTAAATATATAAATTATAAAAGAATGTGTGATGAATACCACTTTTAACAAATTGTGATTCATCCATAGTAATGAAACATGGACATTATATGCTTAGTTTATCAATTCTCTTTACATGATAAGAATTGGTTAAATAGTTCACTAACTAATTCACACTGGGTGAAAACATATATAGTTGAAAATAGAATTACTTCTAAAAAAATAATTATCCTTAATGAAACCTCCAGTCTCAGCAAGACAGTAGTATATTAAATCATATTAATTGTCATTTATAGACTCAATATTATATATTATATGATACTAGAAAATATTTATATAATTTAGCATAACATTACAATGAAACCCTATTAATTATCATACATTTACTGTTATAAAAATCTAGATTTACTTGTTGAATTACATAAGTAATGGGAAACATAAGAGGGTGTTTCTCTAACAAATAAAATATAGTATTTCACAAGAACTCATCACATGTTACTGATCATTATGTTTAATAAAATAATCTTCTCAATCTTATATTATAAATATTAATTCTAATGTTAATCATGGTGATGTTTTTATCTAAAATAGAGTCCTTCACTATATGATTATCATATTTTATTTCCAATTAATTAGGAATCGTATCAAATGAGATCACATTAAAATAATGATTAATATTAAAATTTACTATATTTATTACTGAGATGAGTTCTATATCTCATCAATTCTTACAAGTGCCTATGAAGATAAATAATCCATGAATAATTATGTTAGAAAATAATTATAAATCATATCATATATGATTCATGGATAGTTAAGTTGAAAAATCCTTGTACAAATTGGTCACATGTATATATAAAAAAATGTATTCCACTTATATCCTAATTGTTATTGTTTTCCAGCATAGTGAATCCAAAATAAATTCAAAGAACAAGGCACCAAACTATTTGTGTTACCTAATTACTAAATTTCCTTACATATGGTAATTAATGGGATCCTAACATTAAGGGTCACCCATACTGAATAATAAATATCATGGAAAGTGCATCATTTGATGAAATCAAACACTTATTATTTAGTATTTCATTATATATGACTATATATTATCATTTTATTCCCATTATATATCCATTTTTCTATTTATTTACATTGGAACCATATTCCTACCTATAAATTAATGTGTTAAATCCTTATTGATATGTAACTCTCTACAAAAATAAGTGTTTTTTTAACACCCCACGTATATATTTAAAATATAAGTACATTGAGATAAAATCATATCATGTATATAGATGATGAACTCATAAAATGAGGTCTTTTAATCATATAATGTTTAAAATCTACCCAGGAGTAAGCCTTAGTCTATATATATATATATCCAACCATCACCTTTCTAGAGCATAGCATAGTCCTCCAGACTAGTGGGATGCCTCCCACTAATAATGAATCTACTTAAAAAATTTATATATAAAATTATAATTCCTTCAATATATGGTGTTTATGAGACAATCTCAAATAACTTATTTATTTGTATTCCCATGATTTTTTTTATTTTAAATTTTTAATTAATGATTAATGAAGCATGATTTGTTGAAAAACATTGTAATGTTAACATGATCATCACACACTATGTAATATCAAAACATAAGATCAGGATGTAAATTTATGATACTCTATTTTAGTGGCTAGTATTGATGGATATGTTATGTGATATAATTTTATGTGACTTAATCTCTATAATAATGTACAAGTATAATTTAATGTAAATTCCTAGTGTAAATTATGTTATTGAATAATCATAATATTAGAATCTCTCTTGAGAATACATCATCAAATAACATATTTTCAATGTATCTTAGTAGATGTTAAATTACCACATAATCATAGTATAAGGGTTATGATGCTCCTTTTTGTCACAGAGTCTAACGAATTGAAAAAGGGAAATACCTTGAAGCCAAAGTGATTCATCCTTTGAAGAAACATCAAAAATTGACAAAGGCTTGAACAAAGATTCAAATGCACTTGGGTTGCACAAGTTCCACCAAGTTCATGCAAGTATACTTGCGAACCATCCAATGGTCACGCTGGTGACTTGTGCACCCTCTTTGAAATTCGCCCAGGGTCTTCACCAGCCTATAAATACCCCTGATGGGCCCCCCATTTCAAGGAAAAAAAATTACAGAAACTCATATTTGAGCTCCCAGTTCCCTAGTATCTTCTTAAAGCTTCCAAACACTTCTAAGGTAGTATCTTACCTAGAACGGAATATCTGAAGAGGCGGAGGAAGGTCTAAGTGTTGAAACTCATCAACACTTGCGCACCTTAGTGGCTAGCCCTTAAGGGAAATGAACACACTTGCACGCCGCCTTACCCCTTCAACAGAACTTGTGTGCCCCTCATCTGGAAGCCCCTAGGGATAATACTAAAGGCTTGAGAAAAGTCTCTCCCAAGTATTATCTTAAAGATTGACTGTCACGCAAGTACCCATGTGTCGTGCAGGTACACCTGCCCGACCAGGACTTGCGCGCCCACGCAGGACATGCACACCCATGTCTTTTTAGGTGCCTCTCCTACATATTTTACCTCTCCTATTAATATCTACCTCTCCTCTTCAAGGTTATGCCTTCAGAACCCTCTTCAAAGCAATTCATGGAATGATTTCTAGGTTTGACTTCCTTATCTGAAAGGAATTCGGTGGAATGTTTCCCAAACTTAGTGATTTACATATCCTCAAGTCACTAAGGTGAGAGAATTCATTCATTCAACATCATCCTTTAAATATAAGAGGTTCCCTAACCTGGGCCTTCTTTTCAGGAGTATTCCCCAGTTATAATATCTTTAATTTGGGCATCCTCCTTAAGAGTAAGCCCCAAGTCCCCTAACATGGGCCTCCGTTTCAAGAGTAAGCCCCACTCTTCAAATTCCCATAATTTTGTGCATCCTATTTAGGGGTAAGCCCCAACCATAATTCTTTTAATATGGGAATCCTCTTTAGGAGTAAGCCCCAAGTTCCCAAAAATCCAAATTTCTTTAACTTGGGCTTCCTTTTCAGGAGTAACCCCCGAACATAATTCCCTTAACCTGGGATTCCTTTTCAGGAGTAAGCCCTAGTCATAATTCCCTTTAACCAGTCTTAATTTCTTTTGAATTGGGATTCCTTCTCAAGAGTAAAACCCAATCATAAATACCCTCCTAATATGGGCATCCTTTTCAGGAATAAGCCCCATGTTAGAGTATTAAAATCTACATACAACACATATACCTTTATGGACCTTGTTCCTAGGTTTCTTCCCTGAAGTAAATCCTAATATTTATCTATCTGGGCATTCATACATACATAAGCCCCACTCATTTTTTATAATTTCATCTTTCATGGAACAATTGTATGGTTTTACCAATACCTCTTATTTCTGACACCGAGTATAACTCACGTGAGCTTAGAGTGTAAAAGTAAATATGACATCATTCATTGAGACATAAATCATGCATAAAAATTCATACTTCTTTACTCGAACTATGTGGGTTACTGATTACTTTTCCAAAAAGAAGGATACATAGGTAGCCCATCTGCGGGTACGATCCGAACTATGAAATAATTCATGTCCTTATGAATGACAATAAACTTCAAGTTCCCCACTAAGTGGCTTTAAAACCAGTATGGTTATCATAACAACCAATAGATTTATATATAATGTGTCGAAGGATACTATTGACCAAAAATATCTGACAAAAACATATGATTGTCTATCGATGAAGAACCTCTAATACATATAAAAGATTCACTAAATCTCATACATACTAATTATTGATTGTCAGATCTAAAGGAAATATCATTTTTATACCTGGTACTGTAATAAGGATTCACAAACATAACTTAAATCTATAAAGAGAGTCCCGGAGTAGACAATAATTCCACCCAAAAAGGTGTAATGAGTCCGACCTCCCATCCTCTCGACCAATACAAATTCTTAAGCCTCATCAGTCCAGAACTAATGAGCACCTAACTTTGGAACGTAGGTCCAAATGGATGTGGAATCATTATATATTTTCCAGTTCTATGAACAAACCCATTAGAAACTGCTTGGAATGTTTGAACCTTAAATCAATGAGGTCATCCCCATTTCCAGCTAATAATCAAAAAAGGTGAACCCGACAAGAATCCTTAACCAAGTTAGAACAATATTTTACTTATTTGTTATGCCCCTATTTAAAACTCAATAAGAGGGACAACAAAGCAATAAATAACACATGTGATCATCCAAAATTTATAGCAGGTGAACTTATCTTGATTATGGTTGTTATATCAGACAGGCACTCTTTTCCAATATCTTCTGCATTACAAGAATGGATTTTCTTATGTTCACGTTTGTGAATGCCTCTGCTGTGAAAACCTCTGCTGTGAATGCATCTGCTGCTACTCTTGCTGAATCATCATCCGCACTGAGGAAAAAATCACCCACTCAGCATCTTCAACATTGGGTATCAAATGCACTGGTTAATGAGTACAGTCAACACGATACCATTCCAACACTAGAGGCTGCTCGACAAGCCCTCCAAGTGAACAACTCAGCCTGGTCATCCGGACAACGACGACTATGGATCAAGAAGCAGGCGGTGCTAACAACCGTCTCCAACCGTTTCGGGTCGTTATCCCCAGAACGCAACAAACATTACCTCTCATATTTTGAGGAGGTGAATGAGAAGGCCACTTAGGGACTTAATTCAAGGAAACATTAGTCTTTCTTGAGGGTTCCCACCAATAATTTCCGCCAGACTCATGCGGCAGTGCGCCCTCAACATGATGAGGGTGTCGTCTCCAGGCGTTCGGCTCAGGTTCCATGAACACGAGAGGAAAAGACGAACCACCAGAGGCGACGACCGGTTAACATAGAGCAGGTTATTATCTCTTTCGTTTCCAGATAATTCCACCAACCTAACTTGGTGGAGAGCAACGAGCGGGCACATACACCCGTCCGTTTTAATTCCGTTGTCCCGCTGACTCGTCTGGCAGCAGCATGCCAATCCCACCAGGCAATTCTAGTGGAGTACTACAGACAAGAACATACACCTATTTATAAATCATTAGCTAGTTAGCAGGCTCATCTGATGACATATGATGGAGCCCGCTAACCCAATGTGTTGACAACTGGTAAACAGGCACATACGCCTGCTTACACTCATCAGTCCTGCCAGCATCCTCTTCTATCAGTATTGAAGGAAGATTTTCAACCATGTTCCGTGGAGTAAAATCATCAGGAACATACACCTGCTAGTATTGATCAATCCAACCAATAGTCTCGTTTGGTAGCATTTGAAAAAGTCAGTCAGAAAGCTCCGACGACAAACAGGAGGCAGACTCAACTCTTTCCCCCCACACATGAGTACTATTAGAATTCACTAATAGGAAAAGGAGGATAGGATCAATAAAAAACACCTACTCCAAGCAAGGAATGGATGTATATACCCGTTCCGGCAGCTAAAGTCACCAAGAAAATTCTGTTAATGGTGAAGGAGAAGAAGCAAATCCCTGCTCATATTCTGGATGCCTGTCAGGATATTATAACAGCTTCAACAGCATCACAGGGGAAGAAATGTAAATCTATCCCTACCAGTGGAGTGACAAATCAACAGTTCACTCCAGAACAGACACACACCTCTGTTCTAGTCCAAGAGGGATGTGGGGAATACTCCCCCATATCATACAGACAACCAAATCAGGCACATACACTTGATCTGAGTGGAGATAATTAGCCTAACCTGATCATTTCTCCTAAGCTGGAACATAAACCTACCCATAATGACCACTTTAATCAATAAGTGGTTCCTAAAGTAATTAATAAGGTGTCTAAGAAGAAGACCCACCCAGAAATGTCAAGAAATCAAGGGCCAATTTGTAATAAGGCCTTACTCGATGTTAGAGTTCTTGATGTACTCAGACAATTATCTATTGCAACTCAAGATTGTACTCTCTCAATTCCGAATAGTGGGAACATTAATTCTGAAGTTCTACACCAGACGCTTCTTTTTGAAGGCTTGCTTCATGACAATTCATTTGAACTCAAAGTTTCATCTTCAGATGAGAGCCACAAGAACCCGCTCTTTGGTCAGAAGACTAAGGAGAAAAATGTTTCATCTTTTTCTGTAACCCACCATGGTGGTCCTCCTCAAGATGATGAATTTGGCTGTGAAAGTCTTCTCCATAGTAATAATTCACATTCCATGGAAAATTCTCCAACATACAATGTAGTGACGAGAAAGTCCTCTTATCTTGAGGCACTTGAAAATTTGAATCCAATCATGACTGATGCTTTACCACTATCAGGTGAAACACTTTCTCAATCAGAAGATATCTTGGGGTGTAGGTCATTCTCCGAACCACCCCTGGGTCATTCATCTTCTAGTTTAGTCAGTGAATTCTTTACCAATCTTGTTGAATCCAATCAAGCAGCATGGAATCACCAACTCTGGTCTAATCAGGTAGAAAAATCTTCATTTAATGATAAAGAGGAATTACTGAATATGAGAAAACAACTGGTGAAAGGTGATGTACCAGTTATGTTTTGGCCTTTGGCTGATTCTCAGTATGACATTCCAAAGATGTTGATGCAAGATGGAATTCATGATATTCATATTAACATATGGAAAAAAATTTGTCAGTTGAAAAAGAAAATATTATCTTATGATGAATATGAAAATAAAGTCAAGATAATAGAAGGGTTACAATGGAAAATTGATTTGGATTCTCTCTCAGTTTCTCGATATCCGAAGGTTGGAAAGAAATAGAGAGCTCTTCAGTGTTCATGACTTAGTGCACTAAGATGATTTCACCAGTTAATTGCCAATTCCCCATATGGTATTCATATTAGGGGATGGGGTGTTCATGGAGTGATACATTTCACTGTACTCTAAAGTTAGCAAATCCCACCGAAAATGATCTCATGCAATGTTATTTCCCATGGAAGGCCACAACCAATTGGCTTTGTTTGCAATCAAAGGCTCGCCCCAGAACATGCCTCAACTAGTTCCTCTCAAAATCAATCATACTAAGAACAAGTTTTTTAAATACTCCTACATAAATAAAATGAGAATATTTAACTGGCCTCTTGTTTAGAGCAAGCATATCATCAAGTGACAGAAGTATCAAAAATCATCCAATGGTCTTTTGAGCCTGGTGATAAGAGTGGATGCAGGTTAATGCATCCAACCAATTTCCGGACTAAAGTCTGTAAGATCAGGAAAGATTTTAAGAAGGTCTCAGATATATAAACTCAAGAACCACCGCAGCTTTCCAAACTGGGGACTCTTTTAACCCAACCCTCAGAATCAAAAAATTGGATTCGAGGAGTTGAGAAAAGACAGCAGGAACAGCCCCAGTCCACAGGAATGGGGACTTTTTTCAAATCCTCAATCTCTCCATCAGAGAAAGTCAGTCTTCTCTCAATTAGGGAAGAAGACACAAGAGGAACAAAGAGCCAAATTATCAGGATATTCACTCCAAATTACGGTTCTTCAAGAAGTTCTTGAGGAATCAAATCAGCAAAAGGCAGTGTCTCAACAATGACACGGAAGAAGACAATATCACAGAAATGAAGATAAAAGAGATGCAATGCATTAGGCATCAATTAATGTCATCAATGCCAATGTTTCTGATCCCCCTTATGAGGCTCACTCAGAGGGATCAGATGAAGAGGTTCCTACTCAAGAGGTTGTACGCACAAATACAAATGAAGAAGGTGTGCGTACACGAAATCAGAGGATTACCCAGAATTTAGGTAATCCTTTAAGTAACCCACATCCCCCTCTCCGAAAGGTGTCCAATAAGGGGAAAGGAAAGAATCATGTTACATACCCTTCCTATGGAGTAGGACAATCTCTCTCATTATAGAAAATATTTGCACAACAAGAGGAAGAAATGAAGGAGTTGAGGAGGTTGAATGCAAACTACTTCAGGTTGGTCTTCCTCCTAAGCGTGCTAAAGTCAGTCAGCCAAGATCATTTGTTGCGACTACTGAGATGGATCAAGAATATCCTCCTCTACCAGTACACCCTCATAGGTCTAATCCTACGGGTCATGTGCAACAACAATCGGTGGTGCTACCATCAGTTGCAGTACCAACCACCACATATGTCCAAGCTCCAGTCATTGCACCTGCTCAAGTCCAAGCTTAACCAGATATTTCTCAAAAGTTAATAACTACTATGGAGTCATTAACAGCTCGGTTGGAAGCTATGGAGGGAAAGCATGCTCAAATTCAACCAGAAAAGAGAGCTTACACTGAATGGGATGATGCAATTCCTCCCCCATCAAATTTTGAAAGTACCACATTACAAATATTTAATGGTTCGGGAGACGCAGAGTAACACTTAACACATTTTGTTTCTCGTTGCGATCCATTGATGGGAACCCCTCAGCAACAAGAAGCAGTTAAGCTCAGGTGTTTTGTACAATCATTACAAGGGCCTACATTTGTCTGGTACACAATCTTGCAATCCTGGTCAATTACTGGATGGGAGGATCTCTGCCAATGATTCCTTCTCCAATTTAGCTCAACTTTACCAAAGACAATTGTTTTTGATCTTAAAAACTATAAGCCAAGGGAGAATGAAAGGGTTTTAGATTTCATTACTCACTGGAAGATATTAACATATTCCCTGAGCATAGAACTCCCTCAAGAGGAATTTTTTCCAATCTGTGTGGAAAATTTTCATGATGAATTGCGCACGCCATTGATCCCTGTGTACTACACAGGAGGGTTTCAAGAACATAATTCAATTTTAAACAGATTGAAGATTATCTTATAATGACTAAGGATAAAGCTCATTTAATTCCATCAGCTACAGGAAGAAGAATGGGTAAAGTAGAAACTACTACAGTTATGGTTAAACAAGCACCTGTACCTACTTCTACTTCAAGGCCTTCATCTTCTTGAAGGTATCCACCTCCTAAGCATCAACAACAAAGGCCGTTTCGTCATGATGATCAAAGAGATCAATGACGAAAAAATGTTGAGGATTTAAAGAGTAAAGTCTACTATTTCCGAAGTGAACAAGTTCTTGGTTACTTCATTTCAGCTTTGGAAAATAATTTGGTTAAATTTCCAAGGCCCAAGAGGCTAAACAAGGAAGGATATGAAGACCATCCTAATTATTTCCTATTTCATCAGATGTTGGGGAAACCCATTCGGGGGTGTTTTATCTTCAAGGACCTCCTACAAAAAATGGTCGACTTGGGACAAGTCAAACTAAAAGGTTCTTCAGCTCAGGTATCATGTGTTACTGCTACAGATCCAGAGGATGAAAGTGAGTGGAAATAAGTCAAGAACAAAAATGAGCAAAAATATGATGATTGGATGGTCCGAAAAACAATCAACTAAACTCATGCCATTTTGTGAATGCAATTGAAAAATCTAATTGTGTCTTTTTCCATGAATGCCACAGAAAAACCCTCTTCATCAGAGGGAAAATCCTCAAAAGGGCGGCATAATTCCAAGAAAGGGGAACAATCAGAAGAAGATGAAATCGTGTCAAAGCCTTTGTTTTCTTTGACTATGGAAGATTTTATGCAATCTTCTTCAAAGCCACAGTCACCGTCCCACCAAACGGAACAGC
This sequence comes from Viscum album, assembly GCA_963277665.1. NCBI lineage: Eukaryota > Viridiplantae > Streptophyta > Magnoliopsida > Santalales > Viscaceae > Viscum > Viscum album. The sequence goes on from OY728161.1 coordinate 1,299,147,544, forward strand.
CTAAACTAGCTAATTAGGTAGAGTCTTCTTTAAAAAAAGAGTTGATATTTGGTTCTGTTAACATGATTTACTTAACAGATCCATATTCCAGTCACAGTTTCTATTTTGATGAGCCTGAATTCCCTGTATCATATAGAGGAATCAGAGGGAGTTCCAGAGGCTCAGGGTACAGGGGAAGACCTGGATATTTCAGAGGCCACTATTCCAATTCTACCCCTGCTAGAACAGTGTATGAAGTAGAAACTCAAGGCAGAGCCCTTCAATGAGATCAACAAGAACAAGAAAGTTCTTTTACACAAGTAAGATTCAGTCCTAGCGTACTTATTCTAGAAGAATGGTTGGATGTTCCACCATCTTCCTCTCTGCAATTAAATAGAACTAATCGGTATAATCTTCTAAATCTAGGAGTATTACCAACACCCATCCTGGTACAAGATGCATCAACTTCCAAAACATCAACTTCTAAGTCACATACAAAACCACATGTTCCTGTTGGTAAACACAGACCTTTAGATCAAAAGTATGATGTACTGAAACACTTGGCCCACGTACCGACCAAGTTATCAATTCTGGATTCCTTGAATTTATCGAAGGATCTTCGGGAGGCACTCATCGATGCTTTTTCAATTCTTCAGGAGTTTGAAACTGAAAATGTTGTGGCTGAAGCGTACCATGTTGAGAATAATCCTAAAGAATTCCATAAAGTGATATCTTTCACAGATGAAGATGAAGATGATGTCGTGCATGGACATATTAGACCTTTGTACTTATCTGGAAAGGTCAATGGTGTAGACGTCCAAAGAGTATTCATTGATAATTGTTCTGGAGTCAACCTCATCCCCATTCATACACTTCGTTGATTAGGCCTCATAGAATCTGATATATCTCCTTATACATTGATCTTACAAGGATATGAAAAAAATTAACAATAACCACTAGGCGAGATTAAACTCAAAACTCAGTTTGGAGATCTTGTATCCAATTCAAATTTCATGTCTTTTTATCAAGACTCAGCCTTCAACATCTTGCTTGGTAGACCCGGGCTACATCAACATGAAGCTATCGCTTCATCATACCATCAATACCTCAAATATTGCTTCGATTGTCAAATTGGGACATTTTATGGTGATAAGCCCCCATTGAATACATGTGAATCTCAATAAATTTAGGCGGAATTCTATCACATGATGGGAAAGGAGAAATCCACAACAAGGGAGATTACCAAAGTTAATGCTCTATATGGTTTGGAAAAGATTCCAGTAAACCCATTTACACCTGTGAGTACAAATAATGTATTACCTATCAGTCAAATTGACAAGATAGACCCAAATCAAAATAATCTTATTGAAACCTCCATAATGCCATTTACGGTAATCAATCCAGACAGCATGAGAGAAATTGGTGATTTACCAAGCAATGATGAAGGCTCAAATGCAGATGTCTTCATTTTGTCTACTGAAATCCAGCAAGTCTATACTTCACCAATCAGGCCAGAAGAAGATATAGCAGTGTCATAGGTGAACGATGATGCCGATTCTCAATCCATTATCTCCTCTATATTACCCGAGGAAGACCCTTCATCATCAATCTGGTTGGAAATGGATGCTTCTTCTTCCAGATGTTCAAATTTTAACATTTCTTCTGATTATGGAAATTCTGCTTCTTCATCCACTATACAAGTAGAAACAGAAGAAATAACACATGTTGAAGAAGAAGAGGAAGATCTTAGGGATGCTCCTCCAGCATTTGAAGATGGTATCTCTACCACCGTGGATGAACTCAAAGAAATAAATTTGGGTACCAAATAAGATCCATTCCCCACTTTAATTAGTGCAACCATGACTCTTGAAGAGAAAGAGATGTATAATACCTTTTTAAAGAAAAATCAATATATATATTCTTGGAGCTATACAGAGATGACATGTCTTGATCCTGATGTTGCTACTCATCGTTTGGGTTTTCCAGAAGAACATCGAGGATTGAAACAACTCGCTAGAAGAACACACCCAACCTATGCTTCCAAAAATGAAGCTGATGTGGATAAACTTATCAAAGATAACTTTGTCAGAGAAGATAAATATATGAAATGGTTGACTTTTATTGTCCCAATAAAAAAGAAGAATGTACAAATTAGAGTTTTTATTGATTTTATATATCTTAATCGGCATTTTCCTAAGGATGATTTTCCAGTTCCGATTACAGAACTTTTGATTGATGTAATGCTGGCTATGAAGCACTTTCCTTCATGGATGGATATTATGGATATAATCAAATTAGAATGGCTCTAGAAGACGATGAATCTACAGCCTTCAGAGCCCCTCAGGGTGTGTTTTTCTATCGGGTAATTCCCTTGGGCCTAAAGAATATAGGCACAACATATCAGCATTCCATGAATCGTATCTTCAATCCCTTTCTGGGGAAGTTTGTAGAATGTTATGTGGACGATTTGATTGTTAAATCTAGTTAACGTTCTAATCAATTTTCTGATTTGGAAATCATATTCCACAAACTTCGGCAACATAATTTGAATATAAACCCCTTAAAATGTGCTTTTGGGGTAACCTCAGGAAAATTTCTCAGCTTTGTTGTACGCCATTGTGGTATCGAGGTCGATCCTGAGAAGACAAAGTCAATGCTTGGTGTGTCACCTCCTCGAAATTTAAAGGAATTGAGAGGACTTTAAGGACACTTTTCCTATATTCAGTGTTTCAACACCAATTTGGCAGGCAAAAGATTACCCTTCACCAAATTGATGAAAAAGGGATTCACGTACCAGTGGACTAAAGAATGTCAAGAAGCATTTGATATTTTCAAGAAGAATATCTTAATTCCACCGGTATTAATGCACCTATTGAAGGAAGTCCACTTATCCTCTATGTGACAGCCTTAGAGTGATCATTGGGTGCCTTTCATGCTCAGAAGAATGATGTTGGGAATGAAAACAACCTCTACTATCTCAGTCGAACTATTCTTGAAGCAGAAACCCGATACTCAAATATTGAGAAGTACTGCCTAGCATTAATCTTTGCAGTTCAGAATTTGAGACATTACCTGCAAGATCACGAGGTCCAGTTGGTATGTCGTAATAACCTGATCAAATTCATCCTTAGTTTTCCAATGCTTACAGGATGTCGGGCATGGTGGGCAGTTATTTTGCAACAATTTGATATTCAATATGTGTCTCAAAAGGCAATAAAGGGCCAAGATCTGGCTGATTTCCTTGCTAAAAATCCTTCAGTATAAGATACATCTTCAGATATTGAACTTCCTGATGAGGAAATATTCTTTATTTAAGATAGTCTTCAAACAGGGAAATGTACTTTGATGGTTCTACCAGGAGTCCAACAGGGAAGAAAATGGAAGACCCTAAATTCAACAAATTTGGGTTAGGAATTGTACTAATTTCTCTAGAAAAGGTAGTGTTAACCTATTCCTTCTCATTGTTGGGAGGTGGTACAAATAATTAAGTAGAATACCAAGCTCTTATCGCAGGATTGGAGTTGGCACTTCTAGCACAAGTGAATCACTTAAAGGTGAAAGGTGATTCAGACCTGGTAATCAAACAATTCAATGGGAATTATGAAATCAGAAAAGATGAAATAATCCATTTGTATGATTACGTCAGATAGTTAATGGCGGAATTTCCTATGGAACCAAAATTTTCTTATGTCCCGCGATCACAAAATGCCCAAGATGATGCACTGGCTAATATAGACACAGCTCTAGCAGATCCAAATCGGGATGAGACAACCATCAGTATTACCCACCATCGAATAATTTCACCTTATGTTCAAACCAGAACAGAGGAAATCAATTAAATTTGTCCCATTCCTGAACCATATGTTCATACTACAGGATGGATGATACCTATCTGGTAATACCTTCAAAATGGAACACTTCCACCTAATAGAGTCAGGAAAGAACAAATCTGGCGATGTGTGGTCAATTTCACTCTTTATGATAGCCCATACCATTTAGATAAAATTCTATAAAGGCGTGGTTTTGATAGAGTTATCTTTAGATGCATTGATGGTGAAGAAACAATGGATGTCATGAAAGAAGTATATGTAGGAGCCTGTGGTGCCCATCAGTCTGGACACAGACTATCTGATCAAATTCGAAGTCTCAGATACATTTGGCCTTCAATGATAAAAGATTGTGTTTATTTCAAAAAGAAGTGTCATTCTTTCCAAGTACATGCAAACTTCATTCATCATCCCCCAGAGTTTCTTAATACAAATAACTACTCGTGGACATTTTCCACATGGGGAATAGATATAGTAGGACCTTATCCTTTGGCTATATCCAAGCAGTTGAAGTATATTCTTACTACTGCAAACTTCTTTTCCAAATGGGAAGAGACAATAACCCTCAAAGAAGTCAGTTCTAAATGAATTGTTAGCTTCATCAAGTCTAACATCATTTTCAGATTTGGTGTCCCTCATACCATACTAACAGACAATGGCACCAACTTCTGTTCATTTGATGTGAGGAAGTTGTATCAAGAATACCACATAAAATCCAATCATTCATCTCAGTATCATGCAGCTGTCAATGGCCAGATAGAAGCTTTCAGCAAGACTCTTTCAAGCATACTTCAAAATATGGTGGATAGAGATAAGAAATCATGGCCTGATAAACTCTTTCATGCTTTATGGGCTTATCGGACCACCACCCGCACTGCAACGCGATGAACTCCATATTCATTGGTATATGGAACGGAAGAAGTCATGCCCATTGAGATTTAATTACCCTCACTTAGAGTTTCCATTTGTGACCAGTCATCTACAGATGAAAAATCTCAAAAGTAATTGGATGAATTGGAACAATTAGACGAGAAAAGATTGTGCACCTTGCACCAATTGGAAGTCTACCAGAATCGAATAGCATGATCTTTCAACAAAAAATTCCATCTTCATTCATTCGTTCAGGGAGAATTGGTATTGGTTCTTAGAACTCCAATGATACCAGGAAAGAAACCTCCCAAGATGGAGCTAAAATGGGAAGGGCCTTATTCAATACATAAGGTCTACTCTAATGGAGCATATTCTTTAATCTCAATGGATGGAGAACTCATCACTACTCCAACCAATGTTAGATTTTTGAAGAAGTATTTTGTGTAATGCAAATACCGGCGTCCAACATGTCGTTAAACTGTGATATCTTCCATCAAGACGTTAAAATGCACCATCCACGGTCCATGCATATGATTTCAAACTATTTTCATCCATATCATCCAACATGACGTTAAACTGTGTCGTCCTAACTATATGACGCTAAACTATACAGAAGTCCCTTACGTCCAGCGAGACATTAAACTGCATAATCCATGGTCCACTCATATGACCTTAAACTATTCGCACCAATGTCCAACATGATGTTAAACTATGAAAAAGTCCCTAATACGCCCAACATGACGTTAAATTGTGTCCTCTTTTGTCCTCACTACATGAAATTAAACTGCACAGTCCCCTTTTCGTCCAACATGACATTAAACTGTATTTTCCCCATCGGCTTAGCAACAGGACGCTATACTGTACAACACCCTTATTGTCCAACATGATGAAAAACTATGTTCATGTCCCTCATGACATTAAACTATGTCCCTTATTGTCCAACATGATATTAAACTGTGATAAAGTCCCTTAATACGTTCTATATGACATTAAACTATATTTTTTCCCTGCTACAGGACACTAAACTATGAAACACCAATAGTCCTCACTGCAAGACTTTAAGCTGCATAGTCCTTTCATATGTCCTACATGACATTAAATTGTGCATCGTTAAGGTTGTTGCTACATTCTTGTTTCTCACATCAAGTATGAATCATGTGAGCTTAGAGTAAACTTCATCCATAACACCCTCTATGGGCCGCTAACCAAGCGTAAGTCCCAACACCATTTTAGGTCGGTGTCCACAAGAACAACGTAATCACTAATTCATTCTTTAATTGAACTATGCGGACTTTGAGCCTTGCCTTCTAGGATGGGTACATAGTAAACCTCTTGAGGTTCAATCCCAAAACCAATCTCTTCACATTGGTTCACCTTTTTTCTTGCTACATGACATTAAACTATACAACACTTTTGTCCTCTACCAAAATAAACTACAACATTCTTTGATACCCTCACCTGAGAGAGAATCATTATTTACATTGATCTCCGATCATGTTATCTTCTAAAGACTACGTGCATACATGGCAATACCTGAACCTCTTATCTTTGGTCAAACAATCATTGCACTAAAGTTCCCTTTTCACCCTTCATATGTACAAACCAAATCTGTAAAGAGGTTATTTAAAGAACTATGCGTGGATTTATTCCCATCCTTATGGGATATGTAGGAACGTTCGAGCATCCCTCAAATCCAGCCCCAAGTCTTTGGGCCTAACCCCAATTTCCACTTTCAGTCCCCTGGCTGAAATGACCCTCTGAAAACACACACAGTGTATTCATTATTATGGTCCGAGCTCTATAACCATAAACTAAGATTTCCTATACTCTCATCCCACATGATGTTAAAATGTATTTCAAGAACTAAGTATGGCATGATTTCTATCCTTATAAGATACATAGTGAAGTCCATCATTTCAATTCAGGACCCAGCCACAACATGATTATGGTTAGCATTGGTCTATGTATCTCTACATTCATTAAACAAATCCCCATTTTTATGTATCATACTCAAACCCTTGAATACTTCCATATCTCTATAAGACTTTTCTTCACTTCTGGTCAGAAAATGTCCAATTTTTGAGAATTCTTTTGCCTGACCATGCAGCATGTGCCCTTAGGCGGCCTTGTATAAACAGTCTACATAACAGACGTGTCATCCAAAAGATTCTATTATTTGACTATGCAGCCAATTCCCTTAGGCGGCCCTACATAATTCAACCCCCTAGAAGGGTTTTCAAATAGTGGTAACTTCATTCTTGGGATGAAAATCTCTTTTGTCCTTAGTGCCTTAATGACAATATGTAGGGATCCGCAAAAAATGGCCATCCTTCACATATCTGTCCCATACTCTTTTTCATGATATAAAATTATTGAAGTCTTTGGTTTATATTTCCCTTCCATACGTTTAGGTCAGACCTTTGTACGAGTGAAATTCATCCAGTTCTTAGACAATCTTGTTTGGAAATATCTTCTCCATATTCCAGTACCTCTCTCCATAAAGAAAACTCTATTCTTTGGAAAATTTGAATCCCCATAAACTTCCACTGGCTTTTTAGCAGTAGAAATGTAAATTTTCTGAGAGTTCTTTTGCCTGACTATGTAGCACGTGCCCTTAGGAGGGCTTGCATAAGTAGTCTACATAACAGACCTGTCAGCCAAAAGATGCTATTATGTGACTATGCAGCCAATGCCCTTAGGTGGCCCTGCATAATTCAACCCCCTAATGGGTTTATTAAGTAGTGGTAAATTCATTCTTGGGAAATACTTATTCTAACTCATTTTAGCCATTTTTCATATCATTCCTCGTATTAAAAATTTGTTAAGTCATCGTTTACATATTTTCCCTCATACTTGAACATGGTAATATGTCTTCAGATAAATTATCCATGAATTGAGTCAATGTTAATCCATTCGGTCAAAGCTATTTTGACCTTAAACATTATCCTTTTTATGTCCAACATGCATGACTTTAAACTTCTCACAAAAGACAAAGGGACTCTGAACAAAAGTCATGTTACAGCTCACTAAACATACATCTAGTATGATTTTAGGTAATATTGAGCAATTAAAAGTATCAATGTTTGTAGGGTTATTTTTATAGTCGATGTAAAAATAAAACTATGCTTACTAGGACCCTTGGATTAAGTAAAAATTCAAAGTAGGAAGCAAAAGAAGGCATGCACAAGTGATTGAAGATGAAAATGTTTTTCATTTGATGCACAAAAGTTAGAAGGAAATCCATGGATTGGAGTCTCTTCTCTTTTCCAGGAATTACAAAAGGCTTTCAACATAACTCTTCATTTGATTTACGACATCCCAAGCTTCATCAACAACAACCTAGAATTCATTCATTCAACTTAATACAATAAGATATGTAGTGAGACCTGCTCTTATTGGAACAATTGTAAAAGAATTTTCTTGAGTGCAGTTTGATAAAATTTTCTGCTGATCAAACAGTGACTCTGTTTCCATCCAAGAGACTTGGAAGATAAATAAATGTATTTGAGAATGGTGCATTGGAAGTAAAGAGCCATTTGAAGAGAGTACTCTTTTCAGATATTGTTTCTAATGTCATGATAGTCTTCTCTCCATCAACTGGCAGTAGAAAAAATATCAGCCCACGGTTTTCCATTTTCATATCTACAATGGAATTACATGGAGGACAAATTTGAAAGTTCACTCCATTGTTGCTACTCTTAATGCACAACATAACCAAAATAGAGGAATAGTAGTGCGGTTGCATCTCGGGCAGATTGTTCTTTGCATCTAGAACATTTAATCCTTGCAGATGACCATAGTCATATAGAGGCAAGTGAATGCACTGTGGGAAATTAAGATGATACTTCTTCAAGTACATATCCAAATCTGGAAGAGTTATGTCGCAGATATCATAGTAATCATGGCCGAAAATATTCATCATGTTATCAATCCGCTTTCTATCCAATTAATCAGCTGTTCCGATTCTCCTAGGAGCCATTGAATCTGCACAAAGGTAGAATAATTAAATCTTAAGTAAGTTAATATTAAATAAACTTTGAGATGAAAAGTGAAAAAATGGATAAAGAATTAAGTTTCTCAAGTACCTATGTTGACGCGCAAGTATCAGTGTGTTGTACATGTTTTGGCGCGCAGGTATCATCGCGCAAGTCCAAATACCTCTAAAACAGCGTGACAGCAATGAAACTAGTGGAAAATAGAGAAATTGCGTGATGTAGGAAACTTTCAAGGTGAGATCTTCAAAATCTGAAAGTCAGTGCTTTGCGTGAGGAATGACTGCCTATATATAGGCCATGACGCACCCCTACGCACCGTAGCTTGCATGAATCACACCTGCGCGGCGCAATTTATGCCCTCATCACTTGGACGTCATAATTCCTTGGTTTTCTTCTTCACCTCAGAATCAAATCCTATTTCTTTCGGATCCTACTCTAAGGGGGGACTTTTTTTAACACTCCTTTTCATCACAGAGTCTAACGAATTGAATAGGGAAATACTTTGGACCAAAATTGATTCATCTTTTGAAGAAACATAAAAAATTGAAAAATTCATGAACAAAGATTCAAATGCACTTGGGTCGCACAAGTTCCACCAAGGTCGCACAAGAATACTTGCGTGCCCTCTTTGAAATTCTCCCATGGTCTTCACCAGCATATAAATACCCACGGTGGGCTCCCCATTTCAAGGACGAAAAATTCCAGACACTCAGATTTGAGATCCTGGCGCCCTAGTCTCTTCTCAAAGCTTCCAAACACATCTAAGGTAGTTTTTTACCTATAACGAAAGATCTAAAGAGGTGGAGGAAGGCCTAAGTGTTTATAATCATCAACACTTGCACGCCTAAGTGGACAACCCTTAAGGGAAATGGCCACACTTGCACGCCGCATTACCCATTAAACAGAACTTGCATGCCCCTCTTCTGGAAGCCCCTAGGGATAATAATAAAGGATTGATCCAAGTCTCACCGAAGTATTACCTTTAGTATTGACTATTGTGCAAGTACCCATGTGTCATGCAGGTACACCAGCGTGACCAGGACTTGCACGCCCACGCATGACTTTCACTCCCATCTCTTTTTGGGTTCCTCTCTTGCCTATTTCACCACTCCTATTCAAATCCACCTCTCCTCTTCAAAGTTAAACCTCCAGAACCCTCTTCAAAGACATTCATGGCATGATTTATTAGTTTGGCTTCCTTATCTGAAAGGAATTCTATGGAATATCTCCCAAACATAGTGATTTATATATCTTCATGTCACTAAGGTGAGAGACTTCATCCATTCAACCTCATCCTTTAAATATGGTAGGTTCCCTAATCTAGGGCTTCATTTTAGGGGTAATCCCCAGTCATAATTTATCTAATTTGGGAATCCTCCTTAGGAGTAAGCCCTATGTCCCCTAACCTGGGCATCCTTTTCAGGAGTAAGCCCCAGTCTTCAAATTCCCATAATTTTGGGAATCCTCCTTAGGAGTAAGCCCCAACCATAATTCTTTTAATATGGCCATCCTATTTAGGAGTAAGCCCTAAGTTCCCAAAAATCCAAATTTCCTTAACCTGGGATTCCTTTTCAGGAGTAATCCCCAGTCATAATTCCCTTAAACTAGGCTTCCTTTTCAGGTGTAAGCCCCAGTCATAATTCCCTTTAACCAGTCTTAATTTAATTTTGACTTGGGCTTCCTATTCAGGAGTAAAACCCAATCATAAATCCCCACTTAATTTGGGCATCCTTCTCAAAAATAATCCCTTATTTAGAGTATTTAAATCTCCATAAATCACATATACCTTTATGGACCTTTTCCTGGGTTTCTTCCCTGAAGTAAATCATAATCATCATCTATTTGGGAAGTCATACATACATAATCCCAACTCATTTCTTATAATTACATCTTTCATGGAACATTTGTCTTGTTTTACCAATACCTCTTTTTTCTCACACTGAGTATGACTCACGTGAGCTTAGAGTGTAAAAGTAATTATTGCATCTTTCTTTGATCCATAAATCATGCATATAACCTCATACTTCTTTACTCAAACTACGTGGATTCTGATTCCTTTTACAAAAAAAGGATACATAGGTATCCCATCTGTGGGTATGATCCCAACTATGAAATAATTCATGCCCTTCTGAATGGAAATAAACTTCAAGTGCCCCACTGAGTGGCTTTAAAACTAGTATGGTTATCATAATAACCAATAGATTTCTATATAATGTGTCATATGATACCATTGACCAAGAATGTCTAACAAATACATATGATTCTCTATCTATGAAGAACCTCAGATACATATAAAAGATTCTCTAAATATAATACATACTAACTATTGATGGTCATATCTAAAGGAAAGCTCATTTTATTACTTGGTAATTTAAAAAGATTCAAGAACTTAACTTAAATCTATAAAGAGAGTCCCAGAGTAGTCAATAATTTCCCCCAAAAAGGTGTGATGAGTCCGACCTCCCATCCTCTTGACCAATGAAAATTATTAAGCCTCGTCAGTCTAGAAATAATGAGCACATACCTTTTGAAAGTAGGTACAAATGGATGTGGAATCATTGGATGTTTTTCGGTTCTACGAACAAACCTGTTAGAAACCTCTTGGAATGTTTGAACATTAAATCAATGAGTTCATCCCCATATCCAAAGGAGAAACAATGGTCCTCACTAGATTTTATGTTAACACATAAAGTATTATCTTATAATAGGGCCTCATAGTATTTTTTATCAACCTAATATTTGGATGCGGTTATTTTTATATAAAATATGATTTCATGAAATCAGTGACAAAGATTAGGATGATACATGTATATGGTTTATTATATTACAAATATCACTTATTAGAAGCTGTGAAATAAAATGAAATATTAAGCTAAATATATCACAACTATATTGATGAAGCCATGTGAGTAACTATAAATTAAGAACTCTATAATCAACATGTTCACCTTACACAAATTGGAAACATAATTCTCCATCATCATCATATGGGGTTGATGAAGATAACCAATGTGGTTGAAAAATAGAATCCTACCTCTTGAGGAATATATGAGATACACTTAAATCAATCATCTTATGACCACATTACATCTTCCTATATGTTGTCTTTGTGACTCATAAGAAAAAATATGATGATGAATAGAGATTCATGTCCTAGGGTGTTTTGGTTAGAAATAAATAACTTATGTATAAGGCCATCACGTGGTAGTTGGTTTGTTATAGGTCCCTTAAATATAGACACACTCATTATTTTGAATATTTTTAAAGTGAAATATGTTGATTTTTTCAAGGATTTAAATGAATTTTACATTATAATTGGTTATCTTTTGAAAAGGATTCATAATGATGTTTTGAAATTAATATGAATTAAAATGAAGATTTAGGATAATTTATTTTAATTAATATTTTTTGTGAGGATTTAATTTAGTGATATTATATTTTTATTAAGGTAAAAAATATGATAGGCTCATTTTATCCCTCAAACTGGCCATCCATCCACTAAACCATTCCATATGGGGAATCCTGGCTATGCCATTGAAGGGCGGTCCTACAAAAGATGACATGGTGGTCATAAACATAGGGGGACCAAACCTATTGATCATGTGGCACGTTGTAAGACACCATGGGTTTATAGTTAACATAATGAACTCTCAGGCCACATAATGTTTTAAGTTCCATTTCTTTTGTATTGTATGTAAAGTCCTGGAATTCCATAGATTTTTTTACACATTTAAATGGGATTTCTATGAGACTATTCTCTGAGAGGACACGTAATTCTGAAACCCTGAGTGGCTATAATTGATTTTCAATTTTTTTTAATGTTTATTAATAAGCATGCATTTATTTCTTTCTAGATTTTGAATCAGTGCTCAAATTGAAAATCCAAGGGAATTACTGAACTCCGGATGGTGGGATTCTATTATAAAGGGCCTAATATTGGTCGACATTGGCTAATAGTGGATGTTATTTTTTGGTAGTAAATAAAATAATTATGGACCAATTATTTTATATTCAAATCCTTAAAACTTCTAAAATGTAACTAGTATTGGAAATATGAGTGTATCGTTGAGCTATTGGGGTAGTGTTTCCCACAGGTGGAGCATAACCTTGACTAACATGGTTTGAGGATGAAAGTTTATTTTTTAGTTTTTTTATGCTAATTAAAATATCTTGGGTGTGCAGTTTTTGAAACTCTTAAACGAGGGCCTGAATTGAAAATCTTAGGGCACTATTATATCTATAATGTAGAATATACCTATGAATGGACTCTACATCGAGTGGAATGCATTGAGCATAACAAATTTTTTTTTGGAATTTTATGAAAAATTAAAGATAAAATAATGTTTTTATTTTATTATTGATTGAACTCTCAAAACTAATACAGTGAATTTTTGTGTAACACAATGAAACTAAAATGATGTTTTATTAATGAAACATCATAACATCTTCATAATGAAGCATAATAGAAAAATATGAACCATCATTATCTCCTTCATGTCTTAGTAAGGATCCAAGGTCATGGGTTCAAAGTGTTAAATTATTTTTCAAAATAATACTTGGATAATTTTTGTAGAATAAAAAGTGAAGGTGAGGAATCCTATCCAATGATGAATTCCGAATAAACAATAAGTGGGGAAAAATAATTTAGAGATCAGAATTGAGACTAGAGATTGATGATCACAAATGAAGAAAATGTGGAGGCATTAATATTTAGTGAAATAACCTTTTATGGTAGGGGTTATTATTTAAATTACATTCATTCCCCATCCATGGTTTTAAATAATTAATGTAGATAAATCCACAAAAAGGTTGACATGTGGTTTGATAATTCTTATGGGATGTTTGACAGTGAGATGTTTTAGGGGGATTTGATGTTTTGGATGATTTTCAACTAAAACCTTATAACATGAGTGGATTAATGCCGTGATGAGCAACGAAGGAAGTTAGTTCCTCAAATTTGAGTTTTTTTTCCTCTACCCTTGCATCTTGTTCTTCTCATTCATCACCAAATATTAATATCTGGTCATTGTGAAACCTTCTTGGCACAACGACGATGGAGGTGTAATGATGACATGTGATGATCAAATCAAGGCAGTGTAGTAATTATCGACGATTGAGAATTTTTTGAGGAAGGTGTCACAATAATGATTTCAGCTTCATATGATGAAAAACACGACTTATATATATCTTTGATTGGACCACCAGAATGCGTCTGGCTGTCTGTGTAAAAATATGTCGGGCGGGTAGCAGAACGTGGTGGCGCCGACCGCATAACAGATAGCGGGGTTGTGCACCATGGTGGACCTGCTAGTAGAAGCTTCTTGAATAACTCATAAAGAAACATGAATCCTTTGTGTGTGACATGAGATGGTCCCATGGGGCTGGGACTTTTGGGAAAACACGGTCCATGTAGTGGTTCCAACTGGTGCCTCTTGGTGGTAAGAGTACACGGTATTGTTGTGGCGGATATAGATGAGTTGGACCACTTAAATTTAGGTTGGTTTGTGCTAGTGGTATGGGCTGGTGGCTAGCTAGACTTTCTTCCAAGCTTCCTGGACTCGTTACCCATTGGGCCAGACTTGCTGCCCAGCAGGCTAAGCCCAATTGGATAGACCCACCACCGAGTGGTCCTTTCCTAGTTAGTTTGGGCCATTATAGGGTAGAATCATGGTGAATCTTATTTTGAGATGTTAGTATTGTTACTACCTTTATGACTAAAGGTTCCGGTACTCATAATCAATATAAAATGGTAGATATGGGACTCCCTACATTTTATGGTGCAGGTTCTTCACAGAAATTTGTAAGGGAAGATTCAGTACTCCCCTATCATGCCTGGGAGTTGGTCATCTATAATTGGAGTTGGAACTCCCCTATTGGACTTGTGTTTGGGTCCCCTAAACCTAATATATATAAATTCAATACACTCATACCTGATAGGTAGTGAGTCTTCTATTATATGATTTTGTACTCCCTTGTCGTTTGAAGGTGTTGGTACTCTTTTCTATGTGTCACGTGATAGTCGGTACACCCCTGTCATTCCTATGAGCGATTCATCTAACCAGGGTTCTGTACTCCCCTATTATACTCGAGTGAAGGTACCTCATAGAGAAAAAAAATAATGGAGTTGGTACTCCCCTACTATTTCAGGGAATGCATCCTCCACACTTGATTGAATAGAGTCATTACTAGCCTATCGGGTATGCTGTTGGCCTTCTATTATAGGATTGATCACTCCCCGAACATACTAGACTATGGTTCCTCCACCCATGAACTGAAAAATTCAGTACTCCCTTATCATACCAGAATGTGGGTCAACTTGTCACCGAGTAGTACTCCCCTACTGGTAGGGTGTGGGTCCACGATTAGAGATTGAACTCCCTCCTCTATAGAAAATAGTAGTGGGGAGTAGGACCATCCAATGGATGAAAATGATACCTTGATATGTGTTAGTTCCCCCTCGATGGACTAAGGCCTGAGCCACTTTTTACAGGGCTGGCTGAGGTATCACAGGTTATTTTGGTGTATCTCTCCCTCAACTGTGTGTAGTGACGAAGAGAGGGCCTCTTCATAGGTGTTTCCTTAGTCATGCATGGGGTGCATGACTATAAAGAGTAGACGTATTGTGCCAGACACTAGAGTTGGACCTATTAGAATGGTTCTGATGGAGAACATTCTCTCGGAAGTTCTATGAGGAATGGTAAAATCATACGTAATGTAGTGTATCTCATGGATGGGTGCCATCATGGATAGCGAGCTTGTAGAGAATGCACTTTTGGTTTACGTTTTACACATTATGCCTTAGTGAAAATTCTAGTGCTAGCTATATGGTTATACCTTATACTTCTTAGTGGTTGGATGAGTATATTTGGATGTTCATGGTATATGTTTGGGAATATACCTGAGTACTTATGAGTGGGAATTCATTTGTGGTTATTCTGTTGTTTTTTACCTTTATGGTTTCGGGTTCCCCTAACGAGTATTGTTTTTATCACCCCTACAGAGGCATTGCCCACATGTGTCTAGTATTCTGAAAATGAATGATTCTTTGAAAGAGTCCAAGGAGGACCAGGACCTGGTGGTGTTCAATTGGATTAGACGAACACAGTATACTTGAACATCATTACGTAGCTAACTTTCACCTACTATTCATGTAGGCTTCCAGGCGGAGGAGATACAGGGGAATTGAGTTTTTCTTTTGTAACTTTATTCATTTATTTGAATGGTAAACTAGAATGGGTTTCAACCTTTCACATTACATACCATTGTACATTGGTTTTGTTTTACATAGTGGATTTCATGCATGGTTTCCTTGGATTTTATGTTCTATTACCGTTATATGGGAGTTGTGTGCATGTGTAAAGATACACTGTAAAATTCCTCCCAAATGTGGAATAATGCCTTCATCAGTAGTCCCCAACCCTTTTTCATTAGGAGGTGAGCTTGGGATAGTCATAGAAAGAGCCTTGAGGGAAAGTTTGTGACACAATACTCCAATATTCTATCCATAGTGTGGGATTCAGAGATGAGGATGTAGAAATTATTATTATAAATGAGCATGGTTCCATCCTCAATTTTGATGTTGGATGATTTCTTTGGTCACAATTCTTCTCTATCTTCTTCAGCCTCATGCTCAATGTAATGAATCAACCTAGAAAATCTCTCAAAATTGGAACAAAATCCAATCCTCCAGAAAACAAAAATTCATTATTGATCGCCAAGGGTTTGCGATAAGAACCCAAAAATCAATAAACTACTAGATGTATGGATTTAAACCAACCAAAAGTGAATGAAAAACATGTCAAATATATAGATAACAGATAGATTCATTGGTGGTTAAAAATATAGGCTACAAGAGATAATTAAAAACATCAGTAATGAAACTAAAAAAGGTATACAAAATAATAACTCATAGATAATTTCATCATTTATGGAATGTATACCAAATATTATAATAAAAAAGATCCATATGATAGCATGGAAATATCCCACCTTATCAACACCATATACTCAAATCGAAGATGATTGAAAAAAGTAACACCTTAATAAAACACCTTTCTATTATCTACATCAAATGATATAACTAGGTATATTTTTCATCAAAGTTGTGTGGAGGGTGTGATCTAATATGATAAATATGATCTCACAATAGTGGTATATAATAATTAAGTGTACAATAATCCCCACATGCTCTTGTTTAATGAATACAAGTCATGATAACATTTTAAAATTTTTAATTTAAAAATAATTCTAATACAATTTAATTTCCCATTGTCCACATTTCTTAATAAAGTAGGTAAATTAGTTTAAAATAATTCAATTAAATATATCAAAATATACATATAAAAGAAAATAATACCACGTATCAAATCTCAAATAAAATCCATGGAAATACAATCAGAATAGTACACACCAAAATAATCTCACATCACCCAAAAGCACATGTCACATGACACTAAGGATCACACTTATCTAGGACACCCATGAATAACAAATAAAATAATGTAATCAACAAGAAACTATATATAAGGATCATATCATGAGAGAAGAGGAACACCCAAACGTCTGAACCCTGCAACAGGTCTACCAAGTCCCTAGAACTATATACATATGGATTATAATAAATCCCCATACCCCCCAATGGTTTTTGACCCCTATTAATATGACTTCAACCTAACTACACATGGCTTTCCATGTGTTATTTCATTCAAATCAATTTATCAAACCAGGAATTGAAAATATATTTATAAAAGTACTTTACAATGGTTTGAATACCCCCATTCCATTTACCAAAACTATGGGAAACCATCATTCAAAACACATTTTTCCACCCAAAATAAATATGTTATTTCATTTCATTAATTATAATAAAATTATGTATCAAAAATAAGTGAAATGATGTTCAATAATTTTTTCTAGAGAAGGATACACCTATAGCAATACTCATGTTATGAAAACCCTAAATAGGATACCCCATCTAGGAGGATAAAAAAGTGAGTCACCTTGACCCAATCCACATATATTATAATTTATTAAATTTAGAAAATTTTTGACAGATAAGTGGAAATAACAAAATCCTGAAGAACCCACACCCGCCACACAACAACCAACAATGAAACAGACCCATGAACAAGATCGCATAATAGATCGAGAAAATTATCAAGATAAACATCATTGTAAATATATAAAACCAACAAAAAATAAAAATCTTTTACCACTATCAATGTACACAAATAATCTGAATGAATTACTCACATAAAGAGAAGCAATACCACCACTATAGTGACCAATAACTGAATGAAACAATGCATAATAAATAGTGTCTCCAAATATCAATAATGGGTATCTCATGGTTAATAGGGGATTAACATTAAATGAATAAAACTATAACTCATATGGTTCCCTGAAATGCCTTTTATATGACATTTATTGAGTCAATAATTACATTACACATCATTTAATCCTTGGGGCTCTAATATTCCATAGAACCCATCACCACATTTTTAAAAAAATGATATTAGACATTTTACAACATTTACTCTCATTCTAATGTGTATTAGGTTCAATTAATATACCTTTATGATAATACACATCATTTATTTCTCTAGTAGACTACAATAAAACTAGTTTCCTTATAGATACATCAATCTAACTCAGTTGATCTCAAAGCATGGGGAGAACCCCACCAATCCATTGCACATTTATTCTAAGATAAAATTAGTTCAAAGAAAATATGAATAACTGAATATTAGTCCTTTTTCCATAGAAACATTTATCAATTATCTAGAGTCCTATGATGAATCCAATTACATAGGAATATAATCAAGTAGATGATAATTACCTAAAATATGGTAACAAGGTGTTACAAAATTCCTTACATAAGATTTTATGCACTCTGGATGTCATGTAGAAGAATGAATCATAATAATGTTGTGCTGAAAATTTTCCCTCATCAATGAAAAATAATCCCGATGATCATAATAATATGATCAATGATACCATAACATTATAAAATAAAGAATATACATCCTATTAAATACATTCACATGGGAGTAAATGATCTCAACCTATAGACAACAACAAACATGTATTGATCTATCTCAATATATTTCTGACTCAACACATTAGAGGGAGTATGATTATATTTCATGAGTTGTGATATGTTGAAAACATCATGAATTCAAATCAATAGAAAAATAAATAAGAATCTATAAAAACATTCCAAAGCCTTATAGTTACTAAAATGGTTTAATATATATTAGAGAAAAATTTCCATATTTTTCAAGCAAGTGATGTCCTAAATATGTCGAAAAATTTAATAAAACATAGTCACATATATAGAACTTTAATGGATGATTCCATTGATCCACATAATATTTATATAGACTGTATAATTTAATCAGATGATAACATATATCATTAATCCTCACATACATATTTGAATAAAAATTTAGTCCCTCCATAGATTCCTTACACACTTGTTCCCAAAAAAAGATGTCATATTCATAGGTGAAATTTAAAATACTTGAAAGGATCCATTATAATCGATGAATTATAACTTTTTTAATAAGAACACCTAACCTACCATATATAGATATCACATGATCCATCAAAATCAATGACAAGGGCATGGATCATATCCTCTAAAATCAGATTAGCACTCTCTTAATGGCCATTTTTCTATGGATTATATTTTATTCTCAATCTTATTAATATCTCAACTTCCTCATGGGATATTATCTATTACCTCAATATAATTATTTGATCCCTATAATAAACAATGATATAATAAACCCCATGTACCATCAATGACTTCTATATATAAATTTTACCTAGATCTTGATCATTTGTAGTGGATTTGACAAGAATAAAATGATAAGAAATTTTCAACCAACCAATCATCAAATAGACATAATTACATTTATAGGGTTTCCATGGTAATCTATAAAAATTCTAGGAATACCTCTTCCCATTTATAAACCGATAAAATTAGAAGCTATAGTGTCTAAAAGGTTTCAAATTCTATGTCTTTATCTTTTCGAATGTGTAATAGCAGGACACATAGCTCCAAGTGTCAAAATTAATACCTAGCCACTAGAATTTTAATCTCCTGACAAAATAAATAATCATAGTTCCCATATTAGTGGAACCTGAAGAACTACCAAAAATGAAAAAAAACATAAGATCATTATCAATACATTGATAAAAAACGGATCCCCAAAACTAATAGTACTATCAAAAGAGAGATACAAACCGTGAATAGGATCACCACTCTATGGGGCTTCTAGAGTTACTCTAAATTCATCATCATATTGCTGATTATATAGTGTTTAATTATTTATTGACGATAATAACTATGAAATAGCCCAAATAATTCATTTAAAATCCTGCTAAGCATCAATATTAAACTGAACAGAAATACCCATAATGTCCCACTCTTCCATTGATTACAAAATATCATGGTATGGATATTTCATTATAATATAATATACAATAATTATTAATTTCCTAGGGGTGTAGGGGATAATGGTGTCAAATTCCTAATTTTTTTGCACACACATCCTCTATCTATTATTAATATATATCTAAAAATAAATATTACTAATACACTTCTGGTCCGAAAATAATGTGGGCCATGTACCCAAAAAGATAATTCCACCAACACGAAATTGCATGTATAAATGTGAATAAAAATAAATATTGAATGGGGTCATTGTTCTCATGTGGTTGAGAGCTATAATATACCACATGATCATAATTTATGAACACATAACCAAACCTTGTTATTGAAGAATCACCGAAACCAAATTCCACATAATAAACATTAGTAAAAAAAAATATAAATTGATGACATAATTAATTCAAATTTTTGAAAAACATATAGTATTATTTCATTGCATTTAAATTTATACCCATTCATAGAAAGGGATTTCAATGGTGAAATGAACCTCTACATATCCCTGAAGAACCATTGCTAATATCCACATGGAAAACAGAAACAATGAATCCCAATGAAATTTCATGGTTATTCCCAAGACAACATAAACATTACATTTTGTTGATAAATTGATAATCCATAATAAAAAATAATGTTCCCTATTAATTTCTCTCCACCAATCCATAAGATTCATTTTGAAAACATTATGTATAAATGGTTACTCCATAAAATTCACATAACCAATCACAAATAGTTCTATGGCTTGTCATGTGATCTTGAATGAACAATTATACCATCTATGAACACTACCAAAAACGTGTCAACATATTGATGGGATTTCAAGTTATTCACGGAAATAAAAATTGGAGTGTTCATCTTTCCATATGACATCACAACATATTCAAAATTTCCTTAACTTCTCCTAAAATATGTCTTCGGTATATCAAACTCTCATACTCCAAAGAGATTGTAACCTGAATCAAGGAATGTCATAAAAACCAAAATTTGCTCCATTAAATTATCAAGAAAATAGAGAACATAATGAAAAATATACATGTTAATAAACATTATTCTACCCAAATTTTAATGTTCCATGCATAATCAGAGTAAAGCATTTGAATTGATGGAAAAGGAAACTATGGTTTTCCAAAGAAAAAACTAGATTGAACAAATAAATTAAACACTATATTCTCTAACTAAATCTGGAGCTCAGTGGGATCCAATGGTTCCATATGATATGAAGGTATCAATATATACTATTTAACATGAACCAGGTCTAACTTAAACATGACCTCTCTCTTTGGAAGAAGATTAATTAATTCAGTTGGGAAAATTTCAGAAAAATCTAAAATAATGGTTTTAATATCAAAAAAATAGTAATCATCATTATGAACAACTACTAAAATATATAAATGACTCTTTGGATCCAGTAATTGTGGTCTGATACAACCAAAAATAAATATAAACACTCCTTGAAACACCTTTGAGCTCATATTATCCATATGAAATAAGGCATGCTGACAAAACAATAAACAACCACATGATGAGAAATAATAAAATCCATCCTGATGATGATGTTTAATAGTTTTAGATCAAGAAAATGAAAATTATAGACTATCTCTACATCATATACCTACAACACAGAAGATGTTAATCAAAAACACTTCTCTTTGTTCTTCCAAATAGGTTTCTCAAACTCTATAAAAAATGAAATGATATTAATTGAATTGTAAATAATATAAACAATAAAATACATATATAAATGCGTGGGAAACAAAAACATCAAATAATTAAACGAATATTTAATATTAAAAAAACATGGTACCTTTCAATTTATTTGGACCGAAAACTACCTCTACTAGGAACTTGTTTACAAAATCAAGGTGCTTCACTCATGAGAACCGATGATAGAGAATTGTCGTCTTTGATGCATCTGATTACCCAATAAAAGAATTTGGTGATGACAATACCTCACCATATCAAAGAGTATACATAAATAGACAAATAAAACTTAGATGACCATAAAATCTAAAATTGTTACAAATTTTTTAAAGGTGAATGAATAGAGAGTGTGGTGTGTCTGAATTTTCCACAATTATAGTATGGCAGTGGGGCACTGATCGATGGAATCAGAGGTGCTGGAGGGGTTTACATTTGAGAACCACCTCCCCCACTCTTATGGTGATCATGGAAATTATTATTCTATCTGAGAGTATAAAAAATCGTCCACTAGGTGGAATATAATGGGAATAATATCCAACCCTACTAACTATATTTATTTCTTTCATCTTATCCTTGCCCATTATTTATGCATAAGTCAAATTATTTATCATAAATACATTTGACATGACATCGATTTTCAAACCTTGTAATGTAGAGACCCAAAGATTGAAGCACATATACATTACATTACTTTTTCGGAATACATAATACATAACAAAAATAGATACCAAAGACCGTAATAGTTTAGTGTCTTTGGAAACCTCGAACATAATCTTCTAATCTTGGTGAAAGATCTTCAACAGCTCCCATAAAGATATTTTTTCTTTCATACCTAAAACCTTTTTTTATATCTTGGGGAAAAGAAAACATATAAAGGGTGAGCTCAAATTCTCAGTAAGGGTAAGCATGGAGAAAATAAAACAAACCATATAAATTTGAACTTCAAAATAGGAACATAAAGTTTTAACGTCAAAATATTGAGTTATGAAATAAATATTGGCAGTACGTAAGGAATAGATAATAAAATAACATAAATCATGATAAAATAGAATGGGAATAAAACATGTAATTGTGGAAACCATTAACCACATGATATTATTTCCATAGTAGCCAAGGCATTTCTGGCAAGACCATCTTAGTGGACAATGTCCCTTTCTGAATCGAGTTCACTTCTCATTCCAGTCCTATATCACTGAACCAGATTAACTTACCATTTCAACAATGTATATCTCATGAGATATAAATCTTTACCCAATGTATTTTAGGGAGATATAGGTCCCACCCATCTCATAATGAAATCATTCTTACTTGTGCCACAACATAAACTTAAATCATTCATCATAACCTAAAGAATAAAATGGGTTTCATAAACATCATTCCATCATAACATAATCCATATAAAACAAATGGATATCATTTCATCATAAGAAAAGTGAAACCATGTAAATCATAGAGACATTGTATTTGAAACATACACATATGAAATAATGTCATCTTAGATGGAAGGTGGTTTTGATAAAACACTTGAAATGAATTATTGAGGAAAATATCCTTTCTTCTTCAAAATCATTTTATTTTACCAAAATGTCAGGAAATTTTAAAAGAAAAGGATTTTTTTTAAATACTCATGAAATATTTTAGAGTATGCATTATGAAAATAATGCGTTATAAAACCGT
Source organism: Viscum album (assembly GCA_963277665.1). Classification (NCBI taxonomy): domain Eukaryota; kingdom Viridiplantae; phylum Streptophyta; class Magnoliopsida; order Santalales; family Viscaceae; genus Viscum; species Viscum album. Next base: position 1,299,171,048 of record OY728161.1, read on the forward strand.
AAAAATCCATTCATGTCGTATAAAAAAACATTCTTCTCGTACTTTTTCTAGAAAAGTCAAAAAGTACCTTGGATGGTAAACAAAAGAAGGATTCCTTAAATACCATGTAGTAAAAGTCAAAAATGGGTAAAAAGGACTTTAAACATACATGAAACCATTTTTAGAAAATAGTGACATGGATTAGAAATATAACCCCAGTTAATACTTACGATTAAACAATCTCGGAAAAAAAATGAGATTTGTAAAATTATCCCTTACCTTAGGTCCGATATGCTTCGTACGTATCCGAACCTCCTGTATAATGATTTAAATAATGTCATTTACTTATTAATGAATCATATTCATTATTATGATATCATATATGGTTCACTTATTACTTTATATTACACATTAGTTGTAAATTCCATGTTAATGCAGTGTTTTGGGTAAAATCGTTTTATTTATCGTACATGTTTGGAATTGTTGTTCATGATATTACTATTAATTATATAATTATTTAATTACTTCCAGAATTTAAATAATGATTTATATATCATATATATTCAGTATATATATATAATAGATATATAAATGAAATGGAATACACCGTTAATGGAGACGGTAGGCCGTACATACGCATGCACGCTATTTTCTTTTCTTTATTGACTTGAATGGAAGTAAGTAGATGAAATATATATATATATAAATCCAGTAGCTTTATCATGTCATATATTTAATTATTATTCATTATTTATACTTTATAATCATTCTAGAGTGGTTAACATGGAGAACGAATCTCATCGCGTTGTGGAGACGGTAATCCGTACGTACGCACGAGCGATGATATCGTTCCCATAATTATTGAATTGAATTGGAGTGGTTGATAAAATATCTCAGAATCAGTTTAACGTTATAATAGCCATATATAGTTATTATTTACACCATTTTACCCATCCAAGTAAGGTGGTGGTGGAAAAGAAGATTACACCACGGCGTGGAGACGGTATTCCGTACATACGCACACGTGTAGATTTTGTTTTTCGTAGGATGGTTAGAAGGTGAAATATGGTTTTTTCATATTTATAATATCATATAATTACATTAGATATACTGATGTTATTATTTTATAATGAAACAACTAATTAAGAAGAAGTTGAAGAAGAAATAAATTTGAAAGAATCGGTAGAAGAGATTACCTCTTCTTCGACACACCTTCTTTATGCTTGCTTTTAAGGGACTAGAGTTGGTGTTTTGGGAAGACCCAAACCTCCAAAATGTTTCTAGGGAAGTGGAGAAATGAAATGGGCAGGGTTTGGCTGAGATTTAAGGCTAAAAGTTATGTGAATAGGAGATGGAGGAGGTTCCCTTTTACAAGGGAGGAGAAGGGCACCTTAGGAAAAACATAAAATATTATTTTATAATAAAGTCATATTCGGTTTATAATAGCCCCAAATTAATTTATTTCGAAGCTAAAGTGGATATGGATTGGAATCCTCTCAAACAATAGGTTTTAGACAAGTTTAGTTTTCTATTTTAACCTTATCATTTATATTTAACTCTAAGCGAATTAATTTAACCTTTACCGTGTCTTCTTGTTTTCTTACACTATATGGTTAATAAACATACTATAACAAGCCAAACGAACCACAAGTGGTTATTTATTAATATATATAATCTTATATAAGACATTTTTCTGAACCTTATATTTTTAAGAACATAATAACAATTAATAATATAATGTTTTTTTTAAAAACTATTTTATGTCAATTTTGACACTATTTGGTAATTGATTTTTGTGAAAATCATAACAGAATGATTAGTTCAAAAAAGGTTAATTAAATCAATAGTAAAATGTCATATTAACCTATAAAATTACTTTAATTCATTAAAAGACTCAAATTACATTTATTTGGTTATTTATAATATCAATTATTTTAATATTTCACTATTTAGGTAATTACTGCATCACTATTGTGTCATAAATAAATTAAATTATTTAATGTATAAATATTATAAATAAAATACCATTAGGTATGAAATATTTTTAGATTTATAATGAATATTTATAGTCGAATTTATCTTAAGTATAACCCTATATTAAAAATGTTTTAGTTATTAATCTTTGATTTTAACTATTTTAACTCTTTTTTTAAATAAAATAATAATAAATGTCCTAATCTTATCCAAGTGGACCTAAGGGGTAATATTTAATTCCTAATATTTTTTTGGTCGAATTACACTTATCCAATAGAATTAGGACATGTGTTAAGGTAATAATAATATCATTTTTACCCTTAATTACCCTATTTACTTTTAACCGCGGTAAATAAAAGTAAGAAGTTACTATTCAAAAAAATTATTTTTATCTTATTGAACCAAATTTTACTCCTTGATATTAACCTTTTCTCTCGTATTTTTGAAATTCCACTCACAGATACGGTAAAATTAAGTTTTATGTAAATTTTCAAATTCTCCTAGGAGGTGGGTAAAAGACGGTGAAAAGTTCAATAAAAATTTTTATATACCTAAAATTATTATAAAATGACTCCAATGAATTAAGTTGAACTTATATAGGTATTATGTATCAATTTTGACCTAAAATAAAAAAAATAAAATAGTATTTAAATAAAAAGTCGGTCTTTAAATAGTAACCCAATGTTTTCACTATTCATCAAAAATTTAATGTTTTCAGAAAAATACCAAAAATTCACCTTAGGATAATTTCAATATTCCAAATCCAAAAATGAAGTCCATTTTGAAAGATAAAATTTATAAAATTTCAAAATGTGGGTATTACTATTCATAATGGCTGGTATATATAACATATCGTTGTTTAGTGAAACCCGATATTGCGTACAACACACGCTGTCAAGGAAGGTCACGATTGCATGTAATGCAAGCCAAGTTAGGGTTGCGTGTAGTGCAAGATTCATTTGTTGTTGTGTATAATAGAATCCAAAAATATTTCATTTATAAATTGAATATATATATATACACTCAATATTGCGTAGAACAACTTCTATCAAACGAAATTAAATTTTTTTTTAACACAATCAAAGAATAGTGTTGCGTATACTGTAAGCTAATACGGTGTTGCGTATAGCACACGATAATATTTGTGTTGCATACACCACAATACCTAAAATAAATTAAAAATAATACTTCTCATAAAATCACAGGGTGTTACATTCTAACCCCCTTAAAATGAATTTCACCCTCAAAATTTTTCGGGGTTATAAATGGTTTAATACTTGAAAGTTTATTTCATAGAGACCCACATCATAAAAAGGAAAACTAAAACTTAATTTTAATAAGTGAAGTATGAAACATAAAAGTTATCCAAATTAACTCATAAATTGGTTTCCACATAGGATAACATAGGTGAAAATATGGATATGGAAGAGAAATATAACCATCATGTTCTGATGAAGAGTCACATGGCTATGAAAAAGCCAAAAATCACAAAGCCAAAATTTTTTGATGATTTAAGGTACATCTAATCATTGGATATAAGGAAACTATGAATTTTTTTTGGTTTTCAAGTTCATTTCCCTAAATTTGAAGAATTGTTGAATTAAAAGAAATATTTACTTGATTTTGGTACAATATTACTATTTTTTGTGCCTTGAACAATTTCCACTTCATCTCTTAAAGAAATGAAGTTGAATTTGTCTTTCGTGACGTGTTAGCAGATCATGCGATCGAATGATAGGTCATTCCATCTGTCTCAAACAAAAGTTATTAAATATACATAATTCCATCTATAGTGATATTGGACTTATAATTCATATATCTTACCGCTTAATATATTAAACTAGTTTCTACTAAGCAGTGACTTCTTGTAGTCCGGTGATAGGTGATAAAGGCCTGTTGCACTTCAGTTGTGGGTTCGTTTCCCACTTCCTTGTCCGACGTGATGGGTTGTCTCCCATCCTACAAGTTATCCATTTTATAAAACTACATTATTATAACATTCCATCAATAATATCGAATAAAGTTCTAGCCTTAAACAATTCTAACTTATGTCCAACTTAATTCATTCCAATATTTTGTCCTATCCAAAATACATTTGTCCAAGCTCATAATATAAAGAAAACAATTACTTGAAATTTCATCTGTCAATCATGTGAATACCATCATTTATCCCCCATATATCATACTATATATCTTTTTGGTCACATTCCAAACATGTGAATACCTTAATCATGTATTCTCTTGAAAATTGAATACCCATTGAACCTTAGTGAAAACATGAATGTTGTCAAAAGATAACTCTTTCCACATACCAAAATCCCAAATATTCTATATAATCAAACCATGATATCACTTAGTCCTTATATTAATCATGAGCTCATGAATACTATCAAACATATTATTTTGTCCTTATCCATTCATTATGTACGTATCATCTTCATTCCAAAAATATCTAAATAACCTTTCATGGATATCGGTACCATTCAACATATACCTTCAAATAATTTAAGAAAAAATAGTCTAACAATCCTTAGATGATTATTTATTCCATATACCATTAACATAACTCTTGGTAAACATACAATCATTCCATTACCTTCTTAAACCATTGACCGAGCTTCATCATTTTATTCCTCAACACTTCCTTCATCTCATATATCATTTTCTGTTTCTTCATCATCATTTACATAAATACTACAAACATGATTATGTTTATTCTGTTCATGAGATTTTCCCTTAGTGAATTGGTTTGCATAATGCCCATACATTTCACATTTAAAACATTTAACCGTTGTTGATGTCGTAGCAATACCATTATCCTTGTCCATGGTGTTAACTGAACCTTTTCCTTTTCACTTACTGGCTTTGTGTCCTTCTTTTTCACACCCAAATCATCCTCGAGTTCCATTGAAACATTCTCCCTAATTCCTCTTCCCACAGATTTACATGAGGGTAATTGAATCATCTTTCCTCTATGATCATCATGAAACTCCATCATTCTCTTATTAGACGAGTTAGGAAACTTACCAAAGTTGAGATTATTGATCATGTTATGAGATTGCTGATTAGGCATAATAGTGATGTTTGGAATTCAAAATCCCATTTCATTTGGTGTCTCATGAAGAATATCATTCCATTGTCCATCATATCCTCCATTATCATGAATCTTCCAATTTCTATCCATTTTCTAAAACCCAAAAAGAATAGTGTGAGAGGAAAAAATCCTGCTAGGAAAAAAACATAATAAAGGGGGAGTATCTTCAATATATATAACATCTTATTATTAATTATAAGATTGTTACCGTAATTATAGGACTATAACATACACGTATACTTATCCTTAGGGACATCCCTAGGAATACCTTAGAAATATCTCTAGGGATCTCACTAAAGCTTTCAAATCCTAGTTTCCAAAGGTTAACTAAACCTTTTCTCTGATACCAACTGTAGAGAACCAAATCTTTAAGTACAAAGACATTACATTACTTTTTCAGAATACTTAATACATAACAAAAATAGACACCAAAGGACCGTAATAGTTTAGTGTCTTTAGAAACTTGGAACATAATATTCTAATCTTGGTAAAAGATATTCATTATCTCACATAAAGATATTCACTTTTTTTCATACATAAAAGCATTATTTATATCCTAGGGAAAAGAATACATGTAAAAGGTGATCTCAAATGCTCAGTAAGGGTAAGCATGTAGAAAATAATACAAACCATATACATTTGAACTTCAAAACATGGACATAATGTTTTTACGTCAAAATCATGAGTTGTGAAATAAATCATGGTAGTACGTAAGGCATAGATCATAAAGGAACATAAATCATGATAAAATAGCACGGGAATAGAACATGTAATTGTGGAAACCATTAATCACATGAAATGATTTCCATAGTAGCCAAGGCATTGCTGCCAATACCTTCTTAGTGGACAAAGTCCCTTTCAAAATCGAGTTCACTCCTTGTTCAAGTCCTATATCACTTAACCAGATTAACTTACCATTCCAGCCATGTAGATCTCATGAGATATATATTGTTACCCAATGCATTGGAGGGAGATATAGGTCCCACTGAACTTATAATGAATTCATTAGTACTTGTGCCAGAACATAAACATAAATCATTCATCATAACCCAAAAATAAAATGGGTTTCATAAACATCATTCCATCATAACATAATCCATATAAAACAAATGGATGTCATTTAATAATAATAAAATTGAAACCATGTAAATCATAGAGACATTATATTTGAAACATACACATATGAAATAATGTCATCTTAGATGGAAAATGGTTCTGCTAAAACACTTGAAATGATTTTTTGAGGAAAATATCCTTTCTTCTTCAAAATCATTTTGTTTTCCCAAAATTTCATGAATATTTTTTAAAAATGGTTTTTTTTCAAAATAGACATGAAATATTTTAGAGTATGTTTCATGAAAACAAGGTGTTATAAAATCATAAAAATCCGTTCATGCTGTATAAAAAGAAACATTCTTCTCATACTTTTTCCAGAAAAGCCAAAATGTACCTCGTATGGTAAACAAAAGAAAGATTCCTTAGATACCATGTAGTAAAAGTCAAAAATGGGTAAAAATGACTCTAAAAATACATGAATCCATTTTTAGAAAATAGTTACATGGATTATAAATATAACTCCAGTAAGTACTTACGAATAAACAATCTCTGAAAAAAATGAGATTTGTAAAATTACCACTTACCTTAGGTTCGATATGCTTCGTACGTATCCGAACCTCCTATATAACAATTTAAATATTGTCATTGACTTATTAAAGAATCATATTCATTGTTATAATATCATATATGGTTCAATTATGAATTTATATTACCCGTTATTTTGTAAATTCCATGTTAGAGCAGTGTTTCGGGTAAAATCGTTTTATTTATCGTACGTGTTTGGACTTGTTGTTCATGATATTATTATTACATATATCACTATTTAATTACTTCCAGAATTTAAATAATTATTTATATATCATATATATTCCTTATATATGTATATAGTAGATAGATGAATGAAATGAAATTCACCGTTCATGGAGACGGTAGGCCGTACGTATGCATGAACGCTGTATTATTTTCCTTGTTGACTTGAATGGAAGTAAGTAGATGAAATATATAAATATGTATATATATAAATAAATCCAGTAGCATTATCATATCATATATTACATTATTATTCATTATATTGAGTGGTTAACATGAAGAATGAATCTCATCGCGTCATGAAGACGGTAATCCGTATGTACGCATGAGCGATGATATCATTCTCATAATTATTGAATTGAATTGTAGTGGATGATATAATATCACAGAATCAGTATGATGTTATAATAACTATATATAGTTATTCTTTACACCATTATACCCATCCAAGTAAGGTGGTGGTGGAAAAACAGATTACACCACGGTGTGGAGACGATATTTCGTACGTACGCACGCGCGGTGATTTCGTTTTTCATAGGATAGATAGAAGGTGAAATAGGGTTGATTCATATTTATAATAAAATATCATTATATTATAGATACTGATGTTATTACTTTATAATTAAACAACTAAATAAAAATAAGTTAAATAAGAAAGAAACTTGAAAGAATCGGTAGAAGAGATTACCACTTCTTCGACGCACCATCTTTAAGCTTGCTTTTAAGGGACTAGAGTTGGTATTCTGAGAAGACCAGAACCTCCAAAAAGTTTCTAGGGAAGTGTAGAAGAGAAATGGTCAATGTGTTTCCGATCCTAAAGGCTCAATGTGTTGTGAAGTGGAGAGGGAGGAGGTTCCCTTTTATAAGGGAGGAGAAGGGAACCTTAGGAAAAACATAAAATATTATTATATAATAAATACATATTCGGTTTATAATTTCTCCAAATTAATTTATTTCGAAGATAAAGTGGGGATGGGTCAAAATCCTCTCAACCAATAGGTTTTAGACAAGTTTAGTTTACTATTTTAACATTATTATTTAGATTTAACTCTATGTTAAATAATTAAGCCTTTACGTGTCTTCTTGTTTTCTTACACTATATGGTTAATAAACATACTATAACAATCCAAAAGAACCCTAAGTGGTTCATTATTAATATATATATATATATATATATATCTTTATATAATTCATGTGGCCAATACATAGAGTTTTAGGAATATAAGAACAATTAATAATATAATATCTGTTTTAAAAACTATTTTATCTCAATTTTGACACTATTTGGTAATTGATTTTTGTGAAAATCATAACAGAATCATTAGTTCGAAAAAAGTAAATTAAATAAATAGAAAAAATTTCATATTAACCTAGAAAATCAGTGGAATTCATAAGAAGTCTCAAATTATATTTATTTTGTTATTTATAATATCAATTATTTTAATATTTCATTATTTAGGTAATTAATGCATCCCCATTGTGTCATAAATAAATTAAATTATTTAATGTCTAAAAATTATAAATAAAATACCATTAGGTATGAAATATTTTTATCTTTCTAATGAATATTTATAGTCTAATTTATCTTATGTATAACCAAATATTAAAAATGTTTTAGTTATTAAACTTTGATTTTAACTTTTTTTACTCTTTTTTTAAATAAAATAATAATAAATGTCCTAATCTAATCCAAGTGAACCTAAAGGGTAATATTTTATTACTAAGATTGTTTTTTGTCGAATTAAAATTGTCAAATAGAATTAGGACATGTGTTAGGGTAATAATAATATAATTTTTGCCCTTAATTACCCTATTTACTTTAAACCATGGTTAATAAAAGTAAAATGTTCTATTCACCAAAAATTATTTTTACGTTATTGAACCACATTTTACTCCTTGATATTAACCGTGTCTCTCGGATTTTATAAATTCCACTAACAGAAGTGGTAAAATTTAGTTTTATGTAAATTTTTTAATTCTCCTAGGAAGTGGGTAAAAGAAGGTGAAAAGTTTAATAACTTTTTTTATATATCTAAAAGTATTATAAAATGACTCCAATGAATTACATTGAACTTATATAGGTATTATGTATCAATTTGGACCTAAAAAATAAAAAAAAATAATTATTTAAAAGAAAAGTCGGTGTTTAAATAGTAACCCAATGTTTTCACTATTCATCAAAAATCGAATGTTTTCAGAAAAATACCAAAAAATCACCCTAGTCTAATTTTGATATTCAGAATCCAAAAATGAAGTCCATTTTTAAAGATAAAATTTATAAAATTTCAAAACTTGGGTATTAATATTCATAACGGCTAGTTTATATAACATATCGTTGTTTAGTGAAACCCGATAATGCGTACAACACACACTATCAAGAAAGGTTGCGATTGCGTGTAATGCAAGACAAGTTAGGGTTGTGTGTAGTGAAATATTCCTTTGTTGTTGTGTGTAATTGAATCCAACCATATTTCATTTATACATTGAATATATATTTTTATATATACACTCAATGTTGCGTAGAATAAATTCTATCAAAGGAAATTGAAATTTTGTATAACACGATCCAAGAATAGTGTTGCGTATACTGTAAGCTAATAAAGTGTTGCGTATAGCGCACGATAATCATAGTGTAGCATACAACACAAGACATCAAATAAATTAAAAATAATACTTCTCCAAAATATCGGGGTGTTACATGTAAGAACATATAATCTTTCATACATTCATTAATTGCAACCACTAGTTCAAAATGAACAATAAAATCAGACCAATTGGTGAAATAAATCACTGAATAATCACTCTAGTAAAAAAGTAAAACTCCATAAACATATCTATCCTGAGAAGCTCTAGAGAAAACATCTGGATGAATATATCCTTGAAATCCTTCTAGATAAATCCCACATTCTGGTCATCTGATACCATGTAATTTCCTAATGTTATTTTGGGAATATCATGTTTTAACAAGGATCAGATAACCATGATTCACCCAGGTAAATCATGGATTTAGAGAATATTGTGATTTTATAAAAGAAAATTTTTTCCCCTTTAGGTTAATTTAATCATTTAAGTCAAGGTAGTTTCTTAGGTGAGAACTCCTTTTTATCGATCTACTTCTCCTATAGCTCCTGACTATATCTCAAAGAGTGTATTGTGATCTTATGGTATATTCTGGTGAAAAAACATGATGTACTCACAAAATAGACTCAATAAAATTATTATTTTTTGGAGGATTCCCTTGAGGAGAATTAGCTCCACCCACTTAAGGAACTCGAATAAAAAATCTCATAGGTATATAACTACACATCAATGAAAATTATACAATTCATAGAATATAATAAAATCTGTTCAAATCTATAAAACCCATAATAAAATTCTATCATTATTATAAAAATATAATATGAGATACACCTCCAAATATCCAATGTTTACTTCAGTAATGTCACAGTAAGAGATGAATTGGCACTCTCCTCATTCTAACTCTCAAGTCTCAACATTGATATCTCTAGTAAATAAAACCTATCTAGATAATGAAAAATATCAAAACATGGTCCCCTTAATACTAAAATATATCAAAAAGACCCATATACCCTCTCACAACTAGTTCCCAACCAGATCCCTGACATTCCTAATGAGAAATACCAATAACCATGTGATGGAGAAGATCACAAAGGAATAATGAAAAACAATAGAAAATGAGCAAAAAAACCTAAAGAAACAAAAATATTACATTTATACACTGAAAAGATAAAAATAAAATAAAATAAAAATATATCCACGATAGATGAGAAACCAAGAAAGAAATAAAATTGAAATAGTTAAAAAAATTATCTCTAATAGAAAATTCCAACTACAATGCACTAGAAAATGAAAAGGGTACTTAATATTCTACATGTGATACCATATGAAATTTCCTACTATCTTTCCACCAGCTACCCAAAGAACAGCTGATAAAAAACCTCACCACCTCATTGTGAAACCATTCCTTTTATATGTTTGAATGACATAACCAAATATTAACACTGTTGGTGGGGTGAATAGGGTGTGAGATGGAATGGTCAATGAGATTTCACCTAGGTGTATCATAACATGTCTCTTAATAATAATTCAATATTTATAATGGTTAAGTATCATAGTATTTAATGATTTTTATGGATTATATTCAAATATAAATATATATATATCATTTACATGAAAAAATAAATTAATTTCTATGTTTTTTTGACATTTCTATAATTATCAGGTATATCAATTTAAAATAAGTTCAAATCAAAATATCAAAACATATATATCAAATCAAATAATATGTTTTATTAGATCTCATAAAATTTCCATGGTTGTACAAAATAAATATTATAAACTAAACATATACCAAATTTGAAAAAAGGCCACATCATGGAATGTATCACACTATGTCATGACAGATAGGACACTCAAACCGAACATAGGAAATAATGTACGAATAAATCCACTAGACATATACATATATTCAGGATATTATAGGAAATCCCACTAAACTAAACCCCCCCAACATATCTTACAAGCCCCTAGAACAACATGCTTATAGAGAAAAGGAATTCCCCATTATCAAGATTCTTGAAAGTGGATGGGATCTATTTTTATACCTTCAAACTAATTAATCGATTCATCTAATGTGAATTACATTATAATTCAATTCATCAAACCATTTTTATCTCACTATTATTGGAACTCATTTTCACAAAACCATTTCAGAATTCATTAATAATAGTTCTTACATTTACCAAAACTATAGGTGACCATATATTATAATGTTTTTTCTATAATAAAAATAAAATTGGACAACTAATTCAATTTCATCTAATAAAACTATTTATCAAAAAAATACAATATAATTTAATAAATCAGGGAAGATGGTGAACAAAAAACCTCATAACTCAGGTCTCACACACTTGCAATATAATCCTCAAAAAAGGAGCAACCAAAAATGAAAATTTAATTTCCTAGAACGAATTCAAAGGACATTAAATTATATAAATCTATCAATGGTTTCAAGTATAAGAAGAAACAAAAAATAACTTAATAACACACACCTTCTTAACCCAAAAAATATAAGGAAATGACCACTAGAATGAGATAATAGAACAGATCCATAAAGTTATCTAGTGAAAAATCACCCCATATCTATAAAACCAATAGCGTAATGATATTCCAATACTATGACAAATTTAAAAATGGAACTATAATTGATTACACCATTTAAGATACATAGTCCAACCATAATGATGATCAATTTCCAAATGAATCAATCCAGAATAAATGGAGGCTACCAAAATCCTAGGATGATATCTCTAGGTCAATAGGGGGCATAAAAAATTTAATGAATAAACTTATCACTCACATGGTTCCCAAAAATTCTTACCTATGATATGTACATATCGTGTAATCCCATAACACATCATGTAACCAATATATCTCAGATACACTAGAACCCTATCACATGTTTACGTAAACCCCTATTTTTAACATCACATAGTGTCTATAAATTAAATTTCATGTCATCCCTTCATGTTTTATACTGTGTTCATAAAATATTTCCAACAAATATTACACATCATGCATTCTAACTAAAAACAATTTATTTCTCTATCAGACTATAAAAACACTAGTTTCCCTAAGAAACCTAAAATTTACACTAGTATTCTCCAAACATAGCGAGAACCTCTCCATGATATTTCTTGACTATACTTAGACTCCATTTATTCAAAAATTCATACATCCCCAATTTATTAGGAATTTTATCCATAAAATTTATCCATCCTCAGGGGTCACATGATGAACCAAATTGACGAAGAAACCAATAAAATTGATGAGAATTTTTTATATGTGGGTAGCTAGATGTTACACATGGAAACATCCCACAATTAATGTCATTGGTATAAATCGTACATCTACTTATATATATCACTATACCAAAAACTAATACAATTTAAAACACCATTTACACTAATTCTTAATTATACAAATTATCTATTTCACACTACTGAAGATAAGGGTCTTCATGGATGACCTTTAAGGCCTTGGATGACTACTATGAAGTAGATATTCACCCATCTGGCCACTATGAAGTCTTAATGGGCGATGGTGAATTTTTCTTCTATGGAGAGTCTAATGAAATTCTTCCACATCATAGTATTCACCACATCCTAAACATATAATTTGATAAGACATATTTATTCAATTATATGAAGAAAATATTTAAATACATGATTCCATTAGGTGTTTCTAAATTCCTCTACAACATCATGAGGGAGTATTCAAGATAAAATGTCTCTCTCCCTAACAAAAAAGTATTATGGAAATAAAATGAAATTTTGGGGCACTCCTTCAGACTGTAAATGGATATGGTTTCTTCACATGTATAGAGAGTCCCACACCTTGAGTAAGAGGCAAGGTTACTGCATTTTTTTTCATTTCTACGTAATATTTATCCAATTTTTTCAATACCTTATTTATTTTTTCAGAAATTTTAGATCATGATTTTATATTTAAGAATTAATTTTATCTTTTATTTTCTTACATGTTTAATTAGGCATATTTTTTATTATTATACTAATTTTCTTCTTCTTTTTAAAATTCTTCCCATTTTATTTTTATCTTATAATTATATTTTATTTAATTTGTATTAGTTATCTATCTTCTCTTTCATAAATAGTTCTCTCAGCTATGAAATATATTTCATGTCCCTAAAAATATCATCACCTAATTCATCATAATTAAAGGATTCATCCTATAAGCATTCCATCCAAATATTATACAATATCTATGACATTTCCATTATCATAATTTCATTAGAACCTTAATAGTATAATAGAATAACCAAAAACATAATCATTTCTGATTGATCAAAATCAACGATCTAACCACTGAGTCACAAAATGTTAATCTCATAACGAGTCCTTTGATGAGTATATTTTTAATAAGTCATATCAGATACCTTAATCTTATCTCTATTTTTGAACATAGAGAATGGTTGAATATCTAGCACATAGTAAATTTTAATTTAAATATGATTATAACCAACTTTTACAATCATCATGGTAATATCATTTTTTATATGACCAATGGCGGTAGTGGAACTTCCACATAACTTCTCAACATGTTTGGGTTCCACAATTTCCTTCTATTTTTTATCTTCCATCTGATGTTGAAATTATTCATGTTTTATTCTTCATTGAAAAATAAGAAAACTCAAACACAATATGGGATCCTCATCCTACCCATTTGTATTTCCATTCAACATCATTTCTATTTAATAGTATTTCAATTTGTTAAATAATATCATCTCTCAATTTTATAAATCATTACATATATATTTTATATTCTATATCCGACATATTGAAAATAATTATATATATTTTTTGGTGTGGTGTCAATTATAACTTATGAAATGGTAAATCATTCATTAAATAATAAGTATACTCAATACAAGCTCAATATATAAGACACATGTTTTTGATTTTGATAACATGTAATTCCATAGTCAATAGAATATTATACCATTCATTGTCTTTTTTAACTCTCTTCCTTAGGGATATTTTCTAGAATTAAATAAAACACTACTTATTGAAATAAATTATTTATAATATCCTCAATCATTTTAAAAATCAATTTATTATACATACATGACACATAAAATAATAAAATTTTACTAGAACTAGTATGTTTTGATTTAAAATTGTCTTCGATAACATAGTGTTTAATTAAATTCATTAAATTATTTTATAGAATTTTACCATGTGACAAAATAATTAATTCATTATGATATAAGTATGAATGAATTATAATTCATATAATTTTAATTATGATTTTTTAAAAAATATAAATATATTTAAATGTTTTATAAATTGAATATTACTAGAATATTATCAAGAAACACAAGCTTATGGGATCCACTTATTATTCACATAATCTACAGTGATCACTTTATCATGTAAGAATTGTGATTCAAGGTTTTCATATAACACCAATATGAATTCATTTATAGTTTTTTCAAAAACATATATTTTCTTTTTTAATAATCTCTATAGAATATCATGTAACTCATTCATGCGAAAAACAATGATTTTATAATTAATTATTTCTACTGTTGATAATATATTCTCATTTATCAGGGGTATTATATTCTCTAGATATGAATTAGTTTACCATTTGAAAATTAATACCAAGATGGTGTCTTATTCTGATCTTATGTCACACCCTGATATTTAGTAAACTATTTTATTTCGAATAAATTTTATCACATAGGTATTTTGTATTGAATGAAAAAAATTATTTTATCATTCATTATATGAAACACTGAGCTTAGCTTAAATTACTCACACCATTGAGTTTACCTTTTATTAAATGAAACAATGAGTTTAATTGAAACATAAAATACAATTAGAAAAATATTATATATTATGATAGCTAACACCTTGACATTTGAATGATGGTTATGGATAGTGTTACCAAAATTATGAAAATATATAGTTTTCAATTGTATATAAAATGAATTAGTTTATGAATAGTTAATTTTATATAAAAATAAAAAACCATTTGAAAATAAAGGAAATCAATTTTATTAAAAAATATTGTCATACGAAAAAATGTTGGATGCATTAATAATTGATCAAAATCATATTTGGTGAATGAAAGTAATGAAATTTATATATTATATATTCAATAAAATATTTTCATTAATCTTTTCTATTTTTTTGTAATAGGTTAGAATACATCAAATTTTATCCTTAAACATTATATATTTCAAAAAGTAGTTTTCTCACATTTTTAAAATTATAATATAGATAACTTTGGAAATTTTTATTAAAGTAATTTTATAAAATAAGTTCAAATTTGGAAATAATAATTTAAATCTTTTTAGTGTAAATTATTTATCAATATATGAATAGATTATTCTTTTGATAAATAGTGAAAAATACTAAATTTTAAATGACAAATTACCATTAATTTAAATTATTTATAAAGAGAAATTATATATATTTATTGTTTTCAAAGTTATATTAGAGAAATTAAATAAATATATATATATATATATATCCATTTATGTTTTTATCCATTTTTATTTTCTTTATTGAAAAACAATTTTAAACCTTGGAAAATTATATCTTCTAAGGAATTGTTTCTTATCCCCAATAAAATGTTAATTTGAAAATAAATTTTTCTAATACTAAAATAGGAACTTGGAATGAATTATTTAATATATTTAATTATAATAATTTATATTATATAATGAGGTAGGAATTTTTTTTACTACAATGAATAGTTAAAAATAAAATTATATATCACAGTTAATGAGTAAATTTTTTACTAAGTGTTAAAAAACATATAAGGAAAAAGATGACCAAAAAATAGATTTAAAGTATATTTTATATTTATATTTAGACCATATAATGTCAATATATCTATAATACTTCTTTACGGATCCTTTTGGGAAGACATAAATGTGTGTGCACATTTTTTATTTCAAAAAATTACATGTGTGACACTCATCTCATTTATAAAAGGCCACCTCAAACATATATTAAATGCACATAAAAACCCTTTATGGTAAAACAGTTCATATCAAAATCAATTCACAAAAAAACTCACCTTATCATTGAATTATTTTTACAAAAAATACAAAATATGATTGATTTTTGTGAGAACCTATATTTGGAAAACTGATGAATATGTGACGTTCATCAACGATTGTTTTTTATTTCTTCTTCTATGTCCTTAAATTGTTATTAGAACATTATCATATTGTATCACCATAATAAACCATATAAATATATGTTTTTATATTCCTTTTATTACATAAAATCATCCTCACTTCTATCAAATGAGTTATGGAATCCTCATCCGTGTGTATGATGGACATGCACATGATCTTCATCCCAATAGGTGAAGTATATAAAAGTGCATCAATGAGACCCATGATAATATATAAGATGAGGAATATTGCTGGGTAACTGTAAAATGTACTATATTAGGTATTATTCAATATTTTAGCAGCTGGAACTAATTCTCTATCTTAGTATTTGAGCCATCGGTTTGGTCATTGTGTTCATCAGGCCTTTGATCCACCAAGGACATCAGGTCATTATAGAATTTGGGCCACATCATGAAATTCATCCACTTAATGGAGTTTGGGACACCTCAAGGACTTTGGGAAAATTGTTGTGTAGAAGTAAAAGTAAAAATCTATTAGGAATTGGCTCTAGATGAGGATTCAATGTAAGAAAAATACCCATAGTTAAGCTAAAAGATTCTGAATAATGATATGGTATGGTAATTTCCATCAATACCTGGCCTATGTATCTTTTCATGGAAAATAATATAAATATCCATACAAAGGTAGAGAGTTGTCATCATGATGTAGAAGCTAGGTAGGGGAAATTCCATGTAGTCTTAGTAAGGGATGGATTCCTCTAAATCCTTCGTGTCACGGAATTTCACGAAGCCTTCAGGCCATGTATGGGTTAACCTACAACACTTATAATGGAAATTATAAAAAATAATTTAAAATATATGGCCTTTGGGGCATTCAGGTGTGTATGATACACTAACACCTCATGAATTAGTGTTATATGTTATTACATTATAACCTCTCACTATTGGAAATGATGAATTATACAATGTATATATGTTATATTTATAACAAAATTATTCTTATTTTTAATTTATATCATAAAATAATTTTTTTTACATATATTCTGTAGGGGATATGATAATTTCACTCATGTGTATGGTGGAATACGACATTATAAAGTGATGCAGTTCATTTTTTAGTAACACATTATGTGTAGGATATTAAGAAATAATTTAATGAATATATGTGATATATATTAAAATATTACGATATTAATGAAATGATTATCCTTCTAAAATAACATAAAATACATTGATTTCTTAAATTTTCACTAACTGAATTATGATCATGTTTTTTGTGTAACACCCCATTATTTTATGAGGTATATTATTTGATGTCTTGTTTTGTACAATACACCATGATTAGCTTTCATTATAGGCAACCCTATTCTTGGATTCTGTTGCACACAATTTCTAGTTTGTTTGATATAATTCATTTCACAAAAAAAGTAGTATAGATTTTATCTAATTTATAATTGATCTATTTTTGGATTATGTTTTATGGAACAAGAAAGGAATATTTAAGTACATGCAACACTATCATGGAAACAATTACATGCAAGAGTGACCTTCCTTGATAGCATGTGTGGTACGCAATGCCGAGTTTCAAAAAACAATGATATATTATTAAAACAATATATAAACTAGTTGTTATGAATATTATTAACCACATTTCTAATATTATATAAAATTATCAATCATCTTAGACATGATATGTGTAAAATATCAATTTTTTTTATAAATCATGTATTTTTAAAAAATAATACATTTTTACCACCTTTTGATGGCACACCCATTTTAAATATAATTTTTGAAAATTTTATAAGTTATATTTTACCACATAAAACTTTTTATTTGGAATAATGTCATAAAAATTTACTTTGGTAATTTTTTTGATATTTTTCTATTTACTTTCTTATTTTGAGTAATAGTTATAATATACTAAATTTTAATTGAAAACAACCATTTTCATCGAAATAATATATATGGTAAAAATATATTTTTTAATGTTTTGAAAGTATTAATAGAATATATTTTTTAATATTTTTTTGACAATTTAATACATTTTCATTAATTTTACACTGAATTCATTTATAATAAACTTGTCCATCTTTTTCAATGTTTTTAACAAGAACCCATTTTCTTTGACAAAATTATAAATTTTATTTTATGAACTGCATCTTCTATGTTTTGAATTTGAAAAAATAGATTCTATATTTGGAATCAAATGGTCCAAATTGAGTAAATTGTTATTTTATTTAGACATTATGAATAGTATATTTAGTGATTATTTTATTTAGCTAGGTAAAATTGTAAATGTGGTAAATAAGGGAAAAAATAATATTATAATAATATTATACTACTTTAACACCTTTTACATTCATATTGTATGTGATATGTTCGACCATGGGCATCCTGGGTTCGATTTGGGGACCACATGGATTCACATGGATGTGAAAATGAAATTTTATAATAATTAATTTAATTTAATGATAATAATAATCTAAAAATATATCTTTATTTAAATCTATTTTAATTTGGGGTAATTTAATAGATATCTATGTCTATAAATAATTAATTTAAATCTAAAAATATTTCTTATATCCAGGCATTTTATTTATAATTTATAGACATTGGATAAATATATTTATTTATTACACAATTATACTGTAGTGATTACCTCATTAATGAAATATTCAAATAAATGAATATCTAAAAAATTAAAAATGTAATTTGGTCATTTTGAAGTCATCCATGAATTTAACAGATGATATTGACATATTATACTTGAGTTAATGCCTAATTTTTGAAGGAATCGGGTTGTTAAGAATTTTTAAAAATGTTATGTACGAATAGTGTCCAAAATTGACACAATTCATAACATAAAGCATAAAATAGTTTATTAAATTATATTAATTACTAAAAATATAATATTCATCCAAATGGTTAATTTAAGTCCAAATATGTCATAAATAACTTTTTTTGAGTTGTTTGATCTGATATTGTAATTACATTAACTAGAAATGTGTAAATAACATGATATCATGGTAAGATTAAAAAGGGTAAAATAAGGGTAAATCCAAAATGATAGGGATAAAAAAATACACAAAACTAGTCAAAAAATTATTGCATGATGGGAATTCGATCCAATATCATTTTATCATAGAATTAAATAAGTTTTGTCCCATTTTAAATCGAAATTAAATTTATAATAAATTATTTTTTTGGAACAATAGTAATGTTCCCCTCTACTCTCTTATAAATGGTGACCAAAACCCTCACCTATTAACTTAATTTTGAGCCTTCAAGCACAACCAAACCCTACCAATTTCTCTTCTCAACTTCCCTAATTACATTCGTGAGGATCTGGATTTCTCAAAAGACAATCTATACTTCCCTAATTGAAAATTTAAAAGATCCATTCTGAGGAAGAGTAGCTTCAGACACATACATATGAAATTGGACCCAAGGTATAGGAAAAATTTTCAATCTAAATTTTTTCAGAGATTGATTATATTTAAGTGTTTTCTGGGGATATATTTATCATCCATGTCCATATTTTATAAACAAAATTTCATAAAATTTTTACAATTCTTCAATATATGTTTAAAGTAATTTTAGTATTTTTTGAATTTAACTAAATGGTATAGAAGGAATCATTATTTTGGTTACCATACGAGATACTTTTTGACATTTTCGATAAAACGATGAGGAGAACTTTTTTTCACTTATAAAACATGATCTGATATTAACATCTTCTTAACACCTTATTTCCATGAATCTTACTCTACAATATTTCAAGTATATTTTCAACTAAATTCTTCTGGTTTAAAATTTCACGACATTTTGTGAAAAGAAATGTTTTTAAAGAAGAAAGGATATTTTTCTTAGGAATTAAGTTAAACTATTTCATCAAAATTATTATATATATATATATATATATTATATAGGTTTATGTTTCTATCCCAATTTTTACATTGATTTGATTATTTTTATTATTGAATTATTTTTATGAATTCCATTTATATTAAATTTATTATGTTATGGTGGCATGATGTTTATGAATCCCATTTTATTTCATGTGTTATACTCTGCTGAATAATTTATGTTTTTGTGGCACATGTTAGAATGATTACATTATGAGAGGGGTGGGAACTAAAACTCCATACAATTCATTGGGTGAGGATTTATATCTAATGATATATACAAGGATGGAACGAAAAGTAAAATTGGTTCAGTGATACAGGGTTGGAACAACAAGTAAACAGGGTTCAATAAAGAACTTCGTCCACTATAATGGTCTTGGCAGCATAGCCTTGGATACTTTGGAAATCAAATTATTTTCTTATTTTTTTCTACAGTTATATGTTTTATTACAATGTTATTCTATAATAATTAATGTTTCTTTAGGATCTATGCATTTCGTCTACCAGTATTTATGTAATTCCTCAAGATTTTTATGTTTAATCTTTATATCCATGTTTTTACGCTCAAATGATTATGAATTGTTTTAAGATCTCCACATTTTCCCTTACTATGAATTTGAACTCACTCATTCTATGTTTTCTTTTCCCTGGATATAATGAAAGTTTTTAGGTTGGAAAACAAAAGGGGATGATTTTTATATGAGATGTTGATGATCTTTCACACTGATTAAATGATTTTGATCAGAGTTTCCAAAGGCAACAAACTAATAATGTCTTCGGGAATTTATGTGTTTAATTTATTATGCATTACCAAAAAAATGTAATATCTATGTACGTCTATCTAGGGTCTCTGTAGTTGGTATTATAATGATGTTTTAGTCATCCTTTGGAAACTAGTTTGTGAATATATTAGTTATATCCCTAGATATATTTCTATGGTGTGTCAAGGGATGTCCATAAGGATAATTATAAATATATATTACCATCGTAGAAGTATGGTAATGATCATGAATATCCTAGGATTAAACCTAAGATGTTAGATATTGAAAATACTCCCTCGTGATAATTTTTTCTATTATGATTTTTTCCACTCACACTATTCTTCTTCAGTTTTAGATAATGGATGGAACCCAATAGAATAATGTTAATGATCAATGCACCAGGAAATATAATGATTTCCCTAATTAACAACCAAATGATATGGAAGATGTAATGAAAAATATTATTTCTATACTTAAACAATCTATGAATCATTCTGGACTCCAATATTATTAAAGAAGGGAACAACATTCTATTGAGTCCTTGATGAGGAAACGTCCCACTTCTTCCTGTGGGACTTCTGATCCACTTATTGCTAAAGAATGGATTAGTACCATGGAAAATATATTTTCCATTTTCCTCTATTTAGAAAATTAAAAGTTCATTTTAGTTGTCTGTCATTTTGAAGGTGAAGCAAACCAGTGGTGGACTCTAATTAAGAATACAAGGCCCAAGATGAACTTTATTGCATGAAATGGGATGAGTTCAAAAACATAATTTTCAATAATTAAATTCCTCATATTCATTTAAAAATGATGGAAAAGGGGTGAATTGAGCTTAAGAAGAAGGATGATGAATATATTGGTACATACGAGATGAATTTTACAACACGTGAAAGGAATACTTATGTCTTTATGATCCAATCTGAATGTAATGTTGATCGATTATTCTATGGCTTAAAACCAAGTCTTAGAATGGAATTATCTATAATATACGTTAGTAGCTATGAAGATATTTTGAGTTGTGAAATCAGGGTAGAACTAGATGTTTTTGTTATATATCCATCTCATGGTTTTGACAAGAAACAAAAGATGGAGTTCATGGGAAAATATCAAAACAATGATGAAAGAATATAAATGTTTCCATATGCTCAAATTTTGGAAAGACGTTTTGTGGATATTGTCATAAATGGACTAGAAAATGTATCATGTGTGGAAAATAATCTCATCAATCAGTTGAGTACCAAACTAATGGGAATAAGGTTGCTAATTAAGTGAATGGAGAAAATAATATAGATAACACACCACCAACAAATCAATTCTATATGTGAGATGAAATGGAGAATTATTTTAACCAATGCCCTAATCCAAGGGTTAATGATGATCAACCTCAACATCCTCTAAAGGAAAATAAAATTTTAAGTCACATGCGATCACTATTGGTGATTTTGAGTATGACAATGAAGTAGTGGAATGATTAAGTGTTTATGTAATGGGATTTCAAAATAGTGTTGTGGAATCTCATTTATAGTGTTTTGGAATATTGGAATATCTATATATTGGTTTATTGTGTTTTTGCATAATTATATGGTACCAATAACAATGAAAAATGTTTAAAATATTTTTGGAAAACAGATGATTTTCTCATATTGAGGGGATAATTAGAAAATAATATATATGATAGTATTAATGTGCTCACGATTGATAAAAAGACAAAGTGATATCATGGTTTGAGTATATATATTTTCTCATATATTTGGTGTGTGGAATGAGTTAATTTTGATAGAATACATCTTTTCACTTTGGTTCTATGGTAATTTATGTTGTTATCATATTTCAAGAGAATAATTGATTATGATATTTAGATTTTCAGAATGTGACAACAGAGAACTACAAAATGAGATATGAGAGTCAAATGTTAAGTCAATGTAGTTTACCTCATTATAATGTTTTATATATTACGTTTTTTGAAGTATTGTAATGTTATCAATTTTTGGATAGTAAAATCTATATCCAAGTGGATGTTTGTTAGGTTAATGTATTATATCACAATAGGTATACTTATTCAAATTTATTAATTTGTTCTAACCATATTGTTGAGATAGATGGAATGACCTATAATTCTATCGTATAATCTTCAAACACTTTAGGAATGATAAATTCAACTTCATTTCATTAAATAAATGATGAATTTTAAATTGTTCAGGGAACTATCAATGGTTATATTACACTGAAATCAAGTAGGTATTTCTCCTTACAAAAACTTTTTCAATTTTTTTAAAATGATCTTGAAAACCAAAAATGATATCCTAGAACCCTTCTTTCTTATCGATCAGATTGTCCCTTAAATAATCACAGATTCACTACTTTCTAGTACTTACGTTTCTCAAAAACTAATTCTCTATAACTATCCATTAGAAATTTATGGTTATATTATTATTCGAAATGCATGTTTTCAATTCCATGTATGTTCTCTATTGTGGAAACCCAGTGATGAGTTAATTTGGGTAACAATTATATTTCAAACATTCCTTTTTAGTATGATGTCTTAGAATCCTTTTTATGATGTGGGTTTCCATGAATAACTCTTTCAAGTAGAAAATCATTTTTATACCCATAAAATTTCACATGAGAAATTCATTTTATGGGGTTAGAATGTAACAATTATAGATTTTATGAGATACATTATTTTATGTCTTTTTTTTACTAAACCATGATTTGATTGCAGTATATGCAACACTATTCTTGGATTGTGTTTTACACAATTTCAATTTATTTTTATAGATTTAATTTCACACAACAGTAACTATAGATTTTTTTCATTGTATAAATGAACAAGGTTTTAATTATTTTATACACAACACCAAAGGATGATTTCACTACACAAAACACCGACATGGCTTATGTTACATGAAATAGTTACCTTCCTCGATAGCTTGCGTGGTACGCAATACAGAGTTTCACTAAACAAAAATATATTATTAAAATAATATATTAACTACAAATTATGAATTTTATTAACTATTTTTTGAATTTAATATAACATTATCATTCATCTTACACATGATATGAGAACAAAATAATTTTTTTGGATAAAATAAATATTAAAAAAAATGATGTTTTGCTGCCTTTGGAAGGAACACCAATTTTAAATATAGTTTTTGACACTTTTATATGTTATATTGGACATGATAAACTTATTCTTTTTATGCGGGACATAAAAAATTTACCTTTGATAAATATTTGATATTTTTCTGAGCACTTTCATATATTTATGAATAGTCAAAATAAGCTAAATTTTAATTGAAAACATCTTTTTTATCGAAAACATTTATATAGTTAAAATATATTATTTAATGGTTTTAAAGTTTAAATAGAATATAATTTTATAGTTTAAGATAATAGTAGTCATTGTCATTAATTTTACATTAAATTCATCTGTAAAAAACATTTTAATCATTTGTAATGTTTTAAACAAAAACATATTTTTTGGACAAATTGATTAATTTTAAATAAATTACTCATAGTTCTGTGTTTTGAATTTGGACAAATGGATTCCATATATAGAATTATATTGTTCAAATTTTTAAAATTTTTTATTTTTATTTTTGGACATTATGAATAGTAACATGAGTAATTATTTTATTTACCATGTTAAAAAGGTAAATATGGAAAATAAGGGTAGAAAAATAATATTATAATAATATTAAACAACCATAACACATGAAAAAATCCTATTGGATGAGATATTTCTGACCATGGGCATCCTGGGGCATCCATGGGTCAATTTTGGGACCCCATAAATCACATGGATGGGAAAATGGAATTTTATAATAATTAATTTAATGTAATGATAATTATAACCTAAACATATATCTTTTAATAAATTTAATATAATAATGGGTTTTATAATAGATATCTATGTCTATAAATATTAATTGGAACTTATAAAATATTTCCTTCATCAAGGTATATTATTTATTATTTTTAGACATTATATAAATATATTTATTTATGAAACAATAATATGTAGTGATTAAATCCTTAATAAAAGATTCAAATAAATGAATTAATATATTGAAACAAATGAAATTTTGTTATTTTTATGGGATCCACAAATTTAATGGATGATATTGATATATTATCCTTGATTTAAATCTTTATTTTCAAATGAATGAGAATTTCATGTAATTTTAAAAAATTCATGTATGAATAGTGTCCAAAATTGATGAAATTCATAATGTAAAACATAAAATAGTCTATTAAATGATATTAAGTTACTAAAAAAAAATAATTCGTCTAAATTGTTAATATAAGTCCATATATGTCATAAATACTTTTCTTTGACTTTTGACATGATATGGTAATTAAATTAAACCACAATGTGTAAATAACATGATATCACAGTAAGATTAAAAAGAGTTAAATAAGTGTCAAACCAAAAAGATTATGATACAAAAATTTTCAAAACTTGTCAAAAACATTATTGGATGATGGGTATTCTAATCAAAATCCTATTATTTTAAAATAATTTACATTTTGGAACATTTTAAATTAAAATTGAATTCATAATAAAATAATATTTTGGAACTTTTCTAAAGTTCCCCTCTCCTCTATTATAAAAGGGCACATCATTCCTCTCCTTTTCACATCATTTTGTGCCTTCATGAATGACCAACCCCTTCCCAATTCTATTCTCAACATCCCTAATCAAATTATATAGATTTTTGTATTCTCAAAAGTCCAACACTAGTGACCTAAGAGTAAATTTAAAGTAGGCACATTGAGTAAGAGGTGTTTCAGACACATAAAGAAGAAATTGGACCAAAGGTAATGGATAATTTGGAAATCTCATTTTAATCTGATATTTTTTATATATAAGTATTTTCTGGGGATTTATTTATAATCCATATCCATTTTTTATTAAAATGTTTTCATAAAATGTTTATTATTCTTCTTTGTATGTTCAATGTTAGTTTTTCCCATTTTTGACATTTAATACTTGGTATAAAATGAATCTTTATTTTGTTTATCAAATGTGGAATTTTATTACTTTTCTGGTAAAAGTATGAGGATAATCTTATTTTGACTTACATAGAATAAATGGATTTTTTACGTCTTCTTAACACATTATTTCTATAAAGATTACTTATTAGTATTTCATGTTGATTTTCAACTAAATTATTCTCTTTTAAAATTGCACCACATTTTGTGAAAAGAAAATGTTTTAAAATAAGAAAATATATTTTCATTAGTAATTAAGTTTAATTGTTTTATCAAAATTATTTTCCATGTATGATTACATTATATTAGGATTCTATCCCTATTATTACTTTCATTTGAATATGTTTATTATTTTATTAATTTTGAAAAGTAAATTTATCTTATATAGATTATGTTATGATGTCATGTTGTTTAGTAATACAATTTTATTTCATGGGTTATGCTATGTGGAATGATTAATGATATTATTGTACATGTAAGAATGATTTCGTTATGAGATGAGTGTAACCAATATCTCCCTCCAATTCATTGGGTAAATATTTATATCTCATGAGATATACAAGGTTGGAATGACATGTAAATCAAGTTCACTAATATAGGGTTGGAACGACATGTTAACCCGGTTCATGAATAGACTTCATCCACTATGATGGTCTTGGGAAAAATGCCTGGGCTACTATGGAAATCATATTATGTGATTATTAGTTATCAAAAATAAAATGTATTAATCCAATTCTATACTATCGTGGTGATTGTTTCTTTATGATCCATGCCCAACAGACTGCCAAGACTTATGTCACTACTCAAGATTTAGATGTTTAAACGTTATGTTCATGTTATACAATTCAAATGTTTTTGGATTGTTATATGTTCTGTATGATTACCCTTACTGATCATTCTATCTCACCATTTCTATGTTTTCTTTTCCACATTATATAATGAATGGTTTTTGGTTGGGAAAAAGGGGATGATATTTATGGGATATGAGAAAGATATTTCACTATGATTAGAAGATCATGTTCCAAGTTTCCAATGACAATAAAATAATATGGACATTGGGAATTATTTTGAGTCATGTATTAAGTATTTAGAAAATGAAATGTAATGTCTATGTACATCCATCTATTGTCTCTATAGTTTGGGGAGGTGTGGACAACTGCCATAATGATATGATGTGACCCTCTCTTTTCATCACCAAGGCACAAGGATAGTATGAATAAGTATATTTAAAAATATTAAATTTTATTTATGATAATATGATTATTCTAATAAGATTAAATTTTTCATACCTCATTTCAATAATAATCACTAAAAAATGGAAACATTAGTCATGCGTACGTACAACATACCATCTCTATGATTATAACAGACATCATTTCTAAAATACAAATACAATGAATATAGTTAAAACTTTAATTGATTAATGTTTATTATAATTATTTTATGATTCTTATTATATGTCATAGGCCACCACTATCAATGTTGGAGGGCAAAAGATAACAGATCAAAACATCTATCAAAAAATAAAACAATTGTTACCTCAAATGTGATTTTAACAATAAAATTTGAATAATCATGTAATAAATTGATATAATTAAATAATATATGGTTCAATATAAATAAATATTCATATATAATAGATGTATAATATTGTTAAATTTAATATAACATAGGTTCAAATTCTTTTGAATTAATTTGATACTTAAGGTAAGGTATTTTTAGTGGCTCTTTTATTTCTAGGAGACATATGAAAATTCACCATTCTATTCATGTATGTGGTGTATATACTGCCCATTTAACATGTTATATAATGTGTATACTTATATTTATGAAAAAATTTCTTTCATATAATATTTTTAATTAATGGTTTT
Source organism: Viscum album (assembly GCA_963277665.1). Lineage (NCBI taxonomy): Eukaryota > Viridiplantae > Streptophyta > Magnoliopsida > Santalales > Viscaceae > Viscum > Viscum album. The sequence continues at coordinate 1,299,199,192 of OY728161.1, forward strand.
TATGGTTAAACATTACAAATGTGTTAAGGTTTTAACATTACAATCTAATCATTTATTGACATTTCTCATGATTATTTATATAGTGAGAAAATAATATGATTTTTATCTAATAAAAATTCATTATTTTATTATCCTATGGTTATTTGTTGATAAGAATTGTAATAAATTAAAATTTTCCTATCTATATTTACTGATGATTATTAAAGAATTATATTGAATAAGAAACATTGTTATTTCTCTCATTGTTCAAAAACCAATTTCCTCAAAAAATATGTTTTTAAAAATGTGTTTAAAAATGATTCCAATGTTATTAAAATGATTTAATAATGAAAATTTTCCATATTTTTGAAATTATACAATTTTTTAAAGAAATAATCATGTCATTTTCCAAATTATGTCCTTTGGATTTTTCCAACAATGGGAAATTAAATTTTCATGCCACGTGTACAACATTAAAGGAATTTATACACTTAAACACCATTAATTCAGTGTATATTCATTTATAATTTTTAAATATTATTTTCATTACAAATTATTTAAAAATGGATTTTAAATTTTTAGTTTAATAATTTTATTTTCAATGAAATGTAATTTTTCTTAAAAAATGTTTAAACATATCTTTTAAAATCATTATCAATTTAAGATGTCATAATTTGGTGTATCTTGTAAATTTCAAGTGATTTTAACCACAAATACCTTTCTTATTCATTCATAGTATGGGTATCATGAAATATTTTTTTGAATCCAATTTTTATTCTATGGGTTATATCATGATAAATTTTTTATCATGTACACTTCATTTACTATTGGTTATGCTATAATGAAATGATGAAATTATTACAAAACCACTCTCTTTTAAATTGGCAATTCTTTGATGAAAGGTTATTGAAACCCATTTTTTCCCAAGTGTTACGATATTATGAATTATTAATAATATTTTTGTCACAGATATTATTTTTTAATTATATTATGGGTGGAACAAATATATTCATCCAATACACTCTATAAATATGTATAATTGAAGAATAAATTCATTTTTCATGAATCTTGTTACATGATCACAACGGTATGAGTGAACCTTTTTAAATTTTCATTTTTTGTGAAATAACATGATTACATAATTACAATGTTATGTGGGAACCTTATTACTTGTTCAAATGTAATTTTTGATCATGGTTACATATTAATAGTTTAACATGTGAACATGACTTAATGATCATAATTTAATGATGGAACCTGATTAAATTTTCACATTTTTTTGTGTATTACTATCATTAATTTTTAAATTTTTTTTGTGGACCTGGTTGGATATCGATCTATTTATGTGATGAAATAATTACATGTCCTTAACTTAATTAATAAACCAATCTGTATTTATACATGTTCACAATGTTATAATCTGAGGTGTATGCCAAAACTATACCTCATATGCCAATGTATTGATCTTATGGATCATTTTTTTTGATTTTCGTATGATTCATGTCTAAAAAAATTATTATAATTATTTAATGAATCATTGTTAATGTATTTTTAATATAGGGAATGATTTCAAGAAGTTATTCACATATTCGTATACCCTAATATAAATGTTATGTGTATGTATCTCCCTTGTTTACCCTTACTAAGTATCTAATATCACCATTCTTTGTTTTATCATCCCCATGTTATGAATACATGATTTATATATGGTATGTTTGTATATAGTAATAAAGGGGAAGATTATTACTTTAAATTTTGAAGGACATTCTCTAAATTAGAAGGAATTTTACAAATTATCCAAAATACCTGGACACTTTATTTGGTATCATGGGAAAGTATTATTTTACCTTTTGATGCAAGGATGATTGAATATTATAGAGATATCTATGAATATTTCTATGTGTAGGTATAGGAATTTATCTAAAAATTAGCATGATAGTGATTCAAGGTATTTGAAATTTCTTAGAAAATTGGTAAAATATTTTGAAAGTTGTTTCCATGAAATTATATCCCTATATGGATATCAAGGGGATGTGTATCTAGAATAATGATACAATGGGAAATTGACATTGAAGATGGACCATTGATATGGATTCTATCATCAGTTGGTTCTGGAATATGGGCCTTTCTACACACCTATCTTAACATTAAAAGGTAATATTAAATGAGAAGTTAGAAATTCTTTATACATAATCATGATGGATTTAAATATATGATGACTATGAATAACCATTTTTTATCTTCTGGTTTAATTTATATAAAATAATTTATCATGATTTAGAATCAAAATTAGTTATTTAATTTGAGTATATAGTTAACATCTATTATTTTTGTTTCTTAAATATTGTTTTTATTGGTCTTAATCAATTAAGAGAACATGAATGAACTGGTTTAACATTGAATGTAATAAGAAAATTTCTAATGAGAATATAAATTGGATGATTACCGGAGCGAATGATATTGTGATTAGTCCCAATCAAATATCATTGAACAAGATTAAAAATGTACATATTAACCAACTCTCCAACTCAACAAATAAGTTATGGTTTGATATTTTTGATATTTTAGGTAGTGGAAGAAATAGATGAAGAAATATGAAGTCTCTTAAATGATAGGAATCTAGGAAGATGTACTCAACGGAATGTCTTAGATATATGATTATATGTTTTGAGTGAGGAGAAGATTGAAATTATGATTGTAACAATACACAAAAACAATGAAATATTATATTAACACAAAGGATGATAGTATATGTATCTATATGGTATTATTAATGAATGAATGTTATAATTTTTGCATGTATGGTAATTTTTAAAATTGAAGTCATATGGGGATATATTGTGAAGATAACTAGAAAGGTGGTATGAGTAATTTTTATGCTCATATTGACGGAGAGACCATAAATGATATGTGAATTATATAGGCTCTATTATTAGTATTATTTCTGTGAAACATAGGTGTTGACCTCACCTGTTTTGATAATCCCAATTATGCTTTTACATGATTTGATGATCCCAAATAATGTTTATCTATATATTAATTATTTTAATCTATGAAATTCTATTTTTATAATAATTTTTAAATAGTCTTTGAAATATTTAAACCGATGTTTATTTATGTTTATATGAATTTTGAAGTAATTCTACCTCAATCGGATATGTTTTGCATAACACAGATAAGTGTTAGTCATTTAAATGCTTGTAGATACTAATATAGATCTACCGGTACATAGTCTACCGATAGACATAGTCACCGATAAGAAAAGGTCACTGATATGCAGAGCTACCAGATTGTATAAGTCCACCAGTAAGCCCATACCACTGACAGATAAATTCTATCAGTACAGATAGCTACCGAAAGAAGATTAGATACTGATAGAATATGTCTACCGATATACACTTCACTGGTATAGAATGGAGCTACCGATATGCACAAGCTACCGATAAAAATTTCACCGATACAAACAGTCACTGATACATCAAGCTACGGATACAAGTGAGTTACTGCTAATACAAGCGAGTTACCAATATACCAAGAGCCACCGATACAAGGAGCTACCAGTATAAGGACAAAGAGCTATCGATGGGAGCTCACTGCTTTACAAGGACCACCGTTACAAATCTACCAACAAAAGGCTATTGATGAAAGACTAACTAGTCAGACTCTATACTCTCAATATTATTTATTTATTAAGTAACGGTAATATTTGATGATTTTAATGAAATTAATGTTATTTAATTATAGTTGTTGGCATGTCAGGGAATGGTAACTCTTACCTATAAAAAGGTAATCATACCCATTGACCGGAGCTAAATGCTATAAAAGGAAGGACACATACCAGGCATAAATTATGTGTGAAGTGTGGTAAATCAAGGGCTGAATAGTGTTGGAAAGTGGTGCATTCACATCGAAGAGAAAGGCTACATTCATATTGGTAGAACACTGGACATACATGAATCCATTCATTCAAGAAGAGAACACCATTAGAACTTCAGTCAAGGAGTGAAGAACTACAATGAGCTACTCATACACTCATGCTGATCAAAATGAACTTGAAGAAAATGACCCACTATTTTTTAGACAAAAACCATAAAAGGACTCAATGCTAATTCTGAAAAATCAAAAGGAGTCAAGAGATACACTTCAAATCACTAGAGAATTATAAACTCATATCTACTCTGTTAGTGATTCCTTTATTTACACTTCAAGCAGTGTGTGTACTCTGTAGTTTATTCACTCACACTGTCTCATGTGAGAAGCTTATGGATTTCTAAATCCTCACACAAACCTTTCATAACTCTTTTGTATCTTACTGTGGATAGTGGTAGAGGTCAAGTAAGACATGGACAACCTATGTGCCCTTTTTTTGTTTTCCCACGAAGAATAGTTGTAGAGGTCTTAGTACCTGGACAGTCTCTATACAGTTGTTTAGCCAGATCTAGGGTGTGGATCAAATTTATATAAAATGTTTTAGAGGACTAAGTCATGTCTTGAGACTGAACCTCTTGGTTATATCTGCTGTGCATTTTAGATTAAGTCTAAATTATACTATATATTTTATATTTCAATGCTAATTACTTTGAAATACTATTTGTTTTAAAGTAACTTTGATAGCTAAATTAGCATGTGTTTATACTTATTATGAACCAGTAAGTTAGTTACAAAAGTTAAGTTAATCTTCTAATAAAATTAACGGAGACCTAATCAATCTTTGAGAAACTAATTGAACTTTTACAATATGTATAAATTCACTACAGTTTATCTTGTTTTGAAATTGGGGGATTTCAAGAGAAATATTTTTAACAGAAATTTTAATTGGAACTCAATTCACCGCCACTCTTGAGCGTCCACTCCGACCAATATTTGGTATCAGACGATTGTTTTTATTAATACAGGATTTCAAAACACTCTATTTTTCAACTGTGATTTTAGTTGTTTCTTAAAGATCTTAAATTTCTGTTAGTTCTATATTTTATCTCTTTAAATATTTGTACTAAACTCTAGCTATAGATAATAGACTAGAAGGTACTACTACCAATATGACACCCTTCATTAATGGTATAAATTATGCCCAGTGGAATCTTAAAATGAAAATTCATTTAGAATGTAAGGGATTTGATATCCAGACTTCTATTGAAACTCAATTTAAGATTCCAGAAACTGAAAGAACTACTTGGAATGAAGCTACTAAAACAACTTACAATAATAATTCCAAAGCTATGAATGCCGTGTATTGTGCTCTAGGAGATGAAGAGTATTATAGAATATATTCTTGTAAAACTGCTTATGAAATTTGGGACACTTTGGATATTTCCCATGAGGGAACAACCAATGTTAAAGAAATGAGACTGAAAACCTATAATATTAAATATGATAATTTTAAAATGAATCCTGATAAACCCATTTTTGATATGTATCTCAGGATTAATGAAATTTTCAACACCATGAGATCTCTTGGTGAATTTGTTCCTGAAAAAGAACAGATCATGAAAATATTATGATGTTTACCAGAAAGAAGGAGATGCACATCTGTTTCAATTAGAGAATCCTGTGATACTGGTACTTTGCCTGTTAAAGAGCTAATTGCTAAGCTAATGATGTATGTGGAAGAAATAAAGGTGAATAAGGAAGAAGATTATGAACCTAAAAGGAAGTCAGTGGAATTTAAGTCTACTACCTCAAGGAGCAAGGACAAGGAGAAATTTCACATACAAACTAAAATCACAACAAGTGAATGTTCAGATTCTAACAGTGATGCTAAGATGGCTCAGATAGATAGGAGATTTAATAAATTCTATAGGAAAAATAAATTCTTCAAAAAATCAAACTACAAAGGTAAATATGACGAAAAAGGTCATTAAAGAATGGATTGGAAGAAAACGAATAAGAGTGATGAGGTTGTTTGCTATGAATGTAAAAGAAAAGGTCACATTAAAGCTGACTTCCCAAAATTAAAGTTCAAGAAGAAACATGACTACAAGTACATCAAGTTTAAGAGTGAAATGAAAGCAACCTGGAGTGCTTCAGAAGAGAAAACAAGTGAATTTGATGTTTCTGACTCTGAAAAGAATTGAGCTAACATGTGTTTTATGACAAACACATCTGAGGTAACACTGAACCCTCCTGCTTTAAATTCATACTATTCTGTAGTTGATTGTTATTCTGATTCTAAATCTGAAAATATGCCTAGTGAAGAACTATTTGAATACTGTAATATGCAGGAAGATACCTGTAATGAACTTAAGGACAAGTACAAAGCCATAATGAAAAAGCATGCTTTATTTTGCACTGTTAAATCTACCCTTGAGATTGAAAAGAAAAATAATTCTCAACTATAAAAGGAAAATACTGAACTGAAAATGTATAATGAGAAACATAGAAAGGACTTAGAAAAGTTAAAAAATGGAAAGAACAATCTAACTAATATGCTAGGTATGAAAGTGGCACCAAAATATACTAGTGGGATAGGCTATTGGCCTGGAAAGAGACAATTCCCTAAAATGATATTTATTCCAAAATCTGTACAAAATGCTGCTAGTTCTAGTTCTATAAATCTGTATGATTTAACTAATTATTCAAATGGTTATAGATCAAATAAAGGTTATCTTTCAAAATCTATGGACTCTGTAAATTATATGAGAACCATAAGACAAATGTGGGTACCTAAAGCTTTGATTGCTAACCTGTCTGGACCCAAGAAAATATGGGTAGTAGAATCATTTTCTATTTAAAACTGTTTGTAGGAAACGTGATTAAAGAGTTCTCATAAGAAGGTATTTTACATGGACAGTGGATGTTTAAGACATATTACTAGAGACTACTCATGCTTCAAGAGTTTAATCAATGTTTATGGAGGCCATGTCACATTTGGTGATAATTCTAAAGGAAAGATCATCGAACTAGGCCAGATTGGTAACATTGATTCAGTTTTAACTTCTAAAGTTTTATTTGTTTATGGACATAAATATAATCTGTTAAGTATTTCTCAGTTATGTGATGATGGTTTGAATGTTAAATTTGAAAATTATTCCAGTAATGTTTTTAACTCTATGAATGTTTTAGTATTTTCTTCTATGAGAAATGAAAATTTTTATGCTGTTGATTTGATTTCTTTAGCTAAACAGAACATTACTTTCTTAAATGCTTTTTATAAAGAATATTGGCTTTGTCACAGTAGATTAGGACACTGCAACATTCATTCACTTAGAAAAATGACTAGGAAGAACTTAGTTAGAGACCTACCCAAACTTGAATTCCCACCAGACAAAGTTTTCAATCCCTTCCAAAAGGGAAAGAAACATAATGTTTCTTTTAAATAAAAGAAATAAGTTTCAACTTCTCAAAATCTCGAGTTGGTTCACATGGACTTGTTTGGACCTTCTAGATTTTCTAGTTTAAATGGAATGCACTATGTCTATTTCATAGTAGATAACTTTTCTAGATATACTTGGGTATACTTCATAGCTCACAAAAGTGAAGCCTGTTGGTACTTTATTAAATACTCCAAGTCTGTAGAGAACCTTAGTGGACTTAAGATAAAGACCCTGAGAAGTGATCATGGCCGTCAGTTTGAAAATCATGATATTGAATATTATTTCTCACACAATGGCTACAGTCAAAATTTCTCGACCCCAAGAAAACCTCAGCAAAATGGTGTAGTAGATAGAAGAAATAGAACCCTTCAATAAATTGAAAGAACTATGATTAATGAGTATGGTCTGCCTATTTATTTTTGGGCCGAAGCTATAAATACAGCTGGTTATATTATCAATAGAATCTTGATTACCTATCCTCAAGAAGACCCCTTATGAGTTGTGGAACAATAAGAAACCTAAGGTTAGTTACTTTAGAGTCTTTGGTTGAAAAGTATTTATTCTTAATACCAAGGATAATCTTGAAAAGTTTTCACCCAAAAGTGATGAAGTAATTTTTCTTGGTTATTCTATAACTAGAAAAGTCTATAGAGTCATTAACAAAAGAACCAAATGTGTGAAAGAATCTGTTCATATCAAGTTTGATGAAACCAATCCACATGAACCTATGTCTTCTCTTGAAAACCTTGAAGAAGATTTGTCTATTCTATACCTTAATGATAAATCCAATGAGCCTGTTGTAAAGACATCCAGTTCTGGACATATTCTAGAATCTGCTTCTATAGAACCCTAACTTAGAGAAGATCCTGAAATTTCAATTCCTACCATTACTAGATCAACTAGGATCCTAAAGAATCATCCTTTAGATGTTGTTGTTTGTAATCTTGATAGAGGCACACATACTAGAGCTTTTTTAAGAAATCAGGTTGAAAATCAAGCCTTTATTTCACAGTTAGAACCTAAATATATCAATGATGCAATCAATGATGAATTTTGGGTAATGGGTATGTAAGAAGAATTAAATCAATTTGAAAGAAAAAGTTTATGGGAATTAGTTGACAGACCTAAGGACACTTTGACCATAGGCACTAAATGGGTTTTTAGAAACAAAGTTGATGAGTCATGAAATATAGTTAGAAACAAAGCTGGGTTAGTTGCACAAGGTTATAGTCAAGAGGAAGGTATATACTATGATGAAACCTTTTCCCTTGTAGCCATATTAGAAGCTATTAGGATATTACTTGCCTATGATTCTCATATGAATTTCAAGTTATATCAAATGGATGTTTACATTGCTTTTCTAAACGGTTTTATAATTGAATATTTTTTTGTTGAACAACCACCTATATTTACTAATCTACATTTCCATAATTTAGTTTTCAAACTATAAAAAGCTAGATATGGTTTAAAACAAGCTCCAAGAGCTTGGTATGATAGACTTAGCAACTTTCGTATTTCAAAAGGTTTTACTAAAGGTATTGCTGATCCAATTCTTTTTATTAAAATAATTTCTAATGATGTTTTGATAGTACAAATCTATTTTGATGATATTATTTTTGGATCATCTGAACATTAGTTAGGTATTGATTTTTCAAAGAGTATGGAAAATAAATTGGAAATGAGTTTAATGGGAGAACTCAAATATTTTCTTGGATTTCATGTTTTTCAAAATGAAAATGGTATTGTTTTGAATCAAAGTAAATATAAAAAGAATCTTTTAAAACGTTTTGGTTTGGATAGTATTAAGGAAAGTGATACACCTATGAGTACTGTCTGTAAATTGGATGCATATAAAACTGGGAAACCAGTGGATCAAAATAATTACAGAGGTATGATTGTAATCTTACTTTACCTTACTGCTAGTTGACCAGATCTTATGTTTAGTGTATGCATGTGTGCAAGATTTCAATCTAATCCTAAAGAATCTCATTTTCTTATTGTTAAAATAATTTTCAAATATCTTAAACATACTGAAAATTTGGGTTCGTTTTATCCAAAAGGGAAATAATTTGAATTAATGAGTTTTTTAGATGCTGAATTTGCTGGTAGAACGTTGGATAGGAAAAGAACATCTGGAACATGTCATTTATTGGGAAAATCATTACTATCATGGTGTAGTAAGAAACAGAATTATGTAGCTTTATCTACTGCCAAAGAAGAATATATATCAGCTGGTAGTTGTTGTGCACAAATTATGTGGATGAAACACACTCTTTTGGACTATCGATATGATTTTAAGCATGTTTCTATTAACCGTGATAACACCAGTGAAATTAACATTTCAAAGAAACCTATGTCTCACTATAGGACCAAACACATTGAGGTAAGGCACCATTTCATGAGAGATCACTACCAAAAAGGAGATATTACTCTTGAATTTATAGGTACTGAACCTCAATTACCTGAAATTTTCACCAAAACATTATGTTCGGATAGGTTAAGATACATTATACCTGATTTAGGAATGATTAACCTTGACCAATATACCTCACTGATGTACCTCACCGATGTGATACCTCACCAATGTACCTCACCGATGTGAAACATTACCGATTAGGAATTATCACTGATATACCCTACCGATGTGTCGTTTTAAGCTTCTTTCTGCCACCAGAATATGTATCATTTATACATTACTTATTATATTTTAATTACTTATTTTATAATTTCTAATTGATAAAACTAAGCCTTAATCACTTTTCGATCCACATCAAACCCTTTTCCCTCAAGCCTTAGCTCCTGAACGTCTTGAACACCCTAAGTTTTTCAAACTAGATATGACAAAAAACAAAATTCACTCTGTCAGATATGATGTTGATAAGCCGAATGTGAAGAAGCAGAAAAAAGATCAAGAAGGAAGTAGCAGTGTCAGTAGAACAAGGTCAGGGAGGCGACCCGTGAACCCTCACTTAAAAAATAGATTTATTTTGATAAAAAAGAGCTATTTATGGAATGTATGCTATCTAGTAAATTTCTAGTTCTCGAGGTGTTGGAAGATCAGAAGTGGGTAGAATGCTTCTTGAACAAAAATGGCCCCTATTATCCAAATCTAGTGAAATAGTTCTATGTGTTTGTATCCTTTGAGAAATCAGAAGATGATAAATGAATGATTTCACTTGTGAATGGAAAGGAACTATCTTTTTCATCTATTGAATGGATGAATGCCTGAAGGTTCCGTACGAAGGTGTGTTTGGATATTTCTCGAAATCCATACCACCTACACGAGAGATATTTGACTATGAAATTGCCTTAGAGGAACTAACCGGTAGTGGAAAGAAAAGGTAGGTGGTGGCTGATGAAATGGATAGAGAGAAGAGATTCTTGTTCAAATTTGTTCGGCATGTTTTAATTACAAAGAGGGGGGACTTTGTGAATTTAAGATATAAAGATATTTATCTGCTGCATCATTTGAGACATGGCGTGAAAGTGAATCTATATAGGTTGCTAATTATTGAAATGGAGGATATGATCAGGCCAAAATCAAAAACCAATGCCTTATTATTTGCCAAGTTGATCTCAATGATGATCAACATGAAAGGGGTAGATGAGTCTCAAGATGAGACAGTGGAAGTAAGGAATAATTTTTGTATCACAAACACAGCTTTCAAATACATGAAGATAAACTTGAATCCATGGAGGAGAGAATGGGTTAATGATAACAAGATGATATAAGATAATTTCAATCCTGTGGATCATCTTTCAAGGCCTAAGGATGTGAGGGATCCTGGTCTAGGACCTAATGAAGAAGAACCTGAGTACAATTATGAGTCTGATGAAGAGGAGGCTTCTATGGATGATGGAAGGGATCCAGACTTGCCCCCAAGTCCTGTTTCTGAAATTAATACTACAGGAAAGGAAACTTTACTAGAAGAAGAAACACATGTTTATGAGGAAGACCAGCCAGATCCTGAGAATGAAGAAGAAATAGAGAATGAATCTGAAGCCTCTGATTCTATCTGATTAAGTCTGATTCCATTGATTGGAAGCTCAGTTGTGTCTGTTAATGATATAGTGGGTGAGATGGAAGGACCTGTTCCAAAGCCAAAGGAGCCTCTTCCTATTGTAGATATGGATTTGATTGTAGGATATTCTCTTGAAGAAGAAAGACCTGTTGAGAATGATGTTTTTGTACATGAATATGCACCAGTTGAGGGGGAGCATCCAATCAGATTTGGCAGTGTTTCAGTTGCAGTTGGGATTTAAGATTGGATAGAAGACCCAGGTTTTGTAGTTTGTGGATTGGATTATCCAGATTCTGATAATGAGACATCCCTCAATAGACCAAAAAATCAATTATGATATTCAGACTAAGTTGTTACCTGAAGATGTGGTCAGAATTAATGATCTGGATAAGCTCAAGTCTGATCTCAACATCAGTTTTGTGGAAGAGATAAGGAAAATGGAATCTTCACTGGTGTCATCTATTTAATCGATTATGAATGACTCTGTGGTCAATATAGTATCTGAAAGAGCACCTGTTGTGGTTGCACCTGCTGATATGATCACCAAGGCTGATCTTGAATCCTTAAAGAATGAGATGAAACAGTCTTTTAGTGCCTCTATTACTGAGTTAAAGCACTTCTTTGTTGAAGAGATGAGAAATTTGGAAAAGTCCTTTGAACTCTCCCTTGGATGTAATGTATCTACCTTTGTAGTAGAGATAGTGGATGTAGTTACATCTTTCTAGAGTCAAGTATATAGACTGGAAGAGGATGTTGATGTTCTAAATAAATCTATTATCTCTTTAGAATCTTATATGAGTTCTAGACCTCAAGTAGACAAGGAATTAGCTTATGTCAAAATTGTTGTGAGCCAAATGGTTTCAGTCTTTGAAGGTTTTAAAACCTCCATGAAAGATCATGTTAGCACCCATGATTCCAAATTGAATAATCTTATCAGTGGGTTGACAAAAAATTTCAAGGAAAAAGTAACCTTCTCAAATGGTACTATTACTTACAGACCATCAGTGGATTTGGATCAGATTAGAGCTGTGATGATGGAGGATCCTGGTTTAGCATTAACTAGTGTCTTTGTTGACTCATCCGATCTGACCAAAGTGGAAACTTCTACTAGAGATTCTGCAAGGGAAATAATGAATATTGTTCAGGACTATTTGAGAGAATCTTCTACTTCTCAAAAAGAGGTGAAAGACTAGGTAGATTACTATTTACAACGGGTTTATATCAAGCATAAGCTCAACACCCATTTCATGCTTATGTTAGAAAACATGAAGCTACGTCCTATTAATAAAGCCTTCAGAGAACAAGTCAGCAAGCTCAGAGAGTTGACCCCTGCACTGGACAAATTTATGGAGAACAAGAATGATTTCATATCTGCTATGGAGAGAGGAGGAGGAATCATTATGGATTTCAAAAATCTTTTGTTTCCTTTATTTCATGTCGATTCCAGTCCAGTGATTATACCCCGAAATTTACCTGCCTCTGCCTCTAATACTTCTCCGATTCAGATGACACTAGTCCAAGCCATCAGAAGCCTTACTCTGATGATCACTCAGAGAGATACACAGTACCGACAAAGAACAGTTTCAGTAGCTCAACAACCTCTAATCATCTCTGGAGTTCCTAAGACTTCAACAACACCCACCTCACCTAAATCTTCTTCTGATCCCAATGGAAAACATCATGCTGGGGATGTGGACTAATTAGTGGTTAGGATTTTTTATATTAATTACCTGCATTTATTTTTGTTTCATTTCAATTTCTCTTTGTAATCTGTTTGCTCCAAGGGATATATATGATCCTAATTTCTTTTACCATCTATTACTTCTATTTTCATGTGTTTTTCCTTCTTGTACCACATTTTGATTATCTCAAAGGGGGAGAAATATTGTCTAAGGGAAACATATCTGGGAATAATAACTTTAATGATAAAGGGGGAGAAATACTATCTTTTATGAGTTTAATTCATTTCTCTCTGATAAATTTGTTTCCTATTTTATCTTTGATATATGTGATTTATGATATATTGATTTCTCTGATAAAATTTGATCTAATGCAGTATCCTCTGATACATTCCTAATTATTTTGAGACTATAATATCATAAGTTAATATCATATGTTTTGATTATCAAAAGGGGGGATATTGTTGACCTCACTTGTTTTGATAAACCCAATTATGCATTTACGTGCTTCAATAATCCCAAATAATTTTTATCAATATATTAATTCTTTTAATCTATGACATTCTATTTTGATAATAATGTTAATATAATATTGGAAATAGGTCAATCAATGTTTATTTGTGTTTATAAGAATTTTAGACTAATTATACCTCAATCAGATATGTTTTTCATAACAAAGATATGATTTAGTCATTGATATACTTGTAACTACTGATATAGATATACCGGAAATTAGACTACCGATAGACATAGTCACTGATAAGCAATGTTCCCTGATATGCAGAGCTACCGGTTTGTATAAGTCCACCGGTAAGTGAATACCACCAACAGATCAAGTCTACCAATACAGATAGCTACCGATAGAATATGTCTAATGATATACACTTCACTGGTATAGAATGGAGATACCGATATGCACAAGCTACCGATAAAAAGTTCACTGATACATCAAGATACCGATACAAGCGAGTTACTGCTTCAAAAAGTGAGCTACCGATAGTCCAAGAGCCACAAATACAAGGAGCTACCAGTTCATGGACAAAGAGATACCGATGGGAGCTCACTGCTTTACAAAGACCACCATTACACATCTCCCTATAGAAGGATACTGATGAATGATTGACCAGTCAAAATCTATACTCTCAATATTATTTATTTATTAAGCAACGGTAATATTTGATGATTTTAATGAAATTAATTTTATTTAATGATAGTTGTTGTCATGTCAGGAAATCGTACCTCATACCTATAAAAAGGTAATCATACCTATTGACAAGAGATGAATGCTATAAAAGGAAGTACAAAGGCCAGGTATAAAGCATGTGTGAAGTGTGGTAAAGAAAGGGCTGAATAGCGTTTGAAAGTGGTGCATTCACATAGAAGAGAAACGATACATTCATACTGGAAGAACACTGGAAATACACGAAGCCATCAATTCAAGAAGAGAACACCATTCGAACATCAGTTAAGGAGTAAATAACTACAACGAGCTACTCATACACTTAAGCTGATCAAACTGAACTTGAAAAAACGACCCTCAGTTTTTTAGAAAAAAACCAAAGAAGGACTCAGAGCCGATTCTGACAAATCAAAAGGAGTCGAGAGCTACAATTCAAATCACTAGAGCATTCTAAACTCATATCTACTCTCTTAGTGATTCCTTTATTTACATTTTGAGCAGTGTGTGAACTCTGTAGTTTATTTACTCACACTATTTTCGGTGCTAATCTTAAGGATTTATAAATCATCACACAAACCGTTCTTAACTCTTTTGTATCCCACTGTGGATAGTGGTAGAGGTCATGTAAGACCTGGACAGCCCGTGTGTTGTTGTTTTGTTTTCCCACGAAGAACAGTGGTAGAGGTCCTAGTACCTGGGCATTCTCTGTATTGTTGTTTACCCCGATCTAGGGTGTGGATCAAATTTATATAAATTGTTTGAGAGGACTAAGTATCGTCTTGAGATTGAACCTGTTGGTTATATCTATTGTGCATTTTAGATTAAGTCTATATTAGACTATATATTTTATATTCAGCTACTAATTACGTTGAAATACAATTTTTTTAATGTTACTTTGATAGTTAAATTAGCAAGTGTTTATAATTATTGTGAACCAATTAGTTATATTCAAAAGTTAAGTTAATCTTCTGATTAAATTAACTAAGACCAAATCAATCATTAAGAAGCAAATTGAACTTTTACAATCATTATAAATTCACTATAGTTTAACTTGTTTTTAAATTGGGTGATTTTAAGAGAAATCTTTTTAAAGTAAATTTTAGTTGGAACTCAATTCACCCCCCTCTTCAGTGTCCACTCCGACCAATAATAGGAAGTCTAATTAAATTAATTTTCAGGAATCATGATTCATGATTGATACGTCATATTGTAAGAAGTATGTATCAAGGAATCATATTATTAATCCTATATAATGGTTAATGAATGAACATGAATGGTTTATGTTTCTTTGAATTTTAATAAAAAACATATGTTATATAAATCCTAAAATATATAATATTGATTTGAAAAAAAATTTCCTAAGGGATTTGGAAGGATATGATAAATAGTACTAATGAACCAGAAATGTGATTAAATAGCGTGGTGGTATTCTTTGAAAACACAAGATTATTGGGAAAATAACCCATAATATATTATTTATGTTGAGGTAATATTGTTGGAAATTATATATATTTTATATGGTTAATGTAAATTGGATGGAACTGATTTCATTAGAACTATTTAGTGAATTTTTGATAGAGTGATTTTAATGATTTATGGATTTTACTATATTTTTTTATTTAATTAATGTGTCCAATAATATATATTATTTATATGTAATGTGGTAGAATGTATGATTTCAATATGGGTTTACGTAATTCATGTTACTATGATTTTTTAGGATAATACATTAATAAGTTATTTACATGTTTGGTGTCTGATAATTAATAGATACTTCATACTATATGGGGGATTAACATAAATTAAATTTTGGGAATTTATTGAACTGATTTTTATTGTTTCTAATTTTAATCATTTGCAAGGGACATAATAATAATCATTTATAAAATAGTTTAGGCTTGAATTTGTATGATTTTTTAGAGATTAATGTATTATTTCCGCATATAAATATTTAAAAAAATTGAAAAACTTATTCTAACCATTGTGTTATTATGATTACATGATGTAATTAATTATCATTTTATTATAGAAAATATGATCTATTAGTGCCTTAGGAATATGAAATTCACCTTCATTTCTTGGAGTAATATATAACGTATAAATTTATCATTAGACCACCAATGGTTGATATTGTTGTTATGAAATATAATTAAATCACTTAAGTATATCATCTTGTGAAAAAAATTTAAATTAATAATATGAACGTGAAATATTATTTTATATTATTAAAACAATTTATGATGATATTAATAAACTTTTTCACATCTATTTGGTTTATGGTTTATGATTGTTTTTTTTCACAAGATCATTAAAATTCTAATGATCAATGATCTATATCAATAACCATCATAATTGGTAAAATATGTTTTTATTATTTTTCCAAATAATAAATTCCCATATTGTTAACCTATCTGTAATCATATTTATGAATTAATTTAAATAACCATTATTTTTGAAAAATTCCCTTATTATAAGAATTTTTATTATTTATTTTTACAATGTCTGTTTCTGTAAACTACTTTTTAAATTCTAAAAACATGATGAAAAAGATGAATTTGTATGTAGAAACTTATTTTAATGGGTCATAATGTTACCTAATGATATTTTTTGAATGATTTTTTAAATAAATTAATTCTCTCTACGATTTTCTATAACACCCTGTTTTTTATGTCTTGGTTTTGATCTGATGTGTTGGAAATCATGACCATTTTCATTGGTATTTATTGAAATTAATGTTTTCTTTTGATCTTCCATCTATGTATAATCATCCTACCATGGGTTCCTCATATCTTTTTTGATATTATTTTTGAGAAAAGGGTGGTTACATCAAGATATGAGCCAACCGTGTTCTCATTTCTAGATTTAAATACAATTTTTTCTTTTATAAATCCTTAATTTTTCAATTTTATTCACATATTATAATTAACATATGGCTTCCCCTTTCCTATTCAATCCAAAATATACATTTCATCCCATATAAATTTATAATCCTGGTTTATGGGGGTTAATTATTTAGGTATTAGGAAAACTCATGAGCACATTTCTAGTTAAAAAAAATATTCTGTTTCATTTATATTTTATTCATATTTTAACAATATTTGTTGATTAGACATCCCAAATATAGAAATAAATGTTGGATATCGTCCTGAGGCACCTCCACCTTCATTATCCATTATTTTGGGCCTCATTTTGATTGATTTCTACCAAAGGTTAGTGGTTCATCTAAATTTCAACATAAAAACATTATCGTTTCTCTTCAATCATCCTTATTCATTCATTTTTCATAGGATTTAACTTCTCCCCTAGTCATGATAAAAATATGTTTCTATTTTACCATAATTATTTTATCTGGGTTTTTTTTTATACGGCGGGTCTTCTTAGATCTAGGGTTTTGGAACCTGTAGTAGGTGTTTTTGGGTGTCTGTCTCCCATTAGCCATGGTTTTGAGGTAGTTTTTCCCAAAAAAGGCTATTATTTTTTAATTTTATTCTTCTTATTTATTATTTCACCTTATATACATGTTAATAATTGATTTGAAACCTTCACATGATTTATTTTGTGTAAAATATTGTTTGTTATTCCTTGTTTTATGTAAAATGGAGTTGTTTCATTATAAAAGTGTTCACAGCTTGTCCAAATAAATGCTCCAATAGTTTTCAAATTTTGATTATGTTGTTAATGAAATATTTTAAATACTATAATAATTTTTTGGAAGGAAAATTTTTGTTTTCAAATATTTGGTCTTTAAAAAGATGTTATTTTGCTTAATGTTGCATGCCTAGTTTTCAAAAAAGTGCATGATTGGCATTTGTGTGCTAAATCTGATATAAAATAACTTTTTTTAATTTATAAAATAATTTTTATAAGTAAATTTCATATTTTTCACCATTTAATGGATGTAAAAAATGTTTTTTTGTTTTTATAAAGAGATGGGCATTGTTTTTTGATACGTTTTGGCATGAGTTTCCAGTGAGTGGCCCATTCAGCATTCTTATGAAAATGGTTGAGCATAAATGTGTATCCTAAATGTTTTAAAATGTTTATGTAATTTATTTATTAATTATAATTGTGTGGGTACACATATTTAAGAAATGTAATATTTTTACCTTTTTTAAATGTTGATTTGGTAAAATTCTAAATGCATATTTGGTATTTCACTTTTAAAAAATAATATTTTCATCCATATAACATGGTGTAACATTTGGTTTAATTTAATGAATCATAAAATTGATTTATTAAATGGTTTTGGGGATGAAAAATATTGTTTGGTATGGAATTATAGGACCATTGTTTTCTAAAAGGTGCATTTTCAAATTGAATTCAGGTGAAAAATCATTCTTAAACATCTTGAAAATGTTTTATGTAAATTTTTAAATGGTTTATTGAGTTACACAAAAGGGGATCATCATTTTTAGATTATTTTTGAAGTGTTTGTGACCAAAAATACTATTCATAAAAATAAATGGGATTTGATTGTATGAAAAACATGTTTGAGCACAAAGAGGGAATCATGGGTATCTAGGTGGGAAGAAGTGTGCTAGTGTGATAGTGATCCAGAGTGGTTTTGTCCCTATTTCACTTAGCATGTTTGAAAATGAAAACATTATGTAAAATATTATGATGATGTTAAGGAGAAGTAGGCTATGGTAATTTTCTCTACTAGTATGTATTTCACAAGAAAATATACTCTTTTTGGTTAATTTTCACTTAGATACTAGGTACTAGGGGTGCAAATCTAGCTAGTTCCTATGGGATTTATTGTGACTTGTGCTTCATGGATATAATGTATTCAACATAGGAATATACTATGATTGGTTGGAATATTCAGTACCATGTGTGTTTTATTTAATGGTGTACATTCATTAAATCATCCCTCTTGAATACAGTTTTCACATTGAAGTTGAATATCTTTGAAATTTGTTACCATCATTTCATGTCTATAAAAAAATGCAAGAATTTTTATTTTTTAATGATTTTGAATGATACCATGTTTGGTAAAAATATTTTTATATATTGTACATCAAAAATGAAATTGATTTTTCTTATATATTAAATTAAGTGAATTGGGAATAGAATATCTGGATAACAAACTATGTTTTAATACTCACACCTATAGTCTTCTTCATTTTTTATTTCTTGTGCTGGTTTCAGGTTGAGTCCAATCACCTTGGTAGACATGTGATCATTGTGTTGGAGAGTGAACAAAGAGGCCATATTGAGTTATTTGGTTATCAGGTTTGATCGGTTGAGTTATTGGTTCAGTTATACTTTCCATTTCATGTGTGAATAATGTTCAGTACAACTATTATATAAATGCATATTAGGCTATACAATTATATCATCTAATTATATAATTATTTATATTTGGGTGAAATCATTCCCTTTTAACTCTACTAATTCCCATAGTTCTTGTGTCTATCCTGAGAGGATCGGGAATGCCTCTCATGACTGGTCACAGAGTAGCTTGGGTGACAACATTAGGGATGCCACGGGTTGGTTCATGAAAAAATGGAATCATAGGAGGTTGGGTTTTAGAAAATCGTGCTTTTTAGAGCACCCATGTTATTTGGGGTTTTTCAAGGTAGATGGGGTAGATTTTTTCATGACATTCGGGGTATGTTCTGAAAAAGTTTCATGAACTCTTTCCACTTCTAATCCTCGATTTTCCATGGATGTCCCATTTTATTAGTTTCTTTTGTTGTTAAGGATGGATTAGTGATTGGGATTCAATAAGGAGAGTTCGGCTATTGGCCTCCATGAGCTCGCAAAAATAGGAAAGCCATGTGGATATGGGGAATGGTCCTAAATTGTCTATCTATATTGGTGGTGGGTATGATATGTGGTCACCAACCCTATGGTCAAGTCACCCACTGACACTAATTACATTTGTGTGTCTCTTAGACCATTAATTAAATAATAATTTTGTTATGAAAATCCTTTTGTGATAATTGAGGCAGGGGTATTCAATTCCTAATATTATAATTTTTTGAAAATTTTGGGATTTTTTGAAAACAAAATTGGGGAGAATGAGTAAAGATTTAACGAGATCAAAATTCCTTAATCTAAACATATGTTTTATAGAAACAAAATGGTTTTAAGGAATGAATTGTTTTATGATGATTCTGAAAATATGTTTAAAATGGGATGTTTTGGGCTGTTGAAGAGTTTTTGAATCTGATTAATTAGTTTTTTGGAAATGGTTTTGAGTAGTTGGTGTTTTCATTAAAAGAGTTTTGGCCTTTGTGGTTGTACTATTAGTAAAATAGTCCTTTCATTTTTCTTAAAATATAATAGGGATGTTTTAATGGAATTATTGTTTTGGTAGTTGTTTTTAAATAAATTAAATGGGTTCTTTATCAATTGGAACCTAAAAATTGTGGTTATTCAGATACTGAAAAATATTTTGAATAAAGGGAGAGTATTTTTATGGAATCCTACAAGGATTCATTTTCAATCTGGGTAAAATGATTTTTTGTTTGAAAATATGAAAACGGTTTTGACTTGGTGGAATGTTTTCCTATGGAATGTACACAATTTTTTTAATGGGTTTAATTTTTTGTCTTTTAAAATTAGGAGGTTGGTTTTACCCTTGGGTTTTTTCCTGGGTGCTCACATGCATGGCTTTTTATAGTTATATTAATGTTTTCCCTATACAGTATTGTAGTTGTGTTCCTTGGGTTTCATGGGAATGTGCCTGAGAGTGAGACTTGATGAAACACCATTGGTTAATGTGAAAATCGACCATGTTAGTTTGTTTCTCAATGGTGTTTTAAGATGTTTTTTTCATTTTTAACCGATGTTTATGTGGGTTTATTTTTCATGTTTTAGAAGTGGGGTTTTTTATATGATCCTTCATTAGATTGAAATGATAGTATTGGTGTTAATTGAGATGGGATCATGTGGATGGCTCAGTTTTGGAGAAATGTACAATGTGTTTCAAAGGATATTTTGGGTGGTTTGATGTGGCCATGGACGGTTCTCCATCAGCAAGACATCCTATTGATCAGCATAAGGATTCATTTCAAACGTTAAATCAATATCTTCAGATGATTCCTCAACATGTTTTATGGAATAGATAGGTGTTTGGGATTGATTTAAAGTGTCTCTATATAGTGATATTTATTTTGGATATAGAAGTGGTGTTTGGTGATGTTTATGTGTTTCAATGTATTCCTTGTCAGTTCTTCACCTTGTTTGGAGTGAAAAATAATGGTGCTACGTATGTCTGAGTTCGTATTTTGATTAAGGTGTGTTGTTGACAAAGTGACTATCATGGGGTGTTATGATTATTAGATCCTGGATGTGGGGCAACAGATGCTTTAAACATCAGGTCACCGGCCATAGTCCATTGAGTGAAGCTTTTAAGATATTCAGGAAATAGCTGAAGGCATGGGGTTCTGAACTATGCTCCAACCCTCACCGATGTCGTAAGGTGGTTTCTTTGTTTTTATTGTTGATTCTCAGCACATTTATTTTTCTTTATTCGCGAAGTTCATGGATGGATTACCCCTCATGTAGTGTCTATGGTTATACCATCTTGGATATGAGATTCTGGTTAGCGTTCTTGTCTAGACCATCCATGTGAATCAGGTTTAGTTTGGATATTATTCATCCATAGGTGAAGAGTAGTGGGTGGTTTTCAGCTTTGGTTTCAGCAGTCCAATCATTGTCCCCTTCCATCCCCCAAGTGTGGTGGTTCTTTTTGGTCCATGATTTTTTTGGATATTTTATTTCCCCCTAAATTTTAGAGATAGAGCATCTTAAATGATCATGTTGTGTTTTCATGGATTGGGATGGTAGGTCATTGTAAAAGAGTTATGTTTGGCCTATGTCTGAGAGGACTAGTTCTATATCATGTGTAAATCATTTTTGGTCATTGTTGGCTAAGAATTAATAGTGGAGAGTCTATTCAATCCTCCCTTGAAATCATTGGATTTCATGATGTTATCTGGTTTGGGGTGGTCATTGGGATCTGTAGGATAAGTCCCAATAATATACTCATGTATTGGTTGTCGATGAGTGGCTTTATCCTTCCAATGTTGTTTGGGAATTGGTTGTGACTTAGTGTTTTGTTTCATGCAATGGGATTATGGTCTTTTTTGGTGGGTGAAATATGTTTGGATTAAGAAGATGGATTATGTTTCTGAAAAATCCTTTGGTGTTGATCAATCATGTGGAATGTGATAATGCATTCTGGGTGTAGAAATCTTTAATGGTGGGGAGAATTATCACACCCATTTTCCATGTCTTGATTTTGTTCTGGTGTGTTGAAATCCCAATCATTTTCATTGGTTTTGGGTGAGATGAATATTGATTTTTTATCTATTATATATATATATATATATAATCATTATACCATGGGTACCTAATAACTTTATTGGGTGTTTGTAGAGAAAAAGGTGCTCACTTCATGATTTGGTCCAACCATGAGTCCATTTCGAGATTTAAAATCAAATTTTGATTCTTTTAAAAATACATTATATTTCAATATTTTTCACACATTTTACTTCACACATGGCCTCAATAACTATTGAAGCAACCATATATATTTGGACCCATTAATAATTTATATTCATGGGGGATTTGGGTTACATATTCCAGTATTGGACCAGCCAATGAGCCCATTTCCAGTTTTAAAAAATATATTTGGTTTTTTAATATTTTATTCATTTGTTAATAATTATAGGAAATTAAACATCCCAAATAGGTACATAATTGTTTTATATTGGTCATAAGTGCCTCCCCCTTCGTTCCCATTCGTTTTGGGACACTTTTTGTGCGTTTTCACACTAATGGTTAGTGGTTATTCTTAGATTTTGCATCATATCATTATCCTTTATATTCCCACTTCCTTATTCTTTCATTTTTTCATATACATATCTTATCTAGTGGTCATGATCTACCTAGGCCTCCATTTTCCATTTATTGTTTATGGTGTTTTATTGGAATATTATTCATATATTAATGCTTTTGGAACCCGTGATGGGTGTTTTCAATTTCATATCTCCCTTTCTCCATAGATTTGAGGTAGGATCTCCCTAGAACATTGATTTAATATTTATGTTTATTATATTTATTGCCTTTTCACTTTATAAACATGTTTATTATTTCTTTTATACCTTTGTAAGATATATTGTTTTGTGAAAAATTGTTATTCCTACTTTATTTTCTGCAAAATAGTGTTGTTTCATTATAAAAGTGCACACCACTGGCTCAAATAAATGTTCCACTAGTTATAAAAAATGGATTGTGAGGTTAATGACATGGTTTGACTTATATAATTGTTTTTTGGAATGCCCATTTGGGTTTTTACCCCTTTGGGTGTTCAATAGAGGTTGCTTTGCTAAATATTTCATTCCTAGTATTCTGAAAAGTGATTAGTATGCCATTGTGTGCTGAATCTGATATAAAATAAATTTTTTGAATTTATTAATGTATTGGAAGCATTATATGTTAAATTTTTGTGTCTTTTTTTGGCTTTACAATTTGTATTTTGTTTTATAAAGAGCTGGGTTTTAGTTTTTGACACATTTTTGGCATGAGATGCTGGTATGTGGCATGTTCGACATTTCATATGAAACTTTTTCTATGTAAATGTGTAATGTAAATGAATTAAATGTTTTTTTTAAATTTTTTCAACTTATATTGGTGTCTGTACACCACATTATGAATAGTTAAATTTTTACCATTTCTGTACATTGGTTTGGTAAAATACTTAAAGGCTCATTTTTCATTTCTCTTAAAAAAAATTTCTTATGTATTCCATGTTGTACCATTTGTGGTCATTTTTTATTCATGAAATTGGTTTATTAAATGATTTTGTGGCTTCCAAATCATATATGGTATATAATTGGTTTGTTTTTTAATAGAAAAGATCCTTTCAAAATGGAATTCATCTATAAATCTGTATAAATCTTCTTGAATTTTCATTATGCAAATTTTAGGTGGTTTATTGAGTTACAAAAATGGTGAAAAACATTTTAAGATACCATTTATCATTTTTATGACCATAAATGGGTTTTTATGTTTAAATGAAATTTTATATCAAGTTGAACTATTTTGAGCACAAACAGGGAAACTTGGGTATCTAGGTGGGTGGACGTGTACCAGTATGCTAGTGATCCGGAGTGTTTTCATCACACTTTTATATAGAATGTTTGATGATGAAAACTTGAACTAAACTATTATTATGATATGGGGGACCATTAAGTAATGGGTATGTTCTTAACTAGTGGCTCATACATGAGGATCGATATTTGTTATGGTAAATTTTCAACAAGATATGTGGTACAAGGGGCCCGCAGCTAGTTAGTGCCTATGGGTGTTCCTGTTACTTGTTATCATTGAAAATAAAATATTCATTATCCAAATATGGTTAGTTTTTATGGAAAATCCAAGTAGCATGTATTTTTTATTTAAATGTGAATGTTCATTAATGAATCTCTATTGAAAACCATTTTCACTTTAAAGTTGCATCTCCTTGAAATTGATTACGTGAATTTCATGTCTTTGGAATCTTGTATGAATTTTTATTTTGTAATTTTTTTAGCATGGAACCTTGTTTGGAAGATATATTTTTGTATATTATATTTCAATACTGAAATTGAGGTGTCATTTTTTAATGAATGTTCATTGGGAATAAAATAACGGGTTAACCTGCCGATTTATACTAATCAAGCCTATAGTCTTCCTTAGTTTTTTTCCATTTTGTTGGCTTCAGCTTGATTCTGATCACCATGGTAAATGTGAGTTCTTTGTGTAAGCCTATTACCAATAGTGTCACATGGAGTACGTTGGTTGTCATTTATGGTCAGCTAAGTTGTCAGTTTAGATGCACTTTCACATTCATGTGTGAATAATGTTCAGTTCAACTTTTATATAAATATATATTGGGTTATACATTTATTTCTCTTAATTAATTAATTTTTTTATATTTGGTAAAAATAATTACCTTATCTCTTTATATATACCCTTGGTGCTTGTCTCCATCCTAGGATGATCAAGAACACCACTTTGGATTTATCATTGAGCGTCTTGGGTAACAAGTTCAGGGTCGACCCGAGCAGGTTCATGACATTTTCCATCACACACAACATATATTTTATCTTTCAGTACACACAAAATCGAGTCTCTTCTTTAGATACAAACAATACTGAGTTTATCTTTCATTAAATTCAACACTGATTTTAAATGATATGTCAAACACTATTAAAATACTATTATTTAACATTATATTTAGCACATAGACATTGAAATGGTTGGTATGAATATAATTCAATAAGTTATGAAAATATGTTGATTTCAAATGTAAATAAACTAATTATTTTTGACTAATTATTTATAATTGAAAACAAAAAACCATTTCATAAATGGAAATATTTTTATGAAAAACTTTTTTTATACACACAATTATTTGTTAAATAAATAAATAAACCACCTTAATTTTGGTTAATGAATTTTTTTATGGATAAATAATATCTATTCAGTAAAATTTTAAATATTCATATTAATTGTTTTTTAATATAATAGATAATAATAAATACACTATTACACCAAAAAAATCTATCTTTCTAAAAATTAGTTTCGTCTCATTTTGTGAACATATAATAAATTGAATTTTTAACACTTTGGGAAAATTTTAATTTTAAAATGAAGCTAAATTTATTAATTTTTATATTATTACTTTGTTTTGTTGAATTTGTGATAATTTTATAAAAAATGTTATAATATTTTGAAAAATAGTAAAAATAATAATTTTTAATGGAAAATTAAAACTCCATTTAAATTATTTATAATGTTAAATTATATTTCAAAATGGTTTCAAATTAAAATTTGTTAAATAATATTTATACTAATCAAATTTACATAATTAAACTGATTTTTGTGTTGAATTATAATATAAAACCCTCGTAAACTTTTCAACATTTTCTCATTTAAAACACACTTTCTCATGACATCTATGGTATTAATTTCAAATAAAAAACCCCAATTTCAATGAATATAGTCGAAAGAATTTATTCCATATATTGAATCATTCTAATTTATATTAACTAATATGTTAGAATTATTTTTTAACATTGTTGAATTATAAAAAGATTAAAATATATATTCCATAGTTAAGGTAAAAATTGGTTAATCTATTGTTTGAACAAATAAGATAAAGAATTAAATTTTCTATTTTTTTAACATCTATATTATAGAGATATTTATACACAATAATGTATAAGGATCAACCAAACTCCATTTTTGAAACATTTTTTCTTATGAAAACACTGGTAGACCATTTTCTTTTAAAATATTTACATATTTTTCACTCGCCTCAAATATAAAAGGTCACAACTCCCCTCTTTTAATCACACTTTAAAAACATTTTTTTGGACATGAAAAGTCAAAATAACTTCCCAAATTCACTCATATCTTACTAGATTATTTATTTTTTACATAAAGAATAATTATTAAGAATCTTGGTTAGAACCAAAGGAATATCTAAAAAGAAGGAAAAATTATTCAATGAGGAATTTTTTCATTCCTTTCTCCACATCTTTTAATTCATATTAAACCATGGTGATATAACAATATTTGTATCACACACACACACAGTCATATATATATATATATATTTCATTATTTTATGTTCATGATAAAAATCATCCCTACTTCCTAAAAATGTGTTACGAAGTCATCAATCATGTGTACAATAGACTGCTGCCTCATGAACCAATGTCGTTCATTTTTTTCATTACAACCTCTAACATAAGGTATCATGATGATTATAATGTATATATATTATACTTTTAACATAATAATATCTCATTAGTAATTATATCATATACACCTTTTTCTACTATCTATTTATAAGGGGATATGATAACGTTTCCCGTCTGTATGGATGTCTACAGCCTCACGAAGTGTTATGATTTGTTTTTGAATAAAGCTCCACATAGAAGATAATAAAGAAAAATTTAATTAATTTATGTGATATTGATGAAATAATTATTATATTAATTAAATAATTATAAATATTAAATATGTAATATAACAAACTATTTCTTACCTTTTCAAACACTGAATGAGATCACGCAGTTCATGTATGTGTGGACAACTGCCATCACGATGTGATGTCTCTCTATTTTCACCCCCAAAATGCAACGATGAAATTTATAAGTATATTTAATGAAACAATATGTTGTTTATTATATTATGAATTTTTTAATGAAATATTATTACTTACATCATTTCCATAATTGTAGTTCAGAAATGGAATTGTTACTCGTGCTTAGATACAACCAATCGTCTCCATGATCGTATCATACATCATTTCAAAAATCCATATTTCTAATTTTTTCATAAAATGATAATTTAAATTTATATATGATAATTATTTCATTATTATTATTCTACAAATTATGGAACAATGATAAAATTAAAAGGGAAAAAAATAAAAAGTCAATAAATATATGAATAAAAAAGAGGTTATTACCTGAAATGAAATTTTAACATGAAATTTATAATAAATGGGTAATAAATAATCATAAGTATATAATATATGTTATATTATAAATATCTATTTATATAATTGATTTATAATAATATAATGTTTTTATATAATAGTAGTAAATGTGTTTGAAGTATGTTGGTACTTATGATAAGACATTTATACTCTCCATTTTATTTCTCAGATACATATGAAAATTCACCACTCGTTTCATTTATGAGGGGTATGTAAATCACATATGACATGATATATTATGAATCTCATTATCTTAACGAAATTATATGTAGTATTTTTAAAAAAATTATTCATGGTACTTAGGATACAATGTTTCTAATGACTTTATGGTTTTACAATACAATCTCATCATTTATATGGATTTCTCAAGATTACGATTTTAGTGAATAAATATTATGATATATCTCTCAAGAACATCATTTATTTTTTTTCTAATATTGATATTTTTGAGTAATAAATGTATTCCCTTTATTTTCCCATTTTTTGGTAATCATTTTTTCAAATTGTATTCCTAAAAATATCTTCTTTATTTATCACTTCGATCGAAAACACCTTTTCTTGCAAAACTGAGTTTTTTGAAAATTATTTCAAAAACAATTTCTATATTATTAAAATTATTTATTAATGAAAATTTTAAACATGTTATAAATTTTTTTAAAAATTTATTGGAATCATCACATTGTTTACCAATCAATATATGTTTTTGTTCTTTCAAAAATGCGATTGCAATCTTTCTCTTAATGTGAATAGAAGAAACAAAATTTTCTACTTTCAAGAACATAATTTTTTTTTCAAGGATTCATTTATATATATTGATAATCATTTTTGAATAAAATAATTTTCTGAATATTTTAATAATCTTTAGTTCTAAAAAGGAAATTTTCAATGAAAATTTATTTTCCAAAGGAATTGTTCTAAGTCTTATTTCAAAATCATTCTCAATCTAAAATGATATACTTAGATATAAATTATTATTATTAAGGGATGCGAACCAATGATATAATTCAGCTTCGTCAAATTAATATTACCATGACAAAATAACTATTAAAACAGTTTCTATTCTTTGGGATATACCATTTTAAAATTATTATCTATCAAGCTTCTATTTTCATGGGTATACAATAATTAAATGATAAAATGATAATGAAGAATGAAAATATTCCATTGGTTATGATAGATTGAATTGTTTGTGAATCACATGTTATTTCATGATTTATGATATAGTGAATATGTTCAAAACAAGTATAACATATTCATTAAATTTTCATTATATGATTTGATGGACTTATATATCTCTCCAATGAGTCCGATAAAAAAGGAAAAAACATGAGTTGATTTGTTCTATGTGTACTTGATAACATGTTCAAAATGTTATGTGTGAACATTATTACATGTTCAAAATGTTATCCGTGATCCTGATTACATGATCACAACATTATGTGTCAATGTCATTACATGTTGACAATGTATTTCATGAACCTAATTAAATTTTACCCATATATTGGGTGTACATTCATTTCATGTACATAATGATAGTTGTGGAATTGGTTTCATGCCCATATGTTTATACGAGGGATTATTTCTTGTCCATAATGTAATGATTGAAATTGTCTCTATTTTATAGTTTAAAAATTCTATATGTGTTTATATTCCATAAATCAATGTATATTAAAAATGGTTTGTTCTCATAACTCTTGTTCATTGATTTCCTTTGGATTTATATATTATGAACTACTAATAATTATGTAACAAAAAAATATAATGAAATTAGATATTCATTGTATGGTTTTAATATGTTATGCTCATCATATAATAACATTAATTTCATGTTATGATTATATATCTCCCATGTTTCCCCTTGCTGAGCATATGAGATCAACATGATTGATCTTTCCTTTAACCTGGTTATGATGAAAGGTTTTAAGTAAGTTATATTTTTTAATATTTATAAAGGGTTTGATCATTGTGGGAGATACATAATATGTTTCACAAACATTGATGATTGTATACAATGTCTCAAAAGACACAAAAATATTATGGTCCTCAAAAATGTGTTTGTGTAATGTATTGTATAGTAAAATAATATGTGATTTCTATGAAAGAAAATCCTAGGGATTTATATCTATAATACTTTTCCAAAAAAACATTATTTGATTCATTAAATTTGGGGATGAGTATCACCATAAATTCCATTAATGACTAGTATATAAATAAATAAATAATAGAAAAGGAATTGTGTGGAACCTTTTTATTCATCAATGTGATTAGATGGATTAAGAAATTATTATAAACAAATTGTGGACTCATAAAATTATATTATATTATTAATTCATAAAAACATTAATTTATTATTTTCTTTTATGTAAAAAAAATTTATTTTAAATTTTTACATTAAATAAAAAATTATAAATATATAGTTATGTTTTACCAAATTGTCAACAATTACATTATCATTTTAGAAATAATTATTTACTTATTCAAGGATATAAATATATTATATTTTGACATATAAAATACCCAAATTTTATTTATACTTCCATAGGTTATGTTACAATTCTATTGGCCAGATTAATATTCCTTATGGTAACCTTACTATTCCAATGGTAATTTTACTATTCAATTAGTATAGGTTCCTTAATTTTAATAAATACAACCTATTTAATTATTTATTAACTAAAATAAAGTCTTCTATGTTATGTATACATTAATAATTTATAACATAATTATTATAAGTAAAATTCCAATGATATAATTCTGGGTCATTACATTCTTCAACATTATGAAATTCCACCCTTGAAATTTATTTTTAACTAATTTGTAAAAAACAAGGCTGGATATTTCCCCTATTTCCTAATAATAACAATGGTAAAAAATAAGTTTCAGGGGCATGAACACTTATTTAATTTTCATATAAAAGAATGATATTTAATATAGAATAAATTACTTATAAATTGAATGTATATCATTACTTTTGATTCCACATGATTCAATCAGGGCTATCTATAGTGATAGAATAATCCCTATGGTTATTACTAATGTTTTCTAATCATAATACCCAAAAATATCAATATTATCCTCTAGTTTCATCTATAGAGAACTGATCCATTTACATCTATTATTTCATGATTTTAATCATAATTAATCATTAAATATAAACTATGGGGACTAATGTGTTGTGTCTTTGGAAGATTAGGTACATAATTATAAATCACGAAAAAGAATATTTTATTTAAACATCATAGTTAGATCATGAGTTCCTTTTAACTCATACATATATTTATGATAACATATGGTATACATGAACAATATGATGTACTAAAAATCCCAGTATGGAAATAAACAATGCAATAAATAATAGAAAATGAGTCAGAAGGAATTACATGATAACATTAAAAGGAATGGAATAATATTAATAATAATAATGAAACATAAAATACAGCACATGGGATCATGTAATAAAGTCTACATTGGAATTTTTAAGGAACATATGACATGATATAAAAGTTATTCAATGTTAAATTCCAAGTCTATATCATTTGGTGGAAAAGACCTGAAAAGAAGTAAGGGTAACTACCTATCAAAAAATAAAGCTTCATGAGACTAAACGTTATCCTATTAATTGGGGTGATATATATGTTTATCAATATTACATGTTCATGTTTTTGTGTTCAACATTAAAAATCAAACACCAGGGATAAACATAAGGGTTACCCATAGAATGAAATTGGTATGGTAATCATATGAGAATGTGTTATTAACAGAATATCATAATGGTGTCTATAAAAGTATGAATTTCAGTCAGAAATGGGAATTAATAATGGAAATTATTCATTTAATATGATTATTTATTTCTCAATAATGTGAAAATGTTTACAATGATTTTTAATATTCTTTTCAAACTCTGATTTTTTGTGCAATTTAAGGGGAAATATAAAAGAATGGTTAGATAAAAAAAGATTTAATTGTTTATGTAAAATGAAAAATGAAAAAACTATTTTTTCATTATAAAATTTTTTATTTCAAAATAAATATATATAAGTTTCATAATATATATTATATTTTTTACATGATAATTGGTATGAAATTGGGTTGTTTCTGTTGTTTACATGATAATTGGTATGAAATTGGGTTGTTTCTGTTAATTAGGCTTTTTTCTCAGGATGACATGAAAATGGAACAATAAAAAATTTATTTCTTAATTAATGAATGGATAATTGTGAAAGGGAAACATTTTTTGAAAATAAATTATGAATTTGTGGTTAGTACATATCAATGATTATGAGTTACTTTGGGTTAATATGAGATATTGTGTATCTTGAAGAAACATTAGTAGTTTGTATAGAATCCCTTACCTTATGTTTGAATGTGTTCTTTACATGAACATAAGTCATGCATAATAAAATTTGGTCAATAAATTAATTTACTATGAAAACATTATTCCAGTAATTTATTTATTATAATTTTGTAAAGTTAATTAATAGCCTATTGAGGAGTGATTCATAATCGATTTCGTCATTCTAAGAGCTTCATTTAATGATTTTTTGGTTGGTCTGTGGGAGTTTAATTATGGGAGATATGGTTTAATAGATGTAAAACAACACAGGTGGAATTATATTGTTTTTATAAACCTAAATAATTATAAAAGGTCTAATAGTTTATTCTTTCAGATATTAGAATGATTCAATAGAATTAATGTTAATAATGAATGTTAGATTATTTTGGGGGAATTTTCGACTCCCACAATATGGTTTTGTTATAATTTCCAATATTATATATATATATATATATTAATTTGTTTGTACTATAAGATAAAAATATTGTAATATAAAATATAAAATATTTTTTATGCATTATAATTGTATTATAACTAGCCACAGATGCAGTAAGATAAGAGAAAAAAACATTTTCTATGAAGGTGGTGAGTGGATAAAGCAAGGATGATGTTTTCTTTTTAAAAAAATAGAAGGGAAGACATTTAATTAAGTATATACCATTAAAGTAAAAAATTCAACTATATAAATAATATTAGACTTATTATTTCACTTTTTTGAGGAATATATGATGTAGAAGAAAGAAATAATTTAAATAGTAAAGGTGAAGGATTTTACCTATTGAATAACGTCTCTTTTATATCCTCTGTAATGCACATAGAAATGGTCTTTTAGTAAGACTATTTACACCTTAACATGGGGTAGAGTTTTGAGAGTGGAATTAGATAGAATATAATCAACAATAAATTTTATAATGTGTGGGTAGAGGAGTTGGTGAGGAGTTTTAATTGTTGTGATAGGAGAGTTACTTTTATTATTATTTTATTAATAAAATTATTATTTTGTCTCAAGAATACAAATATTGTTTATTACTATGATAAATTATAGTAAATTGGGCATTTTATTCCTAATAAATGATTTTTTACATCATTCATGTCTAAAAAATCATTTATTTAACTTAAAATGTTATATTCCATAAATTATCATATATCAATATTCACCATAAATTATACTATTTTAGAAATCTCCTAAAATTACACAAATTTTTTTTCATCATGGTGATTTGAAAAATGGACTCCATTTTTTAGAAAAAATATTCTAAATATTATAAATTTAATGTTTCATTAAAATCAATATATATTCGAACCAATACTGTATTTAATATTAAAACTGATTTTATGACATTTAGTTAATTTATTTAAGGTCCCATAAAAATATCATATAATCATATGATGGAAAAATAATAGTTTATTAATATATTGTTGAAAATAAATTCTATTTTATAACAATTAATTTGATTATATAATTATATATAATCATTTATGTTTTAAAAACATACGATATTCCTTAAATGTACTAAATCTGAAGGTCATAAAACTAGAGAAAAAACACTCATATGAAGCGGAGATGGACAAGATCTTGGAATGTAGATATTATATTTTATGAAATAAGAATACTCATTGGGTAGAATTACACAAGGGGAACTATAATTATGATGAAGTGACATGGAAAATAGAAGAAAAAATGAATGAAAAATACTCTCAGCTGTTTTACCCTTAGTATGTAAAAAAAATTTAAAGGGAGATATTTTATAAGGGGGAAAAATGTAACAACCTAAAATTTTATCATTGGAAATTTCATTTTTATAATTATTTCTTATAGAATATATCACAAAAAATCACATTGAGAATTAAATAAAAACAATATCAATGTAGTATGAATTATATAATATGTATTTCTAGAAATTAGAAACTATTCCAATGGAATAGTAACTTGATCATTTAAATAGTAATGTGACCATTTGGAATAGTAATCTAGATAATATAATATTAAAATCATCTATTAATGTTGTAATAAATTCTACATATGTTATAATTTAAAATAAGATATATAAATATCATGTGATAAGTATATATATGTTTCAAAATTCATAATATAATATTTGTATAATTGTAAAATGAAAATTTAAATTTAAAATTTTATAATAAATAATATTATTTAAAAGAAAACATATTTCCAAAAAATATATTATTAAATTAATAGTTTGTAATCTAATGATTATAAGAAATATTTAAGAGACCTTTATTAATATTTCAATGTGTTATAAAATCATTTATAATATTAATATATATTTTTTAATAAATGTTTATTCAAAATAAAAATTAAATTTCTCATATTTAGAAAATTATTTTCATAAAATTGAGTAAATATTTGAAATATATTGGTCAAAAACTTCTAGTGGGGAATTTTTGGGATTTTCTAAAACAACTAAATTTTTTGAAAGAAGTGATATATCTTAATATAGGGAATTTAAAATTTTAATCTAAATATATAATTATTTTGTCATGGATGATATAAACACCATTACATCCAACACATGTGCACTAGAATCTATAATTACATAAAATAATGAACACTATTGATAGTAATGGGTCAAAATAATAAACTAATGAATAAAATATAAAAACACATCTCACCCCTCACAATTAATAAAACTCATCACCACTACTTTTCCTCACACATTATATGATTTGGTGAATGCCAATATTCTTACCAATTCCTATCTCAATCTAATTACATTTTTTGTATTTCTATTATCACCAGATGGCCATTTCCAGGGCCCATAATTTATAATTCTTTCTTAATTAATTAATGATTGTATATAAATTTACTATCTAGTACATTATGTACAATTTCATAACACCTTCAGTCATAATGTAAGAGATTCACTTTGATCCCCCATTTTTTTCTTCGCATTACAATATCCCTCACATTAAACTAATTTGATTATTAATTATGAATTTTTACCCCTTCTAATTAAGTTTCAATGTTGAAAAAACATTTACCAAGAT
Source organism: Viscum album (assembly GCA_963277665.1). Classification (NCBI taxonomy): domain Eukaryota; kingdom Viridiplantae; phylum Streptophyta; class Magnoliopsida; order Santalales; family Viscaceae; genus Viscum; species Viscum album. The sequence goes on from OY728161.1 coordinate 1,299,234,217, forward strand.
AAATTATTCTTTTTTTTTACTGGGAAATACATTATTCATAATCTTACCTTTCAAATATTTCTGAAAAAATACACCTGATTAATGATAATATCCCAATGTCATACCCATTTTTAATTATGCTCAAAAATCTATATTATGACACCAATTTGATCCTAACGTGACACTTTTTATAATTAAAATATATTTTATTTCATTTATTGTGTTATAAATAATTATTTATTTTTCTAGATTATTACTTTTTAATATTTTCTCTTAATCTGTAATAATGTTTCCAATTTTTAATGTTTCTTAAACACTATTATTATCATTTTTCAATTTATTTGGAAATCATTTTTAGGGTCAATTACTTTTTCCCTTATTAAATATGATGAGTGATTTTAATTTACTAATTCATTGACACCATTTTGATATTCTACCTTTTTATGGATTCTTACATAATTATAAGACCCATTTCACTCAATGGTAAAACCTTATGTTTATTCATTATGTTTGATTCATTACCGGGAACGAGTATGCATGAAAATATTATGATAGGATTTAGGAGACAGTGCTTCAATTCATTGAGTAATTTTAGTCTCGTGAGACTTAATGTTAGGACATGGAGAAAATGAGATTCCATTATACTTCTTTGTACACCATGTGATATAGTCTTTGAAGATAAAATTGACTCATGTTTATGTCTTATTATATTTTTCATCCAAATTACCATGATTAAATGATTACATGATCCCATGATCTACATGTCATGATCATTTATGTTTATTAATTTTACATTCATTTTTATGTCATAATTTTTATTCCCTTTATCCCACATTAAATGCTATATTTGAATGTTTATTCCCTAAATAGGATATTCATATCTTCCCATTAATCTTGTATTTCCCCAGTTTATCTTATGGAAATGTAAGATCTCAATGGATATTATAATTTTATTATAAAATTTAAATAAAAGTTGTTTTTATTTGGGTTCAATGATTTCTAATTATATATTTAATCATCCAAATACAGTATACTTTATGTTATATTGTTTTTGTTTGAGAGTTATGTTCATTTTAAATCATGTATCAATATTTGTAATGGGATAAAGTCTATATTTTTTGGTTTCATCATATAGGTAGGATCTAAGGATGGGGATACATGTCTGAAGGTAAATTAGTGGTACCTAGATGGAATGAACCCAACAACCATATTAGGTAGGGGTGTACTTGAAGTTAGTGAGTCCCACATGATACATAAATGATACAGACTTTTAACAATTAAATTTACCTTATTATAAATATTTAATCAATTATAAATCACAAAAAATAATATAGATAACACAATACAATCTTTATAAATGAGGAATGAATGAAATAATTGGTATTTCTAAAAATTACTGAGTGTTTACCAACAAATTAAAATTTTGACCATTATAATAGTAATATATCTTATAGGAAAATTAATCAAACCAATTGAATAGTTATATAATATATTATTTTATAAATAAAATTTGGTTATCAAATAAGGGATTGAATTTTATATTTATATCATTAGATAATGAAATATTTGTTTTACAAGTGATAAATTAAGTGTGGGTTTTTTTGTAAAATTTAAAATTTTATTTTATATTATCTAAATAATATAATTATTTAAAAGTTATTTTATTTTCATAAAATTTATTAATACATTAATATTCTGTTTTTTAATTATTATAATATAATTTTATCTAACATTAATTAGTTTTTCAATGAGTTGTGAAATATGTTATAATATTAAAATCGATATTTACCAAATTAAGGTATTATTTAATAAAAATTAATTTTATCATATTTAGATAATTATTTTCATTAAATGGGTTACATTTTTGAAATATGTAGGTTAAAAAATTAATTTGGAGAATTATTGGTATTTTTCTAAAATAATTTAATTTTTGTTGAACTGTGCAATACATAAATTTATGGTATTAAGCATTTTACGAAAATAAAATAAATTATTTATTCATTCGGAATGTAAGAATATATTAGTTCAATCTCTGACGAAATAGAGCCTATAATTAGTCACCAACATCAATAACATTTAATATATTGATCGACAATTATATAATAATGAATAAAATTAAAACATTTCTCCACTAAAACTCTAAATACCCCCCTTTCCACCATTTCCTATAACTCCTTATATGATTTGGATATTGGTAATATTCTACCCCATTCAACTCCCATCTCTCTTACCTATGTAATTATATTGTTGGTATCACAAAATATCATTTCCATGTGTATTAATGTGGTTCCCAAAGAGACATTATTTGAGAGGCAAAATCCACCACCATTCCCTTTTAAATACATTATTTATTTTACATCATCTATTCTCAAACTATAACATGTTACATGAAAACTCTAGTATTATACATATACTGTAATTTTATTATGTTAATGGGATGTTAATCATATAATCACTTACATTCTGTTTCTTATCATAAAATTGCATAGCTAACTAATCATTACACAATGAATTGGAGTGGTTTCTCGGCACACAAAACATAAACTTTTTATGCATTTACAATCCTCATGATGAATAAAATGTATTAAATAAATATAAAGGTTACCAATGAAATTACATGGGTATCATAACCATGTCAAATGGAATAATAGTTGGGAATATCCCAATGGTGTCCACAAAATAATGTATTTATTTCATATGTGGACATTAGTAAGAAAAAATAGGTATATATAATGATAAATGATGACCAAATGAATTCATAAAATGTAAAAATAATGTATATTTAACTTTGAAAATAATCCACATTATTCAAATTTAAGGGAAAATATGAAAGTGACATCAAGAGTACAATGGAATAATATTTGTATAGAACCAGAAATAATCTACAATGGGTTTACATTGTTAAATGAGTTATTTTAGAAAAATATTTATGTCATAAAATATTTGATGGTTTTTACATGATAATAGATAAGAAAGTTTAATGTTCCCATTAATCATTCATTCTTTTTTGCAGGAATTGAAAAGGGAACCTTGTATAAAATTTATTACCCCATCAAAGAAAGAAAAATTGAGCTATGTAAATATGTTTCTAATATACATAAATAATATAGGAGGTGTAAATAATAAGAATTAATAATTATATTTTATTTAAAGAGAGATAATGTGAAACACAAATAAAATGAGGGTTCATAGATATTTTCCTACAATATGTACGAATGTGTTCTACACAAGCAATTAATTTCATGGATAATAAAATAAGTTCAATTAATTAATTAATTATTAAGATCATATAAATTTATTTGGATTTGTATAATTTTAGTATATTTATTTATTTACATTTTAATGAGTTATTAGATTCAATTTCATTATTTCAAGATCATCCATTTGATGATTTTATGAATGGCTCCCTTAGGATTAATTATCGTTGTCCTTTTTAAATGGATGGAAAACTCTAGAAATGGAATGATATTATATTAATAGGCATAAATAATTTTTCATATTCCCATGTATCATATTGTCTTCATATATGAGAATGATTCATTTTATAAAATGTTAGTGAAATACAATTATTTTATTTAATAATCTTTTCGGTCATCATCATCATGGTTTATTTTATTAATTAATATCATGTATAAAACATTCTTACCTAACATCAAACAAGATATAATATATATGTTTCAATTTTTTTTCCATAACAATGATTTCATGACCAACCATTATGGTGTTAATGGAAAATCAAAACACGTTATTCACAAAATGCAGTGAATTAACAATTCATGCTCAGTGTTTTGATTTTTAGAATAAATGTAGAAGGAAAGGGTTTTGATTATTGATATTCCATTTAAAAATAAAATTCCAATATTTATATAATAGTATAGTTAACATGTTACATTGGATATGAGATGTTAATTTAGGATGTGAAAAAAGGTAAATTAATAGATATGGAGTGAAGGTTTTACCCCTTGAGTGTCGTATCGTCGAGAAAATCCATAAGGATCATATAAGTGGTATATTTGTGAGATCATTAAGACTAGTAAGATTCCCCAACAAAGAATACAGTATCAATGAGAGGGGGAGTGGGTGAATCAATGATATCATTTTATTTTATGTTTCAATTCCATTAAAAAAACCTTCACCTCCTATTATAGAATTAAGAAAATTTTGAAAACAAAAAAATAACACATCCATATGAAAATAAGAATTTACAGTGTTCTCTTATCTACATGAGTAGCCACATCCTTGTTATGGTTCGGAAGTAATCGAATAACACAATATAAATATAAAAAATAATTTTATGTGGATATAATTAAATTTAATATTCCCTTACACTTATGTATCATTATGATCAACACTACAATATATGCGCTTCATTTATAATGAAATGATGCAATACAATTTTTTTAACATTATAAGAATAAATCACCAATCTCTTCAAAACTAGTGACTGTTCTTCCTTCTCAAATTTCAAAAAATTTATATTGAAAACTAATCATTACTTTCCCACAAAATAGTAGGTAATAACTCCTCTAGACTTCATAATTATAGTCAATATCATACTAAGAATTATTTCCTAGTCTAATAATATATGTCTATCAGAATACCACAGAAAAAAATTTAACTAATTTTGTCACAATACACAATGAAAAATATGATTTCCTTGTCCGGATGACTAGTTAGATCTAAGAAACTCAGAATATGTTCTATTTTATTATTTTTCATCCATCTAAAACACATCCTATGGAATGTTAAGTCTAGAAAATATTCCATCCATAAGAAAAATTTATCACTCTTCCTTCTCTCTACACCTCATGAATAGTTCAATTGTCAAAAAGTAAAAAAGTACTTCCATATATATATATATATATATACAAACTACTACTTCAAATTCCCTATTACAAATAATAAAAACATTGAAATAATTATTCTAGGAACATACTCACCACATCTAATTATTACCGATCTTCCTCTGAAACTATTCAACACCATATTGAAGATAATTTGAAAAAAAACACACAATTAACTTTTCAAACATCAATCACCCATTGTCAATAATTTAGTATATTCTATAGTCCATTATTATTATGTTATTTTCCGTAGAATAATGTTCTTGAGTCTAATAAAACTATTAGTTCTAGATTTTATTTGATTAATTAGTCTCTACTTCACAATGATAAATGGGGTCTGCCCATGGTCCTATGACACACAACGAAATTAAATAAAACAAATCAATGATAATTTATCTTATCCGGATTTAAATGGATAAAAATAACAATTAGACATGTTAAATTTTTTTACTAAGTTTTAGATATGTTTTTGATCAAATTTTTTTTTAGTTCCAAAAACCCCTAATATAAAATATCCATTATCAGATATATCAGTGCCATAGTGTGTCTGATGGACCAGTATCTGTAACATTGCCTTCAGATACTACATTTGTTTCTTAATTATGATATATGCTAATTTGTTTTTCAAAACATTTTAATATATTTTCTAATTAGTCTTACTGAAGACAAGTATCATCTCCTTCACACATTCCAATAAAAAAAATTTATCTTTCGACAAATATGTGTTTGGGGACCTCACACCGAAAAAATGACACCATAAATACTGATATTAATAACAACCTTCTTTCACATACCTCTATATTGGTCATTAAAACCTCCTTGTTTAGAGAAAATTTGGATCATTGTAGAATCTTCAGATTCACATATTTATGTATTGAAGCTTGTCACCCATTCATAAATACATTCATTAGAAAAAATCAATCAACACGATTAGAAAAACATTCTCTCCCTCCTTTCCTATTTTGAAATTCATCATATGTTTCTAGTAAAGTTTATTATTTTTAAAATTTATAAATAAAAAATAATATCCAGGTTTTCATCGGATCCTTTATGGCTCTGATAAAAATCCTCATTATCATAAACACATTAATTTTAGAACCATGGTGAGTCTAATGAATCTTTTCTACTAGAAAAAATATTTCTAATCTGATGGATAGTCATAAACATTTTGTTCATGATAATATGATTATGATTGTGAGTCTGATCATTAAACAATAACAATGTGAATTGATATATATTTTTTCAATGGAAAAAAAAGACTACACTTTCTTCACAAACATCTTCATCCATACAAAGACAACATCTTACCAGCATGGTCCCAACAAAACTCCCATTGGATTTTTTGGTCTACGATGTTACAAAAATCACTGAACATTTTAATTTCAAGTAATAAATCACTTATTGATTATTCTAAATCTATGTGATCTAAATAATTTTAAGAAACATGAATAATTTATGGAAAACCCTTTTTTATTATATATGTTTCATGAATCATCCTCAGCTTTCGTTCACATCATTCCTAAATTGTTCCTAATTATTTTAAAAAATGTTTCATACATCCACTCCAACAAAATGAAAAAATAGTTCAAATATAAACATGAGGAATTCACAACATACCCACAACACCCATGTATACATATGTCTATAAAAGTATTATCAAATATCAATGAATATATTTATGAAAAATTCTACCCCTTGAAAAAATTATCCAAAGAAAATATGAGATAGGGGATACAACCACATACATCAAAATTGATTAGAATGATGTGAGATGCTCATGTTCAACCTCTATTTATAAAAATCATCATTCAGTATTAGCCTTTTAAAAATGATATCAACTTGATCTGATAGAGGAAAATAATCTTGCTTTATTTCATTCTCCTTCAAATAATCATTGATAATAAAATGTTTTTAATGGTAACATTGTACTAGATTTAATGTATGGTTTATGGAACTTAGATTATAACAACCCTGTAAAAAGGTTAAAATTAATTCAATATGTATGACTTTTAAATGAATCATCATACACATTAGTTGAGTAGGTCCATTAGAGGTAGAATCATACTTAGCATCAAATGAACTAAGAGTTACTAATTTTTTTTCATATTGTTCCAAACTACGCAACATTTCTTGAGAAATAAACCATTAGCATATTTGGATTTATTTCCATTATCTTTTCCCTCCCAATCAGTAGTTGGATACCCAAATAATCCAATACTTTTCATAATTCATTATTTTCCAATAAACTTTTTATCCCTTGGTATATCATGGAATTATTTTTCCATCTAATAAATTTAATTCTATTGGACCACTATGAAAACTTGAACATAATCTTAGAATGTAAACAATATAAGGTATTGAAGAAGTCGAATTGAAAAAATATCTAATAGTAATATGATAAACTAATGATTAAACTTTCTTTCCTTCTTGATAATTAGATAACTATGTTCCCACTGAAATAATTATGGAAACTAGTTTCAAATATTCCATGGTGAACTTCTTAATATGTTTGTTACCAAACATATCATGAAAAAGAAAAATTTATTTATTTTCAGAATTGAAGCTATATAACCCTATAATGTATTTCATTTCACCTAGAATAGTCTTCTCAAATACGTTTTTCATATATTCTTAAATTAATTAACACTTTCATTTATATTTCCCATTAAGGATAATATCATCATCATTAACAATTTTAATGAGGGAAAAATTATGTCATTTTTTGATGTATATATTACTATCAACTATTCCTTTATTAAATAAAAAAATTTTCAACCATGTATCCAATTTTTAATATCATTCACAGAAATAATTTATTATCATATATATTTATTTCTCCACCATTTACACATTACTTTAATCCATCCAAAATACAAAATCTAATGGTTTTTCAATATTAACCTCTTTTTAAATATTCTCATTAAGAAATAAAGACTTCATATTCATATGAAATTTCATATAACTTATTCTTAAAAAAATTGAATAAATGATTCAAATTGAGTCTATGTTTAATCACAGAGCAATAATTTCACCAAAATCAATGCCTTCAATTTTTGAGTATCATTAGCACACTAATATTTCGTTCTTTCTTATCACCTCACAATCTTCACTCAAACTGTTACAGAAAACACACATTGTACCAATAAAATCTCTTTAATTTGTTTAGATATGAGTTCTAAAGTATCATACTTTTATATCTTATATTTATCTTCATTCATAACTAAAACACATTCTGGATGATCAGAATATTCATTCACATATTTTGGAATAACAATTGAATACAAGAAGAATTTCTTATATGTTATGATGTTATTATTATTTAAACCTTTTCACGATGATATATAACTATGTTTTGATCTTACAATTGATTCTTAATATTATGCTGATATTTTAGAGATTCATCTTTATCAATAGAAATAGTAGATTCTGATTTTTCTTCATGAGTATGATTATAAATTCATAAATCATTATCATTATTATTAATAAAGGTTATTTCACCATTTCCATATTCCATATTCATAGACTTATGATGAACATATTCCTCATAATTTTGAACAACATTTACGTGAACATAGTCAAAAAATCATCCTTTATGAGTTAAAACACATATATCCTCTTCCACCTAGTTGATAACCCAAAAAAACAACAACTCCACCTCTATGCTCAGACATCTCAAGGTTTCAACCATTCTTCATTATGTTTAAGGGACTCCTAAAAACTCTAAAATGTTTCAAACATGGTATTTTTACATGAAAAATTTCATACCAAGTCATATCTAAACTAGACTATAGAAACATCAATTTCGATTGTAAACAGTACTGTTAATGGATTGCCTCCAAATGTAATGAGAGATACTGTTTTCAAATACCATAGTTTATCCCATATCAACAACACCACTTTATTGAAGATTGTAAAATGTACTAAACCCTTACCAAATTCGATATTTATAATTATAACATTAAAATAATTAATTTTTTTATTCCACACCATTATCAATTCTCATAATTTTTAATGAATACTAATATTCCATCATATCTTTCCTCTTGAATCTTTTTTAACATTTTCTGATCATCTCACATAAGATTCATTTACCTAACACAAGTAGTAATAGTAAATACATAAATGCAATTAATGAATTAATTATCTACATATGTTTATTATTTTCCCATTTGCCCACATATATCATATTGATTAAGTCCGAATGGTAAAATTGAATAAATATCAACATTATTATATACAGACTTTGTAATCATTCATTTTTAAACAAATGTGTAGTAAAAATTTATTCCTCTTGAAATATCATTAATTTTATTTACATTATATCTTATTATTAATTAATAATGCTTATATTACACTTGTAACCTCAAATTTTACTCCATAAATTACTTAGTAACTGAGTTTTTATTTATTTTCAAAAACTCTTTTTTTAAGGAAAATTGAGAATCCATAAAAACCAAAATACAACCATAAAACATCCCAATGAAAAAATAAACCAGATCAACCCACCAAGCCTACCACACCCCATCAATTATTCCATGTCATCATACCTTCACCAAAGCCCGACCCTTTGGCAATAAGTTCTGTGAAGTAGTGTGCCATCTCAAAACCTATGGCGAATCCATATTGTAACACCCCGAGATTTTATGAAAAATAATCCTTTCAATTTCATTGATGTATGTTTTTTACGCTACACAAAGATTAGTTTGTTCTATACACAACAAAATATAATCGTGTAGTATACGCAAACAATATACTTGGATTATGTTACATTCAAGAGCAACCTTCCTCGATAGCTTGTGTGGTACACAATACCGTGTTTCGAAAAACAATGATATATTATAATATTATTATGATCTAGATGTTATGAATTGTATTAAACTAATTTTTAATTTATAACATTATAATTCATCTTACACATTTTCTAGAACATGGTATGAGATCAAAATTAATTTTTCGAATACAATGAGTATTTTTTTAGAAAATGCAGTTTTGTCGCCTTTTGATGGCACACCCATTTTAAATATAATTTTTGACAAGTTTATAATTTAAATTTGACAAAATAAACTTCTTATTTTGAATAAGGATATAAAAATTTATGTTGGATAAAAATTTTTACATTATTCTGATAACCTTCATATTTTGATGAATAGTAAAAATACGAAAAGTTTTAATTTAAAAAAACTTTTTTTCATTGAGATAATTTATATGGATTAATTATAATATTTAATTTTTTTAAATTATAAATAAGATATATTATTACTAATTAATATAAAATAAGTCATTATACTTAATTTTACATTGAATTCATAGATTAAAACATTTCAATCTTTTGCAGTGTTTTATCTTTTAAAACCTGTTTTCTCAATAGCAGGAATAATTTTAAATTAAATACTGCAACTTCTATGTATTTAATTTTGAAAAATGTCTTCCATATTTTGAATCATTAGATCCAAATTATTTTAATAGGCTACTTTTTATTTTTGGATATTAGGAATAGTAACTACAGTAAATTTTATTTACCATAGTGAAAGGTAAATCATGTAATTAAGTATAAAAATGATATTATAAAATTAAAGTAACACTTTTCATGATATCATTGGTTGATTATATGTCTATCAAAAATATTCTTGGGTCTAAATAGAATCTATTGGAACCATCTTGGATGTGATGAAGACCTATAATTTATTTTATTTATAGGAAAGTGAAATATGTCTCATTCAAACATTAATAATTAATGTAATTTAAATATAAGGCTATACAGAATATAAATTCAATTATTAATACTAATTTGGAAGATAAATTTTTTTTATTTATTATGGAAATTTATTTGTAATTTTTAATAAATATATAATTACATTAATAGCTTATACATTAAAGATGCATACATAATTTGTTAAGTGAAAAATCCACAATAAAGATTTTATTAAGAAAATAATGCTCATAAAAGGAACAAACATCGGACCAAAACTTATTGGTCATCTAAATGTAAACCATAATAATCCAATGGTCTAATTGATGATCATTTTGATCCTTATAAAAGTGATTATGACACTTATATTATTTTATTTTAATTGATTTCAATGTTGTCACCTTCATACTTTAATAAATATAACTATTTAAATATTGTGATTCTAAGATGATAAATTTGAGTAAAAGTATTATTATGGATGATATTAGATTTAACTGCATCATTGTATTTTATTTGTAATTTTTATGCAACAATAATGTATATAAAATAATTATACAAAAATGTTGTAGTATTTATTTTATAAATATAAATATCAAATAAATTATTTTAAAAATATTAAAATAAATTTTACATGAACAAATTAATGTGCTCTATGAATTTTTTAGATGAATTTGACATTTTAAGAATCTATTAAATATTATTTATAATATATCTTCTGTGTGTATTTTATTTAAATTCAAATAATAGAAAAGTGTCAAAATTGAAACTATTGATATTTTATAAAAGTAACATATTATTAAGTAGTTTAAAAATCACAAAAAAATTTAAAATTTAAAATGTAAAATTATATGATCCAAAATGTAATAATGTATCTAATTATAGAAAATTCACAACACATGTGTAATTATTTATAACAATTTAAATATTAGAATATTATTACCGCATATAATATTAAATAAATTAAATAAGGATAAATCAAAATGATATGGTTTAACATTAAATAAAAAACGTCTAAATTTGATTGGATGATGATATTAATAACCTTTAATATCCCATATCCTAATTTGAGTCACTTTGTAAGTTTTTATGTGGGGATTGAGTTTATTATAAATTAATATTTTTGAGGATTACAAAAGTGCCCCTATAATCTCATATAAAAGGGCACCCCTTCTAACTCCTATTCACTCAATATTATGCTTTCAAGATCGGCCAAACCCTACTAATTACTCTTCTCAACATCTCTAGTTACATTATAGAGGTTTTGGTCTTATGAAAACACCATCTCTAGTGCCCTAAGAGGAAGTTTAAAAGAGGCACGTCGAGTAATATGTAGTCTCTTCTACCGATTCTTTCAAGTTTCTTTCTTATTCAACTTCCTCTTCCTTAGTTATTTCATTATAAATTAATAACTTAAGTATCACTAATAGAATTATATGTTATTATAAATATGAAACAACCCTATATCCATCCTACCAAATATGAAATCACCGCGCGTGCGTACGTACGGCTTACCGTCTCCACGTCGTGGTGTAATATATTTTCCACCACCACCATACATGGATGGATATAATTGTGGGAATAATAACAATATATGATTATTGTAACATCATAATGATTTTGATATATTATAACATACTCTCCAAATCCATTAAATAAATATGTGAAAGATATCATCCCTCGTGCGTACGTACAGATTACCGTCTCCACAACGCAATGAGATTCATTTACCATGTTAACCATTCCAGAATTATTATAAAGTATATATAATACATAATCATGAAATATATGACATAATAATGATAATATATTTATTTATATTTTATTTACTTACTTCAATTCAATTTAATAATGGAACAAAAACAATGTTCATGTGTGCATACGACCTACTGTATCCATGAACAGTGTATTTCATTTCATTTATTGATCTACTATTTATATTTATATGCTGAATATATATTATATATAAATAATTTTTTACATTCAGGAATAAATTAATCATGATTTAAGTAATTATATGAATAATTACATGTCAAAACATTATGATAAATGAAACAATTTTATCCAAAACGATGCTTTAACATGGAATTGACAAATGAACGGGTAATATAATGTCGTAAGTGAATCTTATGTGATATCATAAATATTATTATAGTTATGTTACAAGTTAATAATATGTTTTAACCAAAAATACAGGAGTCTCAGACACATATTGAAGAAATTAGACATAGGGTAAGGGATATTTATTCCAATCTCGTTCATATCCGATATTGTTTATTCATAAGTATTTACTGGGGTTATGTTTATCATCCATGTCCATTTTTTCTCAAACTTTTTTCATAATTTTTTTTTTCAATTGATCCATTTATGTTTAAATTAAATTTTACCCTTTCTTATTACCAAATGGTATGGATGAAATATTTCTTTTGTTTATCATACGAGGTACTTTTTGGATTTTCCTGCAAAAGTACAAGTAGAATGTTTATTTTAACTTATAAAGCATGAAGGGATTTTTACGGTTTCATAATGATTTATTTCCATAAAGCACCCTCTACACTATTTCATGATTATTTTCAAAAAAATAATTTCCTTTTAAAATTTCATGGTATTTTGATAAAATAAAATGATTTTGATAAAGAAAGGATATTTTCCTCAAGAATTAATTTCAAGGGTTTTATCAAAACAATTTTTTGTTTAAGGTGACATTATTTAATATGTTTATGTACCAAGTACTATGTCTCTATGATTGACATGGTTTCATTTTTCTTATGATGAAATGTTGTCCATTTTTTCTATACAAATTATTTTATGATGGGATTATCTATATGAAACCCACTTAATTCATTGGGTTATGATGAATGATTTATGTTTATTTTGTGGAACACGAAAGAATGATTTCATTATGAGATGGGTGGGACCTATTTCTCCCTCCAATACATTGGTAAATATTTATATTTCATGATATAGACATGGCTGGAACGTCAATAAAATCTGGTTCTATAATACAAGCCTGGAACGGCAAGTGAACCCTATTCAGTAATGGAATTTGTCCACTATGATGGTCTTGGAAGAAATTCCTTAGCTAATATGGATATCATATCATGTGATTAATGGTTTTCCATAATTACATGTTTTATTCCCACGATATTTTATCAATATTAATGTTCCTTTGTGATTTATGCCTTACATACTGCCAGGACTTATTTCACTACTCATTATTTTGATGTTTAAACTTTATGTTCATTTTTTTAATTAAAAATGTATATGTTTTTTATTTTATCCATAAATCCCTTTATTGACCATTTTATCTCACCCTTTATTTGTTTTCTTTTCCCCAGGATTTAATGAAAGGATTTAGGTAAGAAAACAGAAGGGGAAGAACTTTTTGGGAGATGTTGTAGATCATTCACCATGATTAGAAGATTATGTTAAGAGTTTTCAAAGACACTAAACTATTACGGTTATTGGGTGTTTGTATTTTTTATGTATTAAGTATTTCACAAAATTAATGAAATATCCCTATACGTCAAGATTGGGTCTCTACAGTTGGTATTAGAGGAAAGGTTTAGTTAACCATTAGAAACTAGGATGCGAAATTTTTAGTGATATCCCTAGAGTTATTTTTAATGTATGTCTAGGGATTTATTTAAGGATAGGGATAATTATATGTTATATTCCTAGAATTATGGTAATCGTCATAGAATTAAACTTAAGATGTAAGATAATGATGGTAATATCCCTTTTTTGTGTTGTTTTCCAAGAATTATTTTTTCCTCTCACACTATTATTTTTTGAGTTTTAGACGATAGATGGAACATGAAGGAACCATGTTGATAAATGTAATGGATAATTCCATGATTCTACTCCTGAACAAACCAATGTTATGGGGGATTGAGTTTAAAATTTTATAGCTATAATTACCCATGCTGTGAATCATTATGGACTTCCAAATGAGCAGAGAAGGGAACAATATTTTATTGAGTACGTCATGAGGAAACATCCACCTTATTTCAGTGGGTCTTCTGATCCACTTGTTGCTGAAAAATGGATCAGTACCATTGAAATGGTATTTTCCATACATTGTTGTTCAGAACATGAAAAATTCACTTTGGTGGTTTACAGTTTAGAAGGTGAAGCAGACCAGTGGAGGAAACTAATTATGAATACTAGGCCACAAGAGGATATTAAATCCATGGAAGGGATGAGTTCAAGAACTTATTTTTAAATAAGTACTTTATTCATATTCACCGAACAAAGATGTAAAAGGAGTACCTCGAGTTTAAGCACAAGGATGATCAATATGTTTGTATATATGAATCAAATTTTACATGGATTTCAATGTATGAATCTGGATTTATCATCAAACCTGAAAGTAATGTTGATCTATTATTTAGTTGCTTAAATCCAAGTCTTAGAAAGGCATTAGCTATCAGAGACTTCAGTAGCTATGAAGAGGTTGTTTATGTGCTATCAAGGTAGAACTGGAACAAGGTGTTACATATCCATCTCATAGTTTTGACAAGAAATGAAAGATGGATTTCAAGGAAAAATATCCAAACTATGGTGAAAAGAAGGCAAATGTTTCGTTATGCTCAAAGTGTTGAAAGAAGTACGCTAGAGATTCTTTTAATGAGACTAGAAAATGTTTTAAGTATGGAATATAAGGTTATTGAGTAGCTGAGTTCCAAAGTAGTGGAAAAAAGGTAGCTAATGATGTGAATGGATAAAATACTGTAGAGAACGTACCACCAACACTTCAATAATACAAGTGCAGGGAAATGGGGAATTATTCAAACTAATGCCATAATCCAAGGGTTAATGATGATTGACATCAACAACCTCTTAAGGAAAAGGAAAATGGGAAGTCACATGCGATCACTATTGTAGATGTTGAATATTACAATGAATTAGAGGAATGAATAAGTGTTTATGTAATAAGATTCCAAAATACTATTGTGGAATCTAATTTATAGTATCGTGGAATATTGGAATATCTATGTATTGGTTCGTTGTGGTTTTCAATAATTATATGGTACTGGTAACCATGAAATGTTATTGAAATATTTTTGGGAATCACCTAATATACGGATAATGAAGGGATAAGGATATAATGAAATGTTTGATAGTATTAATGAGATCATGACAGATATAAGGACAAAGTGATATCACGATTTGGGTATATACAAATTTTGGGATTTTGGTATGTGGAAAGAGTTGGTTTTTGATTGCATTCATGTTTTTACATAGATTATATAGTAATTCATGTTTCAAGGGAATACTTGATTAAGTAATTCACAAGTTTGGAATGTATCCAACAAGATATATCTTATGATATACTGGTGATAAATGATGGTATTCACATCCTTGGTAGATGACATTTCTAGAAGTCATTTTCTTTATACAATGAGATTGGATAGAAGTATTTTTGATAAGCCTAATTGTTGTAATGGATTAAGTTGGACATCAAATAGTATTGTTTAAGGCTAACACATTTTTCTAGAATGTTATAATAGTATAATTTTAGAAAAAAGGACAACCTGCAGGACGAGTGACAAAACGTCACGTAGGAAAGGGATGTAGGAATCAAACCCACAATCGAAGTACGATGGGCCTTTATCACCTTCCACTGGCCTACAGGAAGTCCTTGGTTAGTATGACTTAGTTTTATTTTATTAAGCGGTATGATAGATAAAGTATAAGTCCATTTTTGGAATCATATACACAATAGATGGACTTATGTATATTTAATAATTTGTGCTAACGTTTTTGTGATAAAGAGAGATGGAATGACCTATCATTCTATCAAATGATCTGTTAATACTTCAAGAATGAAAAATTCAACTTCATTTCATTAAATAATAGAAGAATTAGAAATTTTTCATGGAATAATAATCGATGATTTTACAATGCAATCATGTAATTATTTATCCTTATGCAAAAAATCATCATCATTAGGGAAATGATATTGAAAACAAAATTTTTTGTCCTAGTACCTTCATATCTGATGAATTAGATAGTACCTTAGATCGTCATAAATTTATGGCTTTGTGATTTTTGGATTTTTCATATCCATGTTCTCCACCACTCTTCATTAGAACATGATGGTTATATTTCTCTTCCATATCTGTATTTTCACATATATTATCTTATGTGGAAACCGAGTGTTGAGTTACATTGGGTGACCGTTATTTTTCTAAATATCCCTTTTAAAATTATGTTTTAGTATATCTTTTTAGTATGTTGGTATCTATGAAAAAAACTTTCAAGTAGTAAATGATTTAGAACCCAGATGAATTTCAAGGGCGAAATTCTTTTTACGGGTGGTAGAGTGTAACACCTCATGATTTTATGAGAAATAATCTCTTTATATTAATTGATGTATTGTGTTTTATTCTACAAAAATATTATCTTGCACTATAAAAAGAACTTTATTATCTTGTAGTATACGCAAACAATATACTTGGCTTGTGTTACATGCAAGAGTGACCTTCCTCGGTAGCTTGTGTGGTACACAATACTGAGTTTCACTAAACAATGATATATTATAATATTATTATGAACTAGAAATTATGAATATTATTAACCAAATTTTTAATTTTATAACATTATAAATCATCTTACATGTTTTCTAGAACATTGTATCAGAACAAAATTAATTTTTCAGATACAAGAAGTATTTTTAAAAAAATGCAGTTTGGTTTCCTTTGATGGAGAGCCCATTTTAAATCAAATTTTTGAAAATATTATAAGTTAAATTTGACAAATTAAACTTACTATATTGAATCATGATATAAAAATTTATGTTGGATAAATTTTTAACATTATTCTGATAACCTTAATATTTTGATGAATAGTAAAAATTCGCTTAATTTGATTTAAAAACAACTTTTTTCATTGAGATAATTTATATGGAAAAATTATAATATTTAATGGTTTTAAATTATAAATAGAATATATTTTTACCATTTAATATAAAATAATTCATTATCATTAATTTTACATTTAATTCCCAGGTGAAATCCTTTCAATCTTTTGCAATGTTTTATCATTTAAAACATGTTTTCTCAACAACATGATTAATTTCAAATTAAATACTGAAACTTTTGTGTGTTGAATTTGGAAAAATGGATTCCATATTTGGAATTAGTAGATCCATATTATTTTAATAAGATAATTTATTTTTTGGGCATTATGAATAGTAACTATGGTAAAATTTATTTACCATAGTTAAAGGTAAATCTGGTAATTAAGGATAAAATAATATTATAAAATTACAGGAACACTTATCATGATATCGCTGGATGATTATATTTCTCTATAACACATAATAGGGTTGAAATATAATCTATTGTAACCAAATTGGATTTTATTAAGACCATTAATTTATTTTATTTAAAGGAATGTGAAATATGTCTCATTCAAACATTAATAATTAAATTATATTTAATATATGGTTTTACAAAATATAAATTAGACTATAAATACAAATTTTAAAGATAAAATGTTTTATTTTTTATGGTAATTTATTTGTAATTTTTAATAAATATATAATTACTTTAATAGATTATACTTTAATAATGCAGAAACTATTTTTAAGTGAAAAATCAATAATAGTGTTTTTATTAAACTAGTAATGCTAAAAAAGGTAGGAAAATCTTACCAAAACATATTGGTCGTGTAAATGTAAACCATAATCATCCAATGGTCAAATTTTTGGCCATTTTAATCCTTATAAAAGTGATTATTACACTAATATTATTTTATTTTAAATGATGTCAAAGTTTTCACCTTCATTATTTAATAAATATATCAATTTAAATGTTGTGATTTTAAGATGATAAATTCTAGTAAATGTATTATTATGTAAGATATTAGATTTATCTGAATCATAGTATTTTATTATTAGTTTTTATACAATAAAAAAGTATATAAAATAATTATACAAAAATGTTATAGAAATTATTTTATAAAGAGAAATATAAAATAAATGGTTTTAAAAATACTAAAATAAATATAATATGAAAAAATTAATGAGGTCCATGAATTTTTTTAGAAGCATATGACATGTTATGAATCTATTAAAAATTTTGGTTTGAATATATATTCTGTGTGTAATTTATTTAAATTCAAATAATTTGATAGTGTCAAAATTGACACTATTGATATTTTATAAAAATAACATATTATTAAATTGATTAAATATCTCAAAAACACTTAAAAATAAAAAATTGAAAATTATATAGTCCAAAATTTAATAATGTATGTAATTGAGGAAAATTTAAAACACCTAAGTAAATATTTATAATAATTTAAAAATTAGAATATTATTACTGCAAATAAAATTAAATAGATTAAATAAGAATTAATCAAAATGATAAGGTTTAAAATAAAGCCAAAACCTATCTAAATTTAATTTTTTTGATGATATTACAACCATATATTACCTCATATCCTAATTTTAGTCACTTTAAAAGTTTTTATGTGGGTTTTGAGTTTATTATAAATTAATATTTTGGAGGTTTCCAAAACTGCCCCTCTCCTCTCTTATAAAAGGGAACCATTACCTCTCCTCTTACTCAATATTGAGCCTTAAATATTGGAAAAAAACTACCAATTACTTGTCTCAACTTCTCTAGTTACATTATAGAGGTGGTGGTATTCTCAAAATACCAACTCTGTGCCCTAAGAGAATGTTTAAAAGAGGCACGTCGAGGAAGTGGTAATCTCTTCTACTGATTCATTCATGTTTCATTATTATTCAACTTCCTCTTCATTAATTGTTTAATAATAAACTAATAACATAAATATCACTAATATACTGATATGTTATTATAAATATGATAAAAACCTATATATATCCTATGAAAAACGAAATCACCACATGTGCGTACGTACGGCTTATCGATTCCAAGTTGTGGAGTAATATGTTTTTCCACCACCACCATACATGGATGGATATAATTGTGGGAATAATAACTATATATGATTATTATAACATCATAATGATTCTGAGATATTATATCATCCAATCTAATTCCATTCAATAATTAGGGGAATGATATCATTGCTCATGCGTACTTACGGATTATCTTCTCCACAACGCGATGAGATTCATTCACCATGTTAACTTTTAAAGAATGATTATAAAGTATATATAATAAATAATCTCGAAACATATGAAATAATAATGATACTATATTTCTGTATATGTTATTTACTTACTTCCACTCAATTTTATAAGGAAACTAAAATAGCGTTCATGCGTACGTACGACCTACCGTCCCCTTGAAAGGTATGTTTCATTTCATTTATTGATCTACTATATATATTTATATGCTGAATATATATTATATATAAATCATTTTTTACATTATGGAATTAATTAATCATGATATATGTAATCATATGAATAATTATATTTCAAAACACATACAATAAATGAAACAATTTTACACAAAACACTGCTTTAACATGGAATTGACAAATGAACGGGTAATATAAAGTCGTAAGTGAATCATATATGATATCATAATTATTATTGTGGTTATATTAAAGGTTAATAATATGTTTAAAGACACTATATAGGTTTCTCATACATATATTGAAGATATTGGACATAAGGTAGGGGAAAATTATTCTAATCTCGTTCTTATCATATATTTTTATTCCTACATATTTACTGGGGTTATGTTTATCATCCATGCCCATGTTTTCACAAAATGTTTTAATAAAATGTTTACGATTCATCCATTTATTTTTAAATTCATATTTAACCTTTTTTTAAAACATTTAATTGATGTAATATTTCTTTTGTTTACCATACGAGGTATTTTTTGACTTTTCCAGCAAAAGTACAAGTCGAATGTTTTTTTAACTTCTACAGGATGAACATATTTTTGTGGTTTCATAATGAATTATACCTATGAAGAATCCTATAAATGATATCATGATTATTTTCAACAAAATCCGTTTCTTTTAAAATTTCATGGAATTTTCTGAAAAGAAAATGATTTTGAAGAAGAAAATATATTTTCCTCAAGAACTCACTTTTAGTGTTTTATCAAAACTATTTTCCATATAAGGTGACATTATTTAATATTTTATGTTTCAAGTATAATATCTATAAGATTTCCATGGTTTCATTTTTCTTATGATGAAATAATATTTATTTATTCTATATGGATTATGTTAAGATATGATTATGTTTATGAAACCCACTTTATTCATTAAGTTATGATGAATGGTTTATGTTTGTTTTGTGGAACAAGAATGAATGATTTAATTATGAGATGGGTGGGACCTATATCTCCCTCCAATGCATTGGGTAAGGATTAATATCTAATGAGATAGAAATGGCTAGAATGAATAGTACATCTGGTTTAGTAATACAGGGCTTGAATGACAGGTAAACTCGGTTCAGTAATGGTCTTTGTCCACTATGATGGTTTTGGAAGCAATGCCTTGGCTACTATGGAATTAATATTATGGGATTAATAGTTTTCCAAAATTACATGTTTTATTCCCATGATATTTTATCATGATTAATGTTCTGTTGTTATCTATGCCTTACATACTTCCAGGACTTATTTCATGACTCAAGATTTTGATGTTTAAACATTATGTTCTTGTTTTTAATTTCAAATGTATATATTTTTTTTATTTTCTTCAAATGTACCCTTACTAAGAATTTGAGATTTGCCTTTATATGGTTTCTTTTCCCCATGATTTAATGAATGGTTTTAGGTAAGAAAACAAAAGGGGAAGATCTTTTTCAGAGATGTCGAAGATCATTCACTGTGATTAGAAGATTATGTTATGAGTTTCCAGAGACAATAAACTATTACAGTCATTGGGTGTTTGTTTTTTTAAGTATTAAGTATTCGGAAAAAGTAATGTAATGTACTTGTACATAAAGTTTGGTTCTCTACACATACCCTCTCATACAACCAAATTCCAGTGGAATGTACTGATGAACACTTAAATCTCTGATCCCCTTTAAGATAATGTCCATGTAGGGTGTTGGAAACCAAACTTCACTACAAAAGTGTACATCATCAAAGTCCAATGGCATTCACAACTCTCTCAAAAAATCCTTTACAACCAATCATCCCAATCACCATCATAAACATAGTAATTAAAAAAAGCTTTATATTACCCAAATATGTATCCTTGAACAATTTCTAGGATAAGGATGAAACCATAATGTTAGTTTCCTCTGACAATAGCCTATCAAACCAAGAAGATAGTATTTCCCAAACTTGAATGCACTCATCGATGATTATATTCCCATTATTGAAACTCCCTTCCATAATTAGGTCTAGTTTTTCAATACATGAACATTTATGCTCATTGAGAGACACCTCAATAGGTCTCCCCATCATTTTATTTTCCACCTCTTGAATTGTATTAATCAACCAGACATTTTAGATCCATTCTTATTCATACCATAACAGTTGAAAAAAGGTTCTATCTCCCTATTCTTCTGACCTATGATAGATCAAGGTCCCTATAACCACATTTTTATCGTTCTTATTATTTTTAAAATAAGACTCCAAAGGTGGAGGTAGTGAGGAGTAATATGTTCGACCCATCCTCATATTGGTACCCTTATTACTCTTCCTGATTGTAACCTCATATTACGAGTGCCCATGATCAATCCCCTTCGATACCTCAAAAACTAACCATTCATTATCACCTAGAAAAATAGAATCTGAACCCAGATCAGCCTCAGAAAGACATTCAAACCTGAGAAAAAAAAATATTTTCTGAATCAAAGACGAACCCAATTCCTTCTCAATGTTTGGAATGGACTCATCTGTGATGATCTCCTTACCCCTTCCACATCTCAAAAATTCCCAAACCAATATCCTTAGCACCGAATATAAGGACCCAGCCATAAAACATTACATAATATTGAATTAAAAGAATAATTCACATTGAGGATCTTTTCAGGTTTAGAGTTGTAGAGAATTAGGACATAACTATTACATCTCAAAAGATTACAATGTAGACCCTTCTACCCAGTTTCCATTTTTTTCAGAAAATAAAAACACTTGAAAAAAAGTGTCATGTCTAGTTCCATGTTTTAGACAACATGACTTTTCTATGATCCCATCCTTGACCATATTCAACTTTTCATCAGGTGAAAAACATTTAAAAACTAGGGATGATCATAAAAAGCTCAGTAAGGGTTATAAAACAAAGAAATAAAACATTAGTTCATAAATACATTCATAACATAAACACTTTTACATACCTCATGAAATTATATGATCTAAGAATAACACATATAAATCATAAATCATAAAGGTAACATGGGGAATCAATAACATACTTACATTGTAGCTATCACAGCTACATATGGAGTTTCTTTAGATTTTCCATCATAGTATATTCCCTAAATATGTTAGGAGAAACATCCACGTTTACCTCCATCACATTACCCAGTGCATTGGAGAGATATATCAGGATCACCCACCCTAGGTTTATCACTAAACAACCCTTATACGTAAATAACTCCCAATAACAATAACATGATCAAAACACATAACATAAGCATAAAGGAAAGATAACATTTCCACATTGAAATAACAATGTAAAATTTCAATCTATTAACATATCAAAACCATTATCAGAACCATTTTCAATACCATAAATACATAAAATAATATATTGTATTTATTTTCCTTTTAAATACATTACGCCATGTTAAAGAAGCCAATGATCAAATAATACTCACAGCGGCAGAAAGGTCATTGTCACCGCTTACGTTAAAAAGAAACATTATTTTTTGTCATTTAGTGAAACTCTTTATAGAAAAAGATTCCATTTTAATGAATTGAAATGACAAAGGTGTTCATATAGAGTATATAGGGAAGTCATGTTTTTGAACAAAATATGCCTCAATGAAAGAAGATTGAGATGATGTCCCTTACCTCATGTCCGACTTGATTCGATTGCTCTTTAATCTCCAGAATAATTAAATTATGTTAATTTCTAATTGCATAAAAAACTTTTTCAAATTTATTATTCCTTTAATATACATTTTTACCATGTTATAAACATTGTATAGTCATTTATGTTAATAATGTTCATTTTTTCGATATTTGGTACCTCAGTCAAAAAGGGAAGCCTTATATTTACAAGTTGTCCATATGGTCAATAGATTATTATATACCTAATGATATTAATTATTTAGATATCATTTATATCATATATTTCTTATATATCCATTATATATATATATATAATAGTTAATATCATTTGGATGTAAGAAATAAAATGCACCGTTCATGGAGACGGTAAGCCATACGTACGCATGAACACTACTTTCATTTCTATTTATTAATTTAATGTAATTAAAACATAATGATATATAGGTATATTATAATTATAGTATAATATCATATATAATATCATTAACTCTGTCCTTTATACGTCTCACATATGGCATTAATGAGTCATATCACTTTAAGGGGTGGTAGTCCTCCCTTTGTAAAATGAAATTATCGTGTTTACCCATAATAAAAACCATAAAAGTATTCTATAAAAGAAAAATACTGAATAAAAAAAACATAAACATAATATTTATAATATATAAATATAGTGTCATATAAATGGCCTCCATGATATGTGGTAGGATATAATCGAATAATCATCATCTCGTGAAGCGTTAGTTTTCCATCCACAGAAACAGTATGTTCTTCACGCATTAGATGGAGGTGTGTTTAAGTGTAGTTCTGATGATTATCATAAAAACATCCTAGTATGTTGAGGATACTGGTTTAATTATAAAATAAAATAATAAAAATAGTTTAGGGGTACGAAAAGTGAAATAAAAGAGAAGAATTTAAGAGAAAATGTTACCTATAATTTGTGTAACTTCCTTTTGTTTGAACGAAAAGGACTTCTTTACGTTCTTTCTACATAAGGTAAGGATATTATGAGGATGAGAGGGATGTAGGGAAATTAATTTGGTAGAGGTCGGATGAGCCAAAAGTGTTTAGAGGTTTGAGGAATTATTTAGAATTGACGGCTTTTTATAAGGGGGAGGAGGGGCTCTTTAGGAAAGTGTGATAATATATTTTTATTATATAATGATATTCTATTTATAAAGGTCAAGAAATAATTAAAGTCAATGATAGGATGACTCATGGTCTAAATAAAATCATCCAATAATAATTGTACATGTTTTGGATATTCTTTAATATTTATAATCTTATTTATTTAAATCATTTATTAATGTGGTAAATAATTCATCATTATTATTTCATAAATAATTTAATTTTATTAGATGTATAAGAATTATAAACAAACTAACATGATGTGGGAAATATATTTATATTTCTAATGAATATTTATAGTAGAAATGAAAATTTATACAACCCCTTGTAATCATTTATTTACTAAGAGATATTTTTTTAGTCATTTTTTCTTTATGTTAATTAATCCAAAGTGTCATTACCACTTACATGTGGCTCAATGGGGTCTGAAAATCAACCAAATGATGCCCATGGTCGTAAATGACTCAACCAATAAGTTTTGGACAAGTTTTATGGTAAATTTGAATTATTATAATATTAATTTTACCATGAATTACCCAATTTACCTTTAACCGTGGTTAATAAAATACAAAAGTTACCATTCACCAAAAATTATTTTCATTTTATTGAACTACATTTTACATTATAATAACAACCATGTATGTCAAATTTTCAAAAATTAATTCACAAAATAGGTAATATTTCATTTAAATGAAAAAGTCAGTTTCTTTTAACCAGTACTAAGTGATTTCACTATTCATCAAAAAATGAAATTTTTCGGAAAAAAATCCCAAAACTTCAGCCCAAGAAATATTTGATATTACAAATTAAAAAATGATGCCTATTTTTCCAAATTCATAACAAAGAAGTGGCATTAATTAATTTAAAATTAATTCCCATTGTTAACACAAATAGCATGTTTTTAAGAAACAATAACTATCAAAAGATTGACACCTGTTTTTTTCCAATTTCAAAGTGAAATTAATTACATTGACCAAAATTGGATTAAATGGTAAAAATATATTATAATTACATGTTAAAACCCATTAAAATGATAATATAACCGTATAAATAAATTATATTAAAATTCAGTTTTGAATTAAAATACATTATTTTTCACTATTCATTTAATATGGTCCTTATCGAAAAAATTCATAAAATTTACACAAAGTAAATTATGATGTCCCCATTTTAAAGAAGGATTTTATTCAGTGAAATAGAATCTATTAATGTGTCCAAAACTAGATTTAATGTAGGTTCCCCATTAACAGCTGGTCAATTGGCCTTTTAATGTAATGTATCCTTAAAATTAGATTCATTCAAATTTTAAGCCTCTAACTTTTTATTGGATAAATATAAATACATTTAACAAACATGTATAATAATATATTATTTAGTTTTGTTCATTCCCACCAATACAACATCTAGGAGTTAACTACCATTTAAATTAATAATATTATACTATTAGTGTGCAACGTAAGATTTCAAAGAAACTCGTTGTTGCGTATCAGGTATGCTATCGAGCATAAATACCCCTTAAAGTAAAATTAATATTTAATTCACATATTTTAATAAATATGAAATGTGTATTTTTCTTTATTTACCTAGGATGATACATCCTAACCCCTTTTGGAATTTCATCATCACAATTTTACATATCAAAATACGTGGGGGTATTTATCCATCATAGCATTTTCAGATTCCCACATTTCCTCTTCAACCATATGGTTTTTCCAAAAAACCTTTACCTGGTGAATTACTTTATTCTGTAACACTTGCTATCTTCTGTTAAGAACATGGAATAGTTGTTCCTCATAAGAGAGATTCTCTTTCATCTGAACTATATTTGGGCTCAAAACATGAGATGGATCTGTCATATACTTTCTCATCATTGGATCATGATAAACTATTTGTACCTAGGATAAGCATAGAGGTAAATCCACTCTGTATGAAACTGATCTAACTTTCTCCAGGATTTCATAAGGTCTAATGAACCTCGGACTAAACTTTTCCTTCTTACTTAAACGCATCCCACATTTCCATGGAGAAACTTTGAGAAAGATATGATCACCAACCTCAAAAGAAAAATCCTTCCTTCGGTTATTTGAATAACTTTTCTGTCTGATCTGAGCTATTCTCACACGCTTCAGACTCAAATAAACTTTCTCAACCATCTATTCTACCAATTATGGTCTCATTAGCTTCCTTTCAACTAATTTATCAAAAAAAGATGGAGTTCTTCAATGCTTTCCATATAATTCCTCAAATGGATCCATCTGTATAATGGAATGAAAACTATTATTATATGAAAAATCAACCAAAGAAATATGTTGGTCCCAACTTCCTTGATTATCCATCGAGCAAGCGCATAACATATCCTCCAATATCTTAATTGTTCTATTTGATTACCCATCTGATGGAGGATGATAATCTATACTAAAATTTAATTCAGTACATAATGACTTCTGAAGGCCTTCACAAAAGATAGAAGTAAACCTGGGATCACGATCAGATATAATGGAGAGGGGAACTCCATGCAACCTGACTATATCTTTATCATACAACCAGGAATGTTGATCTAGAGACAAAGTATCTCTAATAGGATGTAAATGAGCAGATTTAGTCAATCGGTCAACAATAACTCTCATTGAATTATTACCTCAAGATGTCATCAGTAATCCCACAATGAATTCCTTGGATATATTATCCCATTTCCACTATAGCACTAGTAAAGGATGAAGCATCCCTTTAAGTAACTACCGCTCTCTTTTAACCTACTGACAAGTCAAACACTTCATAGAAAAATTAGCAATATCTATTTTCATTCCATCCCACCAGTAATACTCCTGAAGAACTATGTACATCTTAGTACTATCAGGATTAACTGAAAATGGGGAACTGTGAGATTCACATAACAACTCATTTTTCAACTTTGAATCACAAGGCACACATAATCTATTTTCAAATCACAAAACAGAGTCATTATCAATTTTAAATTCGGGAAACTTACCCTTCTGAAGAATCTCTAACTTTTTTTGTAACTCACTATCATCCTTCAATGTTTGCTTAATTTTGACTAATAGAGATGATCTCACTGACACTTGATACAAAATCAAAGAATTTTATGCCCCAACAACTTCTATGCAAAATTTTATCAAATAAAAAACCAAAGGATCTTATTCCAAATTTAACATGTTTAATAATTTATTAATTTTTTTGACTCAAAGAATCAGCCACTTTATTTTCATTTCCCAGATGGTAATGGATTGTGCAATCATAGTCTTTGATTAATTCCAACCGTCTCCTCTGTCAGATGTTTAATTATTATTGAGTGAATATATAATTTAAACTTTTATGATTAGTATATATTTCATATTTTAATCCATACAAATGATGCCTCCAAATTTTTTAAAGAAAAAAACAATAGTAGCTAATTCCAAATCATGTGTAGGGTAATTTAACTCATGTGATATCAAATAATGTGAATCATAAGAAATTACCTGATCATTCTGCATTAGGAAACAACCATGTCCTTTCAATGAAGCATCAATGTAGATAAAAAACTCACCATATCTGGATGGCAGTTCCAAAACTGGAGCATTCACCAATCTTCTTTTCAATTCTTGAAAACAATCATCACATTCATTTGTCCAGATGAACGTAACACCTTTTTGATTTAACTAGTCATTGGACTAGATAAGCATTTAAAATTTTCTACAAAACATCCAGTAATAACCTACCAAAACAAGAAAACTATGGATATCAGTTATATTTATTGTTCTTGGCCATTCTTCAACAACTTTTGTTTTAGCAGGATTAATAGTTATGCCATTTTTTGAAATAATGTGACCATGGAAAGAAATTTATTGTAACCAAAACTCACACATTCTGAATTTACAAAATAGTTTTTTTCCTTTTAAGGTTTGCAAGATAACCCTTAAATGACTTTCATGTTACTCTTTACATTTGTAATAAAACAAAATATAATCAATGAACACAGCCACAAATGTTTCCATGAACTTATGAAAAATTCTATTCATAAGATCCATGAATACATCCTGTCCAGTGGTTAAACCAAAAGGCATAACTAAAAATTGATAATGGCCATATCTAGTACGAAATGAGGTGTTCGGAATGTCTTCTTCCTTTACATTCAACTGATGGTACCCTGACCTCAAATCAATCTTTGAAAAATATTATGCTTCCTAGAGCTGATCAAAAAAATCAGTGATATGAGGTACAAGATACTTGTTCTTAACAATTATTTTATTCAATGCTCTATAATCAATGCAAAGTCTCATTGAATTTTTTTTTAAACAATCAAGGTAGGAGCACCCCATGGTGATGTGCAAGGTCGAATGAAACCTTTTTCTAGTAAATCCTATAAGTTCTTCTTTAACTCTAATAGTTCAATTTGAGCCAGTCGATAATGGGGTTTTAAAATTGGATTATGATTAGAAACTAATTCAATAGTAAATTCAACATCCCGATCTGGTATACTACCTGTAAACTCATCAAGAAAAACATCAAGGTACTAATTAACCACAAGCACATCATTAATCTCAACACTTCCTTTATTTTCAACAATATGAGTAAGGGATCATTCATTTTCATCTTTTACTATTTTCACACCTTCAAGATATGTTATCAAAATAAAGGGTTCATACTTTTACACAAACTGAAAAGAATCCTCTTTAGCTATGCTGTCAATATTATCATGATAAACTGAATGCCAATCTATACCCAAAATAACATCGAACTCTACTAGAGGAAAAACAATAAGGTTTGCAGTTAGATTATTTCCGCACACAAGGAAATGAATGTTCTTATGTTTTCTTTTTGTCTCAACATTTCCTCCAGGTGTTTTTATCATAATTTCTATATTCATATCTTGAGATGGAATTACCAATTTACTAGAAAACATATCAGAAATGAAAGAGTGTGTAGAACCTGAATCAAACAACACATTGGCATAATCTGAACAAATAAACAGTGTACCTAATACTACTTCATTTGATGTCCCAAAATCTTCTTAAGTAGTTTCAATGGTTTTTACCACCCCTTTCTGCTTGTAGTCTGGATACATTCCCTCTGTTGAGTTCATTTTTGAACACTCATTTTCAGAATGACCCATTTCATTGCACATAAAAAAAATTTGTCACTGTATATCTGATTTTGTCTTACCATTACCTTGATATTTTTAGTGCAATTACGAGTCTTATGTCCCATTTTACCACATTGGTAGCACTTTCCATAATTCATAACACATTCTCTAGAATTTTTCTACCACAATTTCTACAAATTGTAAACTTGTTTTTCTTACTATCAGACTATTTTGAAGAGTTCTTCCCTTTCACCTACCACCTCGACCTCTTATTCTATTATTTTTCAAAAAACACCTGATCATTAGAAAACTCCATTTCAACCTTATCCATACAACAAACATGTTTTTCATAACATTTGAACTCATGAGAAGCTAAATCCCTTCGATACAATGGATTTAATCCTGAGTAAAAATGGTTGATTTTACCATCAAGATCTCGTATGAAATTTGGATCATAACTTTCCAGTCGAGTGAATTTTGCTTCATAAGTAGCCACTGATTCATCCTCCAACCTCAATTCAAGAAATTGTTTTTACATTCTAAGATGAACAACCTTAAGAGAATATTTCTCAGGAAACATTTCTTTGAATTCATCCCAATAGAGAGCATCAATCTCGTCATTATACCAGATATTTTTCACTATCTACCATCACTGATCAGCATCACATTCAAAAGGTAAACAACGATACTAACCTTTTTATGTTCTAAACAACCCATGACATCAAATTTATTTTCTAGTGCTTTAATACACCCTTCTTCTAGCATCGGGTCAGTTGATACTCTGAATGATGGGTATTTTTTCCTCATGAAATGCTCCACTGCTGACATGTTTCTCTATGGTTGATCTGGCTGATCTCGTAAATGGATACCACCACTATTTATATCCTGAGTCAACTGTTCCATCACAGAAAAAAACTATTCATTTTTGATTCCGACCATATTAGGTTGCTGATTTGGAAGGTTTTCTTCTTATTGATTTCATCCCAACATAGTTGCCATGTTTCCTCTACAGAGTCCCATTTTGAACACACAAATATCTTAGGCAAAGCAACATGGTAATATATAAATGCTATAATTTCAAAACTAACATAAATTACTTTATGGTTATTAATTTAACAACGACCTAACTTCTAAAGTTATCTAAATAGACCTCTGATACCAACTATAAGGACCTGACCTTAAAACATTACATAATATTGAATTAAACAAATATTTCACATTGAGGATCCTTTCAGGTTTGGTGTTTTAGGGAATTATGACATAACTATTAAATCTCAAAATATTACAATGTAGAAACTTATACTCACTTTCCATTTTTTCAATAAAATATAAACTCTTGAAAAAAAATTGTCATGTATAGTACCATGTTTTACAAAGCATGACTTTTCTTTGATCCCATCCTTGACCCTATTTATCTTTTAAGTACTTTGAAAAACATTTCAAAACTTTGGATGTGCATAAAATGTTTAGTAAGGGTTATTAAAGAAAGAAAGAAAACATTAGTTCATAAATAAATTCAGAACATGGACTCTTTTACATACCTCATTAAATAATAAGATTTATGAATAACACATAGAAATCATAAATCAGAAAGGTATCTTGTGGCATCCATAACATTCATACATTGTAGCTGTCACAGCTACATAGGGAGTTACATTGGAATACCAATCACAGTATATTCAATAAATATCTTAGGAGAAACATCCTCGTTTACCTCCATCACCTTACCCAATTAATTGTAGATCTATCTCAGGCTCACTCACCTTGGTTTATAACAGAACCACCCGTATACATAAATAATTCCCATGAACCATAACATGATCATAACACATAACATAAGCATAAATGAGAGATAACATTTCCAAATTGAAATAAAAATATAAAATTTCAATATAATAACAAATAAAATCCATTATCAAAACCATTTTAAATACCAAATATACATAAAATAGTATATGGTATTTATTTTCCTTTTAAAAACATTACGGCTTGTTAAGGATACTAAAGTTCAAATAATACTCACGGCGGCAGAAAGGTTGTTGTCACCCCTAACGTTAAAAAGAAACATTATTTTTTGTCATTTAGTAAAACACTTCATAGAAAAATATTCACTTTGAGTGAAATGAAAACTCAAAGGTTTTTATATATATTATAAAATAAAGTTTGGTATTTGAACAAAATATGCCTCAATGAATGGAGATTGAGATGAAGTCCCTTACCCCGTGTCCGACTTGACTCGATCACTCTTTAATCTACTAAGTAATAAACAAAAGTTAATTTATACTTGCTTAAGAACCTTTTTCAAGTTTATTATTCCTTTAATATAACTTATTACCATTTTATAAACATTATATAATATTTTACGTTAATAATGTTTGTTTTGTCGATATTTGGTACTAGAGTAAAAAATGAACACCTTATATTTACCAGTTGTCCCTGTAGTCAATAGTCTATTACCTACCGTATGATATTAATTATTTAGATATCATATATATCATATATATATTTTATATTTCCAGTATATATATATATATATATTTATAATAGTGCATATCATTTGGAGGTAAGAAATGAAATGCACCGTTCATAGAGATGGTATGTCGTACGTACGCATGTACTCTACTTTCATTTCTATTTCTAATTTTAATGGAATTAAAACATTATGATACATAGGTATATTATAATTCCAGTTAAATATCATATATAATATCATTAAATCCATCCTTTATACATCCCACATATGGAATTAATGAGTCATATCCCTTTGAGGGGGCGGTAGTCTGCACTTCCTCAAATGAAATTATTGAGTTTACCCATAATGGAAACCATAAAGGTATTCTATAAAAGAAAAATACAGAATCATAATGAAAAAATAAGCATAATATATATCATATATAAATATATTGTCATCTTAATAGCCACAAGGATAGGCGGTAGGAGATAATCGATCAATTATCGTCTCGTGAGGCATTAGTTTTCCATCCACAGAAACAATATGTTCTTCAACCATTAGATTGATATGTGTCTAAGTGTACTTCTAATAATTATGATAAAAAAATCCTAGTATATTTAGGATATTGGGGTTTTTATAAAATAAAGTAATAAAAAGATTTTAGGTGTTGAAGAAGTAAAATAAAAGAAAAGAAGTTAAGAGAAACAATTACCTTTAATTTGGGTATCTTCCTTTGGTTTGAACCAAACGAATTTCTTTAAGTTTTTTATGACTAGGGTAAGGCTTATAGGATGAGTAGAGGGATGTAGGGAGAATAATTGGGTAGAGGTTGGACGATCCAAAAGTCTTGAGATGAGTGATGAATTGGTTATAAGTGAGGTATTTTTATAAGGGGGAGGAGGGGCTCTTTAGAAAAGTGTGATAATATTATTTTATTATATAACCATATTCAGTTTCTAAAGGTAAAATACTAATTAAAGTCAAATATAGGATTACACATGGTCTAAATAAAATAATAAAAAATGAATTGTACAGTTTTTGGATATTGTATTAATATTTATAATCTTATATATTTAAATCATTTATTAATGAGGTAAATACATTATCATTATTGTGTCAAAAATAATTTAATTTATTTGATGTCTAAAAATTATAAAAAAAATAAAATGATGTAGGAAATATTTTTATCTTTATAATTAATATTTATAGTTGAAAAGATAATTTATATAAATCCTTGTAAAAATTAATTTACTTACAGATATTTGTTTTTGTCATTTGTGCCTTTACTTTATGTTAATTAATCTGAAGTGTGATTATCACTCCCATGTGGCTCAATGGGGTCCCAAAATAGACGAAAATATTCCCATGGTCAGAAATGAATCAATAAATAAGATTTGGACAAGTTTTAAAGTAATTTTGAATTATAATAATATTCTTTATACCTTGAATTACACTATTTACCTTTAACCGTGGTAAATAAATGTCCAAAGTTACAATTCACCAAAAATTATTTTCATCTTATTGAACCACATTTTATTTACATAAAACAAACATTTATTTCAGATTTTCAAAATTCAATTCACAGATGTGGTAAAATTTCATTTAAATGAAAAATTCAATTTTTTAACCTGTATTACGTGGTTTCACTATTCATCAAAAATTTAAATTTTTTAGAAAAAAACCAAAATTCACCCTAAGCTATATTTGATATTCCGAATTAAAAATTGAAGTCTATTTTTCCAAATTCAAAACATATATGTGGCATTAATTAGTTTATAATTAATTCCTGTTGTTAAAACAAATAGCGTGTTTTTAAGAAACAATAACTATCAAAATAATGACTTTTGTTTATGTCCAAATTCAAAGTAAAATTAATTCCAATGACCAATATTGGAATAAATGGTACAAATATATTCTAATTACACTTTAAAACCAATTAAAAAGATAATATAACCTTATAAATTAATTAGATTAAAGCACAGTTTTAAATTAAAATACAATATTTTTCATTATTCATTAAAAATGAACCAGATCAGAAAAATTCCAAAAATTTACATAGGGTAAACTTGGATTTCCCCATTCTAAATAAGGATTTTATTCGGTCAAATAGAATGTATAATGTGTCCAAAACTGGATTTAATGAGGGAACTCCATTAATAGGAGGTAAATTGGCCTTTTAATGTAAATTATCCTTAAAATTATATTCATTCACATTATAAGCCTCTAACTTTTAATTGGATAAATTTAAATACATTTAACAATAATGTATAATAATATTGTAGTTACTTTTTTTCATTACCACCAATACAATAACTCGGAGTTAACTACCATTTCAAATAATATTATTATAATATTAGTGTGCAATGTGAGATTTCAAAAAACTCATTGTTTTGTATCAGGTACAGTATTGAACATAGAAACCCCTTAAAGTAAAATTAATATTTATTTCACATATTTTAATAAATATGAAATATGTATTATTCTTTATTTTCCATGGATGTTACAATGAAGGCGGTCAAAGACAATTTTCTTCCATATAACATCTAATCCATGACTAAGTTAACCAGTAGAGCAACCTCATACAGGACTGAAACATAACCCTTTATCATGTAAAATAAATGTTCAGATAGATCCTAAATTAGCCAACAGAACACCTCAGACAATAGCGGATTGACTTGGGTTACCGGGGATTTTATCACCAGATCAGTTCCAGATGTCCCCTCAGGAAACACAGTACAGAAAAATAGAGAACCTACAGGTTGTTACTCCTCCACAATTTGTGACCACTGAGGTCCTCAACCTCTCCCATTTATAACCTTGTACATCAGTTATGGTCCATACTTACCAAGACACTCTGAAACCTTTATATTTATTCCATCCTCCATCCTACCACTTTGCTAGTTTCATCGATGGAAAACATTCGTTGAGTTTCACGGTCTTTTTCACAAAGAACAAAAGTCTGTAACATTTCTTATACCCCTTAACATTACAAAACCATGGCTTTATACCTCCCTAGAGTGACCAAGATTATTGCAGGTCGAACATAATTCTGTTTAGTTTTCATCAACCACACATTGTTTACATCAACACTCCTTAACGATTGAAATCCAATCTAATCCAAAAGGAGTTATTGATGGATCTAGTTCCACAAAAACATTTGGATTAATAGAATTAAAAAATCCTTAGTACGTCTATCAGAGAATAATCATCTACCAACTCGGTTTCCAATCATCTTATTAAAGGAAGTATTTTGAAATGTTAATGGACGATTTAGAAATACTACCCAAACTACCGTGGGAGGAGGATCTCAGTTCATGTTTAAATCAAAAGACCACCAAAACAGAACGAATTGAAATCCTTCGCAGCTATGGTGGTCGGTCGACCACACTCCAATGAGGTCCCCCTCAAATGCAAATAGAATCATGATATTCTGACTATATATCAAACCCATTGTCTCTCTCTTTTACAGATACCATGAGAAAAATTATACTTATTGAAGGTATCAACTAAATGAATCCTCTGCCAAAATAGAGCCACATGAGTGAGGTTCATGAGAACATTGGTTTTTCAAAATATTAATGATAAAATATGAAGATTAGGAAGGCCGTCAATGGGATCTAAAACGTTAGGTATTAGAAAATCTTTTGAAAGTGAGGATGAAAATCAGGATTAGATAAGGGGAGGAAGGAAGGATCTTCTATCCTACTAGATGTTGGGGGTCCCTCCCCTGCCAGGGGTGGAGGGACCGACATAGCCACTATTGTCACTGTGAGGTAAAGAGCAATTTCTTTGGGCAGCCCTAAAATTCCCCAAGAGTATTCCCCCCTCGGTACCTATGATCTTATTCAACAAATTATATTTTTCTATAATACTCATATAAAATTTGTTTTGGACTACACCATCAGCGAACACGTTTAATTTTGGGTGTTTCCACAAAGAAAATATTTTCTTATCCTACAACATTTTCACAAAAAAATATATATTTTGGAAAATAAAATTGATTCATTCAAAATTTATTTATGTAACACATTTCAGGTTTTTATTTAGGCCATCAACAAAAAACATAGTATTGGATAACAAATTTTCCACCCCAATGATAGTTGATCCAACAAAATTGATTATGATAGATTCATATTTGGGAAATTTCAATATTCATAATTTTAATACTTTCAACTAATTCAAAATTTTAATGTCTCCTATCATATGAGAATAACACCCACAATCCAAGATCCAATTTCATTCTATTTTTATATCTTTGATACGATTTACTATAAAGGAGATTTTCATTTTCCTATATCATTATTCTAAAATTCCTTCTTAAATTATTTATAAATTTTTTTTTGTATTAGTAAAAAACGATTTAATTTTTTTTTAAGATGTCATGGTTGTTCAAAACATTCGTAATTAGTTTCCATAGGTTAGAAAATATATTCATTTCTTAAACCAACAATGTCTTGTTTTTTAAAAATTTTCTTCCCAAACATCTTCTTCATATTGGATTGCATACTTATTATTATTTATTTATATAATTAATTTAATAGTTTTCATATTTCTTATTTAAAAAAAACATATATTTCATGTTCCAAAATCCAACACAATACAAGTATTATCCACCAAAATAATATTTTCTTATATATCATATACCATCCAGAATTATGATAATTTTTCTCAATAACCATCTTATCTTCCAATTGTAGGCCATCAACCATTTTTTTATACACTGGATTCATATCATAGTTTTTCATTCAGTATTATTTCCTCAAAAAGTTATATAATCCCTTTCAAACACAATATTTTCCAAAACATCATACTTCAATTTTTTTGTTTGTTTTTGGGAACATATACGAATTACCCATTTTTATTCTTCTTATAATCATTTTCATCATTCTTCGCAACCATTGAAGGTAACTCTTGATCATTCTCTGATATTCCTATTCTATATCATTCAACAAATTTAGAGATAGAATTATTAAAATTGTTACCCCTATTTTTCTTTAGAATGTCTTTGCTGAAAAATTTCTAACCCTTCTTTTTTCCCTCAAATTATCATCTACATATTCATTAAAATTATTTTATTTTTTAATATATATCATTAAATCATAAATATCATTAAGAATATTGTCATTAAAAATAGGAATATATATTTAATTATTTTTAGAATAATTTTCCTTTTCTAATATCATGATTTATTTATAAGTCCTCTCCTCATTTCTTATACATTCTTTCAATTATTATTTTAGAGGAAATTATAATTGTGTTTTTTAATCTTATGAAATATTACATCTGAAACCATCATTATTGAATATTACAATGAATCCCTTCTATCAAACATTTTTTGTATAATTTTAATATTCAGATTCACTGTCTTATTCCCCATCATTTTTATAATAAAAAATTATAATTTTATATTTGTAAAAAATTCTATCATTAACTTTGGAAAAATATTTAGCCTTATCACCCAATTTCAAACATGGACTACTATTCCATTATTCTCATTCATCATAATCATCATCATCATTTCGTAGAGTAAAATTAGATTCATAGTTCCTAAATAATCCAAAATAAAAAAGTATTAATGGATGTTTCCCATTATATTTTTAGGTGCCTCATTTCACATTTTTAATAATCAAGTATAAAAAATCATCATGATTTATACATACCAAATTTTTAGAATCAGATTCTGAAACATGTTCTTCATCAAGAAACTTCTTAGATATTTCTTTCATGGAACACTTAATATAAATTTCATAATCAATGTTTTTCATGATATTTATATATTTATAACTCCTCAATTCATATGTACTATGAGTACATGGAATATTTTCAAGATAAAGAGTTTTATTCTCTTTACCATCCAACAAGTAAATAATGGAATCAAATTTTCGTGGAATAATTATCAGGATCATTTCAAAAATAGTGTAATCATAAAAATATTGACTAAGACATATTATAGTTCAAATAAATTCATTTACCTGTGTGATGAGGTCACAAACTGATTCCTACTAACCCATATTGAGATATTCATAATTAAGCCTCATGTTTTTTTTCATTTTCATCCTTAATTTTTTTTATTCAATTTATAAATATTCATCAACATCTATAAGATACTATTATTAGTGGTAACACCCATAACTCATAAAAACTCACATTTTGAAGGATATCTCATTAAAATATTTATAGTTTTCTCACCATTCTCAATATTCATCATGTCAACATATGTGAGATGAGTGTTTTTAAATATAAAATGAAATTTATATGTGGTAGATTCAATAATATAAATAAAATTATACATATGATAAGGAAACATTGTATATTTCTATATATGATATTTCATACCACCAAGGAATGTAATCCCCATACTACTCAATAAATTTAGTCGTTCCATCAAAACTACTCTTTCAAAAAAATCATCAAAGAGTAAAATAATGTAACATCACTCTAATGATAATTGAAATTTACCAATCAAGTCCTATGTATCACTAATATTTGGAGGGGTTAAATTAGTGATATATTTTCCGTTATGTTTTCATGTTTTTTGAAAAAAACTTTTCATATTGTTAAAAATAGATGAATTTTCTAAAAATAATAAAATTACATATCCATAGGATCATAAGAGTTTACATGGTTCACTACTCAAAATAATTATCTACATACATTGTATAGTTTGAATTCAATGAAATACTACATAATCATTTAAAAACCCTTTTGTTTGGATACAAATAAGTATGATATTTCATTTCACTAGTGTAACACTATGATAGATAAAAAATTTCATGTGATTCAAGTAAAAAAGAAATGATGTAATAAAATTATTGAAATATGTTATAAACCATTAACTTTTTTTTTCAAATAAGTTGCTATGATTACTTTTAACCTATCTGAAATATGTACTTCAAAACAAATTTTTACTTTATTACCCTATATCAGGTATGAACTCCTCTAGACTTCATAATAATACTCAGTCTAATACCAATTCTAACTGATCAATATAATAATATATGTCATCTACAATGTTGATAAAATAAATCAAAACTAATACTCTCTCTCTTAGGAATGATACATAATATTTCCATGTCTGATGGAGATGTTTGATATGTGAATCATTGAATAAGATGTCCATTATTATTCTCCATCGGTATAGAAAATGTCCCCATTAATTCTCAATTTGAAAACTCATTATAACTAGAAACATTTAACGCTCTACCTTTTATCTATAACTAATGAACAATAAATGTTTTGGAATGTAAATAGTAATAATATCAATATATTGGTGCTCCAAATATGATTTAGTTCGGATTCTAAAATAATTTCATGATCAAAATAATTTACCCAAATAATTAATTCACATTAAACATAGGTTCTATCCTTGATATATTCAACACATAACAACTCATCAAAAAGCTTCTAGAATCTTCTATGAACAAATGATCACTTCAAATTTTTTAAAAAATTATAATTCCAATTCCAAATTTCATTCATATTTATTCTTTGGCATGAAACCAGCAGATTCATCATGGAAATACTCCACACAAAATGAAAAAAATTACATTCTCATATCATTCTAAGAACCATATGAAAATAATCTTCTCAATATAATGATCCATACCAAATGATAAAAATTTTCAAACCATTATTCTGTGAACATAATCTCCACATCTAAATATTCTATCACATCCATAGAAACTCATCAACACTGGATTAAAAACTCATTGAAAATCCTTTTCACTAAAATATTAAATCATTATGATCCCCGTGAAAAAACTTTTGAAAAAAGTTTTGGTAATTCTTCTTTTCATATTTTTCCCAGACTAATGATCACAGGTCCAATGAAACTATTGATGTCAGCATGTGTTTGATTAATTAGTCTCTTTTTCACTCTGATAAATAGTGTGAGCTTTAGATTTGTGACACTTAAACCAATTTATTAATAAATTTAAGTTATTTACCAATATCATGACTCAATAGAAAACAAAAAATAATTATTCATGATCTAAATGGTTGAATACATTGTTGATCTATCTCTAATACCATTTTTCATCAGTTTCATCAACTTGCAACATAAAAAGATTCTGACTCCGATTTATTATTGCCACATTATATCTAATAGACCTGTATCAGCTACTTCATCTTCAAAAAAATATCTACATTACTAATTATGTTATATTAACACTTCATTTTCTGAAGATTTGCATCTTTAAATTTATTATTATGACTACTAACCTACACATTCATCTTCAAACAATCCGAGCACAACTCTTCTTTCTTCACCATATTTTCATATGTTGATCTGACACTAATGAACTGAGACTGAAAATATGAAATTATTAATAATATATTATTTCACCAAGATATTCATATAACATGAGTTCTTTAATGGATAGTGGATCGTTTTTATTATTGTATAATCATCATATTTTCATTAGGATTTATTGGAAATTAAAATCCTTTTAGCACTACATTATTTCAAACCAACACTCGATACAATTGTCTGAACATTTACTCCACATTCTTTTATGTGTTTTGAATCACTAGTTTCTTAGAAAATAATTGATTTTTATGAATTAATAAATACACAACCATCATAATGTTTTCATCAGATTAATAAAGACCATGATACAATTCATCATTATGATCAATACATTCTTTCCATACAAAATGTGAGTCTGATGTGCCTTTTCATTATTAAAACAACATTCTAATATAATGGACCTTTATTAAGAAAATTTGTCTTATCTTATGATTATTTTATTGAATCCAATCCTTCTACTATTACACAGTGAAATGATTTTTTTCATTGACAATAAAATAATACATTATTCATAAACTTCTTCCGTCTTCCCAATAGAACTTATTTCCAATAATATCACAACACCTAGAACATGGGGAAGTTGTTTATGATAGTACTAGAAATGAACATAATCAATATTCAAAGAATTTACTCTGAAATGAGAAGTTGTTGTAAATGTTGGTTTTTATAATAATAGGAGAGGGGTGTATTTGAATAATTTTTTTGTTAGTTAATTTTTATTCTCAATACTATCTTGAGTGTTTATTCTTCTAACTAATTAAAGTAAATAATGCATGTGAGTTAGAAATAATAAATTATTAAATCATTCATGGCTCAAAAATGCATTTATTTTGATTAAAATGAATACATTATTAATTATTGTATTACTCTACTCACCAAAAATTCATGTAATATGGAAAAATCCCAAACAATCACGCTAAACATTTTTTTGATGATTAAATTTAAAATATAGAATCCATGTTATAAGAATTTTTTTTGAAATATGAGGAATATAATTTTATATTTATATCACCATTTACTAAAAAATTACTGATTTAAATATTATTACTAACATTATGAAATATTGAAATATTAATAAAGTTCTCAGGAAATTATATTATTATAATATGACAACAAAATATTAATTCATGAATCTAATTTCTGAATACAAATTTTTTTTTATATCATTATATTAAATATAAAATTTTAAATATATATTATTTTACAAAAATACTAACCCATAATGTATAATTCCTTTAAAATTTATTTAATCATATTAAAATATATATACAACAAATATTTACTTATAAGATACTAAAATTTGATTTATAATTTAATAGGTGAGGTTACATTTTATAACCCAGATTAAATGTAGTGACCCAAACACAAAAATCATGGAGTCATCATCTTCTATTAAATATATTTCCATGATTAAAAAGAATTTAATTTTGACAGACCAAGAGTTTAGTAGTGTTGCAATACCATATAAATATAGGATTCTTGTATTACAAATGAATACACCAACTAGAACATAATTTTTATCTTATAAATAACATATACATAACATTGTTAAATCCATTAAATCCCATCATATCATTCATAGTATACTTCATGGATTCTTGAGGAAAGAAACATAATGAGTTTTATATCAAATGCTCTGTAAGGGGAAAATATAGTTGAAGAAATAATGAATCAATGATAATAGGAAATATGGTAAAAAAATAACATAAACAAATGTATTTTAATCATTAAACTAAATTAATGTAGATAAAAAATATGGAATAGTAATAATTGAAAAAACATTACATAAAATAATGAGATAAGGAAAAATAAATACAGCGTGGTCTGAAACTAAAACACATTCAATTTATCAATGAAAATAAAATGAAATGTATCGATTGATATGTCGACAAAAAATATCATTGGTGATTTGAGACTAAAACTAAATAATGAATACTTATTAATTATTATATTCCATATTTCTTAGGAACATATATCCATTATTGTTAAGACCTTGAATAATACATTTTCGGAAATTAGGTAGAAACATATCTAATTTATGCCACTAATTCACTTGATGATACTAATGTTGCATCAAGGGGTTTTCATTAACTGGTCTCTATCCAAAAGGGATTTCCATAAATGGTCCCCATCCATTGTATTGAATGTCCAATGCATTTCCCAAAGTGAGTAAACTGTATTCCTTATCAAATATTCATATTTAATAATGTACCGGATTTTATCAATTATTTAACAAATAATCAAATAATGATAAATGTAAACTCCATATGAAAAAATGTATATAGTTATGACAATAATCATATACAAGAAAGTTGATATTGAAATTTTGGGGAAATTCAAATTTAAATGACCATAGGAAATTTAATATTTTAGGGGAACAAAAAGGAATCAAGAAGAGAATGAGAATGGAATCATAGGAAAAATAAACCATAATCCATACATATAAATAATATTTATTGTATTAATATAATATATCCCATGTGATGTAAAATTTCTTGTTGATGAATATAAATAATATAATAATTACTTTTTAAAACATTCTTAAGGAAAATATCCTTTTATTTTTAAAATAAAAGTTCAAAAAAATATTTTAAAGTAATTTATTTAAATGGAAACCTTTTAAACGTGCATAGGAAGCATAAATGAAATGATGGTGGGTAATTCTGTTCAATCATACAAGGTAAAAAAATGTTCATTTTCTATGGTGATTTTTTTGTAAAATGTATAGTTATGAATGAGAAAGGAATATTTTATTTTAAAATAGAAACGGGAAAAGGGTAATAATTTATTCAAGAATTTTTTATAAAGAACTTTTTTAAAATAATTTAATAAAACAATTTTTTAAGAGAAAAAATATCTCTGACTAATGAGAGAAACAATATCATGTTTTTTGGATAACCATTTCCTATAACATTTTATCAACCAATGAGTGGAAATAATGGAACTAATAGTTGAATATTTTCATGAATAACATGAGGAGAAAAAAATAATGTTTTTATTGAACAATTATAAAATAGTTTCCTTTAATGTAAATACCATTTATAGATCATTAAATTTCTTGATAAGGAAAATAATCATTAAACTATCTAAAAAGTATAATACTACTTAAAAATATTTTAAATCATATTCCTAGTTGTGTAATGACATTAAAATAAATATTAGAATAATATTATTTTATGGGTATTAATGATATAATATAATAAAAGGGATATTACATACACCAAAAAATGATTTTATTGGTGAACATGATATTTTTCCCACGAAGGTAAAAAGTTAGATGAGAATCTGTTAACATGAGTTATCTTTAAGATGATTTTCTATTAAATTCCTATATAATAACAAATTTTAATATTCTACTTTCTAGAGAACCTTTTTCATGTTTATCATTACATTTATTTCACTAATTACTATTTTTATACGAGTACAAAAACAATTTTGTTTACATCGATTGGTTTGACCAAATTTGGGTTATGTTTCAAAAACAGATTTTGTTGGTCAATTATAGTCAAAGGGATAAATATATAAAATATACCAAATAATAAAAACATAATAATTACTATATTAAGACATCTATTATACTTTTTAAATAACCATTAAATACTGTTAGGAAAAATGAGTCAATATTACGATCATGGATATGGTAGATCGTATGTACGCATGAGTAACTTTCTAATTTTATCAATTATCATTTTGGAAAGATGTTATTTATAATTATTTCTTAAATTATATATTATATAATCATATATAATTATATATATTATTATTGTGATGAAGAATTAATCACATCATGTCTATGAGGTGGTAGTCCACACATTCCGGAATGATGTTATCACTTTTTTAGTTTGTGAATGGGTAATAATGAAAATGATAAAAGTTATATTTATGGAAAGGTAATTATTTCATTAATATAATGATGAGTTTTTTTATTTCAAATAACTTTAATTAAAACCATATTTTATACATTCCATGTATCGTGTGAATGATTCACATTGCATTGCCATCTAGTATTCTACATTTTCTCGAACGTTGTTATCATATTAACATAAAATAGAAATTATTAAATGTATGTGTTATGAATGTATTAAAAACGTATAAATACATAATAAATAAAATATAAAACATATATAAGAAATATTTCCATAAAAATTGGGAACTATTAATATTGGTAAGGAAAACAAAATAATCAATCATCGTTTCTTTATGTAGTAGTTCATCATTCACAGAAATCGTATGTTTTTTAAACCTTAGACAAATCTTTCTATAGGTGTAGGTGAATACAATTTCATAAAATATCATAGTTTATTTTTGATATTGTTTTTATTATAAAATAATACAATAATATGATTTTTGGGTC
The DNA here is from genome assembly GCA_963277665.1 of Viscum album. Classification (NCBI taxonomy): domain Eukaryota; kingdom Viridiplantae; phylum Streptophyta; class Magnoliopsida; order Santalales; family Viscaceae; genus Viscum; species Viscum album. The sequence continues at coordinate 1,299,278,986 of OY728161.1, forward strand.
TATTGATGGGAAGTAAAACAAAAGTTCATAATAAAAGTTCTTACATCCTAATGAGGTAACTCCTTCGATTTTGACAAAAAGTGGATCCTTTGAATGATATCTACCTAATTAGAGTATTTCCGGTCAATTTTGGGATTTTGGGACACTATTTAGTAAGAGTTTTTTCAAAACTATTTTGTTTGATAGGATTGATGATGGGGCAGAGTTGGTATCCTTTTATAAGGGGTGAAAATTACTCACAATGTATTTTTGAAAACATTTTATGTATAACCACGTTTTTATCTAACCAATCACTAAAATAACCAAAAAAACAAATACTTTAAGGTTAATGGATGATATTTGTCCTCATAATGAGTGTTAGAAATTTTTTATGTCATTTGTCCCCTCAAATTAAAGGAGTATTTTGTAATTAAAATTAATATTAGAATAAAAATAGTAAATTGATTTAATTACATTGAAAAGTAAATTTGTAAAAGATATTGGACTTATTATAAGTTATAAATTTTTATTATTCAAAATAACAATTCCATTCTATCCAATTCCAATCAATGAAGTGGTAAAAGTTAAAAAAAACATTTATCCACATGTTGGACGATATTGATGGGTTTTGATGCAAAAACATCTGAATGTTTTTTAATGCTTCTATAACTAATTACCAAGTGATAATGATTGCAAAGAAATAAATTATATTAAATATTAAAAATATTATATAATTAACCATTAAAATCAATATGTTATTCAATTTATCTTTATAAAAAGTTATATGAAAATGCGGTTATGTATTAAAATTCAGTATTTTTAACTATTCGTAAAAAATGAAATGTTTTAAAAAATTATAAAAATATCACCCTACCATAATAATTACTAATAAATGACAAATATTATTTTTAGTTTGATATTTTAAATCAATTAATGATTCAAATGTCAAATTTTAAATGTTTTATCTATTAAAAGGTGGTAAATTTCACAATATAAAAATATTGGTCTTTATTTGTAAAGTATGGTTTGTTCATATATTATGAATATAAAAAATGGTTGAATTTAAATTTATTATTTAAATATATATTATATAAATTTCATTAAAATAATTAACTAATTTTAATTAAATATTATTATCAACAGAAAACAACTTCGGAATAACCTAAATAATAATATTTTTTTTATATCCAATTGGTTCTTATTTTTGTTTCTCATTTTTTTGGTAACAATTATATTCATTTAATATTAATTTAAACCATAAATTATCATAACATAGATATTAGTTTTCATAACCACCAAAATAATTATTATTTTGTATCATATTTTAATAATACTTTTTTATTTGGTGAATCCTGGTCATGCAGGTAACACAAGATATCAATGAAGGCCAATCTGGCGTGCCACACAAGCTAGCATGGAAGATCTATATTGACTATTTCAAAATATAACATGGTGTATCATTAATTTCAAGATATATCATGAATTTAATATATTTAAATTGTTAAATATATATTAGATTCTTGGGATGTTATAATCCATTAAAACTTTTGTGATGAATCCCTTTCTCTCTATCGAATACAAAGTTGTACATTTGATTTTAATGGTGTAATTGTATGAACCCAGATATTCATTTTAGGTATATATCATTATTTTGGATTTTTTAGGAAAAAAATTAAATAGAAATTTTCTATGTACACTTTCTCTACTCTTATGTACACATAGTGTACTGGCCATGCAATGACCCGGTACATGGCTATATAGGAGACTTGGAACACCGTATAAATTGGGGGCCAGTTGAGGCCGGTACACTTCATGTACATTAAATGAACACACTGTGTAGATTGGTTTTTTAATTTATCAATCGAATTGGGGTCACTTCTCCACTCCAGGACACATTTCTCACATGTTTCATATAGGAGATAGATTTACGACTAATGATCATCAGGCTCCTCCTGGAACTCCATCTGTGCTCCAATTGAGACATCCCATGGTATGTTGGATTCCCAGTAGTGAGCTCTCTCATTCCACAGACCCCATATTCCAAATATCCTCTCTTTCATGAGATATATATGGTTGATTGTTTTTAACCATTTAATAGATAAATTTCATTATATACTAATTTAAGGGACGATGACTGTGAGGGTTCATCATACATCATTGAAAATGTGATTTTTTTCCTTTCGTTTATTGTCTTTGGATTATATATGCAAAAAGTTCCAAATACACATTTTTAGGTTATTTTTGGTTATGTAATTTCACCATGTTTGAGATCTATTATGGTGTGCTTGTTTTGGAATGGGTAGTTTGATTATGCATAATGTTTTATACCTTTATTGTTGATTTATTTCCCATGTTTGATTGTTCACGCCCCGTGGATCTAGGAAGCATTTCTTTCTTGCTCTGTTTTACATGCCTTGTGTTATTATGATGGAATTTATGTTTATATAATATATACATGTTATGAATTATGAATTTATGACCTAGGGGAATTGACTGTGAGAGCTTCCTACTATTGGTTGATTTATGTCTGAGTTGTTGTTATGTTGACTTAGTGGTATTGGCAGTGAGAGATGCCAGTTTGTCATTAACCAGAGGGTTTAGATTATGAGAACTACCTAGAGGTTCATTATTAAAAGAATGTTGGGCCATAGGGAATTGACTATGAGAGATTCTAGGGATCATTATTTTTTACTGTTTCTATATAGACCAAGGGGCTATTGACGATTAGAGCTACATAAGAGGTTGTTTGTTATTGATTAGTGCCATGTGAGAGAAAAGGGGTTAGATAGTGTGAGCTTTCCCAGTGAGTAATTTTTTATTGAATTGAAGATATGTTAAACCATATGGGTTAGACCATGAGAATGCTCCCTGAGGGTGGTTTTGGAAGGACTGTAAAGAGTTTTCCAAGACAAAGCACATGTTTGGACTTGATCTTACTGGTTTGTTTAGATGGTCTTACGAGATGACTTCTGTTATTATTATATAATGGGTATATATCTAGGGATTGATAATAAGGATACATTTTCCAATTGTTTTATTAATTATTAAATTTAAATGAATTTATTTTAAAACTATAGGATGGTTTAATTTTGAGTACCTCTTAGTTTATTGCATTAGTTTGCATATTGACTGCTATATATTCTGTAACATTTAGGAACAAATCTATTTATGGTTAAATTCTAGGATTCTTCTCACACCTTATTTGGTTCATGCTATTGGACCTAAATATATTATATGGTCACATGTATTGATAAGGGAAATAACCCTTCTTCATTAGATACTTTATTTTTGTAGGATCTGGAAAGCATGGGACCAAGATGTTACTAGTAATGCAATTAGTGATTACTATTTTATTTTTACTTTTGCATCAGTATTTTATTTTCTCATTGTGACATGTTTGGATTCTTTTTTAGATACATGTGACATGCATCATTTATATATTCTCTAGTTTGTATATTATTATTAGTCTTCCAGTTTTTACTTTTATTGTTTGTTATTACTATTTTTGACATTGTTTATTATTTGTTATTCCACTATAAATACTCTACCAATGATGGAATATTTTCCCCACTATTAGACCTTGTATCTCTCTTATAGTTGATAGCCAATGGTGTTTGGGGAAATTCCCTTGAGGTCATGTGACCAGCTTGGTTTGGGGAAGCATTGGGCGGGACTGAGAACATGGACATTACAAACTTGTATGAGAAGAGTTTCCTTTCTTGCTTGTCTTAAAATATGGAACCTATAGATAGGGATAAGAAGGAATATGATGATGGGAATAATCTATGCCTTAGAGTAGATACCCTATGTACAGGTAAAATCCAATTTACCAAGATTATTTCATTTTTCCATGATTTTTATTTATTATAGATTATTTTATTTCACCATTGGGTGACACACTTGTTTTGTACTGTTATTGTTGATATTATTGTGGTTCTATTTCAATTGAAACTAGATGAGATGAGGGTATTCCATCTCATGCATCATATAAGAACTTTATAGGTATAACATGTCATGCTTTCTTGTCATGCTATTTATGATGAATTATTGATTTCCTATTGTTATGATAGATTTTTTTCTAGATATTCATGTTATTATGATACATGACTAGATAGAATGATGAATATTTAGATTAGGTATTAGAAATTATAATGATTCATTTGGATGGCCACAAAAATTTGGTCCTTGAGGTGTCATGAGTCATCTTAGATCAGAATTTGGTGGATAATGTAGGAAATTTAATTGAATTTTTTATGTTATGATGTGATAAATGATGTCAAAAATTGATTCGAGGAAATATAGGCTCTCACGAGTTGGAATGTTTCATTCTAGGGACAAATTATTATGTTTTTAAGGGTTCTGGAGTATTTTCAGTGGAATATTTTCTAAAAAACTAGACAAAACGGCATGTGGTGTTATGAAAACATGACATGTGTTCTTATTTTCTAGAAGGACAAATTAATCTTATGTAGATGTCATGTAGTGTATGAACATGTTACTGACTATGTGAGTCGAGACATGAGGTTGGGAATCTGTATTGTACGCGGTGTGATGTAATGAACCCTATGTTTGACCATGTGACAAATGACATGGGTGGATGAAACATAGGTTGTACACACTGTGTCTCATTCATTCATGCCATGTAGAGTTGACCGTGTCTCCGATCGTGTGACTATTGAAACAGGTGGTTAGATCATAAGAAATGCATTGTATGCATAGGGTGAACACATCGTGTAGTGTTACCAAGGAGTGAACCATTTAGTTCAAACAGTGTAGAAGAACTTGGTTAGGAATGAAAAATTAGAGCACATTACAAGTCTATGTATGAACACGCTGTGTGAATGGGTGTTACACAACTAGAATTGTAAGAGGTACACACCACGTTAAAAGCATAATGGAACATTCCATGTAACGTTTATACACGCCATGTATCATTGATTTTTTAAATAATAATTCCTTCTTCTCTCATTCCATTAAATCACTTTTATGTTTTTGTCCTTGATAATCTTAAAATGAGGTGTGTGCTTAACCATTCAATGTAATGCCACCAAAAGGTCCTCGGGTTGTATGTTAGGTTGAGTGTGATGATCAATCACAGAAAATGGGAGATCAGTGACTACTAGAAGATCCTCCCATCTGTCATGTCAAAGAACCAATTGTTATACATGACATAGGTGCAGATGCACTATTCCATAAAGGCCTTCTGAAGATGTTACAGACTTTTCAGGGAGAATCACATCATACCCCATCCATGGAAGAGTTGATGAAGGTGTTCCAACAGTAGCAACAACCCACTTTGTTGGGGGATGGAGGACCACAGGCTAGAGAGTCATGGTTGGAGGCCATTCTTTCTATCTTTGAGAGTCTAGAGATTCCTCCACATAGGAGAGTGAATATTTCTACATACATTCTATGTGATTGCGTAACGATATCGTGGGATATTACCTCACAGGCATGATTTCATCAAGATATGTTTTGGGATGAGTTCATGAAGACTTTCTATGATTACTTATACCATGTGATGTTGATGACTATTCGAGACTAAGAGTTCATGTATTTCATGTAGGGTGGTATTTCAGTGGGGGATTACTCATCACTTTTTACAATGATTCAGTACATCACACTTGTTCTGGGAGGAAACAAGTTATATTTGCCTAGGATATTTATGAATGATCTCAAGAATGAAAATGGATCATAGGTGAATGTATTACAATTGATTTTAGTGACATATATAGTTACTGTGGAGATAATTACCAAGTGTAATATGAGGTATTTAGGAGATATGATCTTGGGAAGTTCAACATCCATGGCTGAAGCTACATTCACAGATAAGAGGAAACTCCAAAGGGATCATTAACGTGATGTTTCTTCATGTAGCCAAGATGTATGAAAACAATGAGGGAAGAGAAGGAATATGAGACAACATTTCCTGAGATACCTAGTAGACTATGATTACATGGTATGATGGGCCATATTCAGATATTTTTCCACATTTCCTCACTAGAAGTGGGTGATGACGGTTCAGTTATGACTCCATTTTTAGAAGTAGGACCACTAATTTCTCATCAGTTAGAGAACGTGAGTTTTCTATTCCCTTCATGCTGAGGAGGTGGTTGTGGCCGTGGTATCTACATGACAGGGTTTTAGCAACTACAAGGTGGATCAGCTTAGGGTAGTCTGGTAGGATCACAGAGCCACAATACAGTCAAACTATGGCAGTGGAGTAGACCTAACAGGAGTAGGATCCCAGACAACCTATGGTTAGAGGTACAATTCTAGTTGACTCAGTTTTATCTTGGGATATTTTTGAAATAGGGCTCCCCATAGATTCATATTTGTTATTGATTTGCAGAAAATTGGTATCTATATCATTATTTTAAAGGATTTTATTACGTTAGACACACATTTGGGTATTAGGATGCATAGTGTACGTCAGTGCAATGAGTTCCCACTTTAGGTTGGTGGGTGTCACTTCATATGGGGCGTTTACATCTTAGATATGAGAGCCTTCGATGCCATTCATGTAATGGTCTATTTAGTCACTTCCATGGACATTGTTGAATGTTATCTCTATAGGGTGACTATCAAGTCACAATAGGGCGGGTTTTTTTTACACAAGGGTGAATGTTATGTCCAGACGAGCAGAGCTAACCGAAGAATCATGGGATTTGAGGAATTACTGCCAAGATTTCTTTTATATATATACAAGACTAGGGGACATCACAAATGGGGATTCATCATGTGTTGTATTGTACCATTAATTTATTTACAAATGACTTTTAAGGTTATCCTCCTATGTGAGAGGTATATTTCCTTATAGAGCTTGTTCCAGGAATGGAATCAGTGTCTATTCTTCCTTATTGGATGGGCACACTAGAACTTGATGGTGAAAGGTTTCATCTGACCCAATATATCTCCTTAGGAATACAATATCATGTTTTCAAAGAAGGTGGACAACAGCCTTAGACATTGGGTGGATTATCAGAAGATGAACCAGTTGATGGTCAAGAACCGGTATACCATGATGTGGATTGATGATCTCTTTGATCAGCTTCCAGGAGCCAAGATTTTCTAAAAGATTTACTTGATATCTGGTTATCATTAGTTTCATGTTATACCATCAGATATACCTCTTAAAACATTTCAAAGTTGGTGTGGTCTAAAAGAGTATTTGGTTATTCAATTTGGTCTCACGAATGTGCCAATTTTCATGGTACTGATGAACAAAATATTCCATTTTTTTCTTGGAGTCTTTTGTGGTAGTCATTGTCGACAATATGTTTGTGTACTCACATACTTGACATGACCATGCCACCCATCTTGAGATCGTATTGAATGTAACAACCCCAACATTTTTCAATGAAAATTTCCCTTGATCTAATTAAATTTATTATTATGTAAAATGGTTATATAACATATGCACTTCATTTGTTTTTTTATTTTTGATTTTAAAATACTGTTATAAATTTTTATCATTTCTAATATTGTCGTTGAATAGTGATAACATGATCAGTATAAATATAGGGCTTTTAAAAAACCCTATTTACAAATACAAAGAAAATGATGGCCTCATAGAGTAGACATACCACATACAAAGACCATTTATCGGAGCTCATAAAGGAGTTGGAGTCCTTGGGATTTTCTCTTGAACAAGCTCAATTCGATCTTCAATATGTTAAGCTTGAACGAAACAACCTATGGGATAATTTGAAGTTGATAAAGATTACCACATGATCAATGTTATCTAATCCACCCTAAGAGACTATCACCATAACACACCTTACCCTTTGGTCTTCTGCCAGTGTTATAAGGGATTATTTAACAATACCATATCATTATGATATTGTGCATTATTTTAGTATATAATAATGAATATACATTCATTTTTTTATTGTTACCTTGTAAGTAGTTTTAAAAGGAAAAAATTAATTTTAAATTATATCCAATTCATGAATATATTTTTATATATTAATGGATTTTTTAATTAAATATTATTTTAATAAAATATTATTATTATTAAATTAATTTTTATTAAGTATAGATAATCTTGTAATATTTTGGAATACAATTTTAGTTTTTATTAATGTTTGAAAGCTATTGTTTTCAACACCCATGAATATTTGATAAATGTTAGTTTTTATTTTAAAAGTGAAAATTCACATATATAGAAAATTATTTGGAGAAATTTAATTTTATTGTTGAAATCCGGATGTTGAATTTATCCAATGGTGAATTTTTCATTATTTTCCGAGTCAATAGAATTTTTTTGTGAAAAGAAAATATTGTTTGGTTGTATAATGTGTTTTATGAAAAAATAATGACCTAATAGTGATGTAATAAAATATTATAAATGGGATGTTTGGAAAATATAATTTTTAACATTATAATAATGTTATTTTAGGTTTTTTTTTATTTATTTTACAAAGCCTTAGTGGACCGTCTAGGACTTATAAAACATTTTAGCGTTTTAAATTGATTTTTGTGAGAGTGTGACTCACCTCTACATAATAATCCCGATTATATTAATAATCTAGGCCATTTTACTTATAATATATAGTTTTCCACACCCCTTTTTCAAAAAACATGAGCAAAACCCATGGGCCGATTTGTGGTTTGATTAGTTTAATGTGTGGTATCCCAAACCTAAATAATAAATAATTAACTATACTTTCCTATATAAACCCAAAACATATCCCACTTAATAATCACTCAAAGCCTTTATATTTCGTTCATCCACTTACATCCTCTCTCTGTAATCCTCCCTAGTCACCCCAAGATCCCAAGAATCCTCTTTCAATCTACTTCTAAGCCTCCCGGATCAAACTACCAAGTAAGGGATTTCATCCATTCTCAGTTTATCATAGTTTTTTATAATTGTAATATCCTTTTATTTTAAATTATAAATATTGGGGTATTGTTTTTCACCTCCCCCATACATCCATATTCATGGTTTAATGGTTATTTAAACCTTTTTATCTCATTAATTCTTCCCATGTACAACTGCTACCATGCCGAAATGTCATAAAATATTTCTCTCTCCTCATTTACATTCAAGAAATTCTTTTGTATTATGAATCCAAATTCCCTTCCTTATGTTTGGAAAAGTATATATATGACCCCCTTTCTATCTATTTAATGTTCATATGTTGAGACACCCATTTCACCATCATCAACCATTTTTATGATTTCTTATATCACACCGTTATGCTGCCGAAATTGCACCACTATTTTCCTAGCCAAAATCATTGTGATGTGAGTACCCTGCCCATTTTTTCTATAAAGGGTATTCACCTTTATAAAAAATTTCATATTTATTAGAGAGTATAATGTATTAATCCCGCATTCATTAATCATGCTGTAAATTATTATGTTGAATGAATCCATGTTTTATGTTCCATGTGGAAAACTTATGCATCTAATTAAATGATAAAGAAGGGTGTGCCATGATAGCGCTTCAATGCATTAGGTAAAGATTAGTATAATGATACATCAACTGCAATGAGGATTTAATCATGATAATTCAATTTAAATTAGGTTTTAATCATTCTAATTCATGTACAATGAGGGTTTACTCATGATCCATGTGCAATGATCCTTGTCTCATGCTAAATCCATGTTAAGTGTGTCTTCCAAATTTTCATGTTATGATAATCATGATATATGATGTCTTTATGGTCATGTTCATTTATGTTCTATTGATATTCCTATTACCTAAAATTTATAATATTATTCTGGTTTTTCCATGTTTACACCCTTACTGGGATTTATATCTCACCCTTTTCACATTTATGTCCTTAGGTTACCCTATGAAATACTAACTACGAGGTAATGTCGTGGTTATGTAATGGATTTTTCCAATAAATATGTTTTCTGTATTGTGTTTCATTTTGTTATTTAATGTTTCCAATATCAAAAGACACTAGTCCTCTCGATCATACATGTTATACCAAGTGATGATTTTATGTAATAACTCATCTTGATGTGTGTAATAAAAAAAAGTGTTGTTATAGATGGTATCAGAGGATATGTTTTATTATTTATGGGGTTAGTATTAGAAAACCCTACCGAAATACTTTGGGATAAGACTATGTATTTTTATAACATACCCAAATTTTGGGGGGGGGTATTGATTATGTGGTTTAATAAGAAAATGAATCTCTATCTGTATACGAGTAGGTAGAGGAGGCTCTGGCACATATTTACCAAGGAATGAAATTATGACAAGGAGTTTTGAGCTTGAACCCCGGTATCATATTACATGACAAAGGGCCTTACATCCCTATTTGTTACGACACTCTCTGGGTATATGCTTTGGTAAATTCACAAGATTAGTATGAGACATTATTAAAGTAATTTAAAAAAAATTCCCCTAAGAATATATGTTAGAATGTAGATAATGGATAACCGAGATTGAAACATAGGGAATCACAAGTTAAGATAAACTATTCATATAAATATTTATCCTTTTCTACCCAATGTTTTTTTCATTATTTAAGAAATGGATTCAAACCCCCTAAATGTATTTTATTTTTCGTTGTTAAAAAATGGAAGGAGGAACATCGTAAAAACTATTATCTCTCTCCCAGTAGAACTAATTGGAAAATTTATATAGAATTCATTTGCAGATTACATTGAATTTTTTTCAAATATCAAGGTTACATGTAATCAATTTTATAAGGAATCCAACACCTACAACATTGGATGACTTTTTCAAGGGTCAATTACCATCCATTAGATAATCTTGTGCTCTCAACATTCTTACCATGACAATCATGATAATTACTATCAGGGAATTTTTAAAGTATTCACATTGTTTCAAAAATTTGATGCACTAAATTATTTCCTAAATGATACAGAAGAGGGAGACCTCCGAGCAGCCTATATATATAAAATTATAGATTTCTTCCATTAGGGATATACAAAAACAAATTTACCAAAATTTATTTTTATATATTTGATCTTGGATCAGGAATACTTTTTTATATAAAACACATACAAGACAATGTCTCAAAATTAAATATAAGAAATATAATTTTTTATGACACATCAATGCTTCAATCGATATAATAAATGACCGATGAGGATTTTTTGGGCAAAGGAAGTTTATGATTTTGAAAAAATCCTGAGGTGCCATTGTTACGCATTGACACGTTCAACCAAAAAGAAATGTTAATCGGAAAGACTGAAGACCTTATTGAAGAGATGAATGAGAAGTACCCTCAACTATTTTCTTCTTAGTTTGTAAAAGAATATTTTGAGGGAGAAATTTCTTAAGGGGGTATATTGTAATGACCCAAAAAATTTTCAATGAATATTCCTCATGATCTAATTAAATGTTTTATTATTTATAAGGGTTATATAACATATGAAATTATTTGGTTTTATGATTTTGGATTTCAAAATATCATTATGTATTATTACTATTGATAATATAGTCATTGAACTATGGTCCCATGATTAATATGAATATAGGGTTTTAACAAACCCCATTTAATCAGACGAAGAATGAAATGGCCACATTTAGTAGACATTACCCGAATGAAGCCCCTTTTTCGGGGATCAAAAATGTGGTGGGATCATTAGGCTTATCTTTTGACCAAGCCACATCCATGCTTCAACATGTTAAGAATTAATGGAATGGCCTATGGGAGAAATGAAATTTGATATAAATTACCACCCGAGCGATGTTATCTGAGCCACCCCGAGAGTCTTTCACCATCACACACCTTACCCTTCTGACATATGTGGGTGTTATAAGGGGTTATATCACATGACCTTATCACTATGATTATATTCATTGTTTATATTTATAATAATGAATATATATTCATTTTATTATTGTTACTTGGTAAATTGTTTTTAAAGAAAAAATAATATTTTTAGTTAATATTAAACTAAGGAACCTATTTTGATAAATTAATAGATTTAGGAATTAAATAACATTTTAACAAAATAATATTATTATTAAATTGGTTTTTATTATGTATAAATGATCATATATGTTTTATGAATACAATTGTAACTTTTAATAAGGTTTTAAATCTTTTTTTTAAAAATCATGATTTTTTTATAAATGTCAGTTTTTATTTTAAAAGTGAAAATTAAAATATATTGAAAATTACTTGGATAAAATTAATATTGTTTTCAAAATTAGGTCGTCGAAATTATCAAATGGTTCAATTTACATAATTTTCTGAGCCAGTAGAATTTCAGGGTAAAAATTAAATATTGTTTAGTTGTATAATGTTTTTATGACATAATAATGACATAATAGTGATGTAATAAAATATTATAAATGGGATTTTATACCAATATATGTCTTACCATTAAAATAATGTGATTTTAGGTTTTTTCTGATTTATTTTACAAAGACATAGTGGACCCCCCATGACTTATTAAACATTGTATCTTTTTAAATTGATTTCCTTGAGAGTGTGTCTCACATCCACATAAACAACCCTATTATTTTAAGTAGTTTGGCCATTTTCCTTATAAAATATTATTTCAACTCCTCTGATCCAAAAACCATGGGAATAACCGTAGGCTATTTTTTTGTATTGATTAGTTTAATGTGTGTTGTGCCAAAACTTAATAATTAATATTTCCCACTCCTTTCATATATAAACCCACCCAGGATCTCACTTCTTCTTCACTAAAATAACTTTTATTTTTTCCAGAATCTTCCCTTATATCTTTAGAATCATTAAAAGGTGCCCCAAACTCCCATGAATCCTCTCTCAAGAATCTCCTAATCCTTTGGGATCACACTTCCAAGTTTTTGATTCCTTCCTTTCTCATTTTATCCAATTTTCTTAGTATTGTTATGTCCTTTTATTTTCAATTAGAAATGTTTGGGTATAATTTCAAGCCTCGCCCATACTTCCATATTTATGTTTGAATTATGAGAGACCCCTTTTATCTATCATTAATTCCTCCCATGTACACTAGTTACCTTGATGAAATCCCGAACGGAATTTCTCTATCTCCTCATTTACATTCAAGAAATTTTATTGTATTATGAATACAAATACCATTACATATGTTGGTACATGTATCTGTATGAACCCCTTACAATCTATTTAATTTAAATATGATCATACACCATTTTATCTCCCATAATGTTTTTTATGAAATCTTATGTCATGTCGTTATGCTGCCAAAATTGCATCGACATTTTCCAAGCCAAAATCACTGTGTAGTGAATACCATGACCATTTCACTATCAAGTGTATTCCGAATTATGCACACTTATTTATTAATTATATAGTTTCATGTATGAACATTAAATTTTCTTATCATGGAATAAATTATTATGTTTAATGAATCAATGTTTTATGATTCATGTGGCACACTTATACATGTAACAAAATGATTAATAAAGGGGGCACCGTGATAGTGCTTCAATTCATTGGGTAATGATTAACATCATGATACGTCAAGTGAAATGAGGATTTAATCATGATAATTCATCTGAAATTAGTATTTACTCATACTAATAAATGTGCAATGATGGATTACTAATTCTCCATGTGCAATTATCCTCGGCTCTGGCTACTTCCTTGTTAAGCGTGTTTTCCACATTTTCATGTTATAAAAATCATGATATATCATGACTTTGTGTTCATGTTCGTTTTTGATCCATTGATATTCCTATAGAATATAATTTATTTTATTATTCATGTTATGCCTGGTTTACTCCCTTATTACGCATTATAGCTCACCCTTTTCACATGTATGTCATACGGTTATTCCACGCAATACTAAGTAAGAGGGAATGTCATGGTTATGTAAAGAATGTTTTCAATAAAGATGTAATGTGTTTTATTTTTTATGTTGTCAAGTAATGTTCATAATCACCAAATACACTAGACCTATCGATCTTTCATGTTGTATAAAGTGAAGAGTTTCTGTAATAAATCATGTTTTTGTGTGTCATAAAAAGCAGGGTGGTTATAATGAGTGCATTAAGAGATAATCAGTTATATGCCAAGCTCCCAAAATTCCAATTTTGGATTGACCAAATTAACATCATGTGTCATGTCATCTCAAATACAAGTGTATCAGTAGACCTAGAGATTAATGGAGCGGTATTTTATTAAGAGTAGCCGATGAAATCCATTGAGGTACGATGTTTTCTGGGGCTAGCTCGATACTACAGGGGAATTATACATATTTTTTTATGCATAGAAGTGTCAGTGATGTCCCTATATAAAAAGAGTTCAAGTTACATGTCGACAGATTCATACGATTCATCCTTTTAGGAGTTGAATGGGATATTTACTTCAGCACTAATAATGATTCTTCCAGAACCAGAAAGGATTTACAACTTTTACTTTGATGCATCAGATGTTAGGATGGAATTAGTGATTATGTAGTGAGATGGATTCACTATGTATGTGGCTTGGCAATTGAGTCCACATGAGAGGAATTACCCAATGCATGATCTCGAGTTAGCAACAGTTTTTGTTTCATTACACTGTTGGAGACATTATATTTTGATGGTGAATTTGTTGTATTCACTGACAAAAAATGTCTCAATTATATATTTACTTAGTGTCATCTGAATTGGATACAATAAAGGTGGGTTGCGTACCTTTAGTATTTTTACTTTTAACTTGCCTACATGCCTGGGAATAGCAACACAGTGGCTGATACATTGAGTTGTAGGACTCAAGTACCATATGTTCAAGAGGCCAGCAGTGAGTGAAATATTTTTGGATTTGTACTCTATGATTCATTTAGAGGTGCACAAATGATTGGGACATATTTTTCATTCTTCTATAGGTGTTACCTGTAATCTATTAGATCATGTGATAATGTTTCATCTAGTAGATTCAGAATGCGTAGTCCTATGGGATTGTGTGTTTGGAGAGGACCCATCTTCTGGGTGGACAATATGTGATGTTGATATTTTGTGTTTTCACGGGAGCATAGGGGTTTCAGTAGACATATACAAGGAGTTGAGCTGAGGTTTTCATTCCTTAATTTGAGCTATTGATCCGGGTTTCACCATGATGTATGGATAAAAACAACATTAGTTTTGGTGTTCTGGTAAAAAGAGGGATATTGCTGGTTTTGTTATGACTTGTTCCACCTATTAGTAAGTGAATGTAGATAATCAGTGACCGATATGTCTTTTACAATAGTTCCCATTACCATGTGGAAGATGATTGATTTCATGATGGTTTTTGTGATAGGTTATCATAGTCTCCCTAAGGGAATGATGTTGTTTGTGTTGTTATCAACAATATCATGAAGGTATCACACATCTAGTCGATCAAGGAAACCTTTAGTGTTGACGAGCCTGGATTTTAGTCATCTAAATTATTGTAAAATTTCATGGGGTTCTGAACTCTATCATTTCAGACTGGGACTCTTGATTAAGTTTTCTTGTTTTGAATGGACAACAGAGGGCGTTGGGTACACAATTATTACTGTGTATAGCTTACCATCCCTAGAAATATTTCCAGTCTAATTGTATGATTTAGGTTTTGGAGTACATGCTACAAGAATATGTCATAGATTTCTATGGATTTTGGGAGAGACATATACCCCATGTGAATGTTTCCTATAGTAACATTTTTTAGGTGACGATTCAGATGGAACCTAATAAGGCTTTGTATGGTAGGCGATTTCGATCACCCTTATATTGGCAGGAGGGAGGAGATGCTTCGATTCTAGGACCAATTCTACTATAAGAAACTATTGAGTAGGTGGTGTTGATTTAGAAGAGGATGGTTACTACAAAGTCTCAAAGGAAATATTTTTCCGATAGACAGAGATGTCCTCTAGATTTCATGGTCGGAGATCTGGTTTTGTTGTGTGTCACATTGTGGTTGGGACACAAGAGGATTATAAGATAGGTGAGTCTTTCACCGAGATATGTTGATTCATTTGCAGATTTGAAGGTAGTCAGGTCGGTAGCCTATCGGTTAATGATAGCTTAGAGGTATCAGGCTATGCACACCATCTTTAATGTTTCTCAGCTACGGTGATACTTTTTAGATCAGTATCACTTTTTTCAACCTGTGGAGGTTATGTTGGAGTTGGATGCCTCCATCTAGAAGAACCATATACGTACTATGGATCACTTCAAGATGATTCTACATGGCTGGTCTATTAATATAGTGTAGGTGTTATGGAAGTATAGGTGAGTACAAGATTAGAATTAGGAGGGGGAGGCTGTTATACCATCACAGTGGTAAGAGATGTTTGAATATTATTCTTCTCCACCCTTAGATGCGAAATTCAGGGAGTAATTTCATTATGGGGGGATGTTTTTAAGAACCCGTATATTCTTTTCATGGATGGATCTTTATTTCGGGTTAATTTTTGGAAAATGGAAGAAAGAGAAAATTTTTAGGTAAAAAACATTTACTCTTGATTACAAAATGTGTACCTGGTGGCGATGTGTTGCCCGGTACTGGCCATGTAATAGCTGAGTTCATGGCTATGTAGGTGACCAGGAAGACTGCCCAAAGTGGGGGGGCAGATTGAGGATTGTAAAATATGCGTACAATAAATTAAAACACAATAAACTTTTGTTTTTAATTTATTAATTGGATTTAGGTAGCATCTCATCTATAGAATATATATCTTATTTATGTTTTTCTTATAGGAGATCAATGTATGACCGATGATCTTCATGCTCCTCCCCTTCCTCCATCTGAGCTCCGAGTGAGACAAATCTATGTGTGTAGGTTTCCCATCGGTGAGTTCCCTCTTTACCAAGAGCGTCTCTTCCTTATTTCTCCACTCTCATGAGTTATCAAGTGTTGATAAATATTATAATTTTAAAATATCTACGTCTTTATAGTTAGATTAAATGGACGATGTCCATGATTTTTCGTCATACAACATCGAGGTAAGGGGTTTGTGTCTTTAATTGACAATAATTGGATTATATATACTAAAATTTCCGAATAACCATGTTTAATGTAATGCATATTATGGAATATAACCCTGTTTGAGACCTATTATGTTATTTTTTTGGAAAGTGTTATTTGATTATGAATAAGTTATTATACCATTATTGAGGACGTGTTTCCCATGTATGATTGATTATAGACATTGGGTCTAGGGATCATGTTATGTGTGCTTTATCATCTATTCGTAGTGTTGTAATGATGGGGTTGTAGTTTATATTAGATTGATGTGTTTCTCACTGTGAAATTATGACCAATGGGAATAGACTGTGAGAGAATCCCAATGTAGGTCCATTTATGCATGAATTGTTGTTATGTTGACCCATAGGGCATGATTGTGAGAGCAGTGAGGTGGTCATTTACTAGAGGGGTTATACCCTTAGAGCTACCCATAGGGTCGTTATTAAATGAATGTTAGACCATATGGAATTGATTGGGAGAGCTTCCATGGTTCATTATATTTTAGTGTTGCTATACAGAAAAAAGGGGATACTGACGAAGGCAGCTACCCTAGAGGTCGTTTGTAAATTAATAGTGTCAGGTGGGGCTATATGGGTTAGACTGTGTGAGATATCTCAGAGGGTCATTATTTAATGAATTGATAAAATATTAAACTTGAGGGGTTAAACTATGGAATCATTCCCTGAGCGTTTCTTTGGAATAATTTTGACGATTCTATCAAGACAAAGTAGAATCTTGGACTTGGTCATATAGGTTTGTTTAGATGGTCTTCTGAGATGTATGTTTTCACTATTATAAAAGATATATAGATCTTCGACTAAATCATGAGGATACATTATAAAAAAAATTCAAGAATTATTAAATGTAATTGAATGTAATTCGAAATTGTAGGATTTTTTAATTTTGAATACTTCATAGTTTATTGCATCAATTTTTATGCTGCCTGATATATATTCCCTAACTATTATGAATGAATATTTTGGTGGTCATGTACTGGGATTCATCTCACACCTAGTTTGAGACAATTTTTTGGATTCAAACTGATAATATGTATGTAGTTATAGATAAGGTAAATCTACCTTATATATCATTTACATGATTGTTGTTGGAGCTAAAGATCATGGGACCAAGCTGAGGATTGAGATACTATTGGAGTTTACTATTTTTTATGTACATTTGATTCAGTATTGTATTACCAGCATTGTTAATTTTTTGGCAACATTCTTAGATACAATTGACATGAATCATTTATTTATGCTCCAGTTTTTTATATTATTCTCATTCTTCTACTATATACATTTGTTTTATGGTATTAAAACATTCATTGTTGTTGTTTATTATTATTTTCTGTGATGTTCATACGCTGTCAATGAAAATATAGTTTCCCCCCTATCAGACCTTGGCCTTCACTACTAGTTGGTAGCCTCTGGCTTTTTGGGAAATGTGCTTGTGGTCATGTGACCATCCAGGTTCGGGGCTCCTTTAGGAAGTACCAAGAACCAAGATGTTACAGTAACATTATACACAACATAATTAAATTGAGACATTATAATATAAACTGGATATTGGCGGTAAATTATTTGATTTTTTCAATGATGATGTCCCAGATCAGGAAAAGGTTCCACAAAGCATCTTCTTGAAACATGATAATTTGATGTACAAAGGTCACATAGTCTACCATATAAATATATCACTTTGTAGAAGAACATTAAAAATGTTTTGGATACGTACATGGAGGAAAAGTGTTAATATTTATAGGGAGGGATTTAGGTCATCAATCACTAACAATTGAATGATAAAAAAATGATTATGGCCTCAATTCCATATATTTAGGATTATTTTTATGTTCGTTGGTTCAACATAAATTAAGGTAATGGAAACAAAATCTTTTTTATTTTCCAATTTTTGTGTAATTATTTTACTGATGAAGAATATAAAAATATTTTATTACTGGATAAGATTCAATTTTATATGAACAATAATTACTTTTTTTAGTTATTATAACTTATTATAATTCATCTCATTACTCCTAGAAATTAATTAATAACAATATTTATTTATGAATGAAACCCTAAAATACACATTTAATGGATAATATGGTCAATAATAGAGTAAAAAGTGTAACTATTTTATTTATAAATCTACCAAAAAATATGGTTAATAGATTAATCTATAATAATAAAAAGTGATACTACTAGTAAATTGTTATCATTTATTCATTAAATTGTTTAACTAAAAGCATTGAATAATTGATCATGACATTTTTTTGGAAGGTGGTTTGAGTAAAACCATTATCATATTTCAATCATAGGTTCATGTACTATGGCCTTTCGAGATTTGATTTTTTATCACCCATATTATGGGTTGTTCATATCTAAAAAAATTAATATAAATTAAAAAAACTATTATGGTAATCCTTGAAATAATGTTAATCGTTGAATAGCATTTTAAAAAAGAAATTTAAAAAACCCTAATATATAAATAATTCACCCATTTATTTCTAAAAAAATCGTTCCATGGTATATGGTTGATTTGTAATGACATTTATAATATTTCAAGGCAACAAAACCTTATTTTCAATCAAATACACCTTATGTTCAACTTAGGTAATTCATTTTCATTGTCCATTCAAATTCATCATAATGGTTGGTAATAAAATAGTAGATTATCCTAAGAATATCTCATAGGATCTTAAAACTAGGTTTTTTGTAAGGCCCATTTTCATGTACTAGGTTACCATGATCCATTCCCAGAACATATTATCAGAGTTATTACTCCTATGAACATCGGTACTAGAACCATGTCCACTTGTAGAATCTGGACATGGATATATTCATAGGAATTGGAAGATAATATATACTTTAGATAAAGTAAAGGTTTTTATTCTACAGATATACTATTATAATTATTTAGGGTTATTGTCTCTATCCTATGTTTTCTTAAATCTAGATCCAATTGTTGCTACTAATCCTCCATTTGATACCAATATTAGCGACCAGACCCTAGAAAGTATAGACTTATTGTGTGGTATCAAATAAATTGGCATGTTTATAAGGATTTGAATCTCGATGGACCATCTATTTAGTAATCAGGGTAAATTAGATGCATAAATGAGTATTGTGTTACAAAAAAAATACACTAAATACAACATTATTTTTTTCATCTAATAGAATTTGAGGACAACTTTATTCCATCTTGTAAATCATTTCATATCATTCATTTTTTTCTACATTCATTATAGAGGAGAGAAACATAATAATTTTGATATCAAATTCTCAGTAAGGTAATAATATAGTTGAAGCAATAATGAATCAATGTGAATAGTGAATATTGAAATTCATGAAACTGAACAAATATTATTTGTAATCAATTAACTGAATGGATGTGTAAAAAAATTTCTTCTTAATAAATAAAAACAAACCCCATTTAAATATCTCGATAAGGGAAAATAAATATGGATGGGAAAGAAACAAAAAAACGTGATTTTATAATCAATTAACTTAAAATGAAAGGTGTCCATATATGTTTCATTGGAAAATATCATATATGAACAAAAACTAAACAAAATTATGGAGAATTATTATTTATTGGATGCTATGTTTTCTTGGCACATGGAACTATTACCATCACATCCTTTCACAAGATAGATTAGCATATCGTGTAGAAACATATATAATTTTTGGAACTAATTTTCCTCATGATTCTACAGATGCATCAAGTTTCTTTCATTACAGGTCCCCAACCCATAGGGATATCCATAAATGGTCCCCAACCATTGTATTTCATATCAAAAAAAGTTCTGACATCGAATAAAAAATATGCCATATCAAATATCCCCATTGAATAAAGTGTATATATTTATCAATATTTCCCAAAATATTAAAATAATTATCAAGTAAATACTATATAAAAATGGTATATGTTTTAGAAAACAATCATACCCATGAAAAATGAAATGGATATTGAAGAGAAATTCAATTTCTAATGTTTATTGGAAATTGAATACTTCCCGGGGACTAAAACAGATCATTGATGTGAATGTGATTACTATCCTTGAAAAAATCTATCATAATCTATCCATATTAATAATAAGGATAATAAAAATACAACGTATCCAATGTTGAATAAAATAATGGGGGTTTTTATTGATGAATATAAATAATAAAAAATAAAATTTAAAAACAATTTTGAGGAAATATCCTCTTGTTTTTTAATCCTTTTGAAAATCCATTAATTTGAATATAAATTTTAACGATATTTTGATTTTCTATTATTATTTTATAAAATAAAATGAAGTTTCATATAAATTAATGTGTATAAATTCATTGAATCTATACGATGTCAAAAAAATTCATGGATAATGGTTAAAACGATGCCTTCTTTTGAATGTGAAAACAAAATTAGTGTAAAATTTTTTGTAAATGATAAAAGGGTTAAAATTTATATAACATACTATTTTTTAAAAAAATATTGAAAACATTTAAATAAAACATTGGTGTAGAAGAAAATAAGTTCGCTGAAAAAAGAGATAAACTATGTCATGTTTATTAAAAATATATTTCCTAAAAATTTTGAGTAACAAATAGTGGGAAAATGGTAAAAACACATAAAAATGGTCATGAATAACTATAGTAGATAACACGAATGTTTTTATTGAAAATTGGTCACATAATTTCTAAACATTTAAATAAAATTTGATGATAATAAATTTTATTTGTTGAGAAAATAATCATTAATAATTCCAAACTGTCTCATACCACATTGAATGATTTTAAATCATTATCCTCATTAAATAATAAAGTTTAAAATGAAAGTTTAAAATACCATTAAGGTAAGAATAATTATTATATAATATAAAAACTAGGGACCTATATTCATATAAAAAATATTTAATTGGTGAGCATAACATTTATATCACATATTTAAAATGTGAGATGAGAATCCATTACATTATGTTTTCTTTCGGAATAACATACTCTAACATAATATTTAATATAATTTCATTAATTTTATAGTTTCTTTAGAAATTAATTCTTATTTATCATGAGTTTTATTTCTTATATTTATATATTTTTATAATTTACCAGAACAATTATGTTTAAATCGGGTGTTTTGACCAAATTTCTTTTATATGTCAAAAAAACATTCGATTGTCAACTATGGTAAAAGTGGTAAATATATATCATATAAAAAATTCATAATAAAGGATTAATTTCTATATTTATACATTAATTAAAATTTATATTAAAATCATTAATTAGGGTTACTAAAAAATGAACCCAGATTACGATCATGGAGACGGTAGGTTTTATGTATGCATGAGTAACATTCTCAATTTTAAATGATCATTATGGAACAAAGTAGTGAATAATTATATCTCCCTATAATGACTATTATATCATTAATACCATATTATATATCCATATATACATATATAACACATTTTTTGGAAGAAAAAAATTAAATCATGTCATGGAGGTGTCAGTCCACACATCCACATATAAAATTATCAGTTTTTAAGTGTGTGAAAAGGCAATAGAGAAAATGAAATGTATTATATTAAAAAAAGTTAATTACATAAATAATATCATATATAGTATTTTTATGTCACATAATTTTAATTAAAACAATCTTTTATATGTTCTATGTATTGTGTGAATGAATCGAATCGCATTGAGGTGGTAGTAGTCCACACTACATCAAACTATGTTATTATATTAAAGAAAAATGTAAAGTAATAAATGTATGAGCTTTAAATATATTAAATAAGTATAAAATCATAATAAATACCATATAAAACAAATATAAACATTTTTTACCTCATAATTTCTATCCATGAATTTTGGTAAAGGAAAACTGAAAATCATCATTTTGTAAGGTTATAATTCACTATACAGAAATTGTATGTTCCTTACTCATTAGAAAGAAGATTGTGTAACTATTGGTATAAAAATTATCCAAAAAATATTCAAGTATATTTTGGACATTGTTTTTTTTATAAAAAATATAATAATAATATTTGAGGGGTTGATGATGGAAATTAAAACTAAAGAGGATAATAAAATATTTTACCTCTTAATCGGAAAACCCCTTTGGGATTTATCCAATGGGATTTCATGGAAATATTTATGAAAAAATAAGGTCTCAATGTTTTATTGGAGTTATTTTAGGAAGCTATTTTGGAAGATAATTTCTAGTCGTAGGTGTTGTTTGAGAGGTTTAAAGAAAGGGGAAAGGTGGTGGCCTTTTATAATATAGGAAAATGACTCACTTGATATTTTTAAAAATAACATATGTGTACCCATGTTTTTACCTAAAATAATTCATAAAAATGTTTCAAAACTAAATAATGGGATGATCATGGTCTATTTATGGTACTAAAAAATATATGGACAATTTACTAGGTTATTTGGTATCTTATATTAATGGTTTAGTAATTTATTAAGATTAAGTTTACATCAACAATTGTAGTTAATTTTAATTAAATTCACAGTTATTTTTATTCAAAAAAATATTCGCCTTATTGGAAATAATAATTTTATCCGATTAAAAACTCAAAATCCATTTTTCAAATTTACTAACATAGAATTCACAAAAATTAATTTAAAATTCATCCGCATGAGGGATGACAATGTTGGATTTTAAAATAAAAACATCCAAATTATTTCTATATTTATATGATTAATTTCAAATTTAAAATGATAGAAAATACCAATATTATATTAATTGATAATGATATTGTTTAATTAATAATTTATATGAATTAAAAATAGAATTTTCCATCATAAATAAATTATATGAGAAAAAAGGATTGAACTAAAATTCAATATATTTTACTATTGTTAGAAAAAAGAATTTATTTATAATTTTATTTGAAATTCACCCTAACCTAATTAATTTTTATATAGTTCAATGTTTATTATTATTCTGACATATTAAATCTAATAATGGGTACAAATTTTGATTTTAAATGAGTTATCAATTAAATGGCTGTAAAATTAGCTTTACCAAAATATTGGTTTTTATGTCTAAAGTAGGGTTTGTTTTTATCTTATGCATATCAAACAAAATGGTTAAAAAAAGAAAAAAATTATTGAATTTATAAGACATTTATTTCATTCAAATCATTCACTAATTGTAATTATCTATGTATACTTAGACAAAAATCCATTGGATGAATATAAATAATTGTATTTCTTTTTATATCCTGTTGGTTCTTATTTTCATTTCTCATTATTTGGTAACCAATGAATTAATTTTATATTTATATTCAGAATAAATTATCATACGTTAATTTATACTATTTATCATTACTACCATTACAACTATGTTATATCATATTATATTAAAAATAATATTCTAATAAGACATTATAATTTGGTGAAACACGGTATTGTGTGTAATGAAAGCTATCAGGGAATGTAGCTCTTGTATGCAATAGAAGGTATCATGGAAGTTCGATTTTGTATTAAATGCAAGATAACTCAGCATTTCATTCCTTATATGTTATATCCTATGATAAATATATTTAAAATAATAAATATATATTAGAGTCTTGGGATATTATATTCTATTACATGATTGGTGATTCATGTAATGCACACAATTGAATACAAAGACATACATTTGAATTTTTGGGTGTTACATAGTATTCATACTGGTAACATTAATATTCCATTTGTTATGTCACTATTCTATTGGTATATGTTCATTAATTTGAATAAACACCTCTTATTTAATTAAATTTTTTTAATGTAAAATTTGTATTATTTTACCAATGTGACTTAATGTGATTTATAAAATATGAAATAATTATAAGATGGGGATTTTCGTTCATAAAATTATTATTTTTCACAATGAACATTGTTTTCATACTGCTCAAATTCCCCTATAGACCAATGCGTGCACATAATATGGGGATTTAATCAATTTGGGAATTATTTTAAACACTTTCTAAATTATCTATTAATCATTAAAATGATTCTATTATAAAAACAATTTGATCGATAGAACAACTTGAAAATTCATGGTTAAATAAGATATTAACATAACAAAAAATTCAATAAACTATATAAAATATGAAAGAAGTATTTTTTGTTGTTTATCTCAATGACCAAATAATTTATATTATTGGTAAATTATTCCAAACAATTTTCCACTATAATCAATTATTGAATAAAATTACGGGTGTTTACCACACCTACACAATGTATCTACATGCACACATCCATGATTCTCATTGAAGATCCATACTGTAACATCTCACTATTGCCACATAATAAAACTATGATCTACCAACATAAATTTAGTCCCAAATTGTTATCCTAATGGATTAAATACCTTAATATGATGGGTGAGTTAGGGTATGATAGATTAAAAAATCTTCTCCATTGGATCTTCTTTCTTCATTAAACAAAACACATTTTTATCCTTCTCACATAACAATGTATAAACAAAAAAGTAACTACACATGATACAAAAGAAATAAACATGGTTCACTGTCACTAGGTAACATCAAAGTAGCATAAATGGATATGGTTTGATATACAAACACCCCCTAAAGGCCCACTAAAAAAATTCATGATTCGAGATAGATCTATTCTATGAACATCTTTTAAGAGGTGTAGGGTTAGCTCATAGATTTCCAATGTTTCTCTTCATATCTCTCTTTCATTGGTTCACTTATAATTTAAACTACCACCTTATTTCTCTTCAATTGTTCACTGCTCTAAAAAGGATCCCCACATAGTTTATGGACATATGGGTCCCTTCATTTTCAAGAATTAACACACCATTAATTGTAGATAGACGCTGTCTTGATGTCTCGTTTTCGCATGTAGATCAAATTGTAACATCCTAGGGAATTATAGAATAAGAAATTCATATACCTATTAATATTTTTCAATTACATATTAATTTTACATATATTTAGATGCAATGTACAATAGCTTACCTTATATGAAACTATGGGTTTTTCTGAAATCATATGTAGCACAAAAGATTATTATAGAGAGAAAAATAATAAATTATTAATATTATTATTTAAAATGGTAGTTATTCCCTAACCGGTCTGTTAGCAGGAATGAAAAAAAGTATATATATTAAGTTAACACAAGTTTATTAAATTTTTTCTTTCTTTTAACAAATTTTAGGGTCATAAATGTGAATAAATCCAATATCAAAAATAAAACACTCTAATATTATTAAAAGGTTGTTTTACTACCATTTTATTGGTAAAAAGTTTTAGAAATAGTTTTACTAACTTTTATATAATCATTTTTTCAATAAAAAATAATTCATTAGAATCTGGTCATTAAAATTTAGGTTGGATAAGTTTTTTTTGTATTTTTCTGATAAAATTCATTTTTAATTAATATTGAAAAATACTGAATTTTAATTCAAAAAATATTTTTCATCTAAATTATTTATACTATTATATCACCTTTATAATTGGTTTCAATGTAAAATTATATTATTGTTTTATCAAAAATCCAATTTTGGTCATTGGATGTAATTTCACATTGACATTTGATATAATCATGTGTCAATATTTTAATGATTTTTACATTTAAAAAACTGGTATTTTCTTTTTGACAATGGGGATTAATTTTAAATTTCATTTTGAAACATATATATTCAACATATTAAAAAATTTTATTCCATATTTTGAATCAGTGGGTCCAAATTCTATTAATAGGTTACATTTGTATTTGTTTATTATATTATGAATAAAACCTTGGTAATTTCTATTTACTACGGTGAAAGGTAAAATAGGTAAATTATGGTATCAAATAATTTGATAAGAATAAAGAAATTAACCTAACAACTGAAAAAATAATATTTTATGAATAAATTCCATCCCTTATCATCTATGAAATGTAATTTATTAATTTATTGTTCTTTTTCAATAAAATAGACTAAAATATAACTAAAATGAAAGCCATTGACAACAGTTCGATCTCTTATTTCATATAAGTACAATAAAATTAATATACTAATAAGTTTTATAAAACATTGATAAATAACATTATTAAGTAATATAATTATATTCCCAAACAAATGGAAATTTATTTATATTTTTTGGAGGATAAACAATTACCATATATGTTGACACAATTGTGGTTGAAAAATTATTTTAAACAAAATATAAAATAATTAGTTTGGAAAAATAATAAAATAAATATAATTAAAATTAATTAGATTTCTCCACAAATATTTTATTATACTTTGACTTGTTATGAGTCTATTTACTGGATTTTTTCACAGTTGTCACTCTGTTTGGATTTTATTTAAATTCAATGAATTGAATAGTGTAAAAAACAATATAACAGATTTTTTTATAAATATATTAATTTATTATATTATTTAAAAATACTAAAGATATTTAAACTTAAAAATTTATTATTATAAGTTCAAAAAGATCATTAATTTTCCAATTATGGGAAAATTTCCCCTTATAATTATAATTTACAGCCTCTTAATATTAAAAATGTTGTTACTATAATTTAATATAACAACAATAATTAAGGGTAATACAAAATGATAAGTTTTAATGAAAAATAACCACATGTATAAAAATTATTGTATAAAAATATTTCAAAATATATTCAACTTATCATTTATATATCTCATGTTGGAGTTATTTGGATTTGAAAATTAATATATATTAATTCAATATTTTAAGCATTTTTATGGATGCCCCTCCACTATCTTATAAAAAGGTACCCACTATTATTTAAAACTCATAGGTTAAGAACAATTTTAATAGGCCAACAGTTGCCTAAAACTCTTCCCAAAATTTCTCCCTACTTTCATGAGGCCTTTTTTTAGTATAACACCTTTCTTATAGGTGATAAGGTGTTCTTAAAAGGTGATCAACCAATGAAGAGGTATCTTTTTTAAGTGTTTCTATATTATTTCTTCTTCCACTTATTTTAAATCTAATTCATTCATGATTAAATAATAAATACAATATCCTAAATAAAATGAAATTTTGATATGTTAATATCCCCACCTAATTCAATCTCTAATTTCATCAAATGAGGAATGAACATTTCATTCATGTGTATGGAAGACTATAGACTCGAGAACCGATATAGTATTTTTTTTATTTCCATATATGATGACATGTTTTAATGATGAAATACATGTTTATATATTATATTAATGATTGATTAATCATATTGAAAAAATAATATTTCAATTTTTTTCTTAGTTTACATACATTGAAAAATGATAACGTCCTACAAGTGTACATGTGAACTATCACCTCCACGAAGCGATGTGAATAATTTTTATTCATCAAATCCCTTATATGATATATATTTATATAAGCATATTTAAATTTGTATTATTGTGTAAATAATGTTATGATAATTCATGGAAGATAAAAAATTATAATTAGCTTCTTTCAATAATTATCAATGATAAATGGAAAAGGATACACATGCGTACGTTTGACCTACCATCTTCAGGAATTTAAATTTGTATATTTTTAATAACCATACATAATGGTTTAATTTAAATTGTATGATTAATTCTTAAAAGAGATGATTATGTGATAATTAATATTCTTGTGATCATGGACTTTTGAACTCAAGGACTATTGACATCAATCCTTGTTCATTTTTGACTGAAGTATTGAATATCGGCCAAACCTCCTATATGAACACAAATAATTGAATTGTTATTATAACATGGTAATAAGTGATAAAAAGGAATAATAATTGTAAAAAATATTCAAATGAAAGTATAAATTAACCAATGTTTATTATCCAGTAATATAATTAATGGATGTGATGAGCCAGACTCAATATAAAGGGATTCATCTCAATATACTATCATTGAAGCATATTTTGATGTTTCACATTGCCTCCTTTTATACATGGTAGAGTAAACCACACAATATATTTATTTAATTAATATATTCAAACGTAATATTTTTCATTGAATCATTTTACCAAATGTCAAAAGGATTGTTTTTTAATGTATACAACAGTGATGACCATTCCACCTCTGTGAAAATTATGTGATATATGGATTTGTCTACTAGCCATAATTTATTCCAAAGGAAAATAAATTCCGCATTTCATATACATGTATTTTGGTATTTTATATTTTTTTGATAATGGATTGATTTTTTCAATATCATGAAATTATTTCTTGTGATTACAATGTGGAAATATTAAACTTTATTTACACATGATTTATATGGTGTTCTTAGGTTATGGTTCATGAGAATTGTGTATTTATATGTCTAGATTACTGAAAAAACAAGGGTAGATGGGCTCATGATCGCTCTCCATCTTATTGGGTAATTTGAAATATTAAACGATATGGTTTCCCCTCAGATAATAAAGGAATATGATGTTGTGGGTATTACAAACATAGCCAAGAATGTTACTCTCTATATAGTTGGGGAAGATAAAATTTAAGTATGATAGGGGAGACACAAGTTTACTTTATGATTTATGATTTATATGATGTTTTTAGGAATATTATTATTTCATATGATATGTTAAATTCTTATCTTTGATTGATGTAATGAATATTATGTGAAAAAAAATTCATGGGTTCAAAATATTCATGAACAGTTTCATTCTTTATTTTGTTTCCCTTAATGATATTTTTATGTTCATACCACATTTTTTAAATGTTTTAAATATGATATACGGTTGGGTAAAAGGACAGAATATATCAGGATATATGTTATGAAATTTTTTATCATGAATAAGAAATCATGATATATTTTAAAGAGTTTTATTTTGAGAAAATTTGGATAGTTAGTAGAAGATTACAATTTTTAATATTTGAGTTATTGTGATACAATTATGGAATAATTATATAAAACACAATGCCTGAAAATATCCTCAATTTGAAATAATGTGAAATTATTTACCATACAAATGATTTTGAAATGTTTAATGTTGGGGCCTTGTAGTTGGAATTAGAGGTTTATTTAGATAACATTAGGGATTATGATATTTTTTATCAAATATCCTTAAATTATTTTTTCATTATAGTAAAATTTAAATGATATTTCAATTTAATATTACCATTTTTCTTCACCTAATATATGATTGTTCAGAATGGTTTTCTATAGAGGAAACATGGTTGATGTTTTGGGACAAAAACCTTAGGAAAACAACCTTCAAAATCAGTAACCTTAGATAATTGGAATTGGAACTAAATAATTTCCTTCAATAAAATTACTATTGAAATATTATATTAGTGGATGTGGTATCCATCCATGAGATCATCTAGATCAATCACATTTGACATGTCAGAAGTGAATCATTTCAAGAGGTAATATCCCCGATCATAAAGAGGATCATCTAACATGGTTCTTGCTGATGGGTGGATAAAATCCCTATAAAATATATTTGATTCCATGGGATGTTCAAAAAATATAATTTTTATTCTTAATGTTTACCTTTTTGATGGTGAAGATGATCATTGGTGTTCAATGGTTATGAATATTAGGGAATGTTTGGACATTGAAGTTCTTGATTGGAATGAATTCAATGGTATGTTTCTTGAGAAATATTTTCATAATGTATTTCTACATAGGATGAAAATAAAATTCTTTCAATAGATGTAAAAGGATGACACGGAGAAATTATATGAATAAAAATATACTTGACTAGCAAGGTATTCCCCAAAATTCATCGGGGAACTTGATAGTAAATATAATCATTTTTAATTAGGATTAAATAAAAAATATCAATGTTTGTTGTCCTCTCATGTGTTCAACAGTTATGAAAAACATTTTTAAAGTGTGGATAAGGTGGAAATTTAGTTTTATGACGATTTGGTGTTCTTTGAAAAACAACATAATAAGAGGTAGATATCGATAAAAAAGTCAATAAATATTCATAAAATTCAGATGTTAATAAAATTAAGTTTCTAGTCTGTGAAAATAATGGTAAAAAGTACAATGAGTAATACCATTTTAATTATAGTATGTGCTTATGTTTTTGTAAAAATGACATAAGGATCATAACAATATTGAATATTATAGTGCATATACAAAATACCATATACCATTAGTGAAATGTTATAAATGTAACGAAATGGGTCATTTTGAATGTGAGTGTCTCAGGAAGAATCTGGATGATGGGTAGAATTCAGACTAGAAGTTTAAAGGTGTGGTGAAATCCTTTTCTAATAATTCAGAAGATGTTGGGACATTAAATGAAGTGGAACCAAATACATTGTTTGTTTATTCAAATTTTTCCTATGTATTTTTTGATTCATTCTCTACACATTATTTCATTTATATGATGTTTTTCTGGTAAATTTGTAATTCCACCTCACGAAATGAATCCAAAACAAATGATAAAAACACCTATGATAAATTTCAAAGAAATATTTTTTAAGTATCATCTTGTATTTTTCAGTTAAAAGAATCAACCTTAAAAACATATTGTTTTTTACACGTAGCATTTAATGTTATTCTGAGTATGAATTGGATTTCAATTTCCCCTACTAAGATTGAATTTATAGTTAATGAAGTTTATTTTATGAAATAATTTCTATTTTTGAATAAGAATGAACCATTACCATTGATAAAATATCAGGAATCTAATAAAATATTAAAAGATGGAATTAAATGATACCTTGCATATATTATTGAATTTTTTTATTGTTCTAATTAATGATATACCAATGGTAAATGAGTATCTTGATGTTTTTACTGATGAGTAATTGGGTACTATACCAAATTAGGATGTTGAATTTATTGTCTACTTTGTTCCTAATTCTAAGACAATTTTTAAGCCCCATTTTTGAATGGCTTAGTTACAACATTTACAGTAAATGAATAAATTCTAGGAGTTTTTAGATAAATGTTTCATTCATCCAAGAACATACCCATAGGGTAATCATGTATTTTTTGTTATGAAGAAATATGGTTCAATGAGAATTTTAATTGATTATATATCCTTGAATAACATCTCTATAAATAAAAAGTATCCTTTCAATCATATTGATGATTAGTTTTATCATCTCTAGGGAGAAAAATATTTTTTAATAGATTAATGGAGGTCAGGACACCATCAATTGAATGAAAATAAATATGTTACTTCAAATGCTGTGTATTTCAAAATACATTACCATTATCAATTTGTAGTAATTCTATTTGGGATAACCAATTCAAATGTTTTATTCATGGAACATATAAATAGAATATGTATTCAGTTTTTGGATATGTTTGTGGTTGCATTTATTGATTAAATTTTAGTATATTCTAAAAGTAAATAGGATCACAAAAGTCATCTAAGAGTTATTTTTAAAACCATAAATGAGAAAAAATTGTATGGTAAATTTACCAAGTGTGAGTTTTGGTTACAAAAAATTTCATTTCTTGGTCACATTATTTATAAAGATGACATAACTGTTGATCCATCTAAAACAATATTTGTTGAATAATATCCATGAACCAAAAATATAATCAATATTTGCATTTTTCTTGGTTTATAAATTTATTACGTGACGTTTTTTAAAATTTTTCATGGTTATTAGTCCCAGTAAATATGTTAACTCAAAAGTGTTTTATGTTTGTCTGGAAAAATTAATGGGTTATCAGTATTAAATAATTGAAAATAATATTTGTGAATGTCCCATTGTTGGAACAACCTTTCAGAAATGGTGAATTTTTTTTATCTAAAATGATGATTTATTAATGGACATGGGGTTTTCCAATGATGAATGATCAGATAATTTATTTTACTTCATGTTATTTGAAAACTCATGATTTAAATTACACTATACAAAATTTGGAAAGGGATTTTTTAGTTTCTGATTTAAAAATTCATTGGCATAATAAATATAGAGTAAAAGGTGAAATGAATAGTATCCACAAAAGATTGAAGTATATATTCACATTGAAATAACTGAACATGAGACAAAAATTTTGTTTAGAACTAATCAAGGATTATGATTTCATGATTCATTAGCATCTAGTAAAACCAAACAAAGTGGATGCTGCATTATTTTGTAAAAGTAATTCTACATTAACAATATTAGGTTTGGAAGATCAATATTTGATTAATGATTTGATGAACATTGGAATGACCATTGTTGGTACAGTAAATTATTCTATTTTGTTTTGGGGTTTAGTGAAATCGTCTCTATCAGACATAACTATACAAGCATAGAATGAAGTCTTTGAGTTGATAAAAAAGATAGAATTGGAACAGAAGGGTATTTTACATAAATTTATCATCGATAAATATTGTGTATTCAAATTTTTAAAGGGGTTTGGTGTTCCTCGTGATTCAAATTGCAGAAAGAGTTGTTATGAGAAGATTGTTGTTCTCTTTTTTTGTTCTTCCTAGCAGTACTAAAATTTAAAGAGACCATTAAGAGAATCAATTGTGTGGTGGAACAAAAAATTATATTGGTTACATATATGTGAATTTTCTTACTTGTATATATGATAGAGTAGTGAGGAAATTACCAAAAGGCATGCTTCATCCTTTACTAGTTATACTATAGAAATTGGGAAATATATCCATGGATATCATATTGGGATTACAAAAGAATAATCAAGTTAACAATGTGAGATAAGTTATTTTTTATCGATTGACTAATTCTTCTCATTTTCAAACCATTACAGATACATTATCTCTAGACCAACATTATTAGTAGTAAATGAAATATATATTTAGGTTACATAAGGTTTCTTTGTCCATTTTATCTGATCGTGATCCCAGGTAAACTTTTTTACTTTGGGAAAGGCCTTCATAAGTCTTTTGGTATGGAATTAAATTTTATTATATTTTTTTATCGTCAATCAAATGGGAATAAAGAATGAAAAATTCACACCTTTTAGGATATGATATATTCGTGTTCAATGGATTTCAAGGGAATTTGGGGTTTACATCCTTCATTGATTGTGTTTTCTTATAATAATAGTTTTCATTCTAGTATATCTATGGGACTATTTGAGGCATTATATGGAAAGCAGTTTCAAACACTAGATTTTTGGGATTAAGGTGGTGAAAGTTTGTTGATGGGACATGAATTGGTAAAATAGATGCTATAAATAGTTCAGTTCATTCAAAAACACCTGAGAACATCTCAGGGTAGGAAAAAAATTATGTGGATAACTAGAGGAAGGAACATTCATTCATTTTTGGTGATCATGCCTTTCTAAAAGGTTCACCATGGAAATGTGTGATGTGTTTTGGTATGAAAACATAGTTGAGTTCAAAGTTCATTCATCCCTATGAAATCCCTGATAATGTTGGATCTAAATCCTATAGAGTGGATTTTTTTTGAGTATATCCCATGTACAAAATGAACTTCAAGTTTAAATGTTGATAAAGTATTTTTTGGATCTATCACATATTTTTAGTCTATAAGTAGTTTAGATGTAAGAGAACATTTCTGATGATAATTTTCAAATCCTAATTCATTACCATATAGAGAAAGTGTTATAGAATAATGTGACTTATCATGTTATGGTTTTATGGAAAAATCATATAGTTGAAGTTGAAAAATGGGAATCTAAAAATTCTATGAAGGATAAATACCCCTACTTATTTGATAAGTGAATAAAATTATGAGGAATCAATGTCAAAAAGTGTGGAAGGATGTATCATCTTTCTAACAGCAGTATAATAAATTTCCATATATATTAACATTTATGTTTTAGATATTTATTTTACATAAAATGGGAAGCTATGTCTGATATAATACCCAATACACAATTATGGGTTTCTCCAAAATCTTATGTTTCGCACAAGATAAAGATATATGGAAAAATAATTCATTTTTAATATTCATACATTAAATGGAATTTATCACCTGGACTTTTTATGGGTAGGAATGAATAGAACAACCTATATTATGATTACACGTGTGTATTTAATGCTTTTATTGTATTATAATAAATTTTAGTGTCTTAAAATGAGAAATATATAAATTTTAAGAATAAATCAGTCTAATATTTTTAAAAAGTTAGTTTTAATGCCTTTGGATGGAGAGAACATTTAAAATGTTGTTTTGTCTCTTTTATACGTTATATTTCACAAAATTTACTTTTAATTAATTATAGGAACATTAATATTTATTTTGGATAATTTATTAATATTTTTCTGAAAAAAAATTATAAATTTTAATGAATTGTGACAAATACAACATTTTATTTAAAAACTATTTTCCAATATAAATTATTTACATAGTTAGACTTTCAATTTAATTTGTTTTAATGTTTAATTATTTTAATTTTCTATCATTTTATCCAATTTTGGATAATTTAATTATTATCACATATAAATTTGATATGAATACATGTCAATTTTTTTTTATGATTTGAAATTTTTGACAATATGATTTCTTTTTTGACAAGAGGGTTAAATTTTAAACTAATTAATTCAACTTCTGTGTTCTAAATTTTTAAAAATTGGATTCTATATTTGGAATAAATTCATTCAAGTTATGTTAATATGATTATTTTAATTTTTTATGATACAATGAATAGTAGATTTGGTAACTTTTATTTACTATAGTCAAAATTAAATTATGGAAATTAGGGTTACAAATAATATAATAAGGATAATTAAATTCCTATTAAACCTAAAAAAATCCTATTGGATTACTAAAAGTCTACCATTAACATCTAAAGATCATAATTAATTCATTTAGTGGACTTTTTTCCATTAATGTGATATAAATTTTATTCAAATGAAAGAAAGTGACAATATATCAATTTCTTATTTTTTATATGTATTATAATTTTAATTTAGTGATTGGTATGATATCACACCTATACTAAATTTTATATAGAAATATAATTACATTTCTACATGATGGATATTTATTTATTAACTTTAGAGGTCAGATAATTACTATAAATATTGAAACAACAGTGATACAATAATTATTTTATGAAAATAAAAATCAAATAAATAATTGGTAATTTTTTAAATAATTATAATTGGAATTAAATAGTGCACTCAAAGGAAAATTATAGTAGATTATGAAATGTTATGAGTCTATTAAATTTATTTTATTGAAGTTATCTTTTATTATTTAACTTAAAATCAATTAAATGATTACTGTAAAAAATGACATTGTTGATATCTTATTAAAATAATAGATTATTAAATAATTTAAAAAACCTATAAATTATTCTAAATTAAAAATTGGTTATAATAACATCTAAAAAATCATAAATGTTCCAATTATCATAAAATATCCCCATATAAGTAAAATGAGCAGCCTCTGAATATTTTAAATGATGTTACCATAATTAAAATTAAATGGGAATAATAAAGGGTAACCCAAAAATAAAAGGATTAAAAAAATAAATACAAGTATAAATATTATTTGATAAAATTATTTTGAACTATAATAATATTATATTACAAATATGTCATATTGGAGTCATTTAGAATAAAAAATTAATTTATATTACTTTTATATTTTTAGAGTTTCCAAGGGTTCCCTTCCTCACTCCTATAAAAATGTATGCACTCTTCTCTAATAATAAAACATAAATATTGTTTTTTTCACCCAATATCTACCAAAAAAACTTCTCCAAATACCTCCTTGATTTATTTATTCCTTACTTTAAGCATAACACCTTTCATATAAGTGTTATGGTGTTCATCAAAGGATATCAACAAAAAAAGAGGTCTCTTTTTTAAGTGTTTATATATTATTTTGTATTCCAATTATGTTATATATCCTTAATCCATGATTGACTAATAAAATTAGTATCCTCAATATTCTGAGATTTTATTATTTTTATAACATCACTTTAATCCATCCCTTATTTCATCAAATAATAATTGAATATTTTGATCATTTGTACAGTGGACTGCCGCCTCGCAACTAAATATAGTTCAATTTACATTATCGCCTATCAAGTCTATTAATAATGATGGAATAAATGGTTATATATTATATTAATGATATATTTATCATTTTAATAGAATAACATTTCAATTATTATTATCTATTCCATTAACAAAAATAATAAAGTCATTCATCCGTACCTGTGAACTATCAGCACCACTACGCGATGTGAATAATTTTTCTTCACCACATCACATGAATGATATATATATATATATATGTATATAGATATATTTTAATTATTATTAACATTTTAATAATATTATGATCATTCTATAATGACAAAATAATAATTGGGTTACTTCAAAATAGATCAATTATAAATGGAAATCCTTACTCAAGTGTTTGTAAGGCCTATCGTCTCCATGAATTTAACATTGTTCATATTTTATAACCATAATTAATGGATTAATTTATAAATTATGTTTAATGTTTAAAATTGATTATTATGTAATTTATAATATTTTGGAGATTATGGAGCTATTACTACTTTATCTATTGACATCAATTGATGTATATTTTTTAGTCAAGTACTGAATATCGACAAAACCTTCAATATGAACATGAATTATTATATAATTTTTATAACAAGGTAATAAGTGATATAAAATGAGTAAAAAAATTGAAAATTGTTCTCATGAAATTAGAAATTAACCAATGTTTATTATTTAGGAATACAATAATTTTACGTTGTTAGTCAGACTAAAGGTAAGGGACTTCATCTCAATATCACTTCATTCGTTAAATGTTTTATAATATACACCACCTTATTTTTTACATTATATATTAAAACCCATTGAAATTTAATTTCATTAAATGGATTTCAAAAAGATTTAATTTTTATAAAGTATTTTAGTAAATTAAAAAATGAATTCTTTTCTTATATATGTGGCGACAATTACCTTTTAACTGTTGTGAACAGTAGTTTATATTTGGATTTCTCTACAAGTCATAATGTTTTAAAAAAAAAAAAATACTATATTCTATGTTCTTGTATTTTTCAATTGAAAATGGTTTTGGGAATGGATTGATTATGTAATCATATTAAACTGAAATCTTGTCATTTCAAGGTCGAAATGTTATTTTATATTTATGCATGCCTTTTGTGTTGTTATTATGTTTTGGTTCCTGGATATTACTTATGTAAATGGGTGGCTCAGTGATATCCTGAGTTTGTGATATCCTGTGATAGTTGTCCAATGAATTGGGTAATGTGACCTAGTTAAATGATAAGGTCTCTAAAAATATTTTTAGGTAATATACTATGATGGGTATTTCAAATGTATCCATTAAGGTTACTCCCTATATATCTTTGCAATCAACAATATATGTTTGATATGTATTCCACAATTTACCTTTATAATTTTTTATTGATGAGAAATTTTTTAGAAATCTAATTATTCATTAATTATGTTAAAAGGTTTTGTTTTATGGGTTAAAATTCTGATTTTCTGAAAACAAATTCATGGGATTAAAATACATGTGGTCTAAGAGTTTAATTCCATATTTTATATCCCTAACTATTTTTTATGATCATCAAATGTTTTTTAAATGTTTTCCATAGGGTATAAGGATGGTTAAGAGGAATGTATAAATCTATATGATTGTTATGAATATTTTTACCAAGATAGAAAATCATGATTTATTTTAAGGATATTTATTCTCAAAAAATGGATACTAATCAGAAAAGACTAAAATGTAATTTTTGAGTTGTTATGTAATAGATATGGACTATGTATATAAAACACCAAACCTAAAAAGGTCCTAAATGTGAGATAATGTAATATTATTAACTTAACATTAGATTATGTAATTTTTTATGGGTGGGGCCTTATTGAAATATGATATTCTGCATACGTTTAGTATATATATATATTTCCTTCATGATCTATTTTAATTCCTTTTTGAACATACTAAAATCCTCTGTGATAGTCCTTATATACCTCAATAACTATATTTCACCATTTGGGGCAAGGGATTTTCATACTACCTTATCTTTGGAACACCAACTCATTATCCACTTACTTCCTTCACTATGTGGTCCCATTTCCTTTGCATGAATACATTCCCCACAAACCCCTTTCATAAATTTTACCCATGAACTACATC
This sequence comes from Viscum album, assembly GCA_963277665.1. Classification (NCBI taxonomy): domain Eukaryota; kingdom Viridiplantae; phylum Streptophyta; class Magnoliopsida; order Santalales; family Viscaceae; genus Viscum; species Viscum album. The sequence goes on from OY728161.1 coordinate 1,299,317,826, forward strand.
ACTCTTCGTGGAATCCTCCTCACAAACTTCATCACTTTGTAGAATCCACCTTCACAAACCACATCGGACTTTGGGAAGTTCTCACAATAGCAATGATCTTTTCAAATCAAATTATCTATCATATATTGATAATTAGGGGTCTTTATATATGCAATTATATCCATAAAATCCATTAATGTGAATTATAAAAAACTATGATGTGGTACACACTTCACCAGTGTGGTGATCATTTTCATCCACAAATGGAATCCTTTTATAGGCCCTCAAATTACCGCCTCGATCTGTTAATAGTTTCCCCCTAGTGAACTAATTAATCTATGTTATATGCATATAATATTTAACCTTTTTTGAAGAAAAAACATATCCATTAACAGTATAATGTAAAATCCTTTGAGGTTCCCTAATCCTTATTTGTGGTTCTTAGTGCATAGCTACGTTACTATGAAGTATATGAAATCTATGCTTTGTGACCCATGAACTCCATTGTAGTTCTCATATCAAATTTGATTCACCGAAATCAATTTTTTTCAAAAAAAACACAAAAATCTAAAACCCATATATTTTTAAAACATAGGAAAATGATGTAAATATAGATATCTACTTTAGAAACACCAAACATACTAATTCACATTTATCTAACATTGAATACAAACACAATCACCCCAAAAACAAAGTGATGGCACCTGGAAAGATTTTTGACCCATAATATCTCCCATTGGGTTTGTTTAAACTCTAGACATTTTGATATATCATTAATGATTCGTCTATATTTACCTCCACTATATTCTGATGATTCTAATAGAAATCAATTATATAGTCAAAAAATGTTCTAATTAAACACGATCAGTGCTCTACATGAAATACATGATAGTCATGAAATGTTTATAAATGAATCCCTTCATTCAAAATCCACTCATCTATTTTAACCACAAACTACTTCTATCTTGATTTATATCCACTGATTGATCACCATTTCCTTCGTCAGATGTAAAACTACCCCTCCATCACTATTACCCCTAATTACTTCAACCGATCATGATTATGTCATTTTCCCCCATTTTATAGCTATAATTACTTCCCTTTTTGTCAATACACCCAAAGGCAACTCATTTAAGCTCTGAAATATGGTAAATAACACATTTCATCATATGAATGGAAACACATCATACCTCACATAGAGGGGTCTCAATCCACACTAATTCAAGTACAAAGAGTCAACTGAACTCCCAAACCCATTCGATTACATTCATATTCTTATTTAGATAAGGTCTTTGTCTTTATATCTGAATGATATTGTTATATATACACACAATCAAGTTTCACAATCCCTTACTCCACTATCTACTTGATAAAATTATATTTGACATCAATGTGATTTTAGCTCGAGTGATGGGATGGATTTTCACATAGATTTATTGAACATGAATTATCAATATGAATTCTAATTTGAGACATCACAATAAATCCCGTGTCCTAAAATTTATACATTATCTAAAATAACTGTATGCACTCTTGAGTAGCCACAATATATTCATCTTATTTGGTTCTTAATGAAATGCCATTTTGTTTTTTACAAATACAAGAAATACAAAATCCACCAAGATAGAATTCACCACATGATATTGATTTTCAATCTTGTAGTGAATTTTCCCAATCGAAATATGAATATCCAAATAACCATTTCTGAGATATGTCATTATATAGAAAAATGGAATCCATCATTCATGCTACAACCAAAGCTTCCACAGTGCGTTTCTCTTTAAATTATACGATAGTCTGCGATGTGTGCAATACTGAGTTCAAGCGCACCATGACAAATCAAACTAGTTGTTTAAATGTTTGAATAAATGTTATTAAACAACATTTTGAATTTTATATATATCTTATATAATTTTAACAATCATATACTTTGATTCTTAGTCATAATATAAGGACAAATTCAATTTCTTAGATAAATGATATATTTTTCAAAAAATGTAGTTTTCTGCCTTTTAATGTTGAACCCTTTTAAAATCCAATATTCTACACCTTTATATATTCAATTTGATGAAATTATATTCTTCTTTATTTGAAAAACATAAGAATTTATTTTGGATGAATTTTTTTTGTTTTTATGATTACTTTCATATTTTGATGAAAAGGAGAAAAATTGTAAATTTTAATTGAAAACATCATTTTAATAAAAATAATTTATAGTGTAAAACTATAAATTTGAATGTTTTTGAAATATAAAAAGATTATATTTTTTATCATTTAATCCAATTTTAGTCATTAAAAATAATTTTACATTTAAATTGGACATAAAAAATATTAATCTCTTGAAAATTTTTACTTCTCAAAAACCCACTTTCGGGTTTTGACGATGGTAATTAATTTTTAAATAATTAATGACACTTCTATGTTTTGAATTTGGTATTTTTCTGAATACCTTTAACTTTTTAGGAATAATTAAAAATACTACATAGTACATAAAAAAATTTAATTTAAATAATTATTTTTTATATAAATTTATTTTCAAGTCAAAATTGAAACATATAACTTATATTAGTCCAATGTCATTCATTGGAGTCATTTTATAATAAGATTGGATTTATAAAATTTTATTGATCTTTTAATGTCTTTTACCCAACTTCTAGGAACAATTTCAAATTTACATAAAATGTAATTTTACCGCTTTAATGATTTTAGTTCTAGAACATAATAGGTGTGGTTTACATCAATAAAATACATTTTGTTCAATAGGATGAATATAATTTTTGGGTAATAATAGCTTTTGAATTTTATTTACAACGATTAAAAGTTAGTAGGGTAAGCAAAGGTAAAAATGATATTATAATTACTCTAACACATGTCCTAATTATATTGGATAACTTTATTTTGACCAAAATCAGCCTCAGGAATAAAATATGATCCTTTTTATCCACTTGGATTATATTCAGACATTTATTATTATTGTATTTAAAGAATAGATAAAACGTGTTAAATTCAATGTTAAATAACTAAATTTTTTTTATTCGTTTTTACATAAGATAAATTAGACAATAAATATTCATTATAAATATAGAAAAATTCAACATATGGTTATTTTATTTATAATTTGTAGATATAATATAATTAAATTTAATTATTACACAATGAATATGCAGTAATTACCTTATTATTGAAAGATTAAAATGATTAATATTAAAAATATAAATATAATTTAACATTTAGACTTTTGATGTATTACATTAATTTTAAATGTTAATTTGACATGTTAGGGTTGATTAAATTAATTTTTTTCTAATTGATAAGGTTTTTTTGACTTTAAAAAAAATCAAATACAAAATAGTGTTAAATTTTGCATAAATGAGTTTTTAAAACAAATACAATGTTCTTAATTGATATAATTTTCCAAAAAATATAAGCGTAGTCCAAAGGACATTTAAATGGTTAAATATATTAATAATGAACCACTTTTTGTTCTCTTTGATTTTGATATTAACTTTATTTACCACTAATTATAATAATACAAGAATACATGGGAAAAGTTAAACTATTTGTCAAAGAGTTAAATCTAAAAGATAAGGTCAATATTGTAAACTAACACGGTCTAAAACCTACTGGTTTAGATTTTCTCGACCCATTACCTCCTTTTCATTGATGTAAATCCATTTGGATCCATTATAAACTGAACATGATGGTATAATAAATAAATATTTCAAGATATTCCTAAAGTGACCCTCACCTCTCTTATAAAAGGGTACTACCCCATCTCTAAAAATAACACCTAAAAATCCGTTTGAATTATCCAAAACCTACAAAATTATTTTACTAACTACCCTCACATCAACCTAGTTTCTTTTGATCAAAAATCTAATCTACAGAGCCCTTTTGATCAAATCAAAAGGAAGCACCTGAAGAAGAGATGTTGATTTAATCACCTCATTCAATATTATTTTCTTCTTCCAGTTCCTATTTATTTACTGTTTCCACAAAAAATGATAAATCTAGTACATTATACATATTATGATTTTATATCAGTATGGAACTACCATATTCATTATTCTATCCATCCTATGAATGACAAAGTCACTATATTTGTGTACGTACGACTGACTGTGTCCAGGTCATGGGGAAGTTTGTTATCCAACACGTCATTATTTTGATGGGTATAATAATTATTATAATTGATTTAAATAATAAATATTACATGTTAATTATTATTTATATATGATATAACATCCAATTACAAATGATTTCACCATCAATGGAATGATATTGTCGCTTGTGCGTACGTACAGATTACCATCTCCATGAATGCGATTAGATTCATTCCCCATCGTAACCATTCAAGAATAATTTTCATTTTATATTTAAATATAATGTTTATGAACTTAATATCATTTTAGATATTAATCAAATACATTCTATCCATAACAAACATGACATATTAAACCAAACATATAATGGAAAAATAATCACTTAAAACCGCAAACAATGATACTACTAAAATATTAAAAACAAAAAATATTAAAAGATCATATATGATATAATATATATGTATTTGGTTCTTATATAATTTAATAACAATGATGTAACAATTATACAAGAGTTTATAGTTCCCATGACTATGTAAATGTACAACGTAAGGGGTTTCCAGCTCACTTTTTATTCCTATGAGATTCATGCTATATTTTCCGTTATTTCATTTTGTGTGGTGTTTGTACTACCAATGATTTTATTATTTTTTTAATATACTTTAATATATGGGTATTTGCATTTTTATTGTATGATCCTCCTTTTATAGAGATTATTAATTGTAAGTTTCCATATCTATATGGCAACTTCTAATTTCAATTTCATCCCATTAGGTTTTAAGTACAATTTATTAATTATTTTACACCAAGATTATGTGTAGAATCACTAAATATTTCTTTATGTAGTTATTTAAACTCCCCTTTAAGTGGATATACTTTTGATACACAAAATCACTCCATTTATTAATTCTCATGTCATTGATATGAATCATATAAGGGTAATAATAACTCAATTTCCATTCATCGAGTAAAACATCCAAGTCATTGGTTTTGTTTTTACAAGATTATATGTGAATTTACACTGATTGATTTAAACTGAATACCTAATAATTTTGAGTGTAATTATATTTTTTACACATAATTATTTCATTCATTTATCCTTAATTTAAAGATATGGTCTTTATAATGAATTTCGTCTCAATTTATATTTAATTGATACTTCTTTGTTGTTATGCGCCAATTACCTTTTTTATTGCATATATACTATTTATTGACATATTATATCATGAATACCATTGTTCTAATGATATTATAAAGTATTGATAATTTTTATTCCTCAATTATTTGTATTCAAGCGTCTTTCATTTGTTTAGGAACTCTTTAACAAATATATTGTTTTAAATGTTTTAATGTTTTATTATTTTAAATCATTCTCATTAATGACCATGTTTTAAAAATAGTTTTAATTATTTATTTATATCTACGTGAATGTTTTAAAATTAAAATTTCATTCTAATGTTTCAAAATCATATGGAACACTTTGATTCAAAAATATCTTCTAAATGAATTCTTTGATACGTAGTGCAACTTTTAAATGTTTCAAGAAAAAGGGGATATTTCTCCCAAATAGTTTTAAAACTAATTTTCACCAATGTCAATTTATTTAATTGTATTTTATTCATTATATAACTTTATTTATTATAATATATTATTCCAAATTCTATTGAATAAGTTATGTTTGACTGTTGAAGAGCTATTTCTACACCATTAATGATTTTTTGTTAATGTATTGAAATATCATATGTTAGTTTTAATATGAATGTTTATATTTTATTTCAAACTTTTCATATAAGGAATGACTTGTACATAGTAAGTGATGGGTGCTGCCTACTATAGCTCCTCGATTCATCACTTGGTCTCATGAGACAAACTAGTGTCTTGGCACAGGGCCTTGACAAAATCCTATTTGTATTCTTGGTAAAAGGCCTTTACTATATGGTTATGATGTATAATATTATTAATTACATGATTAAGATATTATATATTGATTGTACATGTGATTATTCTTCTAGTATAATATCCATGTGAACATGTAAATGGAAATATTTTATTTATCATTTCTATATTATGCACAAGTTTAAGTTTAAAATTAGTGTTTTTAGTCATAAACATTTCATTAAATGTTTATGATTATTTATGATAGTTTCCTATATATTGTTACCATTACTGAGCATCTGAGGTCACCCTTTTCTTATGTTTTCTTTTTACCAGGATGTGAAGAACTATATTATGCTTCACCTATATAGATAAGTTATGGGATATGAGTGTGTTCAAAGGAGACACATTGTTGTTGTTTTATTATGATGTAATATAAACCTAATCTAGGTATCTAGTACTTCCAAAGCTACTAAACTAATCAGTCTTTTGAGACTTTATATCTAGTGATCATGCCAATATTATGTAATAATTCACCGACTCTAGGTAACTGGGGTCGGGGCATTACAATTAACATAATATACCAATGAAATCTCTTCACTGTAAGTGTGTGGAATTTTTGGTATTTCATTGATATAATTCTTATTGGAATGTGAAAACAACAATTTCTTATCTTTTCACATTCAAGTACAAAGGACATCCAATGAGTTTCATATATTTTATGACATTAATTTCATTTCCTTCATCGTCCTATGATAGTTTCATCTAGGTATCCATCCATGTCATTAGCTCTTGGGAATAAACCATTCTAAATGTTATCAAAATAGCATTGGCATATTTATATATAGATATTAATGTGACATTATTTCATTTTTTAACTTGTAAAAAAAGGGAAAAAATTAGTTCTCTAATCATTGAAATTACAAATTCACATTTCATGAATATAATGAATTCAGTTCCTTACACATCACATGATCAAAAAAATATTATAGAATTGGCACATACCATAACCATCATCATTTTATAACTATCATTGTTTACATAGATATTTTAATTAAATCTACTATGATAAAAGTTAGGCTACTTCAAAATCTATTTTCACCTTCAATATCATGCTCTTTGTGATTTCATCAAAACATATAACACAATGTTTGGCCGAAAAAATCTATTCTGATATTTAGGAATTTTTCAATGATTTGGCTTCTCAATATAGTCTTCTTATTATAGAAACCCATTCATAATGCAAACATGACATTAATTTGAAAACATTGAACATTCATTGCTCTACTATGGACAGGAATAATCTGATTTTTTGGAGCCTATAAATAGGTGAAACTTTTTCATCTAAATTGATACCTTATATCTTGGAGTACCCATTTCTCACTTGAAATGCATTATTTAAAATTTATGTGACATATTCATACATGTTGTTGCATAATTATCTTCTAGTATTGATGAAACTCTTAATTGTTGGGATTGAAAAAATATCCCATTACTAAATCTTCTCAATTTGGTCAACCTCTTCATTTTTATCCAAAACCGTCTTATCCAATCCAGTTGCATCATCAAAACATTTATGCTCTACCAATAATAAGAATGATTATTGTTTTATATTATTCATCTATCATTTATAAACTGGTGTTGTTTGATCACTGATTATGTTTTTTCTATCAATTTCATCTCTTCTATTTGATATTTGGTTAGATACCAGTTTTTTCTCTTCCTTTTCATTATACAAATCTTCTTTTTTGTTATCCTTTGGAATTGTAATATCCACTAATCTACTTATCCCTTCATCACTATACTCCTGAAACTAATCACATATTTGTTTATTATTTAGATTATTCTAAACTATAGTAAAATCATAGATTTCAAATACCTTTCCCATAATCCTATTTAACAATTAATATTCTATTTTTTCGTTGAGTATCCAAAAAACAACCCTTCATCTCCATGGGATTTAAACTCAATTATTTCTATTTATTTTAAATGAACCACTTACATCCAAATAGTCGAAAGTACATCAATGTATGAAACCTTCCATACCATAGATCATATGGAGACTTCTCTTATTTATAATGTAATAACACTCTATTTTAGGTTTTCAATTATTTCAATACTTCTTGTTCTCAAAATATTTCTAGAAGTTCTATCTCAAAGAGGATGTTTAATCCATGTTGTTGATAATTCTATTTACTATTTCTACTACTCACTTTTTTGTGAAGTTATTATTGCTAAAAATGGGTTTCATATCCCATGTTTCCCGATATTATATTCCACTTCGGTATTTTTGAACTCTCTTCCAATATCTATATGTATCATAAGGTTTCATTGATGCATCATATTTTTAACATCTCTTTGATAAGTTATTATGCAACTGAATAGCTCTTATTAGTGGGTAATGATTGAAACCCTTGCCATTATTCTATAATCATCAAGGAGGAGAATATTATATGTCCTCCTTTCAATAGATCGTATTGAGATAGGTATTCAGACATCAATATGCACCAACTCAGTTATTTTTTTGGGCATTTTACCTATTTCCTTATGTGATTTTCTAATGATTTTACCATATTTACAACATCGCATTTATGAGTTTGATAACGTGATATACAAGTGACGTCTCAAGTAGAAACATATTACACCAGATCATCTGTGGATGTTCGGATAAAATGACCAATACCATTATGAGATAAATTAATTTCCTCTTCCTTGATAGAATGCACATTTCTTCTTCCACACTCAAAAGAAAGAAATTTCATCCAATACGTTTCCCTAAAAAACTGCACATCCATTTTCCATGATGGCAAATAATTTCATTGAAAATCAAATGGTTTTCCTTGAATAACATTATTTACAAACAAAATGAAATGTTTGGATGTGACCTTAAATAACCAAAATTTCATCACTTCTCTTGTATTTTCCGTAGACCATTTTATTTCTCAAGAAATTAATTTCATAACATTCATCATTACAAAATTTTATAATATCTACCCTAAAATATCTAATTTATGTCACTAGATTTTTATTTCATTTCTCTAGGGAGATAAATACACTATAAATGATCCATATTACATTTCAATCAGATTCATTACAGGAAATCTCTATAGCCATGGCCTATTCAAATATCTTTATTTTGATCCTTGATTTTTACTATATATTCGGCAGGGCTTGATAATATTCACCATTAGAGAGGAATTATTGACCATATTCCTTATGAAATTCTAGAAATAGATTTTTAATTTTGAACACATTTGATAAAAAATTGAAATGATTGATAAGAACAAATTCATTCTACTTTAGTAAATTTTAATTCATTATTGATAAGTAGTTTCGTTCAATGTACCTGAATACTCCACACATGAAATGATCACTCTAAAATAATGTGAGGTAATATTGTGTTCAATATGTATTCATTCATTGGCCTTGTTGAATTTGATTCCCCTTTTCTATTGAAGATTAATTTTGTGTGTGTATCATCATTCTATAATAATATCATCTGATTTGGGTTGTATTCATGTATGGAAATATTGAACTTGTTGATCTTTTTAGAATTATATGAATCTTTTTGTTCTAATTTATACCCAAATCAATCTTCAATATTATAGAAGGAGGTTATTTCCAATATTCAACCATTATTTCTTTCTATTTTTGATCAAGCCTTGTTCCAGACATAATATTTGGAATTTAATATTTCATTTCTTCTATTGTTCCTCTATATTCCACCTCCATATTTTCTATTTCATAAATGATATTATTTCCAAAATATGTATCAAGAGTCATAAGTTTTCCAAGATCCTTATCAAATTTTCATAGGATGTACTAATCCTTTTCATGTTCTTTGATATGATTGATTTGATATATTTAAATGTAATTCAGAGTATCAATTTCTCCTTTTTGTTCATAGATTTTGAGTGTGTACTCAATAGAATTTTATATGATCTATAGAATTTAATACTTTGGTTTTACAATGTCGTCGTTCATCTCAGTCTTCTCTTCATCATACTTCTTCATATAGTGTTGGACATCATAAACCAAATTGTTGGATATCATCATTTTGGCTTTCCCTACATCTATTTCAACTATAGAATATTTTAGTTTGACCTGATGGTAAACTATTACATCAATATCTTCATCTATATTGACTCTTAATTCCCTTTGTTGAGATTTTAAAAAAATCGAGAATAGCGTCTACATCACGGTCCTTACATTCCTCCAACAATTCTGCCTCATATTCTTCTGAACAATCGTTTTATTTTGAATGAAAATTATTCTTTTTGATGATATTTTTATTTAAATTTATATTTACATTCACAAATATTGAATTCATCTTCATGGGAATTAATAAATTATCTAGAACATCGTCTTGAGACATCTTAAGGTACCTCATGGCATGATTTCCAAACATTCCACATAAAAATCATACAAGTCAGATTTTTCCTTTAATTTTCCATTTTCCTCCATGAAGAATTGAGGAAAGGAATAATATCACCTCATACATTTCTACTTCATGTTGATCATATTCTATGGTGAGATTCTTCTTGGGAATAATTACCACTTAGTTCACATCCCATTTTCCAGAGACATGTTATCTTAACTTCTCTACTAGTACACAAAAAGAGTACTATAAAATCAATCCAATGTCATCTTCTTTGAATATATATCTTCCAATACAATATCAATATGATTGAATTGAGGTGGTTGTTTTCTCAAGATAGAAATATATGATATTTAAATATTCAATAATTTCATAAATACCACAAATTTCTTCCAAAAAACATTTACCTGGTCAAATAATATATCTACATAATCATTATGGTGAAGTCTATGATCCTCAATATTGTTCCATAGAACCTTCAACTTTTCATAAAATAATTATGGATCACCATCATAAATAATCATCAAATTTTTTCACATATCACGTGGTGACATAAACGACATCACCTTTATATATATTTCAATGGATAGTTCTCCTCCAAAAGAATTTATTAATTTGGTGTCTGTATCCAATTATATTCTGTCTATTTATGATAATTCACCACTATAGATATTCGATGAAATTCCATGCATCACTGATAAAATGAAATCCATTCATAAGGATAGGTTGTTGTGATTCTTCCAAATCAACCAAAATAGAAATTTTTTCCTCAATAAATAAGAATCCATTTGTGATTGACAACCTCTATTTCATTTAATAAGAGACAACCAATGACATTCAACAATTCCCTCTTGTACTAATTTTATGCCTGACTAGAAAATAAACACTAAGTTGTGGTAGATCTGTGTTTGGTATATTATAATAACTTCCCTTTGGATATTTTTTATCATTAAACAAAACACTCTTTTATCCTTCCCACATTAAAATGTATGAGAAGAAATGAAATTTTTCATGAGAAACTGTAATTTTACTTATTTCACACATAATACGATAAGTCTATGTGGAATTCAACATGGATGTTTAAATGTACCAAATCCACCAAGGATCACTACCAAAAAAATGTTGTTTAGGATGGATCACTTCTATGCCTAGGATCACAACCATTATAATATTTAGGGTTAGCTCACTTCGTTTCCAAGGGTTACTCACTATGTATCTTTTTTTGAATCACGTTTGGTGAAAAGGATCATTTTCATTATCTTCTATTCCCCAATATAGTAGAAAATATCTATCCAAATTTGATAGGATTTCATTTCCTTGTTTTTTTATGAATTAACATATCCTCTAATAAAGATAAATTCTTTATTGAAATAACATTTTCAATTGTAGATGAAATCAACATTTCCACATACTTTTAGTCTTTAAAAATTACATTTGGGAGCTATTATAGTGCCTTTTAGAACTTCTATGAATTATTCATAATCTATTATGCATCCCCTATGATCATTATTGCACTGTGTGGAATGAGTGCATCATGGACCACTTCTACTTCTACAGAACACCTACTCATCCATGGAATTCCTGCACCAGGAAGCCACTTTTCCTTTTCCAAACAAAAAACCCTACAATCCACTTTTGGGATATTTTCCCATGAACTACATCACCCTGTACAAAATCATCCACATGAACTACACATTATCGTAGAATCCTACCTCAAGAACCACATCAGAATTTTCATAAATCTCCATGGAAAATAAAATTTTCTAATGATATTCTTACTATTAATGATATAATTTGAGGTATTTATATAGTTTAATTGATCCTCAAATCCTGTAGTCTAAATTACATATAACATAGATGTTGAACAACCTTCAATATAAACAGTGAAATATATTCTGTATAGTTCTAAAATCTTTCCTAGTGTATGTTGTCTTCAAAAATTAGAACCCCATTGAGGGTTCTTAAATCATCACCTCAATCTAAAGACCACTCACCTCACATGAATAGTTATCCACTCATGATCTGATTTTTTGTTGTGGTCCATGTAGTACATATATCTTATATGGTAGAAAAAAATGTTCCTTTTCACAGAACGTAAGATCATTCATTGTACCCAAAACCACTATTTCAGGACTCATAGAAGAGTTTCATTACAATGTGGTCTACAAACTCCATGATTCACAACCTATGAAATCATTTTCATTCTGCATAGCACAAATTCTATGTGAAATTATATCATTTCCAAAAAAAATCGATTTTTAAGACTATAATTTAAGAAACACCATGAAACAACTCCACCAGTGAAGTATTCTTCAGCAACACCAACTACACTGATTTACAGTAATATCCCATTTTTAAAAAACAAAATCACCCTAAAAACACTAAGATGAATCCTTGATGTATTTTATCCTAACACACATATTGTACATATTCTCACCATATATATTCAATTAATTCTTTTATCTAATAATTTTAAAAGATCACAAGATCACCATAGGTTAACTTCTCATCAATATGTATGATTTGGTTCCCCTCTAAAGATTCTTTTAATTTTATCTCTTCTTTAGAAAAAACTACAACAAATTAGTCTCTACTTCTAGATCAACTTCATATAAATTCAATTGAATCTTCTAACCTTAAATCCTCACTCAATCTAAGAGAATCAATGATCTTCAATAAACTCATAGAAAACAAAAGGCTCAAAATAGTTGAATATATCCATGCATGGATTTGTGGTCTCCACTAAATTTATTCGTTTTTATTTATCACATAATATTAGTTTATTAATGTGAACTTTTAAAGGTGGGTATCTATTTATTCTTATTTCAACATTGATTCTAATTATATCTTTCTCTTTGAACTATATTTGTTTCAACTTCCTTCTATCATATTTCATCTATATTTTTCTCAGATCATATATATAATGTTCATAGGTTCAAACACATTTGGCCAGTACCCTTGTATTTTTTACATATAGGCTATGTGTATTTTGTTTTATTTATTTTATAATATATAATATTTAAAATCAAATTAGTCCAAAATAAACCATTATATTTTTTTCTCACAATTTTTTCAAATATGGTGGTGCTCCATGATCATCATTTTTGTCTACAACACTATCCATTATAATTATAATATGGCCTATACTCTTTCTCAATTTCTCTCTCTTTTATTTGAATGTGTCATTCAATTTATTTATGTAAGCCCAATATAACTTCATCTTATTATTCTTCAATAAACATCACCAATCCCAATAGAAAAACATCATGGCTATATAAAAATTATAAAACATACTACTTTACTACTCTTATCATATTAATCAATATTCAAGAGATATAAATACTCAAAATCGAGAACATCTGACACTCAAATAACTCAACTATATCTAATGTCACTCAATTTAATCATAAATAAAATTTTCATTTTTATGTTTATAAAATTTAGAATATAAAAAGAATCATCATATTTTTATTATTTATAGATTTAAATATATTAAGAATTTTTTCAATTCATATTGAATGTATTTCATTGAAATCAAATTTTCCCCAGTCTCATTCTCAATTACGTCAATATTATCCACCTTAATCAATCTGTATTTGAAGACACATATTTATAAAATTTTAGATAAGTAATTCTTGTTGTAGGAATCTTATAATTTTGTAATGTAATTATAGAATATATCAAATTAAACTACATACAAATTATATTGATATTATTTAGATTTTACATTCATTGATGATCAGTTTCTCTGAATACATTATCATGAAACAACCACCATGTTTGATGTATTTCATATTTAAATCTATTAGGAACATATATTGAAAAATATGATACATTTTTCTTCATTCTATATAAAATCAGAGTACAATATTTTATTGCGAATTGATAACATAAAATTTAACTAAATCTATAATATCGCATAACAAGTATGAAACTAAAAAAATTAAATGGTAGTACATATCCAATGTAGACTTACAATGACACATAAAAATGTGAAATTTTCTAAAACAAGGAACATATAAAGGGTGAATAACTCATTTAATCTTAATTATTACACATATGTAGCCCTATATAAAGTCTATAATGACTCGTACTCAAAACCTCATTTACTCAAACACAACTCTGAATCACATACACAATCCTTATACTATTATTAAAATTTCACTTCCTTTAATATATGACACAAATAAATTCCATGGAAATAAACTATATAGAATCAAAAAAATTTCATATTACAACCTTTAAATCAAATTATAAACTTATTCAAAATTAACATAGAATATCATGAAAGAAATTTATCATCATCTTTATTGTTATATAAATTTGTATGTCAACATATATTACAGTGAATAATTTATCAATCATATTAATACAAACACACGATCATTCCCTATCACACATATATGTTGTTAAATAGTCAAATTTTAGGATTTTAATGAGATTCACTAAATTTATAACTTCTATAACACCTCAGTCAATACACATAATAATATAAATGATATTTAATATAGAAATCAGTAACCTTCGTCTATATTATATAACATATGGGTTCTATATAACGAAAGTAATCATATCGAACCAGTGCACATTCACCACTAGTATACACCAATTGATGTTTCTGATAGAATTATTATAAGAATAAAACATGTCATATATATGAAGAATTTATCATGAAATAATTAGTTTTAGAGTGGGTTCATGCAAAAGAAATTTCTTATAAAATTACAATGGAATCCACATCACCTTAATTACCCAAACATGATGGGAATAAACTACAATATTAATTTAATATATGTATTTCATACCCATCACCCATTTTTCTCCAATGCACTATTTAAATTCTTTATTGATAACAAATAAATTTCATAAAAACAATATTCTCACAGTAATAAGAAATTTAAAATCCAATATTTTATTTGTTTTCAATAAATTGAACTTCCAAATACATGACATTCATCTTAATACTATTATGAAGATCAATTTTCATCCCCCCATGATGATAATAATAACAAATGTGTAAATATTCGATTATACCCTTTCTTCATACCATAGATGAATGGGGAGGTTTTCTGAGGGAAATTTCATAACCACCATTACTCATATCAGTACAAGAACCATCATCTTCACATAATGATATGTTTCTTTCTTGATAGAAGGATGACACCACTAATATTTTTAGTCAAGAATTATATTTAAGTCAACTTTATGTCAATATGGACCTACCTATTGGAAAAATTATATTTATTTTAACAAATAATCTAATTATTCATTCCCAATTCATAAAATAGAATCAATAAAAAATTAAACTCTTTAGGAAATTTAAAATAGATTTTAATGAAGTATTACGGTAAAAAAATATTCTTTAGAAACAAATTAACATATTCAAGTGAAATGTCCTTCATATTCCAATATTGATAAAAACAAGCTCTTTAATGATGATGATAAAAATTATAATCAATTTTAGTGATAATTTATTGAAATTCAAACAAAATTCATATTTTATGTGGGATGTCAAGATTTATAGGTTCAATTTACATGTGTAAATATGTAGATTAATATCTATTTTTAGTAGCTCCCCTGTAATTAAATCCCTCTATACATAAACCCCAGGGAAATTTTATTCCTAAAATATTATCAAATAATTCATGGTACTACTTATTGTTTGATATTATTTGTAACTGAATAGCCATTAGAATTTTTGATTATTTTGATTGATTTACATTCTTCCATCATTTAATTCTATTCCTTTTCCATGAAACACGTTCGATAAGTGTCAAAATAAGGTTGGTATTCAATATATTCATACATTTATAATTAAGAATGATAAATATTCATCAACATAGTAGATGATTACATTTATTCTATAAGTTGTCTACTTTTCTATATGATTTTATCTTTTTTAGGATTCGAGAACTATATATCATTAGAAAAAGTAAACCTTTTTATTTTTTTAACTATCATTGTATATGCAATCAGATTTTCCAAAAGAGAATATAGAGATATATTTCATTATTTAGTTTGTTAAATTTTCTTTGGAATGTATAAATTATCAATCCTTATAGTGAAATATTATTTTTTTACATGCTCCTTGTTCTTCATTGTTATGTAATTCATAATTATTACAATAAAATTTGAACATTAAATTTTGATTTATTTCCCTTTGTTCTTAGCCAAGTATATCTAATCAAATAGTATTATAATACAATATTTAAAAGTTTCCTTATATATGTCAAACAATTAAAAATAAATTTTTTTAAAAAAATCATTTCATATGAAAACTATGTTTCTCTTTGTCAGTGATGTCTTTCAGCCTTCTAATATTCCTATGAATTTTTTATTGACACTAAATTTGACTTCGTCGTTCTCCCTTGAGAGATGATTTTCCTAGATATTTTTAAATTTTAAATGATATTGTATTTCTATAAAAAAATAGTATCATATTATCTTAAACGGTTTGACATGATTCTTATCCATCATCAATGGATTCCAGGGTGTTTTTATTTCAACCTTCTTCTTCAATAAAATCCTCAAGGAATAGTTTATTTTATTCTTGGCTTTATTTAATGAATTTATAATTTTACAATCATCACGATATATTTTTTATATATTTATAAAATATCATTATTCCATTTATGTGTGTAAATAAATTTTTGAAAAGTCTCAAAATCGTTCAATAAAAGCATATTTATTTTTTAAAAACAATTTCTTATTCACTGATGTATATTATAGATCTAAAATTTTCTTCTCATATTTTAATTAATCCCACATTATTATGTGTTTCTATAACATTTATTACATGATAAATTATTCCAAAACGCAATTTATATACTTCCAGTACTTCATAAATAAAAAGAATGTCATTGAAATTATATTTTCTTTTATGTATTCCATAAAAATATAGATTTTTTTCATGATCATCGTTCTATTTTTGGGTTGTTTCACTTCTCTTTTAAGTATAATCTTTTTACATAAACACTTAATGAATTTTTGGTTTTATTTATATTTTTAACAACCCACATTTTAATAGTTTCTTTCATCGCTTACAATGAAAATAGATTTATTACATGTAATTTTACTAGAATTGTGGTTCATCGCCTTTCATGTTCTTATATAGACGTTTCTCTAACATTTATAAAGATTAATTTTAAAATATTTCAGAATACATATTAATAAAATTCGTTTTATTGGTAGTTTATATCGAATTTTTTTTAAAAAATTTATAATATTAACATAATGTATCTTTTAGTTTTAAGAGTGTTGTGAAATGATGTAAAAATATCATATTGATTGAGTATTTTTCTTCCTAAATTTATTCAAAACATTTCTCTTACTGTATTTTAATCTTCTAATCATATTAATAATTCATATTATTTATATTATAATGTAAAAATAAATGGCCTTTGAAAATTTTAGCATTCATGTTGAGTTGGTTGTCTTTAAAATTATCTATGGGTCTATGAATATTAAATAATTCATTGAATATTTATTTAAAAAATTAAATAAACAAAATATTTATCACAAAATATTCTTTAGAATTTTTGATAATATTACATTCCATTCATTTTAATGTGAGACAATTTCATTATTTAATCCACATTTTTTGTGATGGTGTTGCCTATGACAAACTTCTCAAACCATTCCATATAAAAAGTAACAAATTGCATATCCTAATTTGATTATCCATTATGTAGACCCTTGTAATGAGAAGTTATATATTAAGTAACATCATCAGAAAAACTTCTTAAATAACAATTGATATCAGAATAAAAACCATGACATGATTTTATATTAATATACTCATCTATATAGCAACTAAAGTTATTCATTAAATTATTAATAACTAAGTGATTCACAGAGATATCTATAATTATGAATACCATTCCGGAATGACGATTCCATTATCTTCATTGTAATATTTATCCTTTTTTTGGCCACTTATTTTTTATTTTGTTCCATTTTCATAGTAGTTACATAAACATTTTTTACAACAATAAAGGAAAGTAGATTTTAAATTAGGTGATATTCTTCAAAAGAATATATTTATATATATACATTAATAAAATATTGAAAAATAATTTTGCACATAAAAATATATACAAAAAATGGTAACCTCAATATAATACCAATTATATTCCCCTTATTTATTTTTGAATACATCTAAGAGGGTTGATTCATTTTTAAATTATTTTTTACTAAAAAAAATTATTATTTAAATCCTTAAACTCATTTGGTTGTAATCCTGTATATCCAATTAAAATATTTTTATGAAATTATGTTTAAATAAGATATAAATACAACATGATTTACATGATTTCATGTATCTGATACTTACAAAATCTTTTTGAGGTTCATCTAAATGTATTAAAAAATTCCATTATTGATTATAAAACCAAAAAATGGAGTTCTACTCTATAATTAGTCATTGAATAGAATCGTGGGTTCTTCAGACACCAGGATAGTGTCACATTGTGCATACATATTCCAAATTCCTAATAGACATATACAAAATTACATCCCACTAAAGTAATAGAGTCTATATTTGATTTCCCAACATACCCTAAAACTTACATGTTCTATAGAATAAAACGATGTATATGAAAATTTTAACTTCCCACCCCAAAAATCCACTAAGTGGTTCCCTAAGATAGTTACAAACATGAACTCAAGTATGTCTCCATGTACACTATAGGATGCCGAGTAGACATGAGGGACAATAGTGTGTTTGTTGTTAGACTATTCCTTAATGAGTCAGACTATAGCACACCATTCATAATATTTGTAAGAAACAGAAATAGAAATAAATAATCAATGGTATAGTAATAAATAAACATTCAATATAACCATCACATGGATTCTATATCATAAAAATATTCCAAACTGATGATGGTTATGTAATACTGATTTACAAAAATGGGGAACATGGTGTAAATGGGAAATATCCATATAAAAAAGGATAAATAAAAATACGAATTAGGCCAATTTCATACTCATATAGAATCGAGGGCATTGGATCGGTCCTCTTATGTCATACTATAATATAGTATTGGAAATAAAGAATCAAAAGTTGTATGATTCCTGTTATCTTCACCTGAAATCATGATGCCTGTTTAGGTATAATAGGTGGCTCAAATAGTGTGTGAGACATACTTTATCATCCTCCACCAATTATTTCTAGAAAACTCCAATAATTTCATATAAATGTGAAGCCTAATAGATCATACTAATTGTAAAGTGATAAGTAAATAAAAATTTTATGGTCTAGGTTCCTGATGGATACTCTACGGTTAATACCTTCAATGAAATATTTTGGATGATTCTAAATAATTTTGAACCAATACAAATATGAAATGGAAATAATATTTTGTTATCGAAGATAAATAATCAATTGTGGACCAAAGGGGATCTGTGATATGAATCCCAGGTATCTCTCTAAAAGATCGGTAAATACCCATAAACATAGAGTCAATCAAGGGAGATCCATTAAATTGAATCCTATGTATACCTCTTAGTATTGTGTAATAATGACCTTATAATATCTTCTCATATATCCCATGTAGGGGACTGTGTATCACAAATGTTGTTGTATAACCATCATTCCACTAAACCTACCAACAATAACTCCTAGAGGGAACCTATATCATTCATGGGTAGGTAGGTAATTCACCTGATTATTCCTTCTAGTGCATCCCATAATGATCTGAGTATATCTTATATCATATATTCAATCTTTAACAATATCTAAATATAAATCACATTGATCCAATATAATGAACATTTAAATTGGAATCCGGGTATTGAAATAATCTTGATATGATGATATGGTTTACCTATTAAGATCCTGTAAAATTTTAATAACTAATTGACTCCATAACCTATTAATAAATATTCTAAAGTATGTTAATACATGTAACTCAACCTATAGCGTGAAAAAAAGTTCCTAACACATTGCCACTCATTTTCAATAGTTTAATACATATTTAAAATGTATTATTTATTATAACATAATAATAAACTAATAAGGTTGTTTAAAAAATTATGTAAAAGGGGAATTTAGGATCTTAAGTAAGGGAACTACCGTAGGGATGAATCATGTTGAGGAAAACACCGTAGGAAATTAATTCTCTTGTATTTAGTATCTTTTTATACATATTAATAACATTGAAAATCTTTAATTAATCATTTATTTTGTGTCTCTAGAGAATTATGTAACCTGGAACATTAGTGAATAATAAAATTAAAAAAGGCTTATGAAAAGGAACAAGGATACATACCATATGCATATACAACTCTTCTAATTTTGTGATGGCCCTTGAACCATTTATGAATGTGTGAAATTGAAAGAATGGGTAAATTCCTGAAGATAGTGCATATGATCGTTCACAAAGTAGAAAAATAAATTTTAAAATAAATGAATTATATAGGAATTACGAGTGGAGAGCATATTGAGAGGGATTTGACAAGATAAATTGGGATTGATTCAATGATCGGAAAAAGGATAATGGAAGAGCATAGCTTAGGATTGATTATAAGAGATCATGTTCTTGAGGGATGCCCACTATATGATAAATGAATGTGGGTGAGGATTTAAAACACCTAAACCCAAATATGTAATTGACTCTACATTTATGAAGGATCATTGCTTTTCCAGATGGATGGCCAAACTGTGTGGTAGCAACAAACCAAGGAATCCCCTCTCATGGGATTAAAGTACTTTTTTAACAAACCATGTGTGGACCATGTGAAATGGATCTATCCCATGTCTTTTAAATGTTTCACATCCATGGGTCCCAAGTCTCACAAATGGGGAATACAATGTGGCCCCTATTTTGAATTAACATCCACTATGGGTGAGTTTTCTTGATAGCGCTAACCATGTGATAACTATGTATCTCAAACTATCTCTCTAAGTTCTGGTTCTATAGTTTCATAATGAGCCCTAGAATCTCCAAGACCACTATATTTCCTCTTAATCAGGATATTCACATAAATAAAGAGGTTTTTAATATAATATAATGGTTATATACAAAATAATATATTCAGGACATTACAACATTCCCTGCATAAAGGAACTCACCCCTTTGTTTCTCCTATGAGGGTGGTAAAGCATCATTTGAAAAATGTTTCACCCACTAAGCATGTACACCAGCCTTTCTCTCAGTGGGGTTTTCATTTACAAAACCATTATTAAATATAACTTAGACATGATAGATTATCCTTCAATATATATCATTTATTCTTTGGTCAAATATGTGTATTCTATTCTCCACAAAGGACAAATTGACCTCCAACTCAATGTTCTTAGGATAAAATAAATTTGGTCAGTTAAGATGATAAATATGTAACATGGATATATGTATAGACCCATACCAAATAAATCATTCATTGAGATAGGCTACCGGCCCAACTCATTCAATGATCTCAAAAGTCATGAAACAATGACATGATAACATTCCATATCAATTAATTTATCTATGAACCAATGTAGGAAAAAAATTTAAAAAGCCATGATGTCCTACCTAAAACTATAGAGGACAATATCGAAAATTGGTATAAGACTTAACCCTAAAATTGTTTATAGCCATATGTTTCTGAGTCATTTGAACATTCTCTGAAATATTCAATATGAGATGAGGACACAATACTACTACCTCACATGACATTATCTTGTATAGAGGTGTCCAACAAATCCTACCATAAAGTTCCTCATAAAGGGAAATATGAATCGTTTAATTAAAGCTATTATTATACAAAAAATAAATCAAATATATATTTTTCTCACCATAAAATCCAAAATCAAGGACATATATAAAAATCAGTTCTTCTAACAATTGTATCAACCTCTCAGGCTACTCATTATTTTGGGGGTGAAATGAGTACTCCATAAAACAATTGAAATTTGTTATTTATAAAACCCCTTCCATATCTATGACATAAACATGGTGTACTAATTTGATATGATAAAATGGGGAACAGCATGATGGTTTGAAATAATTGGAATTTAAATCTCCTTGAGATCGTTAACTATGAATGTTAGTCATATTGGTAGGAATTGTGGAACCTTGGTCAACATATCGAAGACCACACAAACTAAATCACTACCCTAAGGGGATCTCATCAATCCCATAATTAAATCCATCGTAAAATATTTCCATTTACCCATAGGGACCGTTAAATTTTATGAATGCATTATAAGATACTTTTTCTCATCTTTAACCTGGTTACTAGTGGAACATCTCATGATGAAACCTATAATATAAATTTTCATACCCCACCACCAATATTGAATTCTTATATCAAGGTACATAGTTTTATACTTGGGGTGACATTCCTAAAAGGGGTATGAGATTATGATATACAATCATCCCTTATTTTTCAATGAACCCATATAAATACATGGAAATACAGAATCTATTCATTATTGACAGAAAATGCAGGAAGTGGGTCCCCACCTAAAACACTATCCATTATGACCAGGCCCTATGTATCTAAATATTAAGTCATCCACACCCATTCGAAGAGGTATGATTTCATTGACCATGATTATAAAACTTTTTTACCATGATATTTTTATACCACCATGTGCATCGTGAATTTAGGGCCATCATATACCACTCAATTCATTCCACATAGATGTCATGCTTTTTAGTTTCCTTGATTTGTGTTTCATATATATTATTACCAATTATATGTGTATATGAAATATTAAATTAAAATGTATTTAGTTATTTTACCCACATGAAAATCCAAATATTCAATTTACTCTACCTAGATATGTATTATATAATTTTATGTTTTTTAAAAATAAAAAAAAACACCACCAATTATTAATGCCTATAACAATGTAAACCAGAAACCGAAAATGATATATCAAAGTTAACAATAGTTTAATTAGATTCTTGAAATCTCAACCTGTGAGACATATATGCTATAACTGAATCGTCATACATACTAAATTTTACAAGACTAAGTCCTAAAATATCATGATATATTGTATAGTTTCAACCTTGCTCTGTAATAATCAAAATCAGTGCTAAATTTAGTCTCCCGTTGAACTCAACAAAGTCATTCTCACATGATTTAGTCTCTACGAAATTCAAGCCATTTTTATTCATGCACCTAAGAATAACATCAAGGAATGATAATTCATTAATAAAATACTTGTAAAAGCTAGAAAATCTCATGAATATATGTATATCAAATAAATTATTGGGATGATCTTCATAGAAAATGGTTACCACATTCTCTGGGTCAACAGGAACTCCGACCAATGAGGTGTTATGGATAAAGTAGTGAGCTTTATCAATTTAGAAAGTGAATTTTGTGAGATTAACATATACCTGAAGATAACAAGAGTACATGAGGGGAACATGAGAAAGAAACATTCATTTTTTACAAAACATGACTACAAGAAGTGTATAAAACTACACAGTGTGTTATTTCCATCCATTCACATGGGTGTTTACGTCGGCCACAACTGGTCGTGTAACGCCCCAACCACATGGCGTGGTGTCCACACACACGACATGTAATTGAACTCTATTACCCTTCTCGAGTCTCCTTAATAGGATATCCCAAATGGTCCTTTTTATCCTATAATATACGACTTGTTCATGAAGGACACGACGTGTACTAGATATGTTTCAATGACCTGTGTTGTTAGTTATATAGCTGGCTACACAGCTCACTCTACATAGTGTGGTCCATGGAAAAACGGCGTGTACTTAAAGGACTTTCCCCGACCCGTGTTGTTCATGACACAGCTGAGTACTTAGGTTACAAGGCACAGTGTGTGAAAATAGGACACGACGTGTAAAGTCAGTGTTTCATCCATCTGTGTCATTCGCCACACTGGTAGACACACTGTCACTATAACACGGCATGTACTTACCGTACATGGCGTGTTCCTGAAGATTTTCCACCACTCCATGTTTCTCCACACAGTCAGTGACACATTTTAAAAACTACATGACACGTATTTATAAAGTACCTACCATGTATTATTGGTTTTTCCAGACAATAGCTCAGAAACTGCTCTGAAGCCCTTAAAACACAGAAAACAAGCATGAAAGTGCCAAATTCCGATCCGTGAGGGCCCATACTCCCCGTGAATCAAAGCTTGGTATCTCCAACATATCATATACTAGGGAAACAAGTTAATGATCCACCATGTTCTGATTCATGTGGTCCCATAACACCACAAAATTGAAATTTGACGTTCATTCTAGTAAATCTCTACTCAAAAAACACCCTATCAAATAACAGGTATTTCTATCAAAGAAACTATCACAACATCATTTATATTTTACACATCATCTATCACAAAAACATGCAATCACTAATTCATCCTAAATTGCATGGAAAAAATCCATGACATGTGATTTCTAGCAAGTTCCTATATGATTCATGAGATGGAATACCCTTATCTCATCAGGTTGAAATAGAAATAGAACTTCAATAATATCCATAGTAACAACACAAATCATCTGAGTAACTAAAGGTTAAATCATATCAACTGTAAAAATTGAAAACCCTGAAAGATTTGTAATCAGTGAGGTAGATTGGCTTTTCCCTGTACACAGGTTAGCTACTCCCGGGCACAACATATTATCAAGTACCTATTCCATCATATCCCTGACTATAGGCTCCCTACAGTATTTCAAGTGAAATGAATCCCTATAATACCACTTTGTAACATCCCAGTTCTAGAAGCCACCCAGAGGTGCCCCGTACCCCATTGGTCACATGGCCTAAAGGGAATTTCCCCAACTGCTAGAGGCTACTGACTAGAAGCGAGGGCCCTGGGTGTGATGGTGTGGAATCTATACCCTCATTGGAAGAGTACACAGTAGAAATGAACAACGCATGTGATAGTGGAAGCAGTAAAGATAAAAAAATAGTAAACTGTGGAAGACTAAAACAATAATCAACTTGAGAACACACACATATATATGAAATGATGCATGGTACATATGTCTAGGAAGTATCAAAACTACTCACAATGATTTAAATACAATAGTTCTAACCAAAGTACAAAAAAATAATCAAATAAGTCATCAGAAACGCAAGCCATATCTTGGTCCCATGCTATTTAGCTCCACAGCAAGTCAAGTACCTGAAGTAGAAGGGAGCTTTTCCTTATATGTACCTGCAACAATATAATATTTTTGGGCCCAAAAGCCTGACCCAAATAGGGTGTGAGACTAAATCACAGTAGGTAACCACCCAAATATCTGTGCCTAATAGTCAAGGAGTATATGGCAGGTAATATTATAATAAGTAGTAAATAGTAAGCAGTAAATAGTAAGTAGTAAACGGGATGATACGCAACAGAAATGAATCCATAGATCATCAACCAGTAGTGAAGCAAACAACTAACCACAAACAGGAGACCCTCTAAGAAGTAGTCACAACCACCCCCTATGGTCCTATCCAAGATGTACCAACAACCCTCTATGAAGTACACTCAACCTCACCCCTATGGTTTGGTCATATGATATTATAAGACTATCCGAGGAAGCAAGCTCAGTCAATTCCCTTATTCGTCTAGGGTAGTGAGGGACTCTCTGAGAAAGATCATGTGGAAAATTCCCCTTATAGCCCCAAGGCCTAGAGACTCTCTAGGGAAGATCACTCGTTCAATTCTCATTATAGCCTCTGGTCTATCAAAGACTCTTTAAGGAAGCTCACTTAGTCAATTCCACTTATATCATGGAATGGTTTAAGAAAATTCAAACAAAACAAAGACTCTATAAGGAAGATCACTTTATATATTCCCTTATAGTCTATAAATCTCAAGACTCTCAGAGGAATATCACTCAGTATATCCTCCTGTAGTATATAATATCCAAGACTCTCTGACAAGATCACTCAGTCTATCCACTATAGTCTGTAATGTCCAAGACTCTCTGAGGAAGCTCACTCGGTCTATCTCCTTATAGTCTATAGCACCAGGTTATCACGGAACCATGCTAATCAGTGAATAATAATGCTATAAGGCCTAAGTAAACCAACAGAGCTACTTTGCTATCCAGTCTACAGCATAACAAGAATGTCAGGGAACAAAACTTAACCCTACAGTGACAAGGAATGGAAAACAGGTATAACGGCCAACGGTTTAACAAGACCAAAAGGTCATAAATAGATCATGGATTGGGAAAAACATTCAGGTATATAACTTATCTGCATAAATCACCCAAATTACCTATCTATAACCATAAAAGCATGGAAGGGAAACAATAGGGGCAAAAAAGTAAACTTGCAATAACACGTTCAAGGGTATTGGTGGAATTTGCACATAATACTCAAATACATTGAATGGAAAGGAAAAAACCACATACCATGATGCTAGGAGATCTATATAATTGAACCACGAGGTCTGAATCTCTTTAAACGTATCAGATCCTCGAAAACATTCAAAACGTTCAACCCACGATAACTTGCAAAAGATGAGGAATTGGAAAACGATGCTCTTAAACAAGGAGGAGCATACCACTGCGGTTCAAACGCAATCGATGGTGGTCGATTCGAAGAAAGGACAGAGGCATGGGGGCTCAGAGAAGATATGTGGCCGTACACTCACTTTTGGATGAACCAAAGCTAAAAGGAGGGTGTTCTGTCTGTCAGATGGGCTCCCAGCACCTTTAATGAAAAAACGTACATGCCGTGTACTTTTGGAGTACACAACGTGTATTTGCCTTTTTAGTACTCCGCTTTAAGCGGCCTCCACATCACCCCTACATGGCCGTGTGTGTGGCCGGGATAGGACAAACACATGGCCTCACGTGACAAGGGAGTACACAGCTTGTACTCAGAAAGTACACGACGTGTACAAGAAAATTTCTAGAAACTCCTCTTTTCTCAGAAACACCAGAAAAACGAAAAACATATATGAAAAGAAGGTCAGGGTTCTTACAATATAAATGATAATTTGTTGTGTATCACTTGATATAGGAAATCAATGTTGTCGATTCATGATTTGATTTTAGTTATAATTCCATATTTAAAACTATAACGACTATAAAATTATAGATGTTATATATATATATATATATATATATATTTATCATCATGATTACAAGTGTATATTCTCACTATGTTGTTTATCATACCCTCTTCACCAGTTGGTAATCAATAATTTACAGGGAATCAAAAATGATCACACATATCATAACATTGTGGATTCTATATGTATACTAGTCCATGGATATTGTGTCCAATTCAAATGGTTTCCATTTTCATCAATCATTTTTATGTCATTGAAGACAATTTATGAAATTTGATTTTAATGAATGTGAATGGGGGAATGATAAAAACTATATATGGTGCAATGGTTTATGTAAACCAACACTTTTAGTTTAAGTGAAAAATAGTTATATTATATGAATGGATTGAAATAAATAAAAAAAATTATGTTGAAATTTTAATCAATATGAAATTTTCATTTTTGAGAGTATTCAATGGAATATATCATTTATAAAATTAATTAATGAAATTCACTAGGATAAAAATAAATTATTTTTATAAAATATTTAAAATATTGAGGGGTTTTTTATATTGTATATTTTATATCCATTTATTCTAGGGATGACCATTATTTAGTTATTTTATTATAATTTTGAACATATAGATATTTATCTAGAACATATAAGTTAATATCAATCCCCATAAAAAAGGGATTGTCATGTCAATGTGTTATCCAATACTAAACCTAAATATTATTTTGTTTTTTGTTATTTTCCTTTTCCTAATTTTATAACATTATTATCATTTTCCTAAAAAATCAAATTGCCTTGTTGGATAATAGCATGAAAAATAATTACTATGCTCAAGAATATTTTTTAAAAACACTTGTGCTCTAGAAAACACTAACATGGAATATTTCATTGATTCCATTCAATATCAATATATATGGATACATATAACTAAAAATATATATATTAATATTTTTTAAAATGGTGAACATAATAAACTAATAGATTTTTGAATCCATCAATATATATATATATATATATTATTCTCAGATATAGGTATTTTTAAATATACAAATTTATTCGTGAGGGTTCGTTACTTGAAATTATTACCTTACAATAATGTATAAAAATTAAGTTGCAATATATCTGTTAAATATATTTCACATTAGTGAATCTATTTTCCATAATGATATATATAATTATAGGACCTGAGAATCCAATATCAGGTGCGATTCATTATTAAATTTTCCTAATTATAAGGTATAAAATCCTAATTGAAAAAAATTAGATTATAACTTTTTAAAATCTATATAAAATAAATGTAACTGGTTTCACATTGGAAAGAATGTAATACATAAAAAATAAAATAATAACATCCATTAAACTCATTATACGAATTCATATTCATACAATTTGGAATGGATAACAAATTATAGTGAGATCAGATGGTTATAAAGGGTTAATGATAATTTAATTTATTATTTTTTAATAATGAATATTCAATATAGAAATAATTAAATTTGAAAAAAAATTCTATATAATTAATTTCATGTTCTTAAAGTATGACCTTTTATATTTTGACTAATAATATAACATGTTAATATAAAAACATTGGAATGAATAATGTTGGATGTCCAAAAAATCATTACCAATACATGAGATATTTTATTTAGATACTAATCTTAATGAGAGTTAATGCTTCTGGGTTGAAACACAAATGTTTTTTGTCATGATCTATCCTCCTTACAATTTAGAAATTTATTTAAACAAACATGATGTGTTTTTCCCCAACATAATTTATCCCATGGGACGTGCAATTAATTTATGGGAATATATAAACTAGTCCCCAAAATTTATTCATTATTTCCAAAAACATACTATTATATTGAAAAATCTATTTTATCATAGAAAATTTACCTTATCAAATATCATTATTGATTAATGATACGGATTTGTCAACATTCCCCCAATAAATCATATAAATTTCAAAGTGAATAGAATATTTTTTAAAATTATATACATTTTGGAAATTAATAATATACAGCATAATAAAATTTGGGTAATAAAAATAACTATAATATTTTATGAAAAAGTATTTTGATAAAGTGATTGAATTAATAGAACTTTAACAATTAAAAAAGAATGTGATATTTCATTGATAAATATTACCACCTAAAATTTTTAAAATAATACAGCATGGATTATATAATTTATTATTACTTTTAAGTCACATATTACAGTTTTTCACATAAGTACTTAAATATATGTTTACGTCAGGTGTTGAGATCTAATTCTGTTCACATTTTAAAAATGAATTTGGTAGGTCGACTTTTGTCAAAGGGGTTATTATATGGAAATAAAATTAATAATTATTAGGAAATAATTGTAATATATATATATATATTAAACTTTTAAAACAAGTCATGACCGATGGTTATTTAAAATAATCCAATGTTACAATCATGAATATGGAAGGTCATACATACCCATGAGTTACATTCTCATTTTTCAATTATCAATATGTAAAGAAATTAAATAACATTTTATCTTTGTGGAATGATTATTATATTATAAATTAAATTTAAATTAATAACATTAACATATATATATATATATATATAACTTTTGATGTAAAAGGAATCACATCGGGTTGTGGTTGTGGTAGTCCATAGGTCCACGATTGATATCTTCAATTTTTTACTACGTGAGAAGGGAAATAAATAAAATGATATGTTTTATTTTATAATTTCTTATTAATTAATTAATATAATATATATTTCTTTTAGAATTTTTTTAATAATCTAAACTATAATTAAATCCATCAAATGTGTGATCATATCACATCGCTTTGGGGAGGCGGTACTCCACACATCTACAAATGATGTCATCATGTTTACAAAAAATGGAATGTATGAAGATATTTGTTATTTAACAATTACAAAATAATTAATAAAACATAATTATAATAAATAACATACATGAATAGTGTTTCCAACATAATTCCCTTTCCTGATAGATCTTGATGAAAAACCGAACGACATTGTTTCAGGAGGTGGTAGTTTTTTGTACAAATGAAAGGTAAACTTGTTTACCATATGATGGAATTGTATACAACTATAGGTTTAAAAATTATATTCAAACCATACCAAAATATTTATAATAATTATATTATTATATTAAAATAGAATAAAAACAATTTAATTGTTTGACAACGAAATAAATCAAAAGTGGTCATTGAGTAATGTAACTTCTTCTTCTGGTAAATCTTTTGGTTTTCATCAAAGGACTTCCATGGATTTAGTTTTTCATAAATTGAGGCTGCTTGGTAGAGAGGATGTATTAAAAGAGATTATTTGGTAAGGTTTTGGACGACCTAATATTACATTTCATGCGTGATTATGGGGAACAGTGAAAACCTTTTTTGTGGTGGGGATGTGGCGGTCATGAAAATAGAAAAAGGTAAACACTATTTATATGCATCCAGTAACTAATATAAATAAAAAATTAAATTATAATAAAATAATCTGAAATTAAGGTCGATGGAAACATCCACGACACACAAATATATCCATTTTTTAATTTTGTTCCTCTATTTCAATGTTCCCCCACTTTTACCATTTTGATATTTATTTAAGTAAATAATTTTTCAAAGGATGTAATTTAACCATTATGAAGTAATTAAAGTGATATATATTATACAACTAGTACTCTCCCATTCTATTGCATGACGTATCTGATTACTGGTTTTTATTTTAATAAGAGATCAATATTTATTAAAGTTGAGAAGAAATAGTGATGTTGAATAAATTTGAATTAGAAAGTAATGATGTACGATAATAAAATAGGAGTTCATGTAATATGAAGACACTTTTCAAAGAGTTTACAATGAAAAAACATAATAAAAGTATATGATTTATTAAATGATGAGTAAGAAGATCAGAATTCATATTCTATTCAATCACAATAACTGTAATTCGAGCATTGAAATAAAATGTGAAAGATAAAAAAATGTAAGACAATGATCATAAAAAATAAAATAAGAAATATTAAAATAAATTAAATAATAATAAATTGATTGAGTGGGATATTTAGAAAAAAAGAAACTTGAGTGAAACTATTCATCTTATATCAAGGAAAAATCGAATAAGGGATGAAGGGATCATTGAAAAATACATAATGTTTGAATAAAACATATAAAAAGACACACCACCTTGGGATTTAAGCTAATAATTTGACTAATAAAGGTTACATAATGAACAGTGTAAACTATTATAAGATGTTCAAGATCCTATAACTTGAATTTTTATCATATTTACAAATCTACATAGTGCCTAAGATCATTTGTTGCCTTCTCTACCTCCACCAGAACCATAAATTATTTCATTAATGAAAATATGAATGAATCAACATTTATTTACATAGTTCAAGATTAGTTTTAGAGTATACCACATCTCCCACAATTAATGTCATTAAAGTAATGAACCAATGAATGAAAACTGATTTTATTGACCATATGTTCTATACTTAATAATATTTGGAATGTTTCAAGTTAATATTAATAATTTAGAATGTTTCCATTAGATTATAAAATATCATATGTTTATATGCAAGTAATATTGTTTGTCATAGAAACATTTACAGTGATTTGATTGTCATACCTTTTTGTAGTACGATGAAAGTCTTTCTTCATGACCATGGTGGCGGAAGTAAGTAATTGAATCTAGCCACATAAGAAAAACAGAATAATGAAAAAAATGAGTGGTGCCTATTAAAAAGGATACATCAGGGATAAAGTATAAATCTTATAGTATTCAAATGTGTGACATCTTATTTATAGAAGTAAACAATAAACTAAAGCAAGATTGAAATCAAAAAGATAATATGATAATTATAATAAAATAGAATAAAATGAAAAACTAATACAAAGTGGAATCAATGGTCTGCCGAAGGGCCCACCAAGAGTATCACATGATGGCCATGAAAGGTGGAAATGTACATGGGGGCTAGCGGCATGACAGTGTGGTCGTGGAAGGTGGCGGAACTAATGGTATGGTGGTAGAACACGAGGCGTCTCAAGAGGAACGAGTGGTGTGGGTTTATGGGGTTCTGTAGGTTCATGACATTATGTGGGCGTGTGGGGAATGTAGTGGTTAAGATATGGAGTGTCCAGAGAGGTTGTTTTGTCATGGTGCAGCGATCCAGGAAAAAGAGGGTTGGGTCGGTCATCCGACACAACTTCAAACCCACAAAACTCTTAAACTGTGTGCATTTGATGTGTCATCTACAAAAATCCAATTCTACTATTGAGACATATATTTTGAGTATAACATGGTTATTTGGGGTTTTGGATTCGTGGCATGGTCACAGGAAGCACCTAAATATAATAATAAAATTATTATTATTATTGAGGATTTTAGTATCCGGTGTTACACATACATTTAATTTCTGATCAACAAATACATAGTGGCCTTATTACCCTAAAATTAAGGTGAATCTTTAAATAATAATTTTTAGAGATAAAAATATAATCGAGGTGTTGAACCCATGAATCGGGGTATGGTAGTTTGTGAAGAAATGTATGTGTTGGCCAAGAGAAAATTTTCGACGAATAAATTTCTTATCTCGTATGTATTCCATGAAGATCAAAATGTTGTGATCCATATGATGCGTTCCATGATCTAGATGTGGTAACCACAAAGAACCATTTGGGTATTATGCTAAAAGATGTTTCTTCTTTATCAGGTGTCTGATTTAGGTAAATTAATTGTTGATCCAATGTGTTTTTTTCAAGGATCACAAAGGTGTTATCCATTTGGTTGCACGAGCCCATTTGAGGAGGTCTGCATGCAAGAGAATGTTTTTTTTTCGGAGAAACGACTAGCCTTATGCGCTCATTATCCTTTTCATCCTTATATGACATGTACTCTGGGATTACACTGGCATATCTAGGGTTACATATACTTTGTTTAGTACCCAATGTTGTTAAGGTACATGTCCTGACAATGAGGGTGGGTCACATGTCATGTGGCCCCCAGATGCACTATATACCACATTATGAAAATTCTAAAAATTGTATCCACTTACTTTGAAATAGAATTTTTTCATGAGAGTATACTATCATGAGTGTGTCTTTACATTGAATGTGTTGGTTCCCTCGATTAGTGTATTTTGAGATATGATGTGTTACGATCTGGTCGTGAATCCTAATCGAGGAAGAACATAATGACAGTTGTGATCAAGTAGGATAATCGGATATTCCATAGAATATGCTATAGTTTGTCTAGGAAAAATCATTCCTAAATGTTTTCTAATAAGTAAAATCCATTAGGGAAATCCAGAACATTTCCTAGATGCTTTTTGAGCGGTACCATCTAGCAGTGATGGCCAGTGTATTTCCTCGATGCCTTCCGAGTAGAATCCCCCTACTGGTCAGGGCACAGGTCCTCGACGATATCTATGTTGAACCCCATCAGCATTGGAACAATACCTCTACAGATACATCTAAGTGGAAGCCCCTTGATAGTAATATCATGATTCTTTATTGGCCAGAGTGGAATCCCCCTAATGAACTATTGCGTGGGTCCTCTATAGCTACTTGATGGGCATTACCCTCTAGCAAATAACCCTTTGGCGGGGTTGGGATGTGGGTGCCCGTTGAATCATGGGTGTTGATCCACCTCAAACACTTGGGTGCATATTTCAAATGACTATATATGAACACCAATAATTATCTAGAGTGTGGGTCCTCTATATTCACTATTAGAGTGGAATCCCACTGACATACTAGGGTGCATGTTTTCTAATTTTACTTTTCACTATCTGGCATTGTGGATCCATGATGAGAAGTACTTTGAAGTATCATTGGAATCATGAGTGATTGGTCATATTTCTCCATAGAGACGCTTCATTGTGATGTTCCCTAAAATAGTGTGGTCTAGAGAGATCCACCCAAAGGGGATAGTATCATGGTTTGGTGATTCAATCCCTTTTACTTTTGTCTTCGGGGATGTTTTGAGGGATGTGGGGCATAGTTGGTGGTTACTTTGGGAACTTTTGGTGACTATTATCGTAATATGATCTTTGATATGGAGATCCCTTTACTCTCTCATTTTGGCGTCTATGACTTAGTACATATACATATATATATATTCATATAAATTTTAAGCACCCACTCTTTTGGTTTTAGATGATATCATTTCTAGGGAGGCAAAGATACGATGGGTATGCCACATGATTTATGTGTCTAGATTATCATGGTTAGATGAATTTACTTTACTACTATTTGTGGTGAAGACTCGAACATAAATTCTTCTTCTCGCAATTTAGAACTTTTTTTTGGAAGTGTTTTCTTTAACTCTTTAACTAAGTTGGGAACTACTATTTTAGAATACCTTGTTCTATCTACTTCCTTCCACTTTAGTTGTATATCTTACAATTCTCCCATGGTATTTTTGGTTCGTTATACTGAGTATCTTTACACACACCAATGTATGGGCTTCACCTACATCTATCATTCCATATGCAGATAAATGATATGTTGATCACGACATTATCATTGCATAGGGATAATTGGTTTTGCGACATTGTACGGTGGTAATTGTTTGAGATTTAGGAGTGGTCCCCTTTCGTCCATTTTACTTTTCTATTTGGGCAACGGTTTTTACAATTTTTCCTTTATGTTTACTTTACCAAACATATACATGTAATTTTTAAAGGTCAATTCATGTTGGTGGCTTATATATAGATTTTTTGTATCTTGTTTTCATTTCCCTCTCCACCTCTTCATTGAGTTGTCTATGTGAGTGTGTATAAGAAAATATGAAAATGAATCCTATAAATTTCTATGCCTCCAGAACATACCTCCACCCCTAGCCTATAATGGTTTGTTTGAGGTACTTGCAGATGAAGCCCCAACATGGGTAAAGTCATGATATATTTGTATCAGAGGTTGTTCATTCATTGGAATGTTGTAGAATGTTCCGTAAAAATAAATGGGTTGTGATTTATGGAAATAGGGACATGTGTCTTGAGTGAGGCTGTTGGGAAATAACATCTAATGATTGTGTGATGGTCTACATACCCATTCACCAGGACCCTCTCAACCTTCTTGTTGAATTGGAACCCTAATACATTTGTATCAGAGAATAATGGAACATGTATAATATTTGAATGAGTATTTGAATATACTTCTTCAGTTAGTTAACCATTATTATATATATATATATATACTCTTTTCACCACTGTACTCCTTGATATGTTTTGAGATGCCTCCACGATGAAAGCCATCCATGATACCATATCTTTTCCATGATGATGACACTATGTGAAATATTACCTAAATTCAAGGTCCATCATATAATTTCCCTCCACCAGGTGGGCAGGTAGCATCATATCCACTTATTGAGCAGTTGATAGTCTTGGTATAGAATTCTAATGATGTCGGTTGGATGAGTGCATACAAGATAATCAAGAATTAGAGTCCATTGAGGTTTTGTAGTGAGCCATATCCCCATGAATCAAATGATTGGGTAGAGTTAGTGGCCCACCTCTTCAGGCTTGTTTGAACACCATTATATCATATGGTGTCTTTGGCAACCATTATTTTCTTTGGTGCAATTGGGTCATGGTGGGGCCAAATCACTCATATTCATGATGATTCAACACTCTCATACAATGACTTCCACTAGAAATTCGGTGATGATTAATACCCCACATTCTTATGCATCATTTTGGATTCAGGAGCTTTTAGAGCATCAACAAGGAGATATTAGGGTGTAAGTGTACCCGTATAGGTTTACAGACCTGACTTGGTACTCTCTCAACATGATCCAAATGGGTACATTCGATTTTGGATGTTCACAATGGGGACCCATTGTTATATGTATTCTAGAATAGTGTCATTGGGCATCGTCCCCAATGCTAGGGGGATGGAGTGGGAATTGGAGGTCGAAAAAGTTTTGTTTGAGAGGCCTCAATTTACTAGAAATGGCAGTGGGCATAATAGAACTGTGATGTCTGTCACATCTATAAGATGTCAGTTGTATGGGCTTCCATAAAGGTGGAATCCTCATAATATGACATAGACACATGGTCTATGATAGCATAGGGAACTGAGGTAGTTCGATTAGGGTGGTGTAATTATTGTGATGGGTGAGGACATACGACATGAGACTGCCTGGCCAGAAGTGCTGAGCCTATCAGGAAAAAGGTAGATAGACCACCATGGAAGAAATGATGTCAGGATCAAGGATCTCCAAGGTGGGAAAATGGTAGTCCCTATGAAGGTGTTTCTGGTATAGTTGCATGAATAATTATGGTTTGAATATTCTAGGAGGTCCTTCCACCACCACTACCTTGCGGGCCACATCATGCTTTGGGAGCTAGCAACTAGGGCCACAAGAAGCATCATGGTAGTGATATCTACCATTATAAAACTAGTAATATGGTAAAAGGTTCACTCATTGACTCTTCTATATTTTTAGTTATAACATTTTAGACACTATGTGAGTTACTCATCCCTGGACAATTATTTTTTTTTGATTTTATCATGGTGACATAAGGTGTTGATGTTAACCGGTGTAAGTTGTGTTATATATGGCTTTGAATTTTTGGGGAAGAGGGGTCATTCCCCCACAAAGATTGATATTATTTATGTAATAAAAATTTTTAGGGTGATTTAGTGCCATTCAAACAGGATAATATAGAGGTTTGGTGGATGAGTCCCTCTGACATGTGTGTATTGGGTGAGGTTGTGTGATGGGGTGAAAGAGAAGGTGTTGGAATTGGAAATTGAGTTTTTCTACTTGACCTACATTTTCATGGGATTACACTAGTGGTTGTTGATGAGTGATTGGTTTGGGGTTAACATCCATTCAAGGGATTTGATGACATATGGGTATGGCATGTGTTTTCTGTTTATAGATTCATGTAGTTCTATGACTGTACTCACCTTCCATATTCATTGGTACCATTCTGTGCTCAATGACAACATTGATATAGAAGCAGTCACGTTAAGGTCATGGTCATGGATACCCTCTAAATAGAACTAAATGAATCATTACCTGGTGCTTATAATAATATTACTTAACCTAATGATGCGGTGAGACTACATTCTGGGAGAGTGGTTTTTGGTTTTCAAAGACCACCAATGTCTTGACGGCATCTTCATTTAGACAGGAAAGAACAAGAGGTGGAAAAATTGGTTGAAAATCCTTCAGGAATAATATATACTTATTGTATGTACTCTATGAAAGGATAAAATTGTAGTAGATTCCCATAGCAATAATTCCTAGGCTCACTTACTATGGGAAGCTTCATAGTTGTTAGCGTCCCTGTAGAAAACCATGGGGGAGTTGGAGGGAAAATATATTCATCTTTCAATGGTGTTGGCATCTTTACTTCACAAGTGTCTAATATAGTCTCAACTATAAGACATAGACCGTGAAATAATTCTTGAATCAAATATCTATAGGTGATTCCATAGATTAATATTATCAAGGATGGAATCACAATACCTAGATCCGGGAAAAAATAGTTGTTCCAGTTGTGATACTTGAGGAGGTGAAATAAAAGTTCCACACTTCTCCCTTAAAAATAAATACTATTGCGGGGAAGATGCACATGGATCTTCCAAGGATGTTTTGGTAGTCTGGCATGAGGAATATTTTATCCGATTTACTCTCATGATGCCTTACATTTCAGTAAATGAAAGTTGTGCATGAGGTTTTGTCTTTTTTTCTTACATCTTTCTGAAATCCATATGTGAAAATGGGATAGAATATCCCTAGAATACATCACAGGGATTCCATGCAAAGTGAAGGTCTATAAAGACATCATATTAAAAGTAGATCTCCTCACGAAGTCGACTCCATTCCAGGATATCATGGAGTAGATGTTGGTGGAGTGATCAGGGTGGATGTATGTAAAAGAGATCCTCCTCTTTAATGGGGAACACTTGGAAATTATCTTCAATCACGACATGTGGTTTACATCATGAATATGGAGAGGCCTACCTGAGGAATTCATGACCCAGTAGTGGATGAGTAAAACTTTTCACCCCTAAATTGATGTGTATAATGAGCTCAATATACAAGTGTTTGAGGATATACTTAGGGCATTGATGTTGGTTTTCGGCCACGGATGCATTCCATCCCTACGGTTCATTAGTCCAATTGAGATCATGTAGAGTGTTCGAAAAGATGCCTACAACATTATCAAACCTCACAACTAGAGTAGGTGCACAATTATTTCCATGTGTCATAGTAGGGGAGTTATTTTCATGATCTTATGAATATATTTTCCATGAGAGTACCATATACAGGTGGAACATCAATTTGTTCCCCATGCTCTATAGTACAATATTGAGTAAACGTTACCCTAGGAGTTGGAGAGATAGCTATAGGATTCGTATCTCGAGTTTTTTTCCCAATTTTATATTTTGGGGGTGAAAATCAAATAAGAGGGAATGATGTAGAGAACGATTTTTTTCTTGTAAAACATTAGAATATTTCTACCTATATTTCCAGAGATAAGGGATACGACTGTGTGTGATTCCATGGCCCACTATTCCCAGAATAAATTTAACTGAAAAAATAACTATATTATATAATATGCCTGTGAAGGAAAAATGATATCTCAAAATAGTAGATTAGATCAGAAATCTGGGGCCGTAGTTGAGTCATGAACATGGTTTTTACACTATGAGAGGTATAAATTATATGGGTGCAAGCCTTCTACTGAAAAAGATATCAAGGATTTAGTTGTAAATAAAATCAATAAATAAAATTATTTTTTATTCTAATTCATAAAAAATTTACATGGGACTTGGATTTGATATCGGAGACCAACGTTGGGCTCATAATGGGGTGTTTTACATAAGCACAACCTAAAGTGAGAGGGAAAAAGACTATTTACCCCTACAATCATTGATGTGTGATATATATAAATAATTATAAATATTTCATTAATAAAATTTCCATGAGTTGGCTCATTCCTCCCACATCTGGAGGAAGCTCTCTCCCTTCATTCATTGGAGAATCGATGTTCTGTTAATTTCAGATTTCAATGAGATTACAGATCCAAATTGATCAGATTACTACAAATGATAAAACGGTTTTGTGTTTTGGGTACTAGAGTATCTATAGTGGCTAGAGGAAGAGGCCATCTACCCTTTGTTACATCGAATTGTTGACGAATATTCGAGCGGAGCGTGCCTCTTTGTATATCGGGACTATAGAATAATATATCTTCTTTTTTCTACCTATTTTGAACACCAATGTGGTTCTGGTGGTCTGAGGGAGGGACCAATGGAAAATGGTTTTCTCTAGTAGGAAGTTGTAGTCAACAGAGGCTAGTGGCGTCGCCTGGCAGCTTCCGAAGGTAGCAATGACGGCATGGTGGTGTGGGTGGGGATGAAGGTGGAACTCATTGGATGGTGGTGGAGTGTGGTGTGGCATAGGGATGTGGGTCATGTGGTGTAATGGATATGGGGTGGCCATCGAGGTGGCTGGGCCATAGAGCAGTGGGTGGGACCAACCAGAGTGGGTCGGGACAAAGCGAGGTGGGTAGGACGGAGTGGGTCGGGTTAGTCCTTAGGTAATCATTTAAAACCCTATATTTATTAAACCATGTGTTCTTTTGACATGTAGTAAGAAACTGTGTGATCCTACATTCAGGACAGAAAATTTTATTCAATTTTAGGAATTTTGAATTATGGGATCATGGCTTAGTTGCACGAAATATATAAATATAAAAACAGAAATTTAATAATTATTATTGAGGATTTTTGTACCAGACGTAATTATGCTGATCGATAAACGCACTATAAACGGCATCACAACCTATAAATTAGATAGGATGATTCAAGATAGATTTTGGGTGATTTATATGAAATCAATGTGTAGGCCCTATGAAGCATAGTTTTGGTGTTTGCAGTGAAATGTAACTTTTCCACAAGCTGTCTGTTTTTGATGAATTGTTCGTTGATACTTTTTTTTCTGTGAGGATTGCAGTAGTGGGATATTTTTTATGGGTTTTGGGATCAAGGCATAGGACCCACCCATCATCATTCATGTAGGACGATGAGGTATTATGATTATTCACTGATTGTCCGATTTGGGTGATCGAATAGTCGATCAAGTGTGCTTTTCCACAAGGATCACAACATTTTGATCTTTTTGGTAGAACATGCCTATTTGAGGAGGCATGCCTGTAAATGTTAATTTTTTTCCATCAGACCAACGATGAGCATCATGCACTCATCAGCCTTTTGGAATCATGTGACATTTACTTTTTGAGTACACTAGCATGTATAGGGGTACATGAAAAAAGTTTAGTGCCGATATTAGGTATGGTACATGGAAAGGCATTGAGGTGGGTTCCATCATTGTGTGGGACCCACGTGCATTTTTTTCCATATTATGAGTCTTATACCTCTCATATCCCAATACTTTTGACTCATATTTGGGCATGCGAGTGGCATATCCAATGTGTTTTCCCATATAGAATGTGATGGTACAATCCGTTCTGACTTTCATGATGTGAAAAGATTTGATTCAGGCATGAATCTTATCCAAGATGACACTCAATGTTATCTATGATCTAGTAGGATTTTAAGATATTTATGTGATTACACTCTAGTTGGGATGGGAAGAACAATTCCTCAATGCTTTCTGAGAGGTACCATCCTGCTACGATGGCCCGTGTAATTCCACCATTCATTCCAAGTGGCATCCCCCTACCATCTAGGGCACGATTACTTGATTATAACATAGTGTAACCACCAAAAGGCCTCAGTTAT
Organism: Viscum album; assembly: GCA_963277665.1. NCBI lineage: Eukaryota > Viridiplantae > Streptophyta > Magnoliopsida > Santalales > Viscaceae > Viscum > Viscum album. The sequence goes on from OY728161.1 coordinate 1,299,358,926, forward strand.
TTAAAAAAACATTCTTATATACATTGATATTACGTTAAAATTGAAGTATATTCATCAATTCATATAATAATTCCATAAAGGGACTGTATTGGTATAATGTCTTTAGAAACTGGAAAATATAAACAACTAGTTTATAAAACATCTACATTATCTCCCACTTATTTCACCTTATCTAGACTCCTTTTTTACATATCTTACTTAATACCCTACTTCATGACTTAGGGAAAAGAAACATGTGATGGGTGATCTCAAATTCATGGTAAGGGTATACAAGGTAAATAAAAATCATATAACAATGATATGGCATAAGAACATAACATTTCGAAGTCTTATCCTGCATATGAAATATTTTTATATCATGTCATGGGATAAAAGATCATAAATATTATTTGAAATAATTCCAAAATTAAAAATATAATACATGAAAATCTGTGGGATACACACAAGAATATAAAATCAATTAATATTAGTCATGGTTATTTTCCAAGACCATCATTATGGACAAACTCCATTACTAAACCTAGATTACGTGCCATTCCAGCCAAGTATTACTTAACTCGGTTTACTTTTCACTCATGTCAGGTCTATCTCATTAGATATTAATCCTTATGAAAATAATTGGAGGGAGATATTGGTCCCACCCATCCCATCAGGAAATCATTTTTATGTGTGCCCCAAAAACACGAACCATTCATCATAGCATGACCCATAAAATAAAATGGGCTACCTAAGAATCATTCCATCATAACCTAATCCATATAAAATATATTCCATCATTAATGAACATGAAAGAGACACTTTTTAAGCACCAATTAGAATTATTCCTTCCCAATACGATACAAAATTTTTAAAGGATCGATATTCTGAAGGATCGTGTTTCCATTCTTTCCAAATATCAATACTCTCTTCTTAGAAGATATTAATAAAAACACCTTATCACCCACTTTAAACTCTAAGAACATTCCTCAGATTTCCATATAACTTTTTTTTCAACTCTGAGTTACTCCTATGTGTTGTTCAATAGATCTAAACATTTCTTCCATTTCATAAAAAATATAGTGTCCTAATATCTTTATTCCACCAACTTCATCCATGGAAATTGGATTTATTCCCTTATTTTGATAGAGGGAATTATAAATATCCATATGAATACTAGAGTGAAATTTTTATTGTATGAAAATTCCACCAATCATGGTTGTTGATCCAAACCACCTTTTAAAACAATAGAGATTTCTCTCAACATATCTTTCAGAGTTTTAATTGTTCTCTCAGACAAACCTTCTTTCTTAATATGATAAGTAGTGATAAAAGATTACTCAATATCAATAGTGTGTTAAAGACCTCACCATAACATCAAGGAAAACCTTGGATATCAATCAAATATAATATAAAGTTATACTCCATGGATAATTCAACATCATTTACTTATATATTGGATATCTGACCAAGAGTGAAATCATTTCTAATAGCAATTAAGTGTGCAGACATCATAGGCGATGAAATATAACCTGGATTACATTATTAATTTTTGATGTTTTTGGATTTTTAATTACAATGTCCCCAGTGATGTTTTCCCATTAACATTCTGGTATGGGTAATGTTTGTAACATCCCATTATACATCTCCCTCTCATCATTAACATGCTGACAAACCAAATATCGAGAGTCATATTCGGCTACATATATTTTCATTCCAACCCACAAAAAATAATAATTCTTTTCCCTATAAATCATTTTGATATTATGGTGAATATAAAATGAATAACTATGTGCCTCATCCAATAGATCATCCCTTAAGTATTTCATTGGAGGAGTACAAACCCAGTTCATAAAATTTATTATTTTATCACAATAAAGGTTGAATTTACGAACATTTCTTACTTTATTTTATAGATCTACATCATTCTTCTTCTCCCCTGTAATCTCCACATTAATATATGATTGAACATTCCTTTGAGAAATGTAAGATTTCCCCATTAATTTTTAATTTCATGATCCATACAATTCAAATCTATAAATATTTGACCTTTTGTGATCCACATCATGGATGAGCTAGCATGGTCTTATCGACACAAAGCATGTGCCACATCATTATCTATCCATGGGTGGAATTGAATTAAATGATCCTAATATTTAATAATATCCATTCATCTTCTTTTTCACATAAATCATCCTTTTGGATGAAAATATATTTTAAACATTTATGATTAGTATAAATATCACAACTATCAACAAAAATATAATTCCTCAATATAATTAATGAAAAGGTTACAGAAGATAACTCCAAACCATGATTTGGTTATTTTTTCTCACCAATTTTCATCTATCATGAGGCATAAGATATAAAAATATAATTTTTCATGGGAAAAAATCCCCGCCTCTTCTTTGATGAATCAGTGTAGATCACAAACCTTATTTTTATCTCTTTGAAGTGAGAAGAAGTGAACTGTTGAACCTTATTTTTTTCTCCAGGAAATTCACATCACATTCCTCCATCAAAACGAAATTCACTCCATTTAGATTCAATAAGGTGAGTGTATTAGATAATTGTGAAAAAACAATTCACAAAATGTCAATAATATTTTTCCAAACCAAGAATACATCAGATCTATGTTACCATATTTATTCTTAGACAACATTCAATAACTTCTATTTTTGACGGATCCATAGATTTCCCTTCTCTTGTGATTTTGGGACACACAAACTAAAATTTATGATGAAAAAATTCACACTTGACAAATTTTTAATTATACTTCTCCTTTGTCAGATTTTTTAGTACAATTCTTAAGTGTCCTTAATGTTCATCCTTACTCATCGAATATAGAAGTATATCGTCAATAAAGAGTGCCAAAAACAAATCAATATTGTCTCTAAAGTCTTTATTCATTAGATCCATGATGATAAAGTGGAAATTTGTAAGACCGAAAGAAAACATTACAAATTCATAGTGTCCTCACCTTGTACAGAATGTTTTATTTCATATATCCTCCTTTTGACCATTAATTGATGATATTTAGAACAAATAACAATCCATGAATATTATTAAGCACCACCTTGATCATTGAATAAGTCATCGATATGGGGAAGAATATATTTTTTCTTGATAGTGAACATGTTAAGTTCTTTATAATCAATGAAAAGTCTCATTTATTTATATTTATTATTAATAAATAAAACAGTATCTCCCAAATGTGATGCACTAGGTCACATTAATCATCTATCTAGATTCTCTTGGAGTTTCTTCTTCAATCCCATCAACATAATTGGGTCTATTCTAGAAGTTTTATTTTAAATATTCATATCACAATGTATGAGTTCTATGAAAAACACAACATCATGATTTGGTGGAAGAACATGAAATTCCTCTATAAAGATATCATCAAACTCCAATAGATTGGGTTCTATCTTACCCATGAGTTTATCCTCATCCTTTTTAGATATATACATTAAATTTATATGAATCATGACCCATTATATGGAAGAAATTTTTACTGGAAGGTAATATTCATCCTTTCAATGATATATGATAATAGATTCATCTAGAATATAAAACATGACTTCCCTTTCTTGGTAATTGATATGATATCCATATAGTGAAAGCCAATACATGCAAAGAATCACATAAAATTTCACTATATAAATGGTAAAAATATTTTAAAGATGTAAATTCCCACCAAATTCAACTAAAATTGCATTATAAACATTTGATATGACCAATTTTTCATTAGGAGTTGTTATAGATAACTGAACATATAATTTTTGAGGTAATACGATGATACCGATAGAAAATTCATCAAAAATAACATATTGGTTGGATCCAAAATAAAATAAAACATTTTATCATTTAATGTGGATGGTATGTATACCTTTCAAAACATCATTATCGTTGTCTACATCACTGATAGTGATTGCATGTGAATTTAATTTTTAATTGGACTCAAGAGTTTTTTGGCATCGATTACCATCAATAAACCAAGTATTATGGAATTGATTGGAATAAGTACACATTTCCTTTCACTTGTATAATTGAAGTGTTGGATGTGAATTCTATGTAGCCTTTTATCAGTTTATATATTTAAACATTATTTTCCTATTACATTGGCATTCTACTGCCCGATGACAATATTTTCAAATCTTAAAACATTTAATTGTCCCATTAAAAAAACCCATCCATGTTTCTTTCTTAACATTGAGAATAAGGGATAACTCATGTTACTTTCAATTAGGTCTTTAGATTTTCCATTTAATTTTATTTTTCTCTTATGATGAGATCCATATGATAGATTGGTTACTCTTATCCCCATATGATCCTTGATTGCACATAAATAGACTTCCATGTAGCTATTAATATAATTTATGGATATTTCCCTTCCAAGATTTGTCATTAAGACAATAACTAAAAGGTCAATTTTACTCTATATATAGATAATAATTATAAAAAGTGTACCTTGTAATCTTTTAAAATATTCATCATAGCTATCAAAGGATTCACAATCGATTTGTTTATGTTCAAGGAACTTTTAATCTATCTTTCATCGACGAATACTAGGAAAGTAATTATTAAAAAATATGTTATTGAACTCCTCCCATTCCATAGACTCAATTTTATATCATATCCACATATATTTGATAATATTCTTCCATTTATTAGATTCACCTTCCAAAATATAGACCATTAATATGAAAATATTGTGTTCAGAACATTGTAGAACTGAAAATATTATTTCTATTATACTGATCCATTGTTCCGACACTTATAGATCAGAAGACCCGTTGAATGAATGTGGACACAACCTCATGAAGGAATCATTAGAATATTGATCTCTCCTTTTCACATTTGGAATTTTTTCAATATGGATAGATTGAGAATGTTGTGTTATAATGAATACAATATTTCCCATTCTCTCTAAAATAAAATTTTGCTAATCAGGTGGGTAATCATTGCATTTCCCATCACATTCAACATTAAAACAGTTTCTTTAGGATCCAAGAATTAACTGAAACCAAGAATCATAATGTTAAGAACACTAATTATTATAGGAAAACCACATAATAATGAATACAATTTCAATTTAAAACAATTTAGTGTTTATCCTTGGTTATTCTTTGTCATTTCTAAAACTCTAGGATTTATAACTTATACATGGACATATCCTTATGATTCTTATTATGGTTTTCTCATTCTACATTCCAAATTTTAACTATACATTTTCACTGCTACAAACTATAAAGAACCATACATTACATATATTGATATTATATCAAAATCTAGGTATAATAATTTTAGCATATAACAATGCCATGAACGAACCGTATAGTTATAGTGTCTTTTGAAACGTGGAAACATAAACAACTGTTTTATAAAACATTTACTTTTCCTCCAATTTATTTATTAATAAATATTCCCCTTTTCGCCTATCTTACATAATACCCTTATTCATGACCTGGGGAAGAAAAACATTTGAAATGGTGATCTGAATTTCTCAATATATGCAAACAAGTAAAATATCAATCATATCAAAATCATAAGATATAATAACATAACATGTTAATGTCTTATCCAGTATATAAATGATCATGATATCATGCCATTTGATAATAATTCACCAGGCTTTATGGATATAATATCAAAATTAATGACATATGACATGAAGTTATGTGGAATACACATAAGCTTGGAAAATCATTTCATATTAATCACGGAACATTACCAATACCATCATAGACAACAAATTATATTATTAAACTGGGTTTAAATGTCATTGGAGCCCTGTATTACTGAATCAAGTTTCCTTGTCATTGTAGTCTTGTCTATATCATTAGATATTAACCTTTACCCAATGAATTTGATGGAGATATAGGTCCCACACAGGTCATAATTAAATCATTCTTATATGTGCCACAAAAACACAAACCATTCATAATAACATAACCCATGAATTAAAATTGGTTTCTTAAATATCATTCCATCATAATGGTATCCATATAATATATAAATACACCATTGACACAATAAAGTCATAGTAATAATTGGGATAGAATAATCAACCAATTTACATAGTGGCATATTATATGGAAAATGATTTTGATAAAATACATGAAATTGATTCTTGTGGAAAATATCCATTCTTCTTAAAAAATTTATTATTTTCTCAAAATTACATGACATTTTAAATGAAATAGATTTATTTGATAATAAACATGTAATCATGTAAAAATTACTCATGGAAATAAGGCATTATATAGACGTAATAATATGACCATTCCATATATGTTTAAAAACATTCTATATGTACTTTTTCTAGAGAAATTAAAAACTACCTCGTACGGTAAACGAAATTAATATTCCATCCAATCCATTTAGTAAAATTAAAAAATTGGTGAAAATGAATCGAAAAATACATATAATAATATTAAACATTTAATGAATTAATTTTTAGAAAACATGCATAAGGATAATAAATATACCCCCAATAAATACTTCTCTATAAACTATCTCAAATAAGAATACGATTGATAATTTATTCCTCAAATGAGTTCTGATATCCTTCGTATACATCTGAACCTCTTGTATAATGATTTAAATAGGGTTATTAAATTATTCCAGAATCATAAAAATATTTATTATATCATATACAATATTATTATTATATGTTTGTTAATAACATTTTATTTCCACTCATTATTTTGATATTAACTACTTTATATTCTTATGCTTTTTTTATTGTATAAGTTCATGTTAAAATTATTTGGTTATAGTTATATAATTTAGATATTGATATTAGTAGAATATTTATTATATTAATTCATTTAATTCAAGTATATAATCATGGTTTAATGAAGATAATGTTGAATGAATCACATCGCATTGTGGGGACAGTAGGTCGTTTGTACACATGAGTAATAAATTACTGGTAAAATGGTATGGAATTGGATCTAATATTAATTATAAAGAATAATTATATTTTATATTAATTATTTACTTCCATATTACTAATAATTATACCCATCCAAATAAATTATTGTTGTATAGAAAATTTCACCACGATGTGGAGACGGTAAGTCGTACATACGCTCGAATAGTGAATTTATTATTCATATGATAGATAAAAGGATGTATAAGGTTGTACCACAAGTATACTTTAATTTCAGAATTTATAAGACACTGTATTTAATACTTTATTATGTAATCAATAGAAGAATAGGATGTTTAAGATGAAATCATGTTTGAAAGAGATGATATAACAAATTCCTATTTTTTTCATTGTCTACTTTTAATTTTCACAAAAGGCTTCTGTAGAATTGTTTTATACCCAATTTAAGGCATCTGTGATAAATTGTTGAATTTTGGAAGGGGAAATGGGAAGGGTTTTGTGATGAATAAGTGATTTAGTGGTGTAATTAAATGATAAGGAGAGGATCCCTTTTAAAAGAGAGGGGAGGGTCACCTTTGAAAAAACCAAGACTATTAAAATAATTTAAATTAATTTTTATGTAAAAATGGATCCAATGCTGCTAATATAAAATATATGAAGAGTATATATAAGAATAACCTCATAAAATATATGTTACACATAATTTTCTTTTATTTTAAGCCTTAAAAATTTGATTTATGCTTATTTAATCATTTTAATATAAATTTTGGTGATAAAATTATAATTATTTAATGTAGATAAATATTTTCTTATATGGTGTTAATTTACAATAAATGGATAATTAATGAAACTTTAGACTGTATATTTTTCAATTTTGTAATTTTTAAATATATTTATTATATTTAAATAATTTAATAAAATATTATTGTTATAAAATATTTATATAATTATTTATTACTCTATTCATTTCAATGATATTAAATAAAATCCAAAAAGATTATAACTATGATCCAAAAAAATATAATATATTGAAAAAGTTTCATAATAACACATAAAAATAATGAATAACTTTAATTAATTGGAATTAATTTTCTTTTAATATTTTTAAAATCATTTATTTGATATTTCAATTAATAAAATAGTTTCCATGGTATAATTGTGTCATCCATGATGATAATTATTTAACATCTATAAATTATAAATAAATTCATATGATATTTAAATTATATTATAGTTACATATACCACCTATAGTCTATTTAATATCATTATTATCCTAATATTATAATTAAAATACTGACATTAAAAGAGACTATGATATTTTGTCACAATAATTGATTTCATTAATATTAATGTATTATTTATGGTAAATTGGAAATTATGTGATTCCATTTTTAAAATAATAGGATAATGTTTTAATTTTGTCATTTTATTGGATTTTTATGGTGTTAAGGTAATTTTAAAATATTAATTTTACCTTTAATTACCTGATTTACCTTTAACCAAGGCAACAGAAAAATTATTAAAGTTATTATTCATAATGTTTGAAAAATAAAGTAACATTTTAAAATAATATAGAATGAATGATTTCAAATATGGAATCAAATTATAAATTTTAGAAGACATAATTATATGTAATTAAATTAAAATTAATCTCGTTGTTGGATAACGAGAACGAGTGTTAAAATTTAAAATGTTGTAAAAGATTTGATTTCTTTTATATCTAGATTAAATGTAAAATTAATTGTAATGAAATAAATTATAGTTAATGATAAAAATATGTTATACATATATATTAAAACCAATAAATATTATAATTTAACCATATAAATTTTTTTGATGGAAATAGTTGTTTCACATAAAATTTTGTTTATTTTTACTTTTCATCAACACATGAATGTTATCAAAAAAATATCAAAAATTAATCTAAATTAATTTATTTATATTTATCCTCAAAATAATATGTCTATGATGTCACATAAACATTATTAATGTTTCCACATTTAAATTTAAATGGTGTTCTCCATTCAAAGGTGTAGTATTACAATTTAAAAAATTGGTTTTTATACATCAAATAGGGTTTATTCATACCCAATGATTAGAATATCCATTGAATGAATATCAAAATTGTTTTAATAATTATAATATATATATATATATCATTTAATTGAACACAAAATATAACTCATTATGAATTACCAATTACTAATTTGTTTATATTTATTATAAATAAGTTATAGACAATGAATTCACAATGCATTTACCTATGTTAGTCAACCTTATTTCTGCTATCCTAACAACAAGGATATAATGGTATTATTATAATAAGGGTGTATCATGGGTCATTTAAACTCATGATTGTGTGAAAATAAAGCTACTAAATAATTATTATTATTTAATAAAAAATATTTCATCAAAATACCCCGGTGTTACAGCTACGGGTCCTCTATTGTAACATCTAAATGTAATCCCTTACTGGGTAACGATTGATTCCTTCAGTACTAGAGTGAAATGCACATGATTAACTAGGTTTTGGGTTCTTTATAGCTAATTGACGGGTAGCACCCTCTAGCGTATTACCAATCAGTGGGGCTGAGTTATGGGTCTCCATCAAATCCTGGGTGTTGATCCCCTCGATGCACTGGGGCGCAGATCCCAGATTACTATAGTGGACCGCCCCCCAACGCACTAGGGAGAGGGTCCCTGACGGATACAACTGTAGTGTAATCGACTTGATGTACTAGGGATCATGATATCAACTTTGTGTTTTTACCATTCGGTTTTACAGATTAGTGACAAGATGTTCTTTTATGTAGCTTTGGACTGATAAATAAGAGGGTCACTTTCCTCCTTCGAGATGTGTCCCTGTAATGCGACCTAAAACCATGTGGGTGAAATAGAGAGACCAATATTGGATAGAATCATGGTTTGGTGATGGGGTAGTTTTGATTTCTGTGTTCTGGGAAGACATAAGGGATGTCGGTCATCATTGGTTGTTACTTCTGGAACATTAGGTGACTCTTTTCATAGGCTAAGCTATTAGATTGATATCCCCTTACTCTCTCATTTGAGGTTATTTGGATGAGTGTATATATATATATATATATATATCGTATTTCAGTATCCACTCCCTTGGAATTGTATTCTCTTCTTCCATAAGTGGAAAAGACGCATTGGGCATGCCATGTGTTTTTAGTGTCTTGATTTTTGTGATTGGGAAAGTCTACACACCTGCTACAGGTATAGAAGACCGTTTCAAATACTTTTTTTTCTGGATGATTTTTCCTTAACACTCTTTTTGGGATGGCAAATACTCTTATATTGAACATTGATCTATCTACTACATTCCTCTTCAGTTGTTTCTCATAATGCACCCCCTCAATTTTTCATGGAGTCCTACTATGTATCTTTATACTCACCCACTTTGGGCTTCACCCATACATATTGTGACATATAGAGATGATGGACTGGTTAATCTTGGATGTAGAGGGTAATAGGGATATAGGCTTTATTGACTGCATAGGGCAGTCATAACATGTGATCTATGAGCTGAGCTCTCTCAACAATTTTACTTTTCTAGTTGGCTATGTATTTTTAACCTTTTTCTATTCAGTTTGCTTTACATCACCTGTACTTGTATTGTTTAGAGGTCAATTCATCTTTGTGGTTTATATATAGTAGTTTTTATCTTTTTTTTTCTTTTACTCTATGATTTTTAATTGGGTTGGATTTATGTGTGTGTACATGTACATAGGCAATGGACATCCTGAGTTTGTTGTGCCTTAGGTTCTTGTCACCACCCCTGGACTATGTATGTGGGCTTGATGTAGTTGTGGCTCGAGCACTTAAATGTGTCGGGTCATGAGATGACTAGTTTTATAATGGTGTTTCAAAAAATTAATTTAGAGTATATTTTATTTTATATTACTATTTGGTATTTGTATGGTGTTGAATAGTGAAATTTTATCACTTGTGATGACCATCAAAATGTGAGTAATGAGAACATTTATAGTATAAAATCTATTATTCCGTGTTTCTTTGATTTATGTTCATTGATTTTTTTGTATGATTTTGGTTGTTTATTTTAGTATGATGTTTTTATTTAATATTATTATTGTGGTTTTGGATCTTGACATATATTAGAATGTGGCTGATGTATATGAACATTTATTGGTATGTAAAACTCACAGGTAATTTTTATGATTTTGTGTGATTGATTTTACTCTTGGATGGGTTTTCATTTGATTAAAATTTCAACAAGAACTTATATAATTTTATTCAATAAAACTTCTTGGTAAAAAATTGACATAGTTTAATAAATATTTTATATATATCGTAGATTATAAGGAACAACTCATGGGATATTTTTCAAATTATAAAAATAACATCCTTTAACTAAAACAATTCAGTAGTTTCCTAGATTTGGGATTAACAGTTCCCCAGGTGCATCATCTTGTATTCCAGAGGCATCTGACTAGAGATTAGAAGATATAGTGAAATAGTTCATTGAAAATACTCTCATACTAGATTAAAAGAAAAACAAAAACCCAAAAAATATCACAAACATGTTGTCACACTACCCAAAAATATTATTTATAATATAATATAACATTGTCTAGGTTAATTGTACCCATATAAATATGGGGCATGATAGTTGTTCTCCAATTAAATCTGACTATCTCATTAGTTAGTGGTAGTCAGGTTTGATCCCATATAGAAAAATGATAATAAATTTCAAACACTATTTGAATTGCTTCATACAATTATCCAGATGAAATGTATGAAAATGGGGAGGGGGGTATGACTGAAAATATTGAAAAAATTGAATTGAACCAATTAAAGGGAAAAAACAATAATAAATCAATTATTTAGGGATTTAAACTTGAATATGTGTTTTTGGAGAAAATATAATTGTAGGCATTAAATTCCTTAATGATAATTTCTTACTATGGGAATTAAATTAAATTGTTGTTTCTAGGTATGATAACCATCAAATACACATTTCAAATCTAAACACCTTTTACTTGTGATTGATTCCATAAAACACATTATAATCTCATTACCTCTAAAATAGTGTCAATCAGCTCACCCAATGTACATGAGTTCACTGGCTATAACTCTATTAGTTTTTTCTGCTGGTGTTGTTATTTTTCTAGTACAACACCTATAGTGAATATGGAATTAATTCACTAATGGAATTATAAAATATATATATCAATAAAATAGAATCACCGAAATTGTTATTACTTCTCTCCTATAATATTAATTATAACCCCAATACCTAAGAATCAGCCTCTTATAACCACGTTCACAGTGTAGGGGTTGAGAAGAAATTGAAGGACATTCATGGATACGATAGGAGAATGGAAAATGAATAATTTCACTAATACATGTGTTAAATAGAATAAAAAAAAAATTGGATTCAGGGAGGACTGAAAGATATAACATAAAATAGTACCCTATGGATTTCCAACACTACATTCAGATTCCCACATATCTGTTTTTAGAAAAATATATTACACAATGTGTACTCAGAACTACACACCATATTTCTTGGGTGAATCTTCTATTTCTGTATTTTATCCTTCGATAGGTGGACTTCCATGTTACATGTTGAATATTAAGTTTCATTGATCAGCATGTGTAAGTATAAGACATGTAATACCCTCATACATGGTGAGTAGGATCTATATTATCAACCAAATACTTCTGGATTGATATAAATTATTTATAAATGGGTTTTACACGGTCTATTGGTCTTTCTCGACTACATGGGCATGCACTTGATATGGCTGAGCTGTGTGCCTGGGCATGGTGAACATCATGTGATTTTAAATTACACACCATTTATATTAGAATTTATTTTTCTAATAATCCCTGATTTTTGACAATGAATAAAAACACCTGAAAAATATATGCAAACACTAAAATAAGTCATTTCATTCCTAAAAGAACTTGTATCTTATGAAATAATGTTTCTATAAAGAACTAAATGTATGAATATTTAAGAAAACATTGGGAACATAAAACACCTTAATACTTATTCAATTGCATTCCCTCAATTAAAAATATCAACATTTAATTAAAATAAATCCATACTCTAAAAATAAAATCATTCAATTTATTAAACATAAATATTATAGACATATAATTATTTTTTGAAATTATCACACATATTTTTATTTCAACAGTATTCTAGTAATTCCTCATCTATATTGTAGTTAGTTACATAAATACTATTTTAGAATAATTTTTCATCTTTTCATAAATATAAATTAAACTTTTTGATTTAACTCACGACAAATTAAAAAAAACACCACTCAAGGTCATTTGGCCTAAATTTTTCTCTATGTAAAAAATATACACTCTATCCACACGCTTTCAATTATTTTTATTATACACATAGAAATTAGATCACAAAAATCAAGAGTTATTTTAACAAGGGTCAGATGCTTCTGAGGCTAAGTGTAAGTAGGTAATGATGTGATAAATAACTTCAGTGGCTTGAGGAATTGAGGATAATTATTAAATAATAAAAAATGACTTTCGTTAACAAATATTAATTTAAAATAATCCCTATAAATATATCATCAATGGTAAATATTATCATTATCCTACCTTAGAAACATAGGTTCCTAAATAATAAATTATTTAATAAATGAAATTAAATCTTATTTTCATTTTAATCATTGTTTTATATTTTTTTATAAAATAGTAACCATTTATGAAAAAAGGGATACTATTTTTTCATCATTTATTCCAAAATAAAAAAGATAAACTCACACAAATTTTTCATCATTTCTCACAAAAATATGACATGAATCTTTGATCTCCATCATTAATGCTCAATGGAATAATAATGAAATATTATCACTGAATTAGGGTGGGAAGGATAAATAGGCTGGTATTGTGGCTTCTTATCAATCCAAACCATTCCTTCAATTGGTTTCAAATAGATAAGATTTATGGTTGATATCAATGTTAATGGTGATAAAAATATCAATGAAATTATCAAATATTCATTATTTTATAAACAAATTCCATATTTTAAGACAAAAAATTTCATGTTATAGAAGTCATTTATATCTAAAGAATCTATCAAGGAATAGAGCGTATGGAAGAATTCAGAAAGGGATCAGAATACTAACTGAGAATTTGGATAATAATGTGTCAATCAGGTCATGACATAAATATAATTGATTGTTATAATAAATTCTTATGGATAAGAATTTAAATAAAAAATCAGTAAATATATTAAAAAAATAAAATTATAATAAAAATGTTTCTTTTAAATTTACAATATTATTTTTTATTACATATAATTATTTTTTAAAATGAACATTTTAAAATATTTAATCTATTTAATCGGGAATCTATGATTAGTTTAAAGGAAATAGTATAGTGATGTGGATCTCCCCCATAGTTAATATCTCACGAGGTCCTCCAATGGAAACAATGAAGAAGAGAATTGGATGTGGTGAAACACAATAAGGACATGATGATAGAGATCAGTAGAATAAGTAAACCGAAAAATGAGTGAACTTAAATTTCAAAATTATATACCCCTTTTCAATAACATGAAAAATATGTAATATTGTTGAAATGGGTCACCCATGATGTTCTATAGGACTCGTGATGAATGATGAAATGGGAAAATTATTTTTCATGCCGACCAACCATAACATCAATTGAATTACACAAAAGATATATATCAATAGGTAATGAAAAATTTTCTTTAAATATAGAAACAATGTGGACTCTAAGAAGGAACCATCCATGAAAGGGTGAGCCTGTGCAGATGGGGAAGTCATAGTGGAAGATGTAGGTTCCACAACCATTCTCTAATGTGAGGGCTTGGTAAAAAGATATATAGCCTTGGTAGCGGTGGTGTCGAGACCAATAGTAGAAAATAGAACTAAATCAGTGGGTAGTTATTTGAACTGTCCCTATGGTGATGGGGGACATGGATTCAATCCAGGAGCATGAAATGGATATAAGCAGAGGCATATGTGATGATAAATGAATCCCAACACATCCTCAATATAGTTGATGAATGAACTAATTGAAACACTAGTTGAGGGTGTGTGATGAGGAGGGGTTATGGATGTGTCCTTGTAGGAATGGTGGAATAGGACGGATGAGAGGAATAAGTGTGGGAGGTTGAGTATGATTTTATAATGGTGGAGGTGGTATCAGAGCATCAACACACTTTGAGGAATGTATTGAATCTCCCACCATAGTTTGTGTTTGGGTATCATACTTGAGCACAACGACATCCCAAACCTATCAACCATTATCATGTGAATGTGTATGAAAATTTCCATCCAACATGTAAAACAAAACAAATCATGAGAAATAGATGACTCAATATCCACCAAATGGTGTTCTAGCTGGTGGATTTACAAAATGTTGTTTAGGTTTCTCTCATTACATGTGAAAATGTAATGAAAATATGAAGTAGAAAATAAATATAGGATATCATAATAGTTCTAGAAGATATAGGTATGGATCATCATATATCATCAATACATGGAATCAATGTCCTCTAGGAAAGGAAAAATACTTGAACTAAAATAGATGTAAATGATGTGAAGGGTAGGGAGAAATATGTGGGTTCTCTTCTGTGAGGTGTGTTTGTACTAGACATCAGGTCTAGAAAGATACCACCATATTGGTAGTACATCTATGTTATTAGGTTGGGTGATGATTATAAAATTGGTGTGGTGGTTTGATGGTTGTATAAGAAAATCCCTCAGTAAAATCATGCCATGATGATAAAATGAGACACCCTACATGTTAGAATTTGACCAGTATTGCGATGTTTGGGAGCATGTCTAGGTTTTTGGGCCTATTGAAATTTAATATGCTAGAATGTTACAAAAATAAATCTTGGAATGTAAAAGTTATGAAATGGAGAGTTTTTATTATATGTTTGTGACCAAGGAGCTCGTTGATCTCATTATAGACACTCTAGCACTCTAGAACATCGATGTCAAGGAAGCAGTTGCTCAACTAAATTGAACATCCCAAATATAACGATAGACAAATTTCTATAAGATTTTTCTCATAAGAAATCAATGATGGGTGCCATTGAGGATGATCTATTGTTGGCGACAACTATAGTGGAGTAAACAAAATTGGTGTAGAAGGTCTTAAATAGATGGTGACACGTTAAGGTCCATATCTACTCTCATCGATGGATTAGAAATAGTGGATGATGGAAAATAATTTCAGATGGAACTTGATAGTGAAGTTATAGTGGATGGATATACGATATTGTATGCCTTATCATATATTGATGGTATCACGGTGGACACCAGACATGAGTATAATGTCGATGTTGTCATAGCTGGTGGAAGAGTTGGAAATATTAATAAGACTGGTGGCTAGTGAGTTGGATTATCATCTGTGGTAGGCTTGTATTTTGATCTATATCCTACGTAGTGTGGGTTTCTCCTCATAATTTTCAGGCAATGGATGATTCCTACTTGTGTAGTCCTTGTCTTCAATTGTATAAAAAGAAATAAAAATTGAAAACAAATTAAGGAAACAAAAGGAATAAAAACATTGTTGAATCATAAAAAAATTGTAAACAGAATGTATTATGCTCGGGTTATGAATCTATGTTCTCTAGATAAACACAATAATGTGTGTTGGTTCTATCCAAATCAATATAATCATTATGGGAAAGTGGACCATTCCATGTGTGTGTGCAATGGTATCGTGCCATGTGTGAGTCCAAACATGTACTCTACTAAACTGGTGAAAAAATTATCATATCATATAATGTACCCAACATACAATCCTAATGCGAGAACATGGAATATGGGTTTTGTGGTTGTACTAGAAAGTCTAGACCATTAGGAATAATATACATAATGTGTTTCAAACATAAATATCATGTTCTAGACACAATTTGAATGCCTGTGTAGTGTTCCAGACATTGGAGCTTATAATTTCGGTAGAGGCATCGATATAATTAGTGTTCCAAACACAAAAACCATGTATTTTCATATTTTGAATAGCCAAAATATGGCAGTGTACCTGATTCACATAGAATTTGTTTTTCATGTGTACTCATGTGCTATGGGTTTTGGCTGAACACTTTAACCAATCATAAAATTGTCTATAATACACTATTATATTATAAATTATGGTATGATAAAGAAATACATATATTTAGGATCATAATATAGAATAAATTGTACCATAAAATTATATGAAATGATTGTTTTTAATAGGGAGAGTGGTGTATGATAGATTTAAAAACATAGAGAGGGGTGGGGTGAGTAAAGTATGGTGGAATCCAAAATAATGAGAGGGGGTGTGGGATAATCATGGGGAGTATCAGAGTTAGTGTTCCCAACTTTTATATCTAATCCACATGGTTTGAATGTGGATTATATTCCATGTAGATGTTTTTTAAATATTTAATATACTATCATAATGATAAAATATATATTTATTATTATTTACAATAATAAATAATCATATATATATATATATTAAAATAAATATATACAATTAATTTACCATAATAATGCTTTTCTTTCTGAAATATTTAGAAAAGGAGTGGTACAACATTCATTCCTATGCTTGGGGTGAGATTTGAACTGATGACTAGGCTGTTAGAAGTGTGTAACCTCAATCACTAGAGTTATGGTTGTTTTACCTTAACAACTTATTATCTTTTAATATTTTAGTTATATTTGTAGCACTACATAGTGAATGGAAAAATTCATCGTGCGTGGTTTTAATTAGATATATATTTGGAAGATGTGAGGATACTTTATGAGTTTGAACCCATGTCTCTAAAACCTTTGGATTCAATTTTGCAAATAAACCAACATATCCCTAGGGTTATATCTTCTTTCTGAAAAAAATTAATTTCAATGAATACATGACATGTTAATTTTTACAAAATAGATTATGACTATTTTTAATTGAATTAAAAATGATGGAATTGAATATTCCTGAAGGACTCGAACCCATGTCATTTTAACCCATGGGTTACGATAATGATAGCCAGTTCTACAACTCAATCAGTTTTCATTAATATTGTAATGGTTTTGTCTACTATTGAAATCATTTCAAATAATATTTAATAAAAATTATAGGAAAAGGAATGAATCATGTTTCCAAGGATCATGTAGAGAGATTCAAACCAGTGACAAATCAGATACACTCTGATGACATTTTAATCGACACATACTTGATCCCAATTTATTTACCTAAAAACTATTGAATTGTAAAAATATTTATTATAATATAAAATAAAGAGAAAGGAAAATTCTATGTATGAGGACACACACATGAAATTTTACTTCAATTTATAAAAATTTAAATAGTAGATTAATCAATGGGGTACTTCACGACCTATGATAAAGAATTGCATATTGTTTTTATATTAATAATATGAAGGAAATAAAGTGAAGAGTGGATCAGTTTACTCCCAACAATAACATTTATTTTAGACCTTTTTCTTGACTAGACTAATAGTGGTTAGCTATAATATGATGTTGGATATCACTTATTTTATGTGAACCACCAAAAATTTCTAATGTCCTCATCTTGTAGCTAGGTTTCTTGACCATTAGGTGTTCTGGGTATTGGTGTATAGTATCCTTGCTCCATGTCATGTAGATTCGAAGGGTGGACATTTTCTGTGATCTGATCATGAACATATTATATCTTCTTATGTTCCTACATTGATAAACTAAAAACTGGTAAATAATCTTTGTCATCCTCTATTGAAAGAATGTAATCAATTGAGGGTTGAAAAATTATTTTTTCATCAAATTTAGTATTAAAATTATTTGATATGTCCCCATATTCATAATTTTAGTTTTGAAAATCATGATTGGAAATTTCATGTCTGAAAAATTGGGGCCCACATAATGTAATTCTTTCATAGTTAAAATAGAATTATAAAACCTAGAATTATATTGCCCAAGATAATCCAGACTAGATAATATCATTAAAATATTTCTACCAAATTTCCATGTCATCCCACCATTTTTTTCATCACATATGCATGTGGTAAACTCTTCTATCATTGATTCTCATTTTTTGGTATTAACCAAAGATGGTTCCGGAAGAGATTAATAAATGGGTTGGGTGATAGATAAACATGGTTAGTTCTTATATTGAAATTTATCATCCTGGTGTGTATAATACTCTTCTAGATAATAGTACAGTATCACCGGATCATTCAGAAAGAAAAAAAAATCTCTAATAGATGTGTACAAAACTATAGTTGAATAGAAATCCATAAGGATTGGAGTTAAAGGATTTTAATAAAATAATGAATAAATAAAGAAAAATGACTTGGTAAACCAACCAAACTCTGGATAACATTAGTATATTCTATCTAATAGGAAATTAATGAATAATTTGAATACACTCATCATGCAGTGTGACAAAATAATTGTTTACCATTTTAACACAACAAACTAGGAAGCTAGTGAAAATTAGGGTTGATCAAATAGGTCATGTAGAGATGAAATTTCAAGTATAGGTTCCGGTGTTTTAGTTCATAATAAATAAAAATGAATGATTACGAGTATGCAAAAAGAGTGAAACAATTTTTAAAATATCAATTGAAACAAAAGAAGGGAAAAACAACCATAAAACATCAGTGTTGGGGTTTCAACTCAATTAGGGTTAATTGAAAACACTAATTGTTATTGTTGAAATCATTGATGAAAATTGATTATCATAGAGATTCAACTAAATTTCTCTTTTTTGTAATGATAACTATCTATTTCTAATTTAAATGGTTATCCCCTTGGTGTGATGATTGATTACATAAAACATATTTTATGTTCACTTCCTCAAAAATAGTAGAAATTGGATAAACCTGTGGTAATGTCTTCTCCCAATGAAACTACATTAGTTTTTATTATTTGAGAGTTTTTTGGACCGATACGACACCGATATAAAATATTGAATTAATTAATAAAATAAATAATAATGAAAAGATCATAATAAAAAAAACACACTTGAATTGCTATTAAAAAAGTTCCATAATAATTAATACAACCAAAAAACATGATAATAATCTAATTATGATCATGTCCATAGTACGCGGGATGTAAAAAACTCAACCCCTATAAAATATATAGTTGTAATAAATGGAAAAAGAGAAATTACACTAAAACAAATGTAAAATAGAAAAATATATCAAATTACAATTCATGGGAGATTTAATTGAAGAGTAGAAGCTCCTCCCCCAAGAATATCAATCCAACATTTTGGAGGCCATCCACTCCATTTATAGAAACATATTTTACATTGTGTGTACTCAAATGTAAATTTCCATTTTGGGTCAACTATCTATTTCATTGTTTCCACCCCCCATTATGAGGCCTACCATTCTGCCACCTGAATTTGAAGAGTCAGTGGTCTGCTTATAAAAGTACACTGCATGTAGAGCCACAAATATTTGTCCATATTATCTCAATATGACACCAACCACATATATAAAAGTGTACATTGTCTTCGAATGAGGAATACACATCATGTAGGTCATTATCATCTTCAAGGTAATACACTCTAGCCCCATGATCTATGTTCTTAGGCATGGTATATATTGTTTGAATATAATGTGCATGTGATGTATGTAATCATTTTTTTCTAAACATCCTTAATTTTTGAATAATATTGTAAACTATTGAACAATGACCATGATCACTAAAAAATTCATTTGATCCATAAAAAATGTGCATACATTGAAATGTTTTTATACTCAATAAAGTGAATGAAAATATAAGAAAAAATAAAGGAAATCATAGCCATATAGTCATAAATCAGAACCGACCACCCACTGAGCTATCACATAAAATAATGACCAAATTAAAAAAAATTACATGAAGGCTCTACTACCCTACTCGAACCATATATCATCCAAATATTTAAATAGTGTCCTAGTTCTCTAGGTCAATCATCCAATACAATCATCTACCGTAATAATTACTTGTGATTATGAGGTCTTCCTTGGTACTAATATGGTATGGACACATCAAAAGTGTGTGAGAAAAACTCAATAGGATTCAACCAATGTAATACATAATGTGATCATTGAAATTAACATATTCACATATGATATTCATAGAATAATAATTATTATAAATGTTATAATAAAAAATAATAATTGATCCTTTAATTCTAAGGTGATATTCAATTTTTACAATTCAAACATAAACTAGTTCTATATGACTCTGAACATAGTGAAAACACATTTTGGGAGATTCTATCCTAAAATGGAAACTCAAATATATATATATATATTTATAATCATTAACATGTAAGTTTCCATTATCAAACCATCTAATATATATTACATTTGTGTGGGAAAGGTCTGTCTCAGATGTCATCACACATTATAATGAGGGGAAAAGTTTACACCATATCATCATATTATAAAATAAATTAGGAGAAATGATTCCCCCCAAATAATAACTCGTTTAACATCATGGGGGGGACCCCAAATATGGAATCACATTTAGAGAAGGGGTAATGGAACGCCATTCCTATATCTCATATAACAAAAGGGGGAGTATCACCTATCATTGGGATCACATATCAGTTAATAGAGAAATATTTCCCCACTTAGGAATCACAAATCACATAATTGGTTGTGGGGATGGAGTGCCAACATGGAATGAAAAATCACATAATAGAGAAGAGATACCCTCCCAAGAATCACATATACAATTATTGGAATAATGTCTCACCTTTAATATCTTATATCATTATCTTGTTAATGTTTGTTGAACCTTATATCTCATTTATCATATCACTTTAATTAGAATGATGACCCACAATATAATCATGATTGTCCATGCACGGGTTCCTAGAAGATTGAACCCACCACAAATAACATTTGATGGAATCCCAAGAAGACACCCCAAATTCTTCAATAAATTTGTTCTAGGTTTTCACTATTTTATTCTCTCTTCACTAGCCCACTATAGGGTTGTATAATAAATGGATAACCCACTATGGTCCTCAACATCATATCTAACATCACAAACCATACCTAGTCTCCTCTACCTCATAAAAAACTATTGGGTCAAAGACTATTCATAAATGTAAAAAATATCCCTCACCATTTCCGTGAAGAAATTATAGTCACATTGGAATCAGTTTTATTACTATATCTTCATCAAAAAAGATATATTATATAAATTTTTACTCCAATCCACTGTTAGGGTAGTCTAGTAAGTCACACCCTAACTTCCTCAATATTTCCTAAAGTATAACCACCCATGAACTCACATACCAATGGGGGATGAATACTCAACACCTCATATCTATTAAAACATCCAGAATGGTTATATGGAATGTAACATCCAAACCCTGGTTACCATCGAACCGGTGGCCAGACTGGTAGGTCACACGGCCTCAAACACATCTCCTTGTATGCCAGAGGCCGCCGACTAGCAGCAAGGGTTTCAGGAGGCGATAGTGGGGAGACTAAACCATCATGTCAGAGTAACACAACTGTATTATCAGAGTAAATTAAATTCAATAATGGAAGCTGTAAAAAATTGAAAGGCAGATGAAAAAGAAAGGTGATAACCATTTTATAAATGGTGGCCAAATCCCGTTTACACGACAGAGGGATGATGAATGAAACAAGGTGAAAACAAGAAATGATACATCATGATCACAAGACAATGCCAAAGAATAAAGATAAGATAGAAAGGCCCGATGACGATCACCCGAGCATCACAAGATCCCGCTCGGTCCTTTTATCCTATCACTAGGTACATGAAACACAAAAATTCAACCTAGGTCCTGCAAACAAGAATGGTCTACTCGGGTACCCTAGTGCAATGGTGGCCTGAGTAGGGTGTGAGATATAAATCTCAGCAGGCCGGAACCACTGGTGTCTAAACCAAACCAGACAGTTTAATATTAATTAAAGTAGTAAATAGGTATAACACGATTCAATAAGCAGGAAAACATAGATAAAAAACACCCATCCATGTTCCCTAAGGACACTCGACGGCTATACCAGCCTCAGCTCGTTTCTAGTAAAGTAACTAGATCATGTAACCATATATATATATGTATATATATATAAGCATTTAGAACATAGATGACATGGGGTAAGAATGCCTCCCACCCATTAATCCTGATTAGCAGGCATGAGGTAAGAATTCTTCACGTCCCTATAGGTCAACTAGCAAGGGGTAAGAATGCCTCCCTTCCATACAGGTATCTAGATTAGCGGGCATGATGTAAGAATGCTTCTCGTCCATATAGGTCAACTGGCGAGGGGTAAGAATCCTTCCCTTCCATACATGTATATAGATCACATATGGCTTGGGGTAGACATGCCTCCCACCCATACTCAAAATAAGCTAGCATGGGGTATGCATGCCTCCCATCCATAATCGTTCAAAGTAGATGGCATGGGGTATGAATGTCTCCCATCCATAATCACTCATAATCATCATCATAGTTGCATTAGAATGCATAAGGAAGTAAATCTTAGGCATTAGAAAGATCCATACTATAGTTCCATAACTTAACACATTCCATATCTATACGAGTGGCACAATAACATTATTAGCCATTATATTTAATGTAAAACAACTACGCATTTCAATTAGGACACCGACATGGCCTTGGTCACTTCTAATACATCCCATAGGGTAGAGACTTATCATGTCATTCATTAACTATACACCAACACATTTCAAGGATCTATTCATTATATGCAAACTATCACACACACATCATCTCACTCAATTTGCCTACGGATGTCAAATTGATTCACGGTTCAATTGTCTTAGCCATTTCAGTTAAAGGTCGTCATTATATCTTCTATACCATACTAACAATTCCGTTTATCTCAACCCAACCATATAGCTTATTACGACAAAGCCACTACATTCAAGGGTTCAGATACGTTATGGGGTGTTATGGCAGAAAATCCTTTTCCCACTAGGGGAAATACATCAACAATGGAACTAGAAGCTAAACATGCAATTTAATAATTATAGCAAGGAAGAACAACCAGGCATGCATAGATGTATACTTTCTACATTTTTACCTTTAAGAGAGCGCACCTCTGATCGGGGGGGGGGGGGGTTTATTATTAAATCGTTAGTTTACTGACGAAGAAACCATTTTAATCTTGTCCCTGCAATTCACACACTTTGTACAAAAGCATTTAATAGGAACTAAACTCGCACAATTAACATTTTAAAGCAGTGCAGAAATAATTCACTATTACTTCACTTTAAATTAAAGGCAAGGAGAGGGATCCTACCTCAAGGTGGATCCTTTCGTCCACTCCTGCTCTTGGCGCTTTCTAACTAAGAGCCGCTGCTACTTCCCCACTGAGCATAGACACACTAATGCCTACATAGGTGAGAAACCTAGACATTGGGGACTCAAAACCACACAAAAACCTTCAATGAACTAACAGTTAATTACAAGGAACCTTAAAAAACATAAATGAACAATTCCAGGTTATGCGAAACCAAAATCATAACAAAAACCTCACCTTGAACCAATCTGGTAAACCTAAACAAGGTGGAACCACACAAAGAACCTCAACGCACTATAAGAAACATTTAGAGAACTCATAAATAACAAAATTCCCAAATTTAACAAGTGAGAAATGAAGAAAGAGGTGAAATCCTTACCCTGAAACCATACCAATTGTCTGAAACCACCCGAACCGCTTTGCCTTCGGTGGAAATTGCCGGAACGCGCACCAGAGAGTCCCAACGGACCTTCCGCGCCAACCTAGAACAAGAACAAACTGAAAAAACCACCCTAAACCCTTGGGTGTTCGACGGCGCCTCACCGGGCACCGATTAGGTCGAAATGATGTTGGAGGAAGGGATGAGAAGCAATAGGGGAGATTAACATAGAGATTCGATGATGAATCGTCCAGAAATCAGAGGAGGTACCTTGACCGAGAGGATGCCAGAAGGGGGTGTCGTGCACAGCTCACTGGAGAGGAGGGGGGATACGTTGTAGAGAGGGGTGGGGGAGAGTTAATTTGGTTTTAGGTTTTTAATTTATTTTGTCTTCTTTTAATTTTAAAACCATTTAAAATATCCCAAAAACCCAAATAGGAGGGTCGTGCAAGGTTTGACGGGAACGATTTCCCAAACCGTGCGCAAGCCGTACAGCCTCTACTCGACATCCCGGGCACCCTGCACGGGCTAGTCGCACAGTTTGGGGAAACCGTGCGTCGGTCATGCGGACTCCTCTGCCTCCCAATTTTAAGCCGCATGGTTTGGGATGCATGGTTTGGGAGACCATGCGCCAACCGTGCGCCTTTTGTTGTCAGTTAAAAATCAACTATCTTCGGTTCCAAAGCCCGGTATTAGAATCGACATGCTCAACAATTGAAAAAGTTCCATTTCCCCCACTTTTTAACCTGGTTCAAAATGTGGGTCATGACAACCTTCCCTCCATAGAACTTCTCGTCCCCGATAATCCTTCGGGAACAACGCACCTCAATCGACCT
Organism: Viscum album; assembly: GCA_963277665.1. Lineage (NCBI taxonomy): Eukaryota > Viridiplantae > Streptophyta > Magnoliopsida > Santalales > Viscaceae > Viscum > Viscum album. The sequence goes on from OY728161.1 coordinate 1,299,384,298, forward strand.
ACAGGGGTCGTGAAGCGTCTTTCAAACGATCATGTTACATTTCCAAATGTCCCACTCACCAAAAAACATCCACTTAATCACATAGAACTTAAGTCGTCAACACCCAAGAAAATGCTCGTTTTCCTACCAAAACTCCCAGACAACTCGTACCCGAGCCCGTCATACCAGAGACACAACCTCATCGTTGTCTCGCCTAGAATCCAGCCACAGGTACTTCCCACATTAGATTTTTAACGTTAAGAAACCAACTGCAAACTACGGTTCAGACCACTGTTGGTATTAACATTCAATGAACGCCCCAAGTGTTCCCACGACGCTCTAAGCGTGATTTGAAATAGAACAAACGGTCAATTCCCCATCAACCTCATGGTCAAAGTCGATCTGGTTTCTCATATTAGGCACCAACCGACACAAACCGCACTCACCTATACTTGAAGACGTGCCATAGAATGGTATATCACAGACCGCAGACATTAAACAAGAACCCCGAGTCAAGCTATCTTCGTATGACTATTCAAGAAGATTCCCAGCTTAAACGGCCGACGCTATATAAGCTGAACAACGATGCCTTCTCCTAAGGCATCTCATACTTACCACGAGAACGTTCACCGAAGCTCATACCCGACTCCCGGTGACACCACTAAGATCAATCCACTAGAGAACCCACGCATCCCACATGAAATTCCGAAAGAGAACAACCAAAAGAGATCAACAACTTTTAAAAACATTCGTGTGGTGTAAGACCAACACACTCTTAGTGCATCCATGACAAAATCAAGATAGGGGGCATGCTTGTCACGTAGCAGAGTAAACTAAGAGGATTGAAACAGATTCTAGTTATTTATACCCAAAAACAGGAAATGAGAACAGTCGAACCACCCCCAGTGAACTCTAAAGAAGAAAATCAGCTTCACCTGACGATACAACAAGATTTCTAAACCGATCACACTACCTTTTTTCCACACAAGGAATTTCGTGATCGTTCACGATTTACCACCTAAGTCTTCCACGACCAACAGTGTTTTTAAAAGGGGTTTCATACACCGCCAACCAGATCAATTTCCTTATTGACATATTCCTTCTACTCGGAAGAACACGCTTCACTAAACCGACATGACGCTTCCCACCTTAGAAGCGGTTGTGTCACCAAAAGAAGAAATGACCAGCTTCTCATTAGTGAACTACTTTATAACGATTAAAAGGACGTGTTTCGCTCCTCTGATCCACGATCACCATGTCGGAATGCACAAGAAATCCAAAGCAACAAGGCCGGCATGTCAACAACCCGAGTCTTTCGAAAATCATTCTGAGCATTGGGACAACTTGAGTCTCAAACGCTCAGGTCACTCTACCACGAAGATGACCCCAGACCGTACTCAGCAACATTTGAGATTTAGTCAAATGTCGTATTACCTCAGAAGACCATTCCCATGGATGACGACATACCAATCGTCCATTACATAAGCATTCAAACGACAAAAAAGCAACAAACCATGCCCAAGGCATGTCTACAGAGCATTACCTGATGTTCAATTCCATAAAAAGATCAAAAGAACCATGACCATCTGTTTGAACAAGGGCGTTATTTGAAACTGAATGTCCTACAAGGGAAAATAGCACCCGAACGATACCAAACGTTTGAAAGCTCACCGCACAAGCAAGACACTGAAACACTAAGGGTTCTACCCACCACAGGTTATCCCCTCACGTAAAACAAGCATCAACCCAAGCACTTGGTAACACCCAGAAAAATTCAACAGGCCAAATCCTAACATTCAAGTCATTTTCCAAAAAAAAAAACAAACACCCATAGAAAACACCTACGGTTTTGTCTCAAGGCACTTGCAAGAAAGAATTAACATACCCTCACATGAGGTTTCAACAGAGGACACCACTACAGGTTCCTTTTCTAATCCCTTTATATCTAGTCACAATTATTCTTCAAATAACTTTAAAGGATTCAATTCAAATCATCAAATAACCTTTCAATACCAAAAATCACTAGGCACTTGATAATTTTTTTAACAAACAGCTCAATGCAAAGTAGGCAAGTCTCAAAAAACTCCCTTTTAACCATAAAACATTTATCATACATCCCATCTTATTCTGAAAATACATCATAATAAATTCATTTTAAACTATTTAGGCAACCTACGAGGGTCCCAACATGCCAATTCAGATCAGATCAAAACCAAACATCTTTCACACATATAAGAATTTCTCAAAGAATGCTGCCATCAAATTCATTATGGGTTTCCATTTTCAAGCTCATGAAGCGCCCATACACTCCATGGGTTAAAATTTTGCTCCCATTAGACAAAAAAAAATATATTACAGAATTAAACATGGTCAACGAAATCATCAATTCATATGGGTGGCTACCTACTGATCTGTAAAGATCCCATACACTTTACAATTTGGCATTTGGATCCCTTTAATCAAAATGCAACTCATTTTACAATTTGACATTAGCAGCCACTTTTTCAAGAAATTCAATCACACAGGTTACACTTTTCAAGCTATAAGGCCCCCATACACCTTGCAACTGAAAATTGGATCCCTTCGTAATTGTAATCATTTAATTTGGTCAAAGAAACTAATTCCCTATTAATTGAACCTAACATGTTATCGAAAGATGTAACATAGAATCATTCTATATCACAGAAGCACTGAAAAACTACCACATCACCTATCACAATAGCAGGAATCAACTAATGCATCATAGATGGCATGGAATAATACATGGTATGTGATTTCTACAAAAGTGCCTATATGATACATGAAATGGCATACCATCGTATCATCAGGTTGCAACAGAAATGGAACCCACAATTGAATCAACAGTAGCAATAGAAACCATGTGTGTCACCCAATGGTGAAATCAAATCAACCATATTAATCAAAATCATTAAAATAACAATTTCATTCAAGGAAATTTTGCTTTTCCCTGTACACGGGTTAGATACTCTCAAGCACAACTTATTACCAATTTCCATCTCCTTCATATCCGCGTCTATTATCGCTAAATTGTAAAACAATCCAGAAAAAAGAAACTCCTCTGATACCACTTTGTAACATCCCAACCCGGCTTACCATCAAACCGGTGGCCGGACCTGTAGGTCACATGGTCCCAAGCGCGTCTCCTCATACGCCAGAGGCTTCCAACTAGTAGTGAGGGTCTCAGGAGGTGATAGTGGGGATACTATACCCTCATGTTAGAGTAACACATCGGTATTATCAGAGTAAATGGCATTCAATAAAGGAAGAAATAAAAAATTGAATGGAATAAGAAAAAGACAGGTGTTAACTATTTTATAATGGGTGGAAAAATCTTGTTTACAGGACACATGGATGATGAATGATACAAGGTGAAAACAAGAAACAATACAACATTCTCACAATACAATGCCAATGAATAAAGAAAATACAGCAAGGTCTGATGACGATCTCCTGAGCATCCCAAGCATCAGCTCGGTCCTTTGCTCCTATATCTAGGTACATGCAACACAACAATTCAAACTAGGTACTGCAAACAAGAAATGTCTACTCAGATTCCCCAGTGCAATGGCGGCCCGAGTAGGGTGTGAGATATAAATCTCAGCGGGCCGGTACCACTGGTGTCTTACCCAAACTAGACAGTGTAATATTAATTAAAGTAGTAAGCAGGTATAACATGATTCAATATGTAGGACAACATAGATAAACAACACCCATCCAGGTTCCCTAAGGACACCCGACGGCTATACCAGCTTCGGCTCATTGCCGGTAAAGTAACCTAATCATGTCACCATATATATATATATATAAGCATTTAGATCATAGATGGCGTAGGGTAGGAATGCCTCCCACCCATTAATCGAGATTCGTGGCCACGATGTAAGAATGCTTCCCGTCCCTATAGGTCAACTAGCAAGGGGTAATAATTCCTCCCTTCCATACATGTATTGAGATTAGTGAGCACAAGGTAACAATACTTCCTGTCCATATAGGTCAATTGGAAAGTGGTAAAAATGCCTCCCTTCCATACACGTTTATAGATCACATCTGGCGTGGGGTAGACATGCCTCCCACCTATACTCTAAATAAGCTGGCATGGGGTATGCATGCCTCCCATCCATAATCGTTCAATGTAGATGGGATGGGGTATGAATGCCTCCCATCCATAATCACTCATAATCGTTATCACAGTTCCATTAGAATGCAAAAGGCAGTACATCTTATGCAATTCATATAGCCATATTATAGTTCCATGCCTTAACATAGTCCATATCTATACTAGTGGCATAGTCACATTCTTTGCCATTATATTTAAGGTAAAACATCTTAAGCATTTCAATTATGACACTAACATGGGCATGGTCACCTCCAATACAACCCATGAGGTAGAAAATTGTCATGTAAGTCATTAACTATACACCAATCCAATTCAAGGAGATATTCATTATATGCCAAATGTCACACACATGTCATCTCAGTCAATTTTCTTATGCATGGAAAATTTATTCACGGTTCAAGTGTGTTTCCCATTTCAGTTAAATGTCATCATTATCTCTTCTAATCCATACTAACTGTTTCGTTTATCTCAACTATCTCAACCCAAACATTTAACTTATTATGACATAGCCACAACGTTCAAGGGTTCAAATACATTATGGGGTGTTATGGAAGAAAATCCTTTTCCAACTTGGGAAAATGCAACAACAAAGGAATAAGCAGCTAAACATTCAATTTAATAATTATAGCAAGGTAGAACAAGCAGGAAAGCATAGATTTCTGTTGTCTACATTTTTATCTTGAAGATAGAGCACCTCTGATTGAAGGGATTTATTATTAAATCTTTAGTTTAGGGACCAGGCAACCATTTTAATCTTGTCCATGCAATTCACACTCTTGGTAAAAAAGCATTTAATTGGAACTAAACTTGCACAATTAACATATTAAAGCAGTGTAGAAATAATTCACTCATACTTCACTTTAAATTAAAGGAAAGGAGAGGGATCCTACCTCAAGGTGGATCCATCTGTCCACTCTGGATCTTGGCGCTTTCTAAAAAAGAGCCACTGATACTCCCCCACTAAGCATAGGCACACTTATGCCTATATTGGGGAGTCTACTAGACATTGGAGACTCGAAAACACACGAAAACCTTCAACGCACTAACAGATAAATACAATGAACCATAAAACACTTATAGAAACCATTCCAGGAGATGTAAACCCAAAAGCGTAACAAAAACCTCACCTTGAACCTATTCCAGCAAAACAAAACAAGGCGGAACCACATAAATAACCTCAATGCACTACAAGCAACATGTCGGGAACTTATAAACACAAAAAAGGCCAAAATTTAACTAGTGCAAAACAAAGAAAGAGGTGGAATCCTTTCCCCGAAACCATACCAATGGTCCAAAACCACCCAAACCGCTTCGCCTTCGGCGGCGGTTTCCGGAACGCGCACCAGGGAGGCCCAACAGACCTTCTACACCGACCTAGAACAAGAACAAACCGAAAAACGGATCACCCTAAACCCTCGGGAGTTCGGATGCACCTCACCGGGCACCGATTAGGTCGAAAAGAAGCTGGATGATGGGAGGATAAGCCTGAGGAGATCGTACCATGGAGATTCAATAAAGAATCAGCCAGAAATTGGAGGAGGAACCTTGGCCGAGGGGAGGTAATAAAGGGGTGTCGCGCGGGGCTCATTGGAGAGGAGGGGGGCTATGTCAAAGAGAGGGTGAGGGAGAGTTAATTAGGTTTTGGGTTTTTAATTTATTTTGTTTTATATTAATTTTAAAACCATATAAAATATCCCAAAACCCCAGATAGGCGGGACACGCATGGTTTGACCCTCATGGTTTTCCAAACCGTGCACAATCCGTGCAGCCTCTAATGGATGCCTCAGGCACCCTGCACGGGCTAGTCGCACGGTTTGGGGAAACTGTGCGCAGGCTGTGCGGACTACTCCGCCTCCCTATTTTAAGCCGCATGGTTTGGGCCGCACGGTTTGGGAAACAGTGCGCCAACCGTGTGCCTTCTTTTGTCGCTTAAAAACCAGTCACCTTTGGTTCTGAATCCCGGTCTTAGATTCGACACTCTCAACAATTGAAAAAGTTAAATTTACCCCACTTTTTAACCTTGTTCAAAATCCGGGTCATTACATGGAATCCCAAGGATCTATAATACATATTGAGGGTGTATCACACCCATTACGTCATACTTCAATACAATGTGAGGACTACATGAACTTTGATAAAGATAATAAGGGATCTGCCACTACATTTAAACCCTTCTTGTGTACCTATATCATAAGGCACACAATTATCATCAGCAACACTGCTATTGAAAGGCTAGGAATCAATATATTATTCAAGGGTACATTGTGGACCATTAAATATCCATTATAGTCATTAGGATTTAGGGGAACCAATTTCAGTTTAAAATTTATTTTCAATAACACACAGTGGTGAGATAATGTATCACTTTTTAGATAAAAATGTTTAAACTTTTTAGAAAGATGTTCATGGAGATGTAATATAATTAGAGTTATTCCATTTAGTCAAACACATTCACTAATTAATTTTTAATAAATTCTCCAACATCATATTAAATCCCAATCTACAATCTCATGAAATAAAAACTAAAATAACCAATTATAATGATTTATATATAACTTTTAATTTATAATTCTAGAATTAATATTCAGTAAAATATCATTGGGTGTGTTTCACACACAAAATAATGGGAAATAACATGAAAACAATCCTCTGTACTGTTTTTAAAAATATAAGTAGTAAATCCTTAGTAGAAAACAACTATAAAATCACTTATTTTGTCTAATTTTTATCAAAATTCAAATAATCATTTACGTAGTGACATTACTTTAACAGATTAATGAGAAATTGTGCATGATCATTATATTCAGTTTTCATCTACCCCACCCAAGCAATAACCATATCATTTCGACCTGATTATGCAATTCTAATGTCGAATTTTTATCATCCTAATTCACAAATAAAGAAAATTGCGAGAAAAAACATTGGGAACTATACAAAATGTAATAATTAAAAATATTCCCATAAAACAAAAATAAAATATAAGTAATTCCTATCATGGGGGGGTCAAATAGATGAATAAATTGGTGGAGATAAAGTCAAAATGGATCTCCACTAGTGATTGATTATATGACCATATCATCCCATATCATTTTGATATGAGACACAACTAATGGGGATGTGTTGGGAAAATTGTATATTCAAGAGGTGGTAAGGATTAATGGTGTGATGTATGTAGTTGTCACAGATAGAAAACCTTATTTCACCTCTCATTTTTTGGATGTCCTTCATTTGTATTTTTGGCCTCTAATTAAGATGAGCACAACATACCATCTATAAATGGATGATCAGACGTAATGGGAAAATCGGATTTCAAGAGACATGCTCTGTGCATGTGTCCTGGAAATTTGAGGTTCATGGGATATACATAGGGGATTGGTTGAATTTTCTTATAATAACAATTACCAATCCTCTCTTAGAATGGAACCCTTTGAGGAACTCTATGGAAAGACATGTTTGTCTCTTTTATGTTGGGAAAAGGTTGGAAAGACCTTATTTTTGGGACTAAGCCTTGTGCATGAGATGTATGAGAATGTCACGTAGATCAGGCATCGGTTATTGATATCATAGATTTTCGAAAAGGTTTATGTTGGTGATAGGAATCAGGACGATGATTTTCATGTGGGTGATCAGGTGCTCTAAAAGGAGGTCCCTCCCATTGGTCACATTTTATTTGGAAAGTAAGGAAAGATGTCGTTGAGGCATGATGGGCATTTTGAGATTTCTAAGCTAACAGACAAAGTGCAATACATGTTAACTTTACCATCTCATTGGATGTCAATTCATTATGTATTTAAGGTATCCCAATTGAATATGTATAATCTGGATCATTCACATTTTTTAAATTGGGAATAGTTAGAGATAGAGCCTAATATATCATTGTTTGAGTGTCCAGTGCAGATATTGGATTCCCAAGAGAATGTTTTTCATTGAAAATCCATTCCATTGGTCCGTATTTTTTGGAATATGGGGGATGGTGATCATGATACTAGGGAGATAATATATTAGGTTCATCATGTTTTCTAGTTTTATTCTATGATAAGTCTTCGAGTTGAATTTCCAAGTGTAGAATGTTTTCATGGGGCAGTGAATTGTAACTCCCGATCATTGGAATTTAGTTATATTTTTTATTTTTACTTTTTATGTTTACTTGGATTTAAAAATGTTTCATTGAGGTGTGGTCAATGCCCGACTTGTGTTTTTGTTCTTTTCTAGATAAACATGTGTTTGGACTAGGAAAATTATAACACATCCCTATGGTACTATCTAAACTATGTGGCTTCGCCAAACCACCTTGTGGCCCACCAAGTATGCAGTTTGTTAATATATTAACCAGATGAACATGAAATTCAATGAAAAAATAAAATGAGGAAAATAAAATTATTATTGAGCTATTTTTATAATAATAATAATAACAATATTATTATTAATATTAATACTAATAATAATATTATTATATGTTTTAATTAGGTTATAATTTTTGTTAAGGTATTTCTCATAATTATAATATTATAATCATATTATTAAATTTTTAATTATTACAATTAATAATTTTTTGTTTTGTTGGATATTTAGTAGTTTATTTTCACTTATATATTCATTTTATTTTCCCTTTTTGTTTCTTCATTTTTCTACACTTTCTCTCTTCCTCACCACTACACTTATATTGCCACAACCTCTCATGAACCATAACCAATGCATTCTGTTACCCATTAACCTAGATCATTGCACCTCCACCCTTTCCCAGTAGCACTCCTCATGCATCACATTGATGATAATTTGGACCAACGTCAATCCTCCCTTCAATTACACCTCACGCCGCTCCTACTAACCATCTTGCATAGTGCCCTATAGACTTCTACCATGGCCACACCTTCTTCAAAATTGTTCTAGCTAGCACAACGCGTCTCCAGTAGCCCTCACTCTTCCTCGGTTGTCCTCCGGCTCCCTCGCTACAGGTTCATTTCTCCTCGATTGGTTAATTTTTTCTTTGGTAGATTATGAGGTTAGTGTTTACGTGGTGTTTGGTTTGATTTTTTTTGTTTGTTTAAACTCATGTTTTTGGTCTATTCATGTGGTTTGTGGTTCGTTTGGTGTCTTGGGGATTTTCACCCCAAACATACAATGTTTTCTAACACTCAGGTAGGTGGGTCCATGTTTAATTATTATTGGATGAATTAATTTTTTTTTAATTTATGTATCACATTTATTAATTGGTTTGCAGGTTACTAATCACGTTTTATTTGAGATTTAATGTAGAATGGTATTTTTTATCATATTTATTTGATATAGATATGCTTTTCTATGATAATCCTTGTTGAATTGTTTATTAATATTTTATAATCTATCAAGTTTGAGTTTTGGTGTAGGTTCAACAAGTTTATTGAAATAATTGATGATTTCATTGGGATTTTGGTGATTAATTTCATGTAGAATATTATTTAAAATGTTTGATAAATTTTCATATTGTATTTTTTTTACTATGAATGTTCTTTCATTAGCTATAAAGTATGAAAAAATTATTTTTTGGGTTATGCAGATTTGATTTTCAATTATTTTGGTGTGGGTATTATTTAGAAATGGATTTCGTGTGTGAAACAGTGGTGTTGGGTATAGGTAATGACTCATTGCATTGTTTATTTAAAAATGGAATATAATATGAATTTTAATCTTCATGACCACAAATGGGAATCCCATGGACTATGTGGGATAACTAGGATTACTGTTATAGTGATACTAAAGTGGCATTGGCCAAATTTTACTTAGTTGAATTAATGACTAAAATAGTAACTAAACTTCTAAATGATGATGGGAGACCACTAGGGTTATAGGGATATCCCTTACTAGTGGCTTGTGAATAAGAACACATGTTATTGTGGTTTCAATACAAATTTCACCCTGACGTGAGGTTTTAAGGTCCAATTTATTTCTAGTACCTATAGGGCCTCTTCCATAGTTGGTGCTCTTTGATGTATTTGTGCTCACTAATGACATATGTTTTGTCATTTGAGATTGTAGAAAACGAAATTTATTTTCTTTTGAAAATGAAATTTCTTTAATGTCGTTTTCTTTAAATCCATCTTTATAAAACATTTAAAGTATTCAATTTTTTCTTTTATTAAAAATTGAAATTTTATTCATCATTTAATTTTTATACGTGGAATATTTACATAGTGGAATCCTATATGGAATTATATCACACCCTACATACTCCATTGAGTGTATATAGATTTGGGTATGTCAAATATAAGAAATAGTAATGTTTAGAAAGTTGGTGTTTGGGTTTCTTGTTATCGTCGTGGCAGGTAATTGTGGATACTTCTTGATGGTGGTATCCAAATTCCAGGTAGTAGTTTTTGAGTAGGTTTTTGGTCACTACAAATTATATTTTTTTTTGGATATGGGTGTAACCATTTTACTCAATTTGTGGTTTGGTTAAGTATTTTTTGGTTGGGACTTCTAGTTTTTGTTCTTTTTACAATGTTGGTTGTTTTATATTTATTTATTCACATTCATCATTCCGAAACAATATTATGATACCTAGGAACCTCTCTGAGCTCATGGGGTTCAGAATCACCCATTGGGCATTGCCGCGGTCTAGGTTGGGTGCTGGGTCAGTTGGCGAACCTCCATGGATCATGAAATATAAACCTCATTCGACAAACATCACGAAGGGGATAACCCTATAATTAATGGTGTTCCCATAAGAAATGGTGAAAGAATATTTGTCATGATGTAACCATAATAGTCACACTATGATGATCCTTTTTCCAATCATGTTCATTGATCATCATATATTGGTTAAAGTGCAGTCACCCCATGTACGTATTCCATAATAGTGCCTATCAAAATCATGGCGCAACCCTAAAATATCAATGATTGACACATAATTATTATGGGATAACCAATCCCTAAGGTACAACCTCCCTCTGTTGTGGTTTGTTTCATCCTCACATTCAATCATGAATAACCTCATGATAGCTTATTTTGGTGTGATAGAAGGGATATGGAATAAATTTCAATTATATATGAATGATCAATGGAAAAAATTAACGAGTCATCTACCAATTTTTTATGGAATACACTCGATGATAATCTCTTATATTTCATTGAATAATTCTCTTCATTATAGAATATATACATGAAATAACCTATAAAATATCTCCCTAATAGAAATCCCTTGATCAGGACCATCCTATTACTCTCATATACCCATTGTGATATATTCTCCACATGTCATGGCATGATACTGGAAACCAACCAAAATCATATAAGGGGGAAAATATGACCCTGATATGACATTCAATCAAGCTCCAAAATCATGTCTATGGACTCGATACACTTAAAAAATTCATTCTGGGGAAATTCTTCCCCGAAACGTTATTTTGAATGTATGTTCTCAAAAAATATCATGCTATGGGTTTAAAATTTCAAAATCTCTTGGAATATCATAACACGTATGGACAATAGTTTTTAAAATTTAACAATAAAAACATTTCATATCATTGATAATTCATGTTGTTCATTAAAATATTAAGAAAAAACTATCTCAATAATCGATTAATCATGGAAATTCTATCTTACATCCTTAAACACTGAACAAGATTGTGTGCCACACCCCCAAACAAAAAGGTGAATTTTTTGAAACAATTATAATACCTAATCTAATTGATCACCAAATATAAGATGATTCACAATCATATTCATATATTCTATGAAAAAATAGCCCAATCAACTAATTTACCCACCCACTTATAGTTCCCCTAAAAAAATTCTACTCACAAAATATGATTCTAGGTCATCTTATTCCCTTCCATAAGAATCGCCAACTAAAATAGACATTCAATGGTCTAATGAAACAATATAAAAAGATTCCACACCATAAGGTGTAATTATAGTAACTTTATAGTAATTCATCTTGTAGTTGACATTTATAAATAATTCATAGTCATTCATTCCATCATAATACCATATATCCCAATCATGATACCTTAATCTTTGAAGGTGTCACAGGATCATCAAACATCCACTCTAAATTTGACATACAATTTATTTTGGGATTTTATGAATATTTATATATCTATGATATGAAAATCTAAGATATTATAAAATTCATTTCAATGCTGATATAACCACTAATACCCCATCAGAAATCGAATCTAAATCCCAAATATAGTATTTATTAATGAAATGGATAAAAAATTCTTTAATGGTTCACTAACATCGTGCAGGAGTATAGACCATACAAAAACAATATCATCATAACCACGACGCTAAAAAAAGGGTCAAGATACCATGATTGATAAGGTTATCTCCCACCAACGGTGTATCATTGTTGTCACTCTACTAAGAAAAAACATTCTATTTTCATATCAAATTCTCCATATATTTCTACGCGTAATGACCGGATGTTTCCATTCTACACATACCATTGATTCGCCACAAACAAAAATTTCTACCTATTCCTTGGTCACAATAAATTTCATTATTGATATCCACTAAAATTCCATACATAATCGAGTGAACCCCATTTATTTTCAATAGAAAACCCCAAATCATTTTCCATTCTATACTATTCCCCCCAGTCAAAAAACTTGATAAGAACTTATATTACTGGCATGACTATCTAGAAAAGACAATATCAACCATCCATATGATACACCTATATAGGATCAAATTTATATCAATAGCTCCATAATTTATTTACTAATTTATTATTTGAACACTAAAAATGGAGGGATATTCCAAATTATTATCAAAACCATTGGTCACCACGTCCAAAATAATATCATCAAATATTTTTTTTCTCAACTATCACACGGATTCCCACTAAAAAGATACAAAATAAGAAACATGTAGTTCTGGTATTCAATATCCAGCATGCATTGAGAATTTTCCAAACAATCCTTAATAGGACTCAAATTCATCAATTCAAGAAGGGTAATCCCCCAATATCCAAATCAAATTTTATAATATAATCTTTATATTAATTTTATTTTTTGGACATGTAATTACAAAACATTCACACTTTCAATTTTTTGATTTTTGAGGAACTGAACATATTGCCCACAGTGACACATAATTATGCTTCAGAAGAGAAAGTTTCTCATATGATTTGGTAGTTGCATTCAAAGGTTTGGTTTCACACACAACTAACATGTGTTCCAAAAGAGACGAGGAGTTCTACAGTGGAGAAAAATTCTAAACTCACACAAAATTACCATTATCATGACAAAATTGGGTTTCTCCAATGAATGAAATATCACACAAAAAAACTACCACGAAACAATCTAGTTTCATGCCAGAGGGATCACCAAATAGATGATTTTATATATCCTATCCATAGCACTACACTATGATTTTAGCAACCCAATTCTATGCATAAAAAGTCGTGTTACTAATGATGAGTATTTAAATAAAAAATAAAACCTACCCCCCATTCATAGAGAGGTGATTGACAATACTAAAAATTTATCTTGTCAGTGAACCCTCCATCCCCCTCTTCTACAATATCACTCTAAATTAGATAAAATGGTGACTCAATTTTAGAATATATATTCAATATACCTCTTATTGGCCAAAAAATCACTTGTCATAAAGATGGGTGAACCCTAAATAACTAATCCTATGTCAATTCATGATCATGGAAAGTTTATTTACCTTCACATAACCCTGATCTATGAGAATATACAAATATTTATTTCATCTATGATTCTTGAATCCTTTTGTTTTCTTTGAACATGAGCCCCATTGACATGTAAGATATATATGCATTCAAAAAAATTCCTAAACAACTTCATAGTCCCATTCCCGAAATTACCTGTGCTTATTGTGAAGCCATTTCCCAACTTTTTTCTCCATGGAATATATTAATTAATTTATCTTTCTCATATGAATTGGGACCCCAACGTCGGCCCTCCAAATATTAACTCCACCATGATAGTACCAACTCATTGTCCCACCTAGAGACACATGGGCGGTGGTCACATAAGCCCTAAAGGTGGAATCTTAGATAAAATATACAAACCATTCCAAAAAAATGATTTTTCATGAATCATCTAATCTTTTTGAAATGGCCCCCCCTTGAGGAGTAATACTCACAACTTTAGAGATGATAGATGATGAAGTTCATATCAACGCATCCTAACAACACGATATCAAAGTTGTTAAAAATGTCCTCAACACATGTCATCAAATTATATCATTATCTTGTGTGATGAGAATATTATGACCAATGTAGGACTCACAAGGGATGACCCAATCCTCCTACTCTATGTGATAATCATAGGATATACCATGAATGTTCAGAATAGGATTCCACCTTATCCCAAACCAAGGGATTATTATCTTTAAAAGGGAAGAATCCATACTTAATCCTAATACCATACCCAATAGAGTGATCCTATTTCAAGGTGAATCGTCCCCGCATTTACCTCACACCAACCTTAATTGAAGATGATTTCACAATAGACAATCATTAAATAATGTTGTAAAAAGACATATATTAATCATATTAAATTTCCTTAAACTATAGAATAGAAATATGCGTGACTTGATCGTTGTATCCTACGAAGGGCTTATAGGATGTATCCTTGAAGATAAATCCCAACAACCTTCAGTTGTTGGATTAAAAAATTTTCATTTAGGCACACAACACATCGATATATCTCAATAGTACTTTCTAATCTATCTCTACATGTTATTAGAAACTTGCTTTTATCCACCTTAATAGGATGTTTTGATCTATAATCCTAAAGGGATGTATTCCCTCATAGGGTCATAGGTCGTGACACATCCTAATATTACATTATGTTTTACCCCCCCCCCACTATTTTAAACATATTCTTAACTAGTATCCACATTATTTTAACCTTTTCGATCTGATCAAGATGTTACTCTCACACACACATCAATAATCCCTACTACATACAATAAATGTCAAATGCATGAGGTGAAAACTCCTGGAAGACTTAATCCAATGGCCTGTATTACATCTTCATCAATATGGCATGAATTAGGTTATATCCCTATGGCGCCTTGTATACGATTCCCTTCAAATGGGGTTTATTATTAGGTTCCCTATATAACAAATTTCTAGTCAATATAAAATGTTCTAAATGGGTATACTCACCATCCATAATGGGTTATTCTCTTGTGAGTTAAAAGAATCATAATTTACCAGTATCAAACACAAGAAGTAACCATCAAAATTTTACAAAAATATGAATTAACCAATGTGGGAGACCTGGAATAGGTCATGAGATCCATGGAGGAATCCATGGATTGAAGGACTATCATCCCATAATATTATTTGGATCATGGAGTAGACATAACAAATCATGTTGATGAAAGACACCATCCTTTGGAAACCAATAATGCGGGGAAACACATATCAAATAGTGTATTAGCCACCATGAAATATGGATGGTGATTCACCCATATAAATACATCAAAAAATGGCATCCCCTTCATGAATATATTGTCTAAAACCATGAGGACAAGTAGAATTTGGTGAATTGGATGATATGCATTTCACAAAATATGGATTTCTTGCACCAGGTCCCACCATGAAATTGGTGGTCCTAGCATGGATGCCACTAAGGAATTGGGGTAGTTACCATTTGGAATCAACAATCCACCACATCATCATCATCAACCTCTCAATGCTCCTGAATCATGGACAACATTAGGGAATTGGGAATCACATTCATTAAACAAGTACACTTTGAATAATATATATGCCTTTTAAATACTAAATCTATTGGAATATAGTAACATGGTTCATATATTAACTAAAAAAGGGGAATATTTTATGTGGTTATCTCACACATTTATACATATTCCATGGATTCCTCCGTGAATTTTTAGATGGGTTCACATAAAATTTCTCTCCCTCTAGGATGATCTAAAAGAGGATGGTTGATTCCCTCGTGATCTAATACATGTCTGAATGTGGCATTCCCTAACAGGGATATGGAATCCATGACCTGGAGGCATTTATTCATCATTGATATCACCACCCAAAGAGATTTACAAGGGATAACCACCCCCATTCCAATAATTAACTACTTTGGGAGTATCTCCATAGAGAAATATGATTATTCTCTCCCTTATAAATATGATGCAAGGGACATTTGAATCATTCTTACAATGAATAATCATATCAGCATTCTAGGTGGTCTCCCATTGTGCCTCATAAATTACAACACCAACTAGTCATAGAGGCTAAATAGAATGTGGAGTTCAAACCCACAGACTAGGCCCCAATCAAGAACACTCGACCTCAAATTCAGGTGATGTCCCACGACACTTTCCAACTAGGGGAATCTCTTATACCACATATGTCCCTTAACATTATAAATGTATCTTACCATATCCAAATACATTGTGACTTGGATATTTCTTTTCTTGATAGGGATCAAGACCCAACTAAATCATGGGGAGTATGGGTTAACTTTATTAGTCTTGGACATCCCCAATTGATGTTATTTGCCATCAGAAGTCTTGGATAATAACTGTAGAGGGCCTCCATACACCATCACTTACCAAAGTGGGGGTCCTCCCCGCAGCTTCAACAAATAGTATGGAGGTCCACCACATACTCCCACTAGTTGGAACAGAAGTCATCCATGTCTTGTCCCTATTAGGAATGAGGGTCCACTACTCTCCTTTAATATCTAGTACAAATGTACTCCCCAAACACTAACCATTCATCCTTGAGATCCCCCCCCCCCATATTCCCAATAATCAGAGTGGAGTTCCTCTTAAACACACCAACTAGTTTTATAGAGGTCCTCCACATTTCTCAACCTACCCATACATCGTTCAACCCTTCTCCTTCACAAACAAACGTGGATACCATCTGCATATAACACCAAAACAATGCATTTTCCCTCCCCGCATAATCTATAACCATCAATAATTTCCTCGTAATGACACTACCAACCAATATGAAGTGCTTTCACCCTAAATATAAAAATAAGCATAGATTATATCACCATGCCAATGACATAACCTGTCCTAAAGAACCATCCAATTATAGAGGTAGAATAACCTATAATGGAAATATAATTTGAATAAGAATCACATTGTTGTCAACCCATCAGATTCCAGAATGACATATAAATAAATGATTGAACAATATCCCCATTTTTTAGAGTTTTTACGGATCCCATAAATTGATATTTTCAATATAGGAAGATAAGTTTCATAGGATCTCTATATCCTTCGACATGTACATTTGGGAGGAGGAAATTTGGCCTACCTCCCTAGGGATTTTTGTGAATACATCTCAGACACCACAAATTTCCAACCTTTATACCTATATAATAGTATTTTGATACATTGGTGGTCTATTTTGATTCTATTAAATGATGGATATTACTCCACGTAGCCATATATAGACACCACCACCCTCACACAAGAGGCAGTAGTGAACACCCCATCTTATAGAGATGTGATGATAAAGTTGGAACCCCCTAAAAGATTTTAATGTATGTAGAAGAAACATGATTCGTGTAGTGATTCCTCGCATAGTGAGATAGTAAAAGATCCAATCTACATTTGTTTCATCACATCTACCTCAATATTCTCTAATTTGGAAATGGTCCACACAAGAACCAGAAACTTCCTCTGAGTAACAAGGTCTTTGTAGGATCTTATGGTGATTAGTTATCACTAGTGTTTTAAACATAAGAAACAGTACAATTTATCATCATGGTGTCCCTGATCAAGGATTAATAAGTTTTTTTTAGCTAGATCATCTAGTATATATCTCACTGACTTTATAAATGTTTTATAACCTAACCAAGGTGTTAGTAAAACCTCAATCCCATAAAGAATAAGTGTAGAATGGTGGAGATCACACTGATCCTATTAGATTAGCACCCCCTTTGAATGGATATATTTATATTCTCCTTCAGTCATGTGTCGTGAGCCTCATTGAGCACTTCCATGTCAAGAAAATGGTCTACCTATACATAAATATCTGATTCCATGGGAAATAATATAATTTATATTTTATCCATATCTTGTGATAGTATAACTTATCCACTGACGATGAACAAAAACCACTAGCTTCTATCAGGGTATGTATGACCATCCACAATGTAGTAGTGGGCTATAGGAGTAGGGTCACTGATGTAGGTCATGATAAAAAATATCTTCCTCAAGGGGAAATATAGTATCCATAACACCCTCTAATTGGTTTCCCCAGTCAGTTGAGGAGAATGGAACTCTGAATAAAAATTACATACATTAATTAATTGATTCCTAAACATTAGTTTAGTGATAAAGTAATTGGACACATATATTTATATAATCTATTTGAGAATTATTTGATAGTATATACATAACCCATATTCCCTTACAAACTCCAATAGCTTGAGGAATACAAATGGATCATTTTGAAGATCATTATTGAGCGGTACCCAGATTGTTGAAATGGCCTTAGGGAACTACATCTACCCTTTAGTGTGGAAACTGTTCCTCTATAGCAAGAAACATTGATTTGAGATTCATTGACATTTGCATATAGTCAAGGAATAAGCTAGTGGATTTTCCAATCTATTGGGATATGATTCACTGAACCCACCCAAGAAGCGTGATTAACTGCCTTATACTGAAGTTCATTTTTCTCCATGAGTTTAGGAGCATGCATATTCATTTTTTATTAAAAAACATCTCCAAGATGAATTGAAATGTTCTGTCACTTCTCACCTCAGGGATTTGGAGACTTGATATGTGTTGATTACAATTGATAAAATACTATGCATGGCATTGGTGAAAATTTTCCAAGCACCTCTAGAGTTTGGAAATCCCAATTTCACCCCATTAAATGAGATGGCTTTCCCAATGTAGAACATTTACGTCTTTACATCAAGCTACATACACATTTTGGGGTCCCTATAATAGTAGATGAATTTCATGCATAGATGATTCAGTCATAAGTTGGATGGAATGATGACCATGTGGTAGATCTTTCTACCAATATGGTTCATCACTAGTTGATAGGATCATTTATTATAGTTCCACTATTTTTTTATCTCCACCAATTATATGAAAATTATTTCATATCCATTCATCTGAAATTATTGTATAAGGAGGGAGTCTCAAGCATTGTCACCCATGTGAAGGATGTCCCCTATTCACTCAATAAGTCATGGTTGCAATAAAAAAATCTTATAATGATTGTGGGGAATGTGAAGTGTTAAATGGTCCCTACACCCATCACCTAGAAATACCAATGAATATTCTATGAGGTCAATGAAATGGTTCAACATATGGTGAAATCCATTAAGAAGACTAGACAATAGTCCCGCATGTTTCCCATGCCAGACCCTATGAGATTACCTAAAAATTAGAGACTAAATATTCAATGCCTGGAGAGATTCCAAAGATAGTAAACCTACTATATTCTTTTCATGAATATTTGAAAGAATAATTTCCTTAACAAGATATTCATTCCTGCAAAAACAACCTCTAGAAACCTCCTCACTTAATGTGGTTACAATGATGATAAAATGAATGTTTAGCCTCCCGTCAAGTCATTGATCCCCTAGTTTCCATATAACACATAAGAAAAAATTCTATTACTTCATGTTTTCATATGTCTCGGGCTATTTAATGTACACACTAGATATGAAAATACAAAAATTTACAGAGTGTAAGAGGACATTGGATGCCAGAATCACTAGAACCATTGATAGTTTCTCATATCATAGCTTCCTCAATCAATAAATTAATGAATGGTTTGTTTACAATGATTGGATTCAAGACCATGTGGACTGTGGTTTGGTCATATTGAGTGATGTTATAGTTTAGGTGTTACATGTCATCTCCAATATCAACAATGATTGTAACTGATCTGGTTCAATGAAACATACCCCAAGTAGTGAGATGTAAAAATATGAATAATTTATGTCTCACAAGGATGTATATCATGCTTATGATTTTACCCATTCCCATTTGAGAAATCTATAAACTACTGCAGTTTTTGTAACCCATACATCCACTATAAAGTAATCCACATCACAACCTCTTATGATTTATAAGAAGAAATTCCACTAGCTCATGGAATATCAATGCCGCAACTGGTGAAAAATATAGCTCATACTCTTAGTGAATTTATGCCCCCTGATTTTTTATATATTTCCATGGTCTACAAAAAACATGGAAAATTCCCTAAATAATGAGAATGTCTTCGAAATTGGGAAAAAATGAGCTGGTGGACCACATCCTGACAAATAAAAGTGAGGAATTATTTGAAAACCTCTTAGGTTCCTCTAGAAAATTACATCGAAGGATATTATATCAACCTACATGCCACCAAAATTATCAATCTAAATTCCTCAAACCAGGTCATTGAAATTACTAAGACCACGTAGAAGGTCTTGTGCAGAGCTCAACAATCACCATACACCTTGTTCACACTGATCGGTATTCCTCTGTTGAAAATGAATTTATTTTTCAAACCATCTCATATACAACCATGTAATTATCATTCATGTCTAGATAGATCCATACCTCATCCAATAGATAGTTTGTCATATATTCACTAGAGTTTATTACCTAGTCAACTGAATAATATTTTCATCACTAACAAAAACCCTATATTTCATCATTAAGAATCTTCTACACCCTTACCACAGGGATACCATTCACAATTAAATAAATTCCCTTTTCTTGTATGCATGATGGATTGATGAACCATTATGGAATTATTTTGAGGATTTGAATCCATGATCCTCTTCAATTATCAAATAAAATATATGAGGACCTTAGAGAAAATTTAAAAAATATCCTCATGTTTGAGGTAATGGTGGATACTATATAGGCGTACTATACAATGTATGTTGAGATATATGAATTCCAAGAAATCATATTGGTCTATATGGAAGACATGGTTTTCATTATATAGGGGAACATACACCCATTGTACTTTGTATTCTAGTTTAATGGCATGAAAATATGTTTCGTACTAGTATATTAAATCTCTTAGATCATCCTAATATTTTCTAATATTTGGAGATGCTAAGATACATAGAACCATATATGAATCCCTCCAACATGATGATTCATGTTTTTGTAAGAGTTGGAAGAAAGGTAGTTGAATAGTTTGTATGATAATCAGTTTTATGTCCTGATATGAAACAAAAAATTCACGGTAGTCACATAAGACACCACCTATAATTCACTATTGTGTGGAACCTAGCATCTTTGGAAGATAGTGGTCCCCTCATAATATCACTAGTTCTTCAAATATCTCCACAATGGTTGAGTATGGGTACACTAAGATGATGCAACCCCTAAAAATATTTTTAATCCAATTAATTATATGATCTTTATTTCAAAAGGGAAGGTAAATATATTTATATCAGTGGGATTAAGTTCCAAAATACTCCCAATGATCAACAAGCCACTATATTTAGTTGTTGGGAAGACATAAATGACATCTTTGACATCCCATTTCATCAGTAAAATGCCAAAAACCTAAAATTGGGATTTTTTTACATCTACAAGAAAAAGAATTTATGAATCCTTATGAAAATAAGAAATCACATATTAACACATAATCATAAATAGATCATGCACTTCTGATAAAGAAAGCACCTACGACTTTAATTTATTGATATGTTCACCTTATGACAACTAATTGATGGAATTTATTCATGTTACAAAGTTAATGGATGACTCCAAGGAATTGACCTCATGGAAATTGCATCAACATTAATCATGGACCCTATGATCAATGATCATATGGAATTGTTTCAATAGCTTCTGTTTCTATAGTATCAGATGAGAAGGAACCCCTCAGTAAGGATTTTCTGTCTAGAAGATAATGAACCAGTACTTCCCCTAAATAAAAATGCCATGATGAAACACACATTATCCCAAATACCCCAACATCATATTATGAATATAATTTGAAAGACTCCCCATCTAAATTTAAATAGGGTTTATCCACCACCATGGATGAGTTATCTTCGGTGAACCTTATTATTGAGGATGATTTGTGGGAAACACTAATCTATGAATCCATGTATCTAGAGGAGTTGTTGAAATATGTGTCCTTGCTGAAGCATCATCACAATGTTTTATTCTATATATAGGACTAGTTTCCATGGATATAAACATAGGTAGTTTTTCACTATCTTTACCTCCAAGGTATTCATCACGGGTTCAAATAGCCTCCTAGAAAGATGAACCCCTCCGAAAATTCTATGGTCGAGGTCAACGTTGACAAGATTAGAAATTCCATCTTTATTAGTGAAGACCAATTACTGATATTTCTAGAAAAAATATTCCTATTGAGAATGAGTAATGAGAATAAAAGAGTCTATATGGACCTTAAATATTTCAAACACCATTGTATGAAGGATTATTTTCCACTTCTAGTAATATATTTGTTGATTGATGAAACATCCAAATTTTATTCCCTCTACATTATGAGAGGATACTCTAGGTAAAATATGATCCTAATGGCCCTCAAGGATGAATAATTCAAAACATGTTGGTCCCAAAAATGTTTTTAATGATATAATGTGATTCAGTAGGATTGAATAATTCTATACCCACATATCATCAATCTACACCCCACATTTTTAAAGATATTCTCATGAATCATGTGGAGTGATACACGGATGATCTGGTGGTCAAATACAACTCGATTCTTTACCATTTGAAAGATCATAAGAATGATTTTAGATTCATATATGTCTAATACTTTATGATGAACCCCTTATGTGTTCATTTTGGTCTTCATCTATGTGGATTACTGTCACCATCATAAGATACAAAGGAATCGAACATTATCCGTAGAAAACCAAGACCATCAACAAAATGCATCCATCACGAAATCACTAAGATTTGAGGGGTTTTAAATTCTACATAGCCAACTATCCAAAATATATCCAAATATATATACATAATGTGTGAGAAATGTTCTAGGTTCATTCAAAAATTCTCCTCATTATAGTGGGATAGAAATTTCGATACCACCTTTGAGGATATCATGCAGTACCCAATACATACACTAGTTCGGATGCCACATCATTTAATAAATATTTTCGCCATTAGTGTGAAAACCATAAAATGGTCCCTTGGTACCCTATTATCCCCTAAAAACAATGAAATAAATAAAAAAATTATATACTATATCAATCACATACTCATCAACAAGTATACTAGATACTCCCATATTGAGAAGAGTTGTCTTGTATTCATTTTTGTAGTGTGAAATTTAAAATATTACCTTCATTAACATGAGATATAGATTGTGTCTTGAGTATAAAATCCTAATTATATCCTCAATCACCCCATACTCATAGGATAATTATAAATATAGGATATTATCCTCTAGTAGATTGATATTTGGTCCACCATATATAAGATCCTCAAATCCCAAGAATTAGATAACTACTTGGTCATATATTCATCCTCTAAGGAACAACCCCTATATATTGATTTCATATATGGGGATAGAAATTATGTGGATCAGGTTATAATATATTGGAAGATTCATTTTGATGGAGCCTCTTGGAGCCCGACCTATAGATGGTTCAATAATACAAATTGTGATTGGGTGGGCCTGTGGATCAATATCATTTCCCTAATACAAGACATATTTCCATACTAAAACATATTATTATAAATTTTCTAAAATAAAATTCAGAGTATCAGGAAATCATTATTATTCTCTAGTTGTCGATTGAGATTGATTTCCCTATCATAATCTTGATGGGATACACAAATATAGTCATTAAACATATCAATGATTAACAGATCATAATGAATGGAGGGCTAGTTTCACTACTAGGGTACACTCACCAGTTGATGATCTAGCTCTCACCCATCTTGAGGTGGCTCATGTGGCTCAACCAAAGAATGATAAATACAATGATTTGGATGTTGTAATTGCGACCATTAATTTTCCTAACAACAATGACTAGGTCATTCATGTGTGACACTAGAGGTTCATGGCTCCCTCCATGTCATATGGTGATAACCAATATGTTATAATATTAGCTACTAGAATGACAGGGTCGTAACCATCATGTCTTCCCATTGTATAGGAAAATCCTGATTTGAAAACATCATTCATTGGTTATTTCTATAGTGGCGTTATTCCACTAATCTGACCCAAGAATGAGAATATCATCTGGAATTAATTGTAGTTTATCATAAACAGTGGAAAACAACTTGAACCAAACCTATGTATATGTGGGTTTGATATAATTTTCCTCTCTTTAATCCAATGAGGTGAGATACCGTACATTATATAGGAAGAACATGTTGGTCATTGTTGTTCCTATAAACTAGATTGTAATCCCTCCCACCATATTCATAGGCTTGGATACTTTTATCCATCCATCGTCTAAAAATTTGGTAATTCTTTAAAGATGATTCATGTGTGTCAGAACCATTTCAAAATTTTACATTGACCATAATATATTCTCCACACTACCCTGTAAACATGTCCCTTTTCTATATGTAGAATGGATTTCTTGGACTATACCTAGTAGACATGACTCAATAGTGAGAGTTCATCATTACCACGACTGACGTCTTCTCTAAATGGGAAGAAGCATTTATGCTCAAGGAAATGAAAAACCAGTCCACGAATGAGTTTTCGAGCTACCACATCATTCATCCTTAAGGATTTCATTGCAAAATTATAAAATACAATGGAACCTACATCTGGCTATCGATTCCTAATAAATTATATTCCATGTACAACATCCCAACCACCCATAATTCTCTCTATCATGAATAGTAAAATTGATATATTATAATTAAAAATAATACCCTCTCTTAAATCCATGAAATGATTGTGGGAAAAAATAAGAGGAGTTGGTTGGTATCAATATCCAACACCCTCTAGGTTTATCATATGACTACCAGGAATTCCCCAAAATTTATGATATACTCTATGGTACATAGAATATAACAAATATATCATATAAATGTTTATTTTATATCACTCTTAATAGTTTTTTATGATCGGTAGATTCCCGATAGAGTAAAAAATGTTGGTATATCTGAGTTTTAATTGATTTAAGAGAATCTGATACTACCCTTTCAAAATATATAGAGGCATAAGAATGGGCTATTGAGATTTTTGAGCAAGATTGTTCACATAATATATTTCCTCTATTGTGAAATGGGACTAGCACTCATAATGCTGATGATACTCAAAAAAAAAAATCAACTTATGTTAGGGAACAAATGTGAATAATCATACATCAACCATAATGTTGATTCCCAAGGATCAAACTCTTTAATCATAATGGATAATGATCAAATTCGACATCTAATAAATTCCATGTTTCTCAAATAGTAATTCACATGAGGAGCTCCACAGTCTTAGTAATATGACCATAAAGTGTTTGTTGTTGGCTCAGGTGGTATGACGTTAAACTATTTGTAGTTTTTCAAAGAAGTATGTAATTAAATTATTAGAAAGGTTCCCTAAAGTGTGAACTTAAACTAAATTCATTCTCTCTATACAGAATTACCTTATACATTTTTCATGGGTCTACGAAGTATGAATTTAATTTATTTTCATGTGGTCAATGCTCTATGACCATAAACTGTAACACCCCAAGTTTTATGAACATTTTGTTTTCAAATATATTAATTTTTCATTGATATCATGTTTTGGATGCTAAAAAAAGTTATGTTTTCATTTTATGATACACCAGTATAAGTTTACACTACATGAAACACCAACATGGCTTGCATTACATGCAATAATGAGTTTCTACAAAACAATATTTTATTATATTAATAATTTAAACATTATATTTATAACATATCTGTTAAAAAACTTAATATGAATACCAATAAATAATTCTTAAATATTATTTGTGATAATTTTATTTAAATAATTTTTATTGATATGAAACATGTAATTATTAGAAAATACTTTTTTCATTGAATCTACTAGTTTTTTAAAAGAACTTATTTTTATGTCCTTTTGTGAACAACAATAAAATTACATTTGTATAGTTTTAAAAAACAAATTTAATAAAATAAACATCATTTTTTAATTCATAATTTTAAAATTACATTAAAGGGAATATTTGGGATTTTGTAAAAACCATCATTTTTTGATTTGTTCTAAAAAACTAAAATTTAAATAAATACATATTTTTTATATAATTTATTTATATTAATATTATATATTATTTTTCAAGTTTAATTAATTTAATATTACTTGATTTAATCATATTTAGGTCATTTTAGCCAAATTCAAATTGAAATTGAATTTAAAAACAAAAAATACTTTTAATTTTTTTTAAAAAAACCTTATTCTGCAACATGTCTAAAGGAATAAATTTAAATTAATTTATTCCAATTCATTGATTTAAATTTGTAAAAATAGATGAATTTTTTATAATATGAATAAAATATAATTTATTATATTTTCTACTTTGTATTTAAACAAAAACTATTAGTAAAAGTGATAAAAATTTATTATAGTGGTTAAACTAAAAATTAATTTAACAATGGACTAAAACAGTAACATAAAACCATTAATTACCAAAATAAAAGTCCAATAGAACATTTATGTTCATATTTAGACCATATTATCCCATGGATCTATTTGGGATCATATTTCAAGAATCCTAACTTGGTAATAACATTTGTGTAATTCCCATTTCAAAAATTTTCAAGAAGACACTCCTCTTCCACTATAAAAATGAACTCACCCACCCACTTATTAAAACATATCTTTCCCCTAGGATTGGACAATATAGGACCAAATATCATCCCAAAAAACCATAACTTCATCTAATAAGGCCTTATTTGGGTTGAAATGCATCCTAGTAATCGCTTTCCTACAATCCAAATGGAGTTACCCAAAAAAAGGCAACTTCCTTCCTCCATCTCTTTGGTATTATTTTCATTATCCACCACTTAGTCATTTCTAAATACAGAAATATATAATATCCTCAGCATCCAAAATATAATATGTTTTTTTTCATTTCAATGTTTATTTATATAATTACACAAACTTTCATTAAATTTGTAATGAACTAATCGTTCTTTTGTATGGAGAACCGCCTATCACAAAATGATGTTGTTCATGTTTCATTTGCAAACTCTCTTGGTTGTTAATTATGATGTACTATATATTTTGGTGTGATATATATGATATTTATGATTTATTTATTAACATAAAATAATTTTATATTATATAACTTCATTTTTTTCATTTTTTTTAAACATGATGTCTTTTGTTTGTGGATGTGTGGACTACCTCCTCCTCAAGGTGATGTGATTCATTCAAATTATACACAGAACGTATTAAGAATGAGTTTAGTAAAAATAGAAAATACATATGAAATATTTAATCTACTATAACTATTATATATATATATACATATATTTCATTTTCTTACATTCATTAAAAAATTTAGTTAAATGAAATCATTATCAATGTGTACATGAAACTAATCGTCTCCATGAATGGTGTATTCCATTTCACATTTATGTCATTTATATATGATTATAAAATTTTATATGATGAATATATATTATATTTATTTAATTTTTTATATTCTAAAAATATATAAATTATGATCTATGTAAGAGGATCTATATTAATAAATCAAGACATGTATAAAAAACAAAGAGAATATTACCCAATGTGTTACATGGATTTGTTAATGTGTGGGTAATATGGATACATATAAGGTATTATATAAAATAATATAGTTATATATTAAATCTATAATAAGCATATATTAATTTACATGAGTGTTATTGAATTATTGAATATAATATCTCTTCAAAGAATGCAAAATCATACACAATCCCATTAAATGATGAGTTTGTTGCAATAAACTCTCGTAAAATGGTAACATTGAATCAGCCTCCCCAAGTAAGAAAATTAAATAATAAAAAACATAAAATATAATTTAAATAAGTATATTTATCATATATTCTATAAATGGTAGTGTACACACCTCGTAGAAGGATATATGTGTATATCATGGCATGTTCCCCAAATAAAGAAAATCGAGACAAAATACTTTACTTATTTGGTAACAAATGAAACATAAATCCCATGAAAGGGATATAATAAAATGGATTTGTAAATCCACATAAATTTTTTTATAATAATAATTGAATATATTTTTGGGATGTATATACACCACAATGGCCCATACAACACACCTAGTTTGAAAGCTTAAATGGATTAGCTTTGGGAATTGAGAAACTCTTCAAAAACCATCTTGAATTTTATAAATATGGTCTGGCTATGAAAATACTATGATAAAAGATATGTTTCATAGATTAATAATGTTTCATAATTTATATTTCATATAATTTATATTTCATTATTATGTAGCACTCACTATGATAATGGTTTCGTACACTATGATTTTTTTGTTTTAGTCAATGGATGGAATAAGAAAACTTCATAAATTGTTATTGTGATAGAAAATTCTATGATTTTACTCCTATAAAACAAAATTCATTGGGGGAAGGAATAAAAAATATCATTTAAATTATCCACAATATTTCACAAGCTATAAACCAGACTAGACTTCCAAATTAGAAAAGGGGGAACTACATTGTGTTGAGTCAGTAATGAGAAACATCCACATTCATTATGGGGATTTTATGATCCACTTATTGTTGAATAATTTTTCATTAAAACTAAAATACAATACCCATTCCCCAATGATATGAACATGTGAACTTTATTCACAGTATTTATAATTTAGATGGTGAAGTAGACATGTCATGGACTCTAGTCAAGAATAATAGGATCCAAGATGAAATTGAGTCCATTGATTTGGAATTGTTCAAGATAATATTATTAAATAAGTACAATTCTTATATTATTTTTTCTGAGATGGAAAAGGATTCCTTGAGTTGATACAATAGGATAATGAATCCTTCCGTACATATGAGGGTTTCTTCAAATGAGTTGTGAGGTATTATTTTACATTTATCATCCATCTCAAATGTAATGTTGATAAGTAATTTAGTAGAATTATGAAAAGTCTCATAAGGGAATTTAACGTAAAATAATTTGTAATCTATAAAGATATTGTTCATTGTGTATTCAAAATTGAAATTGTGGTTGGAGTTAGTTATCATTATCATGGTTTTAACAAGAATAGAAATATAGATTTCAATGAAAAATCTAAAAACCATGGAGTGAAGAAATTGATACTTCCTTTATGATCTATGTAAGAAAGAGTCTTGTGGGAATTGTATTATGTGGACAAATATAAATGTTCTATGTGGATGGGTCAACTATTGTGAATATGATTGTTGAACTGATGTGGAGAAGTTTTCTAGTGATACAAATGGAGTGAATGCATCACATAATGAACCTCAAACACATTAGTTCTTAATGTGTAAAGAGGATAGTAATTACGATAATCAGTGACAAAACCTAAGGGTTGGTGATGATGATCTAATTAATAAAACTCTTAAACTGAGAAATATATGGAAATCTCATTCGATCACTATTGTTGTAGATGACTGTGATAAAGATATGGTAAAAGGTACACTCACCCTACAATATAGAAAATATAATGTATTAATTGATTCAAGAAATACCGACTCAATTATTTATAATTAATTTTATATGTGTATTAAAACTCCACCCAAACATTTATATATAAAATTAGTAGTCCAAAACTCTAAATAGTATTATCATTTCATTCTAAGTCATTGATTTCTCTTCGGTGGAAATATGTGGGAACGTGCTTCTTGTACATCTATTAATTATTACTTTTGATGAATTTAATGCCATATTTGGATTAGATTTTATTTCTTTGCATTAATACCATATTAATTATTGAGGAAGGAATGTTATATTTGATATTTCAAACCAACCAATGATCATATATCAATGTGATGATAAATATGAATTAAATGTGGATATAATATTATGTTTCTGGGTATTAACTAATGTCATAATGGATATTAATCTCAAAAGGATTGGAATAAAGTCTAGATTGATGTTATTAATATTGTTTTAGTATTTGGAGATATCCAATCAGAAGAATATCTTATCCTTTGATAAAAAAATGAAGTTAAGTTCTAGATAGAAATAAAATATATTTCCACACTAATTTTAAATACACATTATAGAATGTTTCCAATTTAGTTTTAAGATTTCAATAATCAACTCTTATAAAACCATGATTAGGAATTCATTTGGCGAAGTGTTTCACATTAGGGTGAAATAGTTAATTTTTTGAAAATGTACTAGGGATTGATGAGAATCAGAATTGATTATCAGTATTTGACCAATATCTTGATCAAGATATTGTATCTTATTCTTCATATAGATGACAGGCTTGATCAACTGCACGAAGAATAATACTTTTCCAGGATTGAACTTCATTATGGATATCATAAATTTATGGTCTAGAAGAGGATATACCAAAGATGACATTTCATTCATTTTATGAACACTATAAATATATAGTGACACCATTTGGTATTACTAATTTCCAAACTCTATCCACAAAATTGATGAATTGGATGTGTAGATATTAACTTAATTAATTTTTCAAAGTGTATATAGATGATATTAGTATCTTTTAACTGTGAATGGAAGATCATGAAGAACACTTGGTAATTTAAACAAATTCTCAATGTAAGAAGAATATTGATGAATAATTTAAAAAATATAATTTTTTTTGCAAAAGGATTCAATTTTTGCTCATATAATCTCGAGAGATGTAATAACAATAGATCTATCAACAACTAAGGCTATTAAATTTTGGCCTAGACTAACCACAGTGAATAATATTTATAGTATTATTAGTTTATATTGATATAATTGGTGGTTTATGGAGAATTATTAGGACTATATAATCCATTATGCATGTTAAATAATAAGGGTGCTAAGTTATTTTACATAGATGAATTTGATGAAAATGGAAAGGATCTAAAGAGA
Source organism: Viscum album (assembly GCA_963277665.1). Lineage (NCBI taxonomy): Eukaryota > Viridiplantae > Streptophyta > Magnoliopsida > Santalales > Viscaceae > Viscum > Viscum album. The sequence continues at coordinate 1,299,415,344 of OY728161.1, forward strand.
ATGATGCTTTAACAACTTTTCTAAAATTTCCATTCTACAGATAATGGATTTGAATCTATATTGATTATTCTAAGAAGGTATTAGGATATGTTCATATACATAATAACATGGTCATAGCATATGCCTCATGAAATTTGAATGTTTTAGAGAAAAATTTCCCAAATGTTGATTTTGTGGTAGTCGTAAAAATTATTCCATTAAGGATAGTGAGGTATTATAATTATGGATAAAATTTTGACATATGATCAATTATTAAATATAAAATATTAATTAATATAGAAGGAGTTTAACATGATCTTGGGGAAATGGATCGAATAATAAAGGATTATGTATTCCCAATACATTACCTCCATGGGAATTAAAACAACATGGTTGGTGGATTGTGACAATGGAATCATGCTATTTTATCCATGACGAGGTTCATAAAAGATCCTATTTTTATAGATTCTCTATGGATAGATCTAATAATCTTGAAGGGAATGGGAAAATTCTTATCTTTATCCATTGAATGTTCAACCCTTTATCCATGTGATGGTCAAAAAATAATTGAAGGAAGATGTAGAGTTGTAAAAGAAGGGTATAAATTTTACATATATTCACCATGATCGGGATAGAATGATATGGTACATGAACCGTGTGTATGTTCCTTATATACTAGACTTAAAAAAGGAGTTTTTATAGGAATCTCAATGTTATATATTCCATATTCATAATAGAAATATGAATATGTATATAGATTTTAAAAAATACTTCTGGGGGATGACATGAATCGATAAATCACAAATTTTGTATCTCAGTGCCTGGTAGGACAGCATGTTATGGTATAAAAGGAAGAGTCTAAGGGGATGTTTAATCCATTAAAAATACCATAATTAAAATGGGAGAATATAAATATTGAATTTTTCATTGGACTCCCCAAAACATCTAATGGGTTTAATACAATATTGGTGGTATTCCAACTCTTTTATATGGAAGTTAACTTCATTACAATTAGATAAGACTTTTATATGGATCATATTTTTGGGATATATATTAATTAAGCGATAAGGTTGCTTGGTTTAAGATATTACATTGTATACGATTATGGGTTGAGGTTTTATTCAATGTTTTGGTGATGTCTCAAGAATGAACATAATATAGAATATATTTTCAAAACTTCATATCATCCTTCGGCTAATTCCCTATCTAAAATAATTCAAACCATACTGAATTTGTTGAGATATTGTTCATTTGAATTCAAATGCACCGGGGATCAAAACTGTCCACTTGATGAGTTTTACTACAAAAATAATATTCATTTAATAATTCATACAAATTCTTTGTAAATCCCTCTATGAGAGTAAATGTGGGCTGCCAACATTTTGGGTTGATGTTGGATAAAGAAATATATTGGGAGCAAAGATAGATGAACTAAAGTACGATAAGATTATAACCATTCAACAGCATATCAAGGAAATCAATTTTGTTAGAATGGATATTCTACAAAAAAAATATCTTGAATTTTATGTTGGTGAGAGGTTTTTTATACAAATTAATCCATAGAATAAGGTTATGAAGTTTGGGAAGAAATGTAAACTATGTCCTAGACATATAGGTCCCATAGATATTCTTTATCATATTGGGATGGAAGCCTATTACATTTTACATCCTGCAAATATCTCTCAAGTCCTTGATGGGTTCCATTTATCTCTCATTGGGATGTAATCACATGAACCTTCACATGTACTAATCTCAAAGTTCATATCACATGAGTTGGATCTTTCTTACGATAGACAAAAAATTGAAAGTAGATATCATGCATATAAAGTCATACATAATAGGACCACTCATATAGACTATGTTTTGTGTATAAATAACAAGTTAGTGGATGTTATATGGGAAATTGTGGATATGATGTGGAATATGTATCATCATTTGTTTATTAGAATAATGAATTTCAAGGATGAAATTCATTGAAAGGTGGTAAAATTTATCATCCCAAAATATGATGAACATAATTTTTTGAATAAATTATTTACTAGTAGATTTTATAGGTTGAGAGAAATACCATGTTATGTTTTCATTATACACTTCACTCTGATTATATTTGACTACCCCCAAAAAATCATCTTATGTTACATGAAAAATTAAGTTTCTATGAAACCCCATTTTATTATATTCCATGTTAAATTTGGATAATTATAACATAGCCATTAAACATATTAAAATAAATACACATAGTGAACTTGTAAATAATATATAAATTGATTTTATTTAAATAATCCATTTTTATTATATGGTATTAAATTTTTATAAAAGATAATATATAATTGAAAATACAATTTTTTAAAGAACAAATTTTTATGTCCATCTATGAAAAATAATAAAATTATGTTTATAAAATTTTAAAAAATAGATATGAAAAAATAAAATTCATTTTATTTAGAATTTCCAAATTATCATGGGTGATTTTTGGAATTTGTCTTAAAAACCATTATTTTCTATTAATATTAAAAAATATTAAATATTAATTCAAAATATTTTTGGTCTAATTTTTTTATATTTTTAAATTATTTTCTCCTTTGGTATTTAAGAGTTTTTAGACTAATTTTACATTAATTAACTTATTTTAACTTATTAGAACCAATTACACAATGAAATTGGATATAATAAAACATCTCAAACTATTAAGAATTTTTTTTCATACAAACCATGTAATCCCTAAACATCTACGAGACCAATTTTAAATTAATTTATTCCTCTTATATGAATTGAATTTGGAAAATTAATATTATTTTTGGAATCAAAATAATTTTTAAATTCTAATATTGTAATTTTTTACTTAATCGATCAGTTAACCTAACTAAAATGTATTACAACCATTAAATGAAAAATTAGCTTGACAAAGGACAACATCATAATAATAAGGCCCAAAATGACAACTAATCAAGCCCAAATCAATTTTTTTGTTATTATTTATAAACTATCATGCCTAGTCATATATTTTGATGAACAGTGGATCCACATGTTAAGGGAAGAATGTGGGTTGAATTCCCTTCTAGAATATTTACAACAATTCCACTCCTCCTATAGTATAAAAATGAACTCACCCCTACCCCTTAATTACACCTCTCAAGACATTTGGATAAAAAATATTAGAAAATATCCTCCCAAAATTCATACATATATCATATAACCCTCTATATGGGATTTAATCCATCTAAGGAATCCCTTTGGTGAAAACCAAAAGCTGTTCCCAATAAAGAGGTAACATCCATCCTCAAGCTATATTGTTTTATTTTCATTCTACACCTTATCCAATATACATATTCCATGATTATATAATAACATAAATATAATAAATATTCCAATATTTATTGCTTTATTTTTTACATCTATATTTAATCAAACTTCTATATAATGGGGATGGAACATATTGTTCTTGTGTAAGGTGAAATACAACCTCACGAAACAATGTTGTTTATTTTTTTCTTTATCACCTATTATGTTTTGGAATTAGGATGGAAAATATAATTTTATAGGAAATTTATGATTTATATAATCTTATTAAACTATTAAATTACACATAACTTCTTGTGTTCCATTTTGTGAAAATATGATAACACTTTTCATCGTAGTGTGGACTACTGTCCCCTAAAAGGGATTAGACCCATTCAAACTCTACATAAAATGTATTAAGGATTGTACTAATAAAAATATATTATATATATATATATGAAATAATAATAATAAAATTATTATATATGAATATATGTCATTTATATACATTAGGTTGGAATGACAATTAAACAGAAACATTATTCTTGCGTACAAAAACCCCACCGTCTCTATGAACGGTGTATTCCATTTCATATTTCTATCATTTATTGATAGTTATAAATTTTTAAATACAGAATATATATGATTTTATATGATTTTTATAATATTTAAATTATTAAATCAATATCTATGTAGGAGGATCAATAATAAAAATTCAAAATATGTATGAAAAACAAAGACAATATTACCTTAAGCATTACAGTAACATTAATTTTTTTATAAGTGGGTAATATAAAGTCATCTATTGTATTATATAGAAAAATATCTAAATTTGGAATATGTGTGTGGAAAATATATTTATTATATAAGAAGTTCTATTTATCACAAATAATCATAGAATATAATGTAAAGGGATTTCTAGTCTCACTTTTATTTCGATGAGATTTATTCATTACTCAACACACATTTATTTTGTGTAGTATATATAATTACCATGAATACATGATATTACTAAAATAATTATGTTTATTGTTATTTATATATATATTTTTCATCACACTTTCATGGGGTTTATGTTTATAATGTAAAAAAATCAGTAAAGTAGTTTTCTCTCAATCTTCCATCATTCTGTCAGGTTCCATGATATACATCTACAACTTTCTACAAAGGGTGTACACTGCATTGGATATGTAATATCATGAATATACTTATTTATTAAATATTAATATTATTTTGATTTAATGTTATTATATGGGGTGTCAGTTTCAATGTTACCAAGTGGTAAGAGTTTATTGAAACAAACTGATCGTTTATAGTGATTATTTATGATTACGCTATTATTTATGAAATAATTTGACAATTTTTGTAAAACACTTATGTATTTTCATATCTTCTACATATTCCTGATATAGTGATATATTTTAAAAAAAATTGAAACATCAGTGCTTATGATAAATATTAAAATATTTGTAACAACATATGACCTTATTTTCTCTTCGTTTGGAAATCTTTTTTATTTCAAAAATCATGTTTTATACAAAAATGGAAATCTTTTTTTAAAAAATAGATCTTGTAATATAATTTTCATGAAAAATGGAAATTAAAATTTAATATGGTTTCAAATATTCCATAAAACATTTTCAATTATATTTTCATATAAAAATTTCCTCAAAAGGTTTTACGTTTTTAACCTGTGTTTTTCAATGTTGAAATGATATTTCCCCCATGAAATATTTTCAAAAGAAATTTCAAAATAATTTTCTATATAATATTAAATCTATAGTTTTTGATAATTTAATCAGGTGATATTACTCAAGGGTAAAATTCATATTCTTTCTCTTTATTGTTTATGTTTTGATGGAATAAGTTTTATGAGAGCCATTTTACTACCAAGGGTTATATGATTATGAAACTCGATTATTTTCATAATTTATTCATTAATTAAATGATTATGAAACATATATTTATTCACATGTTAATATATCATTACATTTTTGTGACAACCATTTCATTTGTTGGGTTATGATATGTTTTATATGATCTTTTTGTACATGTATTTTTTATTTATCTATGATATGGGTGTGAACTATATCTTCATCCAATAAATTGTGTAGATGTTAATGTCTTATTATATAATGATATGAATAAAGTTGAAGTGATTTATCCACTATGGAAGATGTGGAAACCTGATACACTATGACAAGATGGGAAATCATAATCCACTATTTGTAGATGGGAAATCCTTATCCCACAAAATGAAAGGACTACAACCGGGAATGTTGGTGTCTACCATCCATTTGATGTAGTTACCATGATGTTTTGTGATAAGTTTTGTAAATGAACCTTGACTTATAAGGAATTACAAAACTTTTTTCTATGTCTTCCATAATAAAATGTGTAATTTATATGTTATGATTTAATGACTTATGATCTTGGTTCCATTATGATTCATGCTATAATCTTCTTCTAATCATTATTCCATGATTCATGTTTATGATCACTGATATGCAGGGTATGATATTTTAAGGTTATGATCATGTTATCATACCCTTATTCACAATTTTATTCATTACTATCTACCTTTTATACTCTAACTTATCATCTTATCAGACTCTATTATATGTTTCATTTCCCAAGGTTATGAAGAGATTTATTTTATATTACATGTATTAGAGGGGTTCTAGTCATGGGAAACGTAGTGTGAGATAATGTAGCTCACTTATGTACCAATGTGGTGTTTTCTGTTTTCCAAGGACACAAAACTAATATGGTCTTTTGGAATCAATTATTTTATTGTATTATGTATTCCTCCAAAAATGATGTAATTTATCTATATGATAAGTGATAGTACCTATATAATCTAACCACTACCCAATATTTCATGACGTTTTACCGTAAACTATTTTTAGAAAGTCCATGAATTATGATGTGAAACAATTTCCCACCCATTCAATCTGTGAATTATGAATCTAAACTAGAAGAATCCATAGTTTTAGTTATATTAAATTAAACTGTAAATCCTGATGTACTATGTTCATGATTTCAAAATTCAATCATACACCATAGAAGAATGGAATTCCATGTATCTTATAAATAGGTTTATCTAAAAATACATACCCAAAATACGAATTGAATTCCAAATATTATTAGTATGAAAGTGTTACCCCTTTTTAAATTAGGACTCATAATATGATATGAGACATACCAAAACAATATTCCTTCGAAAATGGCTCTAAATTATAGCCATACCCCCAAGTTGTCAACATTGGATTCCATCATCATATTGGATTTCTCCCACTCCAATGATGGTCTCCTACCATTGAATGATCTCTAACAATGTCTGAATAGATTTCAATTTTAATGTGATTCATCAATGTAACACCCTGAGATTTTATGAAAAAATATTATTTTTAATGTCTTGTGTTGTACGCTACACCAAAAGAACCTTGCACAACACACATCCTTGACTTTCCTTGCATTACACGCAATCGCAACCTTCCTCGATAGCGTGTGTAGTACGTAATACTGAGTTTCACGAAACAATGATATGCTATTAAAATATTATTAAAACTAGCCGCTATGAATAGTAATAACCACTTTTTTTAAATTTTAGAAATTTTAGCTCTCAAAATGGACTTCATTTTTGGATTCGGAGTATCGAATTTAGCCTAAATTGAAATTTTGGTACTTTTCGGATAACTTTCATATTCTGATGAATAGTGAAAATTACTAAATTATAATTAAAAACAATTTTTTTAATCGAAATAATTAATAGTGATAAATCATTAATTTGAGTGGTTTTAAAGTATATTTAGAATATATTTTTACAATTTAATACAATGTTGGTCATTGGATGTAATTTCACATTTAAACCAGACATAATCAAGTGTCAATCTTTTGATAGATATTGTTTCTTAAAAACACGATATTTGTTTTAACAGCGTTATTTAATTATAAAATTAATTAATGCAACTTTTATGATATGAATTTGGTAAAATAGACTTCATTTTTTAATTCGGAATATGAAATATAGCTTAGGATGAAATTTTGGCATTGTTCTGAAAAACATCAATTTTTGATGAATAGTGAAACTACTAAGTGGTAGTTAAAAAACTGAATTTTGCATAAAACTTAATTTTACCGCTTCTGTGAATGGAATTTCGAAAATCCGACAGACACGGTTGATATCAGTAAGTAAAATGTGGTTCAATGAGATCAAAATAATTTTTGGTGAATAGTAACTTTTTACTTTTTTTTACCGCGGTTAATAGTAAATACAGTAACTAAGGGTAAATATGATATTAATATTACCCTAACACATGTCCTAATTCTATTGGACAAGTGTAATTCGACCAAAAACAAACTTAGGAATAACATATGACCATTTAGGCCCACTTGGATTAGAGTAGGAAATTTATTATTAATTTATTTAAAGAAGGGTTAAAGTAGTTAAAATCAAAGTTTAATAAGTAAATCATTTGTACTATGGGGTTATATATAAGATAAATTCGATTGTAAATATTCATTAGAAATCTAAAAAGATTTAATACATGATGGTATTTTATTTGTAATTTTTAGACATCATATAATTTAATTTATTTATGACACAAAGATGATGCAGTAATTATCTTGTTAATGAAATATTGACATAATTGATGTTATAAACACCAAAATAAATGTAATTTAAGACTTTTTATGAATTTCACTAATTTTCTAGGTTACTATGATATATTAGTGTTGATTTAATCAACTTGGTTCGAACATATAATTCTCTTATGACTTTCACAAAAATCATATATCAAATAGTGTCAAAATTGACACAAAATAGTTTTTAAATCAAATATTATATTTTTAATTGTTATTTTATTCCTAAAAATCTAAGGTTCGGAAAAATGACTTAGATAAGGATATATATATTAATAATAAACAATTTGGGGTTCGTTTGGCATGTTATAGTAAGTATATTAACCATATAGTGAAAGAAAACAAAAAGACACTGTAAAAGATAAATTAATTAACTTAGAGTTAAATCTAATTGATAAGGTTAAAATAATACCCTAAACTTGTCTAAATCCTATTGGTTGATAGGATTGCGACCCATCCCCACTTTAGCTTCGAAAGAAGACCCTTTGGAACCATTATAAACCGATTTTGACTTTAATATAAAATAATATTTTGAGATATTCCTAAGGTGCCCCTCTCCTCCCTTATAAAAGGGCACCTCCTCCCCCTCCTCCTCACACCAATTTGAGCACTCAAGCTCGGCCAACCCCTGCCAAAATCTCTTCTCCACTTACCTAGAAACATCCTAGAGGTTCTGGTCTTCCTCAAAGACCAATTTTAGTGCCCTAAGAGGAGGTCTCAAAGAGGCGCTTCAAAGAAGAGGTAATTACCGTTACCAATTCTTTCATCTTTATTTCTTCTTCCACTTCTTCTTCTTAGGTTGTTTAATTATGAAGTAATAACATCAGTATCACTCATATACTGATATGTTATTATAAGTATGAAACAACCCTATTTCACCATCTATCCATCCTACGGAAAAAGAAATCACCGCGCGTGCGTACGTACGGAATACCGTCTCCACGCCGTGGTGTAATCTATTTTCCACCACCACCTTACATGGATGGGTATAATGGTGTAAAGAATAACTATACATAGTTATTAAAACATCATATTGATTCTGATATATTTTATAATCCATTCCAATTCAATTCAATATTTATAGAAATGATATCATCGCTCGTGCGTACGTACGGACTACAGTCTCCACGACGCGATGAGATTCATTCTCCATGTTAACCATTTAAGAATGATTATAAATTATATATAAGAAATAATAATGAAATATATGACATTATAAAGCTACTGGATTTATGTATATATATATATATGTATGTCATCTACTAACTTCCATTTCAAGACAATAAGGAAAGGAAAACAGCGTTCATGCGTACGTACGGACTACCGTCTCCATGAACGGTGTTTTTCATTTTATTTATCTATCTATTATATATTTATATACTGAATATATATGATATATAAATCATGTTTTATATTCTGGAAATAAGTAAATCATGATATAAGTAATAATGATGTCACGAACAACAAGTCAAAACACCTACGATAAATGAAACGATTTTACCCAAAACGCTTCTTTAACATGGAATTTACAAAAGAACGGGTAATATAATGTCATAACTGAACCATATATGATATCATAACAATGAATATGATTCTGTAATAAGTCAATGACATTATTTAAATCATTATACAGGAGGTTCGGACACATACGAAGCAAATCGGACCTATGGTAAGGGAAATATCACAATCTCATTTTTATCCGAGATTGTTTATTCGTAAGTATTTACTGGGGTGTATTTTATCATCCACATCCATGTTTCATAAATATGTAATATTATTTCCATCCACCTACAATTGTTTTAATCCATTTTTACCCTTCGATGAGTTTTTAGTAAAAGAAATGAAAGGAATCTTTTGTCGTTTTTCGTACGAGGTACTTTTTGACTTTTCCGAAAAAAGTACGAACGATGTTTTTTTTAACTTATACGGAATGAATGGATTTTTAAAACATTATTTCCAAGATGCTTCCTTTACTAGTTTTCAAGTTTATTTTTAATCAACTTCTTTTAGTTTAAATTTGTATGACATGTTAAGAAAGGAAAAGTGTTTTTGAAGTAGAAAGGATATTTTCCTCAAGAATGAAGTTCAAGTATTTTATCAAAATTATTTTCCATCTAAGATAATAAAAGGGTTCTGTTTTTATCCCTATTATTACATTGATTTGATCATGTTGTGATGGAATTATTTTTATGAATTCCTTTATCTTATATGAATTGATTTATGATGTCATGATCTTTCAAGAATCCCATTTTTGTTACATGTGTTATGCGATGATGTATAATTATGTGGCACACATAAGAAAGGATTCATTATAAGATGGGTGGGACCTATATCTCCCTCCAATGCATTGGGTAAAGATTTTATATCTCATGAGATAGACATGGCTGGAACGGAAGGTTATTTCGGTTCAGTGATACAGGACTGAAACGAGGAGTGAACTCGGTTCAGAAAGGGACTTTGTCCACTAAGATAGTCTTGGAAATGAGTCATGACTAACAAGAAATGATTTTCCATGATTATGTGTGCATTCCACAAAGTTTCAAGTTTTATGTTATGATTATGGGGATCTCATTTTCACTTCTATGATTTATCCCATGTTATGATATTATGAGCTCTTTTGCAGGTTAAGATTTCCAAAAGCTATGTTCTTATGTATATGATGTGATTGATATTTCTTTTGTTTACCCTTACTGAGAATTTGAGCTCACCCTTTTATGTTTTAATTTCCCCAGGATATAAAGAAAGGTTTTAGGTAAAAAAAGGAAGATCTTTATGGGAGATATTGAAGATCTTTCACCACGATTAGAAGAATACGTTCCGAGTTTCCAAAGACACTAAACTATTACGATCCTTGTGTGTGTGTTTTTGTTATGTACTAAGAATTCCGCAAATGTAATGTAATGTCCATGTACGTCAAGATACGGGTCTCTACAGTTGGTATCAGAGGAAAGGTTTAGTCAACCTTTGGAAACTAGGATGCGAAAACGTTAGTGAGATCCCTAGAGATATTTCTAAGGTATGTCTAGGGATGCCCCTAAGGATAAGTATACGTATAGGATATAGTCCTAGAACTATGGTAACAATATTAGATTAAACCAAAGATGATAGATATTTAAGTTACTCCCCCTTTATTATGATTTTTGCATCTAACACTATTCTGTTTGGGTTTTAGAAAATGGCTGGAAACAAGATGATTCACAATAATGGAGGATATGATGGACAATGGAATGAAATTCTTCATGAGCAACCAAATGAAATGGGATTTGGATGTCCAAACATCATTATTATGCCAAATCAGCAATCTCACAATCTGATCAATAAAGTAAAATTTGGTAAGTTTCCTGACTCGACTAAAAAGAGAAAGATGGAGTTCCATGATGATCATAGAGGAAAGAAAGTTCAATTTCCCCTATGTAAATCATGTGGGAAGAGGCATCAAGGAGAATGTTTCAAGGGAACTGGAAGATGCTTTGGGTGTGGAAAAGAAGGACACAAAGCAAGTAAGTGCAAAGGAAAAGGGTCGGTTAACACCATGGATGAGGATAATGGTATTGCTACGACATCAAAAATGGTTAAGTTTTTTAAATGTGGAATGTATGGGCATTATGTAAACAAATTCCCTAAGGGAAAGACTCATGAAGAGAATCAGTATGGTCATATGGGTAGTATTTATGTGGATGATGATGAAGAGACTACAAATGATATGTGAGATGAAAGAATTTTTGAAGCTCGGTCAATGGTTTGAGAATGTAGTGGAATGATTACATGTTTATCATGTGTAATTTTGGAATAAAGAGACGTCTATGGATTGTTACACTATTGTCTTTCCTTTTGTTTTGAAAGTGTATGATTAATGTTACCAGTATCCATGAAAGGTTATTCAGATATTTTTGGAATGTAGATGATATGCGCATAATGAAGGGATAAGGAGAAAATTAAATGTTTGATAGTATTCATGAGATCATGATTGATATAAGGACTAAGTGATATCATGGTTTGAGTATATAGAATTTTGAGGATTTCGGTATGTGAAAAGTGTTAACTTTTAACTGCATTCAAGTTTTCACTAAGGTTCATTGGGTATTCAAGAGAGTACGAGATTAAGGCCTTTGAATGTTTGGAATGTGACTAACAAGATATATCTTATGATATATGGGGATCAACGATGGTATTAAATCTCTGGTAATCGTTTTCACTATGTTATGAGAATGGACTGTAGTATTATGGATAAGCCTAAAGATTGGAATGGATTATGTTGGACATAAGTTAGTATTGTTTAAGGATAGAAGTTTTTCTATATTATTGATGGGATGTTATAGTAATATAGTTTTATAAAAAGGACAACCTGCAGGACGGGCGACAGCCCATCGCTTCAGACAAGGCTGTGGGAATCGAACCCACAACCAAAGTGCGACTGGCCTTTATCGCCTACCACTGACCTACAGGAAGTCCTTGTTTAGTAGAAACTAGTTTTATTATATTAAGCAGTATGATATATGAAGTTTAAGTCCATTTTAGGAACCATATATGATTAATCTCACTATAGAATGACTTATGTATATTTAATAACTTTTGCTAACCTTTTGTTTGAGACAGATGGAATGAACAGTCATTCTATCACATGATCTGCTAACACTTCACGAATAACAAATTCAACTTCATTTATTTAAGAGATGAAGTGGAAATTGTTCAAGGCACGAACAACAGTGAGATTGTACCAAAATAATGTAAGTATTTATTCTAATTCAAATTTTCAACTTTAGGGAAATGATCTTGAAAACCAAAAATGCTGTCCTAGTGATCTTATACCTGATGAATCAGATGGTACCCTATATCATCACAAATCTATGGATTTGTAATTACTGGCTTTTTCATAGCCATGTTCTCTTCCACTCTCCATCAGAACATGATGGTTAGATTTCTCTTTCATATCCATATTTTCACCTATGTGGAAACCCAGTGATTAGTTTATTTGGGTAATCGTTACATTTCATACTTTAGTTTTTAAAGCCAAGTTTTGGTATTCCTTTTTACGATGTGGGTTTCTATTAACGAAACTTTCGAATAGTAAACCATTTATAACCCCGACGAATTTCGAGGGCGAAATTCATTTTAAGGGGGGTAGAATGTAACACCCCGAGATTTTATGAAAAAATATTATTTTTAATGTCTTGTGTTGTACGCTACACCAAAAGAAGCTTGCACAACACACATCCTTGACTTGCCTTGCATTACTCGCAATCGCAACCTCCCTCGATAGCGTGTGTAGTACGTAATACTGAGTTTCAAGAAACAATGATATGCTATTAAAATATTATTAAAACTAGCCGCTATGAATAGTAATAACCACTTTTTTTAAATTTTAGAAATTTTAGCTCTCAAAATGGACTTCATTTTTGGATTCGGAGTATCGAATTTAGCCTAAGGTGAAATTTTGGTACTTTTCGGATAACTTTCATATTCTGATGAATAGTGAAAATTACTAAATTATAATTAAAAACAACTTTTTTAATCGAAATAATTAATAGTGATAAATCATTATTTGAGTGGTTTTAAAGTATATTTAGAATATATTTTTACAATTTAATACAATGTTGGTCATTAAATGTAATTTCACATTTAAACCAGACATAATCAAGTGTCAATCTTTTGATAGATATTGTTTCTTAAAAACACGATATTTGTTTTAACAGCGGGATTTAATTATAAAATTAATTAATGCAACTTTTATGATATGAATTTGGTAAAATAGACTTCATTTTTTAATTCGGAATATGAAATATAGCTTAGGATGAAATTTTGGCATTGTTCTGAAAAACATCAATTTTTGATGAATAGTGAAACTACTAAGTGGTAGTTAAAAAACTGAATTTTGCATAAAACTTAATTTTACCGCTTCTGTGAATGGAATTTCGAAAATCCGACAGACACGGTTGATATCAGTAAGTAAAATGTGGTTCAATGAGATCAAAATAATTTTTGGTGAATAGTAACTTTTTACTTTTTTTTACCGCGGTTAATAATAAATAGGGTAACTAAGGGTAAATATGATATTAATATTACCCTAACACATGTCCTAATTCTATTGGACAAGTGTAATTCGACCAAAAACAAACTTAGGAATAACATATGACCATTTAGGCCCACTTGGATTAGATTAGGACATTTATTATTAATTTATTTAAAGAAGGGTTAAAGTAGTTAAAATCAAAGTTTAATAAGTAAATCATTTTTAATATGGGGTTATATATAAGATAAATTCGATTGTAAATATTCATTAGAAATATAAAAAGATTTACTACATGATGGTATTTTATTTGAAATTTTTATACATCAAATAATTTAATTTATTTATGACACAAAGATGATGCAGTAATTATCTTGTTAATGAAATATTGACATAATTGATGTTATAAACACCAAAATAAATGTAATTTAAGACTTTTTATGAATTCCACTAATTTTCTAGGTTACTATGATATATTAGTGTTGATTTAATCATCTTTTTTCGAACATATAATTCTGTTATGACTTTCACAAAAATCATATATCAAATAGTGTCAAAATTGACACAAAATAGTTTTTAAATCAAATATTATATTATTAATTGTTATTTTATTCCTAAAAATCTAAGGTTCGGCAAAATGACTTAGATAAGGATATATATATTAATAATAAACAATTTGGGGTTCTTTTGGCATGTTATAGTAAGTGTATTAACCATATAGTGAAAGAAAACAAAAAGACACGGTAAAAGTTAAATTAATTAACTTAGAGTTAAATCTAATTGATAAGGTTAAAATAATACCCTAAACTTGTCTAAATCCTATTGGTTGATAGGATTTCGACCCATCCCCACTTTAGCTTCGAAAGAAGACCCTTTGGAACCATTATAAACCGATTTTGACTTTAATATAAAATAATATTTTGAGGTATTCCTAAGGTGCCCCTCTCCTCCCTTATAAAAGGGCACCTCCTCCCCCTCCTCCTCACACCAATTTGAGCACTCAAGCTCGGCCAACCCCTGCCAAAATCTCTTCTCCACTTACCTAGAAACATCCTAGAGGTTCTGGTCTTCCTCAAAGACCAATTTTAGTGCCCTAAGAGGAGGTCTCAAAGAGGCGCTTCAAAGAAGAGGTAATTACCGTTACCAATTCTTTCATCTTTATTTCTTCTTCCACTTCTTCTTCTTAGGTTGATTAATTATGAAGTAATAACATCAGTATCACCCATATACTGATATGTTATTATAAGTATGAAACAACCCTATTTCACCATCTATCCATCCTATGGAAAAAGAAATCACCGCGCGTGCGTACGTACGGAATACCGTCTCCACGCCGTGGTGTAATCTATTTTCCACCACCACCTTACATGGATGGGTATAATGGTGTAAAGAATAACTATACATAGTTATTACAACATCATATTGATTCTGATATATTTTATAATCCACTCCACTCCAATTCAATATTTATAGAAATGATATCATCGCTCGTGCGTACGTACGGACTACCGTCTCCACGACGTGATGAGATTCATTCTCCATGTTAACCATTTAAGAATGATTATAAAGTATATATAAGAAATACTAATGAAATATATGACATTATAAAGCTACTGGATTTATGTATATATATATATATGTATGTCATCTACTTACTTCCATTTCAAGACAATAAGGAAAGGAAAACAGCGTTCATGCGTACGTACGGACTACCGTCTCCATGAACGGTGTTTTTCATTTTATTTATCTATCTATTATATATTTATATACTGAATATATATGATATATAAATCATGTTTTATATTCTGGAAGTAAGTAAATCATGATATAAGTAATAATGATGTCAAGAACAACAAGTCAAAACACCTACGATAAATGAAACGATTTTACCCAAAACGCTTCTTTAACATGGAATTTACAAAAGAACGGGTAATATAATGTCATAAGTGAACCATATATGATATCATAACAATGAATATGATTCTGTAATAAGTCAATGACATTATTTAAATCATTATACAGGAGTTTCGGACACATACGAAGCAAATCGGACCTAAGGTAAGGGAAATATCACAATCTCATTTTTATACGAGATTGTTTATTCGTAAGTATTTACTGGGGTGTATTTTATCATCCACATCCATGTTTCATCAATATGTAATATTATTTCCATCCACCTACAATTTTTTTAATCCATTTTTACCCTTCGGTGAGTTTTTAGTAAAAGAAATGAAAGGAATCTTTTGTCGTTTTTCGTACGAGGTACTTTTTGACTTTTCCGAAAAAAGTACGAACGATGTTTTTTTTAACTTATACGGCATGAATGGATTTTTAAAACATTATTTCCAAGAAGCTTCCATTACAAGTTTTCAAGTTTATTTTTAATCAACTTCTTTTAGTTTAAATTTGTATGACATGTTAAGAAAGGAAAAGTGTTTTTGAAGTAGAAAGGATATTTTCCTCAAGAATGAAGTTCAAGTATTTTATCAAAATTATTTTCCATCTAAGATAATAAAAGGGTTCTGTTTTTATCCCTATTATTACATTGATTTGATCATGTTGTGATGGAATTATTTTTATGAATTCCTTTATCTTATATGAATTGATTTATGATGTCATGATGTTTCAAGAATCCCATTTTTGTTACATGTGTTATGCGATGATGTATGATTATGTGGCACACATAAGAAAGGATTCATTATAAGATGGGTGGGACCTATATCTCCCTCCAATGCATTGGGTAAAGATTTTATATCTCATGAGATAGACATGGCTGGAACGGAAGGTTATTTCGGTTCAGTGATATAGGACTGAAACGAGGAGTGAACTCGGTTCAGAATGGGACTTTGTCCACTAAGATAGTCTTGGCAATGAGTCATGACTAACAAGAAATGATTTTCCATGATTATGTGTGCATGCCACAAAGTTTCAAGTTTTATGTTATGATTTTGGGGATCTCATTTTCACTTCTATGATTTATCCCATGTTATGATATTATGA
Source organism: Viscum album (assembly GCA_963277665.1). NCBI lineage: Eukaryota > Viridiplantae > Streptophyta > Magnoliopsida > Santalales > Viscaceae > Viscum > Viscum album. The sequence continues at coordinate 1,299,432,253 of OY728161.1, forward strand.
GCTCTTTTGCAGGTTAAGATTTCCAAAAGCTATGTTCTTATGTATATGATGTGATTGATATTTCTTTTGTTTACCCTTACTGAGCATTTGAGCTCACCCTTTTATGTTTTATTTTCCCCAGGATATAAAGAAAGGTTTTAGGTAAAAAAAAGGAAGATCTTTATGGGAGATATTGAAGATCTTTCACCACGATTAGAAGAATACGTTCCGAGTTTCCAAAGACACTAAACTATTACGATCCTTGTGTGTGTGTTTTTGTTATGTACTAAGTATTCCGCAAATGTAATGTAATGTCCATGTACGTCAAGATACGGGTCTCTACAATCAAGAAGCCTAAAAATCGCATCCATGGGTCCATTCAATAAAATTTAAACCCTTAGGCCCCTTGGTCTCATTTATATTTCAACCATTACAAATATAAACAATGTATAGTTGGTCACATGTTGTGAATATGGTGTGTGGCCTCCATGGACCCTTCCATGTTGTATCTTACGATTTACTACCAAAAATATTCCATTGAGACCAACACTATCCAATTGAAAAGGTATTTAATTTAACCTATTTTAAATAATCACTCCAATACAAGAATTACTATCTTAAAATGATTGATATATTTTTTTGAGGAATTAGAGTTAAATTTGGTCCTATATTCTCTCCTTCTGTACTAGATTTTACTATTTCTATTCCATGGAAATGAACTTAAAATTAATGTTTCCATTGTATATTAATTTTGACAATAATGATTTCACCAATAGTATAGGAATCATGACATTACACTTTTTCAATTCTCTATGACATAGTAATTTCCTCTTTATGAAACTAGATTCATGATCATTGCATGAGCTAATGAGTCTCCCTGGTTCATTCAAATAAGGTTTGAACTTTTTCACAACTCAGAAAATTCTCAAATATCGTAACTGTGGTCCATTATTTATGAACCTAAAAAATTTCATCATCCCCTTTTTGATTTCATTTGAATCATCCGGGTTTTTTTAGTATTTCTATTCCCCGATATCTTCTAGAACTATTTATAGCTTGATTCATATTCACATGGGATATGTAGGGATTCCAATAAATCCTATATATTAGACCATTAACATAACAAAATCCTCAAAACCTCTTGTTTCAGATATCATTATCATCCCAAAACACCTGCATGGGTCTCCTCTTTGTGTATAATTCATGTTCTTGTTCTTTATCCCATTAGAGAGCCATGATACTATTATGAACATACATGAGGAAGAAAATATTGGGAAAGATGACAAGAAAGACCCACCAATGTCTATAATACAAGGCATTAAACTATGCCCATAACCCATATATAAATGTGATGTTTTATAATGAGAGACAATTTAAACTATACAAAATTAGGATGCCACATATCAAAATTTTTGGATGACCATCAAAAAAATAACCTCCGTACACACTTCTAAATGTTTTCATAACCCCATACAATTAAGGAAGCAATATATCCTAACTTGAAATAATGAAGTATCCTCATCTGTGATGGTATCCCCTTTTGAAGGTAGTATCAAACCATTCTATTTTTTGAACTACATGTTTCTTGATTACCATTATCCATAGATATACAGTTATACATAGATATTTTATCTCAGGCATACCCCCTTTTCTACTTGTTACAGAGTCAAAGTTAGAACCAATTATGATTATTTACCTTTTGTGTTGCATAAGGTCCCTCTGTCCATTTATCACATTAGGTTTTTTCTACATCAGGCCTTGAACTCCAAAGATAACCATTACCCACTAAGGACCATTCTCTATTACCTTAAATCAATATCCACCCCTATGATTCATGCTCTAGGAACCTAAACAATAAATAGGGAAATAATAAGTTATATAAAGTTAATCCAAAAACCCTAATCTTATTAGTGCATGATGTTAAAGTATATCATTACCTTTTCAACATTCAAAATATTCCACATATGATATGTATGAGATTAACCTCCAAAACTTCCCATGTGAATTATATTAAACATCATTTTACCTCATATAAAACTAGGATGCCTCTTAATGTGTATGTATTTACTCTATTAAAAATATCATCTCCTTATGTGATCATGTAATATAAACCATGAATTACCCCTTTGAAATACAAAGGACTCGTAGTTCAAGATGAAATGATATCTTCACTAGAGAATATTTCACCCCATCATCGTTGGTATTATACCACATCACATTGTGGAATTACATAGAAAATGATTCCAATTATAATGGGGTATGTAGTGATACCTAAAGATATCACCCACGACCCCAACCTATTATGTATTCTCCTTGGGTTATTTCCCAATTTATATAGTATCGTCTCTCTCCCACCCAAAAGTTCATTTAAAATGTGGTGAAATAGCTCCTTGGGTACCTTGTTTTCCCTTCAGAACATTCCCCATCTTCTACTTATGTTCACCACTCATTCTCCATTTTGGAAAATCATCTTCCACACAATCTGAATATGCTCCCTAATGCAATGGTATCATGGAACCCTAGCTCACCTACCATCGTGGGATCATTCCATGAAAGATAATTGGATAAAAACAGTGGATCCCATGATTCAAACATGGTCTATGGTCGATTATTAATTTGTTCACCCCATCAATAATTTATGTGGTAATAGAACATGTGTTTCAAATATGGTCAAAAAGAGTTTCACATACATTAGTTACACCCCATTTTCAATCCAAATCCTGAAATTTGATACCTCCCATACATAATTTTTAGGACAATTTTCCATCATTGTGTTCTACACTACATGCAACATGAACTCCATACTACACCTTGTTTCTCACACTGAGTATGGTTAATACAAGCATAAGAGTCAATATAGGGTATTATTTATGAAAGGTAGTCATGCATAGGTTTAACATATTATATGAACTGTGATCTTATAATCTAAAAAAATTCATTGACATGTTTTTGTGCAACATTTGGTGGACTTTTAATACCCTCCTTTCACAGTATGATTCATTCCATTAATGTCTCGTATGTTATTTCGGTCCAATATACCCTATGTTCTAGGCTCTATAATCTCAGACTAGTAGCTAAGTTATATGATTCAGGACTATAAACTCGTCGAAACATACCCCTTATACTTCACATAGAGGACAAACTCCATTTTTACATCTATTTAGTCCAAGTTACTACTCTTTCATACACAACCAAACTCATTTGAGTTCACATGATCCAAACTCTATGACTATATACTAGGTTCCCATGTCCTAGAATCATGACATTAAACTAAGTGTGAGTCACCCCAAGAATATGTTTCACTTCATGAGGGAAATATATTCCGCTCATTCATGTGGTATTTTGTCTCCACAATTCTACAAATTTCTTTTTAGGTATCCGATCCTATTATCTGATCTATATAACCATAATGAGTAATTCCATGTTAATAAACAATGGATTTAAATAGTGTCAAAGTCATTGTATTGTGTTTTTTTGAATCAGGTCATTTTGGCATTCAATTAAAATTGGGTTGTCACTCCATCGGGGGAACAAAAATCCTTTTGGGAATTTACACTATGATCCATATCTATGAACATGATTTAGGAGTCATAGTCCAATCCTCACGACCTTAAAATGACTGTAAATTATCATCATGGTATTTATTGTCTTGTTGCCTCTTATGCACCTCTTTTCCCATTAGGACACCTCTCCATTATTCCACACATATCCCCATTGAGGCACATACCTTTTATCAACGTAGTGTAACCTTAATCAGTTTGTGACTCACACAAATTATATTTTTTGGTGTAGGGAATTCTATGATATCTTTTTGTAATAGGTCCATCGAGTTAGTACCCTCATTGTGATACCCTTCTACACCTCCTTTCATCTTTGATGGGTAGGTATAATTCAACACGATTCCCATGTCAAAATCCCATGATGTTAAACTGTGTGGTACATCATCCTCATCCTATTACAATAAAATGTGTGTAGAAAATCCCTAATATATGTCAATAAATTTAATATTCATCACCCTAAACATATGACGTTAAACTGTATGTCCAACATCCCCATATCCCTACATAACACTAAGGATAATCTTTATCACTTACATGAAAATTACATTCTTCTGGTTCCTATCACCAAAAAATTTTGATCATGTTTTTTTAACATCACATGACATTCAAGATGAAAATCACTATAGAAGATGATTTTTAAGACTATATAGACTGATACAAAAATCTAATGTTCTCAAATACAGAGTGGTATATTTCTAAGGGGTTTGAAATCCATTAAAACATTATATCACATAAGCATTATGTCGAATGAGTTTCTTTTGTTGGATACCCATCCCCCTCCATGTTTTAATTGGCCTCCATGGATTAATGGACCAATGCCACACTTGGTCCCAAACCATCTGGGATGAACGTCATAAGCTACATCAGATGAAATTTTGAGATAGGTCATGTGTTTCAAAAATAGACAATGGTTGACCCTGATTTATTTGTCATCATACTTACAAAATGATAATGGATATTGCTTTGTTAACATGGTCACTAATTATCCATCATATTCACTCTATCCCATATTTTATCTATATAATTTTTATTGTCATTCATTGTCTTCATTACATTTTTTGATGGAATTCAATTCCACATCAGATACCCCATTCGTGCAGTACCAGACACTGGAAAACATTTATCTATTTATAGAGTCTTATTATCCATCCAGAGACTCTATGAATTCAAACACTCTAATTTTATAATAAAAAATACAGTTATTGAGTGTTTGATGATTTCCTAACACTCTCATATAAATGAGAAATCACATATACAACCATAGTTTATCACAATTAGTATGACTAAAATTGTAATAGGGACAGGTCATTGGTTGACATATGAGTATGGTTATATGGAATATGTAGAAAACAATGCAACCAAAATTATTTCTAGGCATGGGAAATATTTAAAAAATGAATAAACATTAGTGGATCGCGATGATTATACACACAATAGAGCCCTTCATTCTTTACAATAATAGGCCCCCTATATATTGACCCTAAAGATAACGTTTTATAGCCAATAAAACATCTGAAACATGGACTAAAAAACCTATTTCAACCTCAAAATCTCTAATTCCACCGCATCATCCAAAGGAAAAAACTCGTAATCCCTGATCTACACATAGTCCTACTCAGTTAGGTGTTTTTCTATCTAATAATCTACCCAATTTGCTTGATCCTCATCCATTTCATGTTGAGACACTAATTTGCTGATTAACTCTGTTTTTTCATTGAGGAATATAGCATTTTTATTCAACAACTCATCCAGATTTCTTATTTCATTATTATCCTCCTAGAGCATCTAGGTGCCATTAGATTTATTATTATGAATCGAAAAATAAAAAATATATATTTTCACACATTTCATCACAACATGCTAGTCGCAGATTGGACAATAGAGACCATGATCATAAACCCATTAATTTACTAGGTTTTGTATCGAGTGATGAAATAGTCTCATCCTGGCTGACCATATATGGATAAAGAGTGTGGGTGATGAAATGATGTAAAATAATCTATTTCCATCACCAAAAAATAATGTTCTCGTCATCTATATCAAACCCAGTGACTTTATAAAAATATAGTGGGGGTGATCATATATTGGTATGGTTTTGAGGACAACATCAACATGGCCCTCCTCAAGGATCTTTTTGAATAGGTCATCCTCCATATCAAGAGGGTGACCATCTTCATATGACCCTTCCTCGAGAACATCACCTTCACCATCCTAGATCTCCACCCCTCTAGTAGAATCAACCATGATATGAATATTATGAAATCCCGACACCATGAACAAGTTATCTAGGATTATTGGCTCACTAATATATGGATATACTCTTAGGGAAGCTACCCTGGATCCCCCAACCAAGGATTCTTTCTGAGATGTGGTCCTCTTAAGAAGTTCTTGAAACAAGAATTTCTTACTCAGTCTAATCTATGATAATAATCCAGGAAAGGATGGATAATTTAATGGATGTATAATTATAGAGGAAAAGTGTTTGGGAATGTTTTGGTCCCAAAAAAGCATTAGTGTGTTACACTACAAGGGACCCCTCAATGCCATTCAACAATTCAAATGATGGCACTAGAACCTCCAAAGCTTGAGTAGTTGGAGATGCATCACATTAAGATAAATGGGTGAAAAAAATTCCATGAATGTATTAAAAGGATAGGTGGAATTATATTTATCCTCAATTTGAGGTAGACGAATCATGAAATTGACTCTTCATGGGAAAAATTATTCTTCATTTATATGTGTAACCATTGAGATTCAATGGGATTGTACATTTTAGATGATTAAAATGACATGGAGATCTGATTCAACCAATATGATCTCCACCATAATCCATATAATTATCAATACTAAGGGAACATATCTTAAAGGATTATCTCTAACACCAGATGAAGCACCTTCATCCACATCAACATGAACTCCTGATCAATTCTAAACTTTCTCTAGTAAAAGAAAAGTCCCAGTTAGAGCCTCTTGGAAAATATAGGGGGATGTATGGAAAAGATAATTAAGATAACATGCTTACATAGAGGCCTAATACTAGGTAAAAATCATGCATTGTATCATTTTAAACTCTCTCCCATGGACATGTATTCTCAGCAACTGACCCATAAGACACTACATTACTCAAGATCTACATATCGTCACCAGATAGTGCATGCATAGTGGATTCATTAGTAGATAAATTTCCCTCATGTTCACGATTTATACCAAATATTAATCACATTAGGCTAGGGGATGATCAAATGTCCCACACTAACGTGAGATATTATCCTTGAATTCAAGGCATTGGAATCTCTTGTAGAAGGGAGCCTTGTTAAGGATCCTATCATTCACCACTATTGGAAGATCAATCCCTTCAAAAATTATCACCATCCCTAGAGACTCTATTGGAAGGTTCATCCCCATCAATCCTCGGGACTCCCTAATCACAGGGAATGTAGCATCATATGTGGTTTACATAAGATGCATCAACTTCTCACATAGAGACTCACTTAATTATTCTAGTTCTAGGAAAATAATCATATACTTGTTCCGATAATTTCTTCTAGGAAATCAACCCCCACCAAGATGTTGGGGTAAAAATGTTCCTTGCACTTCCCCATATAGATCTTCATCTTTATCATTCCTTGATTCTTGGATATTTCCTTTATGTGTATCCCATTGGCCATCCAGTTTCCCATTCACCCACATTTTCATCATAATCACCATTATAAACTAGTGTATAATCCCTCTCGAATATGCTAATAATCAACGGACAATGTATTTATGGGAGAGGCAGTCATTGAAAATTTTAGGTGTTATCAACATGACCCCTCTATATCCCTTACCTATGAAAATCCACCACAATGGACGAGGTATACAAGGATTCAACACCTCACTGTCCACCCATGTAGACACTCTGTTTCATATATTGGATGCATTTGAACTATTCAAAAACCCATGAATGAGAATATAGATCATAATATGTGTTTATATATATTATTTACTTCATAACTCCACCCTTTAAGGTCTACAGATATTTCCTCTTCTTTATTTCTCACCCATATTGTTTTTCATTTTACCAATTGGGGTTTAGAACTGGGAGAAGTTGATGTTCACAAATTTTTTAATGCAAATCATGATCATGATTTCCCTATGTTTTAATAGATTAAATCGAGGGAAATTTAAATGGGAGGGTTATATAAAATCATTCAATGAGGAAATGGAATTATGGAAAACCATTGTTGTAGAAGTGTCCTAAAATCCATATATGAAATTAGAAGAATGGATCACATATATAATTTAGAAAGATCCCCCTCACTACATCGTTTAACTGGTTGTAGAGATGATCAATCATGAAATCCTAATTAATAACCTAGTTACTAGATATGATGACCTCTTCCAATATAAGCATCCTTAGGCGTTGGACAATGAATGTATCTCTGACTACTATTTCTAGTAGTTGAGGACGGTGGGAAAGAATGTGGTGTATAAGATTAATTTTTTTATCCTTAAAATCTGATATATCCCCACTTTTCATACATCCCCTCCTACAATATCATTATGTATTATCTCAACCTCCTCCTTTTCGCCTCTAGAAGAAACTTCATTGGAAACACCGAGAATTTCTCGATTGATTCGTTCTTTAAAAACAAACCCATCCAAATCCTAAACACTATGTCACACTAGATTGAGATTATTATCAATCACTGCATTCAGTTCATCCAGATGAATATATTCTAGAAGAGTGGTATTCTACGTGTCACCCCAAATTTTTGGCTCTAGAAACTATTTATCATAAAGGAACCTAGTTAGTGGGATTTTACTAATTTAGTTCATATACCTCAGTATTGTTCCCATATAAAAATGTTCATGTTGGTGTGTTTTGGTATCTATAGGAAAATGTTTTAGGTTATCTAGAAATTTTTCATTTTGATAGTATATATATAATTGGCTCATCCACACTACCTTATATAATTTGATACATGGAAACTTAACACAACACACCAATAGCATAAATATTATCAAGAATTCTCAATCCCGCCTAATGATGAATTTTACTCTTGAACATAGATTCATGTTTATGTAGTAGCCATATTATTGTTCAGAATTCTAATCTAGAAAATTTAGGCATAGTTAACTAAAACTCTTCATCATTTAGTTTCTCTGTGGTAAAAATCCTAATCCCACCACTCAATGTGTGGAGGGTGATTTCTTTATCCACTAATGAAAGGTGAACATGAATGGTGATGTTCCACTAGGATATTTCATTGTGGAATATGACCAAAAAACATATAGTGTTCGATTTTTTACTGATATGACCACAGACTCTATCAGCAAAAAATTATACAATTGGAATTGGTTTAATAGAAGATAATTCCACTAGGAATCATTTAAAATTATAATTAATTTTATTTATTGTTGGAAGACATAACTATTATATCTAGGAATCACTAGGATTCCCACTATCACATCCCATAATGATGGAACTAATTTGATCTCAAATTGATTTGGTTGGTAGGACATTTATGAATAATCCATGAGTAATCATGAAGATGCATTCATGTATGAGTTTAGGGAGTCAAAATTTATTAGTAGCATGAATATTTATTTGAGTACCTGAAAAATACACCATGGTCACATAAGTAGTTTTGAAAAAAATGATTTTTTATGAAAGTAATTCCCATGGATCGTTATTTCATGAAAATGCAATGTTCTATGCATGGGTGAAGGATGGTAATGCAAGTAAGATAGAGTAAAAAAACATATCCCCATCCGGTAATTTATGGGATACTTCTTATATTTTGTATAGAATGATAAATGATGTTGTGTGGCCTATGATATTTGTTTCATGAATGAATGTTAATGATCCACACTCTTAAGTTTTTCACATAAAACCTGACATTCTGGTCTCTTGTCAGCTCTTATTTGACGGGGTAATTTTTTTGTACAGAAAAACTATCACCCATACAAATAGATGAGTTTTTTTACCAAATAGAAAAACCACCCCTAAAAGCACACCAAGGCCAAGGAGTTGGTTTTAAGAACTACTTGTTGGTTTCATGTAATTTTTTAGTTTTAGGTTCTATGTAATTTATTTCCAAAGGTGAAGAGTTGTTATGCGGGGGACCCTAAGTCTGATCCCACATCCAAGACCCAGGAGTATAATAAAGAAGATTTCCACACAATAAATGGTCATTGTATTCAAAAACCAACATAAAAACAACTAGTTCTATTAAATGGGTGAGGTTAAAATAAATCATTTTAGTGGAAAATCATAAGTGGCAAAATGATAAGTTCAAATCCATATTTAGTAACCATAAAGTTGTGAAAATAGGTCTAATTGTTATTACTATATGTTGAACACTCTCCCCACCATTTATGTGGAACTCTAGAAGACAAATTGTTTCTCCCACTCATTCAATACCCTCCCTTTCATGATAACTTTGGACCCAAGAGAAAATGAATCTTTAAGAGTAGATAACTTCTGTGATAGATGTAATGTTGTCAAAAAAATTTATGGGATTGTTTGATTGTTATCCTCATGAAACTAATCCTATAGACATTAACGATTGCAAAAAGAGTATAAAACTTCATGAAACATAGATCTTCACATCACTACACATGCTGTATAAAAATATTCTTCTTGAATCCAAGAGATGGCTTTGTGATATATAACCTTTATTGCAAAACTCTGGCATGTGACACAACCATGTACCACAAAACAACATCATGGTCTCCTACCTGATGTTCCAAATTAATTTTTTACACTCATTAGGCTATGATTATCATATTAATAGGAACCATAATTTCATTTTTTTCATATGCATAGGTAACCTCTCATCAGGATTCCTGATTGTCAATCTTCTATGCTAGTACCAATTCCATTACTATCCTAGAGGTGCATTAGTAGAGGTCACGTATGTCTAAGATGCAAACAATTAAAGGGAAAATAATCACCTGTATTTTCCTGGATTATTCATGAATATTAATCATGCATTAGAACTTTCCCCCTCAGGGAGTAATACAAAAAACATTTGAGATTCATGTGGTAAAAATACCTTTCTCAACATCTAATTTGTATGGAATTAAAAAACTATATTATATCTATATCACATGACATAAATAAATATACTTAACTTGTGTGATTAACATAGGATATCTCATGTATACCTCCCAAGGGATGATTCCATAAGTCCTTAATTCTATGGAAAACAATGTATGCCACTAGTATGATCACCTTGGGATTCCACATTCTCAACAACCATTGGATAATCTTCAGCCAAACAAAAGCATCTATTCATAAGACACATACCATCCCATGTAGTTTCATCCTCATAAAACAAGAATCTTTCACATATCATCCCCAAAAAATACACAATTAACACTCCTTTAACATCATGAAAATATATACAACATGATGTTAAACTAGTTGAATCATTCATATATCCAGACCTTAAACTGAGCCATCAAATCTCGTGGGCTATGATCCTTCTCTCTTTAGTATGGTACGTATGACACTTACCTAAGACTCAATCCTAAAAACCATAAAACTATGGCATTAAATATTACCTCTTATGGAAAAAACCCCTAGATATTACTTTATATGATTTTTTGATCCACATCCACCATACATTAAACATCTTCCTTAATATGCCTCCACATGGAATTCTGATCTATAATCCTAGTGTGAAATATTACCTTTTAGGGACTGGACACTCGATCTATCTCAATATTATTTAATGATGTGTCTACAAAAGATTTTAAACATACACACAAACAATCCTCAAAATTCTTAAACCCTATTCGTAAATACATAATGTGTTAAACTCAATCCTTGATCTAGAATCCCAAAACTATGCAATAAATTTGGTATTCATAAGGAAAGTATCATTGGAAATATTATTCATATAGCATCAATTACATCTTGATCTATATAAGATGCATTAGGTTGAATGAATAAAATTCTCCATATTTGATTCTATCCAAAATAGGATGATATATTGGTTCCAAAAATACCCATTTTCCAAAAATGACTCGATTGGCCTAAAGTGACTACTTATCGAGACCAAAGGTTGACTCCTTTTTTCAAAAAATGTTAAGTTATTAATCAGTTTGTACCTTGATATAGAACATGGAATTAATTACATGAAATGACTTAAAATATGGGGGAGACTCAGACTAGGCAATGAGAACCAAGGAACAATACATTAAATGTGGAACAAATATTCCATCATCCCATTTTAATCAATGGGAAACATAATCTACTAATGTAATGATTGATGATACACATTTAAAAAATTTAATGTGGGGAAGACTTAAAAAAGAATCATGTATAACAATAGAACAAGGGGAATGAATATTTCCCTAATGAATCCATCGAATAATAAATCACAAAAAGTATTCAAACCCATGTCACCTGAATGCACAACTCGACTCACAATCTCTTGAGTCCTACATAATCAAAACTGATATCATGTCCTTAAACAAAAATTCATGCCTAACAACTTGTAAATATCATCTTCCCAAAATAACCTCTATGAATCTATTATAACATACCAATGGAAATTAATTGAATCCTTTGTGACTTGTATCTGACCCATCCTATGCTATAAATCCAAATTATCTAGTTGTAAATTCCTTGTGAAAATGGCATTCCTGTGAAATCATATGAACTGCCTATGCTATCATACACATGATAGATAAGGAAACTCATTTCATATACCAAACATATAATACGAATACCTTTTTATAAGTCATAAAAATACATAATCTACCAATAAATTACATTCGTAAGGGAACTCACGAGTTGGGGCAATCCCCTCTCCCAGGTTACCCTTGTACGTCAAACCTCATCATGTACAAAATATGAAATGTCATTTTACATAATAATTAAATTGGAATCAAAAATATCGTTTGGTTTTTTATCAAAGATAATTGGATCCCTATGATATATCATAATACAGGTATCCCAAGGGTCATATAATCTGTAATGATCTTTCTCTTTGGTTTAAGTGTTTATCTATTTTATATATTTTTTTATTAAATTCCATTGATCATGGAATTTATTATCAATTAAATATTTTATTAATCATTTATTATGAAAAAAAATATTTTGTACGACCCATTTGATGATTTTTCTACACTAAAAACCTTCGAATTAACCCCAAAGGATATTTGGAATCTCCAGGTTCAATACAACCTACTCGAGGTCAATCACTCCTTATTTATCTATCTCCCCAAGATAGATGGGTCTAATTTCGTATTTTAAAAATTATATTATAGATTATTCATGTTACTAATGCCTATTAGGGTTACCTTTATCTTAAATCAATCAATTAGGAATGATCAATTGAGCATCAATATACATATATAAAGAATCCATTGTTACATTATTTGTATTGGGCCTTAAAAACATTAGTATATTCATCATTATTTAATGTAATTAGTTTCATTTTTAAATATAATATCAATCTCACAATTTGGTGTAACCACATATCAAATTCTCTAAAACAATATTCATAAAATTTTGGCGATATATACAAAGGACACCTACTATATTCAAGGTTATTCTTTATATTCAATCTTGACAACTAATTAAGATCATCCAAGACTCATCAAAACTCATACCAACTACTTATCTCCTATGTAATGTCAGAAAAAAAAATTAATTAATTCTAATAATTTTTAATTAGTTATTTATATTTATTTTAATAATATATAGTTTCACAATTCTCTCTAACTAGAGTATACACACTAAAATATTGAGAAGAAATATGAAAACATTCAATTGAATGATTTTCATACTTATTAAAATAAAATCCCAATCCATTATCCACTATTTAATGAAAAATTCCATTAGATTTCTCCAATACCCATAAGAAGTATTTATTGGATGACTTACCAACAATGAAATAATTATAAATGGAACATGATCATCATAAAGGGAAATTATATATCAATTCCATGAAATTTTTTCATTGTTTTCACTATATTCCACTATGATCCAGTTGATATGTGTTGATGTTATCCTGGAATTCTCTAATATGAGTTTTATAAATAATAGAAATATAGTTTTATCATTAAGTAGGTAGGACTTAACTATAATAAATAAAATAATAACTAACAATTCAACCTTATTAAGGGAAATTTGATTGTTGAAAAATTAGGTGTTATGATATTCAATATGGATATCCTAGAACTTTTATTAGCCTATATTTATCTAGGGGATTCTACTAGTAATATAGCGGTTCCCTAAATAAAAAATTGGTTGATAATTGGTCGAAGAGAAATAATGGGTTTCATTATTTAGCACTCCAATACCATTCTGAGACATATATCAACACTTATGGGTCATAACAACACCGCTATACTAAATAAGATCACCTTCATACCTATCATCTTAATAATATGTACTCAATAGTTCATGGTGTGATCTCCCCTTTTTTAGGTGGGTCCCAATACCTTATGTTGGACCTCCACCATATTATGGAATTATGCCTCAATTATATCTTGCTTTAAACTCCACATGGTCTGACATAATATTCCTCCATGAAAAAATAAAAGAACAAAAGTCCACATGACCCCTTTTATAATGATCACCATCCTATCAAACCCCCTTTGAGTCAATGTGTAATACACATTATATGTGTATTTTACTTATATAATACTCCAAAATAAAATCATTTTATGATTCCCTCAAATTTGGCATGGCTAATTACACTTCATTGGTAGATATTTATATGTTTTGGTTCTATACTTCTCATAACCAAAATTCAGAAAAAGTTTTTCACCCTAAACCGGTCATATTTTAACACTTAGAAACAAATAACTCATAGTCCATGATCCATGTCTAAATAATACATCATAGAGACATTACATCACCAAAAATTATGATCAAAACCATTAATCCTATAAAATCCAAAATCATGAGATCAAAAAATAAAATTAACAACAATTTTTGTAACTATTTTTGACATGATCTTCTAAAATGTCTATATTACCCTTTATGAAAGGTATATATAGTGACCCATGGGGGTTTAGTGATGGAATTGGATTATAGGGGGAAAATATAAGGCTGAGAATGGGATATATTGTGGATATGGATACCTATATGAGGGTATTGTAAAGGAATGTGGTACACATGGTTTCTCTATGATACAAATAATTCTATATGATTTTTCTTTCATGTATGGGATATGGAGGGATATATTAGTAGGATTACTAAATTTATTAATTATGGGATTACATTATCATGAGATAGTGGATCATGCTAATAGATAGTTAGAACATTTATGCGTGGAGAATATGTAGGTGATTTTTGATTTATAATTATTCCATTCATCTTCGTAATTATTTGGTTGATTTGTAAATAGTTATATTCAATGATACAAATTAAAATAATAATAATCAGGATTTCATTTTGAATAGATGATATTGACATAAAGGGAGAATTGTTATTTTTCGGTGTGTGATAAAGGGTTTAATTGTATACGACTCATGTTAATTTTAACCTGATTGTTTAATCTAGTAGTAAAAGTGCATTCACCAGTTTTTTATAAGATACCTATGGGGGTGGATTCCTGAGGTGTTGGAGAAAGTGAAAGGTGCCACATTATCTTAATAGTAGACATTATAAATGAATTGGAGGTACTATGTAATGGTTGATCAGAGTATGGCCTTGAACATGCATGTCTAGGGATGGAATGATTATGGATCATGATGGGATATGTTAATGTGGTGATGGAATATATTGATAATTTCACATTAGGAATGTGGTAATATAATATATATGGTGGGGATTGTATGATTTGATATCGAGACATGAGCTTGATGTTTCTACAATAATAGATGTGTTGACCATAGTTACTTGATGGTTGAGATGGTAGAATAGTATGGATGATTAGATGGATATGATTTTATCATAATCTGTGAAAAATAAAAATATTTCATTCAGATGTCATGTTAGATGAAGTCAAAATTTCAAATTAAGTCTTGTGATTTATTTTTTGTGACCCAATATTGAGTTGAATTTATAATACTCCAATGATCATGTATAGAGTATCTAGATTCATGGGGGTTCTTGAGGACTCAACCATGGAATAAAATTGTTTTTCAGGTACGAAATTCAATAATGTCATTTCATGATTTTATGATGCCAGTCATAAATTAAAGAATCATGATCAGGTGACATGGTATGATTATAGTTGGTATAGATGATCAATTTTAGAAAATTTACTCATAGAAATACCAATAGATGGTT
This sequence comes from Viscum album, assembly GCA_963277665.1. Lineage (NCBI taxonomy): Eukaryota > Viridiplantae > Streptophyta > Magnoliopsida > Santalales > Viscaceae > Viscum > Viscum album. Next base: position 1,299,448,033 of record OY728161.1, read on the forward strand.
TGTGGAAACTATTTCATTCATGTCTATAGACTACTATTAATGTATTCTCATTTAGTGAATTCTATAGTTGTTGTCACATTTCCCTGAATGATCAGTTAAAAGAGGATTCGGATGGTGGAGATCACCATATCCTTGAGAATCAATTGAATTTAAATTTCCTAGTTCTATATAATTGATATGTTTAGATGAGTGTTATCTTATTTATGGTGAGGTTAATGAGCATGAAGTTTATCCCTTGATGAATAATGAACCATAATTTTTAGAGTTTCATAGTAGAATATAATTCTATGTTACATGGTCGGATGTAGTGAATTAATAGAGAATTGATTAATGAGGGTTGTTGGGTATTCCAGTTGAGGACCAAATTTGAATTTTAAGGTTAAAATGGATTACGGTAGGGTGTTATAATTATCTAAGTGGTCATATATTGGGTAATTACTAGGAAATAGAAAAAATGTCCCACAATAGATAGATTTCAATTTTTTTAGAATATAATTTTGATGGATGATTCATATCAAGGATATGTTTTTTGTTGTGATTAGTGGTTCAAAAAATGATTCAAGTAATTGGGTTAATGTTGGATCATATTTTTGGTGAACTTGTTAGAATTGTTTTTGTTGATGACACTTAATGCCATGATGGATGCGGTTATTGTAGTTACAAATGAAATTTTTTTGAAGATAAATCCATAAACTAGGGTTTCATGGTGTTTTGCGATTTGTCTAAAAGTATGTTCTAGATAAATATGTTTCATCAACTTGGTAAAGTATATAATTTGTGAGGTGGTAATACACTATAGGGGGTCACAGAATATAGGTTAGGTGACAGAAGGAAGCCATGACACAATGGTGTGTGTTGTGGTATGGTGAAATGATGTTAAGGTGGCCTCAGTGCAATGGATAGAGGTTATAATATGGGAATTTCATAGAGGAGACACTACATATAAATAATATATTGGAAAGGAGATATTGGTTGTCTATTATGTATAAACCATTATAACTTTTATTGGATTGTTGCATCATATCCCAAAGGTCCACACCACAACATATCCTAGTGAGGTGGCATTGGGTTGTCCCATTCATGATGACTCTATAACAAATATCATAGGGTACTTTCTAAATTCAGAAAATCCATTCAGGATTTATAGAAAATGGTTAATGGTCGTTAACAATTTACTACGGGCTCTGTCTCCCTCATTCATTTAATATTTTATAACCCATGTTAGGGTTGTTTTTTGGTTTCTCTCCTCGGGGATTGAAGTCAGTTGTTTCACTTATTCTATGTGTTCTAATTCTTATTGAATTTAACTATTATTGCCTTGTTCTGTATAGGGTTTTTTATGAATCCTTCAGAGGGTAGTATAATGGAGTTAAAATAATTGAGATTTTTAATGGATTGTATATATAATATATAACGATGATTAATTTATATTTATTCTCATTGTTTTGTCTGAGGTATGATACCCTATGGATTTTTCAATTACTATTACATAAATAAAAATAAATTTTCAATATAATTGGTGATGGATAAAATTTATTTTTGATTTAGTTTTACTATGATCATTCTACAAGATTTGGGCATGTTTTTTATATGGTTTCAACATGTGGATTCCAAATGGTGAGGTTTTGGTTAGTATTCAGCAACATATTATCTATTAAAATTAATTATAAATTATTATAATTAATAATATAGATGTTATGGATTCATATAAGAGAGCATGTGTTTCTAAAATATTTAAGATGTATAGCCGACCATTTTTGAATGTATGTAAAGAATAGTGAGAGTTGTTACTTAATGTTCAATGTAAATCAGGCTTCAATTCAAAGCAATATACTATTTTATGAAATTGTATGAATTTCTACACAAATGAATGTTGTAAAACAAAGGTATGAGGTTAATGAGTTAACATGATATTGATATAATATTACATTAAGACTATAATATATAAATTGTTGTTTTTTAAAATTTAGGGTAATTTTTTATTACGTGATGTTTCTTTCATCATGGTGAGAAGGAATCAGGAGTGCTGATAAAATACCATGGGTAGGATTGATGATGTGATTTGAAGGTTGGATGTACATGATGGGAGTTATGTAACTAGTTTATAAGGGATGAGATCCAGAGGACTCATAGTGATTGTTCAGATGATAGTACACCTCACGTATGATGAGGGAAACCCTCATGATCAAAAATTAGATATTTGGTTTTCCTTCTAGGAAATAATAATCCTATTAATCTAAAAGTGGTTTAGTTGATAGGGTTTTTCTAGTTATGAATTGTTTTAGGGAGATCATAATGCATATTTATGATAATCTTTAGTGGAGGTCATGGGAGTAGGTTGGAGGACCTAGAAAAAGGATCCCATGGTCCTATTTGTGAGATAGAATGAGACAATCCCTAGTTGGAGAAACTAGGATATAACATGGTGTTTTGATAAATGTTTCAAATAAAATCTCTAAGATAAGGTTGGATTGATTAAAAAGCTAAATAAACATGATATAAAATTTGGTATGATAGAAATCTAGTGGGAACAACACTAGATCTGAATAATGACCCCTGTGAGTGATTTTATGCGTGTGATTGGAATGTATACGGGATTGGTATATTCTTATTATTTGAATAATATATCCTTGGCGTGTTTTTATCATGTTTCTAGATTGAGGATGATGAATTTCATTTGACCTGTGTCTTGGTCCCAAATGTTTTGCACCGTGGTGAATAGCTATTGATCTTTTGTGATGGGTTGCATGCCCTATTTTTGATGCATGTGTGTGATCAATTGTGTGACATAGGATTATGAGATTTATGAATGGTTAATAAATTAAAGTAGAGGATAACAGTTTTTATATGATGGAAATGTGGCCTGATGATGATGGATGGACTTATTAGTGGATGAATGAAAATTTCAGTCCTTTATATGAACCCTTCCCTGAGGGGGTTTGGAGGGTAGTACTTTTGTGGTATCTTTTATGAGTTTGAATACCTAAGGTTACATTTTTGTGACATACCCTATGAGAAGTGATGTCCAAGGTTCTATTTTTTTGGAATCTCCTATGATAAATGATCAAAATTGTACAAATTTTTGGATTCCCATATGAGAAGGGATGACCATTGTATAATTTTTAACCATATTATATTTGATAGGGGATGACCAATGTTCTATATGTATAGTATATTTGATTGATCTGGTATGACCATTGTACTAGATGAGTGAAATTATTAAATAGAGTTGGATATGGTACATGGATGTTGTCCTTACCTTTCATCAAAATTTAGTACTGGGTAACATGATATTAACCCTACCTTTTAACTATGGGGAATATTAAAGTATACGAATGGTTCCATTACCTACATCATTGGGTCTATTTTGGGAATTTTGGCATAAGGTTACTGATTTTTGATTGAATATGAAGAAGGAATGGTCAGGTCTAATGTTGTCATTGTTAGAACATAATGTCCTTATGTGGATTTTTATTTTTATTTTCTATTTTACTCCAAAATAGAAATAGATATGATGGTTTCTATTATTTTCACATATTAAGTGCCTATGGAGATATATTTCTCATTCTATAACACCCTTACATTTTAGAATATATTTTTGTAAATTAATATTATGTATTATATCTGGATATATTTGAAACACGAAACTAAAACAAGTCAAAACATATTAAAATAATATTATTAATAAACATTAAGCCTGGATAAACCAATATTGGATATAAATAATTTAATAAATAATAAATTCATAAAAAATAAGATTTAACCGACCATAATGTTTTAAAATGTTCTTTTTCGATAAAGGTGGGCTTTCTATATATGTTTTATTTTCATATAAAATCTAAATTACGAAATTTAAGAAATTAAATTTTTAAAATTAATTTCATTTTTAGTTATATGCATAAGAATTATCCTAAGACTATTTTGTTTTATTTTTATAAAATAATTGTTTTTCAGTGAATAGTTAAAAAATATATTTTTTAAAAAAATTGTAAATTTTAAGACATCATGAATATATTAGAATAAACTATATGTACAAAAAACCAATTAATTTTTTTTAATTTTTTTTTCAAGAGGTGAAAATATGTATTTCAAAATAATATTTTTAAACCTATAAATCATATGTGTGGAATTTCAGAGGATAGGTAACTTTATATTTGAATTGAAAAATTGTTTACATTATTATATTTTCATTAAATATTACTTTATTTATTTTATTTGGTTTATTTATTTTGATTCTATACAATTATTCTATTTTAATAAATAAAATATTTCATTCATAAAAGTCTATTACATCGAAAAACATTTTCTACATTGATTTTAATAATAAAAATACTCCGATGAATATATTTTTATGTGTTATGTGCATTAAAATTAAAATTAATATTTCCATCATTATGAAATTTTATTTGATAAAATTATTTTCAAATCATAATTTTTATTATATTTTTTAATTTAGTTTACATTTTTACACCTAAAATTTATTTACCTAGAGATATATTACTTACCACTGAAGAAATGATATATTCAAAAGAAAGATAGTTTTCAAAATTCCATATATTTTTAAAATAAATAGACTGATTTTAAATTATTTCACTAATAAGATGTTTAAACTTATATAAAAATAAATTAACATGGATTTATTACGTAAATAATGCCAAAAAATATTAATAACATGTAATTATTAAAATGAAATTTTCAACATATACAGTTATTCAACATATTGATTATTAAAATTTAAAATAAATTTTTCCCATATTTAGAAATTCAATTTTTATAAATGGAAATAAAATTAAAAATAATCATCAATTAAATATATAATAAGTTAAATATTATAAAAATATTGATAAAATAAGAATCTTGATTTATATTAAATCCAGATTAAAAATTTTCCCCTAGTTAATATAATATGGATTGAATTTGATTATATAAATTGGATATGTAGATATTGTAGAATACTACTGTTTGGTCATAAATACATATCTACATATCTCATCAAAATCTCACAACCTAATTTACCTGAATCATTATAAATTTCTTTCTTACCCCTTTCCTAAAAGTCTTTTCTAAATATTTTACAACCTTTTCAGAATTAAAATTTACTCACTTCAACCCACTTTAACCCAAACCAATAATTCAAAATTTCTTTGATCCTCTACCAAATACTCTTATTCCAGATCCATTTATACATTTCTTAACATTTATCTTCAAAAATTATCCTCATGTACTTCATTTCTAATGGAAACATCAAGGGATGATCTAAATTTTAAATCTGGTTATAGTGTGATTAATAAATCAAAAATTCCAGGTAAGGGTTTCATGTCTCAAATATAATTTCTTAAGATATATATTATCTTCCCTACCTTGAAAACATTGATTTTTTGTAAAATTAAAATAAATATCATTTACAATATTCATGTAATTAATGTGGTTTAAAGACCCATTTCATATTTATTCATTAAATGAAATTCAACTCAAAAGATACGATCTTTATAAGGGCTTATTGTGTCACTTTTTACCCATAGAGAAAATTTAACATGATACACCATGTCTTATTTTAAAAGTTTTATTTAATATTATTTGATATTTTTTGATAATAATTCTTGTATTTTTCATTGTATTTGAAATTCTATAAAAATATCCTTATATCATTATATTTTTTGTTGAAAATTTTAGACGTTTTAATGTATTTTCATGACTAAACAAAATACATGAGTCATAAAAGGTATTTTATTAAAATGTTATTGCAATTTCAATTAATTTAATTTTATGATTATATTATAATAACACTCTTATTAGATGTATCATTTGTGATTCAAATCATTTTATTGATGAATTTCTTACATAAAACATATTTATTGGAGAGAATAATTCACATTTAGTGTAATGGTAAATTCCACTGAATTTTCATAATTATAATTCTCACCAATGTTCCCCTTTATAATTAAATTATTTTTGTTTTCTCTAATTTATCAAATTCTTTCCCATATCCTCCTTTAAAATGAATATTTTTGTTACTATTTTTAACTATGTTATTTCAAAAATGATATTTAAAAATATTTAAACATTTTTCCATACATTAAAAATTAAATTATTTTTTGTCCACTAAACATTCATTCATGATAATATTTTCATATTTCCAAATATATAGTATTGTTAATATTTGTATTAAAATGTGTTTTCACTTCACATTTTTGATTCCTTCATGACATCCCCAATTCTAAACTATTGGGTGTTCCCCTTTCAAATTCCATTTTTTCCCAAAATTTATTTATTTCTAAATTTTTCAGGGCACCTTTTGAATGATTAAATCTCAAAGAGACAAAAACATCTTCTATTAATCCAAAGGGAAATTATTTTCCCAAAAAACCGTTCATGATTTATTTATTTTTTCTATTATATATTTAAAGGATATATCTATTTTAAAATTATATTTAATGAATCACCATATTAAATTTTCTATGGAATAAAAATTTGAATTAATTGAATTTTGGGTTTTATACATTTACATTATTGATGCCAAATTTGGGTTATTCCAACATAAAGAGTTTTAAACCCCATTTTTCTTTTTATGGGTTATTTAATATTTGTTTAGCGGACCAAGTTTTTATTCCAATGGGGTTTACCAGTTTATAATATGATTGATTCCTTATAGAAAAAAACTATATGTATAGTCATATATCATCTCAATTTATTTTTTATGGTTTTATATGACATGGGATAATGGAGTTAAATGTAAACATGATGCTGATTTTCTGTGTTCAAAATATTTACTATGAACATGATGCTTTTTAGTTTTGTTCACAAGATTTAGAAGTAATAAAATTTTAATTTGATATATTCCCCTGATTGATAGTGAACATGATGCATATTAAATATAATAATGATAATAAATAATATGTTAAAATTTTATTCTCTCATGGTAATTTTACTAAAAAATTTAGAGATCACTATCTCTTTTTTTAAGTCATCATCTTTATTAAGTCATAATGATTCATTTTTTTACTATGGTTTTACAAAATGAATTTATTTTACTCTATATTGATATTATACTTCCTCTAGCTATGGAATGTATAATTATTTATTAAAATCATTACCCTGATGAATTTGTTACTCAAAAAATATATAATTATTGAGAACAATTATCATCCACATAAATTTAAGTTTCCCTTGTTTTTTATTAAATTTTCTTATGTAAAATTCTCTTCTTTGAAATTAGAAACCTATTTATGTTTTTTTATCAAATTGCCTTAATTAATTCCCTATCCTTTTAATATTATGTTTTGTGTAATATTTTTACCATGTGGATTATCAACATGTTCATTTAAAAATGATCCAAATGAGTTTCTATACTTCGAAAATATAAGGTTTTATCTTCAACACCATGTATAATTTGTTAAATAATTTTCTTAAAATTCATTTCTGAATTTGAAGTAGTTTTCCTCTTCATATATACATGATTTTAAATTTTAGAAATTATTTTTGACAAATAACCTTATTTCATTTCTAAATTACACTATAATGGTGATTTAATTTTAAATATCAATCATTTACACAAATGAGGTCAATTTTGGTGAAACAATATTAATGTGTTCTCATTACAATTTATTTCCATGGGTTATTTATGATTAGATTAATGAAACATATAATACATCCCATAGGATTTTATGATATGTTTAAATTTTATTTTTATATGGAACACATATTTATGGTTGATGATGAGTGAGGGCCTATAACACCCTATGTTCGATTGGTTTGTGTTTTATACACCATGAGGTAATTATGTTGGTCATGAAGAATTTATGAAATAGATACATAAAAAATATTGAGTAAAAAAAAGATTAAAATCAGCAACAATAAAAATATTAAATTTTAACATGAAACTGTTTAAATACATTCAAAATATTGAGAGTGAACATGTAGTGGATCATCTAAGTTTACAAGAATGGGATTTAACGTGATATTGTTAGATATGTTCACATTATTTAAAATAAATATGCTTATGTCTATTCCATTATTCTCTGCCATATTATTATGTTATCCTCTATTGAACAAGTTTATTATATCATATATCTATACAGTTATACATGGGTTCTTTTGTTCATTTAATAATACATACCAATCCATCATTACTTATGGAAAGCTATTTTTATTTCAAGTTCATTTAACAAGATTAGTCTCCCATATTCATGTTCTATCTTATTATTAAGATCTCATCCACGTATAAATGTTTATTATTGTTTCCTTTAATAATTTTTTAAACTCACCATATTATAAATTTTACATTACCTCAGATATAAGAATCATTAAAACATAAAACAATTATACAATAGAATCTAGTGTGGAATAAATATGGAGGGATAATGATATATTTCTAAAATATATTTCCTATATAAATGTCCCTCAATGGTACTAAATGTCTACTAATAAGATTATGTGATTATTTTTAAATATTCATTGTTTATCTTAAGAAATTTATATAAAATGAATTTTTTATATTGGTATCCAATATTTGGTATCAAACATAGTCTTAGATAATTTTTAGGATTAGTGTAGTAATTTTGGGGAATATGATAATATAATTAATTTAAAATCCACTTGATAAGACTATGGTACATGTATACGTATATGATAACATTATTAGCTTTTTAAAAATTTGTGAAGGAATGGTTTTCTAAGAAATAAAATCTCAATATATATTCTAAAGGTGGATGCATGATTTGAGACAAATATACTCTGAAGGAATAATTATATAATCGGTGTGTTGAGTATTGTCATAATCGTCACTTGGTGGTTGTCAAATAGTCCTAACTGAAATCCAATATTAATAACCCTAAGGTATTTTCATTTGTTAAAAACACTCAATTTACAAATGAAATATTAAGGATATAAATATATTTGATTTACATGATGATATGGGTTATGTATCATAAAAATGAAATGACTATAGACAACCTACCATAAATTAAGGAGTGATAGGATGGTTGAATTATATCATAGTTCAACTGAAAAGCTTCATAGGTCTAAATAACGATATCATTTGAGAGTATAAGACACATTTAAGTTTTCATATTCATTATATCATTATCACTAATGTGATCAAAACTTTTTTGGATGTACTATTTGGCTAGAAACAAGATCCTAAAAATGATTATGTGATAGGTATGCCCCTAATAACTCTAAAAAAACGTATTTGGGATTAATATATTCTATAGATACAAACTATATATAAATTATAAGTCATATTAAAATATATATCATGAATTACATATTATAATCATAACTTATTCCTTTACTGAATGATATTTAAAATTGAGGGCATAAAATTTATTTTCGGTGGGATTAATAATTCCCCGATATATTTGAAAATTCTATTAAAAATAAATACTATGTTGGATAGTTTTCTCTAAATGAAACACTATAGAAATTATAACATGAAATATTAGAATGATAATATTAATAAAATTATAAAAAAATAAAACCAAATATATATAAAAATATTGGAATTTATTGGAATCTTATAAAAAATATGATTATGAACACCTAATGTTTAAAATTTATATATTTCAATTATATATGTATTTCATTATATATTTTTTTTCAATAAAATATAAATTTATAAAAATTGAATTTTGATATTTTTTAAAAAAGGGATTTTAATTTTGAACTCCACATGTCAATATTAGACTAAGATGGATTACTGGGATTTTTAATAAATAGTTTTTTAAATTGTGAAAAATATTGCTTCTAAAATTAATGATTAATAGTTGACAACATCAATATATTACCAGGAACTATAATGAATCAACCCCAATTAGTTTATTAAATACATATTTATTAGGAACAACTATTTATCAAAAAATGATTTTGAATATTTGAAACATGTGTTCAACACTTCTAAAAAATTTAACATTTATTTTTAATTTAATTTTTTTAATATTTTGTTTAATTAAAATTTTAAGTGTATTAATAATTTTTTGATTAAAATATAATAAAATTAACAATTATTTCATTAAAAACTTATTTTTTATCAGGAAATAAAATGGTATTGATAAATTTACACTACCTTCATTTTAAGCTGAAAAATTTATTTTTATTAAAAAAATTTCTCTTCCATGTGATCCAATATTGAAATTTACTAATAAAGAATTATATTTTTTTTAAAAAAAATTATTTTTCATATAAAAGTTTTTAATACTATTCACTGTGATAAATTTTATTTATGGGAAAAAAAATATGTTACAAAGTTAATTAATAGTTACAGTGATAAAATAGTTATTTTTTCAAAGAATAATACTTTTATAAATAAGGTTTAATATTAAATTAAAAGAAATAATATTAAATTTATCATCTAATATTAATGTTATATATTAAAAAAATTAAAAATTATTTATGTAGTAATTGAATGTAAATATTATTAAGAAAATGTGGGAATTTAAATGAAATTTCTTTAAACAAATTATGATTTTGAAACTATTATTTTAAATGGAAAGTTTCTAATATTTAGAAATTGAATCTGATTAAATGGTATTAAAAAACATTAGATGTCATTATTTTATAGTATTACTCTTTTAAAATAAATTTACTCTATGTAGCTAATGTTGCACACAATATAGGGTATAAAGGAATAATGAAAAATAATTATGTGATCCTTATATCAAAGATATTAATTTACTGGAAATAAATAGAATTAAAAAAATTATGAAATTAATCACTTCAAAAATAAATTTTAATGTATTAATTATTTTCTTTAATAATAAATTATTTTATAGTAAAGTCATATTATTCATCAAAAATACAATTTCTTCCAAAATATGATTTCATACATATTAAGAGTGAATTTAATAATTAATTTATGGAAGATATAGAGAATATATTGGAAAAATTGAATTAAAATTTTGGATTCTGAATTTCAAATTTATCATAGGATTAATGTTTTGAATTTTTTTAAAGTTAAAATATTTCACTAAATAGAGAAATATATAAATTTTTATAATGGTCTGATTTAATTTATATTAAAAAAATATTTTATGATTTTAAATTTATCCCAATGTGCCCAAAGTCATAATTAGTTAGAAATTATATTATTCATTCAATTTAAAAAATATGTAAACCTTATTCCGGTATAATTAAAATTTCTAGTTAAAAGTAAGAGTTTTTGGAAAAACTGTTTTTCATTTAGTTTTGTAAGATTAATTTTAATTTAAATCGAACAAAATATTTTATTTGAATATTGAAAATTCTATTTGATATTTATATTCAAATTTTTTATTTTTAGTAAATATTTATTTTTTATTTTTTGTCGATATGAATTTTAACATTATTTATTTTCATTACCAAAGAGAAGGGTAAATTTGGTAATATAGGTTACAAATATAATGATAAAGACTATAATATGACCCTAAAAATTGACCGAATTTTATTTTAGGATTAATATTCATAAATAAGTAATATTTTTTATTTTTTATTACCATTATATTACATTAGAAAGTGATTATTAGCCTAAAAATATTTTATTTCATGAAATGGTAAAAGATGTCATATTCATGATTTTAATAATTATAAAATTTTTAACATGGTGTAATACAGAAGATATATCCAAATATGACTTTTAATATAAAATATAAGTTTATTTATATATCATGGTATTTTATTTTTAATTTTTTTCGAAATAATAATATCTATAAATTGTTTCAAAATATATAGGAGATGTTTTTTGAATTAATAAAATAAAATAAAATAAATGATATTCGAAATACTAAAAGTAATATATTTTGATTTAATTAATTTTTTCCAATAATCTTATTGATGAAACATACATTTTATGTATGTATTATATTTGTTATGTATTTTAATTTTTTTTAATCCATAATATTGAAAAAGGTAAAATTTGACTTTAATTATATATTTAAATAAATAGCATTTCATTAAATGATATAAAATTCATTGAAATATTAAATTAAGAAAAATTATTAGTATATAGTCTATAATACCATCCATTATCAATTTATCGGTTGTTTAATATTTTATAAGAATAATATTGACCCTGAATGAGTAAAATAATCACTATAATTGTATGTGTTAAAGGGGACAAATAAAGGTTAAACCAAAATGATATGGGAAATAATATGTTCGAATATTTTTTAAAAATATTCTATGGTAGGATTTAGACTCACAATAATTATATTTTTTACATTACTCACTTTAGATAATTTTTTACTTGATATATAATTTATTGTAATTTAATATTTTGAGTGTTTCCAAAATATCCACTCACTCCAATTACAAATAGGTACCCCAACATTCACATATTAACACCACAATAAGCCATATATATCAAAACAAATCATCCCTTTTTATATAAGAAAATAATTAAACATGTTATGTTGGATTCTTCCATTCAAAAATAAAGACCCTACATCCCATAAGAAAATATCTAAAGGAAGTATTCCAAAGATAAGATATTCACTTTTACCAACACATTCAAGTATATAACTTATTATACATTCTATTTATATATTATTTACCTCATTAAACAGTATCTAAATTTTCATATAAACACTGATATGTAATTATGATTATGATACAAACATATTATACTTTTTTATCCGTCCTATGAAAAACAAAAAACAGCATGTCTGCGTATGTTCAACTTATTGTCACCACATAGCAGTGTATTTCTTATTTCATCAACACTTTACATGGATGTGTATAATAATGAAAATAATGTATATATATGATAATTATTTAATTATATTAATTTTTTAAAATTAATATATCATTCATTTTCCAACCCAATCCCCATTAAGGGAATGATATTGTTCTCTCGTGTGAATGTACAACCGACCGTCACCACAACACGATTTGTCTCATTTTCTATATCTGTAATTATGATTTAGATATAAAATTTATTTAATGGTTAAATATTATTTTTTAACATTAGTATTATTATGGATATTTTGGATTTATATTATATGAATATAAATTGGGGATTTCATGAAAAAACTTGCATGACAAAACAATGTAATAAACAGTAGAAACATTCAAAATAATGTAACATTATTAATAAATGGGAGGTATGATATTATAAAAGGATCATATAATATGTTATAAATATTAAAAAAGTTATATTTTAAATAAAAAACATGTTTAAATTTGCTAAAATGGTTGTTTTGACATGTTTTAAGGAAGTCAAACAATAGGAAAAGGACTTCTCAACTCAATTTCAATTTATTAGGATAAAATTTTACATCTTATATTATGTATTGTTATAAATATGTGAGAAATGATTTTTTATAATCTCTTTATTATATTGAAAAATTATTTATATTGAATTATATTGGATAATATTAATTTATTAATTTATTTACCACTCACATCAATTAAATGATCTAATTAGAGGTTTCTTTCCTTACTTTAATTTCTGTGTGACATATCATATTCACCACATATTTTTCTATATAACCACATTGATATATTTTGTAAAAAATCATTGTTATATGAATGGTTTTTATTGTTTAATTTAAATTTAGTTTTTTCATGGATATGATGATTCAAATAAAACCCAAGTAGTAATGATTTATTTCACAATATCATCATTACTAATAATTGTATCTATTTAATTATACACTAAAAAATATTTCACATACATGTCCATGAGTACAATAAAAATTAATGAGGATTATAATATTATAATAAAATTATTTAATTTTATTTTTAAAAATGTTTTTTAAAAAATTATTTGAATGGAAGTTGTTATTGGGTTCTAAACAAGGTAGTTTCTTAATTTTGGGAAACCAATATTGAATAAATTTGTTTTTAAATTATATGGAATGAATATAATTTCCCAATTTCATATATAATAAATGATTATATTCTTAATTTAGAATTGTGGAATTTTATTTTTGTAAAATATTGTTTCATTTATATTTACTCATCATTCAAAATATAATGTATTTCTACATAAAAAGAGTATTTTCCTCAATTGTTTTGTAAAAATAATTATAATGTGCCTTAATATATTTGTCAAAAAAATTGTTTCATGAAATTTTATGGATGTACACCAATTTTACAATTAATTTTATTTCTTTTTATGGTTTATGATTAGTCTAAATGTGGAATGTTTTTATAATCTCTGTGACTCATTCTTCCAATATGGGCTGTTATTTATTTTGTTAAGGCATGTTTATTTAGGTGTATTATCTATTCATGTGAGGAATTCATTGGACATAGTATGTGATGGGATGATCTTGATATATCACCATGATGAATTGTTAGGTCTCATGAGATAAACTAGGCTGGATTTGGATAAGGCCTTAACTATTTATTATATTCATGATACGAAGCCATTATGATGATATATTCCTTGAAAAATACCAGCATGATATTTAATAATTAGAAATACATTTTTGTTTGGAAGTGTTGAAGGATTGTTTTAGAAGTACTAAATTATACCTTCCATTATTATGAATTTAATTATTTATATTCCGTTTGACTATTCAATTAGTTGTAATATACAAGACTAAGTATCATAGTCATGTTAATATTTATATGGATTTATTTGATCATCATTTAGACCTTCATTATTATGATCATGTTATTGATTAAATGGAATGTGTGCATAGTTATTTAGCTTAACATGTTGATTATTCATATTTATTCATAACTTTTTTCAATGTACAAAACACTTATTGAACTTATATGCTCACCCCTTTTTTATGATTTAATTTTCATCAAGATACCATGATGTGTTTTATCACTGGTATATGGTTTAATGTTAGTGGTAATAATGGTTTTCTCAAGGAAAATAGTTTTGTATTTTATATATGAAATGTAATGTGAACATCAATCATTTATCTACTTCTCTATCAACAATAAACTATTTTTTCCTTCGGGATTTGATAACATATACCTAGAACCACTAAAATTAAGTGACCAATATCCTTGGTAAACTTGATTTGTGGCCCTTACATTTGGAATCCGAGCATTATTATTAGAATCCATTAGAAATATAATTTAGAAAACAAAGGGTAGCGAATATATACATATAAACAACATTGTGGATAAGTCCAATTATTGGATAATATACTATTGATTTTATAATGACCATGGATAACATATGTTAAACATGATGATTCATAGAATGTGAATTAGATGTAGTTATTTAAAAATAATTCAGATAATATTTCATGATTATTTGATATCTCACTCATATTATTGTAGTGAGATTCTTACACAACGATTTCCAGTTTAAGTCTGAGGCATGAACCTAGAATATCAAGTTTAATATTGAATGTGATTGATAATGTGTTATAGATGTATTTCAGCAATGGTATTATTGTTTTAAGAAGATTGAAATATATAACCAATTTTTTAGATCTTAGATTAATATATGTTTTCATTAACTTGAGACTTATAGAAACCATCATTGGTTTATCAGTTTAATGTTGATCTTATTTCTAAATCCATAAAATCCTATTTGAGGTTTTATATTAAGAGTGTAAATCAGGAATAAGAATATTATGGGATACAATGGTGGAAATATAACCCTATTATATTATTACGTTTATAGTGAATATTTTATTTGATAAATAATATGATTAATTTTTGTTTTTATATGTTGAAAGATAAAGATAAAATTTATTGTTTACATGATATTTTATTTTATGTTAATTGTTAGATTATTATATTTCAAGAATGAAAAATGAATCTTATGAGATAACTGTTGAGGTTAAAACAATTAATTAATATTGGGCATGTTAATCTTATTTTAATATTTTTATCACATTGATAGAAATTTATTAAGGATTATATCATTATAGTATTAGAAAAAATAAAAATGGATTGGTCGAGGGACAACTCGTCGCATCTGGAAAGGTCATGATACATGGCCCACAACTAAAGGAAGACAAGGGTGTATCTCCAGTAACTAGAATATGTGATGAAATGGTTAGTATGACTTACATCACCTTTATCAAAATGAAATGATAGAGAAAGGATATGTTTAATTTAGAAACATTTTTTATCACATAGATTACCTTGTGGTTAGAATTAAATTTCATGTTTTGTGATTTTTGAAGGAAATCACTTTTTTTTTAAAACCATCTAAGATTTTGTTAAATTTAATATAATATATTTTTTGGATGAATAAAGATTTATTTATGTTTTCGGGGAATATATGAATTTATTCATGTTATAAAGGGAAATGGACAACGTATATTTGATATTATATGTTTAGAGTATTCACATTTTTTTAGAATATATTAAAAATTAATGGATGACTATGAAATCTAATAATAATTAATTTTATGTTTCAATATAGCCAAGAATAGTTTTGAATATTGTTAAAGATATTTATTTATTTAATTATTTATCTAGATTTTTGTATATTACTATTTAATTTTTTGGGTATTAAAGATGTTTTTTTCAAATAATGGTTTTTTTAATTATATTATCATATAATAATTAGATTAAGTTTGGTTAATTTGTAATGAAAGGATGAATACATTTTCTTACAAATATATTTTTATTCTAATTTTTGAGAGGAAAAAATTCATACACATCATTTCAGGAAAATGGTGAGTTTCTGATTGAAATTTAATAATGGATGAATATCTTCCGGAAATGTAATAATATAACCTTATATTCTTATTCAATGAAGTAAAAAAATGTGTTTCATCAATAAATAATATTGAAAACTATAAATTTATCAGTTTAATTTTCTTACAAAAAAATTTGTGGTCTTTTCACTAATAAAAAATTTACCTTTTGAGATTGTTAACATTATCAGAATCATGCTCATTATCACTCTCCCTCAAAACATGATAGTCATATTTCACTACAATGTCTATATTTTACCGTCACACCAATTTTACATATTTAGAATCCTGGTTTTGTGGTAAACTTCGCATTTCACTTTCCCTATTTTTAAAAGGATGTTTTAGTAATCATTTTTATGAAGTAGGATTTCTACAAGTTAATTTTCAAATATCAAAATTTATTTGTTCATCTGAAATTTGTAATTCTATTAATTTAATTAATTAATGGTGGGCAGAATGTAACATCCCAATATTTTTCGGTATGACTCTTTTTATAAAAATTTAATTACATTTATATCTTACATTGCATGTAACAAAATAGTTAAATTAAAAAATGAAACATTTATATATTATAATTATAAAATAATTGTTTAATTAGTGTTAATGAATTGTATTAACCATAATAGGAAATATATAATATTTTAATCATTATTAATTTATTTATTAATTCTCTTTATATAATAATCAATTTTTAGTAATTTTATTTTATTCATCATATATATATTTTCATCAAAAATGGATTTTCCTTCATATTATTAATGAATATTATTATTAATCTGAAAATAAATTGAAAAAATATAATTGAAAAAATTAATTTCATTTTAGGATTTAGTATGATAGAATTATTATAGGATTAATTTTTTAAAATTTTATAAAATGATGGACATTTAGTAGATGGTGAAAAATTCTGATTTTTATAAATATCTCATTTTTATATTAATAATTTAAAATTGATCTAAATGTATATATATTAGTCCTTATTTATATATAATATAAATAATAAAATTTAAACACTCTTTATAACATATATTGGTATAAGTACATTTTTTTATTAATGTTACATTTTAACAAATTTGTTTCATTACATTTTTGGAAATTATTTTAATCTAAATTATGAAAAAAAGTTAATTTAATTTTTTGTAAATGGATTCTATATTTTTTTCATCATTTCCAAATTTAGTAAATTGTTCTATTTTATTTTTGGATAATATGAATAGATACCATGGTAATTTGTGTTACCACTGTAAAGGGTATATAATGTAATATTGTTTAAAAATAAAATTATAAGGACATGATAATGACACTAAAATATGGAATAATATTATTAGATATGTAATTGTTTCTATAAATATTTATCATTCTATTATATGCCAATTTTTTCTATTAGTAACTGGTTTTGTGACTTATATATTTTATTTAAAAAAAAATAAGAGATGTAGGAGTCATGATTTTAATAGCTATAAATTTTTTTCTATAAAATGCTCGAGGCCAGGAAATCCTAGACTCCCATATATTGTTAAAAAAATTATATTCAATTTAGTATAAGAAATTGGAATTCTTAATCAAAATCACACTAAAAAAGCTTTATGTCATAGGGTTCAATATTATCACCATAACCACAAACAGAATTTTCACAAGCATCCACCGATTCACATATAGATTGTGAGTTTTTTGTTTCTCTATAATCAAAAAATAAATCTCTCATATCTTTTTCTATTCCAAATAATTGTTTGACCACACTCTATTGTAATTAGTGTCATTCATGGCCTTTAAGAGGACCTAGTGGGAAGAGTCCTTAGAAATCAAATAAATCAGGTTAAACATCCTATATGTAGTATATGTCTAATTGATTAAGATTATAATAATATTTTACAGATTCTAATTAAATTACAAAAATGTATTGAATATTTTTTGTAATTTTATATTATATTATTTGAAATTTTCTAAAAAGTCAATGTAATGAATAGTGTAAAAATCGATATAACTGATATTTGGAAATAATTAATATTTCATTAAATGATACAAATTCATAAAAATATGAAATAAAAAAAATATTATTAAATTTTTATAATACCAAACAAGAAACATTTACAGGAATTTTGGCATCTTATAGAAACAATATTTACCTCGAAAGTTTAAAATCTATTGTTTCATGGTAAGAGTTTAATCGATTAAATTAGTTTAAAAATTAAATGTTATGGTAAATAATTCTACCTAATATTACCCAAAAAATATTTTCTGATATGATTTATACTTAAAATAATCATTTAATTTAGATAAATCTCATTGGTGAAATTTTGAATTGAATATAAATTTATTATAATTTAATAATTTTTGAGTTTCCCAAGGTGGACCTTGCCTCAATTTTATAATTTCACTACAACCATAATATATTCACACCACATTGAGGTATCAATTTAGAAGAAATATTCCAATTTATCTATTAAATATCTTTATCCTTGTTTTAGAGGTCGTTGCCAATCTAAAATATAAAACTGTGATATCTTATGAAATAATATAATGGAAGCACAACAATAATGGGGTAATCATCATAAAAAACTCTTTCAAGATAATTTATTCTTATACATAATTATTTTTTGTTATTAAAATAAAAATTTATTAAATCCAATATAATATATATACTAAGATGTAATTTTTATTAAGATAAAACCATATAACAGTTTATATGAATCCAATGAAAAAACATCATGTGTGTGTATGTATGACTTACTGTCTCCTCAAAGTAGTGTAATTTGTTATTCATCACCACGATACATCATAAGGTATTATTATGAAAATAATTAATATATATAATACATATTAAATTATAATTATTATTTCAAATTAATATATCATGTATTTCTCTACCCCTTAGCTATTTATGGAATGATATCATTCCTCGTGCGTCCGTACATCCAACTATTTCTGTGAAATGATACGACTCATTTTTCCTATAGAACATTAAAGAGAGTTTATAAAAAATTATTTAATGATTAATAATGATACTTATAGATTAAAAATCATTACATGAATTATTTATCTATATCACTTGAAATGTTATTGTGACATTCATGGCGTAACATTCATGAGAAGAAAAGACGCATAACTCGCGACATAATGAAAATAATGAAATATTATTAATCAACGAGTTGTAAGATAATATAAATGAATAGTATATATATATTATAAATATGAAAATATTTATATCATAAATTAATAATATTTCTCAATGAATTATAATGAAGGATTGAACATGTTTTGAGGGATTCAAACATGAGTTTAGGAATTTATTATCTAAATTACCAATCACTTGGTAAAACTTCTACTTTATTGACTATGTAATAAATAAATTATGAGTGGAATGTCATTTTTATTTTATTATTAATTTGCACTTATTTTTATTGATTCAATGTGGATACACGTAATCGATTCATTTGATAAAGACTCACATCAATGATATTATCTTTGTAATGTTTTGTTGTCTCGCTTTAATTACTATGAGGAAATTTATATTCAACACATATTTATTTACTATGGTTTATATTATATCTATTTGTTATATTATATTATTAATATATTTATTCTCAATGTATTAAAAATTTCATTTAATGTTATTTCTTTCATGGGCCTCATTATTCCAAAGAAGCCGAGGGGGTAAGGATTTATTTCAAAATCCATTATTTATTTTAAATTGACTATATATAAGTCTCCATAGTAATATATATATTTTTCATTGTCCATGTTTTCAACAAAAATATTTTTAATACTCTACTGTAATTATTTAATATCAATTGGACCCGTGATTTAATTTCGAAATTAATTATTTGAAATTAAATTTTTATCATTTTCTAAACAATGTAAATTATTGATTTTAAAACAAATATTATAGGCAAGGGTTTTATAATATATCTAAAATGAAAAAATTTCTCAATTTCATGTTACCTATATTCATGGAATAATACTTCATCTGAATAAAATGTTGTTTTAAAAGAAATATTTTTCTTTAATTAGTTTATTGTTTTCAAAAAATATGTTTTTCAATGTGAGAATGATATTCTTTTTAAGAAGGTGGTTCTAATATGAGGTATGTATCAAATAATTTCAAACAATTAATAGTTTAAATGATTAAATATAGCCTAATATGAATTAAATTTGGGGTCATGAAGGTAACATGGTTGTCTGTGGCTGGATCAAAACCGAGAAATCATTTTTTTGGGAGAAATGACATGTCACAGAGTTAGTGAAAACTATGTGATTTGAAAAGACCACCCATGTTAGAAGGTCAGAATCAATGATAGTGGAATTTTTTATTTTTTCTTTAAAGATAGTCTAACCATGTTAGGAATTCTTGTGGTGTTTTCATCTTCTATAGCTAACCATGCACGGCTAGTGCTCGGTTTTCAAATCATTCCCCAAACCCCTAAGATGCCTTAATATTGGTCAATTTACCAATATACCTCACTCAATATATCATTTATAACATATTTTTGGAATTCATAGTCCAATAGATATCTGTGTATTTGGGAGCTCTTTTGAATATATAAACTAGATTAGGATTCAGAATCGCTGTCTGATCTCCAATTATAGTGTCACATGTCTCATTGGATCCAAATCGATGAGTTCTCAGTTCTTTATTTTAAAAATCTATCATTAATTTAGATATCATTTACTCTATTTTGTTATAAGGAAATGTAACCTATTTCTAGGATCTATTTATTTTCGTAAATTATCTCCCGATCTGAGTCGAATCAGGAGATTATACTTCATGAGAGATCGTATACAGACCTAAGGTAGGTTGTCTTGTTCGATTCATTAAAAAACATGGTGTTTACATATGCATTTTTTCCACATTCTCAATTCGTAGGTGTTTCTGTGAATTCAAATTAAATCATGGGATCCAATATCATTGTCTATTTAATTAAATTGTACATCATTGATTGGTTATAGGTTGTATACATTGAAAACACAACAACCATTATTGGTGTATTGATTAATTGAACTACATCACCATTGGTGGATCTTAAGATTTCAAGCCTTGAATGTTCACTTCATACCAATTTAATTGGATATAAATTGTAAATTTATTTTTATATCAAATGTATGAATAGAATTTTTATTATTTATGTTAATTTAATTATATATTCAATTGTAAATTGGTTGATTAATGAGAAGGTATAGAACGACCATGACACTTGAACCTTATCATGTAATGGATTATGTATGTGATATTGAATTCCCCATTTCTATAGAATTTCCCATGTGAGTTAAACAGAGGCTATGATATTTAATTTCTACTGAATCTTTAATTACTCTTTATAATGAATTTTACATGTTATTATTAGGTGGGTAATCCATTTAATTATGACCAATGACTTGAGCTAGATTTCAGGTGATATTGAATTGATATGTCTTTGGGGATTACATTTACATGTTTATAAGATATTGATTAAATAAATATAATTGATTAAATTCTTATTTACCGAGTGTAAAACATGGATTAACGTTATAATTGCTTGGATGATTTAAATTTTCTTAAACCATGATTATTCTTGGGTGATACTTTGATACCCTAGAGAATGACTAAGGATTTACTCTAACCCTTGACACATATACCAAGTGATACATGGATTTATATGAGAACATAATGGACGAAATAAAAATGAATTGATCATATTATATGGGTGATAATTAGGATCCCTATTTGGACCACCAAGGATATAATTTAATGTAAGAGATGTTGCACCACACCTAGAGCGATATTTGGGTTCCGGAGGATTTCTATGGATGGGCTTGTCAGTTGTTGGTTTTTATTAATACTATAGTGATACATGTAATCCAAACATTGAATTCATAGGACATACTCTAGTTAAAAAGTGTTTAATGAATGAATTGATCAATATAAATCACTTTCTAAGACAAAGAATAATCTTGTCATTGGTCATGGAAAATACTTTTTTTGTTGTCTATTAAAGAATCCTTAGATATGTGTGCATACGAGGGATGTTGGGATTTATGTAAGGTAGTGAGAGATATTAGTTAAATGAAAAAACTATTTTCAATGGTCATGATTATAATTAAAATAGGATTTACTATTAAATTAGAAATTTTAATTGATTATTAGAAAATGATGTTAAATGAGATCCTAGGATTTTAGGATGTTTGCAGTTAAGTGCAGTCAGTACATGTTATATATTTCTTGTGAATGGTTGTTGAATAAATTCGCTAGCTAATGGGAACAAAACCATAGGTTCTTTCCCAATGGTATTATGTATTACACCTTGTTGTTTCCTCTTCTGGTACCCAAATAGAGTATATGATTTTAGGTTTGGACAAGGAAATGTTCCCAACTACAGGTTGTTGACATCATTAGAGAAGGGGAGTGTGCTACCAAGATGTGGCTCGCATTTTAAGCTGAGGTATTTTTGGAATCTTTGTCATTTTGTTCCATGTATCATACACCTACACTTTATACACGTTTTGGTTAATTTATTAGAGACATATGGTATTTATTATCATCGTCATTGTATTTGATCTATCTGTTGATATTGATATATATTCCTTCTGATTATATATTGTATGATTGTTATTAATGCTTATGCTACATGTATATAATTGGGTATTTCAATGTGTAACACTCTATTAAGGGGGAATAGTCTCTCCCAGACACACTAATGGCCCTCACTAGTACTTGGAAGGCTCTAGTTTTAGATAGATGTGTTTGAGGCCATGTGGCTAACTAGGAATGGGGAAATGTTTAGTGGAATCTGATTCTAGAATGTTAAAAAGTGTAATCATTAGTATTATTTTCTATTAATCCATACAATTTTTAAATAATTTAATGGTAAATGAGGGAAATTTCCTTTTTAATGATATATTCTTGGGTTTAGAAAACCCATATACAATAAAATGATAAATTGCCTCAAGTGAAATTTTTATTTCCTGGATTTTTGCATTTATAAATGATTTGATTCCTATATTGTGTGATGAATATTAATTATGATATTGACATTGATATGATTTGGGGTTATATTTAATTGGAAACCCATTAGATATGGGTTTTCAATCACATGTATCATATAGTCACATTCTAGATTTCAAATTCCATGCATTATTCCAGGTCATTTGGATGCATTACATGTTTCATATTGTTCTTCAATGTGAGGTGATAGATATATATGTAATTTTAGGATAGGTATTATATAATGGTGTGTTGTGTGAATTATGTGGATTCCATGATTTGGTTCCGAAAGAGTATAGACACTCCTAGACCATAATTTGGTGAATAGTGTAGTTCAACCTATTTAAAATGATTTGTGAAAAAATTTGAAATTTATGTAGTCAAATTTGGATGAAATATGATATTAATGATGAAATGAAATAGGATCCTAAGTTTCTAATGATATAAAAATAGACTAAATACTTCCTTAGTAGATGGATATAGGTAGTATATTATACTATTATTTGACATGTATGATATTTAGGCCTAACTCATCGAACATACATATGGTTGTTTTATTAAATATGAAGTATTATACTTATCTTATTTAATTATCTTCTCTTTTAAGATGAAAACATTGATAGTTACCTTATATGAGGGTTTTTGTTGTCATTGCTGAGTTATGACATAATGATTCCCTCTAGTCATGTTCCAGGACAATGGCGATGACCACTCACAAGAGGTTTTGGTCCATGGGATACCATTAGTTCCTATAGTTTTTATAAATATGGAACAAGTTGTTATACAAGGAATAGGTACTGAGGAAAAAATCATTTATGGGTTCTTTCACATTATGAATACCATTTATGGAGCACCATGACCTTCTCCAACTATAGAGAAGTTGACATGTGAGTTTTAGTAGAAGCATCTACCCATATTTGGAGGGAATGGAAGACTATAAGTTATAGAGTCATTCCTAGAGGTCATGCTATATATCTATGAGAATCTAGAGATACCTACTAAGAGGAGGGAAATTCTTTCTACATATATGTTGTGTGATTAAAACAGTAGATGGGGGTATTACCTCAGTAAGACAGATCTATATCTGGATCTTGATTGGGAGGATTATCATACATCCTTCAATGAATGAATTTATCATTAAATGATTGGGTCTGATAGTACCCAAGAGTTCATACACCTAGAATAGGGAGTTCTATCAATTATTAATTATTCTTCCCTTTTTCTTTAGAAATAGTGATTTAAACTTATTATTAGGGGTGAAGAGATATCTAAATCCATGAGATTTGTGGGTGGTCTCTAGGATTACATTTGATCATAGGTGAAGGTATTTTAGAAGACTACTAATTCAGGAATAGTGAATCAATTGATTATCATAGAGCATATCTATAGAGAATTTGGAGGTCCAAGATAAGGTAGTTTTGCATAAAGACCTGGTACTACATCAACAGGTTGTATGAATCATCATCATGAGCATGGTACTCATGATACCAATAGCTAGAGGACATTCTTATGTATCCAGGTGATGTGATACAAGTGTGGTAGGTCGAGACATAGGAGGTTTCATTGTATATGTGAGCTTATATTGATGATAATGACCTAATGTGGGTCATCTACAATTATTCTGTAGAAAATTTCCACCAGAAACCAGGGAGAGATTGTCTCCACTAACTCCCCATTCATAATCGGGGTAAATAAATTCTCATTTGTAATGGAGATAAAATACAATTGTCCGATAAGGACAAGGTGGTGGTTGTGGTCATGGTAGTCAGACACTAGTTTTATGGTGACAAAAAATAAGATCTAGTTAGAGTTGTTGGGTAGTATCATAGGGTTATAGTTCTTTCTAGATATATGAACTGGAAATGACCATTGAGTTGTAGGATCCAAGAACTTCTATTTTCAGTTGCTCAATTTTCATAGCCTATACATTAGCTAAATCACTAATTGTTATTGGGGATTCTCATATATTTATATTCACTCATGTTGAATATATTATTGGGCTCCATGTTAATAACATTAATGGTGTTTTGATTCTTTATACTTCATTGGTAATTTGAATTTAGGGAGTATGTTAGTTCATGGAGTTCCCAATTTAGATTGTAAGGTGTCATTGTACATAGAACCACTTTTTCCTCAAGATAATAGGTTTTGATGTCATTATTTGGATGTATAGACTTGTTCCGTTTCATGCTCTGATTTTTTTCTGTCACTAACGTGTGACCATCACATTACTAGATGGATGAATGATCGTTCACAATGGTGAATGAGAAGTCTAGGTGAGACGACTAGGATATAAGCATCATGTGTGGAGTGGGATGATAGGTCAGAATCCATGATTTTATATATGGATAAGTAACACATTATGTAGAATCTCCTCCAGTGGTGGATCATTTCAAGGAAGTTTTCTGGGATGACATTTCAAGAATACCACTTATGGAAGTGGTAGATTTCATTATTTAGCTACTTATAAGAGATACATCATTATAAATTCCTCTTTATAGGATGGATACTACTAAGATTAATGATCTATAGAGGATACAAGTGGATTTAGAGGGAAGGTGTTTCATATAAACTAGTACATCTTTGTGGGGTTCACCGCTCCATTTTGTGAAAATGGTAGATGGTAATCATAGGATATGTGTGAATTATCAGAAGATGAAATAGTTAATTATTATGAATTATTATCCTCTCTCATGGTTATATTAACTCCATAACTGTATATAAGAATCTTGGGTATTCTATGTGATTAATTTGAGGTTTTATTATCATCTTGTTCATGTTATACCATCGTACATGCCTCACATCTCGTGTCATTACTAGTGTAGTATATAAAAGTATTTGGTTATGTTTTTCAGTCCCATTAATGTAGGAGTTGTATTCGGGGATATGATGAACCAATTTTTCCATCATCATCTTGTTTTTTTATAGTGGTTATCAGGGATCATATCATTGTGTATTATCAAAATCAACATGATCATGTGAGACATTGTGAGAACATTTTAAATACATTGAGAGAGAATCAGTAATATGATAATCTCACAAAGGGGCAACATTGTATGGACACGACTATCTTTACGGGTCATATTATCATAGAGATAAGAGTATCAGTGATACCAAAGATGGTGAGAGGTATAGTTTCCTAGGAAGATCCAAAGAACATCTTTGAGGTATATAGTTTAAAAAATAATGTAGGTGACTACAAGTGTTTCATATAAAAATTCTCATGCATATAAATATCATTTATGGTCTATACTAAGAAAGGTGTGATGTTTTTATTCCTAGAATCCTATAAGACAAACTTTCAAAAGCAGAATGGGAGATTGACATTATTATAGATATTGATTTTTCAAGATATAAGAATTAGTTATAATGGGTATTAAAATTCATATGATATGAGTCTAGGAGACATGGTTAGGTAGTGATATAGATTCAAGGCATCTATGTCTCTGAATTTGATGCTACATTAGTGATATTTCATGAGGCGTTATCTTAGGTTTCCTATAGTTGTTCTTTCATTCTGTTGTTTGAGAGACTATTTATTGGTAGAGTGTTTTGTGTTGTACAGGGACTAGAAAAGACTCAAATATGTATTTAAACAACATGATAAGTATATGATATGGTTTAGGTGTGATGAATACATAAATTATTTTGACTTAATGTGTTATTAAATCCCTGAAAAGGAAATTAAGTGTCTAATTCACTGATTAAGAGGACTCATATATAGGCAGTGTAGTAGGCCATTATTGAGAGGAAACATATAGATTTGATCTCTAATATGGACTTCTATTTATATGATGGAAAATAGATGAATTTTATATCATATTTAGTTGTTAACTCTAATGCTATAGATAGAGTTTGGTAGAGTTAGCTATTAGATTTCGAGGTCCTTGACTTATGGGAGCGTGTGGATGGTATAGATACTACTTTGGGTTGGATCAATAGTGAAGATGAGATTTTTTATATACATGGTCATGTAACTGTTGTAGTAGACATGACTGAGAAGTGGATTTGGTATTTTCATGCCTCCGGTTGGGTACTTCTCCGAGGTATCCTGAAGATATATCTGGATTTACATCACCATTACTGGTGGTCAGGACTGAAATGATATGTGGCTGGGTTTTCATGATATGTTACACGTGCTTGTTGGTTAAGGAAGAACACAAGAGACCATCAAGAATTGTACAGCCTCTAACCATTCTTATGTAAAATTTGAAAAATTTCGTGATATATTTCTTGATATATTTACACATGTCCCATAATTTTAATGATATAGGATGGATTTTTTGATAGGATCGTGAATGTTTCACATTTATTTCTAATCAAGGAACCCATTAGTGAAGATGAGAATCGATTTTTGTACACGTGTGAGGTAGTACAACATGATAGGGTCCCAAATACTATCATTTTAGAAAGGGATTCTTAGTATACGGATCATTTATTGAAAGGGATATAGATGGCCTTAGGTACACAGGTGAATCTGAGAACAACATACCACCCCCTAGAGATATGGTTAGTCCAAGCGCAGGATTCAGGTGATTAATTACATATTATTGGATTCTATACATGGTTTTAGGGGTTCTTGGAAACATAATATACCCCTAGTTGAATTTTACATCAATAACAACATTCATGATATTGTTCAAATTGTTCCAAATGAGGGTCTATATAGTAGGACATGATGATCACACCTTTGATGGTTAGAGGTCGGAGAGGAAGCTATACCGGGACATCTTCTTGTTCCGGGGACCACTGAGATGGTGTTGTTGATTCAATACGTGAAAAATTCATTAAACAAATGTATGTGAATGGTGGGACCCAAAATTTATATCCCAAAAATGAATCAATGGGACTCATTATACAAGTATGAATGGTTATTGTTTCGTGTATTATATATCATGAATAAAAATTCTTTTAAGTAAGTAAATTATAATATGTAATATGTATTCCTAAAAGGCCCTAAGTGTATGGTTTATGATGTATTAGCATAAAGAAATGAAAAAAAGACCATTATGTTCATTGTTATCAATTTTTCCATTATGATATCTAATATTACTATCCATTTTATTATTATGGTTATATTATCAATTGATATATTTTGACTATCATATTGTTTTATAAATTTCATATATATTGAGTATCCAATCTATCGTATTATTTATTACATATATACACATGATATACAACTTTTTATATTACCATCACTCAATTTATGTTCTCACTATTTATTATGTTCAATTATCACAAAGATACGATGAATGAGTATTTGAATGATTTTCAAGGATGTAAGAGTATTTTTCAAGTTATTTTTTATTCTAATGTTATATGGAATTCCTGTATATAACTAGTTTTATAAGACTACTAAACTAATAATCCCATTTTCTATGTGATCTATTATAAATTGTACAAATGTAATATAGTTCTAATTGGATATATGGTTTTTTTGTCAATGATTCAATATCTCATCCGCTCTTTTCTCTTATTTCAATCCCCCTCAACCCATTCATTAGTTTCCCCGGATTAGTTAGGAAGTCTTTTTATTATCATCGTAGGGTCATGAACATCCACTAATGCACATATTCATCAGGTATTTTCATGAAATTTTCTATAATTCTTAACCTTCGAAAAAAAATTCTTTAATTTGAAATAAGGATATTTTTAAATCTTGTAGTGTAGTAGTTAAAATTTCATTTAACAACTGATCCTATAGTGGGATTGTCATTTTCAAATTATAGGTTATCTCTACTTTAATAGAAGTGGATAAAATAATACTTCTATATATTAATAGGTTTTAAATATTAGGTTTCCATGGAATAATCCTTTTTATCTAACCACAAGAGAAAAACCATGTTTATTCATTTAAGTTTACCCCTCTTTCCTACCATACTCATTAAGGAAAGGGTTAACGACATTATAGGGCCAAGTGATGTTATTTAATATAAATCGTTTTTATTATAAATAAATTTAAAATTTACTATTTCAAAAGTATAGTTTCTATTTTGGTAATTAATTTATTTAAAAAATTAACATTCAGTCTTTGTATCCGTATGAATAAAATCAATATAAAAAGGGTATTTTTATTCTCGTTTTTTCTGGGATAAATATGCTTTATTCACAGCTAATTTATTTTGTGTGGTATATATAATTCCTGTAAATATATTCTATGATTATTATAATTAAAATTATTTTTATTTACAAATCCATAGTATGATATCTCTTTCATGGGTTTTAGTTTTCAAATTCTAACAAAGCAGTAAAATAGTTTTGTCTTAATTTTCCATCCATGGGAAACATGTAATGATAATAACCAATATCCTTCTACGAGGTCTGTACTCTACCTTTGAAATGTTATATCATGATTATCCATATTTTCCTAATATTTTAAGCTTTATTTAATGTATTTATCTTACCTGGGGAGTGCGATTCAATGTAACCATGTGGTATGAATTTATTTCAATAATGTCATCATTTATGAGGATTGTTAATGATATGGCTTTCACTGATAAAATTTTATGATCCATGATTCAAGAAAACTATGGAATTTTATTTTCTTCTAGTCAGATATTATTTCATCATTTATTTAAGAAACCTTATCCACACATTAGAAAATATAATAATTATGAACATTCTCTTAAAAAAATATGACAATATTTCTCAATTCGACCAGGATTCCTCATTATTTCAAAAACAATGTTTTCAAATTTCATCATACAATTTATAAAAAAGGATATTTTTTCCATTTTAAATGGAAAATGATTTTTATGAAGATAGTATCTTTTCAAATATTTTCAAATATGATTCCAAATTTATTTTTAATGAAAAATATTTAAAAAAAATCTTTTAGATCATGTTATTCAAATCAGAAGTGACATTTTCCCCAATAACTGTTTTTAAATGGTCATCCCAAATTACTTCTATATTATATAATATATCTTTGTGTTACTAATTTTTTTAAGGGGAGAATATCCAATGTTTCCATTCATATTATTTATTTTAATGGTTTATACTATTATAGAATGTATTTTAAGAAACATGTTTCTCATTCATGGGGTATATGCTTATATAAACCCAGTCATTTCACATGTTATATATTTATGAAATGATTTCAAAAGGTGTCTTTTCCCATGGGTTAATATATGATTACATGGTTATTAAAATAATTTATTTTCAATGGCTATTTTATGATTTAGTTATTGAAGATATATGAATGATTTAATTATGATATAGTTTTATATATATCACATTCCAATGATTTGGTTAATGATTTATATCACATGGTATAATAAATGAATCATGTCTACAAGCTTGATCAAATATGGATGATTGGAAAACAAAATCTACTATGGTATTTTTGGGAAACTATCTCAAATATGGGAAGATGAGGAATCCATATCACTTATAATTATAGGATTGTGATTGGGGATGTTGATGTGCACCACCATGTAGGTGTTTTCCACATAATGTGTCATGATATGTTTTCGAAATTCACCTTGACTTATAGGGAATGATATCATTGGCTTTTTTGTATACCACCATTCCATTTATTATTCTGATGTTATGATTTCATGGAATATTAAATTGATTCAAATATGATACATGTTCTAATGAACATCAAATACTTATTCCATGATTCTTATATATAATCATTGATATATAGGGTATGATATTATAATGTTATGATCACATTCTCATGCCATTGTACTCTTGTTTATACATACATATCTCCCGTTTTACCCTAACTAAGCACATAATATCATCCCATTTTATGTTTTTTTCCTTATTTTATAAGGATATGTATTATTAATGATATATATAAGATGAATTATAGTATTGGAGAACCTAGTGGAAGATATTGTTTCTCTATTATGTATGAATGTTATGTTTCCATATTTCCAGATGAACTAATCTAATATAGTCTATGGGAATCTATTCGTGTCAGGTTTTAAGTATTAGACAAAAAATGATATAATGTTAATGTATATTAATTGAGGGTCACCGTAGTTTCATCCAGTGAAAATAATTAGATATCCTTTCTAAACTATGGTGATAAAACATTATTTTGAAACATATGTACATTCCTAAGGATAAGTATAAGGATGAGGAAAATATAAGAAACTGGTCTGAATTTTTTTAATGGATAATGTGAGTTGTTTCATAGATGTATATCCCTGTATATATTGTAAAAGTAAATAAGTCTCCAGAACACATGTAAATTAGGGTTAAAACCTTGAAAAAAATGTATTGACCTAGAACTGATTGGGAACATGTGCATGGAAATAGGCCTTGCCGCACACCTAGATTGACACTCATGAGCGATATGATTTTGGAATTCACAAACAATTCATGAACATAATAAATTATTTAATTATGATTTCTTTTTTCAACAACCTAGTATAATCCTTTTATTTAATAGTGTAACAAATGATTCATTACTTAGATATAAAATACATGATTTTTTATGATTATGTGGTTACTCACTATGATAATAGTTTCTTAATCTATGCATTTTGGTTTTATTCAATCGACTGAACCTAAAGGAACCATGTTTTGATGATTATGATGAAAATTTTAATTACTTTCCTCATCAAGAAACTCACTACTATGGAAGAATAAACTAAAATCCTCCTTGTTATTTTCATCCCAATCTCTCAAGCTATGAATCATGTAATACATCCAAATAATCATATGAGGGAACAAAATTCGGTTGAGTCCTTCATGAGGCAACTTCCAATATCTTTCAGCAGATCATATAATCAACATGTAACTAAACAATGGATCAGTACCTCTGATATGATAATATCTGTTCTCTAATGTTCATAACATTATATGGTCGTTATGGTTGTTTATAATTTATACGGAGATGTAGAAAAGTGATATATTATAATAAGGAATATGAGAAATAAATATGAAAATGAATCCATTGATTGGAAAAAGTTCAATAATATATTCTTCAATAAATACATTCCTCATGTTCTTCATTCCAATATGGAAAAAGAGTTCCATGATTTGATTAATGTGAATGATGAATCCCATAGAAACTATGAGGCTAATTTTATAATACATTTGAGAAATTATTCTACAATTATCTTCCAAACTGAATGTAATATTGATAAGTTCTTCATCAGATTAATACAAAGACTCATATGGATGTTTTCCATAAGTGAAATTAGTAACTACGAAGATAATGTAATTTGGGAAATAAAATATGATATATTTGTTGGAGTTTCATACCAATATCATAGTTTTAACATGAAAAGGAAGATGGACTACAATGAAAAATCTAAAAACCATTGATATAATAAGATGAGTCTTGCTTTAATCTATATGTGTGTAAAAAAGAATGGTGGGAATTTCCTTATGGAGTATATCAAATGTTTTATGTTGGTATGGGTTGATAATCAAGAAATTTATTGACAAAATGATGGGAATAAGATATAAAATGATTCAAATAGAGGGAAATATGGTCTGTATGATCCTACAACACATAAGTGCATCATGTGTAACTAATATGTAAATTATGACAACCAGGTTCAAAAACCAATTGTTGTGGATTGTTATCGAATTTAGAAACCTCTCAAAATGGGCTAAAAATAAAAATTTTATGCGATAACTATTTATGAATAGGGGAATGATAAAAATGTGTAGAAAGGTGCACATACCATCTACTCTAATATGATTAGGGATCTACCATTTATTTCATATATTTATAATTTTATAAGTGTATTAATAATCCACCAAATAGTTATATGTGAATTTATTATTGAAAACCTATAATGGTAAAATGATTGAATCTTAATTATATGACTCTTCTCTAGTTGATGATTGTGGGAATGTGTTTCATGAAATTCTAGACAATCCTACTTTGGTTAATTATGATGTTTTTTTGGAATTTATTCACTTTCTCATCATAAATTCGACATAAATTGTTTGATTAATAGATGTAACATTTGATATTTCAAACAAAACTTTTACCAACTATTAATTTGATATTAATTATGATAATCCTATGGTGATTTCATCCATTTTGTGTTTCTTAATTCACATTATTAAGGGATGTATATCTATATTGGTGGGATAGAAAATCAATATCGCTGATATGGTTATTGTTTTGGAATTTGTGGGTGTATTCCTGGAAGAGATGCATTGTATTCCACCAAAACGTGACGTCGAGTTTTAAATATTATTTATACCTAGTTCCACACTGATTTCAACGTCTCTATATGTAATTAAAACAATTGAGTTGTGGGAATTAAAGAGGAATTGCCACGAAACAATGATAATTAATTCATTAGTCCATGTGTGTCACCTCAGGATGTACCTATTCTTTTTTTTAAATAATGATAGATCTTTGATACTATATATCAATAATTTAATGGTTAACAATATCATGCTCTTTAAAAAGTATCTTATTCCCCTTATTTATGAAAAATTTTATCAACATTGTAGAGATAAATACATTTCCAATATTGACCATTGTCATTGACATCATCAATTGATGGACAAGAAAGATAACATACCGTGGAATGAATTCTGTAAGACCTATGGATGCTATGAATATATAGTGATTAATTTTTCTGTCACTAAATCCTCTTATATATTCATGTATTTGATTAATATATTCACTAGATATTACCTAGATCCTTTTTTGGATGTTATTATAGGTGATATTACTATATATTCAATGGGAGGGGAATATTTTGAATACTACATAAAAATTATACTATAGACCATAAGTTAGAATGTACTATATGAAAATATTCAAAAGTGTGGTATTTTTGTGAAATTAGGTTTCAAATTTGGGTCATATAATTTCATGAGAGGTCATATTAGTAGTTCCTTCATTGAAAATATATTTTTATTTTTTTCATATCCCTACCATATTGAATGAGATGTGTAGTTTTCATAGTTTAGGCAGATATTATCCATTGGGTTTTCAACTATTTCTCAGAACTGTCTAATACTCTAAACATGTTAACATGGAAGGGTACCATATTCCTCAATATAAATTATTCTGTGGAAAATTTCAAGGGAAATAGGGAACTTTGTTAAGTGCACCTGTGATTGAATTACCTAATAGCAGAGAATAGGTTTTAATATTTACTAATCAATCGCTAAAGGAATTGGGATATTTTCTTATGTATAATAACATTTTTATCACTTAAGCCTCATGACAGTTGATGATTTATGGAAAACCATACAAATATAATGATTTTGATATAGTAGCATTCATTTTTTTCATTAATGATATATAATAATTGAATTTGTGGTGAAATTTTTTATATATACACAAATAAAAAAATTATTTAATATAAATTCGCCCAAAATGAGTTAAACATGAACCTAAAAATATGGTTAGAACTGATAATGAGTTATGAGGGGTCAATACATTACCACCCTGCTAAATAAAACATGGTGGCCAATGCATTTCATCCAAAGGCATCTTTATAGCTTCACCATTACTAGGATCACAAATGATCCAAAATTCCTATTTTTTGAATGTAGTGATCTAGGAATCCTAAGCGAAGGGGAAAATTATTTTCCTAAAAAATATAATGATTAAAACTCTATCTTGGTGAAGATAAATTTGGCATAATAAGAAGATATATAGTTTAAAAAGAAGGATATAAATGTTCTTGAGTTTAACCTTGATCAGAATGTAATGAAAATGTTTAGGAACCATGAATATATACATTATATACTATATTTGATAGAGTTTATAAAGTATTCTTAATTTTCATCATTCACTATTCCTCCTAAATGGATAAAGATTTTTATATATTTGAAAAAAATTATTATTTTGGGATGTAATGAAGAGAGATTACCAAGAGATTGTATCTCGGTGCTTGGTATACTAGCATGTAAAGTATGAAAGAAAATGTCTTCGGGGATGTTTCATCAATTACCTAGACCATAATGTAAATGATACAACATCACTATAAACATTTTCATTAGACTCTTCATAACAACTAAATGTATTAATGCAATATGGTTGGTAGCCAATCACCTAACAAAGTCAGTTCACATCATTTTTATTAGAGAATAACTTTCTTTCGATCAGCTTTCTGGATATAAAATAAGGAGTATTTATGGTTTCATGGAGTACAAAATTTCCTAATATCTAATTAAGATCCAACTTTTATATCAATATTATAAACAACTATTAATCATAAACCCCATATCGAATTGAGTTTCATCACTACTAATCATCCTTATATGGATGGTTATTTTTAATGAAGAATTCAAACCCTAGGGGATATGTTGAGATAATATTCATTGGATTCAAATATTATTGGTATGAACCCCATCATATCATTGTAGTTTCTTACTATAATGTATTTAACTAAAGAGTTTTTATGGATCCTTTTTAAGTCCTATATGTGAAGAAATATATAGCCTTAATATGTTGGGATGATGTTTGATAATGAATGTTATTGGGACCTATGATACCTGATGAAATGAGAGAGTTGGTTAGAACCATTCTACATCCTATCAATGTGTCACAAATTACAAATAAAATTTATGATATTGAATGATAGGGTGATATATAATTTGAAGATAGTGAGAATTTTTTTCAATGTATTTCTTAATTGAAAATGTTAATGAGGTTTGGGATGAATGTGAAACTATGCACTAGTTATTTTGGTCCCATTTAATGTATTTATCATAATGGAATGAATGAATATAAAATGGCACATCTTCCATATCTCTAGAATATACATGATTTGTTACATGTATCACTCTTGAATAACTACATATCTTACAATTCACATGTACTGAACTAAGATGTCATACCATTGGATAAGGATCATTCTTATGTGGAACAACAAGTTGAAGTTGTAGATTGAACATAGAAAAATCTAAAAAAAGACCACATACCAGGTAAAGGTGCTTTTATGAAATAACCAGTTAGAAGAAGATATGTGATATCTTTAGGATATATTTTGGTTGAAATGTTCACTTTTTTTTCATCATAATTAATAATTTTGAGGGAGAAATTAATTATGAGGTGGTCAAATGTAACACCATGTGTAATTATGTGCCTTTATTTTGGAATAAATTAATTTTTATTTGATTTAATTCACTAAATTATAAACCATTTATGTCATGATTATATTATTCACCAAAATTATCTTTGAATACAAGCAACCCTGTCTTTTCTTATGTTACATGGAACCTAGAGTTTTCAATGAAGAAATATTTTATTATATTAACTATCTAATTGGGATAGGTTTAATAAAAAATTAAACATAGTAAAATAAATATAAATAACTAATTTATGACCATTATTTTTATTGGGTTTAGATAAATAAATCATATTTATGTTAATGCATTAATGTTTTAGTAACATATTTTTTCTTTTGAAAATGGTATTTATTTTGAAGAATTCTATCTATGTAATTATATCAATAATAATATATTTAATATAAAATACTTTTATAAATTTAATTTGGTAAAAAAATCTATTTTTTGAATTCATAGTGTCAAAGTTAGTTTAGGGTGACTTTATGGTAGTTTTTAAGAAAATAATTTTGTAATGAATAGCAACATGTATCGAATTTTATTTCAAAACGATTTTGTCATCACATTTATTTATATTGTTAAATTATATATATATTTTTTTAATTTTATTTAGATAAATATTATATAAAATAATCTATTATAGTTCACCAAAACCAATTTCAAATTTATTTTTAAAATAAAACATTCAAAACCTTTATTTCTTTTCTTAAAAAACTCGTTATCGTGACACATCTTCCAGATTAATTTTAAATTAATCCCTACGACTTATATGATTATATTTTAGAAAAATGGATTCCAGAAATTAGATATGAATATTTTTTAATTTTTAATAAGGCCAAATTACTTTTTAGAAAAAATCTATTCATGAATGTGATTTAAATTAATAACAATGATTTGGAGGGAAATTAGATTAACCAATGACTAAATCAAAAACGTAAAGCATTAATTGACCAAATATTTTGTAAAAAAATCTATTTTTATTCACATATATTGTATATAATCCATTTATACTTGTTTTTACAACTTTTAGATCCACATTACATGGGGGAAACGTGGGAGGAATTCCCTTTTAAATAATTTACATGAATGTCACTCCTCCTCTACTATAAAAAGGCACCCATCCCTACAAGTTATTCAAACCACTCAAGACCCTTATATTGGACATGATCGGTAATCATATACTAAATAATTACATAAAATGCGTCATAAAATACTCACTTTTGGAAGAAATCTATCCATGGAATCCCTTTCTTGAAATCAAAAAGTATACACCCAAAGAATAGGAAACACCATTCCTTGATTTCATTTGATTTCTTTTTATTATCCCAAAACTATTCTTATTTCATGATTATATAATAATATTAGTACACAAAATAATGTATGACTTTTTAATTATATGGATTCAATGTACAATTACATGAACTTCCCTTTTATTGGTAAAGAAATTATCGTTCTTCTGTTGAGTGAACTATCACCTCATGAAACAATGATTATTGTTTTACATTACCACATATAATGGATAGTTATCATGATTGAAATTTTATTTTTTATGATGTATATTATATTTTATATGGATTTATAATTATTATATTATTATATGACCCATAACTTCATTCATTCCATTTAGTGTAAATTTGAAAAATTCATTTGTGGGATTGATGACTACTAAATCCTCAACGCGATATGATTCATTTACACACTACATAGAATGTAGTAAGAATTTTTCTATTAAAAATATTATATATATATTCAATAATAATTATTATATAATTTTTATATGTATATATATATATATCTCATTTATTATAATTATTTTTAAATTATAATTATATTGGAACATCATTCTTGCGTACATACAACCTACCATCTCCAAAAACGGTGTATTATATTTCATATTTAAAAAATTTATAGATAATTATAAATATTTATATAAATATATTTTATTATATCTATATATAACTTTTTACACTTAGTAAAAAAATTAAACCATTATCTATGTTACGGTATTAGGAATAATATGTCAAATCATGTGCGAAAAACAATGTGAATACAACCCGAATCGTAACATTGACACAAAATAGTTAGTTAGTGGGTAATATAATGTAATTAATGGTATAATATGTATTATTATGGTTATTTTTTAAATTTATAATAAATTTATACTTATTATACTTGACATTAGAAAATTTATGAAAAAAAATTATACATAAGGTAAGGGAATTTTTTATCTCACATTTATTTTTGTGGGATTTATGCCTAATTCACCAGATGTTTATTTTTTGGGGTGTGTATACTAGACATGAATATATTCTAGGATTATAATACTTAAATTTATGGCCATTTATCTATCCATTTTAAGATATATCTTTAATATGGGTATTCCTTCAGGACATACCAAATCAGTGATGTATTTTTTCTTCAATTTTCCTTAATTGGTACACATGTGGTGATATTCATTTATATAATTCGACATGGGGTGTAAATTACCATTGAAATGTTATATAACGAATCATTTAAATTTCATGATAATTTAATATTCATCTAATTTTATTTTCTAACATGTGGATTCAAATTCATTTTTATGATGTAGTAAATGTTTATTGTAAAAAATTCATCATTTATGAGGATTTTTTATGATTATGATTTTATATATGAAATCATATGATCCATATATCAAGAAAATTCATGACTTTTCTTCTCTCCAGGTTATTTATGATGTCTTCATGTACATGTACGTTTTTTCCACTCTATAGTAATTATGAAAATTAGGAATATTATTTTATAAAAATTAGGCAGTATTTCCCTCTTCGGAAAAAAAAGTTTTTTATTTTAAAAACATAGTTTATAAAATTGTTTTTTAATATATTTTTTTAAAAAATTATTTTCTTCTCATTTTCAATGAAAAATCATTTTAAAAAAAATTATTTTTCTATAACTTATTTTTTATTTTTTCATAGATATTTTCCAATTAAATTGGTTTCAAATATGTTTTTTGTTTAAAAATTCACTTCTAAAAGAAAAAAATTATATCTTACTCAAGATTTTATTTAAAATATTATCAAAAAATGTTTTCTATATTTAATAAGATCCATTTATTACTCAGTCCTTTGTAGGGAAATGATCCAATGATTCCGTTCATTTTCTTTCTCAGAATGATTTTTTGTTTTGATTGCATGATTTCTATGAAACCGTTTTCTATTTTGGGGTTATATTGCTTATGAAACCCACATATTTTCACTAGTTATCATTCAATAAAATTGTTATGAAACCTATATTATTCCATTTGTAAAGATGTGATTAAAAGTTTATGACACCCATTTCATTTCATGGGTAATGATATGTTTTTTATGATCTTATGGAATATGTATATATGATTTCATTATTAGATAGGTGGGGACTCCATCCTATTCCAAATCATTGTTTAATGATTTATATCTCATGGGATAATTATGGGAGTAAATTCAATGTGCTTGATATACTCTGGATGATTTGGATGCCTATTCCACTATAGGAAAAAGGGAAACCCGATCCACTATGGGAACATTGGGAAACACGATCCCTTATAAAGAAAATGAATGTGAATTAGGATTGTGGTGTGTACTAACCAATAGGTGTAGTCCCCATGATGGGACCAAATAATTTTTGGTTATGTGCACAGTCTTATAGGGAATGATATCAAAAGATTATGTGTCTTCTCTAATTATATGTCTAATTCCTATCATACACATTCTTGTCATATAATATGGATTCCCATATGATTAATGTTTTCATGAACTACCAGTATTTATTCCATGATTCATGTTTATGGAATTTTATATAAAGGGTTTGATATTTTAATGTGATGATCACAATATCATACACTTATTTCCATGTTTAGGCTTACATATCTCTCGTGTTTACCGCTACTAAGCATGTGTGGTCACACCATTTTTGAATAATTTCTTAGGTTTTCTAGATATTTAATTTGCATGATATGTATAAGAAGGGTGATTTTCAGGGGGATTCTAGCTGGGGACAATGTATCTAACTTAATTACATGAATTTTTATTAAATTATTCCAAAGGATCTAAACTATTATGATCATTGTACATTTTTTGTGTAATGTAATAAGTATTCCAAAAATTATTATTTAATGTTATTTTATTTGAAGAGAGTGTATCAATATATGAGGGGTTGTAGAGGAACATCATTCTTTTATTTGAGTTATTGGTTCATGTTGATAACACATTAACTTCATTTTGATAACCTCTTGTGCTCATGTATTTGTTTTCTATATTAGGTGGTTACTTTGATTAGGTTGTATTGATTGTTTCCTAGTTGGCAAGTGTGATAAGATTTATAAAAAAAATTATGTTTTTAATACATTTTTTTATTATATAATATTGAAGATTGATATTATCTTATTGGGACATGGAATAAACATCATCCTCGAGCATAGTTGATAGAGTATGATGAATATACACATTACCAACAATGGGATAATAAAAATCTTTATTTAGTATTAATGTTTTATATTTTTATAATATATAATATTGTGAGTTATGAATTTTTAGAAGACTGTTTTCTAATACATGAAATTAGAATTCATACATTCCACATTATTGTAATTATGAATAAAAAACAATTCAATGCTTGTTCTAGATTCATAAAATATTTTTTAAAAAATTGTATAAATAAATCATCTGGAAATTGTTTTGTTAAAACATATGAATTTTATTTATAAATTTTTTTGAGAAATTGTTTTATCAAATACTTTTTTAAATAGAGTTTTTTATAATAATTCATAAAATAGTATTCAATATTTACCTAAATATCATATTTTTGGAACTGTACGTAATGAACCATGATTTAGGGTGAAATATTAATGAAATATTTTGAAAGGAAATATTTTAGGAAAAAATGTTTTCTATTAATTAAAATATCAATTACAAACTAATAAGAATTTCTAGGTTAATTTATTGATGGAATGGTAAATAATTTTATATTATTTTCATAAGCATAGAAAAAAAATTCACTTCAATGTTTTATTTTATAGAATTATATATATATATATATATATATTAACCCAGCTAAATGCGGCTTCATTAATAAAAAAACAAGTACAATGGAGGATGGGGCAGACAGAGAAACTTCTTAAATCATTTGAAAAATTATTCTTTTAATTAAACCCTTTTGAGAATATATTGTTTTTTGAAAGAGGAGCCACCTTATTGATTTTACATAAAACATTTACCCAATTTTTTATATTTTATCCCCTTTTCTATGATTAATCATTTTATCAATGAACAATAGTATTAATATCATCAGGATGATAATCATATTTTTCTCTGATTTCCTTCCTCATAAGTTAGTGAGTTTCTGGAACACGTAAGTCCACATTCCCATTTGTTAGTCCTTATTGACATTAAGGTGGATCAAGAATTCAGAAAAGTCTTGATGTACAGTATGATATATTTCTTTTTTGTGTTTTTTTGTGCATATTAATTTTGGTTGTCTAGTTCATTAACAAAATTCAATGTATACTAGAATATGTTGATAATATTTTGTTTCTAAGTCCATTAATCATAAATATTTTGAGTAGTTGTTGTGCCCAAATGTATCTCATTGATTGAATTTAATAACGAGAGGATATTTAGATTACCTACATCATTCATATCATTATGTTTTTCCCAAGATATCACTAGGGTCTTGATGGATGGTTTTTCAAATCACACTATATTCATCATATCAAATGAAAAAAATCCATGAATTTCATGTCACTTTCCATTTATTTTAAATTTTTTCAGACTATTAATATTTTCCTCCTAAATATTATATGCATTAAGAATGTAAAATATATTATAGGGGTCTATCATGGGTGATGTCTCCATCTTATCAAGATATGGATCTCTTACTAAATCCATATAATCCACATGACTCGCATCACAAACTAAATTCTCATCACTTCTCCTATCAATTTTCAAGGGAGTGTGTATGTTTTAACTACCATCTCAGAAATGCTAGTCCTTAAAAATTCCAGAATTGGTATTTACATGATATATTTCAATTGAATCATAAACGATATTATTAAAAACAAAAGTGAAATCATATTTACACATTAAAGTTTCAATTATACGCATTGATTTGATATCCTTTCATAAAAAAGATGATACCATATTCAATTTACCTTAAAATTAGTTAACATTATCATGTTTCATTCCACAAATTATTGAAAATTGTCATTCCTTTTATCATCAATTTAATGGGAGAATTTCTCATCATTATATGAATCATTACCAAACATTTCACCAACTTCCATCTGAAGGGTGTATTCAGTATACTCTTTTGCATGAGATACATAAATATCAATAGAATGATCTACCCATGAGTAGGACATCCCGAGATTTTTTCTACACTATAGCCTATGGGAATAACCAATATCGATGTGAAATGTAGATTTTACTCTACCCTTATCATGAAAACACTCCTTTCCACCAGAGGACTTATATTCCTTTCCTATTTTACTAATTTCACAATGTTTAGGTACCCTGTGTAGGTCAATTGTTAATTTCTTACGATTAATATATGGATTGACCACCTCAATCAT
Source organism: Viscum album (assembly GCA_963277665.1). Lineage (NCBI taxonomy): Eukaryota > Viridiplantae > Streptophyta > Magnoliopsida > Santalales > Viscaceae > Viscum > Viscum album. The sequence goes on from OY728161.1 coordinate 1,299,491,189, forward strand.
ATCATTATCAACTAGAATATTGGTTTTTCACATCTAAATCACATTAAAATGTTTCCTACAATTGATGAATCTTATATATGTATATAAAATATCATTATAGTGTTCTATATTGAATTATTTCATAAAAAATATTGTATTTTTTAAACAATGATAAGAAACATGAATATGTATTCATTATACTAAAACACAACTATATTAGTGAAATTCATAATCAATTCACTCTCAATATTTATTTGAGGAAAACTTATAAACTATTAATGTTCAGTTTCATACTAAACTTTTATTGGGTCCCCAATAGTAGATTCTATAACTCACAAAATTTGTCAATGGAATAGGTACTAGTCGAGGAAAAATAATTGAATCCATCATTGGTTGGTCGAGCATCTGACCATTGAAGGATTATTTTGGGACCACATTTTTAAATTATTATAATTTTTTTAATTGATAATGACATATCCCATTCCCCATTATTTAAACTTATGATAAAAAAATGTATAAAAATGGTGGAAGAACCCCTTACAGAATGACACAATCATTCATCCAAAAAATCCCGAGAATTTGGGGTGTTGATTTTGAAATTCCACATGATTCCATGGATTAATCCTATATGGAACCAGATTTGAAGTGAAGATTGAGTTGTTTCCCTATTTGTTAAATTAAGAAATAAGATATTGGTTTTCCCCAAAAAAGTTACTTAATCATTTTTTGTATTACTCCACGATACCAAATATACAAATCAAGAATCATTAATGAAAATTTTATCAGATTTGACCATGTTAAGTGCTTAATAATCCAATGATAGATCACACACTACCTCATGATTCTCCATTCTAGATAGTTCTTTTCCATCAAGCCATATCTTCCTAGATTCAACAATCTTGAAGGGCACATTGACTATATCCTCATTAAAAAATATCCAAAAACACTAAATATCTTTAATATAAGGTTATAGAAATCTAGATAATCCTGATTTGAAGCCAACAAATCCTACTAGAGAAATTATCAATTAGGGTCACTGTGGAGAAATCACCCAAAATCATATCCTCCCAAAGTGCCAAATTTTGAGATATTAATATCCATTAGTTACATTTAGATGAAAAATAAATTCAATTTACATGTGCTATGAATCATGGTTTATAAATAAAATATATTGCGATAATATCAAGAAACATTAATAAATTAATTGAAATATATTATGAAATCTTTTACTTTTAAATTTTTGTTTTTTATATATTTTAATGCCATCTATAGACAAGGTTATTTTATGCATGTGGAATTCAGGTAGTTTGTGTTGTTTGAATGCCTAGATAGTGCATTTTAGTAGAAGACTATGTTTATAAAAAAGAATCTATCTAGGATAAATGTCCTTTTTATTATGTTCATGAGCCTAAGATTAAATCTATAATACCCACGGTGATTATATATTTGCTATGATAATGATAATATGAGTGTGTATTCTATCTCTTGGATCTAATTTTTTTGACATTGAGGTTCAGAGTTATATATTTCATGTTTTAATTAGAGATGAAAAAGACTTTTCAATTGATCATATATATTGAATAATAATCATAATTTATAGAAACATTAATATAGTATATTTACATTTTATAAATATTATATTTTTTTCCATGTCCCTGATAAGAGATGAGTGTGTAGATTAGTGATGGTTTCTAGATCAATAAATGATTTCAAGAAGATCACCTATCATGATTTTATTGAAGGATTATTATAACATCATATAAAAAATTTAGATTGAGAGTATCTAATTAAATTTTTAATAGATTAGTGTGCCTAAGAAGTTACATGTGGCCATGAAAAATTCAAAATTGAAATGTGATGAATGTAAATTGTTATTTGAATTATAGATCGAATGAGTCAGTGAAAGATCAATTTTGATAAATTTACATAGTACTTTATATAAGAACTATATTCTAGATATAGTGTAGAGATGTGTAAGAACCAGGATCTTCATTTCATGTATGTCCTTCATTTTTGGATGTTTCTGAGAAAAAGGGAAGTTTCTGGAAATTTTTGGAGTACACATTGTGTACTTATAAGAACATGCCATGTAACTGGTTTCCATGGGTAGATCTGTGATGGCCCTGTAGTGACCAAGAACGTGGGTGTGCAGGGTGACCTAGAGACCGCCTAAAGCAGAGGACAATTAAAGAATGTACTCATCATGTACTCTTGATTAACATGCTGTGTACATTCCTTTTTTTTCATTAAACGAACCGAGGTCACGTCTAATCGACAGAACACCCATCTTATATGTTCATCCTATCCAGAAGAAATTGAGACCACAGATTCATCTCTAATCAACCAACTCACCATCTGTTCCCTAAATCTATGGTCATCAATTGGGTAGGAATCACCACGATAAGCTCTCGATTCTTCTAGATCCTCACCTCTTGATTTCTTCTCTTTCATGAGATATTTTTGGTTGAACCTTTTTATCATTTTTGTTGATCTACCACAATCTAGGTCGATTTAGGGGTTGAATTCCGAGAATACCGATCTTACAATGTCGAGGTTGGTGGTTGGTACATTTTCGAAGTCAGTCCTCAAGTTATATTTAAAAAAGTGAAAGATACCCATGTTTAGTGTAATGTGTGATTATGGTTTTTGGAATTATTATTTTTACCTATTCGTTGTGTGCATGAGTGGATGATTTATGATTTTAAATAGGGTTATTTACTTTTCTATGGATTTGTTGCCCATGTTTTCTCGATATTGACTGTTTGGTCATTCCTTTCATGTTGGGCTGCTTCGTTTTCCATGCCTAGTATTATTAATATGTAGTGGTTTTTATCTCACATGTTGTGAGATACTATTGACTATTTATCCCTGAAGTTCTTGAGGTTTACTTTGGCTACCATATATCATTTGTGCATGATTGATATACATAGGGTTGTGGGAACCTGGGGTAGTACTCCATAGAGGGAATGGACACTAAGGGATTCTCCAGCGTGTCTATTTACTTGTACGTTTCAAGACCATTGGGGGTGGAAATTGTGCTCCCTATGAGTGTCTTTAGTTCCTCATTATGAAACCATTAGGGGAATTGGACGTTGAGTGCCTACCTAGAGTGTCAATACATTCCAATATGAGACCACATGGGGAATTGATAGTGAGTGCTTCCACATAGTGTCTTTGCTAAAGCTGAACTAGAGCGGTTAGACTATAAGTACTTCCATGTGGGTTTCTTGGTTTGATTTATTGAACCAGATGGGTTAGGATATGAGTACATCCCAGAGGGATACTTGTGATTTTTTAGCTTCTTACATTGATATTGAAAATCAATATAACTAAAACTGTTGGATTGATTACTTTGGAGTACTTATTATTGTTTCATACATCATTTTTCTTATTCATGACCATGTATATTCACTGACTAGTAGGCCCAGATCTTTTTGTGTTTGTCAACTGGGATTCATCTCACACCATTTTAGGTCCAGGATTTTGTGTAAAAATAGATTATATTACTGCAGGTATAGATAAGTGAAGGTTCGCTTATTCTTCAGGTACCCGATTGTTGTGGAGATGGAGAGCATGAGACCAAGCTGAGGCTTTAAATGCTGCTAGAGTTTATTTTTTTCTTTGTAAATTGGCTTACTACTATATTCCAGTATTGGTACTTGTTTTTTTTTGTTTTCCTAGACATATGTATCATGCATCATTTATATATGTGTGCTCTAGTTGTTTATTAATTCTGTAGTTTAATTGTTGCATGTTATTAATGCTTATACAATTGTTATCTATTTATTATTGCTGAATTACTCAGCCATTAAGGTAATATTTTCCCCACTATCACACCCACAACCCTATCTACTTGTTGGTAGCATCTGGCAATTGGGGAAATGTGCATGAGGACATGTGACCAACTGGGTACGAGGCACCTCTGGGTGGCTCTTAGAACTGGGATGTTTCAATGTGGTGTCAAAGGAATTCATTTCTTCTTGACTTACTGTTTGGATACCATAGTCAAGGATAGGAAAGAATAAGTATTTGGTAATAATTTGTGCCCTGGAGAAGCTACCTCGCGTATAGGGGAAAGGTAATTTACCTCGATTATTGTAATTTTTCTGGTTTTTCAATTTTTTAGTTGATTTTATTTCAATGCTTGGTGATTTACATAATATTTATTGTTATCATTTTTAATTTTTAGGGACTATATCTATTTCAACCCAATCATATGAAGGTATCCCATCTCATGCATCATATAGGAATTTCCATGAGATCATATTGCAAGCATTATTGCAATGCCATTTAGGATTCATTACTAATTTCATGTTATTGTGAGAGATTTTCTGATAGATAAACATGATGATTGTGATAGATTAGTTGATAGAATACCTGTTATTCAGTAGGGTATTTGATTGTGTAAGGTTTTTTTTGAATGAACTCCAAAATTTGGTTCTTGAGGTGTAATTGTCCCACATGGATCAGAATTTGGTGGATCATTGAACTGTTATGTTTTTATATGACAGGTGGAAGATGACATGATTTGATTTTTGGGGAGTATGGGCCCTCAAAAATCATGATTTGGAACTTTAATGCTTGTTTCAGTTTTTTATGGGTTTTGAAGTAATTTTTGAGGCTTACTGTCTGGAAAACCCCCGAATACACGACACATAAGGATAAATACATACCATGAATCTTTCTTTTCAGAAAGGAACTATTTTTCTTAAGTACACACTATGTATATTATATACACATTATGTAGTCTCTAACAATGTCACTGGTTTTGTGGGAAGTGAAACAGGGTTTGGAAATACCTTGGTGAACAATTCGTGTACCAGACATACACACCATGTATCGGACATACATTCTGTGATTATAAACCATGTGTCCAACCGTGTGAGCAATGACACATGTGGATAATGGGATGTTAGTACACACTGTATCTGGATAAAACACATAGTTATTGGTCAGTTGTGTAACAAACTGTGTGAAAAACAACACTGGTTGGTGAATTTTGTCTAGAACATTCCATGTTTGACACAAACACTTCGGGTTGTTTTGTTCTAGGGGAACCGTGTGCGTTATTCAAGTAGAAGAACCGGGGTAGGGGAACATGATTCAAGTACATGTCATGTCTTGGGAGAACATGCCATGTGTATTTCATTTTACATGACTAGCATTGGCAGGAGTACATCCCCACATGAAGGCATAAAGAAATGTTCTTTGTAAGAGTTATACATGTCATGTATCTTATTTTTTGAAATGATGAATTCTTTCCTTCTCATGTTTCCTTCGTTCACTTATATGTTTCAGTAATTGATAGTATTGATCTAAGATGTGTGCTTCACCTTGTAGATTCATTCAAAAAATACATCCTCTGTTTGTATGCTAATTATAGTGCAGTGACCAGACACTGAACATAGCAGATTAGGAACTACAAACAGATCCTCCAGTTGTGCTTGTCTTGGAACCAGTCATTAATCTTTATCGAGGTGCATATGCACAGTTCTGATAGGGCTTAATGAGGTTCAGGTAGACCTTCCCAGGAGTAACACAACTGGCCCCATCAATGGAGGAATTGACATGGATCTTTCAGTAGCAGCATCCTCCCTCCTTCAAAAGGAATGGATTCCCTCAGGCTACAGAATCATTATTATAGGCCATTATTTTTATATTAGATCATCTGGAGATGCCTCGAGATAGGTGGGTGAACCTAGCTACATATATGCTTCAAGATTATACCTTCAGACAGTTGGATGTGATCTCACAGGTGGGACGCTAGCAGGTCAAGGATTGTGATGAGTTATAGTGTGCCTTTTATGAATAAATTTTACCTAGAGACTTTGAGGGCTGATTGAGCCTGAGAGTTTATAAGGCTAGAGCAGGGTACACTTTCGGATATGGAGTATTCATCCCGCTTCATTGAGATGCATCTCTTTACACCAATTCCTAGAGGTGGTGAATTATTTCTTCTGAGGAAGTTTGAGGATGGTCACAGGCACGAAATCCGATATCAGGTGAACATCTTCATGATGATGTCCATCACTTCTATAGTCAACCAAGCACTGATCAAAGAGCGCAATCAGAGGGATTCTGGTTCTATGATCCTGGGCGGTTCGGTATCCGGAGTTGGTACCCCTCTGACTGATAGCTGGAAGCACCACAGAGTCTACACATGGATATCATAGTAGGAGGGATACTTCTTCTAGTGGCCATGTGTTGTGTTGGCAATGTGAGATGAAAAGATATACGATGCCGCATTTTCGGAGAGACCCAGTAGAGTGATGATCTTGTGGATAGATGGGAGATCATCAATGATAATGTCATATCTTATCGTCAGCATCTAGGTATAGGGATTCTGTTTCTACTAATCGTACGGGAACTGCACCACCAGTTTCTCATTAGTATAGGAACTTCAGTTCTTCTGGCTATTCAGGGTGAAGTGGAGGTCGAGGCCATGGTATCTAGTCTATAGTATTTTAGCGACAACATGGTGGATTATCTCAGGTTGGTAAGGTAGGGTCAGAACACAGCGGTACATGGCAGACCTTTCAGTGGAGCAGACCCTGCAGGAGAAGGATCCCTAACACTCTACAGTTCGAGGTACAATCCATGTTGCCTCAATTTTAGGTTTTTTACTTTTTCATACAGGGGATTTATGTAGTTTCATATCTGGTCCTATTTTGGAGAGTATTGGGATCTATATCTTTTCTTTTGCTGATGTATTGACACAGGACACTACATTGGGGACAGGGACGGCTGGTGTACATCAGTTCAAGGAGATCCCTCTTGAGGTTGGTGGGTTTCACTTCTTATGGGACCTCTATTTCCTATAGATGACATACTATTATGTCATTCTTAGGATTAACTAGTTAGTTCAATTCCCAGAAGTCATCAATTGTTATCGTCATAGGGTAAGTTTCACATCACCTCAGGGTATTTGTATTTACAAAAAATAGAATTGGATTCCATGCAAGCAAAGTGGGACACGAGCATCATGGGTTCGAAGGAGTTACAACCAAGATTTCTAGTCTATATCTAGATGACCATGGTACTTCACAGTTGTAGTTTCCTCCTGTGGTTGATCATTTTAGGGATGTCTTTCGAGAAGACTTTTCAAGTTTTCCATTAGAGCGAGAGGTGGAATTTTCTATCGATCACATTCCATGGACAAAACTGGTCTCTATTCTTCCTTATAGGATGGCTACACCAATGTAAAATGATCTCAAGAAGTTTTTGGAGGAGTTGCAGGAAAAGGGTTTCATCCTACCCAGTACTTCTGTTTTGGGTTTCACCTGTCATGTTTGTAAAGATGGAAGACGGTACCCTCTGTCTTTGTGTGGATTATCGAAAGTTGAACCAGTTGACAATTAAGAATTGATATCCCTTTCTGTGGATTTATGATCCCTTTAACCAGCTTCGAGGAGCCCGAGTGTTCACGAATATCGACTTGAGATCATGTTACCAACAGTTTCATGTTAGAACATCTAATATACCTCTAATAGACTTTCGGAGAAGGTATTTTCTATATGAATATGTAGTTATGACATTTTTTTCTCACAAACATGCCTGCATTTTTCATGTCACTGATGAACCAAGTGTTAAATCCATACTTGGATTCATTTGAGGTAGTCTTCATGGATGATATCTTGGTGTAACATCAAAGTAGACACGACAATTCCACACATCTTGAGATTGTTTGATGTACACTGAGAGAGCATCAATTATATGCTAATAACTCAAAGTGCCACATTTGGATGGACCATATTCAATTATTGGGTCATGTCATCTCAGATACATGTGTATTAGCGGACTTATAGAAAGTGAGGGAACTAGTTCACTTGGAGAAGTCGAAGAATGAATTTGAGTTAAGGAGTTGTCTTGGGATATATTTTTAATACAATCATTTCACATAGGACTTATCATGCTTAGAAACAACATTAACAAGACTGACTAAGAAGGGTGTGATGTACTTGTGGTCGGATTCTTGTGAGTCAGCATTTTATGATTTGAAAGGGAGGTTAACATTGGCACCTATACTAGTATTTCCAAATCCGGGAAAGAGTGACATGGTTTACTGTAATGCATTAGGCATCGAGTTAGGAGCAGTGCATATGTTGGGGGGAATGAGTCATTGTGTACGGGTATCAACAATTGAGGCCACATGAGAGGAATTATCTCACACGTGATCTCGAGTTGGCTGTGGTTGTTCATGCCTTATGTTGTTTGAGACATTATCTTTTGGGAGAGAATTTTTTGGTTTTCACAGACATCAAAAGTCAAAACTATATTTTAAATCAGCGCGATTTTAATTTGAGATAGCATTGGTGGGTTGAGAACCTTCAATACTTTGAAATTGAGGTTTCTTATACGATTTGGAAAGGCAATGAAGTACCCAATGCATTGAGTAGGAGGACTCAAATAAAGGTATTTCATGAGGCCAACAGTGGGTGGAATTTTTGGTTATGTTATCTGAGATTTATTTGGAGGATCATGAAAGACAAGTGCAGATGTTCCCTTTTTATGTAGCTATTAACTCTACTCTACATTATTGAGTGTGAATGATCCGGCTATCAAGTTCAGAAGGCCTAGTTTTACAGTAGACTCTATCAAGGGAGGATTTAATTATTAGATGGATAGTAGGTGAGGATGAGATATTACATTCTCATGGGTGCATATGGGTGTCAGTAGAAATACACAAGGTACTGATGTAGGACTTTCATCCATTATATTGTGCAGTTCATCCAGGTGTCACAAAGATGTATCAAAATTTTCACCATCAGTATTGGTGGCTAGGTGTGAAGAGAGACGTTTTTGGGTTTGTAATGAGGAGTTCCAATTGTTAGAAGGTGAATGTGGAGAATCAACACCCAATAGGGATTTGGAATTAGTTACCTGTTCTCGAGAGGTAGTGGAATGATGTCACAATGGACTTTGTCACAAGTTTATCAATGTCCCCTTGAGGTAATGATACAGTTTGGATTTTCATTTATAGACTCACAAAGGATTGTCACTTCTATCCATTATAGGATACATTTAGTGTTGATGAGCTGAGAAGGTTGTACATTCAAGATATTTTTTGTTTACATGGAGTTCCTCACTCCATCATTTCATACATGGGCACTTGTTTTACTTCTCGGGTCTGTAAGGGACTATAGAGGGCATGCGGTACACAGGTACTTGTAAGGTTAAGTTACCATACCAAGACAAATGGATAGAATGAGCATACGATTCATGTTATAGGGTACATGCTTTGATAATGTGTCCTAGATTTTGGAGTTTCTTGGGAGAAGCACATCCCTCAAATGGAGTTTTCCTACAATAATAGTTTTCAAGAATCTATTCAGAGAGATCCTTATGAGTCTTCATACGGTAGGTCATGATGATCACCCTTTTGTTGGGTGGAAGCAGGAGAGGCAGCAATGTTGGGACCTTGTCTTGTCCAGGATACCAAAAACCAGATTTAGTTGATTCAAAAAAGGATGGATACTGCACAGTCAAGACAGAAGTATGATGTTGATCGACAAAGACGACCTTCGGAGATTGAGGTCAGAGAACAAGGTTTCCTGCATGTCACACCAAGGTTGAGACATATAATGATCAAGATAAAAGGAATGTTTTTCTAACATTTGTTGGAATGTTTGAGGTTTTGTAGAGAGTTGGGCCAGTTTCCTATCGGCTAAAGTTACCTCAGAGGTACCGGGCTATGCATGATGTTTTTCACATTTCTTAGTTGTGGTGTTACTTCTCAGACTCACCTCACGTATTTCAATCCAAGGAGGTTGAGCTAGTTGTTGACACATCATTCAAGGATCATCATGTCCATATTGTTTATCAAAGTGAACTGGTTCTTCGTTGTTGGTTTGTTCTCTGGTATGAGTGCTATAGTAGCACATGCAAGTACACTACGAGACTTGGGAGAGGGAGGTCAATCTACGATTGTAGTGGCCGGAGATGTTCCAGGATTCTTCTTTTACGCCACCTTGATAGGAACATTCAGGGTCAAATTTCTTTATGGGGGGAATTTTTATGAACCCTGAACATGTATTCTCATATATCCTTCATTTCTTATTGTTTTTGAGAAAAACAGGAGATTCTTTAAATTCTACGAGTACACGTCGTGTACAAGGTTGTCACCAGTAGTAGTGTACTTTCCATGTAACGACCGAGAAAATGGTCATGTGGGATGACCATGGGACCGCCTAAAGCAGAGGCTGGTTAATGAAATTACATGTTGTTTACCATTAAATAACATGTCGTGTTCATTACTTCTTTCATTAAACGGACTAGGGTCACGTCTAATCGACAGAACACCCTTCTTCTCTGTTCTTCTTGTCTAGGAGTAAACGTGACCACCGATTCTTCTCCAAGCGCCTGACTCTCTATCCTTTCTCTGAATCTACTACCACAGATTGCGTTTGAATCTCCGTGGTAAGCTCTTACTTCTTCTAGAGCATCACCTCTAGATTTATTCTCTCTCATGAGATATTCTTGGTTGAACATTTTTAGCATTTCTGTAGATCTACTACGTTCTATGTTGATTCGTTGTCCTATGTTAGAGAATCTCAATCTTACAACATAATGGTAGGTGGATTGTTCCTTTCTATAGTTAATAATTGAGTTATATGTGCAAAAGTGTCGGATACCCATGTTCGGGGTATTTCGTGTTTATGGATTTTATCCCTATTATTGTATGCTATTCTTTGTGTGCCTGAGTAGATGATATATGATTGTAAATTGGGTTATTTACCTTTTTATGAATGTGTTCCCCATGTTTGCTTGATATTTCCTATTTGGTCAAGCCTTGACAGTTATGTTGCTTTGTTTTCCATGCCTAGTATTTTTAGGATGGAGTGGTTTTTATCTAACATGTAGTGAGATGTTGTATACTATTTATCCATGTAGTCCTTGAGGTTTACATTGGATTCCATATATGGTTTGTGCATGATTGGCTTAAACAGTGTTGTGGGAACCTTAGGTAGTAGACCATAGGGGGAATGGATGCTGGGGGCTTCTCTATATTGTTTGTTTACTTCTACATAGAGAGACCATAGGGGGGATGGACATTGTGCTCCATCAGAATGTTTGTAGAACCTTTTTACGAGAACACAGGGGGAATTGGACATTGAGGCTTCCCCGGAGAGTCTATTGTTACCGATACGAGACAACATGGGGAATTGATGGTGTGTGATTCGTCAGAGTGTCATTGCTAAAGCTGAACCAGAGGGGTTAGACTGTTAGTACGTCCCAAATGGTTTCTTTTGTTTGATTGGTCGAACTAGAGGGTTTAGGTTATTATTACATCTTATAGGGTTACTTTTGATTATTTAGCAGCATAAATGGAAAATGAAAATGGATATAAATAAGTCATTAAAATTTTTTACTTTTGAGTACTTTCTAGTTTACTATTTCATTTTTCGTATTGAATTCCATATATATTCACTGTCTGTTAGGAATATATCATTGGGTGGTTTCTTATTGGGATTCATCTCACACCATGTTTGGTTCAGGATTAGTAGCCCAAACAGATTATATTTCTATAGGTATAAATGAGGTAAATACCCCTTTACATTAGGTACATGATTGCTACGTAGTTGGAGAGCATGGGACCAAGCTGAGTCTTGGGATTATGTCGAAGTTTATTTGTTTTCATTATAATTTTTAGTACTATATTATAGTATTGTGACTTGTTTAGTTGTTTTTCTATACATATTTATCATGTGCCATTTATATAATTTTTTTATAGTTGTTTATTACTTCCACTGTTTATATGTGTAATTTTATTATTGTGTGCGGTATTGCTATCTGTTTATTTTTGATGTATTATTTTTCCAATGAGGGAATAGTTTTCCCAATATCACACTCAAGGCCCTCGCTCCTAGTTGGTAGCCTCTCTGGTTTGAGGAAAATCACAAGAGTCCATGTGACCAACTAGTTATGGGGCACCTTTGGTCAGCTCTTTGAATGGGGACATTACAAGAAGAATATTTATTGAATTCAAATATCTATAGAAATTTCTCAACTCAAATCATTGTATTTAGAATTTATGGAAAAAATTTTTAATGTAGAAATTTTGATAATGGGAGTGATTACTCATTATGAGTATATATAGTTCACTTTACGTTAACACAAAATTTTAGTGTATTATAGAAGAAATTGTCCATAGATGTAGTGATACCATTACATATTACAGATATATTGAGTGTAATAGATTCTTGGTACATGTGTATGAGGGGTGATAGTCTTAACGATTCTGGGAATTGATATATCTAACAAGGGGGATTGGTAGAGTAATAATTCTTTTGAGATGCTTCTTGTTTGGAAGGTGTTTTCTATATTTAAAATTTTATTTAAAATAAACAAATGGATATCCATATATATATATATATGTGTGTGTGTGTAAAACTACAATTAACCTACATTGACATTACATATATTTATGTAATATTAAATACATAAAAAACACATTCGAAAAGACCATATTTGTTTAGTTCCATTTGAAATAATGAAATTAAAAACTGGTCCAAAAGTGAGCTACATTATCTCCCATTAGGTTCTCCATGACTCCCAAAATTATTATACACATAACACACCACACATATCGTCATAACATGGGGTTAAGGAAACATAATAAAGGGTTATCATAGATGCATATTAGGGGTAAAATTGGAAGATACATAAATATAACGTGGACTTATGTATACGAGAACATAAGAATAATATATGAATAACATAACCTTCAGGAAAAAGATCTTATAAATGTGTCATTTAATATTAATTGGTAGTTTTGAAGACATGAATCATAAGGGTGGAAAGATAAAAAGCCATGAATGAATAATATCATAATAATACATGGAATTGCATAAGGAAAATAAACATAAAAAATGGTTACTCTAGTGGTAAATGGTTTCTGAAAATCCCATATATGTTGAATGAATACACTCCCTAAACCATATTAGTTGTCATGGTTCACTCCCATGACCATCATAGTTGTCAATGATCACTCCCAACGACCAATTACTACACTAAAATGGATTCACTTCCCATTTTTTCCTTTCCTATATCATGCGATATAAGTCATTACCTAATAAATTGGATGGAGACATAGGTCCCACCCATCATAGTTGAAAAACCATACATATGTTTCCTATAATATGATATGTCATTCACTCTATCATAAACAATGTAAGGAAATGAATTTCATATTCATTACATTATAACATAAAACATGAAAAAAGTCTTCCAAAATAGCATTTCATCATAAACAAAAACCATAAAATAAAATGATAAGTATTTAATCCTTGAATAGCATACCTAAGTAATCATAACAAAAATAAAATACTTTTATATTAGATGGAAATTTATTTTTATTTATAATTTAAATTAATTCTTAAATTATAAAAAAATTATTTTTAAATATCCACATGATAATTTAAAACATCATTTTCATTGAATGTAAACACTTACTCTTGTAATGTAATGTTATTTTTGTTTAGGTTTCACTGAGGAGGGAAACTTTTTTCATGCATTATAATTTTTAAAAAACAATGATTTCACAATTTTATATGAAATGTCAAAAAATAACATTTTTTGAAAATGAATAAAATTTTCTTTTTAATACACATTTTCAAAAGTAAAAAATACTGTAATAATTAAAATTAAAAAATAGATGAAGAATACTAAATAAATTAAAAACATTTTAGAAAACAAGTACATGGTATATAAATATTCTTAATAAGACACATGAAAATAAATATTCTAGAATAATAAAACAATTATGTAATAAACCCTTACAACCTTGTAATATGTCAAATCATATTTCAAATGAATTAATTGAAATTATCTTGATATATAAATTACCAATTATTTCAAATATAGATCCAAATAGACATTTAGGGGATGTATATATTCCACACAAGAGAATCATGTAATGTATAAGGCATGTGTCACACAGAAATTATTGTATGACAAAAATCTCTTACCCTAAGTCTTGACTTCTTCATGTATATGTTCAAAACTCATGTATAATATATATATGATTCATATAAATCTATAAAAAATTCATAATAATTTATATTATACATCATTTTATTTAGTTATGACATAATATTACTCTTTTTATTACTATTCCATTTTAATGCTATGTTTTAGATAATAACTTATTTGTAATTAATACATGTTCCAAATTTTAATTGTTGTCCTCTTATATATGATCATGATTTCATCAAAAAAAGAATGATAAATATGATATAAATGTCATATACATTAAGTATATATATAATTATGGTTATATTTAGAATTTATATATAAAGATAAAATTCACCAATCATGAAAAATGATGGTCATACTTACTCATGAACGTTGTTTTCATTTTCTTATCTAGTTGAAATAATTAAATGTATATTTCATATTATTTTATCGAATCATTTTGATATAATATATATCAAATATGTATATTAAAACCATATATAATAAATTCCATGTAAAGCATTATTGAATCCCATCACTTCACGAGGTGGTATTCCGTCATACACATGAACAACATTATCATATTCCCCAAAAATGGAATGCTTGATGCTATGTGTCAAATTAAAATAATTTATTTATAATAAATTTTTAAAAAAAATATATATCCTATATGTAATATGAATTCTTCATTATTCATAAACATGCATGGTGGTAATGGAGTAATTAATGACATCAGTTCATGAGGCAGTAGTGTATTGTACACATGAATGATGATTATGTATACCATTAGACATAATTTTTTGATGATTATGTCATACACATTTAATAAAAAACATCTTAAAATATTGAATATACTGTATTTATTGTACAAACAAGGTATAAAATTAATTTAAGAGGTTTAAAGATGAAATAAAAAACATTTTCTCAGTAAAAATATATTATAATGATTTGATATATCGTAGAGACTAAGTGTAGTGTGTAATGAAAAGTATCTATGAGTTGCATGTAACTAAAGGTTAACATGATGTAGTATTTAACACAATACAATAAATAAATTAAATTTATTCGAACAATGGTTCATAATAACATGGTGTGTTACTTTCAACCTTGTTAAATTGAATTTCACTATAAAGATTTGTCATGTCCTACCTTTACCAAGATGTAGAAAGGGACAGAAGATTTCCAGACCCATCCTTTCTCAAGTTTTAGGAGAGATAATGACCCCCCAAAACCCAGCTTCAATAAGTCCAAAAGTGGTGACTAAACCATGGGTACAGAATCACACACAAAATGGAAGGAATTATCCTTTTTATTTATTTGGAACAGAAGATAAGATATTAAATCCCAAACAACACCAAAACTGGGGGTAGAGGTAAAGAAACAACAAACCATTCCCATATGCATGTTCCAAAAGTAAGTTCTACAAATAACAATAAAAATCCAGAAGAATGTACCAAAAAAAGTAAAATAACCAATAGAAATTGCCCCTAAGTCTGAACTATTTGGGTCAATAATGGTCCTAGATGTCCTCCTAGAAACCTGAAAGTAGTTTTATATATGTATTGTGAGTATACAGGTATACATAGTAGTGAAAAACAAAAGCTTCCATGCACAAGTTTGAGGGCATACTAATGTCCCAGGAAAAAGGAGATAACCAAAGTGCCAAACAAGGAAACTATCCACCCAAAACTCATTAAGGAACACTCCCCAAATAACTCATGTCATGAAAACTAATAATAAAACACATCAATGTTTTTGTATCCCATGCCACTTTCCCACTAGTTGTTGAAGGCATCCTATGCGTCAGACATCCACCGCCATTCTCAATACGGTCCCACTACCATACCCCACCTGCACACACTTGGACTAGAACAACCACAGATCTAGCTAGAAGTCACATGAGCCACAACCACCAAATGTAACATCACCCATAGACAGTAGGGCCAGAACAACTACCACTACACCTGACGACACATGGGCATCATCCCGAAGATACATGGGAAACAACCTGCCCACACGCATCTGGGATAACTATACCAAAGTACCCTACATGTCACCTCACAAGCATCAACTATAAATATCACTAGAATAGAGAAAGGGAGTTTTAAAATTTTAATATGCCTTTCATTTAGATATGTTTTTTTTCATTTGTTTAACCGGGGAGATCACACAAAGATTATTTTTCATTGGGCATAAATTTAATCAATATATTTTATGTGATATAATAGTTTCCATGTTATATCCACTCAATCACATAATTTTCTATAAAATAGAGGTTCAATAGTGTGCAATAATGGACCACCAATTGCGACGATTTTCAGTGGACATAATACAACTCAATTCACTACATATAGGAAGAGATAAAGGAGTACAACAACATTATCAAACACACCACTTCATTCTTTTAAATCCATTTATTATCTACATTATGGTTTGGTTTCATCCATCCCCAAAATAATTATTTTCATACCAACCCCACATGATACAAAGTAAGGAGTGACACAAAGAACCAAACTTTTATGATAAACGATCGAAGTTTTTATCCTCATTCCAACAACTGGGGATGCGTGACATGAAGGGGAAGAACTCAGATGACCACAAGAATGGGAAGGAAAGGCTTCAGCATAGGCTGACCACTAGTCATAATAAAGGGGACTCTAAACACACCAAAGAATGAAATAATCCAGCAAAGAACCAGAAAGAATGATTTCTAGTGCAATAAAAGGGAGAGATATTTCAATTACAGGATATGAAATTTTTGAATGGATTTAAAGATGGATCGTGGTATCAACTCATGGTTAGACGATTACACATGATGGAATTAATTAGTATTTAAATAATTCTCATTGGAGGGGTGGCCAAAAAAGTTGTGAGGTAAAGGATTTCACTTAAATAGAAGAAAACGGGCTTTTGATGGTCTACCTAGTCCTATGAGATTTAAAACATAGTTTATGGTGATAAAAATTTCTTTGAACCACTTTAAAATGGTTAAATGTCATAAAAGTGGCCTTACAGGAAAATGAGAAAGGAAACCCCGACACCCCTCTATGGATGATTTTTAAGACTCATTGGTGAAACCGATCGGTGGAGCTGATTGGGTGAAGATGATCCTGTGATATAGATCCCAAGAAGCAGATCTGTGAATGCAATTTTGTGAATCTAATCTGTGAAACAGATTTGGTGAAACCGATCTGTGAAATGGATTTGGTAAAACGATATGTAAAAATGATTTGGTGAAACTGATCTATGAAACTGATTCGGTGAAACCGAATTGGTGAAACTATTCTGTGAAACAGATTTGGTGAAAAAGATATGTGAAATAGATATGGTGAAAATGGTCAATGAAACCGATTTGGTGAAACTGATCTGTGAAACCGATTGGGTGAAACCAATCTGTGAAACCGATTCGGTGAAAGCGATTTGTGAAACCGATTTGGTGAAACTGATTTGTGAAACCGATTTAGTGAAACCAATCTACCAATTTGCTGAAACATATTTTTGAAATAGATCTGTGAATACAATTTGGTGAAACTGATATGTGAAACTTATTTGGTGAAACTGATCTGTGAAACCAATTTGGTGAAATCAATCTGTGAAACTGGTTTGGTAAAACAGATCTGTTAAACTGATATGGTAAAACTGATCTATGAAAACAATTGGGTGAAACCGATCTGTGAAAATGATTTAGTGAAACCAATCTATGAAACTGATTTTATGAAGTCGATCTGTGAAACTGATTTTATGAAACTAATCTATGAAATATATTTGGTGAAATCGATTTGCGAAATTTGATTTAGTGAAAACGATCTATGAAACTAATCCGTGAAGTTGATATATGAAGCTAATCTGTGTAGTTGATCTGTAAAGTTGATCAGTGAAGTTGATCTGTGATATTGACCTATGAAATAGATTGTTGGGAGTGATTGATGGGTCCAGGACACCACAACCCTTTGAATTTGTCAAGGTAATGGACTAGGAGGGTCTAGTCCATTACATTAGATACCTCTCAAAAAAATTCTCGACCTCTATAATACAAGAGTAACCCAAACAACCCCTCTAAAAGACAACACTTGGGAAAAAACCACCCCAAATAGCCATTAAAATCCCAATGATCACATTTTCCCGACACACGGGTCGGGGAGTTCATTCCTCCATGTTAGGATATTATCTGCTTTGGGAGACACTAACTCACCCGCTTGGGTTTAATTGCATCCACCATAATGCGTCTTGATTAGGGATCAGTTCCTCTCTTCCCCACATATCTGTAATATTCATAATCATTCATATGATAATGAAACAAAACATCTCATAAACCAACAAGGTCGGCATTACATCACAACAGTTCACAAAAACAAGATCAACAAGGACGTATCAGAACGGAATCTCAAAATAGTTTTTGGTACTGGGTGCACATTTGAGCTTCGCACTCCCATGTACTCTCCTCGAGGCCATCGTTCCTCCACAACACACAAGTCAAAGGTTTGGATCCTCCACGAATCACTTTCTCTATTCGATCCTCGATCCTCACTAGTTTCTCCATTAATGTAGCATTATACCCTATATCCAACCCTCCCCAATCAATGACATGGGAGTCCTCGTTTATGTATCGATGAAGATAAGAGACATGGAAAACGTCATGGAACCATTCCAACTGAGGTGGAAATTCCAGCTGATATTCCACCTCACCGACTCTCCACAAAACTTCGAAAGACCCGATGAACTTAGGACGGAGCTTTCTCCCCTTGTCGAACTTTCACTGCCCATGTCAAGGGGAAATATTCAAGGACACATGGTCTCCAACCTCGAACTCTATGGGCCTCCTCCTACGACCTGCACATGACTTCTTCTGGTCCTAGGCTACATTTATCATCTACCACACAAGACGAAACTTATCTATTGTGCTCTTCACTACCTCTAGAAAAAAACACCTACCTCTCTAACCTCGGTCCAGCACACAGGCGAAAAACACAACCTCCCATACAAGGCTTACAATGGTTCCATGAAAATAGTAGAGTGATAGCTATTATTGTATGAAAATTATACTAAGGGAAAATTTCATTCCCATGATCCCCTGAAGTCCAAAACACATGCCCGTATCATATTCTCCAATTTATGGATGGTTTTCTATGTTTTCCCATCTGTATGGGGGTGGGAAGTAGTGTTATGATGTAGCTGGGTTCCCAAATCATGACACAATCCCCTTCAGACTCGTGAGTTAAACTGAGCATCCGTATCAGAGACTATGGACCTCGAAACTCCATTAAACTGAACCACCTCATCCACGTATCTTCGTGCTAAGGCATCCACCATGTTTGATTCCTTGATCGCTAGGATGTGAGGTGATTTCGTCATCAAATCTACCACTACCCAGATTGCATCCTAGCCTCCTTGTACCAATGGTAGTCCTTTGAGGAAATCCAACGATTTTTCATCCCACTACCACTCAGGGAAATCTAAAGGCTATATCAAACCACCTAGTATGTGGTCTTCATCCATCACCATCTGACACACCAGACACCGTGCCACAAACTCTATTAATGATCGTTTCTTCTTAGGCCACCAAAACGATTCCCTTAGGCCTCGGTACATCTTGCAAACTCCAGGGTGTACCGCTACAAGTGAGTTATGGAACTCATGGAGAAGTACATCATGCATCGCCTCTTGGACAAACAACTTCCCTCAGAAATGCATCTGATTCTAACCATCCTCAGACCACCCTTACAGAGAATTTCCATGGTTAACCTAATCACACATCACTTCGTTCACTATGTCTCTCCACTGAGACTCCTCCACCTGCCACAACAGAGAGTAATGCACTGTCATCTAAAATAGGAAACCTCTACCACCATTCACCCTTGCATCCAGGTGTAGGGAATCCAACTCCTCCATTGCCTTCTATGAATCCATGGATTCCTGAACAGCTTCCCTTCGTGACTTCATTCTCAATGAATCAGCCACAATCTTCCAATTGCCTTTAGAGTAATAGATCTCAAAGTTTGTAGTTCAAAAAAAACTCTACCCACCTTCATTGTCATAGGTTAAGGTCTTGCTGGGTAAATAGTTTCCTTAAACAGTGGTGATCCTTTATTACCACAATGTGATCCCTGATGAGGTAGTGTCGCCACAACTTTAATGCGAACACTACCATATCAAGATCTAGGTCATGGGTTGCGTAGTTATTCTCATGAGGACAAAACTGCCTAGACCCATAAGATATCACTCCAGACTACTGTATCAGAACACACCCCAGTCAAAGACCAGAAGAATCACAAAATACCTTATACAACACCCCTTACTTTGGAAACATGAGTACTGGAGCGCTAACCAACCTTTCTTTCAGAATGTTGAATGCTTCCAGACACTGATCACTCCATATGAAGGCCATGTCCTTTCTAGTCAAAGCTGTCAAAGGAGATGCAACTCGAGAGAATCCAGGTATGAACTTTTAATAATATCTGGCCTAACCTAGACAACTATGAACCTCCATCAGATTCCTAGGGGCTTCTTAATCAACAATCAATTCTACCTTTGATGAATCAACTGCTACCCCTTGCAAAGACACAATTTTTCCTAGGAAATTCACTCCTCATGTCATGAACTAAAATTTGGACAATTTCCCAAGTATATGGTGATGTCAAATGATTTCCAAGACCATTCTGAGGTGCTTAATATGTTCCTCCTCTGATATTGAGTAGATCAAAATTTCATCAATGAACACAATTATGATCTGGTCTAGAAACACATGGAAAATAGAGTTATTGAACACCATGAATATAGAATGTGTGTTCATAACACCGAACATCATGACTACAAACTCAAAGTGCTCATACTTGCACCTCAAAGAAATTTTCATAATATCACTGCACTTCACCCTTAACTGGTGATACCTAGACTGCAGATCAATCTTAGAGAACCAACCTGCTCCCCTCAGCTGGTCAAAGTGATCACCTATCTTTAGGAGAGGGTAACAGTTCTTGATTGTTACCTGATTCAGTCTGAGGGAGTCAATGCATAGCCTGAGACCACCATATGAAATCTTTGAAAACAAGACTGGAGCAACCCATGGTGTCATGCTAGGTCAGAAAAAAAACCTTCTTCATCAGATCTAAAATGTAAATATGCAACTCCCACAAATCCGAAAGAACCATCTGATAAGGATACATGGAAATCATATGGTTATCGGGTTGTAAGTCTATCCCAATTTAAATGTAACGTCAAGGGTTAGAGTCACAAACTCCTTGGGTAAATGTACAGGAACTGTCTAACAACTATCAGAGAATACATCAATTCCATATTCAACGATTCTTTTAAAATCTCTGATAACATTAAACAAAGAGGTTCTACACACCGTCTCCCCACCAGACAACTCTGTTCACCAACAAAAGCCACACATTGGCCATCCTCATCGGAGAACATGACTATTCTTCTTAAGATGTCGATAATGATAAGCACCAAAAAATCTAGTTGATTCCTAGGATGACATCCTATGGCTGCATTTATAGTATAAGGAGATCCCCACAATACTGATGTGGCCCTTACATTAGTCTACATCCTTGAAAAACATCTAATAGTCTGGTATGACCCCCAACTGGTGTCCTCAACATGTGGAGTCTGGAGTATTTCTCAATATCCAGGCCCATGGAATGGGCTAGATCAGGTGTAAAAAAGTATTGGGAAGTTCCTTAATGAAACAACACACAAGTAAGTGTTCTATACAAGCTGATCGTACCTAGAACATCTTCCGACCATACAGGAACGGTTGCCTCTATAGCATTTAACTGCCCACGCCCAGCTCCTCTGCCTCTTGGTTGTCAGCCGCCTCCCCGACCAAGCCGTAGTCGAGGTCCTTGATGAGCACCATGGGGTCAGCCTCCTCCCACCATGGCTACTCTATGTGGAGCGGGAGCTCACTATCTATCCTACCACTTCTAAAAGGGCCTAGTTTAAAACTGTTGTTGTTGGTGATGGCGCTAAACCTGCCCACCCCCACTATACCCCACTCTATCCAGGCACTGATTCTGAAGGTTCCCACGACACCCATATATGAAGAACCTCAGTCTAGGTCCCGTGAGTAAAGGGAATGGACTAGGGGATCAATACTCGATCTTCTAGGCCCTGCTCCCCACTGGTCGAAACCTAGATGACCCTAATGCTGGAGGCATGCTTCTGATGACCTTCCCCTTTGAGGAGCCCAATTGGTTCCCCTCTAGTGGAACACCTCCTAGTGTTTGAATCCTTTATACCAATTCATTTCTCTTCTAGACCTCCATGTAAATTGGATAGGTGAATGGAGTAACAACATACTGATGGGATGGTCGGAGTTCTCCTCTAAATGTCTGTCCTGGGTCTCCTCATGTGGAAAAAGGTCCGGAGCAAAATTATGGAAATCCATGAACTTGATTCCCAGCTCCCATACTAACATGATCCCATACTAAATGGATAGTATCTCCTATATCTTTTATACCTTCATCGTGGAAGAGAGGAATTCCGCTCAGAATTCCCACTCAAATACAGTACAAAAAAATCAGCCTCCCTCTTCTCCCCAAGATAGAGAGTCCACCGCTGATACACTGCTCCATGCATCTGGAATACATCCAGAGGTACCCAGTACTTTGTCAGTGACTGGATCATGTTGAAAACTATCACTAGCTCCATGATCCAACTCTATGTCTCCTTCTTTGAGACACTGCCCTCATACATTCTGAGGGTCTGCTGCTAAAAGGCACGAAGCATTTTCTTCCACTAGTCACCCTAGTTCTCTCAATCAGCCCTCTACTGATTAGCCAAACTATCCTCCTGGTCCTCGATCACCTTCACTACCCATGGTCACCATCCGAGTGCCATATCTGCAAATTAAACAACGAATGCCTAAGCCCAAGTAGTGTAGAAGATTTCTTTAAATTTTCTCTTACTATTATTATTTATTTATTTAGATTTCCCGAAAATGAAGAGCAAATAAGAATGGATATAATTATGATGAATATACCTTTAGGGTCTATACTCTTCAATCATTGTATCCTCACTTGGTCATTCGATAGGTCTAGATTCCTTGTATCGGATCATGGGGGCCCTAAAATCCCAGGTCCTTGCCAGTCTTCCTTGGCCTATTTAACGCACCAAGATTTCCTAACATTGTTTCCATTCCATCAAATGAAATCCACATTGTGCTTAACCATGAGATACATCGTTCGTCAAAACCCTGTCCTCTGATACCATTCTGTCATGACCCGCCTTTAACAAGATGATGGATGGGACAACGGATAGTCAAAACCTTCCTTCTTCAAGTTCAAGGAGATATAATGACCCCTGAAACCTAAATTTAATACATCCTCGAGTGGAGACTAGCACGAAGGGTATAAAATATTACAAAAAATGGAAGGAATTACCCTTTTTATTTATTAATATCGAGAGATAAGATAGTAAATCACCAAAACACCAAAACTCAGGTCAGAGGTAATGACAAACCAAACCATTCCCATATGCATGTTCCAAAAGTAAGTTTTAAATATTACAAGAAAAATATAATGGAATGTAAAAATGAAAAGAAATGAAGCAACATCAACAACCCTAATGTCTGAACTATTAGGGTCCGACGTAGTCCTCGATGTCCTCCTAGAAACCAGAAAGTGGTTTTATATACGTAGGGGGAGTATAAAGGTACACTTATTAGGGAAAAACAATAGCTCTCGTGCACAAGTGGGATGGCATACTAATGTCCCATGAAAATGAGATAACCAAAGCCCCTAACAAGGAAACTATCCACCCAAACCTCACCAAGTAACACTGCCAAAATAACTCATGTCAAGTAATGTAATAATAAAAGACATTGATGTTTGGGACCCCACGCCACATTCTCACTGGTTATTGAATAAATCCTACAGGTCAGACCTCCCCGCCATTCTCACCATGGCCCCACTTCCATACCCCGCCCGCACACACCTGGGCTGCCACAACCACACATCATGCCCGCATACACCTAGACCACAACCAACAAACGTAACCACACCAACAAACACCTCGGCTTGAACAACTACTACTAGGCCTGAAGACACCTAGGCCTCATCCCAAAGATATATGGGAAACAACCTGCCCGCACGCACCTGGGCCAACTACCACAATGTACCCTTCCCAGAGAATATAGAGATATAATGCACCTCATGGCATCAAATCTGTCCATAAGAGTCTTGGGATACTTGGGAAAAGTAGCAGAAAATGAGCTAATAACAAGCCACACATATAAGTGTTGGGAAAAACACCCTCCCCCTATGAAATGGTGGTGCTTGACATGAAGTGCTCATCTTGGGTGGGGCATGAATAACAAACATAAAAACTAAACTATACATATATGTAACAAGAACTCAACCTAGCCTAGGGGTTTCAAAAACTATCCCATATAGAAACAATCTCGTTAATATTCATTCATAAGAAGCACCCCAGCCACAAACATCTTCCAACACATTCCAGGAAAACAAATCCCCTTTTAACCCATTCTTTTTTTCTTATTCATGTGACTCCATTTAGACATGTTATTCACTATCGGGAAATTAACAGTAAAATCCACATGCCATGGAAGGAAAAACTGCCAAAAAGTAATTTAAACATTCACACCTGGTTCTCTTGTAAAGTCACTACAACAAAAGGGATCCATGAGATCTCTCAAATTACTGGAACAAAACCATGCCCCAACAACTGAAAAACAATAGAGGATCCCATCCCCATCCACATCACCTCACAAACATCAACCATATACATCACCAGAATAGAGCAACAATGTTTTCAAATTTGAATATTCCCTTTATTTAGATCTATTTTTTTCTTTTGGTTAATCAGGGTGATCGCTCAAGGAATATTATTTATTGGAAATACATTTTTTAAACCGAGTTTATGTGATATAAAAATTTCATTGTTACGTCCATTAAATCAAATAATTATCCATCAAAACAGAGGCTCATTATTGTGCAAGAACGGACCACCATCTACTACACTTTTTTTTGACATAATTATAATAAATTCAGAACATATAGGAATAGTTAAAGGATTATTGAGACATTATCCAGCACAAACCTTCATTCTTTCAAATCCATTTATCATCTTCATTGTGGTTTGGTTTCATCCATCCCCATAGGAATCATTTTCATACCCACCCTACCTGATACACAGTAAAGAGAGATAAGGAATAGTACTTGGATAATCAACAATTGTTGTTTTTAACCTTGCTCCAACAACTGGGGATACACAACATGTAGGGGAGGAACTTAGAGGACTCCGTGAATGAGAAAAAAAAAGTCTTCGGCACTGGCACACCACTAGCCTGGATAATGGAGACTCCAATCACACCAAGGAAATAAATAAACCCTCCAAGAATAATAAAGAGATAATTCTAGTGCGAAAAAAGGGTGAGATCATGGAGTTATGGGATGTGAAAATATTGAATGAATTTAAAGATAGATCGTGGTTTCACCTTGCGGTTAGACAGTTACACATGAAGGAATTAATTATTTTTTAAATAATTCTCATCAGAGGAGTGGCCAAAATAGTTGTGCGTTAATGTATTTCATTTAAAGAGTGGAAAACAGGTCTGTTGAGGGTCTCCCCAATTCTAGGGTATTTAAAACGTTGTTTATGGTGATAAAATATACATTGAACCACTTTAAATAGATTGAAAAGATGAAAAGTGGTGTTATGTAGAAAATGGGGAAGGAATATCTGACACCCCTCTATGACCGATTTGTGAGACTCATAAGTGAAAATGATTGGTGGAGCAGATTTGGTGAAGCTGATCCCATGAAGCCAAGACCATGACGCTAATCAATGAAGCTGATTGGGGGAATCTGGTCCTTTGAAGCTGATCCTGTGAAACTAATTTTTGAAACCTATTTGGTGAGACAGATATGTGAAACCTATTAGGTGACACCGATCAGTGAAACCAATTTGGTGAAACATATCTGTGAAACTGATTTGGTAAAACTGCACTTTGAAACCAATATGTTGAAACACATATGTGAAACCAATTTGGTGAAACCGATCTATGATACTGATTTGGTGAAACCGATCTGTTAAACCGATTTAGTGAAACCGAACTGTGAAACTGATTTGGTGAAACCGATCAGTGAAACTGATTGGGTGAAATAGATCTGTGAAACCGATTTGGTGAAACTGATTTGGTGAAACCGATCTGAGAAACCGATTTGGTGAAAGTGATCTCTGAAACCGATTTGGTGAAACCGATCTGTGAGACCGATTTGGTTAAATCGATCTATTACCCCAATTTGGTGAAACTGATCTGTGAGACACATTTGGTGAAATTGATCTACGAAACTGATTTCAGGAAATCGATCTAGGAAACTGATTTGGTGAAACAGATCTGTGAAACTGATTTGGTGAAACCAATCTATGAAACCAATTTGGTGAAACCAATATGTGATACTGATTTGGTGAAACTGATCTGTGAAACCAATTTGGTGAAACCGATCTCTGAAACCAATTTGGTGAAACTAATCAGTGAAACCGATTTGGTGAAACTGATCTGTGAAACTGATTTCGTGAAACAGATCTATGAAATCGATATGTGAAGCTGATCAGTAAAGTTGATCTGTGAAACTGATGGGTGGGAGTGATTAATGAGTTCAGGACACCCCAACCCTTAGAATGTGGAAATGTAATGGACCAGGAGGGTCTGGTCCATCAAAAAATGTTTCTTCCTAATATAGATAAATGTGAATACTATTACCTCATCATATCATCAATTTTCAACATTTCTTCTTTAAATTAGTGGTTTCTCTAAAAAAATACTTGTTGAGTTTTCTAGTTTTGTAGAAAATTAATTTTATGATCCCAAAATTTGTCATGTTGTTCAACATAAGAAATATCATGCTTGAGTGGTATGAACTATGATTTTAGTACATGTGAAAGGTCATGGATGTAACCCTTAAGAGATATACTTGAATCACATGTTAGACATGATAAAGGATTTGTTCCAATCTCTACATGATTGGATATAATCCATATATAATTAAGAATCACCAAGAAACCCATTTACCTAGGTCTTATTTTCAATTTCTTCCTAGTTTTCTTATCCTTTTCCATATAAAATTTAATAGAAACACCTTTTAAACAACTTCAATATTTATATCAGGTCATGGATTCTTATCATTAATTTTATTCCAACTCTGAGTTAGTTCGGTATGATGAGGAATTTCTCTAACATTTTGTTCCATTCCTACTGTGACCTCAAGTCCCAAAAACATTATTTCTCCAAATTCATTCCACCACATTGGATGTCTAAATTTCTCCTAGTGGATATATTAATAATAAAAAATCCAAATTCATTAGTGAAAGATTTTGTTTTATGAAAATATAACTAGAGGTGATATTTGATCCAAACTGCCTTTCAAATCCAAAGAACATGATCTCTACAAATCATCTATGGTTTGATTTATCGATTAAAATTGACCAATTTATAGAGGATGTGTTGAAGTGAAGAAGCAAAATTACGTATTAAGGGATTGAATAAGAATTCACTAGAACATTTTTTTAATTCACATTGCCTGAATAGATACAGTGGAATTTAGTAAACCATTTAGAATTACTACAACTATAATATATTCCATGGAATGATTTTATAGAGAGATGAATTCATTGATAAAAATCAAGATTGTAGTCCTAGTAAGTCTATCAACTAACACCTGTATAGATTTTTTACAATCAAAGGTTATGGGGAGTTTAATGAAAAAATGCATCGGGGTGTTCTCTCATTTCCATTCTGTTATGTTTTAAGGATGAATCGTCCTTTATATTTTTGTCTCCCAACCATTACCAAATAATATACAAAGAAACAAGATACAAACTCTCAGATATATCTCTTCACTCCATGTCACCAAATGTATAATTTTAAATATCTATATTTTAATAGATATCCATGGT
Organism: Viscum album; assembly: GCA_963277665.1. Lineage (NCBI taxonomy): Eukaryota > Viridiplantae > Streptophyta > Magnoliopsida > Santalales > Viscaceae > Viscum > Viscum album. The sequence goes on from OY728161.1 coordinate 1,299,519,044, forward strand.
GAATAGAGAATGAATAACTTTTATATTCCTCAAATAAATCCTTCTTCAAATCTGGTATGGAAGAAACAAATACATAGTTCTTAATCCTAATAATTCAATAATGATTAGTGTTAATATTTTAAGAATTTATATCATTCATTTAAAGCTATTTATCTTCCTTTTGAGCATCTTTAATATTATCTTAAATAAATGGATGAAATATTAATTTAAAAATCCTATATGATTCCCCTTCCATTAATATTTATAAAAAAAAATTTGTAAATTTTTTTAATATTGGATCATTTTTAATTCTCATCATGGATAATCTAGCATGATCCTTTTTGATGTAATGAATTGGAAACCTTGTTCTCATTTATATGGTGGTAATTTAGTGACTAGTAATAATTTTGTATCAACTATAACTATATTCTCTATCACATGTTCAACGCTTTTATTGTTACTATATAATTAAATATTTTATTATCATTATATATATCACTCTTTTTCATTATAATGATAATTAATCCATATCATTAATCCAATAAAAATTCCACAGCAAAGTCCAAATCATGATTTGTTTAATTTTTCTACTGGGTCATTAATTCTATGAGGAATTGTCTATAACCATGTTATTCTATATAACAAAAATTTCTTACACCATATAAGATGAATAAATATATATTAAAAACCCTTATCCACAACAAGGTAATTTAAACACATTTATGCATAATTACCTTCCCTTTAGTTCCTTGTAATTTTACTAACATTCATTTTTCTAATTTAATTTTTCTCCTTTTTGAGATAACTTGGTAAAAATATTATATTTTCTTGATAAATTATCCATAATATACAGATAATATCTATATAAATAAAGATAACTATGGATTTTAATCACATTGGTTGGTCTTGGAAAATATTTAATAGTCTCTTTCATGGATGGATCTACGGATATATACTATCATTTGATTATATGAAATTAAAATGATTATTTTTTCATCCAAAATTCAAACTCTGTAAAGTTTTAATATAGTTTCTCATTCGTATGGTAATTTTATTAAAATAATCATGTGGTCTTCAAGAACATATTTACTCTTTGAATAGATATGAATATCGCCAATTGGGACCAACACAAAATGATCACGCTAATCTGTAAAACCCATATTCCTCAAATCCATGAAGTAAGTAGGTGAATTAATAAGACTGTAATGAATCAGTATATATTAATAGCTTTTATACATTTTGTGGAATTCAATATTTGGTATATCCTTCTGTTTGACAGTCAATTGATTATATACTGAACAATGTTTAATCTTAAAAAAGTATTTATCTCATCGAATTTGATAGAACAATTCATCAATATGGGGAAGATTATTTTTTCCTTGATCATAATATATTTTTAAACTCCTAAAAATGAATGGAAATTATCATTTATCTACATTTCTATTTTAAAAAATAACATATTCAACCCATTGTGAGACTCTGGGCTGAATGAATCCCTTACCATTGTTTTCTTGGATTTTATTAATCATTCCATATAACTCATTTGTGGAAATTTTATTAGAAGGATTGGAATTTTCTGTGAAACATGGTATGAGTTATATAGAGAACTCAACATCTCATTTTGGTTGAATACTGGGAAATTAATTTGGAATGAAATAAATAAATTCCTAAATAATTATTAGATCAATAATTTCTTATTTTTCCCAACCATTTGAGATAAACATGCCTTATAAATGGAATTTAAGACCCACATACTATATTTAATCACAAATGGATTTTCATACTTATCATCAAATTGATAGAAGATCATAGAATTTTTTGAAATAAAAAATATAATGTTACTTAATAGACAAATTGATGTGGTATTTATGCAGGGAATGTCAATGCATACATAACATGATATCAAAATCAGCTATATAATAAATTAAAATATTTATATGAAGTATATTCCCACCAAATTCAACTAGAGACGAATAATAGAATTGAGATGAATTCATCATACTATTATAGATTTTCACTGAAAATTTCACTTCTAATAATTTTGGTGGAATCTTAGTACCATTAGAAAATTCATTTGATATGAATGATTTGGTAGATACCAAATAAAATAACAGATTATCAGTTCTTTAGTGGATAATGTATTTACCTTTCAACACATAGTTACTTCACCCCATGTCAAAAGTAGTGATTGGTTGAATATTTAACCATATACCTTGTTATAGGATTTTTCGGTCATCGATCATCATCCATAACCATCAGGTTCAATCACTGGTAAATATAATGCCCATTCTCCCTACAAATGTATCACTAACGTGTTGGTTTTTCATTCCATCAAGATCTCAATATATTAAAATTGTTTGATAATTGACTCTTAGCACATAGGGAATAAAATTCTTGATGACCATCGATTAAAAAAATAAAAAACTTATTATACCCCTTGAGATAATTCCCCATATTATTGTGTGACATATTTAGCATAATGAAAATATCATCATCTTCTATCTGTGGTTTTTAGATTTTATATTGAACTCTATCATCATTTTCATCTCAGAACCATCAGATTGATATGTAACTCAATCCTTCATTTCCACCATGATATCACAATGCATGATTTCTTAATAACAACTATAGTGCCTTATGGAGAATTCCTTTCACATACATGGTGTTAATCCACTAAAGAATTTATCAACTATACTTCTTGGATTAATGATAATATACTCATATTACCTAACATGGTTGGAAATATTATCTTCTTAGGACAAAAATACACATCATCCCTTTTATTTTACTCATGTATCAATTTCTCCATATTCGTACAAAGAACACGAGGAATATAATTATTGAAGAATAGGATCTTGAACTCATCCTAATCCACAGACTCAATTTCATATTACTACATAATATTCAAGATTAGAATCGAGCACTAGTATAATTCTACTTGTAAATAATAAAAAAATGAATTTTTCATGTTCGAAACACTAGAATATGGAAAATTGCATTTTAGTGTTACTAATCCATTTTCTGCAAAGAAGTGGATCAAATGTAACAACCCAGTATTTCATAATAATTTATCTCTTTATATTAATTCAATAGCATATGCTAAACGCAACACCGAGTTCGAGCGCACCTTGACAAACCAAGCTGGCCATTTAAAAATATTATATGAAATGTATTAAGTTAATTTTTAATTTTATATACTATATATAATATTAACATCTATATTATGTGTATTTTATACATAATATAATAAAAAATCCTAATTTTTAGATAAAAGAAGTGTTTTTAAAAAAAATTGCAATTTTACAACCTTTTAATAGAAAAACATTTAAAAAAAATATTTTACTAAATTATATATTCAATATGACATAATAAACATCTTATTTAATATTGGGGCATATAAATTTAGTTTGGATACTTTTTTGGTGTTTTTATAATAACTATCATATTTTGATGAATATTGAAGAATACTAAATTATAATTGAAAACAACATTTTTAATAAAAATATTTCACATTGTAAAATAATACATTTTAATGGTTTTCAAGTATAATTAGATAATATTTTTATCATTTGATCAATTGTTGTTCATTGGAAGTAATTTTACATTTAAATTAGACATAAACACATATCAATCTTTTGATAATTTTTATTTTCTCAAAACCCCACATTCTAGTTTTGACTACTAGAATTAGTTTTATATTAAATAACAAATATTAAATGATTTCAGTTTTAAAAAATAGACATTATTTTTGAATTTGAAATTTGAAAATTATTTTATGGCGAGTTTTGGTTAAATTTCTTGAAAACTTTCAATTTTTGATGAATAGAGAAAAATACTGCATAGAACATAAAAACCAACTTTTTCATTTAAATAATTGTTTTAATGATAAATTTACCTTAAAATAGATTCATAATACATATATTATTTCAATTTAAGTCATTGGATTCATTTTATAATAATATTATATATATATATATTTCTATTGAACCATTTTAACGTATTTTTACCGACCTTCTCGAATCAGTTACCCACCTTCCAGTCACGTTTGCAAATTTGCATAAGACATAATTTTACCACTTTTATGAATTTAATTACAAAAATAATAAATAAACATTTGAAATTAGTATGTAAAATGTTGTTAATTAGGATGAAAATATATTTTGGTGAATTGTTACTTTTGAATTTTATTAACCACGATTAAAAATAAATATGTAAATTAAAGGTTTAAAAGATATTATAATTACCCTAACACATGTCCTAATTCTATTTTATAAGTGTATTTAGACTAAAATCAACCTTATGTATAAAATATTATCCCCTTTTATCCACATGGATTATATTAGGACATTTAATATTATTTAATTTAACAAAGAGTTAAAAGTGGTAAAATCAAATTTTAATATCTAAAACATTTTTAATATAGGTTTATAGATAAGATAAATTAGACTATAAAAATTAATTATAAATATAAATATATTTCCTACATAATTTAATTATATATATAATTTTTAGACATTAAATAATAGAATTTTTTTATGACAGCATTAGGATGTAGTAATTACCTTATTAATGAATGATTAAAATAATTGGTATTATAAATATCCAAATAACTGAAAATTGAGTCTTTTAGTTCATTACACTAATTTTATATGTAAATATGACATGTTATTATTGACTTAATTTATTATTTTCTGCATAATCATGTTTTCATGACTTTCACAAAAACCAAATACAAAATAGTGTAAAAAACGACATCAATGAGTTTTTTAAAACAAATACTATATTATTAAATGATATAATATTCCTAAAAATATAAGATTCAGCCAAATGACTTATATAATTATTGATATGTAATTAGTGAACCATTTTAGGTTCTCTTTTCATTTTATAGTATGTTTATTAACAATATAATATAAAAATACAAGAAGACATTGTAAAAGATAAACTATTTAACTAAGATTTAATAATAAAAGATAATGTTAATATGGTACTATAAACTTGTATAAAACCTATTGGCTTAATGTATTTCGACCCACACCACCTTTTTGTAGAAATAAATTCATTTATATCCATTTTAAACTGAAAATGATTTTATAATAAAACAATATTTGATGATTTTCATAAAGTGATTGTCACCTCTCTTATAAAAGGGTGATAACCCTTCTCTCATAATAACACCTCAAAATGAATTTGTATCAGAATAAAAATGATCTTAAATCCTCTAATATACCCAAACATAAACCTAAATTCCTTAATTTTATCATAAATCCATTCTATGGATCACTTCTGATCAAATCAAAAGGAAGAACCCCAAGAAGAGGTAATAAATTTCTCACATATTTCAATGTTCTTTTGTACTTCCATTTCCACTTTATTTGTTGTTTCCAAACTAAAATAATACATCTAGTACCTTATAAATAATTTTTTGTTATTATAAATATTTTACCACCATATACATTATTCTATCCAACCTATTAATGGCAATGTCGTTATATGTGCGTACATACGACTTACTGTCACCACGTCATTCTATAGTATGTTATTCAATACTTCACTATTTTGATTGGTATAATAATGATTATAATTGATGTAAATAGTAAATATGACATGTTAATTATTCTTTATATATGATATAATATCTCATTACCTACTATTTCACCTTCAATAGAATGATATTGTCTCCTGTGAGTACATACAGATTACCGTCTCCACAACATGATGGTATTTCATTCCCCATCATAACCGTTCATGAATAACTTTCATTTTATGATAAAATATTATGTTTAAGAACTTAATATCATTCTGTATATGAATTAAATACATCCTATACCGGACAAAAATATCTTATGTAACGAGACATATAAAGAAAAATGAATCAATTAATACTTGAAACAATGATACTACTGAAATATTTTTAACAAAGCAATATTAGAAGATCATATATGATAACATATTTTTGTATGTGGATCATGTATAATTTAAAAACAATTATATTACTATTATAATTGTGATTAATGTACCTTATCCTTTGAAAAATTACACGGTAAAAATTAATTTTATAATCTCATTATTATCTGAGGTTGTCTATACATAATCATCTACATGAAATTCATTATCAACCTCATATGTGGTTCTCCAAAATGCATTTAAAAATATTTTTAATATTTCCAAGAATATGGGTTAATGTAATTTATACCCTGTTTTGAATTTTTATTAATTTTTATGAAATGAATCATTCCGTCGTTTTCCAAACAAGGTACATTATAACCTTTTCGGCAAACTAAGGTAAGATTTTTTTTAACTTATAAGATGGGTGAGGATATTTTACACCATTATAATTCCATCCAATATTAACTTACAATATTATAACAATACTTTCAATATAACTTTTTTCATTACTGTCATTTTATTTTAATATATAATGAAATATTTCACTCAAATAATTTTTGGATTGATTTCATCAATCTTAGTAACCTTCATTGTATTATTCTTCTGTTTGAATTTGATTTACTATGATAAAATCATCCTTATTTTATTGATGGTTTTGTGATATTTTTGAATGTGGATGAGCTATTTTTATGCCAGTCATTTTTTTTAGTTTTAGTGTTAACATTTCATATTCTAGTTTAAATTCGAATATTTATGTTATGTTTGTTCCTTTTAATATGAGGAATAAATTGGACATAGTATGTGAAGGGTGGAGGACACTATAGATCCACGATGCATTGGTAGGTATCATGATACAAACTAGTGTCTTGGAATAAGGAATTGAACAACTATTATTTGTAGTGTTGGAAAGAGACCATGACTATGTGGTTATGATGTTTGGCACTATGAATTCCATCAATATGAATTTAGCTATTAATAGTGCCTGTGATTATTTGACTTGTAAAATATCCATGTGAATAATTAAATTTCATTATTTAATTTTACTTTTCCATTTTAGGCTGAAGTTTAAGTATAAAATTCATTTGTTTTAGTCTTCTACATTGCCTTAAATGTTTATTCTTATTTATGATAGTTTTTGATATATTTTTATCCTTACTGTGCATCTGATCGCACCCTTTTCTTATGATTTCATTTTCCTATTATGTGAAGAAGTATATTATGATTTATATGAAGGTTTATGCTATGGGAATAATGGAATTATTAAAGGATTATTTATGTAGTGTTTTATGTTAGAAATAGAAATATAAATTTCATATATATAATCTATTTTCCAAGACTTCTAAACTGATCGGTTCTTTAGGACATGATTCCTTGTAATCATTCGAATATTTTAAAATAATGCAACATCATTGGGCAATGGGGGTCTAGGCATTACAGTATGTATCAATGGAAGTTTATTACAAAACATGGAAACTGGATTTAGAAATACTCTCATTAGAAAACATTACCCTAAGATAGTATTTTTGGATTTGTATATAAGACCATCCACAAATTTTGGTGTTGTGAATATTATGTGGGATTTTCCAAGAAAATACATTCATGTCTGGATATGAGAATATAGACGCGACACTAGAATATATGTACCTAGGAGTGAAAACTCTGACAAAGAGTTTTGAGCTTGACCCGTGATATCCTGGTACATGAAAACGGGCATTACTTCTCTCTTGGTTATGACACTCCTGAGGGATATGCTTAGTATAATTCAAATTTTATTTATAGATCATTATGAAGGTTCGATGAGTAATTTTTCCATCAATGAAAGCAATTTTATGATTATAATACTATATCTGTGAAAATATTCAATTAATAATCAAAATGTTTCATGTTTTTTTTGTTATAAATTATTACATGATCATACCTTGTGTATGTCTCCATTTAGAAATGGCGACCATTAGAAGGAATGATAACTGTAGTGATATGAATGTTGAAATTAGTAAGAAGGATCATATCCTTCATTATATTATGGAAACATTTAGAAGGGACATTCTCTCCCACTTATTCTCATCATATCAAGAAATAATAGCATGTGTCAATAAGATAAGTAAAGAATTATCTAAGTCATATGGTTTTGAAGGAAATCCAGTGAGGAAGATGATGGTAGAGAGAAAGATGGATAAAGGGAAGAAGAAAAATTTTGATTTTCTCATATGTGATAACTGTGTAAAGAATCACCCTGGGAAGTGATTGAATGGAATGGGAGTTTTTTATTTGTGTGGAAAAGTGGACACTAAGTTTGAGATTCCAAGGGTAAGAAAAAGGGTTCAAATGTATAATGTTTCATAAAAAATGAGTTTAGAAACTACACGAATCAACTTCCCAATCATTAGAGTATACCCAAAATGATGCTATTGGATAAGAATAAAATTATGATACTACCGTAGATGAAGAGGAATGATTAGTTTTATTATGTTGTTTTTAAATAATTTTTTTATTTGATTATTATATTAATGATGTAAAAGACATAAAAATTATAAAGTATCTAAGTATTGTACTATAGTACATCTTCATTATGGATTTGTGATTTTTTGGTACCATGAAAATTGATACAGTTTCAAGTTAATATTGTTGAAAAATATATGGTTGGGGAAACTATTACACTTATAATGTTTCTAAAACTGATATAATGATTTCGGAATAAGATATGATTAATTTTATTAGATATTCTTGACTACATTTAACCCAATTATTTGTTTGTCTATTATATCATTGTTGGAGTTTACAAAATTTTTGGTAATAAGGAATATATCTAGAATTCTATATGGAATAATGGAGAATAGATGAAATAAATAAGGTTTTATGGTAATTTAGGGTGTTACCCTATTTTAAGAAAATACATGATGAATGTACTCTTATGTTATTATGTGAAAAAAAGATCATCATTATGATATGTTGACGTTATATGTAAATGTTTGCAATATGAGTTTGGACAAAAACAAATTTGGTATGTCTAAAGATTGGAATGGATTAATTTTTACATTGGATACTATAGTTTAATTTGAAATCATTATATAACATTATTTTTGAATTTATTATAAAAAGGAAAACCTCAAGGTCGGGTGACAACCCATCGTGTCCGGCAAGGAAGTGAGACTTTAACCCACAATTGAAGGGAAACAAGGGTGCATCACCTACCATATTCCTTCGTGAATTCCATGTTTGTGTAATGTAGTTTTATTAAATGGAATTACAGATTAATTATAAATTCATTTTTTTGAAACCCTATACGATTAGGTTTAATAGGGTATTTATAAATTATATTATCTTTTACAGTTGATTATGAGTTTGTGGTAAAAGTTAGTTGATGGATGAAACTCTATTGGTTAAGTATATTTTATCTTATTCTATGAAAAAAATTATTCCTAAAAATTAGGGAAGGGATCATAAAAACAATAATTATTTATCATTATACCATATGTTTTGTTGAAACAATGATATTTAAATCATCACTGTTTTATGGCATGGAGGCCCTCAATATTCGATTTATTGTTCACTTATTTGTTATTGATGAACTAAATAACTACATATATTTTTTTATGTTCTTCCCTCAATTATTTGTCTCAAATATCCAGAAATTTTATTCTATTCAAAATCTTAATTTGGTGTTGGCTTTTTCATTTCCCTTTCCCTTTTATTAAGAGTAAATATTAGTAACACTATTTCTAATGTGGGTTTTCCACAATGGTATTTTCTATTTTAAACCTTTTATTTTAGAAGAAAAATTTTAAATTTCAAGGATGAAATTTATTAAAGTATGGAGATTATAACACCCTGGGATTTAATAATATGTTATATTTTTAATGTAATCAAATTGCTTGTTCCACATGGAACACCGAGTTCGAGCGCACCACGACCTTCCAAACTAGCCGTTTAAAAAGTGGTTATGATTATTATTAACTTCATTTTGAATATTATACACTTTATATAATTTTAACATCCATATTATGTGTTATTTAGACATAATAAAAGAACAAATTCAATTTTTTAGATAAATGAAGTATTTTAAAAAAAAATGAAAATTTACAACTTTTAATGGAGAACCATTTTTAAATCCATTATTTAACAATTTTACATATTAAATTTGAAAAATAGACATATTCTATAATATCAGGGCATAAAAATTTAATTTTGGTAATTTTTTTGTGTTTTTATGATAACTTTCATATTTTTATAAATAGTAAAAAATAATAATTTTATTTGAATTTTTTTTTAAAAAATAAATTATATTATTTTATTATAAATTTGAATTTTTTTATGTATAATTAGATTATATATTTATCATTTAATCCAATTTTGGTAATTGGAAATAATTTTACATTTAAATTGGACATAAACACATATCAATCTTTTGATAGTTTTTACTCCACAAAACCCGCTTTCTGGTTTTGACAATAAGAATTAATCTAAAATTAAATAATTAAACTACAATGTTATGAATTTTGTAAAATAAACATCATTTTTGAATTTAAAATATAATAATTTTCATAGTGTGATTTTATGGAATTTTTCTACAAAAATTTCATTTTTTTTTGAATAGTGAAAAATACTGCGTAGTACAAAAAGACTGACTTTTTCATTTAAATTATTATTTTCAATTAATTATTTATCTTAAAATAGATATGTAATACATATATATTTTCATTGTAAGTAATTTTAGTCATTTTATAATTAGATTACATATATATAATTTTATGGAACCATTTAACATATTTTTGCCCACCTTCTAGGCACATTTACCCACCTTCTAAGAACATTTGCAAATTTGCACAAGACATAACATTACCACTTATGTGAATTGAATTTAAAAAATAAAATATTCATGGTTGATATTAGTAAGTAAAATGTGGTTCAGTAGGATGAAAATAATTTTTTGTGAATAGTATCTTTTGAATTTTATTTACCACGATTAAAAGTTAATAGGCTAATTAGTTGAAATAATAGATATTATAATTATCGTAAAACATGTCCTAATTCTATTGTAAAAGTTTATTTAAACCAAACTAAACATTTGATATAATATTTTATCCACTTGATTTATATTAGGACTTTTATTGTTATTTTATTTAAAAAAGAGTTAAAAGTGTTAAAATCAAATTTTAATAACTAAACATTTTTATTATAGGGGTATATATAAGATAAATTAGACTATAAATATTCCTTATAAATATAATACGATTTCCTTCATAATGGTATATTATTTATAATTTTTAGACATTAAATAATTATATTCATTTATGACACAATGATGATGCAGTAATTACCTTATTAATGAAAGATTAAAATAATTGATCTTATAAATATCCAAATAAATATAAATTGAGACTTTTTATGATTTCCATAATATTTTTAGGGTAATATGAACTTTTATGATTTATTTAATGATTTTTATTTTTTGAATTAATCAACTTGTTTGGCCTGCACAAAAACCAAAATCTAAAGTGTCAAAATTGACAAAAATAAGTTGTCTAAAACAAATAATATATGATTTAAAGATATAATATTCATAAAAATATATGGTTTGGCCGAAGGAATTATATAAATATTTATGTTTTACTAATGAGACACTTTAGGTTCCCTTGGAATTTTACAGTAACATTACTAACCATGTAATATAAAAATACAAGAAGACATTGTAAAAGCTAAACTATTTGACTTAGAGTTAAATAAAAATGTTATGGTTTATATAGAAACAAAAACTTATATAAAACCTACTAGATGCGAGGATTTTAACCCGTCTCTACATTATCCTATAAATAATTTCATTTTAATCCATTAAAATTAGAAAATGATTTAATAATAATATAATATTTCAAGGTTTTCCTAAAGTTACTCTCACCTATCTTATAAAAGAGAACATCCCCTTATCTCATAATAAAACCTCAAAATACATTTGTATGGGCCAACCCCTACTCAAATATCTTCCCAACTACCCTCACTTCAACCTAGATGTCGTACTTTTATCATAAAGCCAATGTATGTCACCTTATTGATCGAATCAAAAGGAAGCACCCGAAGAAGATAAAACAATTCCATCACCTCTTTCAATGTTCTTTTTTTTACTTCCACCTTTTCATTATTTGTTTTTTCCATATAAATAATAATCCAAGTTCTTTATACATACTTTTTGTTATTATAAATATTTTATAACCATATCCATTATTCACTTTAATGTTTTATTTTATAGAAATAAATATATATATATTACTCCATCCAAAAACCCATTTTTTAATAAAAACAAACAAGCAGAAGGGGGGATGGGGAAGACAAAGAAGCTTCATAAATCAGTTGAAGACCTATTCTTTTAATTTGACCCTTTTTGGAATCTATAATTTTTTCCAAGAGGAGCCAACCGATTGATTTTACTTTGAACATGTATCCTATTTTTAATATTTTGACCCCACTTATATGTTTATTATTTTTACCATGTAAAATCATTATTAATATCATCTGGTTGGTATTCATATTTCTCTCTGCTTTCCTTCAACATAAGTGTGTGGGTTTCTAGAACACATAAGTCCACATTCCCATTTTGTAGTCCTTATTGAAATTTAGGTGGATCAAGAATTCAGAAAAGTCTTGATGTACACTATGATATCTTTATTATGTTTTTTTTATGTGCATATTTATTTTTGGGATATAATTCCTTAACAAAATTCATTGGATACTAGAATATGTTGATAATATTATGTTTGGAAGTCCATACATCATCAATATTTTGATTAGTTTTTGTATCCAAATGTATCTCATTATTTTAATTTAATAACGAGAGGATATTAGGATAATATAACTCATTCACATCGTTATGTTTTTACCCAAGATAACACTAGGGTCTAGCTGGATGGTTTTTAAAATCACTCTATATTCATCATATCAGGTGAAAAACATCCACGAATTTCATGTCACTTTCCATTGATTTTAATTGATTTCATACTAATAATATTTTCCTCTTAAATATTATAGGCATCAGGATTGTAAAATTTTTAATCATGGTCAAGAATGGGTGATGTATCCTTCTTATCAAGATATGGATATCTTAAAAAATCCATATATTCCACATGAATCGCATCAGAAGCTAAATTCTCTTCACTTCTCCTATCAATTTTCAAGTGAGTAATATGTCTTTACTACCATCCCAAAAATTCAACTCCTTAAAAATTTCAGAACTGGTAATTACGTGATGAATTTCTAGTGAATAATAAACCATCATGTTAATTACTGAAGTTGAATCATCTTTTCACTTTAATGTTTTAGTTATATTCCTTGATTTTATATCCTTTCATAAAAAGGATGATACCATATTCAATTTCCCATTAAATTATTTAAAATTATCATGTTTCATTCTATCTATTATTGGAAATTTTCATTACTTTGATCATCCATTTCTATATATAATTTATAATCATTATATGAATCATTATCAAACATTTCACCAACTTCCATTAGAAGGGTGAATTTAATATACTCTTCAGCATGAGATACATCAATATCTATAAAATGATCTACCCATGAGTAGGACATCCCAAGATGTTTTCCGCACTATTTCCAATGGGAATACCCAATATCAATGTGAAATGTATATTTTACACTACCCTTATTAGAAAAACACTCCATTCTACCAAATGACTTAGATTCCTTTCTTATATTACTAATTTTACTACGTTTAGGTCCCTTTTATAGGCCAATTGTTAATTTCCTACCATTAGTATATGGATTGACCTCCTCAATCATATCATTTTCAACTAGAAGATAGATTTTTCACATCTAAATCACTTTAAAATCTTCCCTATAGTTGAAAAATCTGATGTATTTATATAGAATATCATTATAGTGCCCTATATTGATGTATTTCATAAAAAATAATGTAATTTTTAAAAAATGATAAGAATCATGAATCTGTATTCATTATCCTAAAACACCACTATATTATTGAAATTCATACTCATGTAAATCTCAACATATATTTGAGGAAAAATTATAAACTATTCATGTCCAGTTTCTTTCTCAAATTTTATTGGAACCCCAATAGAAGATTCTACTACCCACAAAATTTTTCGACGGAATAGGTACCAGTTGAGGAAAAAGAATTCAATCAAACATTGTTTGGATGAGCATCCGACCATTGCTAGTTTCATTTGGGACCACATTTCTAAATTTTTATAATTTTAGGATTGATAAGGACATATCACATTCCCCATGATTTCACCTTCTAATAAAACAAATGGATATAAATGGTGGGAGAACCCCTTACGGAATGACTCAATCATTCATCCAAAAAATCCCCAGAATTAGGGAAGTTGAATTTGAAATTATCCAAGATTCCATGGATTAAAACTTTATGGAACCACCATTGAAGTGAAGATTGTGTTCATTCACTATTAAATACATTGAGAAATAAGAGACTGGTTTTCCCCAAAAAAGCATGTGAATCATTTTTTCTAATCCTCCATGATACCAAATATACAAATCTAGCATCGTCAAAGAACATTTTTTGTCATTTGACCCTCATTATTAGCTTCATGATCCAATGATAGATCACGCCCTACCTCAAGAATCTACATTCTATAGACTTTTTTCCATCAAGGCTTATCTTCCAAGATTCAACAAAATTTAAGGGAACATGGACTATATCGTCATTAAAAAGATTTCCAAAAACACTATCTGTCTTCAATATAAGGTCATAGGAATCCACATAAGAATGATTTGAAGCCACTAAATCATATAAGAGAAATTCTCTATTAGAGTCACCATGGAGAAATAACCCAAATCATATCCTCCCAAAGTACCAAATTTTGAGATATTAATATCAATTTATTACATTTAGATGAAAATTAAATGCCTTTTACATGAGCTATGAATCATGTTTTTTAAATCTAATATAATAGAATTATATCAAAGAACATTCATAATTTAATTGAAATATATTATGAAATCCAGAACTTTTATATTTTTGTTTTATATATATTTTAATGATATCTATAGACAAGTTATTCTATGCATGTGGAATTAATGTAGATTATGTGGTTTGAATGCCTGGATAGTGAATTTCAGTGGAAGATTGTGTATATTAGAAGGAATTTATCAGGGATAAATATCCTTTTATATATGTTCATGAGCCTAAGAATAATTCAATAATACCCATGGTGATTAGATATTAGGGGTGACAATGATAGTATGATTGTGTATTCTATCACTTGGATCTAATTTGGATGACATTTATGTTCATAGTTATAAATTTAATGTTTTAAATTGAGATGATAAGGAATTCATTAATTGTTAAAATGAATTGACTAATGATTATAAGGTATATAAACGTTAATACAGTATATTTACATTTTATAAAAATTATATTTCTTTACCATGTCCCCGATAAGTGATCATTGTATAGATTAGTGATGATGTCTAGATCAATAAATGATTTCAAGATGATCTCCTTCCATGATTTTATTTAAGGATTATTATCAAGGGATATAAAATTTTATATTGAGAGTATCTAATTAAATTTTTAATAGATTGGTGTGCCTAATAAGTTACATGTGTCCTTGAAAATTTCAAAACTGAAAGTTGATGCATGTAAATTGTTATTGGACTTATTCATCAAATTAGTTTGAGAAAGATCACATTGGATAAATTTACATAGTAAATTATATTAGAATTAACTTCTATATATAGTGTATAGAAGTGTAAGATCAAGGATCTTCATTTCATTTATTTCCTTCATTTTTGGTTGTTTCTATGAAATAGTTGAGTTTCTGGAAATTTTGGGAGTACACATTGTATACATATAATTACACGCCATGTACCCTATTGCCATGGGTAGTTCTGTGATGGCCGTGTAGTGACCGAGCACATGGGTGTGCAGGGTTACCTAGGGACCGCCCAAATTGGAGGACAGTTAAATCAAGTACTCACCATGTACCCTTGATGAACATGTTGTGTACTTTATTATTTTTATTAAACAGACTGGGGTCACATCTAATCGACAGAACACCCTTTTCTGTGTTCATACCATCCAGAAGCAAATGAGACCACCAATTCTTCTCCGACCAGACAACTCTCCATTTGTTCCACGAATTGACCATCATCTATTTGGTAGGAATCACCATGATAAGCTCTCCATTCCTCTAGATCCTCACCTCTTGATTTCTTCTCTCTCATGATATATTCTTGGATGAACATTTTTAGAATTTTGTAGATCTACGACAATATTGGCCTACTAAAGGTTTGACGTTTGAGTATATTGATCATACAATGTCGAAGTAGGTGGTTTGTACCTTTTTGAAATTAGTCCTCAAGTTATATGTCAAAATGTGTATGATATACATGTTCAATGTATTGTGTGATTATGGTTTTAACCAGTTATTGTATGTGATTCCTTATGTTCATGAGTAGATGATTTATGTTTTTAAATAGGGTAATTTAACTTATTATGGATGTGTTTACAATGTTTTCTTGATATTGAACGTTCGGTCTTTCCTTTCATGTTAGGCTGCATTGTTTTCCATGCCTAGTATTATTAGGATGTTGTGGTTTTTATCTGACATGTTGTGAGATTCTATAGACTGTTTATCCATGTAGTTATTGAGGATTAATTTGTCTACCAAATATCGATTGTGCACAATTGACATACATAGTGATGTGGGAACCTTCTGTAGTACACCATAGAAAGAATGGACACTGAAGGATTCTCCAGAGTGTCTGTTTACTTTTATGTTGCAAGACCATATGGGGGATAGACATTTTTCTCTATAAGAGTGTCTTTAGTTCCTCGTTACAATACCATGGGGGGAATTGGATGTTGAGTGCCTCTCTAGAGTGTCTATAGTTTCTGATATTAGACCACATGTGGAATTGACAGTGAGTGCATTTTAGAGTGTCTTTGCTAAATCTGAATTAGAGGGGTTAGACTATTAGTTCATCCTAGTAGGTTGCTTGTGTTTGATTTGTTAAACTATAGGGGTTAGGCTATGAGTACATCCTATAGGTTTACATGTGATTGTATATATTCTAAAATTGATATTGAAGGTCAATGTAACTGAAACTGTTGGATTGTTTACATTGGATTACTTCTTTTTTGTTTACGGCACCATTTTGAATATTCACTACCATATATATTCACTGACTATTAGGCATAGATCTTTTGGTGGTTGTTTACTGGGATTCATATAACACCATTTTAGGGCCAGGATTTTGGGCCCAAATAGATTATATTGCTATAGGAATAGATAAGGGAAAGTTACCTTCTACTTCAGGTAGTTTATTATTGTGGATATGGAGATCATGGGACCAAGCTGTGGCTTCCAATGCTATTAGAGTTTTTTTTTCTTTTTAAATTGGTTTAGTACTATATTTTCTATATTGTGACTTGATTCGTTGCTTTCCTAGACATATGTATCATGCATAATTTATATATGTGTGCTCTAGTTGTTTATTACTTCTGTTGTTTACCAGTTTCTTGTTATTACTACTTCAACTATTGTTATCTGTTTATTCCTGCTGCATTACTCTACCAATGAGGGCATAGTTTCCCCACTGTCACACCAAAGGACCACTCTTCAAGTTGGTAGTCTATGGTATTATGGAGAATGTGCTAGAGGACATATGAAAAAATGGGTATGGGGAACCTCTGGATGGCTCTCAAAACTGGGACGTTACAAAGTGGTATCAATGGAATTATTTTCTTCTTGACATGCTCTTTGGAGCCTATAGTCAGGGATTGAAATTAATAAGTATTTGGTAAAAATCTATTCCCTAGAGTAGCTACCCCATGTATAGGGGAAAGCTAATTTACCTCCCTTTTTTAAATTTTTCTACTTTTTCACCTTTTACTATTGATTTGAATTCCATGTTGGGTGATTCACAAGTTTTTTGTTGTTATCATTGATAATTTGTAGGTTATACTTCTGTTGGAATACAATCATATGAAGGTATTCCATCTCATGCATCATATAGAAACTTCCTATGGATCATATTTCAAGCATTTTTTCCATGTCATTTAGGGTGCATTATTGATTCCATGTTGTTGTGAGAGATGTTGTTCTAGATAAACATGATGTTTGTGATATATTTTTTGATAGAATAACTACTATTTGGTTGGGTATTGGTTTGTGTAAATTTTCTATTGAATGAACTCCAAAATTTGGTTCTTTAGGTTTAATGGGCCCCCATGGATTGGAATTTGGTGGATAATTGCACTGTTATATTTGTATATGACATGTGTAAGATTCAATGCTTTGATTATCGGGGAGTATGGACCCTCGAAGATCAGAATTTGGAACATTAATGTCTGATTCATTGTTTTTATGGGTTCTGAAGTAGTTTTTGAGGATTATTATCCGGAAAAACCCCGAATACACGACACATAAGGAAAACTACACACCACATATCCTTTTTTTCGGGAAGGAACTGTTTTTCTTAAGTAAACACTGTGTACTATATATACACATCAATTAGTCTCTAACCGTGTCGCTGGTTGTGTGGGTAGTGAAATAGGGTTTGCAAATTATTAGTAGAACACGTCGTGTACCAGACGTACACACCATGTATGGGACATACATTTTTTGTTTATAAACCATGTGTCCATCCATGTGACAAACGACCCAGGTAGATAGTTGGTTGTCAGTACACACTGTATTTGGATAAGACAAGCTGTTTAGGGTTAGTCATGTAACCAACCATGTGGAAAACAACACAGGTGGGTGAATTTTGTCTAGAACACACCATTTCTGGCACAAACACTTCATGTTGTTTTGTTCTAGTCGAAACATTTGGGTTATTCATGTAGAATAACTCAGGTAGGGGAACATGATTCAAGTACATGTCATGTCTTGGGAGAACATGCCATGTGTATTTGGTGTTACATGAATAGGTTTGGTTGGAAGACATGTCGTAGTGAAGAATTAAAGGAATGTTCTGTGTATGATTTATACATGTCATGTATCCACCTTTTTTAAATCTTGAATTCTATCTTTATTATGTTCCCCTATTTCACTTCAATGTTACAGTCCTTGATAGTCTTGATCTACGATGTGCACATCACTATGCAGAGTCATGCCATAGAGACGTCCTCTAGTTCTATGCCCGTTACAGGGTAGTGAGCCGACACCGGACATAACAGATCAGGAACTACCAACAAATCCTATTATTGTACTATCTTGGAATCAGCCATTAATCTATATCTAAGTGCTGATGAACAATTTTGAGAGGGCTTCATGAGGTTTATGCAGACCTTCAGAGGATTACTACAGCCATCCCTATCAATAGAGGAGTTGACACAAGTCTTTCAGCAGCAGCATACTCCCACCATCAAAAGGGATAGTGGACCTTAGGCTGCAGAATCATTTCTAGAGGCTATTCTTTTGATCTTAGAGCATCTGTAGATGCCCCTAGAGAGGAGGGTGAAGCTTACTATGTATATACATTGTGATTCTACCTTGAGATGGATTGATGTGATCTCAAAAGTGGGACAGTAGTAGTTCAAGGATTGGGATGAGTTCTAGTGTGACTTTTATGACTAATTTTACCTAGACACATTGAGGGCTTATTGAGCTTGAGAGCTCATAAGTCTATAGTAGGGTACACTTTCGATAATGGAGTATTTATACCGCATCATTGAGCTGCATCTCTTTACACCAATTCCAAGAATAGATGAATTATTTCTAGTGAGGATGTTTGATGATGGTCATAGGCACGACATTCATTATCAATTGAACATCTTCACGATGACGTCCATCACTTATATAGTCAACCATGTGATGATCACAGAGCGCAATCTAAGGTATTCTGGTGTTGTGATCTCAGGTGGTTCGTTATCTGGAGTTGGTACCTCTCTGACTAATATTAGGAAGCTCCACAGAGAGTCTACACATGGAGATCCTACTTGGAGGGATACTTATTCTCGTGGCCATGTGTGGTGATACCAATACAGAAAAAATAGGCATACGATGCCCCATTTTCCGAGAGACCCAGTAGAGTGCCGATCTTCTGGAATGATGGGAGGTCTTCAATTCTTATTCCATATCTTCTTTCCATCCACAAGTGATAGTGGTTCTATTTCGACTCCTCATACGGGAGTTGTACCACCAGTTTCTTATTAGTCTAGGAACTGTAGTTCTTCTAGTCGTTTAGCCCAAAGTGGAGGTCATGGATATGGTAGCTATTCTACAGGATTTCAGTAATAGCATGGTGGATTATCTTAGGGTGGTAAGGTATTGTCACAACACCTCGGTACATGGAGGTCATTTGCAGTGGACCAGACCCTGCATGAGTAGGATTTTGGACGCTCTGCAGTTCGAGTTACAATCCCAGTTGCCTCAGATTTAGCTTCTACACTTTTTTGATGTAGGGTCTTCACATAGATTCATAACATGGGTTATTGTGGAGAGGTTTGGTCTCTGTATATTTTCATCTGTTGATGTCTTGATGATGGACACTTCGTTGGGGACATGGACGGCAAGTGTACGTAAGTGCATGGAGTTCCCTCTTTAGGTCAGAGGGTGTCACTTTTTATGGGACCTCTATTTACAATATATGACACACTATTATGTCATTATTAAGATGAACTAGTTAGTTCCATTCCCTATAGTCATTGATTTTCATCGTTGTAGGGTGAGTTTCACATAACCACAGGGCAGTTTTTTTTACAAAAATGTGAATGGGATGTCCATGAAAGCAGAGTTGGACCTGAGCATCATGGTTTCAGAGGGGTTACATCCTAGATTTCTAGTCTATATCTAGATGAAAAGGGGACTTCACTGTTGTATTTGCGTCCAGTGGTTTATCATATTAGGGATGTCTTTCCAGAAGACATTTCAGGTTTTCCTCTAGAGTGAGAGGTAGAATTTTCTATTGAGCATGCGCCTGGGATGGCACTAGTGTCCATTCCCCATTATTGGATGGCTACACCAGAGTAAAATGAGCTCAAGAAGTCGTTGTAGGAGTTGTATGAAAATGGTTTCATTCAACCTAGTACTTCTCTTTTGGGGTTCACCTGTCCTATTTGTGAATATGGTAGACAATAACATCATTCTTTTTTTGGATAATCGAATGTTGAACTAATTGACAATTAAGAACCGATATCCCTTTTTCGAGGATTGATGATTCCTTTGGCCATCTTAGATGATCCCGAGTTCTCTCAACGATCGAGATGAGATCATGTTACCATTATTTTCATGTTATACCATCTGATATACCTCTTACAACCTTTTGGAGAAGCTACTATCTATACGAATATGTAGTTATGTCATTCCGTCTCAAGAACACGCCTGAGTGTTTCATGGAACTGATGAACCATGAGTTCATTACATACTTGTATTCATTTTTGGTTTTCAACAAGGATGGTATCTTGGTGTAATATCACACTTGACATGACTTTTTCACAAATATTGAGATCATTATGAGAACACTGAGAGAGCATAAATTATATGATAATCTATCAATGTTCCACATTTTGATGGCCGAGATTCAATTCTTGGGTCATGTCATCTTGGATACAACAATATTAGTGGACCCATAGAAAGTGAGGGAAGTTTTTTCCTAGGAGTAGTTGAAGAATGTATTTTAGGTAAAGAGTTTTCTTGGGATTGATTATTACTACAACCATTTCATATAAGACTTCTCATTCTTAGCAGTATCACTGACATCCCTGAATAAGAAGGGTGTGATGTACTTCTGGTCATATTATTGTGAATAAGCCTTTTAGGAGTTGAAATGAAGCTTAAGGTTAGCACTGATACTAGTATTTACAAAGCTGGGAAATAGTGACATGGGTTACAATGATCCATCAAGTATCAGGATTTGAGTAGTTCTTATGCTGGGAGAAGGAGTCATTGCATACGGGTCTTAGCAGTTGAGTCCACATTAGAAGAATTACCTGACACATGATCTCGAGTTAGATGCAGTTGTTCATGCCTTATGCTATTTGAGACATTATATTTTTGGAGAGAATTTTTTGTTTTTCAACGACCAAAAAATTCTCAACTATAACTTCAATAAACGCCATTTGAATTTGAGACTGCAGATGTTGGTTGAGTACCTTCAATCTTTTGACATTTAGCTTGCCTATACGCTTGGGAATGGCAACGCAGTATCCAATGCATTGAGAAGGAGGAATAAAATAAAGTCATTTCATGAGGCCAGTAGTGGGTGGAATCTTGTGGTTCTGTTCTGTGAGATTAATTTGGAGGAGCATGATTGATAAGTGAAGATGTTCATTTCTTATGTAGCTGTTAACTCTACTCTACATGATCGAGTGCGAATGATCCATCTATCAAGATCAGAAGGCCTAGTTCTATGGGATATTGTGTCAGTGGAGGATCCAATTCATAGATGGATAGTAGGAAAGGATGAGATCCAGTGTTTTCATGGGAGCATATGGGTGCTAGTAGACATACTCAAGGTGATGATGTAGGACTTTCATTTATCATATTTGGAAGTTCATCTAGGTTTCACCAAGTTGTATCAAGATATTCACTGTTAGTATTGGGTGCCCGGTATGATGAGAGATTTTTTGGGTTTTTAATGAGGTGTTACACATTTCAGTCAGTGAAGAAAAGGCATCAATGACTAGTTGGGATTTGGCAGTAGTTACCCATTCCCAAGAGGTAGTGGAATTATGTCACAATGGAATTTCTGACTAGCTTACTGATGAATCCTTGAGGGAATGATGTAGTTTCGGTTGTCATTGAAATACTCACAAACGATGATAAATTATTTCCATTCATGTAGTCATTTAGTATGGATTATATGTGGTGCTTGTACATCCGAGAGATTTTACGTTTACATAGAGTTACTCAATCCATTATTTGAGACAGGGACACTTTTTTTTACTTCTTGGGTCTGGCAGGGACTATAGAGGGCTTTGGGTACACAGGTACATCTAAGTACAACTTACCATCCCTTGACAAATGGATAGTCCAAGAATATGATTTAGGTTATAGAGTACATTGTAAGAGCATGTGTCTTGGATTTTCAAGTTTCTTGGGAGAAGCACATACCTCTTGTGGTGTTTTTTTAAAAAATAGTTTTCATGAAACTTTTTAGATGGAACCATATGTGTCTTTGTACGCAAGGTCATGCCGATAACCCTTATGTTTCCTAGAAGCAGGAGAGGTAGAAATTTTTGGACCTTGTCTTTTCTGGGAGACCACAAACTAGATTGAGTTAATTTGGAAGAGGATGACTATTGCACAGTCACGACAGAAGTCTTATGCTGATCAACGAAGATGACCTTCAGAGTTCAAGGATTGAGAATAAGATTTATTACGTGTCACAACGACGTAGGTACATAGATGGATTAGGATACATGGTATGATTTTGCTGAGATATGTCGGACCATTTGAGGTTTTGGAGAGAGTTGGGCTAGTTTCCAATCAGCTACACTTACCTCGGATGTACCATGCTATACACGAAGTTTTCCACATTTCTGAATTGTGGTGTTACTTCTCATACTCATCTCATGTATTTCAACCGTAATAGGTTGAGCTAGTGGTTGAAACATCAGTTGAGGATCATCATATCCATATTGTTGATCGTAGTGAAAAGGTTCTTCATGGTCGGTCTGTTCCACTGGTACAATTGATACAGTAGCACAGTGAGTATAGGATGAGACATGGGAGAGGATGGCCAATGTACGATCGTAGTGGTCAGAGCTGTTTTAGGTTTCCGCTTTTATGACACCATGCTAGGGAAATTCGTGGTCGAAATTCATTATAGGGGGATGTTTGTAGGAACCTGGATCATGTATTTATGTATATCCTTAATTTATTATTGTTTTTTAGAAAGAGTGAAGTTTCTTGAGATTTTAGGAGTATACGCCATGTACGCAGTTGTCACTGGTAGCAGTGTGTTATCCCTATAACGACCATGAACATGTTCTTGTGGGATGACCTAGAGACTGCCTAAAGTAGAGGATGGATAATGGAATTACAAGTTGTGTACCATTAAAGAACATGCCATGTACTTTTACTTTTTTCATTAAATGGATTGGGGTTGCGTCTAATCGACAGAGCACCCTTGTTCTTTGTTCTTCTTTTCTTGGAGTGAATGAGGCTCCCGATTCATCTCTGAGCCCCTTACTCACTATCCATTCTCTGAATCGACTACTGCTGATTGTATTAGAATCTCCAAGGTAAGATCTTCCTTCTTCTATAGCATCACCTCTAGATTTATTATCTCTCATGAAAAATTCTTGGTTGAACATTATTAGTGATTTTTCTGATATACTGGGTTCTATGTCAATTCATGGGATGAAGTCATAGAATCTTGATCTGACAACATCAAGGTAGGTGGCTTGTGCCTTTTAGTAGTTATTACTTGAGTTATATGTGAAAATTTGTCAGATACTCTTGTTTAGGGTATTGTGTGTTTATGGTTTTTATCCCTATTATTGTATGCAATTCCTTGTGTTCTTGAGTAGATGATGTATTATTGTAAATTTGGTTATTTACCATTATATGGATGTGTTTCCCATGTTTTCTTGATATTTACTATTTGTTTTAGCCTTGCATGTTAGCTTGCTTTGTTTTCCATTCCTAGTATTGTTATGATGGAGTGGTTTTTATCTTACATGCAATGAGATGTTGTAGACTATTTAGCGATGTAGTCATTGAGTTTTACATAGGTTTCCATATATTGTTTGTGCATGATTGACATAAACAGGGTTGTGGGAACCTGTTATAGTAGACCATAGGGTGAATGGATACTAAGGGCTTCTCCAGATTGTCTGTTTACTTTTATGTTGTGAGACCATTGGGGGGATAGACGTTGTGCTCCCTCTGAGTATTAGTAGTTCCATGTTATGAAACCACAGGGGGGGATTGGACTTTGAGAGCTTCCCTAGAGTGTCTATAGGTACCGATATAAGTCCATATGGGGAATTGATAGTGAGTTCTTCTTCAGAGTGTCTATGTAAAAGCTAAACCATTGGGGTTAGACTGTGAGTACTTCCCAAAGGGTTTCTTATGTTTGATTGGTTGAACCAGAGGGGTTAGACTGTGATTATATCATAGAGGGTTACTTTTGATTTTTTAGTTACTTACATGGACAATGAAAACATATATAATTAAAACTGTAGGATATTTTACTTTTGAGTACTTCCTTATTTACTCTTCAATTTTCTTATTGACTGCCATATATATTTACTGACTATTAGGCACTGATCATTTGGTAGTTTCCTTTTGGGATTCATCTCACACCCTGTTTCTCTCATTCTTTTGGGCCCAAATAGATTATATTTATACAATAATAGAAAATGGAATCACCCTTTTACTGCAGGTACATGATTGATATGGAGTTGGAGAGAATGGGACCAAGCTGAGGCTAGCGATGCTACTAGATTTTAGTTGTTTTCATTAAAAAAATTTATTGCTGTATTTTATCATTGTGACCTGTTTCACTATTTTCCAAGAAATATTTATCATGCGTCATTTATATATTTGTGCTAAAGTTGTTTTTTTACTTTCATTGTTTACTTGTTTCATGTTATTATTGTGTCCTCTATTTTTATCTGTTTATTTATGTTGCAATACTTTTCCAATTAGGGAATATTTTTCACACTATCACAATGAAGGCCCTCACTGCTAGTCGGTAGCCTCTGGGGTTTTGGGAAAAGCACAAGAGGCCATTTGACCAACTGGGTACGGTGCACCATTGGTTGTCTCTCTGAACCGGGACATTACAAGAAGAATATTTATTGAATTCACATATCTATATAAAATGTCATTTAAAATAATTATATTTATAATTTATGGAAATAGATTTTTGAATGTAGAAATTTTGATAAACAGAGTTATTTCTCATTATGAGTATATATAGTTCACTATACGTCAACACAAAATTGTATGGTAATATAGAATAAATTGTCAATAAATGTAGTGGTACCATTACATATCAATGATATAACGAGTGTCAATGTTTCTTGGTACATGTGTATGAGGGGTGATAGTCTTTGTGATTCTGGAAATTGATATAGCTAACAAGGTTTTTATGAAGAGTAATGTTTCCTTTGATATGATTTTATATGGAAGGTGTTTTTTATATTTAAAAATTATGTTAAAATAATCCAATGGATATCCATATATATATATATCTATACTTAACATACATATACATTACATATTTTTACGTAATATTAAATACATTAAAAAATTACATTGTAAAAGACCATATTTGTTTAGTTCTATTGGAAATAGTGAAATTAAAAACTGGTCCAAAACTGAGCTACATTATCTCCCACTAGGTTATCCATTTCTCCAAAAATTATTATATACATCACACACCACACATATCATCATAACGTGGGGTTAAGGAAAAATAATTGTGGGTTATATTGGATTCATATTAGGGGTAAAATATGAAGATAAATAAATAAAAATTGAACATAAGTATATGATATCATAAGAATAATAATTGAATAACATACCCGTCATGTAAAAGATTAGACAAATGAGTCATGGAATATGTATTGGTAGTTCAAAAGTCAGGAATCATAAGGGTGCCAAGATCATAATCCAGGAATGAATAATATCAAAATAATACAAGGAATTGTGAAAGAAAAATAAATTTATAAAATGATTACCCTAGTTGTCAATGGTTACTAAAAATCCCATATAAGTTGAATGGATACACTCCCCAAACCATTTTAGTTGTCTATATTAACTCTCATAAACATCATAGTATTCACTGATCACTCCCAAAGACAAATTCCAATACTATAATGGGTTCACATCCCATTTTGTACATTCCTATATCATGAAATATATATCATTACCTTATAAAATGGAGGGAGAAAGAGGTCCCACCCATAATAAATGGAAAACCATACATATGTTTCATAGAATATGATAAGTCATTTATTATATCATAAACCACATAAGCAAATGAATTTCATATTCATTAAATTATTATATAAATCATGAAAAAAATAGACTTACGAAATATAATTTCATCATAAACATAAAACATAAAATAAAATAATAAGTATTGAATACACGAATAGAATAGCAAAATAATCATTAGAAAAATCAATTAGTTTTATATTATAGGGGAAATTATTTTTAATTATATGTTGAAATTATTCTTAAATTATAAAAATCATTTAATTTTATAGAGCCACATGATTTTCAAAAACATAATTTTCATTGAAACTAAGCTTTTATGCTTGTAATATAATGTCATTTTTGTTTTGGTCTCATGGTGTAGGGATACTTTTTTCATTATTTATAATTAAAAAAACAATCATTTCACAATTTCATATGAAAAAAATAAAAATAACATTTTTGAAAAATGAAAACATGATTCCTTTTAATACACATTTTTAAAATTATTCAATACTGTAAAAATTAAAGTTAAAAAATAATTCAACAATACTAAAAAAATTAAAAACATTTTTGTAAACATGTACATGGAATATAAATATTCCAAATAATATACATACCAATAAATATTATTGAATAATAAAATGTTTATGTAATAAACCTTTAAGACCCTGTAATCAGTCAAATATTATTTCTAATGAACGAGTGAAAATTATATGGATATGTAAATTACATATTATTTCAGGAAAGGATCAAAATTGACATTAAGAGGATGTATATATTCCACAAAAAAGAATCAAGTAGTGTATAAGGCATGTGTTGAAACTAAATTAATGTAATACCAAAATCTCTTACCTTAGGTCTAGACTTCATTTTGTACATGTTAAAACCTCATGTATAATAAATATATGATTCTTTTAAATCTACCACAAAGTCATAATCATTTATATTATACCTCATTTTATTTACTTATGACGTTCTAATATTCCTTGGTTTACAATTCCTTTTTAAAGTTATGTTTTAGATAAAAACATATTTTTAATTAATACATGTTCTGAATTGTTATTGTTGTCCTCTTATATATGATCATTATTTAATCAACTAAAAAATGATTAAAATGACATAAATATCATATATTTTACGTATATATGTAATTCTAGGTATCTATTGAATTTATATATAAAAAAAATCACCATTCATGGAAACTGTTGGTCGTACATACCATGAGCATTGTTTTCATTTTCTTATCTAGTTGAAATAATTCTAAGTATATGAAATATTATATTATGGAATCAGTTTGATGTCATATATATCACAAATGTATATTAAAAACATATATAATACATTCCACTTAAATCATTATTGAATCCCATCACTTCACGAGGTGGTAGTCAGTCGTACACATGAACATCATTATCATATTACAAAAAATGGAATTCGAGAAGATATGTGTTATATTAAAATACGTTATTTATAATAAATTTTTCAAAATAATATATATCATATATAAAATATAAATTTTTAATTTTTCATAAACATGTATGGTGGTAACAGAGGAATTAATGACATCATTTAATTAGGTAGTAGCCTATTGTACCCATGAATGATGATTATGTATACCATTTTATGGATGTTTTTGAAGATGTATGTCATACACATAAAACAAAAACATCTTAAAATATTGAATATACTATAGTTATTGTATAAACAAGGTATAAAATTAATTGAAACAGTTTAAAGATGAAATAAAAAACAATCTCTCACTAAAACTATATAATAATGAAATGTTATATTGTAGAAACTATGTGTAGTGTGTAATGAAAAGTACATCATAGTTTCATGTAACTCAATCTTAACCTGGTACTGTATTTTACACAATACATCAATGAAATTAAATTTATTCAAAAAAAGGTTCATAAAATCCTGGGGTGTTACTTTCAACCTTGTTAAATTGAATTTCTCTATAAAAATGTTTCACGAACAACCTTCACCAAGATGAGGGAAGGGATAACAGTTTTCCAGACCGATTTTTTCTCAAGTAGAAGGAGAGATAATGACCCCTCAAAACCCACCTTTAATAGGCCCTGGAGTGGAGACTTGCAACAAGGGAATAGAATCACACACAATATGGAAGGCATTACCCTTTTTATTTAGTAGGAATGGGAGATAAGATAGTAAATTCCAAAAAATACTAAAACTAAGGGTAGAGGTAATGCCAAAAAACCATTCCCATACGCATGTTCCAAAAGTAAGTTCTACAAAGTACAAGAAAAATCAAAAAGAAAGTACCAATGAAATGAAAAGAAGATATAGTAACTTCCCCAAAGTCCAAAATATTTGGGTCTGGAACGGTCCTCGAAGTCCTCCTAGATCCCTAAAAGTAGTTTTATAAATGTAGGGTGAGTATACAGGTATACATAGTAGCGAAAAACAAAATCTCCCATGCACAAGTGGGGAGGCATACTAATGTCCCGTGAAAATGGAGATAACCAAAGCTCTTAACAAGGAAACTATCAACCCAAAACTCACCAAGGCACACTCCCCAAATAACCCATGTCATGTAAACTAATAATAAAACACATCGATGTTTGGGTACCCCATTCCACTTTCCGAATGGTTATTGAAGATATCTTATGCATTAGTCTTCCACCCTAATTCTTACCAAGGTCCCACTACCAAACCCCGCCCGCACACACCTGGGCTACCACAACCACACATCACGCCCGCAGACACCTAAGCCACAACAATCAAACATTACCACACCCACAGATACTAGGGCCATAACAACTATCACTACACCCAAAACACTTGGTCCTTATTCTGAAGATACTTGGTAAAAAACCTACTTGAACACACCTAGGAAAACTACCACAATGTACACTACTTGAAGTATCTAGGGATATAGTATACTTCATACCATCAAGGACTTCCTGAAGAGTCATAGGATACTTAGAAAAGGGAGCATAAAAGGATCTAATAACCATCCATTCATATTAGTGTTGGGAAAAACACCATCCCCCACGAAATGTGGGTGTTTGGCACGAAGTGCTCAACTTGGGTGGGGCGCAAATATGTAACATAAAAACTAAATTATACATATATGTAACAAGCACACATCCTAGCCTAGAGGTTCTAAAACCATCCCACATTCAAACACCCTCGTTACTATTCATTCATAAGAAGCACCCCATCCACAATCATGTCACAAATCATTCAAGGAAAACAAATCCCTATTTAACCCATTCTTGTTTTCATATTCGAGTGACTCTATTTAGATAAGTTCTTCACTAACGGGAAACTAAAAGGCATAGCCACAAGCCATGGATTGAAAATATAAAAATATTAATTTAAGAAATCACATATGGTTCTCTTGTAATGTCACAACAACAAAAGGGATCCGTGAGACCCCTCAATGTACTGGAACTAAAAAAAGCCCCAACAATTTTAAACAATAGAGGATCTCATCCCCATCCATGTCTCCTCACAAGCATCAACTGTAAAAATCACAAGAACAAAGAAATTGAGTTTTCAAATTTGAATATGCTTATCATTTAGATCCTCTTTTTTCATTTGGTTTACCGGGGTGATAACAAAAGGATTATTATTCATTGGAAATACATTTAATAAATAGAGATAATGTGATATATTTTTTTCCATTTTATATCCATTCAATCATATATTTATCTAAAAAATTAAAGGCACATTAGTTCTCAACAAAGGACCACCAATGACTACGATTTTCAGTGGATAGAATCCCACTCTACTAACAACATATAAGAAGAGATAAATTAGTATAGAATAATTAGCAAAAACACCCCTTAATTATTTTAAATCCATTTATTATCTTTGTTAAGGTTTGTTTTCATTCATCCCCATAAGAATCATTTTCTTATCCACCCCGATTGATAAAATGTAAAGAGTGGTAAAGAACCCAACTTGGATGATCAACGATCGATGTTTTTATCCTCTCAACAACAACTTGGGAAGCACGACTTGTAGGGGAGGAACTCAGAGGAATCCAAGAATGACCATGAAAGGCTTCGACACCAGCACACCACTAGTCTCAGGAAAAGGGACTCTAAATGCACCAATGAAGGAAATAAACCATCCAAGAATAAGAAATAAATAATTCTAGTGCGACAAAAGTTTGAGATCTTGGAGTAACAGGATATTAAAATCATGATTGGTTTTGAAGATGGATCGTGGTTTCAAATCATTCTTAGATGGTTACACACGATGTAATTAATTATTATTTAAATAATTCTCATCAAAGGGGTGGCCAAAACAGTTAAGAATTAAAGGATTTCATTTAATGGGAGGAAAATGGGTCTGTTGAGGGTCTCCCCAATCATATGTGATTTAGAACTTTATTTATGGGGCTAAAAACATCTTTGAACCACTTTAAAAAGGTAAAAAGTCTTAATAGTGGCCTTATGGTGAAAATGGGGAAGGAAACCCCAACACCCCTCTGTGGCCGATTTTGGAGACTCATAGGTGAATCCTATCGGTGGAGAAGATTTGGTGAAGCTGATCTCGTGAAGAAGATCCCATGATGGTGGTTAGTGAAGCTGATTGGGTGAAGCTGATCCTGTAATGCTGATCCAACGAAGCTGATCTATGAAACCGATGTGGTGAAACAGATCTATGAAAACAATTTTGTGAAATCTATCAGTCAAACGGATTTGTTCAAACTGATCTGTGAAACCAATTTGGTGAAATAGATAAGTAAACCCTTTATGGAGAAACTGATCTGTGAAAATGATTTGGTGAAATAGATCTCTGAAACCGATTTGGTGTAACCAATCTGTGAACCGATTTGGTGGAACTGATCTGTGAAACCAATTTGTGAAACCGATTGGGTGAAACCATTCTATGAAACCAATCTGGTGAAACAGATCTATGAAACTGATCAGGTGAAATGAATATGTAAAACTGATTCGGTGAAATAGATCTGTGAAACCGATTTGGTGAAACCGATCTGGGAAAACAGTTTGGTGAAACCAATTAGTGAATCTGATTTTGTGAATCAAATCCGTTAAACTGATTTAGTGAAACTGATATGTGAATCTGATTTGGTGAAACCGATCTGTTAGACCGATTCGGTGGAACAGATCTGTGAAACTAATTTGGTGAAACCCATCTGTGAAACCGATTGGGTGAAACCCATTTGTGAAACCGATTTGGTGAAGCCAATATGTGAATCCAATTTTGTGAAACAGGTATGTGAAACTATTTTGGTGAAACTAATATATTTAATTGATTTAGTGAAACCGACTTGTGAAACCGATTTAGTGACACTGATATATGAAACTGATTTGGTGAAACCGATATGTGAAACTAAGCTATGAAGCTGATCTGTGAAGCTAATCAGTGGTGAAGATTAGTGAAGCTTATCTATGAAGATGAGCTATGAATCAGATGGGTGGGAGTGATCGATGTGTCCAAGACTCCCTAACCCTTAGAATTTGGCAAAGAAATGGATCAAGAGGGTATGGACCATTACATGAGATATCGCTCAAAAAAATTTCTCGACATCAAGAATACAAGAGTAACCCAAACAACCCCTCCAGAAGCTACCTCTTGGGAAAAAACCACATAAAAAACCATACTAATCTTAACAATCACATTGTCCCAACACACGAGTTGGATAGTTCTTTCCTCCACATCAAGATATTATCCACTTTGGGGGCACTAACTTGCCCGCTCGGGTTAAATCACATCCACCTTAATGCGTCTTGGTTAGGGATCAGGTCCTCCCATTCCCCACATATCAGGTATATTCCTAAACATTCACATGGTAGGGGAACAAAACATCGTGTTAACCAACAAGGTCATCATTACATCACAGTAGGTCACAAAAACAAGAGCAACAAGAAAGGCTCGAAACAAAAATTCAAAACAGTTTTGGGTACCAGGTGTGAATTTGAGCTTCTCTCTCCCATGTACTCTCCTCATGGCCATCATGCCTCCACAGCACACGGACCAGAGGGATGGTTCATCCTTGAATCACATTCTCCATTCGATCCTGGATCCTCACTTGTCTCTCCCCGAATGTAGAATCGCCCCCTATATCAAACTCCCCCCAATCAATGATATGGAATTTATCGTGTAGAAATCGAATAAGATAGGAGACATGGAAATCATCATGGATCCTTTATAACTGAGGGGTAAATTCCAGCTGATATGCCACCTCACCGACTAGCCCCAACTCTTTAAAAGGATAAAAGAACCTAGGAGAGAGCTTTCTCCCCTTTCCAAAACATCACTACCCACGTTGAGGGGAAACGTTCAAGAACACATGGTCTCCAACCTCTATCTCCAAGGGCCTCCTCTGATAATCATCATACGACTTATACCGGTCGTGGGATTTTTTTATCCTCTCACAAACAAGATGAACCTTCTCTGTTGGCCTCTTCACTTCCTCTGATCCAAGAACACCCTCTTCTCCAAACATGGTCCCACACATGGGCGAACGACACGGCCTCTCGTACAAGGCTTTGAACGGTTCCATGAAAATATTAGAGTGATATCTATTATTGTAAGAAAACTCTACTAAGGGAAAATTTTATTCCCATGATCCACTTAAGTCAAAAAAAACATGCACGTAACATATCCTACAATGTATGGATGGTTCGCTCTATATGCCCATCTATCTGGTGGTGGAAGGCCTTGCTAAGACGTAGTTGGGTGCCAAAAGCACTTTGCAATTACATCTAGACTCATGAGGTAAACCGTGCATCCCTATCCGAGACTATGGACCACGAAACTCCATGCAGCCACACCTCCTCATCCACACATCTCCATGTTAAGGCATCCACCACACTTGACTCCTTGATCTCTAGGAAGTGAGATGATTTCATCAACTGGTCTACCACTACCCAGATACCATCATAGCCTCATTGTACCCTTGGTTTTACTTTAATGGCATCCATTGAGATGTCCTCCCACATCCACTCAGGGGCATCTAAAGGCTGCAACAAACATACCGGTATGTGGTGTTTAGCCATCACATGCTAACACACCAGACATGTTTCCACGAACTCTACCACTTCCAGTTTCACCCCGGGTGACCAAAACTGTTCTCTCAGGCCTCGGTGCATCATGAAAACACTATGGTGTACCACTAAGAGTGAGTTATGGAACTCACAAATAAATTCCATGTGCATCGCATCTGGGACAAACAACTTCACTCGGAAAATCCTTTGATTCTGACCATCCTCCGACCACCCTTACAGAGCATTTCCTTGGTTAACCTAATCACACATCACTTCGCTCTCTATGTCTCCCCACTAAGACTCTTCCACCTACAACAACAGAGATGACTAAACTGTCATCTGAAATAGGAAACCTCTACCTCCATTCACCATTGCATCTAGGTGTTTGGAAACCAACTCCTCCATTGCCTTCCAAGCATCCACAAATTAATGTACATCATCTCTTCGTGACATCATAGTCAAGGAATCAGACAAAATGTTCCCCTTACCTTCACTATAAGAGATCTTGAGGTTTTTTTATTAATGAAACTCCACCCAACTTTATTGTCATAGGTTCAGGTCCCGCTGGGTAAAGATATTCCTCAAACTCTTGTGATCTGTGAATTCCAAAAAGTGATCCCCGAAGAGGTAATTCCGCCACAACTTCAATAAGAACACTACCACTACAAGCTCTTGTTCATGGGTGCAGTAGTTATTCTCATTAGGACGTAACTATCAAGACCCATAAGAAATCACTCCCCCAAACTGCATCAGAACACACCCTAGTCCAAGTTTAGAAGCATCACAAAATTGCTCACACAACACCCCTTCCTTTGGTAACCAGAGCACTGAAGCATTGACTAAACGTTCTTTCAAATTGTTGAACACTGCCCGACACTGCTCACTCTATACAAAGGCCCAATCCTTTTTTGTCAAAACTGTCAAAGGAGCTACAACTCGAGAGAATTTGGGTACGAACATCCGATAATTGCCTGACAAACCTAAGAAACTACGAACCTCCATCAAATTCTTGGGTTCCTCCAAAGAAACAACTACTTCAACCTTTGAAGAATCTAATGCTACCACTTGCTGAAACACCATGTGTCCAAGGAAATGCACTTATCGTGTCATGAACTTACACATGGACAATTTCCCATGAATATGTTGATGTTAAAGGATTTCCACGACCATCTTGAGGTACTTAATATGTTCCTCCTATGATCTAAAGTAGATCAAAATGTCATCGATGAACACAATGACAAACCGGTCTAGAAACTCGTGGAAAATAGAGTTCATGAGCCCCATGAACATAAAAAGTGCATTCATAAATCCGAAATTCATGAATACGAACTCAAAGTGACCATACCTACACCTGAAATAAGTCCTCATAATATCATTTTCCTTCACCCTTAACTAGTGATACCCAGACTACAAATCAATCTTAGAGAACAAACCTGCACCCCTCAGCTAGTCAAAGAGATCATCTATCATCAAGAGAGAGTAACAGTTCTTGAATGTTACATGATTCAATCTCCAGTAGTCTATTCATATCCTGATACCACCATATGGCTTCTTCATGAACAAGACCAGAGAACGCCATGATGAAACAGTAGGTCAAAAAAAACCCTTCTTCATCAGATCGTCAATCAGAATTAGAAATTCCCGCAACTCATAAGCCACCATCCGATAAAGAGCCATGGAAATCAGACGAGCATAAGGTTGTAAATAGATCCCAAACTCAATGTAACGTTGAGGGGGTAGAGTCACAACCTCCTTGAGAAAAATTTCCATAAACTCTCTATCCAACTCTTGTAACATCCATCATCTCAATATCTGCTAATTCTGATGAATGTTAAACTATCATTGAAATAAGAGGTTCCACGCGTCGTCTCCCCAGCTAAAAACTATATTCTCAAACAAAATCCACACACTGGCCATTCGCATTGGAGAACATGACTCTTCCTCGGATGAAGTCAGTAACAGCATGCACCAAAAACAACGAGTCGATGCCTAAGATGACATCGTATGGCTGCATTTTTAGTAGAAATGTATCCCAACTAGACTGATGTGACCCTTACATCATTCTTCATCCTTGAAAAACATCAAATAGGCTGGTATGTCCCCTAACTATTGTACTTACCATGAGGGTTAGGACAGTTTCTCTATTTCTAGGGCCAAGGAATGGGATAGAACTAGTTAAACAAAGGGTTGGGAAGCTCATGAATCAATAAAATTACAAGTAAGAGTTTTAAACAAGATGATCATACACTGAACAACTTCCGGCCCTACTTGAACTGCTGCATCTACAACATGCAACTACCCACGCCCAGCTCCTCTGCTTCTTGGCTATCAGCCTTCTCCCTGACCATGACCTAGTTGAGGTCTTTGAGGAGCACCCTAGGGCCGACCTACTCCTTTCACATTTACACTTGGAGGAGTGAGAGCTCACTATCCCTACTGCTACTACTGAAATGGCCTAGCTGGAAACTACTGCTGCTAGGGTGGGTGCTGAACTTACCCACCCCCACTATACTACACTCTGTCTGGACACTGATTTCAATGGTGGCCACCCCTCCCATATATGAATCACCTCGGTTTGGGGCCCACAAGGAAAGGGAGAGGACCATGAAATTGAAACTGGTACTATTGGGCCCCGCTCCGCAGTGGTCTAAACCAAGAAGGTCTGGACACTGGAGGCCCACTGTTGATGACCTTCCCCTTTGACAAGCCCAACTGGATCCCATCTCGCAACACATCTCCTAGAGTAGGAATCCATTCCACAACTTCAGCCTTCTTCTAGACCTCTATGTACTTTGGTTGGTTAAAGGGAGTAACAACATAGAGAAGATAAGATTGGAATGACTCCTCTAAACATTTATCTCAGGACTCATCCATAGGAAAAAGGTCCATAGAAAAACAATGGAGATCCTTGAACATGATTCCCACCTTCCTTAATTACATGATCCTCAGCTAAAGAGAGATTAGATCCTACCTTTTTTCTACCTTCATCCTGGATGAGATGAATTTCGCCCAGAATTCCCACTCAAAGCCAGTCTACAAAAATTCAACCTCCCTCTTCTCCCCAAGATAGAGAGTCCACCACTGAAGCACCGCTCCACACATCTGTCTTATAGCCAGAAAAACCCAGTACTCTGTTTGTGCCTGGATCAAGATGAATCCTATCACCATCTCTATGATCCACCACTCTATCTCCATGTTTGAGATAATGCTCTTGTACATTGCGAGGGTCTTCCACTAAAAGGTAAAAAGCGTTCTCTGCCACTAGTCAACATCATTCTCTCGACTTGCCCTCTTCTAATTATCAAAACTATCCTACTGGGTCTCGATCACCTGCACTACCTGTGGTCTCCGTCTGGGTTCCATTTATGCAATGTAAACTAGGAATTCCTAAGCTCGAGTAGTGTAGAATATTTCCTTAAATATTATCATACACTTATTATTTATTTATTTAGATTCCTAGAACACCCGTAAAACATAAGAACAGAAGTCATTATGATGCATGTACCTTTAGGATATCTACCCTACAATCAGTGTATCCTCACATGGTCATTCGGTAGTTCTAGACTCCTTGCATCGGATCACGAGGGGCACTAAAATCCAATGTCCTAGCTGGTCTTCCCTGGCCTATTTTGCGCACCAATATTTCCTAACATTGTTTCCCTTCATCCCATGAAATCCACACTATGACTAACCCCGATCTCTATACTACCTCTCAACCCTCTCCTCTGATACTATTCTATCATGACCCTCCTTCCCCAAGCAGGGGGGAGGGACAACAGATTTCCTTAACCTTCCTTTCTCATGTTTATTGAGAGATAATGACTCCTGAAACATGCCTTAAATAGGTCATGGAGTGGCGAATTGCACCAAAGTTATATAATAACACAAAAAATGGAAAGAATTGCCCTTTTTATTTAGTAGGATCAAGAGATAAGATAGTAAATCAAAAAACCACCAAACCTGGGGGTAGAGGTAAAGCCAAACCATACCATTCCCATATGCATGTTCCAAAAGTAAGTTCTACAATTTACAAGAAAACTCCAAAGGAATGTACCAAATAAAATAAAATAAGCAAGATCCACTGCTCCAATGTCTGAACTAGTATGGTCCATCATGGTCCTGGAAGTCCTTCAAGAAACCCGAAAGAAGTTTTATATTTGTATGGGGTATACATGTATACTCAGTAGGAAAAAACAAAAGATCTTGTGCACAAATAGGGAGGCATACTAATGTCCCATGAAAAATGAGATAACAAAAGTGCCTAACAAGGAAACTATCCACCCATACTTAACCAAGGAAACCTCCCCAAATAACACAAGTCATGTAATGTAATAATAAAACACATCGATGTTTGGTTAACCCACTCCACTTTTTCACTGGTTATTGAAGAAATCCTACACGCCAGTCCTACCCCATCATTTCCCCATGGTCCCTCTGCTATACCTCGATCGCACACACCTGGGCTTCCACAACCACACCCCCCCTGAAAACACTTGGTCTACAACCACCAAACGTAACCACAGCTGCATACACCTAGGAAAGAAGAACCACTGATATTCCGGCAAAGATATGGGCCTCATACCGATGTTACATGGGAAACAACCTACCCACATACACATGGTCCAACTACCAAAAAGTACCCTGCCTGAAGAATCTAGGGATTTAATGGACCTCAGACCATCACAGCCTACCTGAAGAGTCTTGGGATACTTGGGAAAGGGATTAGAAAAGAGATAAAAACAAGAAACTCATAGGAGTGTTGAAAAAAACACCCTCCACCAGGAAATGGGGGAGTTCAGAATGAAGTGCTCAACTTGGGTGGGGCGTGAATGAGAAACATAAATAAAAAATTATATATATAGGTAAAAAGAACTCATCCCATCCTAGGGGTTTGAAACAATCCACATACAAACACCCCTTTTAATATTAATTCATAATAAGCAACCCAAACACAAACATGTCACAACTCATTCCTGGAAGACAAATCCCCATTTAACACAATCATGTTTTCATATTCGAGTGACTCAATTTAGATGAGTTCTTCACTACCAGGAAACTAACAGGAATAGCCACAAGACAAGGAAAGAAAAATATCCAAATAGTAATTTAATCATTCAAACCAGGTTCTCTTGTAATGTCACAACAAAAAAAGGGATCAATGAGATATCTCAAATTACTGGAACCAAACCAAGCCCCAAAAACTGCACAAAAAAAGAGGATCCCATATCCATCCACATCAACTAACAATCATTAACCAAATACATCACCAGAACAAAGAAATTCTGTTTTCAAATTTGAATATGACATTCATTTATATCCTTTGTTTTTTTGGTTAATTGGTTTGAACACTAAAGGATTATTATTCATTGGGAATTCATTTAATCAACCATGTTTACTAGACATACCAATTTCCATGTTACAGCCCTTCAATCAAATAATTATCTTGAAATACATAGGTTTATTAGTGTGCAATAAAGGACCACCAACAGCCATGATTTTCAGTGGACATAATCCCACTCAATTCACAACATATAGGAGGAGATAAATGAGTATAGAAACATTATCAAACACACCCCTTCATTCTTTTAAATAAATATTTTATCTTTTTTAAGGTTTTGTTTCTTCCATCCATATATGAATCATTTCCATACCCTCCTTACATGATACATAGTAAATAGAGACAAAGAACCCTACATGGATGTTCAACGATCAAAGTTTTTATCCTCGCTCCAACAACTAGGGATGCAAGACTAATAAAGGAGGAACTCAGAGGAATCCAAGAATGAGTAGTAAAGGCTTCAGCATAGGTGCAACACTAGCCTTGGGAATGGGGACTCCAATTGCAACAAGGAATGAAAAAACCAGCCAATAATAAGAATGAAATAATTATAATGTGATAAAATGGAGAGATCTTGGAGTTATGGGATATAAAAATATTTAAAGGCATTAAAGACGGATCATTGTTTCACCTCGACGATAGACAATTACACACGATGGAATTAATTATTATTCAAATAATTCTTATAGGAGGGGGGACCAAAATAGTTATTCTTTAATGGATTTCATTTAATGAGAGTAAAACAGGTCCGCTGAGGGTCTCCCCACTCCAATGGGATTTAAAAGGTTGTTTATGGTGCTAAAACGACATTGAACTACATTAATAATGATAAAATACTTAAAAGTGGCGTTACGGGGAAAATGGGGAAGGAAACTCTGACACCCTTCTGTGGCCGATTTGTTAGACTCACAGGTGAAACCGATCAGTGGAGCTGACTGGGTGAAGCTGATCCCATTAAGCCGATCCCATGAGGATGATTAATGAAGCTAATAGGGTGAAGCTGGTTCTATGCAGCTGATCCTATGAAACAGATATGTGAAACCGATTTGGTGAAACCGATATGTGAAGACGATTAGTTGAAACCGATTTGCGGAAACCGATCTGTGAAACTGATTTGGTGAAACTGATATGTGAAACCAATTTGGTGAAACCGATCTGTGAAACTGATTAGGTGAAACCAATATGTGAAACTGATTTGGTGAAACCGATCTCTAAAGCTGATTTGGTGAAACCGATCTGTGAAGCCGATTAGGTGAAACCGATCTGTTAAACTGATTGGGTGAAACCAATCTATGAAACCCATTATGTGAAACCGATCAGTGAAACAGATTTTGGGAAACCAATCTATGAAACCTATTTTGTAAAACCGATTTGTGAAACCGAGTAGCTATAACCGGTTTAAGAAACTGATTTGGTGAAATCTATCTGTGAAACCGATTTGGTGAAACTGATCTATGAAACATGGTGAAACTGATCTATGAAACTGATTTCGTGATACCGATCTGTGAAACTGATTTGGTGAAATCAATCTGTTAAACAGATTGGGTGAAACAGATCTCTAAAATCAATTTTTTGAAACCGACATGTGAAACCGATTTGGTGAAACTGATATTTGAAATCGATTTTGTGAAACCAAGCTGTGAAACTGATATTGTGAAACATATATTTGAAACCGATTTAGTGAAACCAATACGTTAAACTGATTTCATGAAACTGGTCTGCTATGCTAATCTGTGATGCTTATTAATGAAGCTGATAAGTGAATAATATCTATGAAACTAATGGGTGGGAGTGATCGATGAGTTCAGGACACCCCAACACATAAAATTTGGAAAGGTAATGGACAAGGAGGTTTTGGGCCATTAAACAGTTAATCATTATAATATACAAAAATGAGAGCACTTTTACCTTATAATATCATCAATTTCCAACATTTCTTCTTTAAACTAGTGGTTTCTCCAAAAAAATAACCTTTTGAGTTTTCTAGATTCATAGAAAATTCAATTTTTTATCCAGAATTTTTACGGGTTATTCTTCATAAGAAATATCATGCATAAGTGGTATAACCAATGAGTTTAGTACATGTGAAAGGTCATGGATGTAAACCCTTAGGAGATATACATGTATCACATCATTGACTTGATAATGTATTTGAGGAATCTATATATGATAGGATATCATCTATATAAGATTAATAATTTCCAAGAAACCCTTATAACTAGGTCTTATTTTCCATTTCAACCTTGTTTTCCTGACCTTTTCCATATAAAATTTAATAGAAAATCATTTTAATAAAATTCAAAATCTACATCAGGTCAAGGATTCTAATCATAAATTTTAATCCAAATCTGAGTTAGTTTTGTATGATGATGAGTTGCTGTAAAATTTAGTTCCATTTATTTAGTGACCTCAGGTCCGAAAAACATTATTTATTCAAATTCATTCCATCACATTGGAGGACTACATTTTTCCTAATAGAAATATTAATAATAATAATTCCAAATTCAATAGGGGAATATTTTTTTTTTAGAATATATAACGATTAGTTGGATTTGACCTCAACCGCCTATCAAATCCAAAGAACATGATCTCTAAAAATCATCTATGGTTTGAATTATCCATTCAAACTGACTGTCTGACTGGGGATGTGATGATGTGATGAAACCCAATTATGTTTTAAGGGATTGAGGAATAATTCTCTAGAACATTTTTCTAAACCACATTGCCTAATAAGATACAGTGGAATTTATTAATCCATTTAATATTACTACATAAATAATGTATAACATTTAATTATGATATAAAGAGATGTATTCTTTAATAAAAATGAATATTGTTAACCTAGTAAGGCTATCAACTGACACCAGTATTGATTTATTGAATTCAGAGGGTTTTAGGGGTCCAATGAAAAAATTCTCCGGGATATTCTCCCATTTCCATTCTGTTATGTTTTAGGGGCGAATCTTCATCTTTAATTTTTTTCTCTCATCTATTACCAACTAATATACAAAGAACTAAGATACAAACACTTATATATGTCACTTCACACCATGTCAACAAAAGTATTCTTTTAAATATCTATAGTACTTTATATATCCATAGTGAATAGAGAATGAATAACTAGGATATTCCTCTAATAACACCTTCTTCAAATCTGGTATGGAAGAAAAAAATACACTATTCTTGAACCTTATCATTCAAAAGTACTCAATATTAGGCTTAGAATAATTTATATCCTTCGTTTAAATCTCTTTATCTTCCTTTTGAGCGTCTTTAATTTTCTCTTCAATAAATGGATGTAAAAATAAATTTATAAATACCATATGATTTCCCTTCCATTAATATTTCTAGATAATTTTTTTAAATTTATGAGTATTGGATGTTTTTTAATTCTCATCATAGATATTCTAGCATGATTCTTTTTGATATAATGAATTGGTAACCTTGTTCTCATTCATATTGTGGTAATGTATTGACTAGTAATAATGCTGTATCAACTATAACCATATTCTCTATCACATGTTCAACTCCTTTAGTGTGACTATATAATTAAATATTTTATTATCAGTATACATATCCCACTTTTCTTCATAAAGAATATTAATCCATATTATTAAATAAAAAAAATCCCCCAGCTAACTCCAGATCACGATTTGTTTACTTTTTCTAATGAGTTAATAATTTTTGAGTAATTGGCTTTGACCATGTTATTCTATATACCAATACATACCATAACCTTATACGATGAATAAATATATATTAAAAACCCTTATCCACAATAAGGTAAAGCAAACATAGGCATGCAGACTAACCTTTTCTTTAGTTCCTTGAAATTTTCCTCACATTCATTATTTCTATTTGATTTTGTCTCCCTTTTGAGATAACATGGTAACAATATTATATTTTCATGATAAATTATCCATAATATAATGATAATATTTAAATAAACAAAGATAACTATGGATTTTAGAAACATTGGTTGGTCTTGGAAAATATTTAATAGCTTCTTTCATGGATGGATCTACTGATATATACTATTATGCGATTATATGCAATTAAAATGATTATTTTTTCATCCAAAATTCAGACTTTATTAAATTTTTATATACTTTCTCCTTAATTATGAAATACTATAAAATTATCATGTGTTATTCATGCACATATTTACTCTTTGAATAGATACTAATATCACCAATTAGGACCATCACAAACTGATCAAGCTAATCTATAAAAACCCTATTCATCAAATACAGGAATTTAATATGTTAATTAATAAGACTATAATGAATAAATATATATTAATAGATTTCATACATTTTTGGAATTCATTATTGGGTATATTCTTCTACTTGACCCTCAATTGATCATATACTGAGCAATGTTTAGTCATGTAAAGATGTTTAGCTCATCAAATTTAACTAAACAACTCATCAATACGTGGAAGATTATTTTTTCCTTGATCTTGATATTTTTTAACTCCTAACAACGAATAGAAATTCTCACTGATCTATGTTTCTATTTTAAAAAATAAAATTATCACCCCATTTATAGACTCTTGGATTACCAGTGTTTTCATGGATTTCATTAATCATTCTATATAACTCAATTTTTCAACATTCTATTGGGAGGATTTGAAATTTTTGTGAAACTGGGAATGAGTACTATGGAGAACTCAACATCTCGTTTCGGTGGAATACTAGGAAATTATTTCGGAATGAAATATAAAAATTCTTAAATAATTGGTAGATCAATAATTTCTTGTTTTTAAAAACCGTTTGAGATAAACATGCCTTATAAATAGAATTTAAGACCCAAAAACAATATTTAATCACTATTGGATGTTCATACTTATCGCCTAATTGATATAAAGTCATAATTTTTTTTAAATAAACAATGTAATATTACTTAATCCACAAACTGAAGTGGGATTTATGTAGGGAACACCAATTCATGCCAAATATGACATCAAATTCAACTAGTGAATGAATGAAAATATTTATATGATGTATATTCCCACCAAATTAAACTAGAGTGGAATAATAGACTTGAGATGCATTCATCATACTATTATGGGGTTTCACATGAAATTCCTCATCTAAGCATTTTAGTGGAATCTTAGTACCATTATAAAATTCATTTGATATGAATTAGTGGGTAGATATAAAGTAAAATAATAAATTATTAGTTCTAGAGTGGATAGTGTATT
This sequence comes from Viscum album, assembly GCA_963277665.1. Classification (NCBI taxonomy): domain Eukaryota; kingdom Viridiplantae; phylum Streptophyta; class Magnoliopsida; order Santalales; family Viscaceae; genus Viscum; species Viscum album. Next base: position 1,299,563,318 of record OY728161.1, read on the forward strand.
TACCTTTCCAAAAATAGTTATCTCACACCACATCAAAAGTAGTGATTGGTTGAATATTTAACAATATAACTTGTAATAGGATTTTCCGGTCATCGACCATCATCATTAACCGACAAGTTCAATCACTAATAACTATAATTCTCATTCTCTTTACACATGTATCAATAATGTATTGGTGGTTCATTCCATAAAGCTCTCAATATATTAATTTTTTTACTAATTTACTCCCATGACATAGGCAATAAAATGATCTATGAATATTTAGTACAAACATAAACCATTTATTATACCCCTCGAGACAATTCCCCACATAATTTTCTCACATATTTAGCATAGCTAAAATCTCCTCATCTTCTATCCATGGTTTTTAGATTTTCTATTGAAATCTATCATCCTTTACTTCTCAAAACCATTAGATTGATATGTAACTCAATCATTCATTTCCACCTTGATATCACAATGCATGGTCTCTAAATAACAACTAAAGTCCATTATGGGGAATTACATTCACATACATGCTGTTAATCCACTAAAGAATCTATAAATTGTACTTCATGTATTAATGATAATATCATCATATTACGTCACATGTTTGGTAATATTTTCCTCTTAGGAAAGACATACTCATTACCCCTTTTATATAACTCATGTAACTCCTTCTCTATATTCATACAAAGAACAAGTGTAAAGTAATTATTGAATAATAGGTTCATGAAATCATCCCAATACACATATTCAATTCCATTTTACTACATAATATTCAAGAATAGATTCAAGCTCTGGTTTAATTCTACTTATAAAGAATAAAAAATGGAATTTTCATGTTCGAAACACTAGAATATGGAAAATTTCATATCTGTGGTACTAATCCAATTTTAGAAATAATTATATTAGATGTAACACCCCTAGATTTTATAATACGTTGTCTCTTTAAAGTAATTCAATAGCTTGCACCACACGCAACACCGAGTTCGAGCACACAATGACAAACCAAACTAGCCATTTATAAAGCTACTATGAATAGTATTAACTTCATTTCTAATTTTTTATACGCTATATAATTTTACTATCCATATTATGAGTTTTTTATACATAATATAAGAACAAATCCAATTTCATAGATAAAAGAAGTGTTTTAAAAAAATTAAAATTTTACTGCCTTTTAATGGAGAACCCATTTTAAATACAATAGATTACACTATTATATATAAAATTTGACATAATATACTTATTATCAAAAATTGGGGCATAAAATTTAGTTTGGATGAATTTTTTGGAGTTTTTATGATAACTCTCATATTTTGATGAATAGTGAAAAATACTAAATTTTAATTGAAAACAACATTTTTAATCAAAATAATTTATTTTGTTAAATTATAAATTTGGATGGTTTTGAATTATAATTTGATTATATCTTTAAATTTTAATCCAATGTTATTCATTGGAAGTAATTTTACATTTAAATCGTAAATAAACACATATCAATCTTTTGATAGTAATTATTTATCAAAAACCCACGTTTTGGTTTTGGCAATGGGGATTCATTTTATATTAAATAATAAAACATCTATGTTTTCAATTTGAAAAAATAGAAATTATTTTTGAATTTGGAATATCAAAATTATCTTAGGGTGATTTTTAGTTATTTTTTTAAAACATTCAATTTTTGATGAATAGATAAAAACAATACATACTACATAAAAAGCGAATTTTTCATTTAAATAATTAGTTTTAATTAAAAATTTATCTTAAAATAAATAAATAATAAATATATTTGTACAATTTAAGTCACTGGATTCATTTTATAATAATATTAGATAAATAAAATTCTATGAATCAATTTTAATGTATTTTGACCTACCTTCTAGGAACATTTACCCACCTTCCAGGCACACTTGCAAATTTGCATAAGACATAATTTTACCACTTTTCTCAATTGAATTACAAAAATAATAAATACACAATTTACATTAGAATGTAAATTGTGGTTAATTAAGATGAATATAATTATTGGTGAATTGTATCTCTTGAATTTTGTTAACCACATTTAAAAGTAAATAGGGAAATTAATGGTTTAAAAGAAATTATAATTACCATAAAAAATATCCTAATTCATTTGGATAAGTGTATTTTGACCAAAATAAATCCTAGGAATAAAATATTATTCTATTTGATCAAAGTTTATTAGATTCAACATTTATTATTATTTAATTTAAAGAAGAGTGAAAAGTGTTAAAATCAAATTTCAATATCTATAACATTATTAATATAGTGTTATACATAAGATAAATTGGACTATAGTTATTAATTAGAACTATAAATATATTTCCTACATAATGGTATTTTATTTTTAATTTTTAGATATTAAATAATAAAATTTAGTTAGGACACAATGATGATGCTATAATTAACTTATTAATGAAAGATTAAAATGATTGATATTATAAATATAAAAATGAATGTAAATTGAGTCTTTTGATTAATTACAATAATTTTAATGGTAAATATGACATGTTATTATTTATTTAATGTATTTTTTCTATGTAATCATGTAATGTTTACTTTCAAGAAAACCAAATACGAAATTCTGTCAAAATTAACATAAATGAGTTTTTTAAAACAAATACTATGTTATAAAATGATATAATACTCATAAAAATATAAAGATCGGCCAAAGGACTTATGAAATTATTTATATGTCATTAATGAACAACTTTAGGATTGATTTGTGTTTTATAGTATGTTCATTAACCATGTAATATAAAAATACAAGAAGACATTATAAATGTTAATCTATTTAACTAAGATGTAAATATAAAAGATTATGTTAATATTGTACCTTAAACATGTATAAAAACTATGGGTTTAAAGTCTTTTGACCCATACCCACCTTATCCTCCAAATAAATTAATTTATATCAATTTGAAACTGGAAATGAACTTATAATAAAATAATATTTCAAGCTTTTCCTAAAGTGACCCTCGCCTCTGTTATAAAAGGGTACTAACCCTTCTCTCATAATCAATCCCCAAAAGACATTTTTATCAGAAAAAACATGAACTAATATCCCCCCTAATACCATAACATCAACCTAGAGGCCATACTATTATAAAAAATCCAACCTATTGAGCACTTCTAATCAAATCAAGAGGAAGCACCCGAAGAAGAGGTAATAATTTCATCACCTCATTCAAAGTTATATTCTACTTCCACTTCCTATTTATTTATTTTTTCCAAACCAAAATAATAACTAAATTACCTTATACATACTTTGATGTTATTATAAATATTTTACAACCATATTCATTATTCTATCCACCCTATGAATGGATATGTCACCATTTGTGCTTACATACGGGTTATCATCTCCAAGTCGTGGTATAGATTGTTATTCAACACTACACTATTTGGATTGGTATTATAATGATTATAATTAATGTAAATAATAAATATAACATTTTAATTATTATTTATATCTGATATACCATCCCATTACATACTATTTCACCATTAATAGAATGATATTATCTCCCGTGACTACGTGCAGATTACCATCTCCACGACACGATGAGATCTCATTTCACATCGAAACCATTCATGAATAATTTTCATTTCATGATAAAATATTATGTTTAAGAACATAATATAATTAAATATATGAATCAAATACATCATATACCTAACAAAAAATGTCTTATGTAACAAATCATATAAAGGAAAATGAATCAGTTAATACCTGAAACAATGAAACTACTAAAATATAATAAAGAAATAAATATTTGAAGATCATATATGATATCATATTTTTGTATGTGGTTTTTTTATAATTTAATGAAAACTATTTTCCTATTATACATGTGTTTAATATACCCTAGACTATGAAAAAGTACCCGGTAACAATTAATTTTATAATCTTTTTATTATCTGAGGTGGTCTATATGTAAGCATCTACTTGGAATTCATTATCATCCTCATCTGTGGTTTTTTAAATGTATCTAGAAACATTTTTAATATATCATAGAATATGGTTTAATGTAATTTATTCCATTTTTTTATTTTTTATAATTTTTTTGATAGGAATAATTCTGTCATTTTCCAAAAACGGTACTTTATGACCTTTTCAACAATCTAAGGTAAGAATGTTTTTTTAACTTATAAAATGTGGGAGGCTATTATCCTCCATTATAAATCCTTCCATGATTCCCTTAAAATATTATAAGAATATTTTCAAAATAAATTATTTTTTTACTTTTGAACTATTTTAATGTAGAAATAAATATTTCACTAAAATATTTTTTGGTTTGATTTCATCGATGCCAATATTTTTTGATGGATTATTCTTTTGATTTACGTTGATTTATTATGATAAAATCTTCCATATTGTATTTATGTCTTTGTTATATGTTTCAATGTGTATGTGCTATTTTTATATCATTCATTCATGATAGATTAAGTGTTAACATTTCGTTTTCTTGTTTTAATATGAATTTATTTGTAATGTTCGATCCTTTTCATATGATGAATTAATTGGAATTAGTAAGTGATAGGTGGGGCACAATATAGCTCCTCAATGCATTGGTAGATCTTATGAGACAAACTAGTGTCTTGGCATAAGAAATTGACAAAATATTATTTTTAGTCTTGACACGAGGCCTTGACTATGTGGTTATGATGTCTGGAATTATGCATTCCATCTATATCAAATTAACTATTATGATTACCTATGATTATTTAACTAGTACAATTTCCATGTAAAAAATTAAATGACATTATTTTATTTATTTTTTCCATAGAAGGCTTATGTTTATGTTTACAATAATTTTTTAGTCTTATACATTGGCTTAAATGTTTACTCTTATTTATGATAGTATTTGTAATATTTTTATCCTTACCGTTAAACTGATCTCATCCATTTTTTATGATTTATATTTCCCAGGATGTGAAGAAGTATATTATGATTTATATGCAGGTTTAAGCTAAGGGAATAATGGATTTATCAAAGGATTATTTATGTCATGTTTTATTTTATAAATAGTAATGTAATGTTCTTATAAGTAATCTATTTTCCATGACTGTTAAACTGATCATCCCTTTGAGACTTGATTATTTATAATCATGCAAAAATTTTAAAATAATGAAATTACATAAGGTAACGTGGGTTTTGGCATTAAAGTTGGTATCAAAATAAGCTTATTACAGACCATGGAAAACTTATTTGGAAATATTCTCATTAGAGAACATTACCCTAAGATATACATTGTGGATTTGTATAGAAGAAAATCAACAAATTTTGGTGTTGTGAATATTATGTGGCTTTTCCAAGCATATGCATCCTTGTCCGGATTCATGTGGGTAGAGGTGGAACTTCCATATATATACCATGCAGTGAACACTCTAACAAGGAGTTTCAGGCTCAACCCGGGATATCATTGTACATGAAAATGGGCATTGCTGCACTCTTGGTTATGACACTCTTGAGGTATATTCTTGGGATAATTAAAATTTTATTTACATACTATTATGAAGGATTTATGTGTAATTTTTCCATCAAAGAATCCATTTTTATGATTATGATGCTAGATCTGTGAAAATCTTTTATTAATGTTGGGAATCTTTTTAGTTTTGTATTATAAATTATGAAATGATATAACCTTGTGGATGTCACCATTTAGAAATGGCACCCATTAGATGTAATGAGAACTATATAAATACACATGATGCAAAGAGTAAAAACAATCATATCAATCATGTTCTTAAGACAACATTTAGTAGGGAACTTGTCTCCAACATATTCTCATCATATAAAGAAATAATATCAAGTGATAATAAGATAATTAATGAATTCTCTAAATTGTATGGTTTAGATGTAATTCCAGAGAGGAAGAGGATGGTAGAGAGAAAGATGTATAGAGGGAAGAAGGAAAAGTATGATGTTCTAATAAATTATAACTATGTAAAGAATCACCCTGGGAAATGATTTAATGGAATGTGAGTTTTTTTGTGTGTGCAAAGTTAGACACCGTGTTCTCAATTCCAAGGGTAAGATAATGGATTCAAATATAAAATGTTTCATAAAAAATGAGTTGGGACACTAAATGAATCAACGTCCCAATCATTAGAGTATACAAAAAATTATTCTATTAGATAATAATCAAGTTACTATACTACCACAGATAAAGAGGAATGATTAGGGTTAATATTGTAATGCCACGACCCCAAAATCCCAGAGTCAGTACATTATTTTAATACATTGGCGTTATTACAAGGATTCAAGTCTGGAAAGACTGATCAGTTTTCCAGTCTTGGAAAATAGAATAGATAAATGAATGTTACATTACAATTTCTGACATACAACACCACATAAATAATACTATATGAATTCCATTATTCCCTTAGCTTGAACCTGCATATAAATCACATTACAATTCTTGGAATTCTAGGGAAAATAAAACATAGAAAGGGGTGAGCTTAGATACTCTGTGAGGATAACAATACAACGAATCCTTTCATAAATAATCATAAACATTTAAGGAAAATTTTAAAACATAAACAAAAGGATTTTCTACATAGTCTTCATCATCATATGAAAAATATAAATCAAAATAATTCCATTTACTTACTCACATGGATATTCTACAATTAAAATAATCACATACAATATCAATGGCCACTTTCATAAAGATAGAATGCATAATTCCAGACATTCCTAACATCGTAGTCAAGGCCTTGTGCCATGACTACAAATAAGATTTTGTCAAGGTCTTGTTCCAAGACACGAGTTTGTCTCATTAGAACTTTTAATGCTTCGAGGATCTATAGAGGGCCCCACCCGTTTCTTACTAAGTCCAATGCATTTCTTATATGAATAGGTTTAAACATAACATAAACTTTCATATTAAAACTGGCATACCAAATGTCAATAATTTATCCATAAACCATAAATGCTACAAAAACAAAACATCCATATTCAAACATATCACAAAACCTTCAATATAATATGGAATATTTTTATCATAATAAATCGACTTCATTCATATTTAAAATTCATTAAAGGATTTGGACATAGATGCAAATGATTTGTAAAATTCTTTGAGAAAAATATTCTTTTTTCATGAAAACATTTTAAAGTAAAACAATTTAGAAAGGAAGAAATTTAAAGACATTTTTGAATCAAAGTGTCCCATACCACTTTGAAACTTTTTAAAGGTATTAACATTTTAAAACATTCATGTCCAATTAAATAAATCCGTAAAAACATTTTGAAAACATGGACATTAATGAGAATGGTTTAGAAGAATAACTATTTAAAACATTTAAATTTATGTTTTAGTAAAAAGTCCTTTAAAAAATCCATTTGAAATCAATATTATGAAACGTGGACATGGATAAAAAATATATCACAGCAGATACTTACATAAAAACAAACTTGGATAATAAAGAGATTGTGAAATTAACCCTTACCTTACATGTTCCATTGGTCGAGGGTACGTTTAACCTCCTATATAATGTCCACTGTACGTTTTTAAATTATACCAGAACAATATTCATATTTATTTTATCATAAATGATTCATTTATGACTTTATACTACCCAATTAAAAAAAAATTCCATATTAAATTAACATTTCAGGTAATAATAACTTTCTTTATCATACTTGTTTTAACATGATTTTCTTGATTGTATCACGTTGATCATGATTTAAATACTTCCAGAAAAAATCATATATATTTAGAATATAAATATGTTGAATTTACAATTATATGAAATGGAAAACACCGTTTATGAAGATGGTAGACCGTACGTATGCAAAAACGTTGTTTCCGTTTTCATATCGTATTGCACAGAACTAAGTGAATAAAATATATGTATTCACACACACACACACACACACATATATATATCTCTAGTAGCATTATTATTTCATATATTTCATACTAATTAATTAAATATACTTTATAATCATCATTGAATGGTGAACGTTGAAATGAATCTCAACGCGTCCTGGAGACAGTAATCTGTACGTACGTATGAGCGAAAAATCATTATATTAATGGTGAAATGTTATGTAATTACATGTTATATCATATATACATAATACTTAACATGTTATATTAATTCTTCAAATCAATTATAATCATTATTATACCCTTAAAAATAATGTAGTTTTTTAATAACAAACTACACCATGACATGGAGACGGTAATCTATACGTACACACGTGTGGTGAAATTGTCATTTATAGGATGATAGAATGATGAATATGGTTGTACAATTTTTATAATAACATCACAGTATATAGAGTATACTGTAGTCATTATTTTATAATGGAAGCAAGAAATAAAGTGGAAGTGGAAGAAGGAAATAATTTGAAAGATGGGATAAAAATATTTGCCCCTTTTTCGTGTTCTTCCTTTTTATTTGATCTGAAGGGCTCATTAGGTTGGGTTTCTGACCAAAGGTATCCCTCTACAAATGAATTTAGGAATATTGAGAGGGTATTTTGGTAGGGGAGTGTCGAGCCAAATTTCTTTGGTGGTGTGAATTTTAGACAAGGGAAGGTTCCCTTTCATAAGAGGTGTGAGGGGCATATTAGGAAAAACATAAAGTATTATTTTATAATAAATTCATTTTCGGTTTCTAATGGCTCCAAAATGAATTATTTAAGTGATAAGGTGGGTTTGGTCTGAAAAACACTCAAAAATATGTTTTAGATATGATTGGTTCACTATATTATCCTTATCGTTTAGATTTAGCTCTTAGTTAAATAGTTTGACATTTACCATGTCTCTTTTTATTTTTATATTATATGGTTAATAAAAATACTAGAAAATTCAATAGAAACCCCAAGTGGTTCATTAATATCAAATATAATTTTATTTAAGCCCTTTGCCCGATCCTTATTTTTTTAAGAATAGAATGCCAATTAATAATATAATATTTTTTTAAAAAACTATTTTATGTCAATTTTAACACTATTTAGTATTTTGTTTTTTCATAATTGATAACAACATTATTACATCGGAAAAAAATCATTTAATTAACCCTATTATGCCATATTAACATATAAAATTATTGGAATTTATTAACAGTATAGAATTTAATTTATTTGGATATTTATAATATCAATTATTATAGTATTTCGTTATTAATGTAATTATTACTTCATCATTGTGTCATAAATAAATAAAATTATTCAATGTCTAAAAATTATAAATAAACCATCATTACATAGAAAATATTTTTATATTTCTATTTAATATTTATAGTCTAATATATCTTTTGTATAACCCTATATTAAAAATGTTCAATTTCTTATACTTTTATTTAAAATATTTTAACTCTTCTTTAAATAAAATAATAATAAATATATTAATCTAATCCAGGTGGACCTAAATGATAATATTTTTTTTCCTTAGGTTGGTTTTCATTGAATTAAACTTATCCAATAGTATTAGGAAATGTGTTGGGGTAATTAAGATATCATTTTTACCCTTAATTACACTATTTACTTTTAATCGTGGTAAATAAAAGTAAAAAGTTACAATTCAACAAATAAAAATTATTCTTTTTGCACAAAATTTTGCTTACTGATATAAAATTTTTCTCTCAAATTTTTGATATTCAACTCCCAGAAGTAGTATAATTATGTTTTATGTAAATTTGAAAATTCTCTTCAGAGGTGGGTAAAAGAGGGTAAAAAGTTCAATAAAATTTTTATATATCTAAAATTATTTTAAACGGACTCCAATGAATTAAATTTAACTTATATAGGTATTATGTATCTATTTTGACATAAAATAAATTTAAATAAAATTAATAATTATTTAAATAAAAAGTCGGTTTTAAATAATAACTCAGTGTTTTTCACTATTCATCAAAAATTGAAAGTATTCATAAAATTACCAAATTTTCACTCTAAGATAATTATGTTATTCTAAACTAAAAACTTAAGTCTATTTTAAAAAATTCAAAACATTGAAGTTGAGTTTGTTAATTTAAAATTCGTTCTCATTCCCAAAACCAAAAAAGTGTTTTCAAAATAATAACTAACAAATGATTAATACTTGTTTATGTTCAATTTCAAAGTGAAATTATTTCCAATAAATAACATTGGATTAAATAGTAATGATATAATATATTTATACTTCCAAACCATAAAATTTTATAATTTAACACTAGAAATTATTTTTATTAAAAAATGTTTTTTAAAGTAAAAATATAGTATTTTCACTATTCACCCAAATATGAAAGTTATAAAAAAACACTAGATATTTATTGAAACTAAATTCATATGTCCGGATTCTAAAGAAGAATTTTATTTTGTCAAATTTAATATATAAAAGTTTCATATATTGGATTTATAAAGGGTTCACCATTAAAAGGCGGTAACAGATCTTTTTTTTGAAAAATACTTATTTTATCTGAAAAAATGAATTTGTTCTTACATTATGTCTAAGAAAATCATAATATAGATTCTAAAATTATAATCATTATATAAAGTTCAAAATTCAGTTAATACTATTTATAACCTCTTTTGAACAACTAGTTTTGTAAGTCATGGTGCACTTGAACTCGGTTTTGTGTGTAGAGAAAGTTATTGAATTACTTTGAAGAAAATAACGTACTATGAAATAATGGGGTGTTACATTCTTCCTTCCTTTAAAAAATTGCATCCTCTCAATTTAAAATTGTTCTTTGAAAATAAAAGGTTGAAAATAGAGAATACATTTTTTGGAAAACTCACATCGGAAATTGGGTTAAAAAAATTGAGTGTTAATAAGTGGAAGATGGGAATGAAAAAAGTCACCACCAAATTATGATCTCAATTAGGAGAAAATTGGTTGCAATTAGAGACACATAATTGGGGGACAACATAAATATTTATAGGGAGTGATTGAGGTCATCAGTCACAATCAATTGTATAATTGAGGGCCACAAAGCCTTTAATCTATGATGATTTAAAATATTATGTTTTTAACAAAACATAAGGTATTAGGATAACACATTCTTAGTTTTATGATCACTTACCTAAATTTAAAGAATTAATTTCTTAATAGAATATGACAATATATATATATATGTATATTTGACAAGTAGAGTTCCATCTTTTAAGTAATTTTTACCACAAACTCATCTTTCCCTCTGAAAGATGATAAAACTAAACAAATATTCTATTTATCGTATTCATATAGGGTTCCAAAAAATTGAATTTATAATTCACCGTTCAGACCCATAATGAAAATAAACAACATTATACGATCCAGGGACGTCACGTAGTCCACTGGTAGGTGATAAATCCCAATCTCACTATGGTTGAGGGTTAGATTCCCGCATCTTTGTCCGACGCGACGGGTTACCACACAGTCGACATGTTGTTATTTTTATAAAAATCCAAAAGTAATCGTAACAATAGTATCCAATTTCAAACTTCATCCATTCTAACCATTATAATAATCCAAAATACTTCTTTCCAAACTCACAGACCAAAATTTATAAAGAAGTTAAACAAAATGAAGATCATTATAGGCACGTAATAACATGTGAACACATTCATCAAGTATTATTTTAAATCATGGAAACAACCTGAATTTCCATAAAACCTTTTTTATTACTTTCATGCTCCCATATCCATTATATAATTATAGATATATTCCTTATATCCAAAAATGTTGAATATTCCTACAATTATGAAATAACCAACTATTAATCTTTTCCATGGACGTCAAGAATATGTCATACAATTTATCCAAATCAACAATCTCTTGTTCCAAAATCACAACCTCATTATTAGGACCATATTAAGGATTAAATTTCCTTCAACCATGTATATTTTCAAAAGGTGCATCTTACTATTAAGCCACTTTTCTTAGAACTACATAATCTCAAATCCTCTATTAAATAGTACTATAGTACAATCATTATTTATCTCTATAATTCATATAACCAGTATATTGCTGATACAACAATCAAATGAAATAATTCTATAATAACAACAAAAGAAAAATAGTCATTCCTCTAAATTTTACGTAGTATCATAACTTGATTATTATCCAATAACATCTTTTAAGATAAAATCTGATTATTGGGACATTGATTCGCGTAGCGTCCCAACGCCTTACAAATGCAGAATTGTACATTTAAAACTTTTTTCTTACCCTTGAAATCATGTACGTGGTGTCACATTTCTCCATGCTTTTAAAAAATTCACATTCCCTTCACGAAAGTTCTCGGGTGTTTCTTCCCACATTTACTACATGATGGATATTCAACTTTTCCCATCATCCTCTTACTTTCATTCCTTCAAATAGGCATCAATTTTAAATAATAGCATAAACTAGATTAGAATATGAATCACAATACAAAAATCCAAACTTGTAAAACACTTAACATACATTGAACAGTTTATGGATATAATCCATAATTATAAAAATGTTTTCTTTGATCAATTATATACTCATAAACCCTTTATAATGGTTTGAACAGAAAATGAAATTATCCTAAGCATATCCCCCGAGTGTTTCATAATCAATAGTGCATCAAGGGTCATTGTCATGCACCAGTTCCCGTTCGACTCTAGCTGAAAGCCGTTTTTTTGGGTTTTACCCCTAGGTACATTTATTCCATATCCATCTCTACCTAGTCGTATCCAGACAGGGATGTATTCCTTGGAAAAATCAGAAAATCACTACATTACTAAAATTCTAAGATGTTCTTCTATACTAATCCACAATGTCTGTTTTAGGGTAATGTTCTCTAATAATATTTTATCTAAATCTAGTTTCCATGGTTATTGCTAAACTTTATCAGATACCAAATGTAATACCCCGACAGCAGAAGCCCAAAGTCGGTGTATTATTTTAATACATTGTCATAATTACAAGGAATCCTGTCCCAAAGGATCGATCAGTTTAGTAGTCATGGAAAATAGATTACATTCATGAATGTTACATTTCACCTTATAACATTCAACAGAACATAAATAATACATAATGAATTCCTTTATTACCATAGTTTAACCCTGCATATCAATCACAATACACTTCTTGGAATCCTGGGAAAAATAAAAGGGGTGAGCTCAGATACTCATTAAGGATAACAATACAATGAAAGATTTCATAAATAAGCATAAACATGTAATGAAATGTATAAAAATAAAACAATAGCCTTTTTAACATAAACATAATTATAATATGGAAAATATAAATCAATAAAATTCCATTTACTTACTCATATAGATATTCTACTAGTTGAATAATCACATGAAATATCAATAGCCACTTTCTTGACGATGGAATGCCTAATACTAGCCTTTCCTAACCACATAGTCAATGACTTGTTCCAAGACTACCAATAAGATTTTGTCCAGGACTTGTCCCAAGACACTATTTTGTCTAATAAGACCTACTGATGCATTGAGGGGCTATAGTGGGCTCCACCTGTCACATACTAAGTCTAATGAATTCCCTATATGAAAAGGTTTAAACATAAAATAAATATTCATATTAAAAATGGCATACAAAATGTCAATACTTAATCCATAAACCATGAATGGTATAAAAATAACACATCCATAGTCAATCATATCACAAACCCATAAATAAATTATGGAATATTTGTATCATAAAAAATCAACATCAAACATGTTTAAAATCCATTAATGGATTCAGACATAGATGAAAATGATTTGTAAAACTCTTTGAGAGAAATATCCCTTTTTCATGAAAACATTTAAAAGTCACACAATTTATAAAGGAACAAATTTAAAGACATTTTTGAATCAAATTGTCCCATACCACTTTGAAACTTTTTAAAGGTATTAACATTTTAAAACATTCATGTCTATTTAAATAAATCCTTAAAACCAATTTGAAAACATCGACATTAATGAGAATGGATTAGAAGAATAAGTCTTTAGAACATTTAAAATGATGTTTTATTAAAAAGTAACTTAATAATAATCCCTTTGATTTTTTTTATGAAACATGGAAATAGATAATAAATATGTCCCATTAGATATGTACGTAAAAACAACCTCTGATAATAAAGATATTGTGAAATTAACCCTTACTTTTCACTTTCCTTTGGTTGAGGGTATGATTAACCTCTTTTATAATGACCATAGTATGTTATTATATTATAACATATATATATTTATATTTATTGTATCATACATGATTAATTTATTACTTTATACTACCCAATTAATAATAATTTCCATGTTAGATTAACATTTCAGGTCATAATCGCTTCCTTTATCGTAAGTGTTTTTACTTGTTTTTCTTGATTGTATCAATTTGATAGTGATTTAATTACACCCAGAATATAAAAAATGATATATATTTAGAATATAAATATGTATAATAGACATATATATGAAATGGAAAACACCGTATAAGGAGATGGTAGACCGTACGTACGTATAAACGTTGTTTCTGTTTTCATATCGTATTGCATAGAACAAAGTGAATAAGATATATGTAAGTACATATATATATATGTATATTTACATCTCTAGTAGTATTATTATGTCATAAATTATATACTTATTAATGATATATATTTTATAATCATCATTGAATGGTGTATGTGGAAATGAATCTCATCGCGTCTTGGAGACGGTAATCCGTACGTACGCACAAGCGACAATATCATAATATTGATTGAGAAATCGTATGTAATTGGATGGTATTTCATATATAAAGAATAAATAATTTTTTATATTTTTTATTTACATCAGTTATACTCATTATTATACCCATCCAAATAATGATGTGTTTAAATAACAAACTACAACATGACGTGGAGACGGTAAGCAGTACGTATGCACGTATGGTGACATTTAAATTTATAGGATTTATAGAATAATGAATATTTTTGTACCATTTTAATAATAACATTAAATTATATAGAATATACTGGAGTTTTATTTTATAATAGAAGTAAAAAATAAAGTGGAAGTGGATGAATGAATGAGCTTGAACGATGTGATGAGATATTCACCTCCTTTTTCGGGTTCTTCCTTTTGATTTGATCAAAAAGGCTCCTTAGGATGGAATTATGACCAAAGTAAGGCCTCTAGGATGAAGGGAGGAATGTTGGGAGGATATTTGGGTAGGGTGTGGCCGATACAAATGGCACTGGTGGTTTGAATTTGAGAGAAGGGGAAGAGCCCTTTTATAAGAGGGGTGAGGGGCATCTTAAGAATAACTTAAAATATTATTTAAAATAAATACATTTTCGATTTAAAATGGCTCCAAAATGATTTATATAATGTAAAAGGTTGGGATGGGTAGAACACCACTCAACCAATATGTTTTAGATAGGTTTGGGTCACAATATTGACCTTATCTTTGAGATTTAACTCATAGTTAAATAGTTTGACATTTACCATCTCTCTTTGTATTTTTATATTATATGGTTAATAAACATACTATAAAATTCCAAGAGAACCACAAGTGGATCACTAATGAAATATATAATTTTATTTAATCCCTTTTGATGAACCTTAGAATTTTAGGAATAGAATACCAATTAATAATATAATATTTGTTTTAAAAACTGGTTTATGTCAATTTTGACACTATATGGTATTTTGTTTTTGCTATATTCATAACAGCATTATTAAATCAAGAAAAAATTCATTTAATCAGACCTAATATGTAATATTACCCATGAAAATTATTTTAATTTATTAAAAGTCTCATATTACATTTATTTGGATATTTATAAAATCAATTATTTTAATATTTCATTATTAAGGTAATTACTACGTCATCATTGTGTCATAAATAAATTAATTTATTTAATGTTTAAAAATTATAAATAAACTATAATTTTTAGGAAATATATTTAGATTACAAATTAATATATATAGTGTAATTTATCTTATGCATAACCCTATATTAAAAATGGTTTAGTTATTAGACGTTGATTTTAACTCTTTTAACACTTCATTAAATAAAATAATAATAAATGTCTTAATCAAACCAAGTGGACCTAAAGGATCATATTTTGTTAAAAAGGTTTTTTTGTCTAATTACACTTATCCAGAAGAATTAGGACATGTTTTGGGGTAATTATGATATCATTTTTACCCTTAATTACACTATTTACTTTTAATCGCGGTAAATAAATGTAAAAAGTTACTATTCACCAAAAATTATTTTCATCTTATTGAAAAACATTTTTCATACCGATATCAACCGTATCTATCACAATTTTTAAATTCCACTCATAGAAGTGGTAATATTATGTTTTATATAAATATGCAAATGCTCCTAGGAGGATGGTAAAAGACAGTTAAAAGTTTAATAAAATTTATATATATATATATATTTATTTTAATCTAACTCCAATGAATTAAATTGAAATTATATAGGCATAATGTATCTAGTTTGACCTAAAATAAATTTAAATAAAATAAATAATTTTTTAAATAAAATGTCGGTTTTAAACAATAACTCAGTGTTTTTCACTATTCATAAAAAATTGAAATTTTTCAAAAAAATACCAATATATCACCCTAATCTAAATTTTTTATTCTGAATTCAAAAATTAAGTCTATTTTACCAAATTCAAAACATATAAGTTTAATTTATTAATTTAAAATTAATTCCTGTTGTCAAATCCAAAAAAGAGTATTTTTAAGAAATAATAACTAATAAAAGATTGATACATGTTTATGTTCAATTTCAAAGTGAAATTATTTACAATGAATAAAATTGGATTAAATGGTAAAAAATGTAATCTATATATACTTACATAACAATAAAATTTATAATTTAACAATACAGATTATTTTGATTAAAAAAGTTGTTTTCAGTTAAAATATAGTATTTTTCACTATTCACCCAAATATGAATGTTATTAGAAAAACACCAGAAATTTATTGATACTAACTTCTTATGTCCCAATTCTAAATAAGATGTTTATTTTTTAAAATTGAATATATAAATGTATCAAATATTGTATTTAGAAAGGGATCATCATTAAATTGCGGTAAAAGTGCATTTTTTTTGGAAAATACATCTTTTGTCTAAAAAAATGAATTTGTTAATATATTCTGTCTAAGAAACTAATTATATGGATTCTAAAATTATAAGGATTATATACATTTCACAATTTAGTTAATACTATTCATAACCACTTTTGAACAGCTATTTTGGTAAGTCGTGGTGCGCTAGAAGTCGGTGTTGCGTGTAGTGTAAGTTATTGAATTATTTTGAAGAAATAATGTACTATGAAATCTTGGGGTGTTAAAATTATGTTGTTTTTAAATAGTTTTTTCATTTTAGAATTATATTAATGATGTACATGTCACAAGAATTATAAAGTATATAATTATTGTACTATAGTACGTCTTCATTAAGGATTTGAGATTTTTTTGTACCAAGACATGTGATAGAGTTTCATGTTAATGATTTTGAAAAATATATGGTTGGGGGAAATATTAAACTTATAATGTTAAGGAAACTGATATAATGATTTAGAAATAATATATTAATAATTTTATTGGATATTATTGACTACCATTAAAGTAATTAATTATTTTTTTATTATATCATTGTTGGAGTTTACAATATTTTTTGTTATAAGTAATCTATCTAGTATTCTATAAGAAATAAAGTCAAATAAATGTAATCAATAAGGTATTATGGTAATTCAGGGTTATACCATGTTTTATGAAAATACATGATGAAGTTACTCTTATGTTATTATGTGGAAAAAAGAGATCTTCATTATGTTATGTTGACGTTCATTATAAATGATTGCACTATGAGTTTGAACATTTGTTTTTTGGGTATGTCTAAAGATTTGAATGGATTAAGTTGTACATTGGACATTATTGTTTATAGTTAAAGCATTTTATAACATTATTTTTGTATTTATTATAAAAATGAAAACGTTTAGGTAAGGTGACTAACTGTCGTGTTCAATAAGGCAGCAAGACTTGAACCTGCAAACGAAGGGCGACACCGGTGCATCACCTACCATATTCCTACGCAATGTCCAAGTTTGTATAATGTAGTTTCTTTTAAAATGGAATTAAAGATGAATTACAGATTCAATTTTTTTTTGAAACCCTATATGATTAGGTTTAGTAGAATATTTTTGAATTCTATTATATTTTGGAGTTAAATATGAGTTTGTGGTAAAAGTTAGTTGAAGGATGGAACTATATTTGCCAAGTTTAATTTATCTTATTCTATGAGTAAATTTATTCTTAAACATTAGGGAAGGGATCTTAAAACCCAAAATTTTTTATCCTTATACCTTATGTTCTGTTTAACCGATGATATTTGAATCATTATAGATTTATGGTTTCGAGGTCCTCAATATATTATTTATTGTTCACTTGTTTGTTATTAATGACCTCAATAACTCCCTATAAATATGTATGTTCTTCCTCCAATTATGTGTCTCAAATAACAAGAAATTTTCTCTTATTCTAAATCCTAATTTGTTGTTGGTTTTTTCATTTCTCTTTCCCTCATATTAAGACTAAATTTTAGTAAGAATATTCCTGTAGTGGTTTTTCCACAATGGGATATTCTATTTTAATCCATTTATTTTGGAAGAACATTTTTAAATTAAAAGGATTAAATTTATTTAAGGAGGGAGAATGTAACACCCCTGGATTTCATAATGTGTTATATTTTAAATGTAATTAAATAGCTTGTGCCACACACCAAACCGGGTTCGAGCACCCCACAACCTACCAAACTAGCTATTTAAAAAAGTTGTTATGAATATTATTAACGTCATTTTGAATATTATACACTCCATATAATTTCAACATCCATATTATGAGTTATTTATACATAATATATGAACAAATCCAATTTTTTACATAAAATAAGTGTTTTCAAACAATTGCAATTTTACCATCTTTTAATGGAGAACCATTTTTAAATATAATATAAAAGAAATTTATTTATTAAATTTGAAAAAATAAAAATCATCAATAATATCAGGGAATAAAAATTAATTTTGGGTAAATGTTTTTTGCTTTTAGGATATCTTTCATATTTTCATGAATAGTAACAAAATACTAAATTTTAATTGAAAACTAAATTATTAAGAAAACTAATTTTTATTGTTAAATTATAGATTTGAAAGGTTATTATGTATAATTAGATTATATTTTAATCATTTAATCCAATTTTGTTCGTTGGATGTAATTTTACATTTAAATTGGACATAAACACATATCAATCTTTTGATAGTTTTTACTTCTCAAAACCCACATTGTGGTTTTGACAACAAGAATTAATTTGAAATAAAATAATTAAACTTCTATGTTTTGAATTTGGTAAAATAGTCCTCATTTTTTAATTAAGTATATAAAAATTTTCTTAGGGTGATTTTATGGAATTTTTCTAAAATAATTCATTTTTTATGAATAGTGAAAAAAAATTGCATAGTACATAAAAACTAACTTTTTCCCTTTAAATAATTATTTTTAATTAATTATTTATCTTATAATAGATACATAATAAATATATTAGTTCAATTTATGTCATTTGTGTCATTTTATAATAATATTAGATATATAAATTTTTATTGAACCATTTTAATGTATTTTTACCCACCTTCTAGGTACATTTACCGACCTTCTAAACACACATTCAATTTGGCATAAGACATAATTTTACTGCTAGTGTGAATTGAATTTCAAAAATACAAGATATACAGTTGAAATTATAATGTAAAATGTGAATCAATAGGATGGTAATAATTTTTTTAGAATAGTAACATTTGATTTTTATTTACCACTGTTAAAAGTAAATAGGGTATTTATTGGTAAAAAAAATTATAATTACCATAACACATGTCCTAATTCTATTGGATAAGCTTAATTTGACTAAAATAATCCTTTGATATAAAATATTATCCATTTCGATTAGATTGGGACTTTTATTGTTATTTTATTTAAAGAAGAGTTAAAAGTGTTAAAATAAAATTTTAATAACTAATTTTTTTTTAATATATGGGCATACATAAGATAAACTGGACTATAAGTATTCATTATAAATATAATAATATTTCCTACATAATTTTTTTTATTTATAATTTTTAGACATTAAATAATTAAATTTATTTATGAAACAATGATGATGTAGTATTTTCCTTAGTAATGAAAAATTAAAATAATTAGTATTATAAATATCAAAATAAATGTAAATTTATACTTTTGATGAGTTCCACAATTTTTTTAGGAAAATATAAAATTTTATGATTTATTTAATGTATTTTTATCAATGTAAAAATGTTTTTTTGACCTGCACAAAAACCAAATACTAAATAGATTCAAAATTGACATAAATTAGTTTTAAAAAAAATAATATATTGTTAAATGATATAATATTCTTCAAAATATATGGTTCTGCTAAAAGACTTATATAATTTTTTATATTTCATTAATGGGACGCTTTTGGATCACCAGGAATTTTGTAGTATGTTTATTAACTATGTAATATAAAAATACAAGAAGCCATTTTAAAAGCTAAACTATTTAACTAAGATTTAAATCTAAAGGATAAGGTTAATCTGGAAAAATAAACTTGTATAAAACATACTGGTTGAGAGGATTTAGAATCCCCACTACATTATTCTATAAATAAATTCATTTTGAGCCATTATAAATCAATAATTATTTGATCATAAAATAATATTTCTTGTTTTTCCACAAGTGAATCTCAAAACTCTTATAAAATAGTACCTCCCCTTATCTCATAATAACACCTACAAATCCATTGGGATCATCCAAACAATTCTCAAATATCTTCCCAACTGCCCTCAATTCATCCTAGATTCCATAAATTGATCATAAATCTAATGTATGTAGCCATTTTCATCAAATCAAAAGGAAGCACGTGAAGAAGATGAAATAATTTCATCACCTCTTTCAAAGTTATTTTCATCTTCCACTTCTTCTATATTTGTTTTTTAAATAAAAAAATAATATCCATTGTTTCTTATACATACATAGATGTGATTAAAAGTATTCCATAACCATATTCAATATTCTATCCATCTTTTGAATGACAAAGTCACCATACGTGCGTACATATAGCTTGACATCTCCATGTTGTGGAGTAGTTTGTTATTCAACACTTCTTTATTTTGATGGGTATAATTATGAGTATAATTGATGTAAATAAAAAATATATCATGTTAATGATTATATATATATTATATACCATCAAATTACATATGATTTCACCATCTATAGAATGATAATGTCACTCGTACGTACGTACGGATTACCTTCCCCACGACATGATGAGATTTTATTCCCCATCATATCCATTCAAAAATAATTTTCATTTTATGATTAAATATTATGTTTAAAAACTTAATATAATTCAGGATATGAATAAAATACACCATATCCATAAAAAACAAGATGTATGTAACAAAATATATAAATGAAAAAGAATTAGTTAACACCCGAAACAATGATACCACCAAAATATTATTAACAAATAAATATTAGAAGATCATATATGATATCATATTTATTTATGTGGTTTTTGTGTAAATTAATAAAAATTATTTCACTATTATTTAAGAGGATAAAATACCCTCAACTAATGAAAATTACTAGGTAAGAGTTAATTTTACAATATCTTTAATATCTGAGGTTGTCTATACAAAAGCATCTACTAGAAATTTCTTATCATCCTCATATGTGTTTCATAAAAATGTATTGTAAAACAATTTTAATATTTTGTAGTATATGGGTAAAATAATTTACACCCTTGGCTGACTTTTTAATTTTTTTTGAAAGGAATCATTCCATAATTTTCCAAACAAGGTATTTTTTACCATTTTGTTAAATTAAGTTACGAATGTTTTATAACATATACCACAGGTGCATCTATTTTACGCCATTATAATACCTTCCAATCTTCACTGACAATATTTCAAGAATGCTTCCAAAATAAATGGTTTCTTTACATTTTTTATTATTAAATTTTATTAAGAAATATTTCACTCAAATAGTTTTGGGATTGATTTAATCTATCTCAATATACTTCATTGGATTATATGTTTGATTGAGTATGATTTATTATGATACAATCTTTCATAATGTATTAAAGGTTTTGTGATATGGTTGACTGTGGATGTGTTATTTTTAAACCATTCATGGTTTATGGTTAATGTATTAACATTTTTTATTCTAGCTTTAATATGAATGTTTTTTTATGTTTCACCCTTTTCATATAAGGAACACATTGGAAATAGTAAGTGACAAGTGGAGCCTTTTATTACTCCTTGATTCCTCTATAGGTCTAATGAGACAAACTACTATCTTTACACAAGGTCATGAAAAAATATTATTTGTAGTCTTGGCACGAGGCCATGACTATGTGGTTATGATGTCTGGAATTATTCATTCCATCATTATGAAATTAGCTATTGATATTACATGTGATTATTAGACTAGTAGAATATCTATGTGAATATGTAAATGGAATTATCTGATTTATCATTTCCGTAGTATGCTAATGATTATGTTTAAAATGATTTTGTTTTTGCCTTATAGATTTCCATAAATGTTTATTTTAATTTATGATAGTTTCCACTATATTGTTATCCTAACAGAGCATTTGATCTCACCCCTTTCTTATGTTTTCTTTTTCCCAGGTTGTGAAGAATTATATTATGATTTATATGTAGGTTTAAACATAGAGAATAATGGAATTCCTAAAGTATTATTTATGCATTGTTTTATGTTAGAAATTATATTGTAAAGTTCGTTTATGTGATCAATTTTCAAAGACATAATTTTTTAATTTAGAATTTCAAAATTAACTTAGCATTATTTTTTGGTATTTTTCTAAAAACATAACATTTTTTATGAATAGTGAAAAATACTACATAGTATTAAAACAATATCTTCATTTAAATACCTACTTTTAATTGAATATTTACTTTAAAATAGATACATAAAACATATATTAGTTCAATGTAAGTCATTGGAGTAATTTTATAATAAGATTATATATATATAATTTAATTGAACCATTTTAACATATTTTTACCCACCATAGAGGCACATTTACTGACCTTCAAGGCACATTTTCAAGTTTTCATAAGACATAATTTTATGGATTCTGTGAATTGAATTTCAAAAATCTGAGAGACCCGACTGACATCAGTATGTAATATGTAATTCGGTAGGATAAAAGTATTTTTTGTTGAATAGAAAATTTTGAATTTTTTAACCATGGTTAAAAGTAAATAGGGTAAATAAAGGTAAAAAAGATATTCTAATTACCCTAACACATGTCCTAATACTATTGGATAAAATTTATTTCGACCCAAATCACCCTTAGGAAAAAAATATGATTCTCTTTGATCTACTTATATTAGATTAGGACTTTTATTGTTATTTTATTTAAAGAAGTGTTAAAATAAAATTTTAATAAATAAAACATATTTAATATAGGCTTATACATAAGATAAATTGGAATATAAATATTTATTAAAATTCTAAAGTTATTTCCGACATAATTATATTTAATTTATAATTTTTAGTCATTAAATTATTAAATTTATTTATGTCATAATAAGGATGTAGTAATTACCTTATAAAGGAATGATTAATAAAATTGATATTATAAGTATCCAAATAAATATAAATTGAGACATTTAATTCATTACAATAATTTTCTTGGTTAATATGACATGTTAGGATTGATTTAATTTTTTTTTGAACTAATCATGTTTTTTTTGATTTTCACAAAAACCAAATAATAAATAGTTTCAAAATTAACTGAAATGATTTTTTTTAAAAAAATAATATATTTTTAAATGATATATTATTCCTAAAATTATATGGAGTAGCCAAAGGACATTAAAATTGTTTAAAAGACATTAATGAACCACTTTAGGTTCTCTTGGAATTTTATAGTCTGTTTATTAACAATGTAATATAAAAATACAAGAAGAGATTGTAAAAGTTAAACTATTTAACAAAGAGTTAAATAACGACAATAAGGTTAATATGGTAACCTAAATATATATAAACCTTTTGGTTGTATGGATTTTGACCCCGCATCACCTTATCCTATAAATAAATTTATTTGGAGCAATTTTAAATAGAAAATTATTTTATAATAAAATAATATTTCAAGATTTTCCTAAAGTGACTCACACCAATTTTATAAAAGAGTACTCACCCTTCCCCCAAATCACACCTCCAAATCAATTTAGATTGGACAGAACCTGATAAAATATCATCCCAACAACCATAAAATCAACCTAGAGTCCATACATTGATCATAAATTCAATCTATCGTGCTCTTTTGATCAAATCAAAAGGAAGCACCCCATGAAGATGTAATAATTTCATCACATCGTTCAATATTCTTTTCTAATAACACTTCCTCTTTATTTGGGTTTTCAAAAACAAAATATTAAATATAGTACCTTATACACTCATTGATATTATTATAAATATGTTATATCCATATTCATTATTCTATCCATCTTATGAATGACAAAGTCACCATAAGTGTGTACATACGGCTTACCGTCTCCTCATCGTGGTGTAGTTTATTATTCAACACTTAATTTTTTGGATGGTTATAATAATGATTATAATTGATTTAAATAATAAATATAACACATCAATGATTATGAATATATTATATAACATCCAATATAATACTATTTCAAAATAAATAGAATGATATTGTCGCTCATGCGTATGTAGTGATTACCGTCTCCATGACTCGATGAAATTTAATTCCCCATCGTATCCATTCAAGAAAATTTTTCATTTTATGATTAAATATTATGTTTAAGAACTTAATATCATTAAATATATGAATCAAATACATCTTATCCATAAAAAACTACTTACTAAACAAAAAATATAAAGGAAAATGAACTAGTTAACACCCGAAACAATGATACTATTGAAATATTATTAACAAAGGAATATAAGAAGATCATATATAATATCAAATTTATGTTTGTCATTTTTGTATAATTTAATAAAAATTATTTAACTATTATACATGACGTTAACACACCATTGACTATGGAAAAGTACAAGGTAAGGTTGAATTTTACAATCTAATTATTAACTGAGGTTTTCTATACGTAAGAATCTACTGGGAATTCTTTATCATCCTCATCAGTGTTTATTAAAAATGTATTTAAAAACTTTTTACATTTTTTGAGTATGGGATAAAATAATTTATATATTTTGATGACTTTTTATAAAAATAATTTGAAAGGAAGCATTCCATCATTTTCATAAATAAGGTACACTATGACTATTTTGATAAATTAATGTATGAATGTTTTTTAACATATATGGCATGTGCTTCTATTTTACCCTATTTTAATACCTTCCACGCTTCCCTTAATATATTATAAATTTTTTCTCAAAATAAATGTTTTCTTTTGAATTGTTACATTTTATAATGAAATATTTCCATAAAATAGTTTTTGGGTTGATTTCATCTATGCCAATATCATTCCTTAGATTATACATTTGTTTGATGTTTATTTATTATGATACAATATTCAATATTTTTTTGATGGTTTTGTGATATGTTTGACTGTGGATGTTTTATTTTTATACCATTCATGGATTATGGTTAATGTATCAACATTTGATTTTTTTAGTTTTAATATGAATGTTTATGTTACGTTTCAACCTTTTCATATTAGGAATACATTGTACATAGTAAGTGATGGGTGGAGACTTCTATTTCTTATCGATTCATCGGTAGGTCTCATGAGACTAACTAGTGTTTTATCACAAGTCCTTAACAAAATTTTATTTGTACTATTGGATTGAGGCCTTGAATATGTGGTTATGATGTCTGACATTATGCATTCCATCATTATGAAATTACACTACTACAAATATATGGCTTTTATCAGTGCTAAAAATGGCCTTCAACAGCACTAGAAAATCACTGTTAATGCCCGTGAATATAAAAGGGTGGTCCCCTTTATCAGTACTCCAAAAAGCGCTGATAAAGACCCCTTTTATCAGCGCTATAAAAAAGAACTGATATAAGGGGTCTTTTATCAGCACTAAAATGAAGGTCTGATAAATGGGTCTTTTATCAGCACTTTCTTTTTAGCGCTGATAAAAGACCCCTTTTATCAGCGCTTTTTTTAGCTATGCTAAAACTAAAAAAATTAAAAAAATTAAAAAAAATACTGCCAATCTTCAGGCATGGATTTTTACATCACTTGATCCCCCCTTTATTAGGGATTTCCCGCACCTCCATCGCCCACAAACACCGCCTACACCCTTTATCAGCGTTAGCCCCTCTAAATCACCTCTGCGCGCGTGCCCCTACCTCTACCCATATTTGATCTCGAGACCTCCCCCCTGCGCGCCTAAAGCCTTTGACACTCCCATATATTTATTTGTTCTTTTGTTTAGGATATATATATATATATATTTATATATATATTTAGTTATATTTATTTGTATAGTAATATATATTTATATTAATATATATAGTTATATTAATATATATATAGCTATATTAATATATATAGTTATATTAATATATATATAGTTATATTAATATATATATTTATAGTTATATTAATATATATATTTATAGTTATATTAATATATATATATATATAGAGTTATATTAATATATATATAGTTATATTAATATATAGTTATATAAATAGTCATATAAAAAATATGTACATATAGTTATATATTTGATTATAAATAGCAGTGCATTATAAAAATCGATAAAATATCAAATAAATAATATCAATATAAATGTAATACCTAGGAATAAATTTAGTCCCCACCAAAAATGCCAATAAAACCCCCTTAAACAAGGCTGAAAATCCAGAAAATGTTAAAAAATCGTGGTTACCCGACTAAATACTCAGTTTTGGAGGCCTTTTAAGCCTCTTTTGGCCTGGAAAAAACATTGATCGAGGTCTCCTAGGTCACAGAGACGTAGAGCTCGTCGCAGGCTTCAATTTGATATGTGGTAGAGCTCAAACGGACACTCGGATCAAAATTTATGTCCGTTTGATGTTCGAGTTGCGTTTTCAACATATTTTGGATCTTTTTTTATTTTTTTTATTTTTTTAGTCTTGAAATTGTTATTAAATTACTATTACTCCATAATAATGAAAAAAATATTGATTAAAAATATTTTTTTAATTTTTTTATAAGCCGCTTTCACTAAATATCTTATATATTATGTATATTAAGGGTAAATGTATATTTATACTTATCTAAAATATATTAAAAAATTATGTATTATATTTATATCAATATAACTATATTGATATATTTATATATTAATATATTATTTTTAATTAATTTTTTTGAAGTTGATCCCTTTATTAGCGCTTTTAAAAAAATCGTTGATAAATGCCCCCACCCCTTTATCAGCTCTACTTAAAAAATCGCTGATAAAGGGGGTCCCTTTATCATCAAATTTTTTAGTGATGATAAAGGTACCCCCCTTTATCATCGCTTTTTCGTTAGCGCTGATAACAAGGTGGCGCTGGCCTTGCCCAGTTTTTTGGTAGTGTTAGCTATTGATATTACATGTGATTATTTGACGAGTAGAGTATCAATGTGAATATGTAAATTTAATTATTTTTTTATCATTTCCATATTATGCTGATGTATTAGTATAAAAGGCTTTTATTTTAGTCTTATACATTGTCTTAATTGTTTAGTCTAATTTATAATAGTTTCCACTCTATTTTTATCCTTACATAGTATCTGAGCTCACACAGTTCTTATGTTTTTTTACCAGAGTTGTGAAGTAGTATATTATGATATATATGCATGTTTAAGCTAAGGGTATAATGGCGGTCTGAAAGAATTATTTGTGATGTGTTTTATATTAGAAATTGTTATATAATTTTCATGTATGTATTCTATTTTTCCAAGACTGCTAAACTGATCGGTTCTTCCAGACTTGATACCTTGTAATCATGCCAATGTATTAAAGTAATGCATCGATTCTAGTAACTGGGATTGGGGTGTTATAGTTGGTATTAGAGAATGTTTAGTGCTAACCCTAGAAACTATATTTAGAAAAACATTTATTAGAGAACATTACCTAAGATTGACTTTTAGGATTAGTAGAGAAGAAAATCCAAAAAAAATTGGTAGTGTGACAATTATTTGGGTTTTCCCAGAAAATATATCCCTATCTAAATACAAGCTGGTAGAGCTGGCTCTAGCACATTAGTCCCATTGAGTGAAAACTCCGACAATGAGTTTCAGGCTTGACCTGAGGTATCCTGGTACCCGAAAACGGGCAATGCAACACTCTTGGTTACTACACTCCCATGGGATATTCTTAGGATAATTAAAATTTTATTTACAATTCATTATAAAGAATTTATGAGTAAATATGCTAGAAAAGAAACCATTTTTATTATTATGTGTGAAAATCAACAATTAATGTTGATAATTTTTTCCAGTTTTTGGATTATAAATTATGACATGATCTAACCTTGTGTATGTCTCCATTTAGAAATAAAACCCATTAGAAAGAATTAGTACTCTATAAATGTGCATGATCCAAAGAGAAACAAGGATCATATCATTCATGGTATTACACCAACATCTATAAGGGAAATAGTATCCCACGTATTATCATCATATGAAGAAATAATATCATGTGTTAATTAGTTAAGTACAAAATTATCCATGTCATATGGATTTGAATGAAATCTAGAGAGGATGAGGATGATAGAGGGAAGGATGGATAAAGCAAAGAAGGGAAATAAAAATTTTCCAATATGTGATAATTGTGGAAAGAATCACTAGGGGATTTTCATGAAAGGAAAGGGAGTTTGTTATTATTGTGGAGAAAAATGACCCCACGTTCGAGATTTCAAGGATAAGAAAAATGATTGAAATGTACAATGTTTAATCTAAAAATATTGGAACACTAAAGGAATAAATTTTGAAATCATGAGAGTATACCAAAAATGAAACTATTGGATAAGAGTCAAGTTATGATTCTAACACAGATGGAGAGTAATGATTTGTGTTCTTAGGTTGTTTTTAATGAATTATGTCATTTGACTATTATATTATTGATGTACCAATCATAATAATTATAAAGTATATGTATTATACTAATGTACATTTACATTAAGGATATGAGAATTATTACACCATGAAAAGTGACATGGTTTTATGTTATTAATTTTGGAAAATATACGGTTTGGGGAAATATAACACTTATAATGTTTATGAAACTGATATAAAAATTTTCGGAATAAGATATGATTAATTTAATTAGATATTCTTGACTTCCTGGAAACTAATTAATTACTTTTTTATTATATCATTGTTGGTGTTTACAAAATTTTTGGATATAAGGAATATATCTAGTATTCTATTAGGAATAAGGGGTAATGAATGCAATCAATATGGTTTATGTTTATTATTGGTGTTACCATGTTTTAAGAGAACACATGATGGAGGTATTGACATGTTATTATGTGGAAAAAATAGATCTTCATTATGTTATGTTGATCATCCTTATAAATTGTTCGACTACGAGTTTCAACACATGTTCTTTGGGTAAATCTAAAGATTGGAATGAATTATGTGGTACATTGGATACTATAGTTTAAGGTTAAAATTTTTTATGACATTCCTTTTGGATTTATTATACAAATGAAAACATGAAGTTCGAGTGACAACCCACCGTTTCTGGAAAAGTAGTGAGACTTGAACCCGCAACCGAAGGGCGATAAGGGTGCATCACCTACCAATTTCCTACAAGATGTCATTGTTTTTATAATGTAGTATTTTTAAAATGGTATGACAGATGAATTATAAAATCATTCTTTTTTCAAACCCTATACGATAAAGTTTAATAAAATATATTTGAATTCTATTATCTTTTTGAGTGAATGATTAGTTCATGGTAAAAGTTACATTAAGGATGGAACTCTATTTGTCAACTATTTTTTATATTATTCTATGTAAAAATTTATTCTTAAACATTATGGAAGGGATCATAAATCCAAAAATGTTTTTTTAAAATGTTGGGACCGAAGCCTCATTTTTTTATTAAATAAAAAATGTTTTATCCTACTACCTTATGTATTGTTGGTCCGATGATATTTATATAATCAAATATTTATAGCTTGGAGGCCCTCAATATTACATTTATTGTTCACTATATTTTTATTGATGACCTCAACCACCCCTTATAAATATTTATTTTTTCCACCAGTTATGTGTCTCAAA
The DNA here is from genome assembly GCA_963277665.1 of Viscum album. Lineage (NCBI taxonomy): Eukaryota > Viridiplantae > Streptophyta > Magnoliopsida > Santalales > Viscaceae > Viscum > Viscum album. The sequence goes on from OY728161.1 coordinate 1,299,593,571, forward strand.
TGTCCGCTAATGATATCTTATTCTAAATCCTTATTTGTTGGTGACTTTTTCATTAACCTTTCTTTCTTATTAAGACTAAATTTTAGTAACCCTATTTCCGATGTGGGTTTTCCACAATGATATTTTCTATTTTAAACCTTTTATTTTAGAAGAAAAATTTAAAATTACATGGATTCAATTTATTTAAGGATTTGAGAATGTAACACTCTTGTATTTCATAATACGTTATCTCTTTAAAATAATTAAAGATCTTTCACCACATGCAACACCAAGTTTGAGTGCACAACGACCTACCAAACCTACCGTTTAAAATGTGGTTATGAATAGTATTAAATTATTATTGAATATTATATACTCTATATAATTTTAACATCCATATTATGTGTTTTTAGACATAATATAAGAATAAATCCAATTTTTTAGAGAAAATATGTGTTTTTCAAAAAAAATGCAGTTTACCACATATTAATGGAAAACTCTTCCTAAATTCAATATTTGACACTTTCATTTCTTAATTTTTTCAAAATAAACTTTTTATTTAATATTAGGGCATAAAAATATAGTTTGGAATTTTTGTTTTTTATTTTTATGATAAATTTTATAATTTTATGAATAATTAAAAATACAAAATTTTAATTGAAAACAACTTTTTTAATCAAAATAATTTAGATTGCTAAAATATATTTTTGAATGTTTTTTAAGTATAAATAAATTATTTTCTTATCATTTAATAAAGTGTTGTTCATTAGAACTAATTTTACATTTAAAATGGATATAAACACATTTCAATCTTTTTATAGATTTTAATTCTCAAAAACCCACTTTGTGGTTTTGACAATGAGAATTAATTTTAAATTCAATAATGAGTCGTTAATGTTTTTTTGGATAAATAAACATTAATTTTGAATTAGGAATATCAAAATTATCTTAGGGAAAATTTTTGGTATTTTTTTAAAAACATTGAATTTCTGAAGAATAGTGAAAAATAATGCATAGTACATAAAAACAAAATTTTTCATTTAAAAAATATTTTTTTATTAAATATTTATCTTAAAATAGATACATAATACATACATAAGTTCAATTTATGTCATTGTATTTATTTTATAATAATATTATATATATAAAATTTCATTGAATCATTTTAACGTATTTTTACCCATCTTCTTGGCGCATTTACCCACCTTCGAGGCACATTTGAACAATAGTATAAGTCATGATTTTATATACTTTTTCAATTGAATTTCAAGAATCTGAGGGATATTGTTGACATTAGTATGTAAAACGTGGTTTAATAGTGTGAAAATATTTTTTTGTAAATAGTAACTTTAGAATTTTATTTACCACGGTTAAAAGTAAATAGTGTAACTAAAGGTAAAAAATATTATAATTACCCTAACACATGCCCTAATTCTATTGGATAGATTTATTTCAACCGAAATCAAATTTAGGAGAAAAATAGGATACTATTTTATCCACATGGAATATATTAGAATATTTATTATTAATTTATTCAAAGAAGAGTTAAAAGTGTTCAATTCAAATTTTAATAACTAAATTATTTTTCATATAGGGTTTTATATAAGTCAAATTAGACTATAAATATTAATTATAAATATAATAATATTTCTTACAAAATGGTATTTTATTTATAATTTCAGACATAAAATAATTAAATTTATTTTTGACACAACAATGATGTAGTAATTAGCTTATTATTGAATGATTAAAATAATTGGTATTACCAATATCCAAAGAAATGTAAATTGAGAATTTTTAATACTTTAATAATTTTATAGCTTCATATGACATGTTAGGCTTGATTTAATGTATTTTTTCAGAGTAATAATGATTTTTTTACTTTCACAAAAACCAATTACTAAATAGTGTCAAAATTGACATAAATGGGGTTTTTAAAACAAATACTATATTTTTAAATTATATAATATTACTAAAAATATAGGCATCATCCAAGGATCTTATAAAATGATAGATATGAATTTATTTATTAACTTGAGGTTCACTTGGAATTTTATTGTATGTTTATTAACAATGTAGTATATAAAAATACTAGAAGACATTGTAAATGATAAACAATTTAACTAAGTGTTAACTCTAAAAAATAAGGTTAATATGTTATCTAAAGAATGTATAAAACCTATTGGTTTAGATTATTTAGACTCATCCCACATTATCCTCGAAATAAATCTATTTGGATCCATTTAAAACCAAAAATGATTTTATAATAAAATACTATTTCATGCTTTTCCTAAATTGACCCTCATCTCTCTTATAAAATGGTACTTCCCCTTATATCATAATCACGCCTCCAAATCCATTTGGGTCAACCAAACCATTCTCAAATATCCTCCCAACTACCCTCAATTATATATATAGTAATTAAATTGAAAATAAATCCAACCAAAGGAGCCCTTTAGATCAAATAAAAAGAAGCAACTGAAGAAGAGATAATAATTTATACCACCTATTTCAATTTTTTTTTTCTAGTTACACTTCCTCTTTAAGTTTTGATTCCAAACCAAAATAATAACATTAGTATATTATATATTCTTTGATGTTATTTTAAATATGTTACAACCATATTCGTTATTTTATCCATCATATGAATGACAAAGTCCCCATAGGTGCGTACGTATGGCTTACCATATTCACATCGTGGTGTAGTCTTTTATTCAACACTTAATTATTTGGATTGGTATAATAATGAGTATAATTGATGTAAATAATAAATATAATATTTTGGTGATTCAGTATTTATTATATACCATCCAATTACATACGATTACATCCACAATATAATGATATTGTCGCTCTTGTGTATATATGGATTACCATCTTCACGACGTGATGTGATTTCATTAACCATCGTAACCATAAAGAATAATTTTCATTTTATGATTACAAATTATGTTTAAGAACATAATATCATTTTATATATAAATTACATTCATCCTATCCATAAAAAAACATAAATTACATATCAAAACATATAATGGAAAATGAATTAGTTAACACAAGAAACAATGACACTATTGAAATATTATTAACAAAGAAATATTAAAATATCATATATTATATAATATTTATGTATGTGTTAGTTGTATAATTTAACAATAATTATTTGATTTTTATATAGGAGGTTAACAAACCATCAACTAATGTAAATTACATAGTAAGTGTTAATTTTACAATTTCATTATTATCTATGGTTGTCTATACCGAATAATCTACAAGAAATTCTTTATCAACCTCATCCATGTTTCATAGAAATGTATTTCAAAACATTTTTAATATTTCCTAGAATATGGGTTATATTCATTTATACCCTTGTTTTACTTTTCCTAAAAAGGATTCTTTCAGTCATTTTCCAAACAATGTACTTTATTACCTTTTCGACAAATTAATATATGAATACTTTTTAACATAAATGGTGGGTGTCTCTATTTTCAGCGGTTATAATACCTTCAATTATTTTCTTACAATATTATAAGAATATTTTCAAAATAAATTTTTTCATTAAATTTGGATGATTTCAATGTATAAATAAATATTTCACTCAAATACTATTTGGATTGATTTCATCTATGTCAATATCCTTCATTGGATTATATATTTGTTTGAACTTGATTTAATATGATACAATCTTCCATATTTTATTGATGGTTTTATGATATGTTTGACTGTGGATGTGCTGTTTCTATACATGTAATGACCCAAATATTTTAAATGGAAATTCCCTTCGTATATTTATGTCATAAAACAACATGAAAAGACAACATAACGAACAACTAAGTTGTAAGTGACCTTTAACCACAAGTTTTTCACTTCTGTGTTTGGAATTTTAAAAATCCGAAAAACAGGGTTGTGCTGAAGATGAATTTTGGAGTCTAATGAAACAAAAATAGTTTTCAGTGAATAGTAACGTACCCTTAGGAATAGTATCATAACATTATAAATAGTAATATTACCCTTATGAATAGTAAATCATCCAACATAAGAGTAACCTTACCAATGAATAATTAAATAAAATTTAGATATCGTAGAAAGTGACAATTTTACGTTAGTAAACATTTCAGAATTTTGTAAGTCATAAATAAATAATTATAACTAGTTAATAAATTTAAAGGAAAATGTATTTTATTTAAATTTATTCATTATTTATGAAATCAATGTCTTATATTTTTTAGATAATTTTATAAGACCCTACGTAATTTTTGAAAGCACTATAAAATCAGTTTTAATCTTAAAAACTGTTTTTAAGTAAATTATGATTTTAATTAAATATAAAATTAATAATATTTAAAAAATTAATTTTTAAAAATGGACTCCATTTTTGGATCCTACATGTCGAGAAATGGTTGGGGTAAATTTTTGGGATTTTTCTGATATTCTTGATTTTTTTATGAAGAGTAGAATCCAATAATTTACAATAAATGCTAAATAATGGATTAATTGAGTCATCATTGATGCTTTGGTGATGTAATCCCACAAGGTTTGGGATCACATGATAAAATAACTATTGTTGCTCATTCGAGACTCATTATTCCTTATCTTAGGGGAAATTAATAAATTAATGAATTTTATATTAAGGAAACCCCTCTCCCCTCCACTATAAAAGCCACCTTTCACACCCTCATTTCCTCACACCTCTCAAGCTCCAAAACATCTCTAAACTCGGCCCAAACATCTTCCCTTTCCCCTCCCCCACGTTCAAGAGCTACTGGTCTCATCAAAGACTGAGCTTAGGCTCTTAAGGAGGTTCTCAAGAGAAGGATTCAAGAGGTAATTTCCCTCCCTCTTCTCCTTTAATTTCCTTTCAAGTTCAAGTACAATTCTTGATCTCTCAAAACATATCTTCATAAATATAGTATTGTAACTCCAGTATTATAAATATACAATAATTTTATGATTATAATAGGATATTATATCTTCCAACCCTATTTCCCTCTTCATTTTATTTTATTAAATAGAACGTTGTTCGTGAGGTGTTAATTTATCACCTTCAAGAACAACATGATTTCTTCTTCCATTTCCACCTTCAGATCTGGTCATGAAACCATTTTTATGGTTGAATCAGAATATTTTATATGTATTATTTCCCATTTCATTTTCTGGAATTTACTTATGAACATATTAGTAAGTGATAAATTAAAACAACTTCATTGTGATCGAAAAACCGCCCACATTAACCCAAAAAATCTTCATTTAATTAATATCTAATGATTCATCCACATGGATCTTATTTGATTCTTATAAGATCATTAAAATTAATTTAATATCATTAATAACATGCAATATAAGTTCTGGTTGTTTTCCCATTTTCTACCCAAACATCAATTTAAGAATACAAGTGAAGCACTCAAGAGAACCATGAAAACAAACATTCTTGAACAATGTTTTAAAACTATATAACTCATCCAAAGGCACATAAGATCACTTAATGATGCCATAATGAACCATATTAATTTACATAAGGTTATTTATCTCTAATTAATGAATATAATGTCATTATACAGGACATTAAAAAGAAGGAAGCATTCAGATACAAGGTAAGGGGAAATTCCCGAACCCAACATTCAACCTTCGGGTTCTCCCACTTTCACTCCATTATTTTTTTAAATGGTTACTCCCTAAAGATAATTTGTTCATAATCAGATTGCATTTTCTCGGATATACATATTTATCACTGGTATTTATGAAAAACCAAATGTTTTCCAAAAGAACTCTGCTTTCAAGAACACACCCTTTTACTTCTCATTCAAAATTGACGGTTCTTGTAACATGTATGTTATTCCCTCATTCTTTTGGGAACCCAATGTTTATGAATGTGTTCTTATGAGATAAAACCAATTATGTTTCATGGGTTCATTACGTTCCTTTATGTTATATGTTCATTTTTTTCATGCATGATAAATGATAATGTTATGATGTGACGGGTGCACCCAGAATTTGAAAGCGCAATATGAATGTTTGAATGTGATGGGTGCGCCCATAATCATACAGTGCTCCATTGCATTGGGTAAAGTAATGAATCTCATGAGTATATTTGAAATTATTTGTGAAGAAGATTATAGGTTGGTTAATAAGTATGTGTGGTAGTTAACCACTAAGACATGATGTTTCATTTTTATGCATTGCCACATTTCAAGTCTTATATTTTTTCTTCCTCTCATGTTCATGATCTTTTGCCTATGTTATGATTATGATCACCCCATGCAATAATTTTCTTATCTATCCTCTTACTGGGCTTCTAGATCACCCCTTTTGATGTTTATCCTCAGGTGGATACATGTACTAAGGAGAGGAGAAGTGCCAATAAGAAGTTATAAAAGATGTAATTAAATAAATGTTTATTCTTGATGTTGTATTTCTTATGTATGGTCCTAGTTTTCCAAGGACACTAAACCTTTGGATCCTCTACGTGTTATAATATTATGTTGTTTATCTTTTAAATGATGTTATTGCAATGTATGAAAATGGTGGGTTACTATAGTTGGTATCAGAGGAAATTTTTATTTAATTTGCGAATTAGGATTAGTGAACCCTAGAAAAAAACCTATAGAATGAGACTAAGTACAAATATGCACAAAAGAATATTTACATAGGGATCACATATGTTATGATTTTGGTATAAATTGTTTAAATTAATAATTTATTCATGACTTGTTTACTTATGTTTTGTTCTAACAATATCTATTTTAGAAAATGGTGGGAACCAGGATAAATCAGGCCAACACCTCGTGCAAGGGCCAATGAAATGATTGCCCGAATGAAATCCCCAAGGATTTGGGAGGTTAAGTTCAGAACATTATGACGATGCTAACCCAATTATCTCAGTTTATGTATAATAACCATAATAATGCGGAATATCCTCCTTCACTAAAGAGAGAGAAACTGGCTATCAACTGTTTTATGGGGCAACGAACACCGATGTTTTGTGGATCTTCTGATCCACTAGTTGTAGAACAGTGGGTCATCTCCATGGAGAATATCTTTTCTATGCTTCATTGTTCTGAGATGGAGAAGGTGACTCTACCCATTTATCATCTAGATGGAGAAGCTGATCAGTGGTGGGATTTGATTATGAATACCAATCCATGTGAGGAAATTGAAGAGATGGAATGGGAAGACTTTAAGATAGTGTTTATTAATAACTATTTCCCACTAACTCTTTTCACGAAGATGGAGATAGAATTCATAGAGATCATGAAAAAAGAAGGAGAATCTGTCACAACCTATGAAGTGAATTTCACAAGGCTCGCAAGGTATTCTTTGGGTTATGTTATCAATAATGATAAAAAAATTGATAGATTCTTTAGTGGATTAAAACCACACCTTCGAAAGGCTATTGCAATTATAGACATTGGGAGTTATTAAGATGTTGTTCGGTGTTCTCTAATAGTGGATATGGAGTTTGGAGAATGGTCCCATGGTTATGGTGACAAGAAAAGAAAGATTTAGTTTCAATCTGGTGGATCTAATGATAAAGGTGGTAAGAAAAATCAACGAACCACATGACAGAAATGTGGGAAGTTACACAATGGGAATTTCATAAAAGGGATGGGGAAATGATTCATGTGTGGGAAAGATGGACACCATGCTCAAGAGTGTTGAAAAGACCGAAAAAGGAAGGATAATTTAGCTGATGAAAGGAGAGAACCACTAATGGTTCAATGCTACAACTGTTGGGAGCTAGGAAACTATAAAAACCAGTGCCCTAAACCTAGAGCTCTGAGGGAAATTAGTGCCAACAACCATCAGATCCAAAGGAACAAGGGAAGGATTATGTCATCAATACTGCGGAGGTGGAGCATGATAATGAATTTGTACAAGGTACACTTCCTATTCTATAACGCCCCGACCTCAGTTACCCAGAGTTGGTGCATTATTACATAACATTGGAATGATCACAAGAAAGATCAAGTCTCGAAAGTCCGATTAGTTTAGTATCCTTGGAAACACTAGAAACAATCATAAAGTTTTACATTACATAAAAAAAATCTTGTCTTCATATCCCCTCATACTATCCTTGTAGGTCATTCATAAATCACTTATTCTCATCCTGTGAAAAATAAAACACTGAAAGGGGTGAGCTCCGATGCTCAGTAAGGACAACAATATAGCAGAAGCTTTCATAGATAAGCATAAAAACATAAAGAAATTTATAACTAAAACAAAATCCTTTCAAACTTGAACTTCAGCATAATATGGCAAAGTTAAAATGAAACAATTCCATTTACTTATTCACATGGATATTATACTAGTCGAACAATCACATGCAATATCAAAAACCACTTTCATAATGATGGAATACATAATGCCAGACTATCATAACCACATAGCCAAGGCCTCGTGCCAAGACTACAAATAAGATTTTTCCAAGGCCTTGTGCCAAGACACTAGTTTGTCTCATGAGACCTACCGATGCATCGAGGAGCTATAGCGAGCTCCACCCGTCACTTATTAAGTCCAATGCATTCCTCATATGAACATGTTTAAACATAACATAAACATTCGTATTAAAACTAGCATACGAAATGTCAATACTTTAACTACAAATCATGAATGGTATAAAAATAGAACATCCACAGTCAAACATAACTCATTTGATACAATATGGAAGATTGTATCGTATCACATTAACCTCAATCAAGAATAATGAAAGATGTTGACATAGATGAAAATAATCATCAAAACTATTTGAGAGAAATATCCCCCTTTTTCTTGAAATCATTTAAAAGTCACACTATTTGTCAAGAAGAAATTTAAAAATAGTTTATCTGAATCAAAGTGTCCCATACCACTTTGATACTTTTTAGAAGGAGTATTAGTTTTAAAACTTTAATGTCCATATAAATAAATCCTTAAAACCATTTTTAAAACATGGACATTAATGAGGAAGATTTAGAAGAATAAGTCTTTAAAACATTTTAAAATGGTATTTTAGTTAGAGTTTATAACCAAAAGAGAGACACTTGAATACAAATAATTGAGGTAATCAAAACTTTGTAATATCATGATAATAAAGGGATTCATGATATACTATTTAAAAGTACATTATATACACCACATAAAAGTGATTTGGTGTATAAAAACAAAGAAGTCTCAATGGAATTTAAATTAAGATGAAATCTCTCATAAAGATCGTATCCTTAGGTTAAGGATAAATCAACGACATAGTTATGTGTGAAAAATATAAATACACTAAATATGATTGGATATTCAGTGTAAAACAATCAATGTACATTCACACATAATCTTGTAAAAACAACACCAATGAATTGGATGTTTAACTCAACAAATGGAGAATGAGTTAAAGTTAATCTTATCAAATTCATATCGATGAATTGAGAAATTATCAATGGAGTGATTATGTGTATCAAAATTATATCCACAGGAAGGGGAGTGGAAATTATGACATAATCAAATGAATAGTTATTCCACACATAATCTTGAGGTAATATAATCAATGAAATATGCGTAAAGCCAAATGAGTGGAAATTGAAATTTGGAATTCCATTATCGATTATGTAGCATACGAAACATACACCAATGAAAGAAGGATCATACAATGATGATGTAAATACCCAAAAATTAGTGTATATTACACAATTAATACAATCATGGGCAGTACACATACACCACATGAAATAATTAAGTGGTGAACAATGGAATTCTCACGAAATTAAGAGTGAGTTAAGAAACCCCTTACCTTTTACATTTCCTTGGTTGGGGGTAGGTTAACCTCCTGTATAATGTTGAAATAATTGTTATTAAATTATTCATGAATCATATACATTAATATGATATCATATATTATCTTTTAACGTTACTTTGTTAATAATATCTTAGAATCATCGTCGTTTCGGGTGTTAACTTACTCGTTTTCTTTTATATGTTTTGTTACGTAAACCATGTTTGTCATGGATAGGTTGTTTCTCATTAATATCCAGAATGATATCATGTTCTTAAAAATTATTTTTAAATCATCAAATGATAATTATACTTGAATGGGTACGATAGAGAATGAATCTCATCGCGTTCGTGGAGACGGTAGTCCGTACGTACGCACGAGAAACAATATCATTCTTTTGATATTAAACTAATATATAATTGGATGGTATATCATATATAAATAATCATTATCATTTTATATTTATTATTCTCATGAGTTACACATCATTATTATACCCACCCAAATATTAATATATTGAATAACAATTACACCACGATGTGGAGACGGTAAGCCGTACGTACGCACGTATGGTGACATGTTATTCAAAGGGTGGATAGAATACAGAATATGGTTTTACCATATTTATAATAACATCACAGTATATATACGATACTAGAGTTATTATTTTATAATGGTAATAACAAAGAAATAAGAAGTGGAAGAAGAAAGGAACTTGAAAAGGGGTGGTGAAAACCTTACCTCTTCTTCGGGTTCCTCCTTTTGATTTGATCAAAATGGCTCTATAGGATGGATTTCTGATCAAACTAAGGCCTCTAGGTTGTATTGAGAGAATTTGATAGAGTATTTGGGAAGGGTTTGGCCGAACCAAAAGGCTTTGAAGGTGTGAAGAAAATGAGAAGGAGGAGTGCCCTTTTATAAGAGGGGTGAGGGGCATCTTTGGAAAAGCTAGAAATATTAATTTATAATAAATTAATATTAAGTCTCTAATGGCTCCAAAGGTGATTATTCAAAGGTTAAGGTGGGGATAGGGCGAGAACCATTCAACCAAAAGAATTTAGACAGGTTTGGGTCATTATATTAACCTTATCTTTAAGTATTAAGTCTTAGTTAATTAGTTTCACTTTTACAATGTCTCTTGGTATTTTTATATTATATGTTTAATAAACATACCATATACATCCAACAGACCCCGAAGTGGTCCATTAATGATACACCTATCATGATATAAGTCTCTTGGAAGATCCCTAGATTTTTAAAAATTTAATATCAATTAATAATATAATATTTGTTTTAAAAACTCTTTTATGTCAATTTTGACACTATTCAATAGTTGATTTTTTTGAAACTTATTACAGAATGATTACTTATAAAAAAGATTATTAAATCAATCCTAATATGTCATATTAACCTAGAAAATTAGTTTAATTAAATAAAAGCCTTAAATTATATTTATTTGGGTATTTATAATATCAATTATTCTAATTTTTCACTATTATGGTAATTACTACATCACCATTGTGTCATAAATAAATTAAATTATTTAATGTCTAAAAATTATAAATAAAACATTATTATGTAGGAAAGAGTTTTATCTTTCTAATTAATATTTATAGTCTAAAAAACAACATATATAACCCTATGTAACAATTCTTTTGCTAAAAGATATATGCTTGTGTCATTTTTCTATTGATTTTAACTTAATTAAAATAAAGTGTCCCTATCACCTACAAGTGGCTCCATGGGGTCCCGAAATCGACCCAAATATGCCTATGGTCGAACCTATATCAACCAATAAGGCTAGGACACGTTTTAGGGTAATTTAGTATTATTATAATATTATTTTTTAATCCTTATTTACCGGATTTACCCTTAACCATGGTAAATAAAATATTTACCGATGTAATTATTCAAAATCTCTAAAAATAAAAGTCACCCATTTACACAATATGAACATCCTGATTCCAAATATGAAATCCGTTTTTCCAAATTCAAAACACAGAAGTGGCAGAAATTAATTTAAAATTAATTCCCGTTGTCAAAACAAAAAGTGTGTTTTTAAGATATAATAACTATCAAAAGATTGGCAGTTGTTTATGTCTGGTTTAAATGTGAAATTATGTTCAATGACCCAAATTGTATTACATGGTAAAAATATATTCTAAATGTACATTAAAACCACTCAAATTTATAATTTATCACTATTAATTATTTTGATTAAAAAAGTTGTTTTTAATTAAAATTTAGCAATTTTCACTATTCATCAAAATATGAAAGTTATCCGAAAAGTACCAAAATTTCAACCTAGGCTAATTTTGATATTCCGAATCCAAAAATGAAGTCCATTTTGAGAGATAGAATTTATAAAATTTCAAATAGTAGGTATTTCTATTCATAACGGCTAGTTTGATTGGTTGTGGTGTGTTAAAATCTCGAAGTTACATACAATGCACGTCATTGCATTTTTCGAAGGGAAATGTACCGTGGAAGCTTGGGGTGTTACATTCTCTCCTCCTTCAATAAATTGAGTCCTCGAAATTTTTAAAATTTTGCTTGGGAATATAATGGAAAGTCCCACATCGAAAAAGATTCAATAAAACTATCACTTTAAAAAAAAGAAAAGAGGAATAAAGGACATCCAAGATAACCCATACTCAGATTCCATGTTGGAAAACATGGATATGGAGGATAAACTAAGTGTCACGTTATGATAGAGAGGGAAAGAAATCATGATCAGGAGAAAGTTAACAATAAGAAAACCACACACTTGTGTTGGGACAAACGATCATTAGTCTCCTAGTAGGAAAAGTAAACGGACAACATTTTTTGTTTTAAGTTACATTATATAAGGATGAGGAATTAATTTATGATATTGACTAACAATATAAAGATATATACTTACATTTTAAGTAGAGTTTCATTCTTTAATAAATTTCCACCACTAACTCATTTTTTTAAACGATGAGTATTCAAGAAGACTTGGTCACACTTGAAGAGATAGAATAAACTTATATAGAACCTCATGATCCATGTAGGATAAACTATATATTTACACTGTCTTTAGAGATTAATCAGAACCAAAATGGTTAGTATAAGATCTAATGATTCCCCAAAAGGATATTCCTTGAGAGAAATAAACACTAATCTTAATTTTTAAAATTAAACCAATAATACCCCAAAGTTAAATAAATACCATTAAATAATCAATTGTCCTTAAAATCCTTCAATATAATCCAAACTAATATTGAAACCCAAAACATAGAAGAATTTGATTATGTAGTCTCCCATGTTAAATTTTATCTCCAAATGACGTTAATTACTCTTAAATTCACATACTTAAAAGTAATTAAACTAATCATTTCCATAAATAAACCAAATCATTATAAATCCACAATAAAAACTTAGATAAAAACCCACCATTACTCCTCAAATTAAATCCCATACTACTCTATTTTCCTTTGGCATATAGTTTTCTCAGCAAAGCAAACAACATCCAAAATAACATTTTTCACTTATTCACCAAATTATTTTCCTATACTCAGGGTATTCATTTGGTAAGACATAAGATCCCAAATCAAATTATTATTGATCAATAAAATAATTTAACTAAAAATAATAGTCACACTAACCAGGGACTTCACGTATTCCAGTGGTAGGTGATAAATCCCAATCGCACTTTGGTTCTGGGTTTGATTCCCACAGCTTTGTCTAAAGCGACGGGTTGTCACACGGTCTACGTTTTGTCCTTTTTCAAAAACTATATTTTATAACATTACCAAGATGAGATAAATTCCTCAAAATAACCAAAACATAATTTAACCACAAATGTTATCTCATACCTTGAATTTTCATCCCAAATTATAATAATTTGTAATTGCCTCAAACCCAATGATCATATAAAACCAAATGGTTATTTATAACTATATCCACAAGAGAAAAGATGATTCTTCCTCAAATATCATTCTCACATGGAAAATTGTGGGGTTACAAATACAAGATAAAATTATTCCAAAGTAAACCCATCAAAAAGGAGCACTAATACTTTTTAAACATTTCTCCAACCATTTATTTCCACATATATTCTTTTCTGACCAATAAAATATTCTATAGAATAGGGCATTCACTCAGGTAATGGCCAGGTCCCCTACATTTACAGCAAATGACTGTAAATGGACTCTTGGGAGCATTTTTATCTTCTTCCATAGTACTCTTCATTTTTCTTCGGCAATTCTTCACTTTATGTCCTTCCTTCCCGCACGTAAAGCATTTCTTTGTCCCATTGAGACACTTTCCTGGGTGTCTCCTTCCACATTTCCTGCATGACGGAAATTGAGGATTCTTTTCTCCATGGTCTCCACTGCTGGGGCTATTATCATTCATCACCTTTCTCTTCTTTGTTCAGTCCGGTAATCGGTTAATATATATATTGTTGATCATATTTTTGGAAAATCGATTTGGCATAAAGACGATATATTTTACGCCTATCAACATTCCATTTTGTTGCTCATTGCCACCACTGTTCCAACCTTGTACATCATTCTCAAAGTCATTATGACTTCCTTGGAATCCAGCCATTGACTAAAACCAGCAAGCATTGTGTGAGTAATAGTAGTCATATAATCATTTAGAGATTAACATGTCACCATATTCTCAATTTGAAACACATTAGGATTAACCAAGGTCATTTACTCTCATCTTATATATATATATTACATCAAATTTATTTGTAAAGAAAATGTAAATTATCCTAAGCATATACCCAGGGAGTGTCGTAACCAAGAGTGTAGCAAGGCTCGTTGTCGTGCACCATCTCCCATTAGAGTCTAGCTCAAAGCGGTGTTTTCAGGTTTTACCCCTAGGTACATATGTGCCAGAGCCGCCTTAACCTGCTCGTATCTAGACAGGGATGTATTGCTCAGAAAACTCACAAAATCTCTACAATACCAAAATGCTAGGAAGTTATTCTATACTAATCCTCAAAGTTCATCTTAGGTCTACATGCTCTAATCAGAGTTTATCTAAATATAGCTTCCACGGTTTGTAATAAACTTCCTCTGATACCAACTGTAATGCCCCGACCCCAGTTACCCAGAGTCGGAGCATTATTACATAACACTGGCATGATCAAAAGAAAGATCAAGTCTCGAAAGACAGATTAGTTTAGTAGCCTTGGAAACACTAGATACAATCATAATGTTTTACATTACATAAAAAACATCTTGTCTTCATATCCCCTCATACTATACTTGTAGGTCATTCATAAATTACTTCTTCTCATCCTGGGAAAAATAAAACACTGAAAGGGGTGAGCTCAGATGCTCAGTAAGGATAACAATATAGAAGATGCTTTCATAGATAAGCATAAACACTTAAAGAAATTTATACCTAAAACAAAAGCCTTTTAAACTTGAACTTCAGTATAATATGGAAAAATTAAAATGAAATAATTCCATTAACTTATTTACATGGATATTTTACTAGTCGAACAATCACATGCAATATCAATAACCACTTTCATAATGATGTAATGCATAATGCTAGACTATCATAACCACATAGCCAATGCCTCGTGCCAAGACTACAAATAAGATTTTGCGAAGGCCCTGTGCCAAGACACTAGTTTGTCTCATGAGACCTACCGATGCATCGAGGAGCTATAGAGGGCTCCACCCATCACTTATTAAGTCCAATTCATTCCTCATATGAACTGGTTTAAACATAACATAAACATTCGTATTAAAACTAGCACATGAAATGTCAATAATTTAACTACAAACCATGAATGATATAAAAATAGCACATCCACAGTCAAACATAACTCATTTGATACAATATGGAAGATTGTATTGTATCACATTAACCTCAATCATAAATAATGAACGATGTTGACATAGATGAAAATAATCATCAAAACTATTTGAGAGAAATATCCCTCTTTTTCTTGAAATCATTTAAAAGTCACACTATTTGTCAAGAAGCCATTTAAAAATATTTTTTTTGAATCAAAGTGTCCCATACCACTTTGAAACTTTTTAAAAGGAGTTTTAATTTTAAAACTTTAATGTCCATATGAATAAATCCTTAAAACCATTTTTAAAACACGGACATTAATGAGCAAGATTTAGAAGAATAAGTCTTTAAAACATTTTAAAATGGTATTTTAGTTAGAGTTTCTAACCAAAAGAGAGACACTTGAATACAAATAATTGAGGTAATAAAAACTTTTTAGTATCATGATAATAAAAGGATTCATGATATACTATTTAAAATTACATTATATACACATCATAAAAGTGATTTGTTGTATAACAACAAAGAAGTCTCAATGGAATTTAAATTGAGATGAAATCTCTCATAAAGGTCGTATCCTTAGGTTAAGGATAAATGAACGACATAGTTATGTGTGAAAAATATAAATACACTAAATATGATTGTATATTCAGTGTAAAACAATAAAAGCACATTCACACATAATCTTGTAAAAACAACACCAATGAATTTGATGTTTAACTCAACAAATGGAGAATGAGTTAAAATTACTCTTATCAAATTCATATCGATGACTTGAGAAATTATCAATGGAGTGATTATGTGTATCAAAAATATATCCACGGGAAGGGGAGTGTAAATTATGACATATTCAAATGAATAGTGATTCCACACATAATCTTGGGGTAATATAATCAATGAAATATGCGTAAATCCAAATGAGTGGAAATTGAAATTTGGAATTCCATTATCGATTAGGTAGCATACGAAACATACACCCATGAAAGAAGGATCATACAATGATGATGTAAATACCCAAAAATTAGTGTATATTACACAATGAATACAATCATGGGCAGTACACATACACCACATGAAATAATTAAGTGGTGAATAATGGAATTCTCACGAAATTAAGAGTGAGTTAAGAAACCCATTACCTTGTACTTTTACTTGTTTGGGGGTAGGTTAACCTCCTGTATAATGTTGAAATAATTGTTATTAAATTATTCATGAATCATATACATTAATATGATATCATATATGATCTTTTAAGATTGCTTTGATAATAATATCTTAGAATTATCGTCGTTTCGGGTGTTAACTTACTCGTTTTCTTTTATATGTTTTGTTACATAAGCCATATTTGTCCTGGATAGGTTGTATCTTATTCATATCCAGAATTATATCATGTTCTTAAACATTATTTTTAAATCATCAAATGATAATTATACTAGAATGGGTATGATAGATAATGAATCTCATCGCGTTCGTGGAGACTGTAGTCCGTACGTACGCACGAGCAACAATATCATTCTTTTGAAATTAAAATAATATATAATTGGATGGTATATCATATATACAGAATCATTATCATGTTATATTTATTATTTTAATGAGTTACACATCATTTTTATACCCACCCAAATAATAATATATTGAATAACAATTACACCATGACGTGGAGACGGTAAGCTGTACGTACGCACGTATGGTGACATGTTTTTCAAAGGGTGGATAGAATACAGAATATGGTTGTAACATATTTATAATAACATCACAGTATATATAATATACTAGAGTTATTATTTTATAATGGTAATAACAAAGAATGAAGAAGTGGAAGAAGAAAGGAACTTGAAAAGGGGTGGTGAAAACATTACCTCTTCTTCGGGTTCTTCCTTTTGATTTGATCAAAAGGGCTCCTTAGGATGGATTTATGATCAAAATAATGCCTCTAGGTTGTAGTGAGGGAATTTAGGAGAGTATTTGGGCAGGTTTTGGCTGATCCAAAAGGCTTTTAAGGTGTGAAGAAAATGAGAAGGATGAGTGCCCTTTTATAAGAGGGGTGAGGGGCACCTTTGGAAAAGCTAGAAATATTAATTTATAATAAATTCATATTGGGTTTCTAATGTCTCCAAAGTTTATTATTCAAAGGTTATGGTAGGGATAGGTCGAGATCCATTCAACCAATATAATTTAGAAAGGTTTGGGTCATTATATTAACCTTATCTTTAAGTATTTACTCTTAGTTAATTAGTTTCACTTTTACAATGTCTCTTTGTATTTTTATATTATATGGTTAATAAACGTACCATATACATCCAAGAGACCCCTAATTGGTCCATTAATAATACATCTATAATGATATAAGTCTCTTGGCCGATCCTTAGATTTTTAAAAATTTAATATCAATTAATAATATAATATTTGTTTTAAAAACTCTTTTATGTCAATTTTGACACTATTCAATAGTTGATTTTTTTGAAACTCATAACAGAATTATTACTTCGAAAAACGTTTATTAAATCAATAATAATATGTCATATTAACCTATAAAATTAGTTTAATTCAATAAAAGTTTCAAATTATATTTATTTGGGTATTTAGAATATCAATTATTTTAATTTTTCACTATTATGGTAATTACTGCATCACCATTGTGTCATAAATAAATTAAATTATATAATGTCTAAAAATTATAAATAAAACATTATTATGTAGGAAATAGTATTATCTTTCTAATGAATATTTATAGTCTAAAATAAAACATATATAACCCTATGTAACAATTGTTTTTCTAAAAGATATATGCGTGTGTCATTTTTGTATTGATTTAACTAAATTAAAATAAAGTGTCCCTATCACCTACAAGTGGCTCCATGGGGTCCTAAAATAGACCCAAATATGCCTATGGTCGAACATGTATCAACAAATAAGTCTAGGACACGTTTTAGGGTAATTTAGTATTATTATAATATTATTTTTTATCCCTTATTTACCGGATTTACCCTTAACCATGGTAAATAAAATATTTACCGAAGTAATTATTCAAAATGCCTAAAAATAAAAGTCACCCATTTACACAATATGAACATCCTGATTCCAAATATGAAATCCATTTTTCCAAATTAAAAACACAGAAGTGGCAGAAATTTATATAAAATTAATTCCCGCTGTCAAAACAAAAAGCGTGTTTTTAAGATATAATAACTATCAAAAGATTGACACTTGTTTATGTCTGGTTTAAAAGTGAAGTTATGTTAAATGACCCACATTGTATTACATGGTAAAAATATATTCTAAATATACTTTAAAACCACTCAAATTCATAATTTATCACTACTAATTATTTTGATTAAAAAAGTTGTTTTTAATTAAAATTTAGCAATTTTCACTATTCATCAAAATATGAAAGTTATCTGAAAAGTACCAAAATTTCACCCTAGGCTAATTTAGATATTAAGAATCCCAAAATGAAGTCCATTTTGAGAGATATAATTTATAAAATTTCAAAAATTAGGTATTACTATTCATAACGGCTAGTTTGATTGGTTGTGGTGTGTTAAAATCTCGAAGTTGCGTACAATGCACGTCATTTCATTATTCGAAGGAAAACGTACCGTGGAAGCTTGGGGTGTTACATATTCACTCAAGAATATAAAAAGTATAATCTGATTCTGGTTCTACACATTCCATTATATCTTGTAAGTTTTCTAGAACTATAGACTCGAAGCCCCGAAACCTTGAAGTAGAGATATCTGTAAAAACACCGAGTGGTGAAATCATTGCAACCCAAGTGTTTGACTCTTCTCCTATTGGTGTATGTGGGAAGATTCTTCCATAAAACCTCATAATACTTCCCTTGGTGTAATTCGACGCTATAATGGTAATGGATTGGCTCTCGTTATATAGAGCACATATCAACTATCGGGAAAAAGAAAATATCTTTTCATATTCTGACCCATCCCATGCTCCTATACAAATTCAAGGAAGATCATGAATCTCCTTCTAAAAATCCTTCAATGGTGTGGGTGTTGACTCCCTATGAAGAAGAATACCCCAACCAAATGGTTGAGTCAAAGTAAAGTGCCAACCATGAGTAAATGCCCATCGTAAGGAAATAAAACGATGTATTTCCCAAAGAGAAACCCAGAATTCCCCCGGATCGAGAGGTAGAGATCTCAATTGAACTCATGCCCAGAGCAACTCCTATCTCAAAGTGTCCCTATAGGATAGCTCCTATAAAACTGGAGGAGTTAAATAATAAGCTGTAAGAGCATATAGACAAAGGGTTCATATGCCCTAGTGCATCACCTTGGGGTGCAGCAGTGCTCTTTGTGAAGAAGAAGAAGGATGGTACAATGCGGCTGTATATCGATTATCTGGAACTCAACAAGATCACCATAAAGAACAAGTATCCTCTCCCAAGGATTGATGACATGTTTGATCATTTAAGAGGAGCTCAATACTTATCTAAGGTGGATCATCATTCTGGATATCATCAGGTAAATGTGAAGAAGGAAGATATTCAGAAGACCACCTTCCATACAAGGTATGGGCACTATGAGTTTTTGGTGCATCCCTTCAGACTTACTAATTCCCCTGAAATCATCATGGATTTGATGAATAGTGTCTTTAGAAATTACCTAGAGAAATTTGTGGTAGTGTTTATCGATGATATTATCATCTACTCCAAGAGAAAGTAGGAACATGAAGAATATTTAAGACTTGTGTTGGTGACATTAAGAAATGAGAAGTTGTATTCCATGTTCAGGAAGTGTGACTTTTGGATGAAGCAAGACACGTTCTTGGGACATGTGATCACAAGTGAGGGAATTTATATGGATCCTTCAAAAAAAATGTCGATAGAGGAATGGCCCAGGCCCTCTAGTGTAATAGAAATCTGTAGATTTCTTGGATTAGCTAGGTACTACCTACTTTTAGTGAGATACATCTCACGATTGTCAATCCTTCTAACTAAGTTAACAAGTAAAGGGGTAAAGTATGTCGGGACAAAAGAATGTGAGGGAAGCTTCAAAGAGCTAAAGAGTAGGCTGATGACCGCACCTGTACTCGCACTACCGAAAAGTGGAGAAAGTTTTGTGATATAAAGTGATGCTTCAAAGAACTTTTTGGGTTGTGTACTCATGAAAAATGAAAATGTGATAGCCTATGCCTCACGATAGTTGAAGATCCATGAGCAGAACTACCCGACACGTGATCTAGAGGTGGTAGCCATGATTTTTGCATTGAAATTCTGGCGGCACTACCTTTATGGTGAGAAGTGTGCCATATACACCGACCATAAGAGACTAAAGTATATATTCACACAAAAGGAGATCACCATGCATTAAAGAAGATGGTTAGAGCTAATCAAGGATGACGATTTCTCTATTCACTATCATCCTGGAAAGGCGAAAAGGTAGATGATGCTCTAAGCAGAAAAAAACCTACTACACTATCCATGCTGCGGATTGAGAAAGACCCTACTTTTTAGATATGAAAATGATGGATTCAAAAGTCATAAGGGTAGGGGATACATCCTACCCTGCCCAACTGATTGCACAACCATCCATCTAGAAGAATATTAAGGAAGCACAAATGAATGATGTGGAGATACAAAAGAGGGTGAATGTAGTAAAGGAAGCGATGTTTCTAGAGTTTCATATCGACAATGATGGTGCGATTCGGTTTGGAACATGACTATGTGTGCCTTCATCACCCGGGAGCACTTCTGGTGGGATTGCATGAAGAAGGAGATTGCGGAATATATATCATGGTGCTTGGTATTTTAGCAAGATAAAGATGCATAACAAAAGTCCAAAGGTATGATGCAACCATTTCCTATTCCCATGTGGAAATGGGAAAATGTTACTATGGACTTTTTCACGGGTCTCTAGAAGACTTCAAAGGGAAATAATGTGATATGGGTTGTGGTTGACCGACTCACCACGACTTCCCATTTTATCTCTATTCGGGGAGATCTCTCGCTTGAACAACTTGCAATGATATATGTGAAGGAAGTGGTGAGACTGTATGATGTTCCACTCTAAATTGTCTCTGACCGTGATCCAAGGTTCACATCTATGTTCTGGAGGAGCCTTCAACATGCTTTGAGTACTACATTAAATTTCAGCATGGCCTATCTCACCCAAACTTATGACCAGTCTAAAAGGACTATTCAGATGTTTGAAGATATGCTAAATGCTTTCTCTCTTGAATTAAAAGGTGGATGGGATCAGCATATCCCATTGGTTGAGTTCTCATACAACAATAGCTTCCACTCGAGTATCAAAATGGCTCCATATGAAGCTCTGTATGTAAAGTGATGTAGAACTCTAACCTGTCGGGATGAAGTTAGAGAAAGGAAGCTTCGTCGACCCGATCTTGTTCAAGAGATGATAGAGAAGGTTCAAGTCATCTAGAAACACATCAAAGCTACATAATGTTGGAAAAAGTTCTATGTTGACAACCGTCAAAGGGACTAGGAGTTAGACTTTGGAGATAAAGTATTCCTTCGAATATCTTAATGGAAGACAATCATGCAATTCAGGAAGAAAGGTAAGCTAATCCCAAGGTATATTAGCCCCTTTGAGATCCTTGAATGTATATGAGCCGTGGCATATTGTCTTTCACTCCCACCAAATATGTCTCATGTTCATGATGTGTTTCATGTATCACTATTGAAGAAGTACATACCAGACCCTTGACATGTACTAAACTCAGAGGTGGTGCAGATGGAAGATGATCTCTCCTATGAGGAGCAACCAGTAAAGATTCTGGATCGAAGAGATAATGTTATACGAAACAAGACAACCCATATTGTCAATGTGTTGTGGAGGAACCACAATTTTGATGAAGAATCTTGGGATCCAGAAGAGGCAATGAAGGAGAAACACTCTCACATGTTTGTATAATGTGAAATTTCAGGAGTGAAATTTCTTAAGGGGGGAAGAATGTAATGACCCAATTTTTTTCAAAGAAAATTACCTTCTTATATATATGTCATAAAATAACATGGAAACACAACATAATGAACTACTAAGTGATAAGTGACCACTAAACATAAGTTTGTCCCTTCTGTGTTTGGAATTTTAAAAATTCGACAGACAAAGTTGTGCTTAAGATGATTTTTGGATTCTAATGAAACAAAAATAATTTTCAGCAAATAGTAACGTACCCTTAGGAATAGTAACATACCCTTATTAATAGTAATATGACTCTTATGAATAGTAAATCATCAAACATAAGAGTAAACTTATCCATGAATAATTATATAAAATTTAGACATCTTAGAAAGTCACAATTTTACCTTAGTAAACGTTTTGGCATTTTGTAAGTCATAAATAATTAATTATAACTAATGAATTAATTTAAAGGAAAATTTATTTTCATAAAACGTAATAATTATTTATCAAATCAATGTCTTATAGTTTTTAAATAATTTTATAAGACCCTACATAATTTTTGAAAGCACTATAAAATAAGTTTTAATCTTAAAAACAGTTTTTTAAGTACATTATGATTTTAATTAAATATTAAATTAATAATATATAGAAAATTATTTTTGAAAAATGGACTTCATTTTTGAATTATACACATTGATAACTGGTTGGGGTAATGTTTTGGGATTTTTCTGAGATACTTGAATTTTTTATGAATAGTAGAATCCGATAATTTACAATAAATGAAAAATAATGGATTAATTGAGTCATCGATGATGCTCTGATGATGTAAGCCCACTTGGATTGGGATAACATGATAAAATTACTATTCTTCATCATTCAAGCCTCACTATACCTTGTCTTTGGGGAAATTAATAAACTAATGAATTTTATATTAAGGAAACCCCTCTCCCCTCTACTATAAAAGCCACCTTCACACCCTCATTTCGTCACACCTCTCAAGCTCCAAGCCTTCTCTAAACTCTGCCCAAACACCATTACTAGCCCCTATACCACGTCCAAGAGCTAAATGTCTCATCAAAAGACCTATCCTAGGCACTTAATGAGGTTCTAAAGAGAAGGATTCAAGAGGTAATTTCCCTCCCTCTTCTCCATTAATTTCTATTCAAGTTCAAGTTCATTTCTAGATCTCTCCCCAAATATCTTCATCAAAATTGTTTTTTAACTCCAGTATTATAAATATACTGTAATTGTATGATTATAATGGGATATTATATCATCCCACCCCCTTTCCCTCTTCCATTTATTTTATTAAATAGAACGTTGTTCGTGAGGTGTTAATTTATCACCTTTAAGAACGACATGCTTTCTTCTTCCATTTCTACCATCAGATCTGGTCATGAAACCATTTTTATGGTTGAACCAGAAGATGTTATAGGTATTATTTCCTATTTAAAGTTCTGTAACTGACTTATGAACATATTAGTAAGTGATAAATTAAAACAACATCATTGTGATCGAAAAACCGCCCAAATTAACCCAAACAATCTTCATTTAATTCTTATCTAATGATTAATCCACATAGATCTAATTTTATTCATTATAATATCATTGAAAATTCTTGTAATATCATTAAAAACTTTTAATTTCATTTCTGTATGTTTACCCATGTTCTACCCAAACATCAATTTAAGAATACAATTGAACCACACAAGAAAACCATGAAAACAAACATTCTCGAACAATGTTTTAAAACTCTGTAACTCATCCAATGGAACATAAGATCAATTAATGAAACCATAATGAACCATATTACTATACATAAGGTTATGGATTTCTAATTAATGAATATAATTTCATTATACATGACATTAAAGAGAAGGAATCATTCAAATACAAGGTAAGGGGAAATTCTCGAACTCAACTTTCATCCTTCGGGTTCTCCCTCTTTCACTCCTTTCTTTTTAATATGGTTACTCCATAAAGATAATTTTTTCATAATTGTATTTCATTTTTATGATATACTTGTTTATCACTGGTATTTATGAAAAATCAAATTTTTTCCAGAATAACTCTTCTTTCAAGAACACACCCTTTTACTTCTCATTCAAAATTGATAGTTCTTGTAACATATATGTTATTCCCTCATTGTTTTTGGAACCCAATGTTTATTAATGGGTTATTATGAGATTAAACCCATTATTTTTCATGGGTTCATTATGTTCATTTATGTTATATGTTCATTATGGAATGCATGATAAATGAGAATGTTATGATGTGACGGGTGGCCCGGAATTATACACAACTCCAATGCATTGGGTAAAGTGATTAATCTCATGAGTAAATGTGAAATGATGTGTGAACAAGATACTAGATTTGTTCAAAATTATGTGTGGTAGTTAACCAATAAGACTTGATGTTTCATTTTTATGGATTTCCACATTTCAAGTCTTATATTTATGCTTCCTCTCATGTTCATGATCTTTTGCCTATGTTATGATTATGCTCACCCCATGCCATATTTTTTTTATTTACCCTCTTATTAGACTTATATATCACCCCTATTGATGTATATCCTCGGGTGTATACATGTACTAAGGAGAGGACAAGTGCCAATAAGAAGCTAGAGAAGAAGAAATTAAACAAATTTTTATGATTGATGTTGTATTTGTATGTATGGTCCTTGTTTTTCCCAGACATTAAACCTTTGGATACTCTATGTGTAATACTATTATGGTGTTTATCTTTAAAATTATGTAATAGTAATGTAAGAAAAGGATGGGTCGCTATAATACAAAACCTTCTTTATGGTAAAGGTATTATCATTTTGTATGCTAGTTTTAATATGAATGTTTATGTTATGTTACTACCATTTATATAGAAAATGCATTGGAATTAGTAAGTGATGAGTGGAGCCCACTATAGATCCTCGATGCATCAATAGGTCTTAGGAGGAAAAATAGTGCCTTGGCAGTAGGCCTTGACAAAATCATATATGTAGTCTTGGAAAGAGGCCTTGAATATGTGGTTATGATTCTAGTATTATGAATTCCATCATTATGAAATTAGTTGTTGATATTACTTGTGATTAATTGACTAGTCGAATATATAGGTGAATATGTAAATGGAAATATTATATTTATCATTTCGATATTATACTGAATATCATGTTTGAATGTATTTTGTTTTATTCTTATACATTGTCTTAAATGATTCTTCTTATTAATGATACATTCTTCCATTTTGTTATCATTACTGAGCATCTGAGTTCACCCCTTTCTTATGTTTTTTACAAGGATGTGAAAAAGTGTATTATGATTTATATGGGGATGATATGGATCTAACGTGGGACCCTCTGCCCTCAAGAAACCATGGAATAAACCCAATCATCATTGATCAAATATGAATCCATGATGAAATGTCCTTCGCTGATGTTGTCACGGGTCTTGTTCTTTACATTAAGCAATGACCTCTAAGATCATTGATCTAAAAATATATTTTCATCATGGTTTATCAGAGATTTCATTCTCAAAAGAAGATGTACATATTCTCTCTATAGTTCTTCATTTTGTTCATGTTGGTAAATTTAAAAAAATAGACCCTATTTAGTATTCCTTTACAAAACCCTCAAATGCATAGGAATCAAAAATATCGATATAGGATTATTGAACTCTTTGCATATTCTTTTTCGGGTTTCTTCTGAGAATGATTAATATAGTCTTTGGAATCATTGTTCATGGTCCCTCAGGGGTTCTTACATGAATGTTTTTGAATGGTATCCATATTTCAATGTTAATGTTGAACACCTTATCATTCCCATTTGGCTTGGATTCTCGGAGTTTCCTCTGCATATCTTCAAGATGAAATATTTATTTTCCTTTGCTGACATTTTTTATAATCCTCTCATGCTTGATGCTTCTACATTAACCCTATCACAACCCTCCGTTTCTAGGATATGCACAGAAATTGGCATTTTTCAAGTGTTTCCAACTCGGTTTTGGATTCAAAATGGGGATACAGGTTTATAAAATATGTTTTCTGTGAAAATGTTCCAACCATTTGTAAAACGTTTCTATGAATTGGTCATTCTATAAATGGATGTGAGATTTAAGGCAATACCCATGTCCCCTACCCCATATCATGTTGATTTGGGTCGAAAAGGAAGCTCCAAAAGTGAACCTTACTGCCAAGGATGATATTCATAATGATAACACTAACATTTTGAGCTCTAAGGATGCTTCAAAACCCCAATATGACAACATCTGTAATACTAGGATTTTGCACAACCCCATCACATCTGTGGAGAAAAAAAATGAACCCCATCCCTAACGATCATGGGTTGAAAATGGATTTTCAATCGGAATATGATGAACCTTTACCCGAGGACCTTGACAACTCATGTCAAGTAGAAGAGGGCTTATTAAATTCGAGAGCTAGAAAAGGAAATAAAGCATTTATTAAACCCAATGGCTTTGTTACTATGAGTTCTAGAAAAAAATGAAAATGTAGAGACAATGATAATATTGAGTGGACAATTGTCACGTACTCCTTAACTACCATGAAAAATGAAAAAAATGAATTACCCCCATAGCTATTCCTACTGGATATATGCCAGTGTCCCTATATTCATACGACTATTTTGAAACTGAAGCTTCCTCAAGTAACAATGATGAAAATAATCCAGCTTATTGGGATGCTAATCATATTGTGGAAAATATAGACTTCCCAAATGATCTTGATTCTTGTATGAAGAATAATGAAACAAATACCTTTAGAAAACATAAATGTGGTTACATGACTACATATATTAATCTGGATATTATAAAAAGGATGTTTATTTATGTTGTCGAGGAATTTATGAAGGACACAAACTTCATCATCAATGATATTCCTTGGAAATGAGTTACGGATTCTTTTTCTTGAACTCCATTAAGGCCTCTCTATGTAAATTTTTCATAATTCTCATTCACCACCTTGTTCTAAGATTGAAATTATTCTATGTTGATTGGTGTTGATTCATTTTCAATTGGTTTTCCACACTTACCTATGGGTACTGTTTTTCAAGAAGTGATTGGATAATTTTTTTTTATCCCGAAGATGCTTCCCTTATGAAGAAGGCAGTCCTAAAGTAGTGTATGTTTGATTGGATTTCATAATTAAACCTTGTATAGGATACACGGGGGCATGTTTCTCATTCTAAATTCCTCTCTTCTGGATGTCTTCTAGATGATCAATCTTGAAACAGGAAGGGCTTGGCTTGGCTACCCATCCCATGTTCTAACTCCCTAGAATTATTTCTCCCCTATCATACACCCCTTTTCTCACAGTTTTTTTGGATCCACAGTGTGATGGTATTGTTTGGACTCTCTCTAGATATTTCAGTTTTGAGTTAGTGACTGTTTTTACTGGGTGAATCCTGCTCTTCTTTGAATGGATCTCAGTGTCCCATATGTTTTCAAACCCACTGTTTCCTTCTTTCAATGCATGGATTATCAACGTAGTATCTTCTTTCCAGACTGACTCCTATGATATTTTTCCAACATGGCTGCATATGTTTGTTTAGATAAAGGTTATCATTGGTTTTGTTTCTTTTTATTGGGTGTCTTGAGTTTCAAGCCTTGTTTCTTGATCTGTTTTTCATTGAGTATTCAATTGTATCCCACTTAAATCCCTTGTTTGTGTAAATTCGTTGCACCTCATGATTTTATTGTAACCTTTTTACTTTAATATGTTTCCATGGGGAATGAGCTGGGTGATGGGTTCATGTCACAACTTTTTTAATAAATATTTTTATTTATATTCATGTTTATGATGATTAAATAATGGAGTTCATAAAAAATTATTTATGATGGGATTTATGTTATAAATTGTAATGTAATGATCATGTATTTAATATATTTTGCAAGACTGCAAAACTGATCGGTCCTTTGGGACTTGATTCATTGTTGGCATGCCAATGTTTTAAAATAATGCACCAACTCTGGGTAAATATGATTCAAGGTGTTATATTTGAAGACCCAATAAAGGAATGAGTAAATGGACTCACTATGGACTCAACATAATTTTTCCCTCTTTCTCATAGAGAAGTATATAATGAATCATACCATTTTAATGAAGTGTGAGCATAGAAATTTCATTGTTCATTCTAGTACCCATTAAATTTGGCTTCTCAGTAGTACATAACACTTCATTTCCCATCACATTTAGAAATAATGTGCTTCTATTAGGATCAACCCATTCGATTAAAACTAAAAACAACTCTATGAGAAACACTAATTGTAAATTGAATGAAACATAATCAAAGTAAATTACATAAAAATTTTCAATCTATGGAAGTATATAATTGTCTTTGCATATTCATTTTTGTTACTAGAACTCTGGAATTGAAACATAAATATACAATTTTGGATCTTACTAAGTTTTTCCCACCTATATATCCAAAATGTACATAAAAAGTTTCTCTAATATCAACTATATCAACCTATGACTAAAATTTATAAATAATATATCCTTTTTATGAATACTAAATACATTAAAACAACACACACCCGATGATGATATTAGTTTATTTACTTGGGAAATATGGAAATGTAAGCAATGCTCCATAAGTGAGCTACACTATATCAAACATAGTTTTCCATTAAATGAACCCTTAATTGAAACATCATTAAAATTAAAAATCTTTATATCGGGGGGGGATTGAATTTATAAGAAAGGTATATCATAGATTCAAAATTACGGTAAAAAAGTGAGATACTTAAACATTGCCAGAACATAGGGGTATGAGAACACAATCATTGCACTTAAATACCATAACTATATTTTCAAAGAACATATAATGATTCATAAAAAATTGATTTGCAGTTCGAAAGCCATTAATAATAAGTGAGACAATCGCCTAATCCATGAAAGCATAAAATATGAATAAGAAATTAAATCATGTCTGACACATAATTATATAAAATGATTTATAAGTAGTCATGCTATAATGCCAGGGTCGTCTTAGTAAAATATTTTCACTTCAAAAATTTGATTATAAATCAATGATCACTACAAAAGCCATATTATTAGTCAATGTTCAATCCTAATACCATCCTAGTAGATAAATATCACTCCAAAGACATTCTTAATATAAAAAGTACTTTACTAAACAAGACTCAATCCCCTATTATGCCATGTTTATATCATGAAATCTAAACCATTAACTAATTAATGGGATTGGGATATTGGCCACACCCTTATATAATTAATTCCAAGTATACGAGTTCCACCATAACTTATGTCATTCATAATATCAAAAACCCCTTAACTAAATGAGTTTCGTATACATTTCATTATATAATACATCCTAAAAAATTGTTTTCATAAATTTAATGCCATCATAAAAATAAACCAACTAATAAAATAATTATTATAATACCATTTAAAAGAACCCCATCAAAGAAAAGAAAACATGAAATACTTTTATCTTAAATGGAAAATTATTTTGAAATATCCCTTTAAATAAATCATGAATAACATAAAATCATTCTTTCAATTATATGTGAAACTATAAAAGAAAATAATTTCTCTGAAAATTACATTTTATTCTAGAAATGGATGGTTTATGGAAGTAATTGTTTACAAAATTATGAAATTAAATTCATTCCATTTAAGTTAAAAAACATTCCAATCAAAATTTAGTAATAATAATGTTAAAATAAAACATTCTAAATAAAAATGATATTTATTTTTAAATAATTTTTAAAAAGTAAAATAATTTATTAAATATATTATAAAAAAATAAGTGAAGAATATTAATAAAATTTTTAAACTTTTTTTGCAAAGATGGGAAGTGAAGAGAAATATTCCCATGTAGATACTTAATCATAAAAAATCTTGAATAATAAAGTGATTATGAAAAAAATCACCACATTTAAATTATCCAAAGCATATTCCCTTTTAAAGAATGATATTTATATGGATATAAAGGTAACATATTATTTAGGAAACAGTCATAAAATACATTCAACGTCATTATATACACTACACCTAATAAATAATTAGTTTATAAGGTGTGTGTCCCACCAAAATAAAAGTGAGAAACAAATGTAATACATTTATGCCTTGATTTCCTTAGTACTCATTAAAAAATCATACATAATTAATATAAGATTTTTATAAATCTATAATAGAGCCATATTCTTATATATAATTCTATATGTAATTTACATTTGATTTTATATTAATTATTTATAAAAAATTCAATGTTAATGGTATGTTTCTGGTTACAACTACTTCATCTTTCAAACATGTTTTGAAATTTTATTATTGGTCCTCAAACAGATATTATTGATTCCATATAACCCTATATTATAAATGTTATCATTATTATTAACAGTAGGTTGACAATTTTGATTTTTCTGTAAATACAATACAATAAGTGGTCTAAATTAATCCAGGTGGCATAAAATTGTCATTTACTTGGTAAAATGTTGATTTATTTCGACACATATACATCCATGAAAATTAACAAATGTTTTTTGTTAATATGATAATATTTACAATATTATTTTTACCCTTAATTACTTGATTTTCCACTTATTATGGTAATAAAATTATTATGAATACTATTAAAATTTTTCATAATATAAATGAAAAATATTGACTAAATTTTTAGCTTTTGATTCCAAATATGGAAACCATTTTTCAAAATTCAAAACATATTATTTCATAAATTTTTATTAAAATTAATCTTATAGACTTATTGAGACTGGTGGTTTTGAAGATAAATATGTTCAATCGGTTGAATTTTTTATTATCCAAATTTAATATTAAAATTATTAAAATTAACTAGATTTTATTAATATATGAATAATTTTTATAATTTTATTTTCATACCAATTTATAATTTTAAATAAAATTATAAATTATTTTTATGAAATGAATTATTTCAATTAAAATGTAGTTTTTCACTATTAATCAAAAAACAAATCATATTCAACAAAAAAATTTATTATGATTATAAATATAGATATATTTTTAAAATAAATTTATATAATTTATTTTTAAAACAGTTGTGCCATTAAAGACGGATAACAATATTTTATAAGAAAATGCTGTATTAAAATCAAATAATGGATTAATTTTTATATCTTGTATATAAAACAGAAAACATGAATGTTAAAACATTTATTTATAATGAAATATATATAAAATATAATTAATAAAATCCAAAAAGTGTGATTTGTTTATTTATTTTTTATAAAAAAATAGTTATGTAAATTTAAATAGCCTTTCAAGAAAAATAATGTTCTATTTTTCAATAGCGGTTTATAATCCTTTATAAATAATTAGTTACAAAATAATTCATATTATATACAAACATAAACCATATTTATATAATTCAGTTAATAATTTTCATACACTCAATTCTAGAAGAAAGGTAGTTATAGTCTTTCTTAAAATAATAAAAGTAATAATAATTTTTTTTTCTCGATAATAGTTTCCCTTGTAGTGGATGATAAAACTGTGTTGAATTTAGATAATTATTAACATATTATTGCATAAAATACAATAAATAAATTTAATTTAATTTATTCAAAATAAGGTTTGATAAAAAGTTAGGGTTTAAAAAAATGCATTGAAAGATCAGAAGCAAGAATGATGTTTGGTTGATAATTGATAGGAAGATTTATGTATTTGGTATATAAGGAGAGATATAAAGGTGCTAAAAGACACTATAAAAATTAGAAAATTCCCATAATAGTATAGTGAATGACCAAAGAAACCATTCTTGTTATGAGGCATTATGTATCAGTATAAATTATTCAAATTATATAACTTTTTTATATATTTCTAAATATTTTGAATATGATATAAAATAAAGTAGAGTAATGATTTATAAGTGGAAAACAAATGTGAATTATTATAGGTGATATTTCTAAGGAATGAAAATTACTATGATTTAGTATAAACGTGATAAGGATCACTAAATATAAGATTTTATTTTTTCTAATAATCAATATTATAATAAAAATTATTATATATTCATAAGAATAATGTCTCTATTCACTAAGACATCTTCATACATTGGAATGGAGTATCCCATCACTAAAATATTTTCTATTTTGGACCTATATCTTCCATCATCTATAGATTAAACTCTACGACTTTTCTTTAATGAACCAAATCAAATCATTTTTTTAAACTATATCAAACATGGTTTAAAATGAAAGAATGAAATTAAATATAATGAATAGTTGGACATCCACATCTATTGGTGATCCATGTGTTTTTATATCACTCCATAATATATATATATATATCATATAATAACATTGAATAAAAAAAATTAAAATGTTATTTTGAAAATAAATTTTAAAATTGTTTTACTACATTGGACTTGAAAAGATAGTATTTTCTCCATTCTTATAGATTAGAGATCTTGGATACAAGGAAGAAAATAATAAACTATATATATTTGAGGAAAACATAATATTAAAATATAGTATAAAATATACAAAATTATACAAAATCAATATTACCGAGAATAAAAAACAAAAATAAATAAATACAACTAAGATAATAATGTTGGATAAACAACAATTAATTTAAAAACACAAATAAAGTAGATATAATTAATATGAAAAAATATACAACTACGCATAACACAAAACATACTTAAATTAGAATTAAAAAATATGGTGAATTGGTAAACTAAATAGAAATGCTCAATTAAAAAATTAATAAAAATAAATATACTAGAGGCATAATATGATAATATAAAGGCCTCCCCATGTCCTAGATTCAATCAAATCATAAAAATATTCTATATGTAATATTCAAGAGACTGTATAATTATATAAAGAAAACTAGAAAAATAAATGAATTAATAATAGATCATCCATTGAAATAAATATCATAACATTGATGTTATTTCTATAGGACATCCACGAGTATGTATCCAATATAATATTTAAAAAAATTATCAACACTATAATTTCATATGGATAGAAAAAAAATTATCATCCATTATAGAATTATCATGTACAAACATGATATATAAAACCTAATTCATGGAGACAAACCCCAAAAAAACATTATCTATGTATACATAGAATCTTGTGTCAAACTATGAACATCATGCTCAACAATTCATCATTAGAAACACTTTTATACCTATTCCAAAAAAAATTGTCAACACTCACACAATGATTCAAATGTAGGGTTTCATTATATTTTGTAATCTTACTACACTATATTCCTTAAACATATATTGAAAAATTGATTTCATTATAATATGTATTGATAATTTAAATCCTCATAAAACCCTAGGAAATCATGCAGTTCACTGTATAGAAATCATGTATGTCCCTACATGATATAGATGATATTATAATGGAAGGCAATAACATTAATATGAACAAACCATGAGTGAGAATTATTTATACTTGATTCCTCACAAATCATGGTGCATGATTCACCACAAAATATTATTTTCTTTGTGAATGGTACATCACAATCATGAAAATATTGGTGAATTTTATATCACTAGGTGATAAATACATGAACATCACAGTATTCTGTTTGAGTTGGTGGCCAAGAACAAACTACTTATTACTATATTCATTAATAAGTAACTTATCACGTCTTGACTGTTCATCTGTGTGACAATGAATGTGATAATATACTAAGGATATCTATAGCATTATAGGGTCATAGAGGATCCCAATAAAGATGAGAACCCGGAAGTTCAATAACACAATTCATGAATATATGTTCTATGGCTGGATGATGTTATTTGAGGGAGACAAATAATAGAGTCCATTAGGGGTGAGGACTCATAAAACATTGAGACACATTCTCATGGTGTTCTCCCTTGGTAATATCGAGGAGGATATTATGAGAATGAAACCCACTAGTAAGAAATCATTCATAGTGTCCTTTGATGTTCCTATCTAAGGATGTGTGTATTTTTCCTTAGTCATTATGATTATTATTAATCAGTATTACAACTATCACACTTAGATGTATTGATGAAAATTGTGACGAAACACTATTCATAGTGAGGAAGGATACGTTGTGTGTGTCAAGAGTGATACAACATTAATATATAACAATAGATATGATTTTTCCATTATATTACATAAGAAAATTAGATATCTCATTCCCCTTGATGGAATTTATATATCTTAAATATATCCATGGCCATGGTGAGGAAAGGGAAAGGTCAATTTTGTAAATTCAAAGAAAGAATAATCGATCACATGGGTTGATGGAACTTGCATGCAACCCACTTGATTTGTGATATCGAGACACATGGATTATATTACATGATAAGAATTTGTATGAGGTGACACATCCTTGTTGAATTTACTTCTTTATCTATGGGTGCCTTGGTGTGTTGTTGGATGCTATCCTTGGAATTTATATAGGCTCCTCCTAATGCGAGTGAGAAAGATACCTAGAGGGTCACACACTATGTTTGTCTACATATCTCAATTGAATATTAATTTTACATATTTAATAAAGATTATTCCTAATCTTGGTTTAATAATTATTTATGGATAGCCTGATTGCATTAATTTTGACACTAGTAATTTGATGAAATATATTTTGGTTAAAATAATATATTTTTTAGTGAGTAATGTAGTGATATTTATTTCTGAAATAAAGAACCATTACTAATGGTCTAATATATGTGGAAGAGGAAATAAAGAATGTGTAAAAACAAATGTACATGTCGTGTCTATTAAATATACACACCATGTATTTTTTTCAGGGAATTTTTGAGAAATGATATTATTTATTTAATTAAATAATATTAGATGTAATTCCTTGGGCACATGTGAGGTTATAATAATAGTGAATTGTTATTATTAGACATGATGTATTAATAAGAATTAAAATAAATGATTAAATGCTTTTGGGTAAGTAATTCATTTAATTTGTCTATGTAATTAAAAATCCCAATTATATATTTCTCCTTAGCCGAGCCATTTTTTGTGGTTGTGAAAAATGGATATAGAAAAAGATCACAATCAAATAGAGAATCCATTTCTTCCAAGAACACTCTCAAGATACGAGAGAGAGATCCTTCACCACCGGATCAAGGAGATTGAAGGCAGACATCGTTAGTGAAGGCTCTTCCATGCTAGCAACCAGAGATCCCTTCAGCGATTTCCAGAGATACATGGAGTATGTGTGGATAACCATTAGAGAAATACTACACATTGATTTTATGATGCAACAAAGGATCACATCAGATCATGACAGGAAAAATCCACAAAGAAAGAATTCCATCACGGTAATTCATGTCAATAAATTAAATTAATTAGAACCAACATATGATGATCCAATCTATGGTTACAGGACTCCACTCTTTTCTTTTTCATTATTTGTTCTATTCTAATGATCTGGCATTTTATTATCATGATAGGTCTTTGATTGATCATTTTTAATGCTAAAATTAAAGTTGGGTGCACCCACCAATGCACTTCCACAGTGCCCAGAACATACAAGTTGTATCAGAGTGGTCATATCATTCACTACAATTATTTAGTTTTTCATTGGTGATTTTCGCATTTAATAATTTAGTTGTTTCAATTCATGTTAATAGTTCTTTAAACATGAATCTTCAGATATTTTCCTTCTCTCTCATTTCGTGATCATATTATAGAAAAAAAAATTTCTTTTGATTTTCATTGAAAAAAATAGAGGATCTAATCCAGAGGTTCCCAAATATCCAGCCCGTAAAACACCATAATACACGGTGTGTATTTGGAAGTACATTATATGTAGTATAGGTTCAATGCATCATACTGGACCACTAAATCATTTTGTTTGTTGGATTTGTTCTAAGTATTAAATGACACCGTGTTTTGACTAGGAATAGGTGGCACACTATTTCCAGATCACACACTGTGTGGTCTACTGTACATGGCGGGTAATCCCTATAAGATTGGGTTGGACTGTGTACCCCATATCCGGCAGACCCAGCTAGAAACCATGTAATGCGGATACTACACGACGTGTGTCCCACTGGACACAATGTTGACTCCAAAAAATTTCTTAAGTACCTTTACATGCCATGTCCCGAGGTGTGTACTTCAGATGGATGGTGAACAAAAGTACACACCATGTAGTCAGAACTACACGTCGTGTACTCATCCAAATTACACATATTTATTAAAATTTAGTATTATATTATAAAAACCCTTGAGACATGTACCATAGTGCATGTGTAATTCAGAGACACAACACGTGATAGATTTTTTTTTATATGTTTTAAATTTAACATCTGTGTAATGTTCATTTCTACTCATTGGATATTTATGAACGGAAATTCACTAGGTTGACTCCATTGTACAGATTATGTACCAAGATAATTGTAAATGAATAAATATTATTAAAATTAATATGCATAATAATCTCATGGAAATTCCGAAAAAGGGTTTAGAATAAAATGATTGATTAATTAAAGATAATTAATTGATTAGAATGTGATTTATCGTAAACAAGAACATTTAATGAATTGAAATATTGTTTTATTTATGCATAAATATCATTCCATGCATGGATGACCATGAGATAGACCAATACCTTTGTATGTGAATTTTTTCATTTAATTTATTTATTTAAATTACATTAGTTGGCCAGTGATCCTTCTCTTCATTAATATATAGGGAATGCGTTCCCATGGTTTCATTTTTGTAAAACCCCATTTTACCCCTCACCTGTGAGTGAGATAAAATCATATGTAATGGATGGAGCTCCCAAGCTAGTGTAGGCGACTCAAGTTAGGATCCAAGTTGGAACCAATCCAAGGAGATACAAAGGTGGATTGGTTGAATGCTGTATACATGAACCCAAAAGGTTCATGATGTTTCTCTACAAGGTCTTGGGTTAATTAATCAACATATAGACAAACCAACTAATTAAACAAGCTCATGATCATAACCATTATTTTATTTCTTTCTGTTACATGTATTTTTTATTTTGCGTGAGTTTACATGATCACACAATTAATGAATTAAACAAACATTCAAGATGAAACTAAAATAAGACTAGCTTATTTGAAAAATATTATCTTAGACATGGATAATCTATTATGTATACCCCAATTAATATTACATTTCATGTAATAAAATATAATAAAATGGAAGTTTATGTATAAGGATAAAATTCCCCAAAGAAAATATCTTGTCAGTATAACCATCCATAATATTGGTTAGAATTGATCCATAATTGAAAGTGCTTGACCTACCCAAGTTTGGGTGATTTCATTTATCAGGGAATTCTAATTCAATGTTTTGGGTTGAAATGTTTTTGTTATCATCAAGGGTTGACTACCATAGTAGTACTTGGTGTGACCAAGAGGCAATGTATGAGGAAATCCAAAATAATAGGATTTCATGATTGGGGAGTCCACTTAGAAGATCAAAGATTTGTGAGTTAATACTATTGGAATTTGGAATGCCTACGCAAAACCCTTCATGTTTCTTGAAAAAACATAGTTGGGGAAATGTGAAGAGAAATATGGATCCTTGCCACTAAAATATTCAGTAAATAGAATATTTTTACGTCAATGGTGAGGGAAATTGGATTTTGATAAAATAGTGGGAGACTAATGAGTATTAATTTATTTATTTGTCACAGTTTTATCATAATAAAGTAAAAAACCTTTTCTCATATTATTTTTTAGAAACGGTATGAAAAATTACTTCAATCCTATCATTACGAACCATACTCATGAAAGAAACCTTTTCTTTGACACATATTTCCAAGAGTGGTAGAGGTGTTTATGTGTCATTCTTGGCCAAAAGATGAATTGTATGAGCGGGAAGAGCCTATTCAGGTTGCACCAGGGAATGCGGCTGGTGATGAGAAACTATCTCTCTATTTGAAACATATGCATGATGCCATAAATGTCATATGTTTCATGCTATCGGCCATGTCTAATGATCTCTTGAAGAAACATGAAATCATCAACACATAAAGCATGGTGCCTCACCTTTAGTATATATACCAAGAGAAGGCGATAAAAGAATGATATGAGATCTCCAAAACATTGTTTATAGATATTTTTGGAGTGTCTATGCTCGGTGGGCCTCATGTAGTCCCGCTAATTGGCTACATTGAATGATTGGAAATGTTAGGGATTAAGTACCCAGATTAGTTTCATAAAGTTATCATCCTATCATCACTCCACAAGACCTTATCTAGCTTAATTTTCAACTATAACATGAGCAAAAACAAGAAGAGTCCATACAAACATCTTACCTTAATTCACCTGGTAGAGATGGACATGGGGCATGAATAAAACGATGTATTTATGCTAAATAAGAAATGGAAGTACGAGGAAAAGGGTCCAAGGACTTATAATCAGTCTAAATCCCCTTAGAATCATCCCACCAAGAAGGGGAAGATATATAGGAAGGGAAAGGATTGCGAGGAATTATGTTTTGCATGTGGAAATCCAGACCACTGGAAGCAGAATTGCACCCAATAGTATGGGGTCTCTAAATGCGTGTTCATTATTGATTGTAATCTTTCCATTTCTATACATTGGGTATTAGATGCAGCCTGTGGGTATCACATATGTGTTCAAATACAAGATCCATGTATATTTAGATGTATTTCCAATTGAGGGGGCATCCAATTACGCGAGGCTGGCTATGTTGGCCATTAGAGATTACCACCTCTCATTGCAATATGGGATGATTTTTGTTTTATATAACTATTATTATGTCCCTAGTCTTACCAAAAACATAATTTTTTGCATCAGTTTGGATATGGATGGATTTATTCACATGTTTGGAAATAAGGGTTTATTATTGTATAAGAAAAACATATTTTATGGTAGGGTGAAATTATATAATGGTTTATATGTATTAAATTAAGGAAACCATGTTTTGACAATCGATAATGAAACAAATATACATGAATCATAAATCAACCAGTTGTGGCATCACTGTCTCGGTCATGTAAATGAGAAACACTTGACAATACTATAGCAATATGGCTATTTAGACTCTTCTATGCTAAAACCACATGATAGATGTCATGCATGTTTACAAGGTAAAATGACAAAGCCACCTTTCGGTGAACAGGGTGAGAGGGCAACATATCTTCAAGGATTTGTGCACACAGATGTGAGTGGACAATTTCCAGTAGAATCTAGAGGTGTATATTCTCACTTCATTACTTTTACTGACTATTTGAGTAGATATGACTATGTCTACATGATGATGTAAAATTCAGAATCCTTAGATAAATATATGGAATTCAAGAATGAAGTTGAAAATCAACTTGTATAGAATATAAAAAAGATTTGATCGGATAGAGGTGTAGAATATCAGAACCAAGAGTTAATCGAACCTCTATGGGATTCTTGGATTCTATCTCAGCTCTCTCCACCTTATACTCCATAGTGTAATGGTTTCAGTGAAAGGAGGAACCACACCTTGTTGGAAATGGTGAGGTTGATGATGAGTCATCCAGATATTTTATTTTCCTTTTAGGGATATGCATTACAGTCTCTAGCATATAAATTAAACCGAGTATAAACTGAGGATACAAATGGTATACCCTCTGAGTTATGGAGTGGAATGAAACCCATTTTCACAGACACACGTGTCTGGAAACAAGATGAATTTGTTAAGGCCTTCTCAAGAAACAAACTAGAACCCTGGGGAACAAAGGGTATCTTTATAAGATATCACAAGGAAATGAAAGGATATTACATATATAACCCTTCAGACATGAAAGTGATTGTCGCTAAATAAGACGTCTTCCTTGAGAGGGAGAACATCCTCAAAAAGGATAGTGGGAGCCAGATTGACTTCGATGAAGTTGATGCTAAAAATTTACAGGATTTGGAATTGGAACGTGTTGCACAGGTCCCTATGGAAGAGGTTCTAGAAACACAAGTACTACATAGGATCTCAAGAGAGGTAAGAGAACTAGAGTGATTTTGTTTCCCAGTCACTGGGAATGGTGAATCATTATTGTTGGACAATGATTAACCTCTCTCTTACTAAGAAGAACTAGAATGGTCAGAAGCTGCCAGATGGCTAGAAGTTATGAATTATAAGATAGATTCCATATATCAGAACCAAGTCTGGGTTTTGGTCGATGAGCTAGTTGATGTAATGAATTTTTGATGCCAATGGGTATTCAAGAAAAAACTGGTCATTGATGGTCAAGTCAGCACCAGTAATGGAAGGCTAGTGGCTAAATGATTCAAACAGTGTCAAGGAATTGACTATGATGAATCCTTCTCACTAATTTCAATTTTAAATCCTTAAGATTCATACTTTCCATAGTAGCATTATGATATTGGGAAAATGGATGTCACATGATAATTTCGTATCAGGAACCTTTAGAAAGATATATATATATATATATAACAACTAGAATGGATTGTGACACTAGTTGAATCCAAATAGGTTTTCAAGTTGCAGAAATCCATTTATTGAATAAAGAAAACATCCAGGTCATGGAACATTTGATTTGATGTAGCCATAAAATAATTTGGTTTTCTTAAGAATTAATATGATCCCTGTGTTTATAAGAGGTTTAATGGTAATGTGGTCGTTATCCTTATATTATATAATGATTACAAATTGCATATTAGAAACTATGTACCGGCCTTATAGTCAGTTAAAGACTGGTTGAACAAGTGTTTCTCCATGATGGACTTCGGTGAAGAAGCCTACATTCTAGGGATCAAGATCATTCATGATAGATCAAATATGCTGCATGGGCTATGTTAGGGGAAATATATTGACCAGATACCTAAGTGATTTAGTATGGAATAATCCATGAGGTGATTGGTTCCAGTGTCACATGGACAACATATTCGTAATAAAATGTGTCTTCAGACTCATCAAGAGAAATATAGAATGAGTAAGAACCCATAGGCTTTGGATATAGGTTCCATCATGTAGGCCATGATATGTACAAGGATTGATATTGAATATGCACTAAACATGGTAGGAATATATCAAGTTGATCCAGGAGAACAACATTGGATTTTTGTAAAGACAATCATTAGGTGTCAGAGAAGAACCAAGGATATGTTAAAAGATTATGAAGGTTATATGGATCTTTCCTTCATAGGTTATGTTGATGTTGGTATTCAGATAGATCAGAATTATCTGAAGTCCAATCTAGATACGTTTTCTCTCTCAATAAAGGATTTGTGAGCTGGAAGAGTTCAAAGAAACTAGTAGTCACTGATTCTATAGTGGAGTCCGAATATATAGAAGCTTTTGATGCATCCATGGAGGCCTTCTGGATTCTAAACATTGTCTAGGAGCATGATTTGGTGCCTAGAAGTGAAGATCCTATCACATTATATTGTTATAATACTACAGTGGTGGCTCTTTCAAAAGAACCAAGGTCACATAAACGGACAAATCACATACTCTGGAAGTATCACCTCTTGAGGTATTTTTATCAATGTGTTGAAGTTTTAGGGAGAAGAGTGTCCACGAAAGAGAATGTGGAAGGCCCTATGATTAAAGTCTTATCTCTACAGAAGCATGAATATCATGTGATAGGAAACAAGTTAAAAGTTGATTGCAGTTGGTTCTTGTCTAAGTGGGAGTCAGTTGGATTTGGTGGCCTAGAACCAACTACTTCATAATTTATTAATTAATAATTACTTATCACATCTTGATTGTTATTCTGTGTGAAATTGAATGTGATTATGTCTTAAGAATAGCTATTAGATTAAAGGATCGTAGAAGATCCCTTCTATGATGAGAAAACATAAGTGCCATATCACTGTTATTGAATATATGATCTACGGCAGGATGATGTTATTTTAGGGGAACCAATAATACATTCCATTATGGGTGAGGACTCCTTATGTATTGGTTCACCTTCTCATGGGGTGCACCCTTGTAAATATCCTGGAGGATATTATGAGAACGAGACCTTCTTGTAGGAAATCCATGATTCATTGTGTCATTGGATGTTCCTATCAAGGGATGTGTGTACTGGTCCTTAGTCATTATGATTATTAATAATGGGTATTAAAACTCATGCACATAGATATATTGACTAAAAATATGACGAAACACTTTTCGTAGTGAGGTAAGATACGTTGGGTGTGTCATGAGGGATATTGAATTAATAGATAATGCACGAAAGGATTTGTCTCCTCTTTCCCATAATAGAAGTAGATTTCTCAGGCCCACTAATGGAATTAATGTTGCCTAAGTAAATCCATGGCCATGGTGAGGAATGAGAACGTTGAATTCTATAATGTCAAATAATGAAATATTGAGAACATGGGTTGATGGAACTAGAATGCCACCCTCTTGATTCGAGATATCAATACAAAGGGATTATATTACATGGTAAGCATTCGTTGGAGGTAACACGTCATTGGAGCATTATCTTCATTCTTTATGGGTTCCTTCATCTTTTGCTAGATTTTATCCTTAGACTTTAGGTAAGCTTCTCCTATCCCCTGAGAAAGAGTCCTAGAGGGTCACACACTAAGTGTATCCAAGTATCTCAAATATATATTAATTTAATAAATTGAATAAAGATTATACCCATTTATGGATTAATATTTATTTAAGGATTCTTGATAGCATTTATTTCAACACTAGTTATTTGAGAGAATATATTTTGAGTGAAATAATATATTTATAAGTGAGTAATGT
The DNA here is from genome assembly GCA_963277665.1 of Viscum album. Classification (NCBI taxonomy): domain Eukaryota; kingdom Viridiplantae; phylum Streptophyta; class Magnoliopsida; order Santalales; family Viscaceae; genus Viscum; species Viscum album. The sequence continues at coordinate 1,299,636,626 of OY728161.1, forward strand.
AGTCATATTTATTTTAGAAATAAATAGACTTTATTCAAGGTCAAACAAACATAGTGGAGGACATAATGAAAAATGGAAAAATAGAAGTACACACCGTGTATATTAAATAAACATGCCGTGTATTTTTTGGTAATTTATGACAAATAATATTATTTATTTAAATAAATAATATTAGATGTAATTCATTGGGTGTATGTCCGGAAATAATAATAGTCAACTGTTATTGTTATATAGGGGGTATTACTAAGAATTAAATAAAATTAACAAATGATTTCAGGTAATTAATTATTATTATCCTATGTAATTAAAAATTCCAATTATATATTTCTCATTAGCCTAGCCATTTTTTTGTGGTTGTGAACAACAGATATAAAGAAATCTCTCCAACCAATTGAAAATCATTTTCTTCTAAGAACGCTCTCAATCTACGAGAGAGAGAGAGAGATCCTCCTCCACCGGATCAAGGCAATCAAAGGTGGACACCACAAGAGAATTCCCTTCCTCCCTAGCACCTTGAGATCCCCTCAACGACATCTATAGATACATGGAGCACATGTGGATCACCGCTAGAGAAATACTACACTTGGATTCTATGATGCAACAAAGTATCCCATCAGATCATGACTAGAAATGTTAGCGAATAAATAATTCCATCAAGGTAATTCATGTCAGTTAATTAAATTAATTATAACCAACATATGCTGATTATATCTATAGTTTCGAGACTCCCCACTTTCCTTTTTCGTTTTTCATTCAATTACAATTATAATATATTTTATTATCATGACGGATCTCGGATTGATTATTGTTAATGATAAAATTAATTTTGGGTACACCCACCAATGTGCTTCTGTTGCACCCAGAACCTACATAATCATAATCAAAGAGCATGATATATCACTAGGTGAATTAAGTATCTCTCTCACAACTTCTCTATGTTGAAACCATGTCACCATCACTCCTACTCCTAATTGATCACATATCATCATAATATATCTACTATGTGTTTGTCACATTGATCAGGTTTTCGAGCGTGTCAAATTAGTAGTTTAATTTTGACTAGAAGGTATGTAGTATAGCAGCAACCCTAGGTCGTCACTCAAAGGACCAATAGATCATTAATTTTTAAATAGGGGTTTGATTATGAAATTATAAGTGGAATGAGGTTTTTTAAATCTTGGGGGATTGATGATTAAATATGGAAATAGAAAATTAAAGGCATAAAAAAGTAGATGTGAACAAGAGTAATTATGTGTGATCAACCCAGGGTACTCTCATGATGTACATCCTTCATCGCTGCATGATATAGGGTTATGATCTTTTAATCCTTGTTTATTAACACCTAGAACCAGAATATCACTAATTTTATACTATGATAACTCATAGGGTTCAGTATAAAACACAAAATGATTCATCAGACAACGTCGATGATTGGGTGGTTTGTGTTCGACATCATAACTAAAACTCACCAAGGAAATACAAGAAAAACTCGATGTGCTTTCTAGGTTTGTATGTTATTTTATTGTGATATCATGAAATAAATTTACATGACCTTAACAGTGCTTATTTGAGTTCAATTGTCCAATATGAACCACACAAACACCGCAATTGAAAGGGGAAAAAAGTAGTGAATGGTGTGTGAAACATCACATGAATGGGTACCCCCAAACATGATCATATGAGTTGATCATGACAAATAAGTACATAACTCAATAAAATATTAAATAGGGGATGATGAAATATAACACAATGACCTGGAATTGAAAATATCATTCAAATATTACAAACATGATTATTGAATTTACATCATGCCCCTCCCCAAGTGATCACAACGGGTTTTGAAATCCATGGGAGTGGAGGAAAATGATGTTGTTGAAATAGAACTTCCCATATCCTCCAAAACATCTAGTGATGATGAAAATTATTCTTTGGGACTCCAAAATGGCAGCACATTTCCTCTGGTTCGAACTCCAAAATGGGGTGCCCAAGGTGCTAATTTATAGGAAAAGTGGTAAGTGGATTTGGGCACCCTGATTTCATGAATCCGCTTCATCCATCATTTTGGCTGATCAGAAAGCCATAAATCACATTGGAAATAACTATATAATTTTTGGAAGAAACCATGTCTACCTACAAGTAAAATTTGGCAGCCAGATACGGAATATTATAATAGATATTACCACAATACAGAGGCACCGTTTTGACCACGTGTAGATCCACTTTATTGGACAGATCAGATTGTATGTGCATCTTAATGTATGAATTGGGATTTTGTTTCATCATATGAAATTGATCTCATTAGATTTAAAACTGACCCACAATGTGTCTTCCCATTTGGATGCATGTATTAGTAGCAGCATGCGTTTTATTATACTAGTGTTCATGGATCATGTGCAGAATGGCCCATTTTTTAATGGACATCATCATAGGTCCCCCAAATCACCTCCACCTACAATATAATTATCAAAACAAGTAACATTTCCCTTTATAATAGTGTTAAAAAAAATCAAACATGGAGTCAAATTTATTATTATACATGTAATTTTCAATACAAAGTCAGGTTAACACATTGGTGTAAAGGTAAAACAAAATAGTGAATCATGGTACGATCACACCCACACACCTAAACATTTGCACTCTGAGGCGAAGTATAATATCCTAATAATGTTTCATTCCTAAATAAAAGGTGTGAAAATATACAAGTTTTATTTGAAATGTAATTCATCATGTCTCTTTTATGGAATCAATTTTCCTATCATTTTTCTTTTCTCACATTCAAATTTGTTGAACTTAATTGCTTCACCTATGCAACATGTCACAACCTACCTCACCTTAAAATGTTCCCTCTTCACTCATTGAACAAATGAACGTGGATTTATTCTCTTTTTCCAGAGTTCATGTTATCATACCATATGCTTGACAGGATTCTCATTTCTCTACTGGATAAATCTAGTGTGCTACTCCAGAGGACTTCCAACATGTTGTTCTGAGGTTAAAGGGCTGGTGGGGTTTAATGTTTAAAAATATGAGGCAGAAAAGTAGTGTTTAATCTCTTATGTAAAAAACATGTAAAAATTCATCAACTGTTCATAACGAATGTACACACTCAACCCCTCACAAAGTGTACCACCTCTAACTTACTCTCCCCATTTTCCATTTTTGTGGGTCACAATAATTAAAAGAATAATAACGAGTAAAAATCCTCTTTCCTCCATTTTTCTTTTGTTCTATTTTCATTCAATATACAGAACTATTTTTTATATAGTTTTTTTGAAGATAATGAGGGATACATGTGTAAAACAATGATGTAATATGGCTTGTGAACCCATTTCCCAAGGAAAATGTAGGAACCGTTTATATCAACCCATAACAATTATTTTCTCCCAAGAATTTCCATGGAAACACTCTCTCTCCCACACTTTTTAAATGAAAAAAGAATATACCCAAGAGATGGGTAGGTAGAGATAAATTAACATATAATGTTGCTACCTAACACGCATTCTAGGGTCTCTATGGATTATGAAGAATAAAATGTAAAGGTGTCCGAAAATAGAGGATAATTTTAAAAAGTGATTTTCATTGAATGATTGCCTCAATCATTAATGTAGAAAGATTTAATCATATGGCTTCAAATAGAATCAAGGCATGTTCTAGTTTTTCTACATTACCCGAGACTCTCATGAAAGTGATTAAAATGAATAATATACAATAAAGGGTGTAGAATATCACTTAGATAAGGGATTAAAATATTGGGCAGTGCTGATTAGGCATGGGTTTCAAAAATCCATTAAACACCTATGAATGATTTGAAACACATATTTTAGAAAAGGATCCCATATCAACATTCATATGAAAAACATTTTACCAAAAAAATTGAATTTTACTCACAATCTACTCAAGCGTGAAAAATGAATTTGGATATTCTTTTGAAGATCAATTTTATATAAAAACACATAACAAGGAAAAAAATCAAAAATGAAAGCATATTTTCATAAAAAAATGTTTTTTTTGTTTCTCTTAATCATAAATATGACATGTCACCCTCCCCCACACCTAAAAGTTACATTGTCCTCATGTAAATTATTTTAAATAAATAGGCATGTAAATAAAGGTAGGGAGAAGGGAGACCCAGCTAAATGGTGTCATATATGGCATCTATCAGTTGTATTTCCTCCACGAGATGTTTTGAAAAATACTCATAGATGTGTTTGAGCCTTGTCCCATTGAAATTAATCCATTGACCACTCATCTCGTGAAAAACCTGTATAGCACCAAAAGGGTAAACATCAGTAACAGTATAAGGATCGATCCATCCAGAACGAAGCTTACTTGGGTGGTGGTTTAGCCTATAATTTTACATGAGAACCTTGTCACAAATATGAAACATCCATTGCTGTATCATGCTATCATGTATTGCCTTTGTATTCTCTTTACAGATCTGGGAGTTTTCATATGCATCACGTCTAATTTCTTCCAACTCTTGATTCTGCATCTTCCTATACGCACCTCCATATGAAACATTCATATTACATTGTTTAATATCCCAATATTCATGGTGTTCTACCTCCAATGGGAGGTGACAAGCCTTTTAAAACACAATTATGTATGGTGACATTCCAATTGGGGTTTCAAAAGCTGAACGGTACACCCAAATTGAATCATCCAAGCGTAAACTCCAATCGTTCCTATTGGGTTGTACCGTTCTTTCCAAGACTTGTTTAACTTCCCGATTTGAGATTTCTACTTGTCTGATAGTATGGGGTGATATTAAGTGGAGACTTTATGATCAACAACATACTTCAGAAGAAAAATTTTCATTTTGAAATTGAAATAATGTGAACCCTGATCACTAATGATGAATCTCAATAAAACAAACCTACTAAAAATCTGATACATCCCAAAATCAACAACTGCATGAGAGTCATCTTTCCTAGTGGCCTTGGATTCCACCCATTTAGATACATAGTCAGCAACTAATAAAATGTATAAAAATCCAATGTAATTTGGAAAAGGCCACATGAAGTCAATTCCCCATGCCTAAGAAATTTCACAAAATAGCATGGGTTTTTGGGGCATTTCATAACTCTTGGAGATATTCCCTGTGAATTGAAAACGACTACATGACTTACAAAATCTATGGGAATCCCTATACAATGTTGGACCATAATTTCCTAATTCAAGAACATTTCAAGCTGTAGGTTGAAAGCCAAAGTGTCCCCCATAGGCCAAGGTGTGGCATAAGGTCAAAACAGAGGTGAACCCATGGTCAGGGACACACCGACGAACTACATGTTCACTAAAAATTCTCCACAAGTACGGGTCATCCCAAATGTACCACCAAGAATCATACTTAAGACTCTATAATTGTGAAGTGATAAAATCTGTGGGGACCCTGGATGTTGCTGGGAAATTCCCAATGTCTTCATACCCGTGGGTATGGTCCACAACATCACAAATTGTCTTAGGAGGGAAGAATTCTCAAATGGGGAGGGGTGAGTCAACATGATGGTACAATGGTGGGGGAAATCCTACTAATGTGGCCAGCTACCACATTTTACACTCCTATCTTATCTCTAATCTCATGGTCAATCTATTGGAGGAGGAACATCCACCGAATATGGTGGGGCTTAGCTTGAGGTTTCATTAGGAAGAAACGAAGGGAAGCATGATCAGATAAGACAATGATTTTTTACCCGATAAGATATGAGCAGAATTTCACCAAGGAAAAAACAACAGAAAGAAGTTATTTTTCACTGGTCATGTAGTTTTCCTGGTCAGGGTCAACGGTACATGAGGCATACACAATAACATGAGGTTCCTTCTCAACCCTTTGTGATAAAACTTCCGCAACTACAATGTTAGAGGCATCACACAAAATTTCAAAGTGGATATCCCACCTTGGAAGTTGTATGAAGGGAGGTGATGTGAGACTCCTTTTTAGTGAATTGAATGCATCCTCAGAATTTTTATCAAACCAAAACTCAGAATCCTTTTGTAATAACCAAGTCAAGGGAAGTGAGATCTTTCTGAAGTCTTTAATGAATCAGTGGTAATATCCATCTTGACCCGAGAATGATCACACCTCATGAACACATTTTGGATATAGAAGGGATGAAATTAATTTAATTTATTATTTATCCACTTGAATTACCTCTTTTAAAATTACAATCCCAAGAACTATCACCAATTCAACCATGAAATGGTATTTAACGTAATTTTATACAAGAACTTTTTCGTTTCAACGGTAGGGTATAGATCCTAGGTGAGTTAATAAATCATCAAATGATGTTCCATAAATGGTGATATAATCCATAAAAACTTCCATGAAATTTTCTAGGTACTCTAAAAATATACTCAAAATACTATGCTGAAAAGTAATTAGATAATTAAAAAGACCAAAAGACATCCTTCTATATGAAAATGTGCCAAATGGACTGGTAAATGTTGTTTTTTCTTGATCCTTAGGGGATATATGGATTTAGAAATAACCATAACAGACTTAAAGGAAAAAATAATGAGGCATATCGGCCAATCCATATAACAATTGATCAATTAAAGGCAGTGGAAGGTGGTCCTTTCGGGTGGGTTGATTCAGTTGACGATAGTCAATACATACATGCCAACTATTTTGCACACGTGTTGGAACCAATTAAATCCTTTCATTTAAAACAACTATTATTCCTATTTTTTATGCACAATTTGCAATGGGTTATCCCATTTACTGTCAGATACATGATAAATGATCTCTGCCGCATGTAATTTACTAACCTATAATTTTACCACTTCAAGGAGAGTGGGATTCAACCGGCGTTGAGATTGTCTTACGGGCTTATCCTCATCATACAAAAGTATATGGGTCATACAAATACATGGGATAATCCTGGGAATATCAGCCAATATCCATACTATTGCCTTGTTACACTCTCTCAGAAGATCAAATAGTTTTGATTCCTAATTTTGAGAGTGGTTATTGGCAATAATGATGGGAAAATGGTCAATACCATCAAGATAGACATATTTTAAATTTGATGGAAGTGGTTTTAATTCCAACACTATGGGTTTTTGGACCAAGGGTGGGGATTTAGGGGGAGTGAGGTCCATCTAACTGTCTATCTACTCATGTTTATTCTCTAAAGATAGAGAAACTATTGGAATGATATTTTAAGAATCATTGACGTTCATGGGTACTTTAGATTGAACACACTCATCAATTAAAGTACAAAATTTTCACTTTTTTGAACCCAAAAACACTCCAAACATGACTCAAAACTAAAATTATCCTAGGGTGAGGAAAATGAAAATGAATCAGAATTTGGGTTGAGGAGAGAATTGTGTGTGTGTGCATCGTTTGAGAGCACTTCCATTGAATAGACCGTAAGAGTGGGTTTCTCTTCAACGGGGTGTTTCATAGCCTCAAGGATGATAAAACTGACCTTTTCTCCTCCTAATTCCATGGACAGCGTATCATTGTGATCGTTGATGATTGTAGTTGATGTTTTGAGGAATGGAATCCCAATTATGAGAGGAGAATGTCCTTGGGTTTAGGTATCTTCCATATCAAGAATGTAGAAATCAGCAGGGAAGATGAGATTCTTCACTCTTACAAGGACGTCCTCAATAACTCTTGTTGGATTCATAGTACTTCTGTTGGAATGTTATATGTCAATCCCCACTATAATAATCACTCCAACCTACATAGAAGTGTATATAGAGTGAGGCATTACATTAATGGAAGCACATAAATCTTGCAAAGAATCAGAAATTAAAGTCTCCTCTATGGTACAGGGTATTTTGAATGTGCCCAGATCATTGCATTTGGTTGGAATTGCTGGTTGAATCAAGGGAAAGAAATTCCTATCCAAGTTGACTCTCTCATTCCCCTTCAGACTTCGCGTGCAAAGTTCATTATGAAATTTGGCATAATGGGGAAATTTATTGATGGCATCCAAAACTGGAATATTAACTTGATCTTTTTTAAATGTATCCGTTATTTCATTATCCATATCACAATCAATGTTTTTCATAGAATTAGAATGACTTTGATAAAAAAGAATAGGAATGGATTGTTCATGGGAATCCTTAATTCTAATTTTATTTCCCTTTTTTTCTTCATTAGAATCTTGTATGGGTCGAGAAAGGGTGTTTTAAAGAGGGGGACATACCTATTCCTTAGAATCAGTAGAAGGAGAAACTTAATTACCACTATGATGTTTAATTGCACATAAATTACCTTTGTCCTTCAGATTGGCAGTGGATTGGGATGGTAGTAGTCCAGATCCTTGCATCTTAATTTAATTGATGGTGTTCCTCAATTGTCACACTTGATATTGTTTGTCTCAAATTGAAGATTGTGTGGCCTTTTGGAACTAGAGGTTCTGGTATTACATTTTTTTCACCATATCCTCGAGGCTTGCTTCAGATTTGGGAGGAGTAGGATGATTGTTTTGAGAATTTGAAGGATAATAAGGTTTCATACCATGGCCTTGTGGATACCTATTATACTTGGGGTAGCTTGTATTTCCCCCTTGTCGGTACTGGGGTTGTGTTTTCACCCCTAGTATGGATTTTTCCTAAATTTTTCCTTCTTGAAGGGAGGTTCTTATTGGAATAGACGCCCTGTGAACACAGCGACACAAGACTAAGGTGAATCATGAAGTTGTGGGCACTAGTAAGAAAAATGAGTATTGTCAAAACAAATACAACAAGGTAATGGAACAAGAGGAGATTGTGTTTTACCTTGTGATTGAGCTAATTTCTTTATAAGGGTATGCTTCTCATCATATTTATTATCTACCTTTTTTATAGGGCTGAATGACTTACCACAGAGACTCCTTGGGTTGGTGCAATTGCTCGTGTACCAAACTGTTATGCATTTTGAGCCATGTGGGCTATTAAGTCATGTGCGGAGGAAAGAGTTTTATCATCTAGGTAACCACTAGCTACATCGGCAATCATTCGACGATCAATGGGGACAAGTCCCTCATAGATGTATTGGATTAATAGTTGTTCACTAATTAGGTGGTGGGGGAAGCTTGAGAAAAGACTCTTGAGTCTCTCATAGTATTCATGAAAGGTCTCTCCCTGTGATTTCTTAATTCCACAGATTTCTTTCCAATTGATGAAGTTCGGGAGGTAGGGAAGAACTTCTCTAGAAATATTCTTTTAAGGACATTCCATCACCCAATTTTGGTAGGCAGATAGTATAGCTAGTCTTTGTCTACACCATCAAGGGAGAAAGGGAAGGCCCTTAAAATAATTAAGTCCACTGACACATTTTGGGGTTTCATAGAGGAACACACTATGTGAATATCCTTATGGTGTTTATGTGGGTCATTAGTGGAAAGACCATGAAATTTATGAAGAAGGTGGATGAAACCTAATCTTAGCTGAAATTTGGCTTCTTCCTCAGGATATTGGATGTACGTAGGTTGGTACTCCACATCAGGGGTGGTATGTTCTTTTAATGTTTGATTATTTATAGCCATGTTTTCATTTCATTGATTGGGTTCAATTAATGATTGGTTTAGGACCACTTGAGGTTCCAAAATGTGTTCCTCAATGTTACATGATTTACCTTCTCTAGATGCCTTTATTTGTGTGTGAAGTGACTTTTCAATTTTAGGGTCAAATTCAAGTAGTATTTCTTTTCCAGATCGGGTCATTCAAAAAAGTTGTGATGTTTGTTTTTTTAAAATGGATAAAATCACTTAAGAAGGGTGAAAATAGAATATAATGTTATAATACAGAATTATAGTGAGAGAGATGGAGATGAAGAAGAAGAGTGAGAGAGAGAGAGAGAACACACCAAAAACAACAAAAAATAAAGAAAAAAATCCAAAACAAAAACAATCAAATGGGGGTGAGGTATTGAAAGGAGTACTAATTAAAATATAAAATAAATAAATAACTAAAAGGAAATAACTAAAAAATGGTCTTGGATCCCCTGAAACCGTGCCAATATTTGATCACGTTGTCGAGCGCATCAAATTAGTTGTTTAATTTTGACTAGAATTTATACAGTATAGCAGCAACCCTTGGTCGTCTCTCAATGGAGACTTAGAACATTAATTTAAAAAGAGTGTTTTGATTATAAAATTATAATTGGAATGAGGTTTTTTACAACATGAGGGTATGATGATTAAAGATTAAAATTTAAAATGAAAGTGATAAAACAATGTAGAAATGAACAAGATAAATTATGTGTGATCAACCTGGGATACATTCATGATGTTCATCCTTCATCACTTCATGATATAGGGTTATGACTGTAACACCCCGAGCTTCCACGATACGCTTCTCATTCAATAATGCAATAGCTTGCATTGTACGCAACTTCGAGTTCTAAAACACCGCGACTAATCAAAGTAGCAGTTATGAATAGTAATAACCACTTTTTAAAATTATATAAATTTTATATTTCAAAAAGGACTTCATTTTTGTATTCGTAATATTGAAATTATCCTATGTTGAATTTTTTGTAACTTTCTGAGAACTTCCAATTTTTTTTATGAATAGTGAAAAATACAGAAAACAAATTTTTTAATAAAAATAATTTAATGTGATAAATTAAACTATTTAGTGGTTTTAAAGTATAATTAGAATATATTTTTACCATTTTATCCAATGGTGGTCATTAGAATTAATTTAACATTGAAATTGGAAATAAACAATTGCCAATCTTTTGATATAAATTGTTTCTTAAAAACACGCTATTTGTTGTAACAGCGGGAATTAATTATAAAATTAATTAATGCAACTTATATGTATCGAATTTTGTAAAATAGACATCATTTTTTAATTCGTAATATCAATTATAGCTTAGGGTGATGTTTTGGCCTTATTCTGAAAAACTTCAATTTTTGATGAACAGTGAAACCACTAAGTGGTTGTTAAAAACTGATTTTTCGTTAAAATGAAATATTACCACTTCTGTGATTTGATTTTCAAAAATCCGACATACATGGTTGTCATTAAGAAGTAAAATGTGGTTCAATGAGATTAAAATAATTTTTTGGTGAATAGTATCTTTTAAGTTCTTAATCGCGATTAGAGGTAATTAGTGTAGTTTAAGATAAAAATAATGTTTTAATAATATGATATGAGCTTGACAATTGTCCTACTCCTATTGGATGAGTCATGGCCGACCAATACAATCCATGGGTCAACTTGGGGACCCCATGGAGCCACTTTAGTGGGAAAATGACATAAATACCTTTTCTTTAATGTTAAAGTAAAAAATGACACAAACATGAGTTGTTTTACTAAAACAGTTTTTAATTGGGGTTACACAAGTCTGAATTTTGATTATAAATATTCATTATAAATCTAAAAAGATTTCCTACATCATAGTATTTTTTTTATAATTTTAAGACATTAAATAAATTAAATTATTTATGACATCAGTATGATGCAGCGATGACCTCATTATTTAACGATTTAAATAAAATGAAAAGATAATGAAAAATACAAGGCTTACACTTGTCCAAAGCCTATTGGATTAGGATCTTTCGAAACCTTATCACCTTATCCTCGAATTATATAAGTGTGGGACCTTTATAATCCGAAAAGCATTGTGAAATAATGTAACATTTCAATCTTTCCAAAAGTGCCCCTCCTCTCCACTTATAAAAGGCCCCCACCTCTCCCACCTCATTTACACTTTCAAGACATTTGGCTCGGCCAACCTCTGTCCAAATACTCTCCCAACATCCCCCTATTACTCCTAGAAGCCTTACTTTGGGCAGAACTCTTCCCAAGGAAGCCTTTGGCTCAAAACAAAAAGAGTTACCCGATTTTGAGGTAATGTCTTCTCTAATGTTGTTTTGTTTTATTTTTCTTCTCCAACACCCTAAACTATTTTTATTCATTTCTTTTGTAACAACACCAATATCCTCAAAATACTAGGATGTTGTTATAATAAGTATTCGAGCTACACTTACACACACCTACATCTAATGGTTAAAGAACATACAGTTTCTGTGGATGGCGAATTTCTTCCTCACGAAACGATGATTGTTCAACACTCATATAACACCTTCAAAGGTGGCCATTAAGATGTCACTATTTTTATATATGATATATTATATGTTTATGTTTTACTTATGCTTCTGTATTTCTCATTTATGGCATACTTTATGATTTCCATTATGGGTAAAACGCGATAATTTCATTTTAGGAAGTGCGGACTACCGCCCCCTCAATGTGATTTGAATCGTTAATGCCATATGTGGGATGTATAAAGGATGGAGTAAATGGTATTATACACTATATTATACTGGAATTATATTATACATTTATATCATTATGATTTAGTTCCATTAAATATGAAATTGAAATGAAAGTAGCGTTCATGCGTACGTACGGCTTACCGTCTCCATGAACGGTGCATTTCATTTCTTACCTCTAAATGTTACGTAATATTATAAATGAATGTATATACTGGATATATAAGATATATATGATATCTAAATCATGAATATAATTCTGGATATAATGGATATTCTACCACATGAACAACTTGTAATTATAAGAAGTTTATTTTTGACTCAAGATACCAAAGATCGACAAAACGATCGTTATCAACTTGAATAATTACATAATATTCATAAAATTTTAATAAGTGATATAAAAAGGATAATGAAATTGAAAATGGTTCTTAATAAGGTATATATTAACTCTAGTTTATTATTCAGGAGGTTAAAGAACGGTTGAGTCAAGTCGGACACAAGGTAAGGGAACTTCTTAACCCAATTTCCATTCTTTGGGTTAATCTCCTACTTCAAATTATGTCATGATATGATTATGTCTTATCATGTATTTATACTTTATTTATGTGAGATTATAGTGAATACACATGAGCGATCTATTTTGTTTACAAAATGATCTTTGTAAGGGAATTTCTTAACCCAACTTCCATTCTTTGGGTTAATCTCCTACTTTCAAATTATGTCATGATATTATTATGTCTTATTTTGTATTATTTATTTTCACCTATAGTGAATACACATAATATATCTATTTTATTTTAAAAATGATCTTTTTAAGGACTTCTTCTCAATCTCCTTTCATTGAGGCATATTTTATTTTATACACAACTTTCTTTTATACGGTGTATAAACCCCTTTGACTTTTACGTTTATTCAAAAGGAATCTTTTTTATACGAAGTGTTTTACTAAATGACAAAAAGGGAATGTTTTTCTTTCGGTACTTATGCGGCGACAACGACTTCACCGCCGCCGTGACCATTATTTGAGTTTCGGCTTCCTCTACAAGCCATCATTTTTTTTAATGAAAAATAAATACAAAGTTTTAACTTTCTTTTATTTTGGTATTGAAAATGGTTTTGAAAGCATTTTTATTATATCAATGTGTTGTATTGATATCTTGTGATCGAAATGTGGATATTTTATGTTTCCTTTATGAATGTTTTATGTGATACGATTATGTTATGGTTTATGATATGTTTAAACCTATTCATATGTGGAATGCATTGGACTTAATAAGTGACGGGTGGAGCCCGCTATAGCTCCTCGATGCATCGGCAGGTCTCATGAGACAAACTAGTGTCTTGGCACGAGGCCTTGACAAAATCTTATTTGTGGTCTTGGCACGAGGCCTTGACTACGTGGTTATGATAGTCTGGAATTATGCATTCCATCATTATGAAAGTGGTTATTGATATTGCATGTGATTATTCGACCAGTAGAATATACATGTGAAGAAGTAAATGGCATTATCTCATTATACTTTTTCCATATTATGTTGAAGTTAAAGTTTAAAAGGCTTTTGTTTTAGTTATACATTGCCTTAAATGTTAATGTTTATTTATGAAAGCTTCCGCTATATTGTTAACCTTACTGAGCATCTGAGCTCACCCCTTTCAATGTTTTAATATTTTTCCAGGATGTGAAGAAGTATTTTATGAATGACCTACAGGGGTAGTCATAAAGGGATATGATTGTGGACTATGAAGACCATGTTATTGCAGTTTGTTTACTTTTTGATGTAATGTAAGACTTATGAATGTATCTAGTGTTTCCAATGCTACTAAACTAATCGGTCTTTCGAGACTTGATCTTTTGTGATCATGCCAATGTTACGAAGTAATGCACCAACTCTGGGTAGTTGGGGTCAGGGCGTTACCGTTGGTATCAGAGGCAGTTTAGTAATAACCTTGGAAGTTAGATTTAGATAAACTCTGATTAGAGCACATAGCCCAAAGATATACTTTGAGGATTAGTATAGAAGAACTTCCTAGAATTTTGTTATTGTAGAGATTTTGTGAGTTTTCCGAGCAATACATCCCTGTCTGGATATGAGCAGGTAGAGGCGGCTCTGGCACAGATGTACCTAGGGGTAAAACCCGAAAACACCGCTTTGAGCTAGACTCGAACGGGAACTGGTGCACGACAACGGGCCTTGCTGTACTCTTGGTTACGACACTCCCGGGGGATATTCTTAGGATAACTCTCATTTTCTTTACAAATCATTATGAAGGGTTTATGAGTATATACTTCCTCAAAGAAAACATTTTTATGATTATGGATTATATCCATAAATAGTTCAATTTATGTTAAGTGTTTTATAAGTATGGGATTATGTATTTTGATTCATAAACTGATCTAGTTTATTCCATTTTTTAGAAATGGCGCCTAGTGGAAGAAATGGAAACCGTATCAATGCACGCACTCCATGTAGGGATTGCCCTCCTACTCAAGATAATTATAGTGGGGCTGGTGATGCAACTGGTTCCGATCAGCTAATCACCATACTGGGACAACTTACTCAGGTTATGAATAATAACCTTACCCGTATGGAGCACCCTGATCCACAGCTTGGAGGATCAATGTTAGATCGATTCATGAGGCAACAACCACCAACGTTCAACGGGAGTACAAATCCCTTAGTAGCCGAGCAATGGATAAATTCCCTAGAGAAAATATTTCAGGCTTTGGGGAGCAGTGAAAGGGAAAAGGTTGTCATGGCAGTTTACCGCCTCACTGGAGATGCCGATCAGAGGTGGTCGCTGATTCAATACACAAAGGAAGATGATGACGTATCGAATATGGAATGGAGGGAGTTCAAAGAGCTTTTCTTAGAAAAATACTTTCCTCATGACCATCGAGCAGATATGGAAAGGAAATTTCTGAGTTTGAGGCAGAAGGAGGATGAGAATGTCGCAAAGTATGAGGCTAACTTTACAAGGTTAGTGAGGCATGCTGCCGATTATATACGTAACCCAAAGAGTACGATTGATCGTTTCTTTGATGGGATAAAACCATTTCTCCATCGAGCTTTAGTATCACAATCCTTCTCATCATACGAAGATATTGTCTCGTGTGCTATCAAGACAGAAAAGGAATTCTCTAAGTCTTATGACAACAAAGTAAAGCAAGAGAAGAAGAGAACGGTGGAACAAGAGACAGATAAAGGGAAAAAGGAAAGAAGGATTTTCCATTATGTGATAATTGTGGGAAGAATCACCCTGGTACTTGCCCAAAAGGAATGGGAGTTTGTTATAAATGTGGAGAAAAGGGTCACCAGGCTCGTGATTGCAAGGGAAAGAAAGAGTCTGTCAAAGTTGAATGCTACAATTGTAGGGAAACAGGGCATTATGCAAATGAATGTCCTAAGCGTCAGGGAAACTTACCTCAGAAAAGCCCAAGGGATCAAGGCCAATCTTATGCTGTGACTACAGTTGAAGCGGAATAATTAATGTTTTGGTGCTTTTGGACTCAAGGATTATATTCTGGTTATAAGAATAATGTGATACATATATATGGATTGTACTGCAGTACTTGTTGATTTCAGTAAGGTTTTAATATGATGAAGGTAATCATATTATTAGTATGTGACAATAAGAGAAACTTTTCTTTGTTTGGGGAATCTGATGTTACAATTGATTTTGGAATTTAGAGACCTTTTAGAGAAAGTCTGGACGGAGGTATTTTGGATAACTATTAAGGTTGGAATGGATTAAGTTGAACCATGGATAGTATTGTTTAAGGTTAAAGAATTTCTGAAGATTGTTTTTGGAATATTATAATACTATAGTTTTAGGAAAAGGACAACCTGCAGGGTGGGGAATAACCCGTCGCGTTGGACAAAGCTGCAGGAATCGAACCCACAACCATAGTGCGACAAGCCTTTATTTCCTACCACTAGCCTACAGGAATTCCCTGGTTATTACAAAATAGTTTTACTAATCTAAATGGTATGTGTTATCATTTTGAACCTTATACAATTAGGATAAATAGAATATTTTTGAGTTCCGTTACCATTTGGAGTAAAAGATGGGGTTGTGGTAAAAATTTATTAACGAATGAAAGTATACATACCAAGTATGTATATTCCCTTACGTTCTTAGTAAATCTCCTAAATAAATTCCTCAACATTATAAAAGGTAACTTAAAACAAAAATTTTGTTGGTTAACTTTTCCAACTGGGGATTCAATGACCGTTTAACCAATCACAAGTTTGTGATTTTCTTGTGGTTAAACTTTCTCCCAATCCTGTTTTCTATAACTCTCCATCAGACCTTGATGGTTTGTTTCTCCTCCATATCCATATTTTCATATAATCCTAGAATTGGCTATATCGGGTGACCTTTGTACTTATCCTGCTTTCTTTTAATGTTATATATTTATTAACCTTATTTCCGATATGGGTTTTCCTCAAAGGTATTTTCTCTTTTCAACCTTTTATTTTCAAAGAAAAATTTCAAATTTCGAGGACGCAATTTATTGAAGGAGGGGAGAATGTAACACCCCGAGCTTCCACAATACGCTTCTCATTCAATAATGCAATAGCTTGCATTGTACGCAACTTCGAGTTCTAAAACACCGTGACTAATCAAATTAGCCGTTATGAATAGTAATAACCACTTTTTAAAATTATAGACATTTTCTATTTCAAAATGGACTTCATTTTTGTATTCGTAATATCGAAATTATCCTATGTTGAATTTTTTTTAACTTTCTGAGAACTTCCAATTTTTTTATGAATAGTGAAAAATACTTAAAACAACTTTTTTAATCAAAATAATTTAATGTGATAAATTAAACTATTTAGTGGTTTTAAAGTATAATTAGAATATATTTTTACCATTTTATCCAATGGTGGTCATTAGAATTAATTTAACATTGAAATTGGACATAAACAATTGCCAATCTTTTGATATAAATTGTTTCTTAAAAACACGCCATTTGTTGTAACAGCGGGAATTAATTATAAAACTAATTAATGCAACTTATATGTATGGAATTTTGTATAATAGACATCATTTTTGAATTCGTAATATCAATTATAGCTTAGGGTGAAGTTTTGGCCTTATTCTGAAAAACTTCAATTTTTGATGAATAGTGAAACCACTAAGTGGTTGTTAAAAACTGATTTTTCGTTAAAATGAAATATTACCACTTCTGTGATTTGATTTTAAAAAATAAGATATACATGGTTGTCATTAAGAAGTAAAATGTTGTTCAATGAGATTAAAATAATTTTTTGGTGAATAGTAACTTTTAAGTTCTTAATCACGATTAGAGGTAATTAGTGTAGTTTAAGGTAAAAATAATGTTTTAATAATATGATATGAGATTGACACTTGTCCTACTCCTATTGGATGAGTCATGGCCGACCAAGACAATCCATGGGTCAACTTGGGGACCCCATGGAGCCACTTTAGTTGGAAAATGACATAAATACCTTTTATTTAATGTTAAAGTAAAAAATGACACAAACATGAGATGTTTTACTAAAACAGTTTTTAAGTGGGGTTACACAAGTCCGAATTTTGATTATAAATATTCATTTGAAAGATAAAAAGATTTCCTACATCATTGTATTTTTTTTATAATTTTTAGACATTAAATAAATTAAATTATTTATGACATCATTATGATGCAGCGATGACCTCATTATTTAACGATTTAAATAAAATGAAAAGATAATGCAAAATCCAAGGCTTACACTTGTCCAAAGCCTATTGGATGAGGCGATTTCGAAACCTTATCACCTTATCCTCGAATTATATAAGTGTGGTACCTTTAGAATCCGAAAATAATTGTGAAATAATGTAACATTTCAATCTTTCCAAAAGTGCCCCTCCTCTCCACTTATAAAAGGCCCCCACCTCTCCCACCTCATTTACACTTTCAAGCCATTTGGCTCGGCCAACCTCTGTCCAAACAATCTCCCAACTTCCCCCTATTACTCCTAGAAGCCTTACTTTGGGCAGAACACTTCTCAAGGAAGCCTTTGGCTCAAATCAAAAAGAGTTACCCGATTTTGAGGTAATGTCTTCTCTAATGTTGTTTTGTTTTATTTTTCTTCTCCAACCCCCTAAAATCTTTTTATTCATTTCTTTTGTAACAACACCAATATCCTCAATATACTAGGATGTTTTTATAAGAAGTATTCGAGCTACACTTACACACACCTAAATCTAATGGTTAAAGAACATACGGTTTCTGTGGATGGCGAATTTCTGCCTCACGAAACGATGATTGTTCAACACTCATATAACACCTTCAAAGGTGGCCATTAAGATGTCAATATTTTTATATATGATATATAATATGTTTATGTTTTACTTATGCTTCTGTATTTCTCATTTATGGCATACTTTATGATTTCCATTATGGGTAAAACGCGATAATTTCATTTTAGGAAGTGCGGACTACCGCCCCCTCAAAGTGATTTGAATCGTTAATGCCATATGTGGGATGTATAAAGGATGGAGTAAATGGTATTATACACTATATTATACTGGAATTATATTATACATTTATATCATTATGATTTAGTTCCATTAAATATGAAATTGAAATGAAAGTAGCGTTAATACGTACATACGGCTTACCGTCTCCATGAACGGTGCATTTCATTTCTTACCTCTAAATGTTACGTAATATTATAAATGAAAGTATATACTGGATATATAAGATATATATGACATATAAATCATGAATATAATTCTGTATATAATGGATATTCTACCACATGAACAACTTGTAATTATAAGAAGTTTATTGTTGACTCAAGTTACCAAAGATCGACAAAACGATCGTTATTAACATGAATAATTACATAATATTCATAACATTTTAATAAGTGATATAAAAAAGATAATGAAAATGAAAATGGTTCTTAATAAGGTAGATATTAACTCTAGTTTATTATTCAGGAGGTTAAAGAACGGTTGAGTCAAGTCAGACACAAGGTAAGGGAACTTCTTAACCCAATTTCCATTCTTTGGGTTAATCTCCTACTTTCAAATTATGTCATGATATGATTATGTCTTATCATGTATTTATACTTTATTTATGTGAGATTATAGTGAATACACATGTGCGGTCTATTTTGTTTACAAAATGATCTTTGTAAGGGAATTTCTTAACCCAACTTCCATTCTTTGGGTTAATCTCCTACTTTCAAATTATGTCATGATATTATTATGTCTTATTTTGTATTATTTATTTGTAACTATAGTGAATACACATAATATATCTATTTTATTTTAAAAATGATCTTTTTAAAGAACTTCGTCTCAATCTCCTTTCATTGAGGCATATTTTATTTTATACACAACTTTCTTTTATACGGTGTATAAACCCCTTTGACTTTTACGTTTATTCAAAAGGAATCATTTTTATACGAAGTGTTTTACTAAACGACAAAAAGGGAATGTTTTTCTTTCGGTACTTATGCGGTGACAACGACTTCACCGCCGCCGTGACCATTATTTGAGTTTCGGCTTCCTCTACAAGCCATCATTTTTTTAATGAAATATAAATACAAAGTTTTAACTTTCTTTTATTTTGGTATTGAAAATGGTTTTGAAAGCATTTTTATTATATCAATGTGTTGTATTGATATCTTGTGATCGAAATGTGGAAATTTTATGTTTTCTTTATGCATGTTTTATGTGATACGATTATGTTATGGTTTATGATATGTTTAAACCTATTCATATATGGAATGCATTGGACTTAATATGTGACAGGTGGAGCCCGCTATAGCTCCTCGATGCATCGGCAGGTCTCATGAGACAAACTAGTGTCTTGGCACGAGGCCTTGACAAAATATTATTTGTGGTCTTGGCACGAGGCCTTGACTACGTGGTTATGATAGTCTGGCATTATGAATTCCATCATTATGAAAGTGGTTATTGATATTGAATGTGATTATTCGACCAGTAGAATATCCATGTGAAGAAGTAAATGGCATTATCTCATTTTACTTTTGCCATATTATGTTGAAGTTCAAGTTTAAAAGGCTTTTGTTTTTGTTATACATTGCCTTAAATGTTAATGTTTATTTATGAAAGCTTCCGCTATATTTTTAACCTTACTGAGCATCTGAGCTCACCCCTTTAAATGTTTTAATATTTTTCCAGGATGTGAAGAAGTATTTTATGAATGACCTACAGGGGTAGTCAGAAAGGGATATGATTGTGGACTATGAAGACCATGTTATTGTAGATTGTTTACTTTTTGATGTAATGTAAGACTTATGAATGTATCTAGTGTTTCCAAGGCTACTAAACTAATCGGTCTTTCGAGACTTGATCTTTTGTGATCATGCCAATGTTACGAAGTAATGCACCAACTCTGGGTAGTTGGGGTCGGGGCGTTACAATGACCTTTTAATACCTGGTTTTTAACACATATAACCATAATTTTACTATGTTTATACTAGGATACCTCCTTGGGTTTAGTCAAAAACCCACAATGATTCACCGGACACAACCGATGATTTGGTGATTTTGTGTTCATCATCATAACAGAAACTCACCAAGGAAACACACAAAAAACACGATGTGCTATCCAATTTGGTATGTTCACTCATTGTGATACCATGAAATATATTTACATTACATTGAAAATTATTATGTGAGTTATATTGACCAATACGAATCACACAAACACCGCAATTGGAAGGGGGAAAAGAATGCGGTGAATGGTGTGTGAAACATCACATGAAAGGGTACACCCAAACATGATCATATGAGTTTAGCATGACATATCAGTACATAAATCAATAAAACAATAATATGGGATGAGGAAAAACAACACCACAACTGGGAATTAAAAAGATCATTTAAATATTACAAATATGGATTATGGGAATTACATAATGTCCCTCCCCGGGTGATCACAAGGGGTTTAGAAATCCATGGGAGGGGACAAAGAAGAAGTTGTTGAATTATAAATTCCCATATCCTCCATAACTTCTGTTGATGATGAAAATACCTCTATGGGACTCCAAAATGGGAGCACCTTGCCTCTGGATCGGACTCTAAAATGGGATGCCCAAGGTTCCAATTTATAGGCAAAGTGGGAAGTGGATTTGGGCACCCTAATTTAATGAATCCTATTGGTCCATGGTTTTGGCTAGTCAGAAAGCCTTTACTCACCTTGGAAAAAACTGTAGAGTTGTTTAAAGATACCTTGTATACCTACATGTATAATATGGCAGCCAGATATATAGTATAATAAGATATATTTTTAAAATACAGAGGAAATGTTTTGACCATGTGCAGATACACTATATTGGAAACATCAGATTGTACGGGCCTTTTACTGGATGAATTAGGATTATGTTCATCCATATGAAATAGAGGTCATTAAATTTACTACCAGAACACAATGTTTCAGATCATTTGGAAGAACATATTAATAGAAGAATTCTTTTTATTCAACTGGTGTTCATGGAACATGTACAGAATGGACCATTTTTCATGGACTTCATCATAGGTCCTCCAAATCACCTCCACCTACAATATAATTATCAAAAAAAGTAACATTATCCTTTTAAACAGTGTTATAAACAAAATAATTTAATCAAACATGGAGTGAAATTTATTATTATACATGTAATTTTCATTACAAAATCCTTTTAATACATTGGTATAAGGGTGAAATAAAACAGTGAATCATGGTACGATCACACATCACAATTACCCCTTATCAAGGTGGTTTCAATATCATAATTACACTAACTTGGTGTGGATATCACATTAATATCACATTACATCTCCTAAATTGGAAGAGTAATTTCTATGTGAATTGATGAAAAATGATATCATTTTACCGAAGTGGATAAAAAAGATTCTGTACAAAATTATGGTTGTTGAAACCACCAAAATGTATGATATCATGAACTGGGTTGTTTTATGATTCATATACATAGTTTTTTTTATATAACATATCACTAGAAAAAATATCCATAATAATGTTTAAAACAAATGTATTTTATTTTTTAGTCGGCATTCCAATAAATAAAAATGGTATGAGGAACCCATTTTGATTATATAATCTCTCATCACTTAAATAGACACCCTATCTAGGTCCTAAATATAATTTTCAAAAAAAAAATATGTGTTCATGGCCAGTAGTGAACCTATGGTCTTGACACAACCACAAAATTTTAATGATAACACATCATTCATCACAATTCAACTATAATAAAATGTAAAGTCAATTTAAATTAGGTTTAGGTCATGTACTTAAGGATGATGATTCTTTAATTCATTTTTCATTTGAAAAAAACATAAAATTTATTAGTAATGATTATGGAATAATTTAGTAGACTAAAATTATATCTTTTATCAAATAATATAGGATAATTTAACATTAGTTAGAAAAAATTTATAAACTTGTCATAAGAATAGAAATTAGGGTTGTCTATATAGATTTAAAAATGTGATATAAATAACTAAAATAACAAGAGTAGGGATAGTGTTATTTGTAACCACGCAATTAGATTTATGGAACTAAAATCAACCCAATAATTAGAAGGATCATTGATTTAATAAGAATAAAATAAGATAAACTGGATCGAGCTCAAGACACAACTATGATTCAAATGAGGTTGAAACCACATTTAATATAACCATTTTAATAATTATAATTTATTTATTTTAATTAAAAAAACTAATACCAAACCTAACAGCTCCCCAATCAGACTCTACTAGAAATATTCCTTAGGACCACTAGGTTACTTGGATATCGTTGAAGACAACACCCTCCAACCAAGAAAACTAACAACTCAATATCTTCCCATCATGTTATTGGGGGCCACGATCTTAATGACCTAGGTACCAACTATTTTGAAATTTGTATCCCTAAAACCAACTAATATGTAAACATTGATTATTATTACATGTATACTTTATGATATATAGATTCTTTTCAAATTCCATGATAGTAATGTTACATTTTTATGTACTACATAAATGTGGTAATTTATATAGATTAGTTATCATATTGACATGACGTAGGAGTTCAAAATTATAATATATATGTTGAGAAACTATTGATGTTATATTATACTGGAATTTTATGGGATTGATATTACATTTTGAGGGGAAACATAATATTTCTCTCTATAAATTATCAGGGGCTCAAAATCCTTGAAAATTCATATCATTTTCCTTAAATTTTGGATCTCATGTTTTTGAGATCGTTGCGAGTGAATTTTCTATAAGTACATCATATATTTTGGGTTTCATTAGTTATTCCTATATATGAGAATGCATATGGGGTTTCAAGATTAAGATTATATTTAATTTTAATAATTCCAATTCACAATGATGTATGATAAAAAATCTATTACTTTATATATATTCTGAGCTACCCATCACCATATTCATCATTGAATAATAGAAAATTGATTGAATAATAATGAAATAATTTATCTCATTCATGTATAATAATTTAAATCTTGGGACATTTTAACCTGTATGGTAATAAATTTATTCCATCCATGGCCATATTTAAATAAGGAATATGTATATCATATGGTTATAGAAATAGGTAATAAGTTAAACTAGTTTGGTGACACTGGATATCCAACCATATTTTTGAGTTATAATATTAAAAAGATATTATATTAAATAATTCTTTTTTAGGTATTCTTGTGGTTTCTACAACTAGAACATATCTCTATTGGTTCTTTGATGTGCTTATATTCATTGGTTATCTTTGATGGGTAACACATATTTTTATTTTTTAAGGTTTGAGTGTGTCAAATGCTATGTGCATTTAATACTTTATAATATTTGATTTAATTTGATCTTAGTAGATAGTGGGCTTTTTAATTGGGGTCTAGTAATGATTGAGTATCAATGATCATAAGAAGATAAATAAATCCAAAATTAATCAAGGAAAAAATAGTACATTTTGAAATTATTAATGTAATCCCTATTTATTAATATAATAAAAAATGTATAATTTATGAATGAAAGATCATTATTCGATGATAATTAAATAATTTAATGTATAACATGATATTTATGATACATGTGAGTCATAAATTTTTTATGATAATTTTGACATGTCTACCACATCATAATAATAATTTCATTCTTATTTTTAAGATTTAATTTGTTAAAATATTGAATTTTATTTTTATTAATTTTATATCCAATCTATTTAATCCTAAATAATCCCAACTCAGTGTCTATTAACTATACCATGAATTTGGAAGCCTCTCTAATTTCTCCCACATTTCCTACAGTGGTACAATAGTATTTAGAGCCCCTTGATCCACGATCTTATTTTTAGATCAAGTAAAATGTTCTAAATTGATGATAAGTACAAAAGAAGTTGATTTGAATTTATATACATTCAATAAGAGTTCATGGATCACTATAATATATGGATTTTAGAGCATTTTTGGATAATTTATATGTTTCTGGGTTATGATACTTCAAGATAGTGTCACCAAATATGATCAAAATAATCTATCAGTCTAGTTCCAACCCGGAAAATCCTACATAGGTCATCCCAAACTAGTAAGGGCCTAGACCCCCATAGGGATCCTACTCTTAGTCAACAATTACTTCAAAAATAAAGTAAATTTTGAATTTTTAAAAATTATTTGGAATTATATAATTACTTTTTTTAGCACCATCAGATGATTCATAAGTGATTAAAAATAGTTTTAAAATTATTCTAATTATTTATAAATCCACCATGACATAATTTAAAAAATTGTTTATTATGTGAGTTCATTTCAATCTAATGATCATGTATTGGGACTATCAATGTATATTATTTGTTTTTCATTTATTTTTATAAATAGTGAAATGTGTAATTTTTTTAATAAATTATATATTTTGAATCATTCCGGTAGCTATTTATATTTATAAGGGTTCGCAAATTTGTGTGAGGGAATATAAATATTTTTCTTCTGTCAGGGATACCCCCTCTCCTATGATTGTTTATTTTTTTAATGATGATGTTGAAGGAGATGCAATTCCTTCAAAGTCGCATGGGTGTACCATATAATAGGGTGATACATTATGTGATATGATCATTATAACTCCAGATAAATGAGAATCATGGAGTTACCCCATCTATAATTATTGATCGGTCATATTCTTGATCGATTAACCATAAAAAAACACATGATCATGTTTTTTATTTTCTCAAATGTATATAATATTATTTTTGGAATTATTAGTTTAAAAATGATCTAATAGAATTGTGAAATAGAAATCTTATATAATATTTATTGATGTATGATTATTTTTTTAATTATTAATTATTATTTTTTGATTTACATCAAATATTAACAAACAAAACACTTATAAAAGTATTTCATTCAATAAGAAAAAAAATAGATTCTATAATAGTGTTGATAATTAACCAGTCTTACATCACTTGAATTTGAACAATTTTTTACATAAATGGTTTTTATTATCCATAGGTTCCTATGAATCTTACTATTAGTGAGTTATAATGATGTTTATGGATTAAATTCAATAATTTTTTTTCAATAAAATATTCATATCTAGTGTGTTGTATTTATAGAATCAAATAATTGACTCAGTCAATGTTTATAACTTGTCGGAGTTGGAAATATAGTCAACAGTTCATGTAATCACAATTCAATGTAGCTACGAAATCAAAAAACAACATTAAATCCCCCAGTGTATTAGAATGGTAATCTATATGACTATGAGGAGTCTTTTAAAGGATCCTTTACACTGTGATATTTTGGAAACTAAATATATTTAATTTTTAGTTGATTTCTATTTGGATTTTATAAATAATTGGGAGAAATTTAATGTCTAATTAATCAATTATATATATAATATAGGTAATAATGATCGTGTACATATATTCTAAATTTATTTAATTTATATTAAATAATAATCTCTACCATTCACTCATTACTCTATGATCAATTATTGTTAAATAAAATATCGTGACTGATAATAACATATAAGAAAGGTACATGAACATGCACAAAATTACTAATACATGAATAGAATCAACACATATTGGAGTCTCAACTATATAATGATCCTCTTCAGGGAGAAATAGTAGATGAAAAATAAGCCTACAAAATGAATATATATATATTTAATTAGATTTCCATTTAATACTATTATAATTTATTCCCATTTAATTGTAGAAAATGCATGGGGTAAAGGAAATATTAAAGATTATAAATCATATACAAACATTATATCAGAAAATATCTAGAAAATAATGGTATGATATCTATAGAACATAGTCCAGGTATATGGTGGGAAAGGGAAAGCAATAAGGAAACATTGTTCATAGGGTGATTGGCTGATTTTAGAGGCATGATACGCTTAGGATCAATCTAAACCAATATCTTGAAAAATATCTCATACTAACTTCTTTACCTACCATATTTTGAAAATGTTCAAAAACTATAATATGAAACCATGAAAATGATATTTTTAAACAAATTATATGTGGATCACTAATCATATAAGTATATGAATAATTTAAACTCATTAGTCTATACAATACAAAAAAAGGAATGAAAATGAAATATTTTCAATGGATATACCAAATCTAAGGTTACCAATGTACTATCAATTTATAAGACAATCATATTGATACAAATAATTGTGAATGAATTTATATATGTTCCATGTAGTAGGAAAGGACATTGTAATACCAAATGCTAAACTAGGAGAAATAATAAAGGGGATGCTTCTATTCTATGTAAATTTGACATTGAATTAAGTCATCCAATTTCCACAGGTTGGTTATTAGATGCAGCCTATGGATCATATATTTATATTCAAATATTGAACCAAGTATTTTTGAAAATATTATAGTATGTGAGGTTGATCAATGAGGTTAATTTGGTGAAATAAAATTTGTATTAGTATTTCAGGATTATTATATTACATTAACTTGAATTTTGGTTTTTTTATTAAATAATAGTTTGTTTATAATTTTGACTAAAAAAACTATCTTGATATCATGTCTAAAAATTATGGTATATTAAATCAAATATGGAAGAAATATTTTTTTTAATTAATAAGTATAGAATATTTTATCATATTACCCATCACGACATTGAAATATATATACATGAACATTAAAACTAACATTTTTGAAATCAGTAAATAATACAGTGAGAAAGACTCATATAAAACTCATATACGGAACTTCTAGATTAGTATTGTAAATTAAAATAACGTAAATAAAATATATCATGTATGGAATTTAGACTCTAATGAGTAATAATGATACATCACAGTTTTCGGAATCAATCATTTTACATTCTATAAAGGCTTAAAGGAATAAAAAATGAAATTTAAGGAGTTGTAGAAGGTATAGATGAGTTTTATTCTATCACGAGGGTCATCACACCATGGAGATACGTGTGGTGGTGACTACATTGAAGCATTTTTTTTACTTCTTTCATGGAGATATCCATTTTATGTTGTTTTTTAGAGTCATTGGTCATAGTTATTCATCCATGTGTTGTTATGTGCACTATAAAGAGTGAAATGAAAATTGATTCCATTTTAGATATAATATTAATTAGTTGAATCTTACAAGGGATAAAGGGGAGGAATATAAGTTTTAGAGGAGTTAATGGTGTCATATCAAATCTTAATGGGTTTCTTTATGGAAAATAAGGAGTTACAAAACACCCCAGTTTTTTGGGTATGGTTCTCGATGTTTCTCCCATAGTAAAATGGGTATATGAAATGAATATTAGTGTAAATGGTGGATATTGGTGGAGGAATAATCAAATAATTCTTAAGAGAGTGGTTAATTATGTTTTTTTTCATCATTCCACAGTACAAGGTGTGATTATCTGAAACATATAATGTTATTACCATGTTCTTTGGAGGGTGGTTAGGGAGTCCACCTTGGGGTCAAAATAATTTTCATCAATGGTATGGTGTTCGGATTGGGACAGTTTAAATATGATATAAAATGTTCCTAAATCACAATACACTCATATACATGAATTCATAAAAATCATATATTCTTTTGATCAGATCCTCAATGGGTGTGTTGTGTGTCACCACATAGCAGTGGAGTCCAATGTAGATTTCACTATAATTTGAGGGTTCATACATCCCTTTTTTTATTTTTGTTCTCTTAATTTATATCCAATCCACTCCCAATCCATTTAATCATACTCAATCCATTTACCATTAAATAATTACCTCTTCAATAATAGGGATCAAAATCTGTTTGATCAATGTAGAAATCATCTCCTCCTCTCATGTCTAATTAATTTCTCATTATATAGGCTTATTATAGTAGGTATATTTAGTTATTGTTTTTCATTTGACCCTGGATTGATTGTGTTTTTTATTGTTAGGGCCTATGGTAGTTTTATTATAGTTATATGGTGTTTGGTCCTCAATTTTCCCACCCAAGTGTGGTGATTCCATATGATATTCAAATCAATGAATGGGATTAGATAAGTCTCCATTTGTATTTTTAATTTATAAGATTAACCAGATTTTTATTCATTATTGTAGATGTATCAATTTAACTAACAATGAAAATTAATCATATAATGAAAAATTGATGAAAATGGTGTTATTTGTATACATTATTATACTTTAATGGTATGACACTCACACTTGTTGATTTTTTTATATTATATATAAAATTTATTTTTATTATGTAATTTGTTGTGATCTTGAGTTTTTTGGAATCCAAATTTGGAAAATTATAATAACCTTAATGTAGAAAAAAATTCCTATGTATAAGAAAAGAATTGATATGAATGCTTCTTTTGATGATGGATTAATGCGGTGGCCACAAATGATGAGATTATTGTTCTGTATTATAGTAAGGATAATTGTTCTGTATATGATAGTATAAATTGTAAGAGGATGCTCCTGTGTTTTCCATATAATGTTTTGGGGATGCTTTCATCGATTGAATAATAGGGATTGGTAGGGATTTTGATTTTTAAACAGGGTTGTGGAATCATTTTAATAGTTGATAAGAGGGAATGAAAGGGGTTTTTTTGGGTGATAGATTTTTTGGTTGATTTGGGATCATTTGGTTGTTTCCCAATTTAATATTATTTAGATAGTAAGGATTAATTTTGAAAATAGGTGACTATAATGTCATAATTCTGTGACTAAAAAGTGGTATTGTTTGGAAAAATAAAAATTTTAAAGGCTAATAACAATGTGGGAGATGGTTTTAATGGATTTTAATTATATATAAATTATATGAAATATATATAATATAATCATGTTTTAAATGTGGAATCTTGAAATTGGGTAAATATTATGTGGATTTATGAAGAATTATACATGATTGATGTGGATTTTTTCATGGGATACATGGATGGTTATAAATAGAAAAATTGGAATAAATATTAGTGTGATGCAGTGGTAGCGGGGTGATGTTTGTGGGATATTTGGAGATTTTATGTTGTGAACTCACTTTGAATATTGTTTTTTGTGCCTAAAGATATAATTTTTTTATTTCTCTATGAACCCTACTATGTTTTATATTAATTACAGAAGCTCCACTTTATATGGGTCCATATTTTCATCCCCAAACATTGAAGCATGTGAGAGAACTAATAGAATTCTAATATATCTTCCAAACACTCCATTATATGTTTAGTATCAGTGGTGATGTTATAAGATAAGTATATTATATAATAGTAATCCTTGTGGGGTAACTATGTGACTATATGTGCATGATTCATTGGAGGACACTACTGGGTATGGAGGGGGAGGTGTGTAGTTTACTAGAAGACCGTACACAGTATTGATTAGATGATATTATATGGTTTGGTTTATTGATAAAAGGATGAGTTTATAGGTTTTATATAATTAATTTTAATGATACCATACTCTACTATATATAGAATAATGAGGTGTGGATCGTGGAATGAAATATGTTGTGTTTCATCTTGGATTTATTGGAGATTGGGAGTAAAAGACATTTTATATTGGGTTGGGAGAGTGAAAACCCATTGGGATGTGATTTTATGATACCATATTATTATATTATTTGATACTATTTTTACAATGGTTTTATTTCATATCTAATGAGTTATCTATACATTGGACTGGTGGTAACTGACCTATTATGTGATATTTTCGTCAAACTATTTATTCACTGGTTTAATATTATACTCTTTTCAAACATTTATGAGAGGTAATGGGTAATATAATACTAAATATACATTTTATGACCATAACTCTATATATAAAATTTTTTTTTTGGTTCGTAAGATATTATTTATTATCAAGCTATACCTTACATCCTCTGGTAGTTTTTCAAGAATTGTTGCAACCTATGGTTATTGTGTATACTTTTGATTGGAATTTTTTGTTTTTTTCCATAATTATAACATTTTAATAATTTATTGGGACATTTTACTGGTAATATAGTAAATATCATGGATTAGATGATCTTATCTTTTCTATTGGCCATAAAAATTATATTACGAGGGTAATGCTTCACATTTTTATTAATTATATAACCTTGGTTCTAGTCTCAGACATAGGGCTCAATAGAGGTTGGAAGTTAGGGTCATCTTCATCATTATTATTGTCTTAGTATGGGTACAACTGGTTGGAGTCAGGAAAAAAGGGTGTCAAAGATAATGGTTCCATGATATATGACATATTAGAGTTAGGTACTCGTTTTGATTGCATAGGTTGGTAGAAAAACAAGACCAGTTGATTATGTTGCATGATGTTATCAAATAAGACTGGCAAGGACATTGTATTTTAGGAACCAACATGATATGAATATAGAACATTTTTTTACTGAATGACCAAGTGAAATTGATCCACATTTAGGGTAGATACCTAAAAGAGGTACATCAATCATGCTTGTTTGTTCTTGTTTTTTAAATAAATTTTCTATTGGAAATAAATGAATGTAATTACATAAATTAGATTAAATAAATTCTAGGATACCCATTAAAGATGTTCAGTTATAATTTTCATGAGTCAAGGTGGAGGAGTTTAGATGTTTAACTTGGTTTACAATATGAGCGTTGACCTAGACGATGAGAATGAGCTGTGTAGGAATATGTTCTATGAGTTATAGAATTTTCTGTTGACTTGGTATGGGGTATCATCTATTGTTAAATTATATATAACTATCATGTGGATTTTTAAATTTTATTTAGTAGAATATATAATAGGGTAGAGTATCTTGTTCAATTTGACATTAATTTTATGTGGGGAACTATATGAATATGGTGGATCTTGTATACATGGAGCTGAATGAGGATGGTGTTTCGTATGCTGATTATTAGGGTCGGTTTTTCATTATGATTCGATATTAAATGATGATGGAAATGAAGAGTTATGAGTTTTTCCCTTCACTAGACATGCATGACTATCAAAGATATTTGGATAAGGTTAATGTGCTTCCTTTTCATCACCAGTGATTTATTACTAATTAGGTTTCATGATCATTTAATTTTAGTATGCATTTCACAAAATGATTCGATATATTCATATTCAATTTATGTTTACAATATAAATAATGTAGAAGATGAAGGATGGTGTTATTGAGATGATGTATTCCCAATCTATATCACCTCAATACATAAGATATCATGGCCCCTCGAGGAGTAGGGTAGGTGGTGGTGGATCGTAGGAGTTGCTGAAGTTGATGTTTTGGTTGGTGAGTATTCGACCTCACTAATTTTATTCATCATGATTCCCTAGGAATATTAGTTTTCACTAACCCATTTAGGGGATATATTCAAATTTGAATCTCTTATAGGAGTTAGGGTTATCTATGATTTCCATCCCCAACCATCTTCATGGATTATTTATGTCTGATCAGTATGGTTCCTTACCGTCCCCAACAACAATACATATCCCCAAATGACAAATAAATTGAAATAGTAGTAGTAAAGTGTTCCTTTTTGAGGATATGTATCCATTATAGGACATATCGATGATGTCACCCACCCTATAAGACATACGTATTAGTTAGGCCATTGAGGTTGTCATTACTAATGATGTAGAAGAGTTTGATGTGTGTAGCTTCATTTAACGATGACCAAATTCCAATAGGAACTAAAGATCATCAATGGAAATATTTTCATGTAATCTACGTCATTATATGACATGGTTTATTCTTGTTCATCACAATCATGTTTGTAGTCACCTTGGTGTTTTCTTTTAGAAAAATTGTAGAGGGGATTCTAGTACTGACGGTGTTGACTATGCTAGTGAGAGGATAAAAGAGCCGCACTTAGGTTTGTATGTGTTATTAGGGGATGACAGAGAATAATAATTTACCTATGGACTTAATTTCACTCTATAAATAGTCATAATATTCCATTCTCAGTATCCAGTAATTTTTCTCTCTACATATAGTCATTGATTAATTATTATAAGAGTTATGTTCTATGATGAGGCGGGACAGATTGGGGTGATTTGTAACACCCCCAATATTTTATGGTATGTATCTTCCATATCTAACACCATTGATATCTTATGATGAAAACAACACTATGTTTAAAATCCTGATATACTATTTAAAATGTAACTCTTAAAACCTAGCTATTAAATTTGCGAGAATGAATAGGATTTAGCACATTAAGAATTATATAATTTCCCAAATAATTATTAATATAGTAATAAACTTATATTAGTGAATGATCAGAATGAAATTTTAATATAATATATTGAATTGATTTTTTACATTAATTTAGTAGATATTATAGGAATAAGGGAATAATCAATCATATTTTATGCATAAAAGGTCTGTATTTTTATAATGGATGTTTTATAGGATTTTAATGAAGAGAATTGTTTTTAAATGAATTGAAACTTTTAAAAATATTAATTTACATAATAATATATATTTGTTATGTATTAATTTCAATATTTACATTTTTTTAATTTCTCATATATTATATGAATCATTCATTTATTTTGAATAAAAAAAATAATTTTTTTAAACTATTGTATCTTTTGTGATATATTCAAGACATAATTATGGTCTAAAAAATTATTAAACATTAGAAATGAATAAATAATTATATTATAATAGAAATATTTTAAAAAATTAATTCATAAAAAGTAAATTAATGTTTATTTCATGATAATTATAAAATTCATTATTATTGTGTACGTAGTGCATGCAGAGTGTTGGAAATGTAAAATTAAGCTCCTCATTGACAATAATGAATTGATAAATGTATTTTAAGGACTATATTAGTAATTATTATTTATAAATGATTTTTTTAATGATATTTGAAATTTTATAGTTATATAAATTGATTCTTATAAAAATGTACTTGTAATGCTTACAAAAAGAAAGAAAATTCAAATTAACATATTAATGAAGTTGTATATGACATGTACATGGGTATATCTAAATAATTAATGAATAAAAAAGATTAACATTAACGTAATTAAATTATTATTATGATATAAAAATATTTATATCATTTATATATCAAATAATTATCATTATTTTGTATGCAACGCTGATGCAGTGCTTGTGCAATAAGAAGAAAATCGAAAAAATGATTATAATTTGAATTATTAGAACTAATAACCCCCCCCCCAATTTGTTTTGTTAAAATCCACTTATATGCATATGTGAAATTAACAATATTATTTTGTTTCAAATTTGGGACCATTCAGATCAACTTGTATCACATTAAGACCCATAAAATATTTTATTTAAAATAATATCACCATTTTCACACTATGGTTTTTAATTAATATTATCATTAAATATATTGTTTTATATTAATTATTTTTTCCCAAAAATATAATATCTAATTTAAAAAGTGTTATATTAATAATTTTAATTTTATTTTAATTTTTAAGGAAAGATAAATGCATTAATGGAATTCACATTGGCGATGTAGTAATTAATAACTTAATGTAAAAATCTAAAAAATGATTACAAAAAAAATAAAAATAAATAATATATGAAATAATTTAGTAGATAAATGAATTATTTATATACTGTTGGTTGGAGTGGATACTCAAGAGGGGGTGAATTGAGTTCTAATAAAAATTTCTGTAAAAAATATTTCTCTTAAAATCCCCCAATTTAAAAACAAAGATAAACTGTAGTGAATTAATACAGATTGTAAATGTTCAATTAGTTTCTCAATGATTAATTAGGTCTCAGTTAATTTAATCGGAATATTATATTGAATTTTGAAACTAACTTACTGATTTTCAATAAGTATAAACACTTGTTGATTTAACTATCAAAGTAACCTTAAAAAAACTTATTTCAAAGTAGTTAGTAGCGGAATATGAAATATATAGTATACTTATGACTTAAACTAAAATGCATAGCAGATGTAACCAAGAGGTTCAGTCACAAGCCAAGAGTTAGTCCTCAAAAACAATTTATATAAATTGATCCACACCTTGGATCGGGGTACACAACAGTGCAAAGAATATCCAGGTTCAGAGACCTCTACCACAGTTCTACGTGGGAAAACAAACAACAGCTCACAGCTGTCCAGGTCTTACTCGACCTCTACCACTATCCACATAGGGATACATGGGAGTTATAGAGTTTGAATGAGGATTTAAGAATCCTCCAGCTTGGCTTATGAGACAATGTGTGTGTAAAATAAACAAGGTACACACACTACTCGAAATGTAAATAAAATAATCACAAGAGCATGTATGAAAGATTTTAGAAAATAATTATTGATTGGCAGTGCAACTCTGGACTCATTTGATTGGCCAGATAATCTTCTAATTCATTCTCTGGTTTTTGTTCTGAAAATAGAGTATCGTTTCCTTCCATGGTTTTTTGGTTCAGCTTATCAGCATGAGTGCATGAAGTGTTTTGATGTAGTTCTTTACTCAGGATGCAGCTTGTCTTCTCCTCTATAAATGAATTGCTTCGAGTATGTTCAGTGCTCTCGAGGAATGGATGTAGCAATTTCTTTTTTTCACCATTTTTCAATGTTTTTAAGCCCTTTTCTTTTTCACCCTTTGTGTGTATTCTTAGTTCCTTGATTCTCTCTTGTATTCACGCACACCCAGCTAGATCTTTATCTTCCCTTTTATAGCTTTCAACTCTAGTGAAAAAGAATGATTACTTTTTTCATGGGTACTAGGTATGGTTCCCTGACATGCCAACAGATATCATTAAATAACATTAACTGTATTAAAAACTTCAAATGTAATTGTTAGCTTAATAAATAAATAATATTAAGACTATAGGGTTCGACTGGTTGGTCAATCATTAGTAGCCTTCTGTTGGTAGAAGTGTACGGTGGACTTTGTGTAGTAGTGACCTTCCCTCGGTAGGTCTTTGAAATTGTATCGGTTGCTCCTGATATCAGTAGCTCATACGATGTGTATCAGTAACTTTTGTTATCGGTATCTTTTTATACTGGTTTCATTCTATCTGTAGCTCTTGATCTATCAGTAGCTCTGATTCGTATAAATATCTTTATTCTATATCGGTGACTCGGTATATCAGTAGCTCTTGGTCTATCGGTAGCTCTGGTCTATCGATAGCTCTGATCTATTAGTGACTGTCTGTATCAGTAGATCTCTTAGTTCTAATTATTTTTTATCATTAGACTTATGCATATCTGTATCTTCTTTATGTACTATCAGAATACTTTTTCTATGCTTATCGGTGGACTAGTACATATCAGTAGCTCTACGTATCGGTGACCTTAGCTTATCGGTGACTCTGTCTATCGGTAGACTAAGTACCGGTAGCTCTATATCATTAACTATATGCAGATCAGTGACTAACACTTATCTGTTTTATGCAAAACATATTCGATTGGGTTATATGTACTTCAGAACTCAAATTAATATGGATAAACATTGATTAAAAAATTTCAAGTATGTAGATAAACATTAATTGGGATTTTCAAGGTATGTGAAATCATAGTTGAGATTATCAAAATAGGTGAGGTCAACAATCTCCAACATTTTGATAATCACAACTTAGGATATTATAGTTTAAAATAAGAGTAATTGAATCATAGGATATATCATTGAATTAAATTATCTCAGAGAAAATAGTATGTTTTAGAACATAATGTCTCAAAGGTAGAATTAAATGCAATGATATCAGAGGGGAAAAGCATGGTAGCTCTTCCATATATAATATTTCTCCCCCTTTGATACTTTGATAATATTTCTCCCCCTTTGATACTTTGATAATATTTCTCCACCTTTGTGATAATCAAAAAGTGTGAAACAACAAAGAGAATACGAACAAAATGAGAATGAAAAGAAATCCAATTGTATTATATTTTGAAAAAAGGTACAGAGAAGGAAAACAATACAAGGGATTCCTATCAACAATTTTAGCCACCTATTCAATCCACATCCTCAATGTGTGATTTTATCTTTGGATCAGAAGAGGATTCAGACTGTATGGATGTAGGTGAAGCCTTAGGAACACCAGAGATGATCACAGGAGGCTGAGCGACTGAAACTATTCTCGGTCTGTACTGAGTAGACCTCAGAGTAATTATATGAGTAATGCTTCAAATGGAATGATTAGGAGTCATCTGAATAGGTGAATCAGTAGAGGGAGAGGCAGGTAAAGCTGGAGGTACAATCACTTGCCTAACATTGACATGCAGGAAAGGAAGCAAAACATTTATGAAATCCATAATCAATCCTCCTCCTCTCTGCATAGGATATTTGAAATCATCCTGGTTCTCCATGAATTTGTCCAAGGCTAGAGTCAATTCCCTTATTTCTCTCACTTTCTCTCTGAAGGCTTGATTGACCGGAGGTAAATTCAGGATTTCCAACAGATAATTGAAGTGATTGTTGAGTTGATTCTTGGTGTAAAAAATTTAGAAATAAGATTCTACCTTGTCTTTCACTTCTTTCTGAGTGGCAGAAGCTTCTCTCATATAGTCTTGGACTATCTTCATTATTTCTCTAGCTAAATCCCTAGTAGAAATCACAACTATTCTCAGGTCAGATGAGTCCACAGAGCCACTGGTTGAAGCTGAACCAAGCTACACCTTCATCAGATCTCGAATATGATCCAAATCCACTAAAGGTATAGAAGCAACAGAACCAACAGAGAATGCTAATGTTTCCTTGATGTTTTGGGAAAACCAACTAATAAGATTTTGGACTTTGTAATCTTGGGTTTTAACATAATATTTCATGGAGGTTTTAAAACCTTCGAACACTGAAACCATCTGGCTCACAACACTTTTGACATAGGCTAAGTCCTTGTCTTATGGAGATTTTTAACTCAAGTAAGATTCTCAAGAGATAACAGATTTCTTTAGAGCTTCAACATCCGCTTCCAGTCTAGATACTTGAGTCTGGAAGGCTGTTACTTCTTCCACTATTTCTTCCATAAAGGATGACATTTTACAACCGAGAGAGAGTTCAAAAGATTTTTCCAAATTGCTCATCTCTTCAACAAAACAGTGATTCAACTCAGCAACAGAAGCACTAAAGGACTCTTTCATATCATTATTTAGGGATTCAAGGTCAACCCTGGTGATCATATCAGCAGGAGAAATTAAAACAGGTGCTCTTTCAGATACTACACTGGCCACTAAGTCAGTCATAATCGATTGGATTGATGACACCAGTGAAGCTTCCATCTTCCTTGTCTCTTCCACAAAACTGACTTTAAGATTTTTCTTCAAATTATCCAGGTCATGCATTCTGACCACATCTTCTGGTAACAACTCATTTTTCACATCATAAATGATCTTTGGTCTATTGAAGGAAGCCTCATTATCAAAATCAGGATATTCTAATCCACAAACCACAAAACCTGGGTCTTCTGCCCGGTCCTCAATCTCAACAGCCACTGAAACACTTCCAAATTTGGTTTTATACTCCCCCTCAATGGGTGCATTCCCATTTATAGAAACAACATTATAAGCAGGTCATTCTTCCTCAGAATAATCTTCTACTATCAATTCTATCTCTATAACAATAGGAGGGTCCCTTGGATTAGGTACATCTTCTTCCATTTCTCCTAATACTTACATAGCAGGCACAACTAAGCTTCCAATTAATGGACTCAGACTTAAGCAGACAGAATCAGAGGCTTCAGATCCATTCTTCCTTTCTTCTTCATGCTCTTGGGATGGCTGGTCTTCCTCATCAGTAGGTGCCTCTTCTCATACTAAGGCTTCCTTTTCTGATGATACAATTTCAGCATTAGGACTTGGAGGTATGTTCGAATCACTTCCATCATCCATAGAAGTCTCTCTTCATCTGTATAATCATTGTATTCAGGTTCTTCTTCATCAGTTCCTAGACCTGGATCCCTCACATCCTTAGGTCTTGAAGTATGATCCAAAGTATTGAATTTATCATAGACTTTCTTGCATCATTAACCGACTCTCCTCTCCATTGGTTCCAATTTATCTTCAAGTATTCGCACACCATGCTTGTGATACAAAAATTATTCTTCACTACCACTATCTCATCTTGAGACTCAGCTACCCCATTCACTTTGATCATTACTGAGATCAACTTGGCAATGAATAGGGCATTAGTCTTTGATTTTGTCCTTGTCATGTCTTCCATTTGAATCATCATCAATCTGCACAGATTCACTTTTACACAATGTCTCATGAGATGCAGGAGATAAATATCCTGATATCTTAAATTCAAAAAATCCCCTCTCCTTGTTATTAAGACATGATGAATAAATTTGAACAGCAATATATCTTCTCCATCCATTTATGCAGCCACTACTTGCCTTTGATTTCCATCACCGGTGAGATCCTCCAAGGCACTCTCATAATCAAATATCTCACTTGTAGGTGGTATAGCATTCGAGACATATCTAGATACACCTTCATGTGGAACCGTCAGGCATTCATCCCCCTCAACAGATGAAAAAGACATCTCTTCTCCATTCATAAAAGAAATAACTCGGTTCTCATCTTTTCACTTCTCAAAACTCACAAACACATAAAATTGTTTCACTAGCTTCGGATAGTAGGGACCATTTTTGTTAGAAAATCAATCTACCCACTTTTGATCTTCCAGCACTTCGAGCACTAATGATTTTATAGGTAACAACCATTCTATGCATAGCTCTTTTTTAATCACAATAAATCTATTCTGCAAATGAGGTTTCACTGGTTTCCTACTCGACCTAGTTCTACCAACACTACCACTTTCTTCTGGCTTAGATTTTTGATTCTTTGCACTCGGCTCATTAGTGTCATCTCTGATGGTAGGAATATTGTATTTTTTCATCTCTGGTTCGAGGGATTTAGGGTTTTTGAGAGATTCAGAAGTAAGTCTTGAGGGTAAAGGATTTGAGGCTTGGTGTATTAAGAAGTATATATGGCTTTGTTTTTATCATTTAGGAATCAAAAAATAAAAAAATAATATGAAATAAAGTAAAAACGATTCAGATTCTGGTGGCAGATAGAAGTTTAAAATAGTGCACTCAACTGTAGTGTTTATCAGTGAGAATTCTTATCGGTGAGGTTACATCGGTGAGGATAAATCAGTGAGGTTACATCGGTGAGGTTATATCGGTGAGGTTAAATCGGTGAGGTTACATTGGTGAGGTTACGTCGGTGAGGTTACATCAGTGAGGTACCTACCGATCAAGGTTAAACATTCCCAACTCATGCATAATGTAACTTAACCTATCTGAACAAAAAGGTTTGGTGAAAATGTCAGCTAACTAATGTTCAGTACCTATAAATTCAAGAGTAATATCACCCTTTTGGTAATGATATCTCAAGAAATGGTGCCTTACATCAATGTGTTTGGTCCTAGAGTGAGATACAGGGTTCTTTGAAATGTTTATTGCACTATTGTTATCACAGTTGATTGAAACATGCTTAATATCATATCCATAGTCCAAAAGAGTGTGTTTCATCCACAGAATTTGTGCACAACAACTACCAGCAGCTATATTCTCTACTTCAACTGTAGACAAAGCTATAGAATTTTGACTTTTACGACACCAAGATACTAAGGATTTTCCCCATATATGACATGTTCCAAGTGTTCTTTTTCTATCCAACATTCAACCAGCAAAGTCATCATCTGAATAACTCATTAATTCAAAATATTTTCCATTTGGGTAAAACAAGCCTAAATTTTCAGTGCATTTAAGATACATAAAAATTATTTTAACAGCAAGTAAATTCTATTCCTTTGGAATAGATTGAAATCTTACACACATACACACACTAAACATAATATCTGGTCGACTAGCAGTAATGTAAAGTAAGCTTCCAATCATACCTCTGTAATTGGTTTGATCCACTGGTTTCCCAGTTTCATCTGCATCCAATTTACAGACTGTACTCATAGGAGTATCACATTCCTTAATACTATACAAACCAAAACGTTTTAAAATATCCTTTTTATATTTACATTCATTGAAGATAATACCATTTTCATTTTGAAAAACTTGAAATCCAAGAAAATATTTGTGTTCTCCCATTAAACTCATTTGAAATTTATTTTTCATACTCTATGAAAAATCAGTGCATTATGAATTTTTAAAAGATCTAAAGATAATATCATCAACATAGATTTGTACTGTCAAAACATCTTTATAAATTCTTTTAATAAAATGATTTGGATCAGCAATCCCTTTAGTAAAACTTTTTGAAATAAGAAAATAACTAAGTCTATCATACCATGCTCTTGGAGATTGTTTTAAATCATATAATGCTTTAGAAAGTTTAAAAACACAATTTGGAAAATGAGGATTAGTAAATCCAGGTGGTTGTTCGACAAAAAAATATTCAATAATAAAACCATTTAGAAAAGCACTTTTAACATCTATTTAATATAACATGAAATTCAGATGAGCAACATAGGAATGTAAGATCCTAATATCTTCTAATCTTTCTACATGTGAAAAGGTTTCCTCATAGTCTATACCTTCCTCTTGACTATATCCTTGTGCAACTAACCTAGCTTTGTTTCTATAAAATTTCTAGATTCTTCAACTTTGTTTATAAAAACTGATTTAGTGCCTATTGTCAGAGTGTCCTTGGGACTTTCAACTAATTCCCAGACTTTGTTTCATTCAAATTTATTTAAATTTTCGTGCATATCCATTACCCAAATTTCATCATTTATTGCATCATTGACATTTTTAGGTTCTAGTTGTGAAATAAATGGTTGATGTTCAACCTGGTTTCTTAGAGAAGCTCTAGTCTGTGTCCCTCTACCATGATTACCAACAACCACATCCAAAGGGTGATTCTTTAGAATCCTAGTTGATCTAGTAAAGGCAGGACTCAAAATTTTAGGTGCATCTATAGGTTCGGGTTTAACAGGAGCATATTTTGGCATTTGTCCAGAACTGGATGTTTTTACTGCAGGTTCTTTAGTTTTATAATTAATGTCCAGAATAGAAAAATCTTCTTCAAGATTTTTGTAACGACCAAAAGTTTCATTAATGGAAATCCCTCTTGATATAATTAAATGACTCTTTATGTTTATATAAAATTTCAACTTCATTGGTTTTATGTTACGAATTGTGACCGTTACTTTTATACTCGTTGAACAGTGATCACATGATTAGTATAAATATAGGGCATTAACACATACAATTTTACTTAGACAAAGGAAGCAATGGCCTCATCCAATATAATTTCCCCATTCGAAGCCCATTTATAGGAGCTCGGAAAAGAGGTGGCATCCTTGGGCTTCGCTCTTGACCAAGCCCAAGCTGAGCTTCACCATTTCAATCTCAAACGGGGCCTTCTACGGGAGAAGTGGAAGTTGATAGAAATTACCACTCGAGTGATATTATCCAAGCCACCTCAAGAGTCTGTCACCATCGCACACCTTACCCATAGGTCTTATGCCGCTGTTTTAAGGGGTTATGTAACAAATAAGTAGAACTATGTTCATGTAAATTATTTTTTTATATAATAATGAATATAATTTCTAGTCATTTTTGACACTTTCTAAATAGTTTTTAAAGTACAAATGGTGTTTTAGTTATTATTTAATTAAGAAATCTATTTTATTAAATTAAGGTATTTTTGAATTAAAAAATATTATAATAATATAATAATATTATTATTAAATTAATTTTTATTAAATATAAATGATCTTATGATTTTATGAATGAAATTAAAATTTTTATTAAGGTTTAAAAGCCATTTCTGTCAAAACCCGTGAATTTTCAATAAATGTCGGTTTTTATTTTAAAAGTGAAAATTAACATATTTAGAAAGTTATTTAGATAAAATTAATGTTATTTCTGTAATCAGAATGTCTAAATTATCCAAAGGTGAATTTTTCATAATTTTCAGAGACAGTCAAATTTTTGGGTTAAAATTAAATACCGTATAAATATATATTGTGTTTTATGACATCATAATGACCCAATAGTGATGTAATAAAATACTATATTCTTTATTTTAGGCCAATATAAGTTTTACCATTAAGATAATGTGATTTTGGGTTTTTTTGACTTACTTTTCAAAGCATTAATGGCCCCCTCAAGACATATTCAACACCTTGCCTTTTTAAATTAATTTCCATGGGAGTGTGACTCACCTCCACATAAGCAACCAAAATAGTTTAAGATGTTTGGACTTTGTCCTTATAAAATATTTTATTCCACTTCCCTTTTCCAAAAAATATGGGCAAAAACCATGGGATGGTTTTTTGTTTGGATTAATTTAATGTAAGGGGACCAAAACCTAAATAATAAAGAATTCCCTCACCTTTCTTATATTAACCGACCAAAGCTCCCACTTCCTCCTCACTCAAATCCATTGGAGTTCCACCAACCTCTGCCCTAGTCTCTCTAGAATCCTCCCAAGGTGCCCCAAGCTCCCAAGAATCCTCTCACAAGCCTCTCTCCATCCTTTGGAAGCACACTTCCAAGTAAGGTTTTTTTCATCATTTCTCATTTTTGTCCAATTTTCTTTAAGTTTTTTCCCATTTTAATTTCAATTATGAATGTTGGGGTATTGTTTCACACCTCCCTCATACTTCCCTCTTTAATTTTGAAAGATGCGAGACCCTTTCTTTCTCATTAAATGCCTCCCATGTACAACCGTTACTATGCCGAAATTCCGAAAGGAACTTCCCTCTCCTCTTTTACATTCAAGCAACACTTTTGTATCATGAATCTAAATTCCATTACAATTTTTAGGACATGTGTCTATATGACCTCCTTACTATCCACTACATGAAAATATGACGAGGAACCCCTTTCTCTCTCATCAACCATTTTTATGAATTCTTATGTCACGTTGTTACGCTGCTGAAATCGCACCAATTTTCTAAGCCAATGTCATTGTGTAGTGAATACCATGCCCATTTCTCCATCATGGATATTCACCTTTATGCACATTTACTTATTTATTTTAAAGTTTCATGTATGAATTCAACATTCCTTTATCGTGTAATAAATGATTATGTTTTATGAATCCATGTTTTATGATCCATGTGGCACACTTATGCATGAAATGAAATGTTTAAGAAGGGTGCACCCTTATAGAGCTCCAATGCATTGGGTAAAATATAATATCATGATATGTCATGTGAAATGAGTGTTGACTCATGATAATTCAAGTGCAATGAGGGTTTTCTCATGCTTTATGTGCAATGTGGATTTACTCACGCTTCATGTGCAATGAGCCCTGTCTCATGCTAATTCCATGTTAAGTGTTGTTTCCACATTTCCATGTTATGATTATCATGAATTATCATGCCTTTATGTTCGTGTTTTTCTTATGCTCTATTGATATGCCTATTGTCTAACATGTATTGTACTCCTCATTTTATTCCATGTGTACTCCCTTACTGGGCTTTATAGCTCACCCTTTTCTTATTCATGTCCTCAGGTTATCCCATGCAATGCTAAGTACGAAGGAATGTAGTGGTCATGTAAAGGAAGATTTTAATAAGGATGTTGTATTTCAGGTTTTATGTTTTTATGTAATGATCCTAATCCCCAATGAAACTAAACCTCTCAATATTTTTTCTTGTATCAAGTGAAGTTTTATGTAATAAATCATGTTTATGTTGTAATAAAAAGCAGGGTTGCCATAGTTGGTATCAGAGGATAGGTTTAGTTATTTTTGGGATTAGGAAACCCTAGAAAATCCTTAGACACAAGAATAATTATA
Source organism: Viscum album (assembly GCA_963277665.1). Lineage (NCBI taxonomy): Eukaryota > Viridiplantae > Streptophyta > Magnoliopsida > Santalales > Viscaceae > Viscum > Viscum album. The sequence continues at coordinate 1,299,680,964 of OY728161.1, forward strand.
ATAAAAATATCCTTATGTTTTGGTAAGTACTGAGTAAGTGGTTTATCAAACAAATACATCCCCGTCTGGATACGAGCAGGTAGAGGTGGCTCTGGCACAGATGTATCATAGGGGTAAAACCCGAAAACACCGCTTTGAGCTAGACTTGAACGGGAACTGGTGCACGACAACGGGACTTGATGAACTCTTGGTTATGAAAATCTTGTGGGATATTATTTGATAAATTCACAAGCTTAGTAGAACCCTAATTAAGTTAATTAAAAAATGTCCCTACGAATATATGTTAGAATGTAAATCATGAAAAGCCTAGATTGATTCCTATAGACTCTTTAGTATGGAAATAAATGTTATTTATAAGTCATCAACTTTTTTATTTGGATTACCCTTTATGTGTTACCCCTAAATTTCCTTTTATTCCAGCCAATGGCTGGTAAAAGGAGGACTCGGGCTAACAACCATTGTGAAGATCAGTGTGATGACTGTACTAATGAGATGCCCAATCCAATGGGAGCCGGAATCTTTAACTTTTTCACGCTTCTCTCTCAGCTAAATCATATTTTGAATAGAAACACGGGTCAAGAGGAATGTTCAACCCCCCTTAAGAGTGACCAAGTCTCTATTGAGAGCATCATGTGACAATGGCCTCCTACTTTTAGTGGATCATCTGATCCCATGATCACTGAACAATGAATTAACTCCATTGAAAAGATATTCTTCATCCTCCAATGTTATGAACAAGAGAAGGTTCTCATGGAGGCTTATCATATAGAAGGTGAAGCTGATCAATGGTATACATTGATAAAAAAATATGAAGCCTGAGGAGGAGATTGAGGCGTTGGAATGGAAGGATTTCCGGAAGATGTATTTCGATAAATATTTTCCGCGCACCCTCCGGCTTAAGATGGAAAGGGACTTACTTTCCCTCAAGAAAAAAGACGAAGAATCTATTGGAGCGTATGAGGAAAACCTCACAAGGATTGCATGATATGCTATCGTCTTTGTCGTTACCCCCGTATACAAGGTTGACTGCATCATTTGTGGGCTAAATCCTAACTTTCAGAAAGCATTAACAATCTGTGACTTCGATAGATATGAGGAAATTGATCGATGTGCCCTCAAGGTCGAAATGGAGATCGGGGAATCAAAGCGGTATCATGTGGATAGGAAGTATAAGGTAGACTTCAATGCTGGCAGTCTGATGGATAAATCAAGCGGTGCTAAGAAGATCCAGCACCCCACTTTCCAAAAGAGCGGAAAGAGGAACCCTGGAAATTGCCTTAAGGGGATGAGGAAATGCTTCAGGTGTGGAAGAGAAGGGCACCTAGCTATTAACTGTCGGCAAGAAAGACTCACGGTTGCGACCGAGGAGAGGAATGATCCATTCAAACCTCATCACATTGTTCAATTCTACAAAGGCAACTAACCGGGTCATTTTAAAAATCAGTGCCCTAATCCAAGGGTTTTCGGAGACAACCAACAACCTCCAAGGCCGCAAGGAAGAGCTTTTTCCATCACTTCTGCTAATGTGAACCCTGACAACGAAGTGGTGACAAGTACGCTAGTTATTCATTCATGAATAGTGAATGTACTTTTTTATTCAGGTTATACACATTATTTTATATGTCGAAAGTTTAGTAGAACAATCCCAGCACCACCACAAATCATGGAAGTGAAGATGTCGGTGAGTATGGAAAATGGGTCAATCATTGCATCCCATGAATATATGTCCTCCCCTATTATAATCTGGGAATTGAATTTCCCAAAGAACCTTGTCATACTCCCTCTATTGGAATTTGAGTCAATTCTTGGCATGGATTGGCTTTCCTTATATATAGCCAACATAAATTTTCGGGAGAGGGAAATCACACTCCATATGGAGAATCGACCCCCGATTCCTTACAAGAGTAAGGAAGAAGATGAATATCCTTTAGCTCCATCATCTCAAGCGTGGATATTACTTCCTTATGAGCATGCATATTTGGCTCAGATGATTGAGTCCAAGGAAGAAACCATCTTTGAAGAAATGCCTATTGTGAGGGAATTTGCTGAAGTGTTTCCCGAGGAACTGCCCGGTCTTCCTCCTAGAAAGGATGTTGAATTTTCAACTGAACATATACCTGGGGCTTTACCAATATCTAAGACTCCATATTGAATGGTTATTATAGAGCTTGAAGAGCTAAAGAAACAACTACAGAAGAATTTGGATAAAGGTTTTATACGACCATGTGCTTCACCATGGGGTGCACCAGTCCTCTTCGTCAAGAAGAAGGATGGGTCAATGCGGCTTTGCATCGATTATTGTGAACTTAACAAAATCACGATAATGAACAAGTATCCTCTCCCAAGAATTGTTTAATTATTCAATCAGCTGCGTGGAGCACAATTCTTCTTCAGGGTAGATTTGCGGTCGGGATATTATCATGTAAGGGTGAAGAATGAAGATATCCCCATGACTGATTTTCGTACAAGATATGGGCATAATGAATTCATAGTAATTCCTTTCAGACTCACCAATGTTCCAGCAATCTTCATGGACTTGATGAATAGAGTCTTTAGATATTACCTTGACAAATTTTTGGTAGTCTTTATAGATGATATTCTAATATACTCTAAAACCAAGTAGGATCATGAGGAGCTTATAAAAACTATACTAGAGACTTTGCGCAAGGGGAAGCTCTATGCAAAGTTCTTGCAAGTGTGAGTTCTGGTAGAAGGAGGTCTCATTCTTGGGCCATATCATCACAAGCAATGGGATATCTGTGGACCCCTCCAAAACAGATGCAATTGAGGGATGCTCTAGGCCAACATCGGTAACGGATATCCGTAGCTTCTTGGGGTTAGCTGGTTATTATCGACGATTGTGAGAAATTTCTCACGATTTTCCAACCCTCTTACCAAGCTAAATCGAAAGGGAGAAAAGTTTTCATGGAGTGATGAATGCGAAGAAATCTTCAAGGAGTTGAAAAGGAGGCTTATCACTGCGCCCGTGCTCACTTTACCCACAAGTGGGGAACTTTTTGTGGTATTCAGTGATGCTTCGAAGAAGGGATTAGGATGTGTGCTGATGCAGAATGATAAAGTAATATCCTATGCCTCAAGGCAGTTGAAAATCCATGAGCGAAACTATCCGACACATGATCTAGAGTTGGTGGCAGTGATCCTTACCTTGAAAATATGGCGGCATTATCTCTATGGAGAGAAATGTGAGATATATACTGACCACAAGAGTCTTAAATATATATTCACACAGAAAGAGCATAATATTTTCGAGATATGATGGATAGCGCTCATCATGGATTATAATTGTTCAATACATTACCACCTTGGGAATATGAACAAGGTGGTTGAAGCCCTAAGTAGAAAGGACCCATCAATTCAATCAATGATGAGAATTGAGAAGGATCCAATCCTCTTAGACTTGATGAAGATGGATGTGGGAATCATAAAGAAGGGAACATCATCAATCCTTTCACAAATGATTGCTCAACCATCTCTTTTGGAAAGGATAAAGGATGCTCAAATGGATGATGTGTGAATTCAGTAAAAAATGGAAGCTATCAAAAAAGGGAATCCTCAGAGTTTAATGGTAATGAAGAAGGAATTGTGCGGTTTGGGAAAAGACTATGTGTTCCATCAAGTCTGGAGCTGAAGAAGGAACTTTTGGATGATACACATCGTTCAAATTTCTCTATTCACCCAGGGAGCACAAAGATGTATCGAGATCTCCTTGAAAACTTTTGGTGGGATAACATGAAAAAGGAGATCACTAAATATACATCAAAGTGCCTTGTTTGTCAGCAAGTGAAGGCAGAGAGGCAAAAGTCTAAGGGGATGATGCAACCATTGACCATACCAGAATGGAAATTGGAGAACATCACCATGGACTTTTTGACCGGACTTCCAAGGACATCCAAAGGAAACAATGCAATATGGGTTGTTGTGGATCGTCTTACAAAGACCGCACACTTCATTTCTATTCGGGGGGATTTCTCATTGGATCAACTGGAACAGATATATATTAGGGAAGTGGTAAGGTTGCATGCAGTACCACTATCTATTATTTCTGACCGAGATCCAAGATTTACCTCTATGTTTTGATAGAGTCTTCAACATGCTCTGAATACTGAACTGAACATTAGTACGGCCTATCATCCTCAAACTATTGGCCAATCCGAGCGGACTATCCAAACACTTGAGGATGTGTTGAGAGCATTCTCAATGGACGTTAAAGGAGGATGGGATCAACATATTCCTCTGGTTGAGTTTTCTTATAATAACAGTTTCCACTCGAGCATCCAAATGGCACCATATGAAGCCCTGTATGGGAAAAGGTGAAGAACGCTGGCATGTTGGGATGAGGTCGGTGAACGTAAGCTGCTTGGACCAGAAATGGTCGGGAAATGGTAGAGAAGGTGAAAAACATTCAGAACCATATCAAGGAAACTTATATTTGATAGAAGAGTCATGCAGATAATAATCGACGAGACCTTGAGTTTAAAATTGGAGACATAGTGTTTCTATGCATATCTCCATGGAAGAAGGTCATGAGGTTTGGAAGGAAAGGGATGTTAAGTCCAAGGTACATCGGCCCCTTCGAAATTCTTGATCGTGTCGGGGCTATGGCCTATCGACTAGCACTTCCACCTACCATGTCCAAAGTACATGATGTCTTTCATGTATCCCTTTTAAGGAAGTACATAACAGACCCTTCACGTGTACTCACTTCTGAGGTGGTACAATTTGAAGATGATATTTCTTATGAGGAGCAACCATTGAAGATCTTAGATCGTAGAGAAAATGTTATACAAAATATGACAATGCCCCTCGTCAGGGTATTGTGGAGAAACCACATGTTTGAAGAAGTGACTTGGGAATCAGAGGAAATAATGATGTTTAGTTACCCACATCTGTTTTATTGTGGGAAAAGGAAAATTTTGAGGGTGAAATTTCTTAAGGGGGGAATATTGTAATGACCCAAAGTTTCATTAATGGAAATCCCTCTTGATCTAATTAAATGTCTCTTTATGTTTAGATAAAATGTCAACTTCATCGGTTTTACGTTAGGAAATGTGACCGTTACTTTTATAGTCATTGAACAGTGATCACATGATTAGTATAAATATAGGTCTTTAACACATCCAATTTTACTTAGAAAAAGTAAGAGATGACCTCATCCAGTAGAATTTCCCCATACGAAGCCCATTTATTGGATCTCGTAAAAGAGGTGGTGTCCTTGGGCTTCCCTCTTGACCAATCTCAAGCTGAGCTTCACCATGTCAAGCTCAAACAGGACCGTCTACGGGAGAACTGGAAGTTGATAGAAATTACCACTCGAGCAATGTTATCCGAGCCACCCCAAGAGTCTGTCACCATCGCACACATTACCCTTAGGTCTTATGGGCCTGTTTTAAGTGGTTATGTAAAAAATAAGTAGTACTGCGTTCATTGGAATTATTTTTGTATATAATAATGAATATAATTTCTAGTCATTTTTGATACTTTATAAATAGTTTTTAAAGTACAAATGGTGTTTTTAGTTGTTATTTTATTAAGAAATATATTTTATTAAATTAAGGGATTTTTGAATTAAATAATATTTTTCATAAAATAATAATTTTATTATTAAATTAATTTTTATTAAATATAAATGATCTTATAATTTAAGGAATGCAATTAAAATTTTATTAAGGTTTGAAAGCCATTTCCGCCAAAACCCGTGAATTTTTGATAAATATCAGTTTTTATTTTTAAAGTGAAAATTAACATATTTAGAAAATTATTTAGATAAAATAAATGTTATTTCTGGAATCATGATGTCGAAATTATCCAACGGTGAGTTTTTCATTATTATCTGAGACAGTCAAATTTTTGGGTAAAAATTAAATATTGTTTAAATATATAATGTATTTTATGACATCATAATGACCCAATGGTGACGTAATAAAATACTATAATATTTATGTTCGGACAATATATGTTTTACCATTATAATAATGTAATTTTGGGTTTGATTGACTTACTTTTCAAAGCATTAATGGACCCCTCAAGACATATTCAACACCTTGCCTTTTTAAATTAATTTCCATGGGAGTGTGACACACCTCCACATAAGCAACACTAATATTTTAAGAAGTTCGGAATTTGGCATTATAAAATACTGTATTCCTCTTCCCTTTTCCAAAATCCATGGGCAAAAACCATGGGATGGTTTGGGGTTTGGATTAATTTAATGTAAGGGGACCTAAACCTAAATAATAAATAATTCCCTCACCTTTCCTATATAAACCCACCCAAGATACCACTTCCTCCTCACTCAAAACCCTTGTAGTTCGTCCAACCTCTACCCTACTATCTCTAAAATCCTCCCAATGTTCCCCAAGGTCCTAAAAAGCCTCTCACATGCCTCTATCTAGCCTTTGGAAGCACACTTCTATGTAAGGGTTTTTTCTTCCTTTCTCATTTTTTCTAATTTTCATTAAGTTGTTTTGCCCTTTTAATTTCAATTATGAATGTTGGGGTATAGTTTCAAACCTACCTCATAATTCCCTCTCTATGTTTTAATTATGGGAGACCCTTTCTCTCCCATTAAATTCCACCCATGTACATCCATTACTATACCGAAATTCCGAAAGGAACTTCCCTCTCCTCTTTTACATTCAACCAATACTTTTGTATCATGAATCTAAATTCCATTACAATTGTTAAGACATGTATCTATATGACCTCCATACTTTACATTACATGTAAATATGATTTGGAATCCTTTTCTCTATCCTCAACCATTTTTATGAATTCTTATGTCACGCGGTTACGCTGCCGAAATCGCACCGATTTTCTCAGCCAATGTCATTGTGTAGTGAATACCATGCTCATTTCTTAATCAAGGGTATTCATCTATATGCAAATTTACTTATTGATTGTAACGTTTCATTTATGAATTCCATATCCCTTTATCGTGGAATAAATGATTATGTTTTATGAATCCATGTTTTATGATCCATGTGGCACACTTATGCATGAAATGAAATGTTTAAGAAGGGTGCACCCTTATAGTGATCCAATGCATTAGGTAAAGTATAGTATAATGATAGGTCATGTGCAATTAGTGTTGAATCATTATAATTCAAGTGAAATGTGGGTTTACTCATGCTTTATGTGCAATGAGGATTTACTCATGCTCCTTGTGCAATGATACTTGGCTCATGCTAATTCAATGTTGTCGCCACATTTCCATGTCATGATTATCATGATTTATCATGCCTTTATGTTCATGTTTTTATTATACTCTATTGATATGACTATTTTCTAACATTTTTTGTACTCCTCATGTTATTCTATGTGTACTCCCTTACTGGGCTTTATAGCTCACCATTTTCTTATGCATATCCTCAGGATATCCCATGCAATGCTAAGTACGAAGGAATGTAGTGGTCATGTAAAGGAAGTTTACAATAAAGATGTTGTATTTAATGTTTTATGATTTTATGTAATGATCCTAAGCCCAAAATACACTAAACCTCTAGATCTTATTTGTTGTATCAAGTGATGTTTTATATAATAAATCATGTTTAAGTTGTAATAAAAATCAGGGTTGTCATAATTTTCAAGAGAGGTTTTAGGCTCATGTGGATTAGTTTCATCAAACTTGATGTTAACAGATTCTTCCACACATTTTGTTCTTTTGTTAAAGACTCTATAGGCTTTTTTATTAAAATAATAACCATGAAAAATCCCCTCATCACTTTTAGAAGAAAACTAGTCTAGATTATCCATTGTATAGAGGATAAAGACTTTTCATCTAAAGACTCTGAAGTAACTAACTTTGGGTTTTCTATTATTCCATAGATCATATGGGGTCTTCTTGAGAACATGTCTAATCAAGACTCTATTAATAATATAACAAGTTGTATTCACAGCATCAGCCCAAAAATAAATAGGTGGATCATACTAATTAAGCATAGTTCTTGCAATTTCTTGAAGGGTTCTATTTCTTCTTTCTACTACACCATTCTGCTGAGCTGTCCTAGGGGTAGAAAAGTTCTGACTATAGACATTTTCTGAGCAATAAGATTCAAATTCATGATTTTCAAACTCACGGTCATGATCACTTCTTAGGGTTGTAATATTATGTCCACTACGGTTTTCTACAGACCTGGAGTATTTAATAAAGTAAGAACAAAATTCACTTTTGTGAGCTAAGAAGTATACCCATGTATATCTAGAAAAGTCATCTACTAAGACATAGACATAGTGCATCCCATTTAAACTAGAAACTCTAGAAAGTCCAAACAATTCCATGTGAACCAACTTGAGAGGTTGAGAAGTTGAAACTTATTTTTTGATTTGAAAGAAAATTTATGTTTCTTTCCCTTTTGACAGGGGTTACTAACTTTGCCATTTGGGAATTCACGTTTGTGTAGATCTCTAACTAAGTTCTTCATAGTAAGTTTTCTAAGTGAATGTATGTTGCAGTGTCCTAATATTCTTATCCCAATGCCAAGAATCTTTATGAAAATCATTTAAACAAGTAACATTTTGTTTGTCCAATGAATTTAAATCAACAGCATAAACATTTTAATTTCTAAAATCGTAAAATACTAAAACATTTTTAGAGTTAAAAACATTACAATAATCATTTTCAAACTTAACATTAAATCCATCATAACATAACTGAGAAATACTTAACATATTATACCTAAGTCCATCAACAAATAAAACTTTAGAAATTAAAACTGAATTAATGTTACCAATTTGGACTAGGCCGATGATTTTTACTCTAGAATTATCACCAAAGGTGACATGACCTCCATCAACATTGATTAAACTCTTGAAGAATGAGTAATCTTCAGACATATGTCTTGAACATCCCTTGTCCATGTACCATATCTTCTTGTGAAAACTCTTCAAACTTGTTTCCTACAAAAAATATTTAGATGGAAAATGATTTTGGTACCCAGATCTTCTTGGGTCCAAAAAGGATAACAATCAAGGCTTTAGGTACCCAAATTTGTCTTATGGGTTTCATATAATTTACAGAATCAATAGATTTTGACATATAAACATTATTTGATCTATAAACATATGAATAACTAGGTGAAGCATATGAATTTACAGAACTGGAACTAGAAAAATTTTGTCCGGATATAGAGATAAATCTAGTTTTAGTAAACTGTCTCTTTCAGGGTTGGTATCCCAAACCAGTAGTATATTTTGGTGCAACTTGATTTCCTAACATTTGAGTTAGAGTATCCTTTCCATTTCTGAATTTGTATAAGTCCTTTATAAGATTCTCATTAGACATTTTCAGTTCTGTATTTTCCTTTAACAATTGAGCATTCTATTCCTTCTCTACATCAATGGTAGATTTAACAGTAGCAGTGAGAGCATAATGGTTCTTTAATGACTTATATTTGTCCTTGAGTTCATTACAGGTCTCTTCTAGCATATTACAATATTCAAATAATTCTTCGCTAGACATATTTTCTGATTCAGAATCAGAATCATCTCTAGAATAGTATGAATTTAAAGCAGGAGTGTCCAGTGTTACCTCAGATGTGTTTGTCATAAAACACATGTTATCTTTATGAGAATCTTTATCCTTAGCAGAATTAGAATCACTTGAAGTTTATTATGAATAACTCTAAGTTTCTTTCACTGATTTTTTTTACTTCTTGTCCTTATGATCCTATTTCTTTTTGAATTTTAACTTTAGATAGTCATCCTTGATGTGTCCTTTCCTCTTTCATTCACACCAGACTATATCATCTTCCATATCAGATATCTTACAATCCTTCTTCGAATGACCTTTATTGTCATACATTCCCTTGTAATTTCATTTTCTGAAGAATTTTTTCTTCCTATAGAACTTCATGAACCTTCTGGCTATTTGAGCCATCTCAGAATCACTATCTGAATCAGAATCTTCACTAGTTGAACTTTCAGTAGGTACATGAATTTTCTCCTAGTAATTTCTCTTTGAAGAAGTATACTTAAAAGTCACTGATTTTTCTTGGGTTCATCGTCTTCTTCTTTGTTCACCTTCAGCTCTTCCTCATAGATCATAAGCATACCTATTAATTCCTTAATAGGGAGTGTGTTGATCTCGCATGATTCTCTAATTGAAACAGAATTTCATCTCCATCTTTCTGGTAGACATCTTAATATCCTCACAATTTGTTCATTTTCTAGAACAGTATTTCCAAGAGAGCACATAGTATTGAAAATCCCATTGAACCTGAGATTCAAGTCAGAAATAGGTTCATCAGATATCATTTTAAAGCTATCATATTTAATAGTATATGTATTCAATCTCATTTCTTTAACATTGGTTGTTCCCTCATGGGAAAGAGCCAATGTGTCCCCTATTTCATAAGCAGTTTTACAAGAAAAAATTCTACTAAACTCTTCTTCTCCTAAATCACAATACAGGGCATTCATAGCATTACAATTATTATTGTAAGATGTCTTTGTAGGTTCATCCCAAGTTGTTCTTTTAGTTGTGGGAATCTTATATTGTGAATCTATATAAGTCCAAATATCAAAAACCATACATTCTCAATGAATTTTCATTTTAAGTTTCCACTGGTCATAATTTGTACCATTAAAGAAAGGTGTCCTGTTAGTTGCAACACCTTCTAGTCTATTGTCCATAGCTAGATTTTAGAAAGGATATTTAAAGAGATAAAATTTAGAACTACCAGAAATTTAAGATATTTAAAATATAACTAAAATAATAGTTGCAAAACAGAGTATTTGAAAACATTGATAAACAAAAATAATCCTCTGATACCAACTGTTGGTCGGAGTGGATACTCGAGAGGGCGGTGAATTGAGTTCCAATAAAAAATTCTGTTAAAAACATTTCTCTTAAAATCCCCCATTTCAATAAAAGTTAAACTGTAGTGAATTTATATAGATTGTAAATGTTCAATTAGTTTCTCAACGATTGATTAGGTCTCAGTTAATTTAATCAGAAGATTAAATTGACTTTTGAAACTAACATACTGGTTTTAAATAAGTATAAACACATACTAATTTAACTATCAAAGTAACTTTAAAAAAATTATATTTCAAGTATTTAGCAGTGGAATATGAAATATATAGTATACTTAAGACATAAACAACAATGCACATCAGATGTAACCAAGAGGTTCAGTCTCATGCCGAGAAATAGTCCTCTCAAACAATTTAGATAAATTGATCCACACCGTGGATCATGGTAAACAAAAGTGCAAGGACTGTCCATGTTCAGAGACCTCTACCACAGTTCTATGTGGGAAAACAAACAAGATTTCACAGCTGTGTAGGTCTTACTCGGCCTCTACCATTATCCACAGAGGGATACAAGGGAGTTATAAAGTTTTAATGAAGATTTAAGATTCCTCCATCCTGGCTCAGGAGGCAGTGTCTGTGTAAAATAAAAAAGGTACACACACTGCTCGAAATGTAAATAAAAGAATCACTAGAGTAAGAATGAAATAGTTTATTAAATCTTTATTGATTGGCATTGCAGCTCTGGACTCGTTTGATTGGTCATAAAAGCATCTGAGTCCTTCTCTGGTTTTTGTTCTGAAAATAGAGTATCATTTCCTTCCTTGGCTTTCGGGTTGAGCTTATTAGCCTGAGTGCATGAAGTGTTTGTTTTAGTTCTTCACTCAGGATGTAGCATGTGTCCTCCTCTAGAAATGAATTGCTTTGATTATGTCCAGTGCTATCTAGGTATGGATGCAGCCATTTCATTTTTGCACCATGTTTCAATGATGTCAATCCCTTGTCTTTTTAACCCTTTGTGTGTCTTATTAGTTCCTTGATTCTCTCCTGTATTCATGCAGGCCCAGATAGATATTTTTCTTCCCTTTTATATATTTCAGCTCCGGCAGAAAAGAATGATTACTTTTTTCATGGTTACTAGGTACGGTTCCCTGACATGCCAACAGATATCATTAAATAACATTAACTGCATTAAAAATATCAAATTTAACTGTTAGATTAATAAATAAATAATATTGAGAGTATAGGGTTTGACTGGTTAGTCAATAATTAGTAGCCTTCTATTGGTAGATGTGTACGGTGGACTTTGTGTAGCAGTGACCTTCCATCGGTAGCACTTTGAAATTTTATCGGTAGGTCCTGATATCGGTAGATTTTACTCTATGTATCGGTAACATTTGGTATCGGTAGCTTTATATACTAGTTTGATTCTATCGGTAGCTCTTGATCTATCGGTAGCTCTGATTTGTATCGGTAGCTTCATTCATTATCAGTGACTCTGTATATCGGTTGCTCTTGGTCTATCGGTAGCTTTAGTCTATCGGTGACTATTTGTATCTGTAGCTCACTTAGTTCTAATGATTATGTATAGGTAGACTTATGCATATCGTTAGCTTCTTTCTGTATTATCAGATGACTTGTTTTATGCCTACCGGTGGACTTGTACATTTCGGTAGCTCTACGTATCAATGACCATATCATATTGGTGACTCTGTCTATCGGTAGACTAAGTACCGGTAGCTTTTTATCAGTATCTATATGTAAATCAGTGACTTAACACTTATTTGTTTTATGCAAAACATATCCGATTGGGTTAGAGGTACTTTAGAACTCATATAAATATGGAAAAACATTGATTAACAAATTTCAAGGATACAGATAAACATTAATTGGGATTTTCAATGTATGTGAAAGCATAGTTCGGATTATCAAAACAGCTGAGGTCAACATATATGTATGACATGCATTAGATATAATTAAATATATGCAATGAATTATAATCCTTTATTTAATTTTTAAATTTCATAGTTTTAAATAGTGTAAAATTTGAAAAACATTATATTTCATGAGTATAATATTTTATTAACATATATGAAAAATAATATAAATAGTGGATAAGTCGAATATGATAATATTTTGTCTAAAAGTTAATCATATGATACCTTTATCCCTTTTATAATTCTTTATCCCAATAATATCAATATAATATTTTAATATTTTATGTAATTACTAAATTACCCCTCACCTCAACTATAAAAAAGGACTCTTTGCATTAATTATTTTAATCACCATATGCCTTTTTTCAAGACTAAACACTTAAAAAATATCTTATCTTAATCCATTTAAAAAATATAGAAATTTTGGAGTCGTAAAAATAACAATTCCAAGGGCCCTTAGGAGGTTCCCAAGGAGACACCACTCAAGATGAAAACCCTCCCTCTATCTAATTAAATTTATTTTTTTCTTATACATCACTAAAAAATCATATCCAAAATTGAATTTTAACTCCAGTATAATACATAAAAAATAATTATATTTTGTTAATTTAATATATCTAATAACTACTCCTCTCCAATCATGTTATTGTAAAAATGAAAATATTGTCTTGGGGGTGTCAATTCACCACCTTTGTGGATTAATATTTTTCTTAATTACCTCATACATGGATGGAAATAAATGAACTATTATGGTTAAAAAATATTATAACATTTGAATTAAAATATATTTAATAATATTGATCTTGTTTATAATTATATTGTAAAATTATGTGATACAAGTTCATGAAGCTAGTAAAAACTGCCAAAATAAAATTATAATTTTTAATTTACACTTTTTCTAATGAATAATCCTAATAAAATATAACAAAATGATAATTGATAAAATTTAAAAACATGGAAGGTAATTAATAAAAAATAATATAATATAATGGTAATTTATTTTAAGGTCACTCTAACTCCCACAATTAATCTCAAGGGGACCAATCATAAAATCATTAAACACACGCTCCCTAAATGAAGAAATTTAATCGTACAAGTCATGAAAGATACCATAAATGACATTTATAATATTATAAAAAATAATATACATATAGAAGAAATTATTAATTATTTAATCAATTGTTATAGTTTCATTATCCATTAATATTTGTTCATGTGAAAAACACTTTCATACTATAGTTAGGCATTTTCTCATAAAACATTTATTTCTATGATATATGCCTTATAAATCACTTATTTATAGTGTGTGGTGTATGTATACTACCCTTAGATATATAATATAATTACTCATATTTTATTCATGTTATTAAATGATTCATTTGATTATCATTATCATTATGGGGAATATTGTTTGACTATTTACAAAGTGGTAAGAGAATTATTATACCAGTTTTCATTATTGGAGTTAAACAAATACTCTATTTATTTTTTCATGCTATGGTTATGTTTCAAATGAATTTTTATTATATTAGGTTATATTTAATCATTTTTTGGGATTATTTAAAACAGATTCACATAATCGATTAGTTTTTTTAAGTCTTATACTTTCCTATAAAAATTGACTTTTTAATTATTATTCTTAAAAAACTAAAATTAATTTTTTCAAATTATATGTAATTTGTTTATTTACCTTATTTAATTATTCCTTATCACTGTGGTGAATAATTTAGATGATTAAGATTGTATTTTCAATGAAATTTATTTCTTCTATAATCAATGTTCTTTTTTTAAATGATTTAAATATAAGATGGTGTTTCTCTCTGGAATTGATCAAAGATTATATTATTCTGTGTGAATATATATTAAATTTTTTATTGGATACTATGATTAATTATGTTGGATATCATATTATGCCATCTACCATGTATTATTGAATTATTTACGATTAGTTTGACTTTGAATATAATATGTTGAAACCATTCACTATATTTCTCTATATTTTTTTGATTATGTTTATTTCATAAGAAAATTTTTTACATTTAGTATGATAGTTTCCATATTTATTTTGTTTATAATGTTATACACAGTTCATATATGGAATGAATTATAATTTTTATGTTTTATGAGAGGCCCCCTATCGCCCATAGATGCATTTGTAGGTCTCATGAGACAAACTAGTCAGGGTTTTATAAATTTCATACCCATTTATGTAGACATCATTGCCATGGCCATGATAATATGTTTTAGATTTTCCTCATTATGAGTTCCCTCCTTATGATATTATTTATTAATATTCCAGGTGATTATTAACAATTATAATATCCATGGTTATGTTTTATATCATGTAAATTTTTATACAATATTATTTGATGGTATTTTTTATACCGTATTATACTTGTGCCATTTATTAAATTGCATGTATTTATGTTATACATATTACCAAACTGATGTTGCTGATTTATTGGGGATGTCGTCCATTATATGTATACCATTACTAGTGATATGATATCATACATTTATGATGTTTTATTTTACCTAACATGTGAATATGTGTTTCTGGTTGTTATGAAGAGATACACTATTTTTTGAAATGTAAATATAATTTAAATTATGTATCTAGTGTTCTTGAAGATAGTACTACAAAATATTGTGTGATGATATTACTTTTACAGAGTACAAATGTAAAAAAATCAAGGTACGAGCTCTCGACTACTTGGGTCAGGATCACTAAATTTGGTTTTAGGAAAATTTATGTACAGTCATTGGTGGATATATTTATCGAAACATAAATTAGATAACATAACCCTATGATACTCTTTGAGGATACATATTGATGCACATATGAAAAAACAATTTCTATGAGTTTATTTATGAATAAATTTTAAAATTTCGGTTAATTAGGTCACTAGATTTGGGATTATAGACTATGATTCATAATGGAATGCTCTAATATAGTGTACATCATTATTATGAAATGGTTCCTAGTTGAGGGAATGAGAGCCTCTTCAATTTATTTTATCCAAATAGTAGTAGGATCATATCATTTTTGAAGTTATAATAATATTTCGAAGGGAAACATTCTCCCAACCAATCATATAATATGAGGGAATAATATTGTATGCTAATGAGATAAAGAAATAATTCTCTAAATATTATAGCTTCATAGAAAAAAAAGTAACTAGAGTGCATCTTGTAAATTGATGGATAAATAATCTGAGAAAAGACTATTTTCCCACATGGGATAATTGTTGAAAGAAAAAAACTAATACATTATAAAATGGATTAAAAGTTTGCAACATCTATGAAGAGAAAGGAAACCATGATTATGACTGAATGTGTCTAAAAATGCATACCAACAACCAATTCATCAACAGTAAGGATATGAGACACTTCACCCACATATGTATCATGTTGCAATGTAGTATACCCTAATAAATGACAATAGAACATGGTCATGCTTATGCAACAGGCATTGATGATGAGGAATGATTATTATCACTATGGTTGGATTCATGAGTTATGTTATTTGAGTATTTTATCAATAATGATACAGTAATAAGAATCCATATATATATAATTAGTGTATTGTTGTACTACCTGTTAATGTATTTTGAACTATCAATTTTTTCATTAATGTTGTATTGTTATCACAGTTTCAATATATTTTATATTTATGGTTAAGAGTTACACAATTTTTTGGTATTCTAAAAGTATGTTGTTTTGTAAATTTAGAGACCTTACATTGAAATTTATTTTTCATTTCATTTTGAAAAATGTATAAATTAAGATGAAAATTTGATTATATTGTGTGAGGTTAATGTATGATTTATTGGATAATATGCTTTAACCATTCTTCAATAAAAAAATCAAGGCCAAATGAATGAATTTTGGATCTTATATTTAATTAAAGTACATTAGGAATAAAAAAAATTAACAATTAACATTCATTTCCTAGTGTAAGGTATTAAGTGAAAATAGATCATTATATAACCAAATAATGAGGTTATGCTTATGGCATGGAAATATGTTACGTAAGTTTATTTTATAAGGTTTCAATATATATACTATAAGAATCCCATAACTCTAGGAAAAGGATTTTAGAAAAAAAATTATAATTATACCTATATTACTTTGAAATTAATGGTATTTTAACCGATCAATATTTTTTTGGTGTTGTTAAGGTTGATTGTCTAGTGACCATGTTCTCAATAAACCTTCATTAGAACTTATTTGTCTAATTCTTCTACAAAAACTTCATTTTTCACAAATGTTATCCTTTTAAAATTAATAATCTAGTTGTGGACATCACATTTAAATTTACCTTTTTAAGATGATTTTATATTAATACTTTTTATTATATGGGATTCCAAAAAGATAATTTTTTAATGATAACTCCATTGTTATCAAAAACAGGTTCAAATTGAAAGAAAATAATTTATTAGAGGATGGGAGAATAAAAAACCATGTGAATTTAAAGTATGCCTCTTTATATTTAACATTTTGATTTCTTAGGTTGAAAATAAAACTAAGTTTAAAACCATGATATATAATTTAAAATGTGATCGTTATAACTGAGCCATTAAATCGGTGGGAATGAATAATATTTACCACAATACAAAATATATAATTTCAAAGGCATTGTTAATTTAATAATTAATTGATATTAGTGAATTATGTAAATAATATTTATATTTTATATTTTCAATGAAATTATTTGACATTCACCCAATCGGTTTTATAGTCTTAAGATATGATTTAATCATATTTTATGTATAAAATGATATATTTTTCTACTGAATGTCTTGCTGCTTTTTATTAACATTCCATTTTTTAAAAAAATTAAATTTTATTAATTATATTTAAAAGAAAATTATTATTATCTAAATAAGAATATAAAAATTACTTTTGATAAATTTTTGGTATATTTTTGAAATGTTTCTTTTTTTGTGAATAGTACAAAAATATAATTTTTTTTAATAAAGTGCAATATCATTTGTGATATGCTCATGAAATAATAATGATTTAAAAATTTATTAAACTTATGGACTGAAAAAATAATACCATTATAATAGATGTATTTCACAGTAATATTTCATAAAATATCATTTATAATTTATTTGACGATATGTATAAAAATTGTTGTCAGTGCCGTTGTGGTTTCTATATATAATTAGAAAAGTCAAATTTTGTTTAGTATGGATAATAATTTAATGATTAACGTATTTTCTTTAATATTTTTATTAAATAATATGTTTAATTGTTTTTTGGGTTAATATATAATAATTATTGTGTTATATAACACGAATCTTATCTGATTGCATTTGCAATGCTTGCGTAAGGCACGAAAATCAAAATTAACAAATTAATGAAGTTATATTTCACAGGGATATGAGTAAATATACATAATAAATGATTCTATACAATTATATTGATCATAATAAATTTATTTTAATAATTTAAATTTAAATATATTTTTATATATGAAATAATTATATTTAATTATTATATAAAGCTAATGCATTTGTTGTGAAAGTAAGAGAAAATTCAATAAAATAATTTTCATTAAAATTATAAGAACCAGAAAATGACTCTAATATTGAATAAATCACTTCATAATAGTAATTTTTGGTCATAATCTTATTTGTTTTGAATATGGGATGTTTTGGATCCACATGGTTCACTTTAATATGCTTATAATATATTATATAAAATAAAGGCACGATGTTCAAACTACAGTTTTCAATTAGTATAAAATTTTAATATAAGGTTTTCGAGAAGGTATATTTTAATGATAAATATTATCTTTGAACATAAAGTATAAATATTATGCATTATAATTTATAATTCATTTTGAGTCTAAAAATAAATCCTATAATGTATAGAATAATGATGATTTTAGTAATTATTAAATTAAAGGAAATGTTAAACAAATTATATTAAAAATATTCAAATAAATATAATATAAATTAATTTGTCTCATAAAAAATTTAGCTATATTATTACGACACATATATAACCAAAAAATATTGTGTTCTAATTATATTCATTTTTAGTGATTAATTTCGTGGTTATTAATACTGTAAAATTTGACAAAAAATCGATAATACAATACTGTATTAATTTTTTTTAAATAATGAATATGTCCATGTATGATAATATTTTGAAATGAATTTCATACCCTGTGTCTTTTAGGAATTTTGGAAGTATTTAACCTTATAATAGCCAAATTATATTTTAATATTTTATGTTATTCCTAAATTACCCCTAACCTCAATTATAAAAATGGAATCATTCATTTCATTTTATCACCTTGAAACTTATTTCATGACTATCCACTATAAAATTATATTATCACTGTATGTTTTTACATTATATTGTTTATGTTCCATTAAAAATATAAATTCCAAATGCCTTAAGGGGGTTCTCAAGGATACGACACTCTAGAGGTAAGACCCTCCCTCTTTCCCTTAAAATTTCAATTATTTTCTTATCATTCCCTCGCATACCCAATAAAAAGTGGAATGAAAACTTTGGTAACATAATTATAATATAATTTTATTATTTTAATGTAATATACTTCATAATTTCTCTTATATTCTCCATTTATTTTAAATTTGAAAATATCATCTCTATGGTGCTGATTCACTACCTTCAGGGATGATGAGTTTTCATTTTTCATTATCTCCTTCAAAGATGGAGAACAAATGAGTTATATTGACAAAATATATTATAATTTTTTTATCAAAACTTATTTAATATTATGGTACTGTTATAGAGACATATTAATAAATAAAACAATACTAGATCATGTTAATCGTAAAAAAGAAAAAAGAATGCAATCATTTTTATTAACATTTTTTTTCTACTGAATAATTATCATACCATATAACTAAATTATATATCATACCATTTCAAATTTTGAAAATTTATTAGTACTAAATAATTTCAATTATGGAGAATTTATTCCCATCTAACAATGACTCCCACAATTAAATTATAGGGAACCCATAAAATATTATTAAATGAATACTCTCCGAATGATTAAATTAATATCATAACTCATCAAAAATATATAAAAGAACATAATAAAATTATTCTAAATTATATAAATGTCCAAGAATTTGTTAATTAATTAGTTAATGAATCCTATTTCTCTATATAGTACATTAAGTGGAATTGTAGACCACCTTCATATATAATGTATGTTTTTCTAATCTCCCTTTTATTTCTACGAGATACACCTTATACAAAACTTATTTCTGGTGTTTGGTTTATATATATTGGCCATTTATATATCATATAATGAATATAATTATATTTATTTTATTCAATTTTTCATTTGATTATCATTAATGACTTGCTATAATTATGTATCTACATATTCATTTTATATAATGAATATGTATCTACTGATTAGAAAGTGGTAAACGAGTTCATAATCCAATTTCCAATTCTTTTGGTAAATGTTATACATTATTGATTATGACTTGCTATGATTATGTGACAAATGAATTTTTATTATATTAAATATTATGTATTTTTTAATTTTTATTTATATTAGATACAAATAATAAATTCATTGGGTTAATTAAAACAAATTATTTTAAAAATAATCTTTAAAATTTTTATTAAAAAAATCAAACGATTGTTTATCAACATACATTTTGTGTGAATATTTTCTTAATTTCATGGAGCTTTAATGTCTTCCAGAATCCTTTACATTGATACATGATAATTTTCAAGGAAAATAATTTCATTTATTATTTTAAATCATCATAAATAAATGATTTCAATGTAAAGTGGAATTTCTCTCAATTATATATCAATGATTTATTTGGAGAATTTTAAAATATTTTAATTTTTTTCATATATTCAATTAATAATTGTGGTTAATCTCCAATGATACAATCTAAGATGTTTTAATGGATTTTTATAGTTAGTTTAAATAGGGATTTAATATTTTTATACCATTCACCATATTTCTATGGATGGTTTGTGGTAATATTTATTTAATAGAAAATTTAATTACATTTCACATGATATATTATGTAAGAATGTTCTTGTTGATTATGTATAAACCCTTTCATATGAATAATGCAGTTGATGTTAAAAGTGTCTGGAAGGGCCTACTATAGCCCCTTGATGTTTCAAAAAGTCTCATGAGACACACTAAACCAGTTATTGTCCATGTCTATACCTAGTTATGAATACATATTAGTCAAGGCCTTTATTGTTTGTTTTAGATGTCCTGTCATATTCAGACCCTAATTATGAAAATAGTTATCGATATTTTATGTGATTATTCACCGAGTATAATATCATTGGTTATTTTTAACTCTCATGTAAATAATTATATGGAATTATGTTATCATCTTATTTTCATACCATATTATGCTAAAGTTATTTATTAAAATTTAGTATTTCTGTTATTTATAATAACATATATTTTGTTACAATTTATTGATCATATAATCCACTTTATGTATACCATTATTGAGCATCTCATCTCACACATTTCTTAGGTTTTATTTTCCGTAATACGTGATGAAGTCTTTTGGGGTTGTTATAAATGTATATTTTAATGGTAAAAATGGTATACATTATGATTTTTTTGAGTTTTTATGTATTAAAATGTAATATGAATTTAAAATGTATATCTTGTTTTCCATGACAATTAAAATATTTGGCCCTTTGGGATGTGATCACTTTTACTCAATACTAATGTAATAATGTAAGGTATCATTTCTAGGCTAATGGTGTTGGGGTCATTGTGTGATTATTGGTTAGAATAATTGTTATAAGGGTCATATATTCAAAGAGGTTTTATCAAAAAATTTCCATATATTTTATTAGGCTATCTATTGCTTAAGGAAATTTAGTTTCATATAATTGTGGAAGATTTACATAGTGTACATCCAAAATAAATTGTGTTTTATCCCCCTCGATGTGATATCCTATATGGGATATAGTTTCAACCTTGTGCTTCATTGTTTTCTATTGATAATTATCATGTGAAACCTTCTAAACAACAATAGTTGTGAATTTAGATTAATGATGTAATGAAAAGGTGGTTTATCTAGCATAATGTTTCATTATTACATGGATTTTTGTTATTAAACAAGAAGGTGGATAGTGTTTTTTGGTTTTATATGACATATAGATGGTAAAATATATTATACATCTTTTTAGTGGGTTTAATCATATCTCATATTTCTCATATTACGTTGGTCAATTTATCTTGTTAAAATAACTTTTACTCATATATTGGTATGTATTTATTAGAGTAATTTTATATCTAAACATATTAATCTTAATTATTTTGTAAAGGGGTTGGGTAGTCAACAGTCCTCTGACCTGATTTGGTCATGATTATGACTAATAAGATTCAGAATATTTAAGTGTAATTAAAGGAATTGAAGGAAAATAATAGATCATATTACGAACCAATAGGGAGACCTATGGAGTTATAGGTTGTCTAATAATTTTTTATTGAGGATTTACCATTTCAATGGGATGTAGTGGCTTGGTCTTAGTCAGATTTATCCAAAATTTATTTGACCTTTAAATGTGTTAGGGAATATTAGAGATTTCTTATAACAGTTAGAACATACCTTACAAATTGTTCAGATTCATGACATATTTTATGTCTCGTAGATTCATTAGTATCGTCATAATGATTCTCAAATCACTAGCTGCTCTACTATGGAAGCAGAGTGTAGGTGCACTTCATAGGATGAAAAGTTTTGATCAATGATCATCATGATAATGTGTTTTGGGAGGGTTATATTCCCTTAATTATTGACAAGTAGCAACACAATGGGATAGAGGAGTATATATGGGAGACTGATTCATAGATTCAACATAAATATTATATGATTTTAGATTATTTATTGAAACCCCTAGTGATTTTAAAAGAAAAAATTTTTGTTGGTTACATTATACAATAGACAAAACTAAGCATAAATGAAATCACAAAAATTTCATTATTTAAATATCTCCTCAATAAAATAGCCATTGAGTGTTTGGGTATGTATACTAAAAATCACATTTGAAAATATATATAAAATACCTACGGAATACAAATGTATTGTTTAGTGATTAAGAAATAATAAAACATTTCTTTTGTAAAAATATGTTATATTATCAAAAAAATCAGTCAAACGTTACTTTTTTTGCAAAATATTATATTTAATTTTTGAATCTTTTTGAAAATTTAATTAATTAATTTCATTTCATTTCATTAAATCAACATTTCAATATTATCATAGAATTAAGCATTATTAATGTTTTGAAATTATTATTATTTGGGAAATGGTTAAAAAGACTACTTATTTAAATGTTATTTATTATTTAATAATTTATGATGTTTCCTTGGTAAAAATAATTTATGATTAAAATTATTTCCATTTTTTTTAATAATTGGACTTTTTTCATTGGAATCAATTATATAGACTATATTTGTATACAGATATTTATATACATAAAATGGTATTTTTTTGAAAAATTGTTCTTCTATTTTCAATGTGTATTTATATTATAAAATTTAAATTAATTTCTATTTATGAATTATTTTTAGGAATTAAATTTTTTACATGTTCAATATTTTTATATTCCACTAAAGTTTATCTTTTCATACAAGATGAATAAATATAATTTCATGCATTTAAATATATATATAAAAATTCGTGTTTTGGGTTATTAAATTAAAATTAATTTATTCTATTTTCTAACATAATTTTGAAAAATTGATTCAATTTTTTGAATAAGGTGTTATAAATGATATAAATAGGCCCCTTTATATTCAAGGCATTATGAATAGTATCCATGGAAAAATTTATCACCTCGGTCAAGGCTAAATTGGGTTAATGTAGGTTAAAACTAAATGTTAATGTCATCATTATTAAATATTATTTATTACTCTATGAAAAAAATTTGAAACATTTTATCATTCACTATAAATTTAATTTTTACAAGACACATTTTTGTGATGATGCCTTATAAAATATTTAGTGAAAAAAATAAAAAATATTACACTCATTCATTTAAATATGCATATCTTGTTCATATAGTGGGAAAATAAAGTTATGAACTATTATTGATGTTTAGTTGTATAATAATGAAATTATTTTCCTTATAATAATTTTTTTTCTAATTTTTACTAGTAATATAATCATTTTATATTCTTACATAATTCCTGAAGAATATTTCTTTGATTAATAGAAATATAATGAAAATGAATTTAAAAATATTAAATGAAAACAAATTTGAGTAATTTATATTTGTAAAATAATTTATATATAATCTTAATATGTTATTGATATTATAATTTTTTATATTCAAATTCTCTCTCCACATTTCTATCTTTAATTTCCAAAAAAAATAAAAGGTCTAGAATTTAATTTAATAATATTTTCTGAAAATAATATTACATTAAATTATTTATTAATATAATAAATATAGAAAAGACAAGGTAGATTATATATGGTCATAAATCTAAAAAATATCTTATTTATGATCTAATTTCCAACTTATGAAAAATATTATAATCATTTATGAATGAAAAATGTAATACTATCATTAATGTAAAAATAGGATAATGAAGGTGTTAAACAAAAAGATATGGTTTAAAATGAAACCATTAACCTAGAAAAAATTCCTTAAAATAAAATAAATTGAACATAGTAAATATTTATTATGATTAATGCCTATTTGGAATATATTTTATTGAGAATTAATTCATTATATTTTAATCATGTACGAAATTACATGTGTGACTTCTCTCGCTCATAAAAATGACTCCCCTAATTTATCATTATTTCACTTCATTGAATCTTTTATATCTCACAAACCCCAAAAAAATTTCTTCTATAATAAATTATAAATCTTTTATTGGGGTTGTTATCCACAAAATAAATGTTCTATGGTTCATAATAGGATATCAAAAGGAGTTATTTCAATGATGTAGTAATCACATTTACCGATCAAATTCTTTTCAAATAATAATTTTCTACCTATAAATATATTTTATTTGACATATAACAATAAATTATCTATCTTATATATCATAAAATGTAATTATTATTACTGAGCCACCATTATACATCAAATTTCACATTAAATTCAAAGCCAATGTACCACTCGTGAGTACATTCGACTTATTATCTCCACATACTTATACTATTCTGTTTTCATCACATTGTCTTATATATTGGTATTATGATGGTTTTAATATTTAAATATTATATTTATGATAATATTATACTTAATAAACGATAACTTTATATATAGGTTCATTCCATCGAATCCACAGGAAAACGATAACATCACTAGAGCGTGCGTGTGTTCTGCATCCTCCACAATGCAGTGTAATTCATTTTTCATTATTATTTTTATTGGAATAATATAAGAATATATTTTATTAATATATATATATATATATATATATTATATTATATTAAATAATAATTATTTTTTAAAAAATAATAATAAATTTCCCTTATTTTGTTCCATCTGCTGAAAAGTGAAAAATATATTCATTTTTAGGTATGACCTACCATCTCCCTAAATTGTGTAATTAATTTTTCTATGTAAAAATATTATTTATATTTATAAATTCATATATAAATAATATATATTTTCTATAGATAATGAATAAAATTGTTGGCATTATGTAACCATGATCGATGTATAAGGAATGGAGCAACCGAAAAACATTCATATAAAAAATGAAAATATTTAGCACCAGAAAATAATGATTTTATTAATTGATTAATAATAAATGGGGGTTTAAATATTATAATTAAATAATATATGACAATATTAAAATTTATTTTATTTTATTATATAATTATGTTAATTTTTAATTTATTATGAATGAGGATTTAGATCATTTAATTCAAGTGGAACTTGAGGTAAATTTTTTTCTTCCCACATTTATTTCTACGAGACACATTCCATATTCACAAATTATTACAATTATGAGGAGTATATAAAGGACTTGAATTTATTTTATGATTATTCACAAGAAAATTAGGTGGGTAAAATACTTATCTATTGTTATCTCTTTCATAAAAAATTGATTCCAAAGTTAAAAAAGTGTTAGGAGAATTATGTTTCAATTCTAATTTTAATCGAGATTATTTATGATTGAATTTTAATTCAGGAAATTATATGACCCATATGTTACAAATATTTTAAGGTTTTCTTCAACTCTGGATAATTCTGAATAATTCATTTTTTTATTTCATATTACTCTCAGTAATGAATCAATAGATCGAAAAAATATTTTGAAGGATAACATGCTTTATTTATCCATTCAATTGAAAATACTTTTTATTAAATATCCAAATTTTATAAAACAATAAAAAATAATTTTTTTATATTAAACATTGAATATTTAATTTATATTAACCTGTGATTAAAATAGTACCAAATGGTTTCAAATAAATCCGATTATCAATTTCTAAATGACTTTCTTTTTTACTTATTTTAAAACATGTGAACGCAATGTTTTCTTTCAACATATAAATCATCAATTCAATTTATTTGTGTAATTTTCACTTAATGGTTTGATTCTTCCTTTATAATATTACATGTTTCCCTTATATAGATATTTTTCCCTAATATTTGGGAAATTTTTATATTTTAAATACGTGATATCAAAATGAAAAAGTTATTTTACAAATGAAATATTCCTATGACTTTTATATTAATATGAATCTATGATGAAAGGCCACATATTAATACTTATTTACCAGGTATATTAATAAATAATATCATCCTTATTCTATCTATATAAGGTTATTTATTACAATTATCAAATGTTTATAAAACATATTTATTTTCCAAGAGTTATAATATGATAAATTTATGAAATGATTATGAAGCCTTTTTTATTTTACCATTATATAGTTAGATATGAAAAGGAATATTTATGATCATGTGACTCAAATATATGTGGTTTAAATTATTTAATATGTGGAACAAAAACTATATTTCCCTCCAATGCATTGGGTATGGTTTTATTTCTCATAAGATAACTTTATGAAATATGTCGATATGATAGATCCTCCATTGGAAACAAGTTTATGAACATGATCTACTACGATGAAAAATATTACATGATTTTTCTACAATGTGTAACAAACATGGATTATTTATCTATTTTTGATATGTGAAACATGTATTGATTCTTGATATGCTATGATTTGATGGTCTTGGTAGTTAAACTTGACATATGTAATTTTTTCTATACCAATGATGGTCCCACAATTCTATGACATGAACTTAATAGTCACTATTGATTATTATAGATTCATAACAATTCAAATTTATTAGTTTTGAAATGTTAATGTTTTATTTTGGTAATAATCATTTTTATTCGTGAATGATTATATTTGAATAATTTATGGTACATTCATGATCCCGTATATTTATTCTCATTTTAGGATTTCCTATGATCATTGTTTGATATATACCATGTTTAGCCTTTCTGAGAATCTAACATAACCCTTTATTATGTTTCCATTCCAAATGTTATGTGGAAGAAATTATAAATGAAATTTCAATTAAGTTTAATATTTTTGATAAAATTTATAGGAGATGTTAAATATGATTCATGAAATAAAAAGAGTGTGTATCCGGTGTCCAAATACAATAATCTTTTACTATCATATATCATATATTTGTGAAATGCAATGAATATTAATACAATAATATGTCATATTTATAAATGAACAGTTTAGGTTTCTATAGTTGGTATCAGAGTATAGTTTATTGTAATTGTGGGTTTTTATGGTTTAAAATATTTAGGGAGACCCATAGAGTAAATTCTATGTATAGGATGACATTAAAATTTATTTTTACGGAATAGATTATGTGGTTTTCCAAAAATACATCCTTGTCTTGATAACACATGTAGATGTGGT
Source organism: Viscum album (assembly GCA_963277665.1). NCBI lineage: Eukaryota > Viridiplantae > Streptophyta > Magnoliopsida > Santalales > Viscaceae > Viscum > Viscum album. Next base: position 1,299,708,598 of record OY728161.1, read on the forward strand.
TATGGAATTAAAGAATATAAAACTAGTGGAAAAGAACTTTTATCATATTTTATAGATTTCAACATCCTTTTACAGTAGATTTTCATAGAGGTTTCATTGAATGTGGAATGTTATACATAAGTTTTCATAAAATAGATCATGAAATCCCATCTGTTGGGAGATAATTAGAGGGATTTCGACGTATATTTTTCAATAAATATAATTAGAAATACCTACAAACAATCATATGATATCAATTATTAGAAATGATAAATTCTAAAGTCATTAAAGTAGTTATATCTATGTATGGTTTTAAAAAAACAATGTAAACAAATATTGTAGTCCAAGAGGACATTTTTTTGTTGTTTATCTATAAAATGAACATTGAAATCCTTCACTAGAGGCTTTCGACATCAGTTTAGAAAAATATGATTAAAGATGATTTATTTAAATATTAAAAAAATAATCTCATACCTTTTCAACAAAAACCATAGAAAAAAATCATTCAAAAAAACCAACAATAATAGAACAAGAGAATAAAAACTCTTTGAGAATTTTGGGCACAATCTTTACTAATTCACAACAAAATTAAACTAATGACTAACATAATTAAAAGATATAGAATTTTATGAAAATATATTTGTAAAAAACTTATGGTCATTGCATGTATATAAAGATATATCATTATAAATAGTCCAAATAATGTGTTATGAATTTTAAACATATCATATTTTCAAAATTTAAGTGTTATAATGAAACTAATATTTCTACAATCTATTTTTTCATTAAAGTATCATAAATAAATTGTAATAAATTATTTAAAAATTCATTAAACACATGTTGAAGATCAATTTTTATTAAGGAACAAATATTTTTAAAATAAAAACGTATATATATATATATGAAAAATAATGTATTAATTATTAAATTAGTTTTCAACCTCAAAATTCACGTACTGAATTTTTTATAGTTCCATTGTTAGAAACTGATACCTATTGGACACAATACATTACCCCCTGTGATTTAAAATATTTCTAATCAAAATTGATCTAAAAATAATGAATTAGGATAAAATAACCAAATTCATTGAACACTAATCTCTTCATTAACAACATTCAAATTTTTTAATTACCATATCCCATTAATGTGCAAAACAAATATACTCTACACTCAAGAGAAAAATATAATACAATGATCCATTTTATACTAAAATATAATATATTATGAATTAATAATATTATAATGAGGAGTGGTTTTTAAGTAAATATATATACATACCTATTAAAAAATGAAAAAAACGAAATTTGATCTTTTGGTGTGGAATCTTTTAGATGTATTTTCAATTCTAGATGTTTTGTGTGAATTATTCAATTCTATTGAAATGATTTTTTGGATGATTGAAACCTAAAAAGGTTTAATAATATTAGATGAAAATAGTATCAATATTTTTGAATATAAATGTTATAATGTATTTTTTTAATATATTATATTACATAATATGAAATATAATAATGTTTGACATTTACCAACATGGAAAACAATTGAAACACACATACAGAAAAATTAAAATCCTTTAAAAGGATAATAGTGATGATTTGAAAAAATTAACATATAATATCTTCCACAAATACCATAACTCATCAAAAAAGTATAATTAATATCTAATATTAAAAAAACATGTGATAATTTTTTTACAAAATTATTATTTTGAGTAAAATATAAAAGTATTCAAACAAAAAAATGTACTTTACTTTACATTGAATCCTTAGATTTTACATAATCATATATATGTTAGTTGTAAGAAAATATAATAAGAAATTATAAATTAATTTATAAATAAGTATGAAAAAATAAATACCATCTGATAAACAATGATTAGTAGTCCAATGTAAGAAATAATGAATACAATAGAAAACTTTGGACACCTACTGAGAAGTAATCATCACATGGGTAATTAGATCACTTATATAAATTACATATACATTTAACTAATATTAATGAATAAGTTGAGGATGTTTAATTCAATATACATTAATATGTACATGATGATACCTAGTATGAGACTCACAGTACAAGATCTGGTCAGATTGAAGAGGTTGCATAACTATGTATCATGTTTTTAAATGTTGCATCAGTCTCATTATTTCTGAAAGTATATGAAATATATATTATTTAATAAAATATCACATTTAATAAATTATGTGTCATGTCTCAGCATTCAAGGAATCTATTTCACCAATATATTATTCCCTATTTGATGTAACAGTAGGGGTGAAACAAGAAGGGTTTTAAAAACCAACACCCACTTTATACCCTCTCATGTGTCAAGGGTGTACCAAATTTCCTTAAAAAATGGTACATATATCATTCCAAGCCTTATGTATAAAGGAACCCTATGTCATTTTCTATTTAAGGGCGTTCGGATGTAATATTTTCAAATTTAATATTACTAATATAAACAATCTAAAGAGTAATTTTGATGAAAAGTAACAATTAATTACTTACAATATGATCATCATTGTCCCTTGTTTTATTACTAGAATAACATCCTTTATTTTGGAATTATAGTAATTTTCCATTTTTTATGGACAGTGGGAGGAGATGGATGGTACAATGCAATTTTTTAGAGATAACACATAACTTGGATCTTATGTCACAATTTTTTCCAGCAATCATTTATTCCAATAATAATTTATACCATCCACAAGAAAATATATGAGAATATATTTTTTGATAAAATATCTATTGGTATGTTTTCCTAGAATCCTTTAACATATGAAAAAGAAATAAATTAATGAGAATTAATTATATATAAAAACTATATGGTTAACAATAACATAACAACAATTCATCTTCATTTTGACCGGGGACAATCTTCTTATATACATTTATATCTATAAAATTAAAATTTACCCATTGATATTGATAATTATTATTCCCAAAAATACATTTTAAGTTATATTTCACATAAAATATTTTGAAATTTTACTTGGAAAGGATAAAAAATTGTTTTTAATTACTTTTATATCATGAATGAGAAATGTGATTTTTAATTGAATAAATAAAATACAAAAAATGTATAATCCTTAAAAATTGAAATACAAAATAAAGAATATTATAATTTTCACTATTATAGTTTAACATAAAATATATTTTATTTATTTATCTATACTCTACTAATAAGGGTAAAAAATAATCATCCAACCATGAATTGGTGCAACTAGGTATGTCAAAAATAGTGTGGCATTTCATCCAATTGTGGAGTAATTTTCATCAATGAAAACTTTCAACCTTTTCACTCCATCTGAAACTGAATGTTATATAAATGATATAATTTCATTCCTATAATATTTATATACCATGAAATCTATATAAGAAGAATATGTGAATTTAATTATAATAAATATAATATTAATTTCATTAAATATATAAATTATAATAGATATATGTCTACATGAAACAATTTACATGCTTCATTTCACCACCCTCAGTGTATGTCATCTCAACGGATGTATGATATATCAATCGATTAATATGCACCCACATTTGATTAAAATTAAAAAAATAAAATATATTTATATTTTATTGCAGATAATAGATAAAAACAATTTAGAAATGAAAACATATTTAATAAAAAAATTATTTCAACAAAAAAAAATTAATGATAATAAATTATGAATATAAACAAATAAAAATAAAAAAATTTACAACCAAAAAAAAATTACAATAAAAAAGTGTTAACATTCCTAAAAAACATTATAACATTAGAAAATATTAAAATAAATGTTTATAATTTCTAATAAAATGATTATAAACTAATTCGATGAATGAAATATATAAATAATTGATAATTAATTTGTAAAAATAATAATAAAAATAAGATATATAATTTGAATGAAAATAAATCTTAGATTTCCATGAACTCACATGACGATGGTGGAAATAGGGTGAACACAAAAGGATTAAAGAGAAACATATAATCACATATTAAAATAGAAAATTAAATCATGCATACCTTTTTAACAAATAATTTATATAATAAAATCATTTTAACAATGAAAAACATCTTATAATAGGAATAGAAATTATTCCAAAGGCATTATAATGATGAAAAACATTGTAATTTCAAAATAAATTTTGAAAAAATAATCTTCCAAAATTTGAAGGTTTGAGATGAATAATAGATTATAAATATTTAGCTAATTAATCATTAGTCTAATTTATAGTTTTTTCATATCTTGTCATCCTAATCATATCATTCCACATGGATTATGTAATTATTATTGTAAATAATATAACTTATAAATCATTTTATTGTTAAATAAATTAGACATAAATCAATAACATTATCATCACACTCATCATCGAAATGTATTATTTCTCACATATAAAATCATATTCTTATGATCATTCTATGGATCAATAATAAAAAATATTTGTTATTCATGTGTTACCATGATAAATGGTTCATCATTAAAACTAAATATTTAGAAATCAATGAGTGAAAATCCACAATCATCATGTTACACACAATTTTTCAATAAACCTAGATATACTTAATTGGTATTATAATAAATTTAATATAATTCGTTTCCAATATGTCACTCAAAACATAAAAATATATCATTGATGCTGAAAGTGGGTGTTTCTGTTTTTCACTTGAAAAATCTAGTGCTTTATCTATGACCATTACCCCTCAATTTTTAACTGTACTCTTATCATATTTATATTCAATGTAATGTTTCTAACAACTAATAATAAAACTAAACTATGTGATCATATTAATAAATGGCCCCTTCCAACCATTTGTTTATTCTTGATTAAATAATAATTATTGTTGACATTCTCATTAAACCATGAAAAGTTGTATTTTTTATTCCAAATAATCAACTATGTTTCATTTATTTTCAGATATTGTACCATTAACCATGTACTATATGATGACATATATGGTTCAACCTCATCAGTGTTGTTCATAATGTACCAATGTTTTAACATCAATTAATCAGGTGATTAAAATTACCATTAAGCCATTAATACCACAAACTTAATTATCAAGAATGAAATTTTGAGATATAATGATAAGAAAAATATGCTCCAATTCATACAAATAAAAATAAAATAACTCAGTCGACTCTACTAATACAAATTTTTTAATAATTGAGGCCTTTTATCGATGAAGATTTATATCTGATCAATCCAAAAATTTGATATATCATTCAAAATTATACATCCATAAAGAATACAAAGGACCACATATTCTTATACCATGCACCAAACGAACAATGAGATAAACCATTAAATCAAAAAAATCATTTTTCTAAAAATAATTTCATTTCAAAAAAATTTCATGATCAAATTCATTATCAAATATATATATAACACGTTTGGATAAAAAACTATACTAATGGATTTTATAATAGAACATTACCAAATTATAGTCTTTCTGATATGTGTCATCAATATACCATACAGTGCGATTAGTTCCAGTTATTTCATCAATACATGGAATTTGTGGGAATTTAAACCCATTAATTCAAAATCATTCATCGAAATATTTATTTTTTATTCCTTCAATTTATAAAAAATTTTAATTAATGTTTACTATATTTTTCATTCCAATGAATAATGTCAATGTTTTATTCTATCTAAAAAAATAAAAAATTGGGTCATTTGAATATGATTGGCTGTTTTATCCAGATATTTTTATGATTACTAGGGTCATGGACCACCCCAAAGGGGACCTCAGTGCGACTCTGAAATCCTACCTCAAATAGGTCTAGAGCTAGAAACTAGCATTGCATTGGAATATCACAAACTTTGGAGGCCTTTGAATACGTACATATACACACCCACACATCTCCAATCCTATACAATAATGAAATGTAAATGAACTAAAAACCCATACATCCATACATATAAATTAGAAAACATGCTTTCAAAAAGAAATAAAGGAAAGAAAACATGGTCGTGTACAAGCCCACCACGATGATTATAGAAATAAGTGAAAGCTATAAAATATGATCGGGATGATTTGAAGATTCCACATGAACCAAAAATATAAGAAATTCGGGATATAACCATGGTTTTAAACTATGGCTATAGATCCACAAACCGTGGATATAGGTAATATCTAAGGCTTGAGAAACTGTAGATATGTTTGGCATGGATATAAGCCTAGACATATAGACATGGTTTGGAACTGTGGCCATAGGTCTATAGCCACGGTTCAAACCATGGCTCATGGTATACATCCACAGTTCAAACCGTCATATATCTCTATAGCCACAGTTTTGAACCATAGATATACTGGAGGATAGACACAATTTGTTGCCACGGTTAAAAACCGTGGCATTAGACCGATATCCATGGTTAAAAACAATGGAAATCGACATATATCCATGGTTAGAAACCATGCCTATAGGGTCTAAAAACGTATAAAAAGTAGCCCCTAAACCCCTGGATAGCCCCCTCCCCCTGCAACAGTCCCCTACCCCTGCAAAGCCCCCTTGGATGCCCCCCTATAGACCCCTCCCTCATGGACAACCTCCCCTCCTCTGGAAACCCCCCTCCCCCATGAAATACCCCCCTCCTGGACACCCCCTGCAGACCCCTCCATCCTACATGGAAACCCCTACCTCCTTGATACTGGACACCCACACAATACATAAAATACCCTCCCCTACCCTAGACATCCCCCTCCCCTTGCAATCCCCCCTACCAACCCCTCCCTTCTAGACAACCCCCCCCCCCCCTCGTATCCCCTCCCTCCTGTACACTGGACACCCCCACCCCAAAAAAACCCCTCCACCCTCCCCTAGATAGACCCCCGTCCCACCTGAAATGCCCCCCAACAACCCCCTCCCTCCTGGGCACCCCCTGTAGACCCCTCCCTCTTAGACACGGGACACCCCCAACATACATAAACCCCCCCTTCCCCTATAAATCCCCATCCTAGAAAACCCACCCCCTCCTAGACACCCCGTGGAGACCCCTCCCTTCTGGACACTGACCACCCCACCCTACATAACCCCCTACCCCTTAGACAGCCCACCCCCCTGCAATGCCCCTGGAAACCCCCTGTAAAGCCCCCTCATAGACAGACCATTGACCCCACTCCCCAGACAGACCCTGGACACCCCCATACAGATCTGGGACACCTCCCCAAAGACCCTGAACACCCACAGACATACCATGGACACCCCCAACCCTATACAGACCATGGAAATCCACTCAGATAGACCCTGGACATACCACCCCCCCCCCATACCCTGGATACCCCCCTAGACAGACCCTTGACACCCCGCAGAACCTGGACACCCCCCAGTCACTTTAGATATCTCACTGGACATCCCATACCTCCACTCCCCAGGATAGTTACCTCCACCCTCCTGAACAGATCCTAGAAGCCCCCCCCCCCCCCCCCAGAACATGGACACCCCGTAGACCCCCCCCCCCCCCCCCACTACGTTGGACAGACCCCCCCAGACCCTAGACACAACCTAACCCTGGAAAGATCCCCCTGGATAGACCATACCCCCACTCTCCTGGACATCCCCTTCCCCCCCTCCTGGACAGACCCTAGAACCCCCTAGAACCTGGACACCCCCACCCCTCCAGAATAGCTGCGCCTTATTACAGTACTCACATTCCGTAGCTACAAGAAAAAAAACACCAACTTCCAAATAAAACTGAACTCAAGCATAATGCAATATATATCCTAAGAATTCAAAATCTCTCCAATATAAACAATATAAAATTTCATTATCAATATCATCACAATAAAAAAAACTATTTTCTAAAATTGAATGTATAAACCATGAATAAAATTAACAATTGAAATATGCCAAAATATCAGTATCACCCAGAACCATCATGACCCTCCTCATCTCCTATAGAAACACCAACATTATTATCACCTCCTCTCATACCACCACAACCACCACCATCACCATCATCATGATCATTGGAATATTAATAGGTTTATGCATCTGAATTAGTGGAAGGATTGATGAATCTTGATAAAAATAATTCATACAAATGAGAACACATTTAATTAATGAAAACATTTAATGTTTATATAGTTATTCGTATTATACCATTATGTTACCAATAAAATAATTTGATAAAAAAATGCATACAAATTAGAACACATATAATCAATGAAAACATAGAAATATTGTTGGGTATAATGATTTGTGAAGCCCCCTACCCCTCACCCCCAGCCCCCTACACCCCTCCCCCTTCCCCCACTACCCCACTTATACCCAACTTGCACCCCCCTGCGCCCCTCCCCCTACCCCCACCCCCGTTCACCCCACCTACACCCCCTCCACCCTATCCACCTGCACCCTCAACAATGACCTACCCCCTCCCCCCTTGCACCCTACATTCACCCCCCATGAACCCTCCCCCTACTACTTCCCATGCACCCCACCAAAACCCTCCCTAACCCCATTACACCCCACCTGCACCCCCCCCCCCCCACTACCCCCTTGCACCCCACTTGCACCACCTTCCCCCTCTCCCCCCCTTTCACCCACCATCACCCCCTACACCCCACTCCACCTGCACCCCCTACCCCATAACAACCCTAGCAAGTCACACCACCTACACCCTCCCAGCATCCTCCATACTACCCTACTGACCCCCACCCCCACCCCCTCCCCCTGCTGGTTCCCCCTGGCCACCTTCCACCCCACCTGCACCCTCCCCACTGCCCTACAGACCCCCTACACCCCATTTATGAGTAAAATTATGGAGGAAATAATAATTTTGGAAGAAGTAAAAATGTTAAACACACTCTAAAAAATGAATGACATGATTTTCTAGGTATGAGGGACTGATAAATAAAAATATTATTTTTTAATATTATTTGAATGTTACTGTAAAAGAAACATAAAATGATAGAAGAAAAATGAACATATTCTGAAGGTTTTCATGGATGTATAGTCATAAAAAATGAGAAATCCAAGAGGTTGGATGAAAAAGAAAATAAGGATGGATTATAATTTCTAATGTACATGAAGTAGAAAACCCCAAATAAAAAAATAAATCATAGAAAAAGATGTCTATTATGTGTAAGAAGATTAATTACTGAATAATCAAGTGTGGTCACATGAAGAATGATGAAGCTAATAGGAACAATGATTTTTTATTGAGGTAATACCCTCAATTATGCCCTGTTGAACTATCAGGGATTTCATCTTATTTTTTGAATTGATAAATTCATTATCACAGCTGAATTATTTGTTTTTGAACCAGGTTCTTGAAATTTTTACCATAATATTAGATGTCTAGTTATTTCATACAATTCTATGTGTACACTGCTAAAATCTAACCAGTCTAATGCATAAAATATGTTTATCAAATAGATTTAAAATGCAGAGGAATTTATTAATATAAAATTGGATTAGTGAAATTACCTAGATAAATATAGGCAATTTATGAAGTGATCACGATACAGAAATACACAAAATAAATTATTGACAAAAGAAATGGGCTTGAATGAAAAGGAAAACATGTCTGGATCAGATACAACTTTGTGAGGGGTAATGGTGAAAAGAAAAAAATTATTAACATAAAAAACACATGAGGACTGATATGGGGCATCGAATGTAGCAGTCCAATAAAGAAAACTCTAAATATTCGAGATGAAATAACTTAATGAAAGATGTAAGGAACACATAAATTATGTTATCCAGTCCCTTTAGAACCTAAGTGTACAGTAAGAACACCCCCCAAACTCAACTATATTATTAATATTGAAATAAGAAACATTTACAGTATACAATGATGAAGAAACATAAACATGATAAAAAACAACTTTAAAATAAGATTCAAAGACTTACAGTGTCAAACACAAATAGGTCTGGTTGTCCTGATCACAGCCCCTCCCCCTGCTCCCCCCAGCTGTACACCCCCTCCCCCAGCCCCCATCACACCCCCCTCACCCAACCACCAACACCCCCCCCCCACCAGCACACCCTCTCTCTCTGCCCCCTGCCCCCTCCCCTTCCCCCACCTGCACATCCATCCTCCCAGAAACCCCCTACCCCTACCCTCCCCCACCTGCACGCCCCTCCCCCTACCCCCAACACACCCCTTACCCCCACATGCATAACCCCCCTCTCATTGACCCTACCACCCACCCCCCTGTACACCCCCTACCCCCTCTCCTACCCCCACCTACACATACTTCCCCCCAGAAACCCCCCTTTCTCCATCCCACCACTTGCAAACCCCACACCCCTTCCCCCAACACACCCCCCACCCCATGCCCCCACCTGCACACCCACCCTGCCCCTCCCCTTCCCACCCCCTACCCACCCACACCCCTACCCTCCCAATTCATTATCTACCCCACCCTCCACATTTCATTCCTCATCATCCACATAATAAAATATGTGTATAAAGGATCATTCATGATGTTTTTTTAGAAAAAAATACCATTTTTCCCTAGATCAGGATGATGGATGACTTCCAAGAATCCAATATTGAATTTTAATGGAGTAGTTGTTTCCATTATGATTAATAAATCTTAATTTTTTAGAAAATTGAGAATACTTTCCATGGATGTGTATCAATTTCGTGGTGAGTTCTGAAATTACCTATATCATTATGATTCAGAAAATTAAAAGGAAAATGAATTTTTAGTCTTCACGTAGGAATAGTTTCAAGAAGTCATATTTAGAAAAAATATCTGACTGTTGGAATGTCACATAAGGAGTTTTTATGCCTATTTAGGTGTTTATGTGGTTCATGGGGAATCAAGTTGATGTAAAAGGGGTTCTAGTCCATTCCACTTAATTTTAAGACCCATCAATTACCATGTCTAGGTACACTGGGTACCAAGTATAATAAAGGAAAAAAATAGTTGATTATGAGTTTTATAGTGGGGTATCCTCCAGTGGTGAACTACGTATTGCTTACTAGATAGCCATGTGATAAGTTTATGGTTGTGTTATCATTTTATTTCAAACCCCCTTGCAGTATTCACATAAGACATTTCTCGAATGAGATAGTGGTGGTACATGATATGAAATGAGACCTGGCCTATAGAATATATTTGTGATATGAGATGAGATATGGGAACGCAACCTATGTGAGTGGGTGATATAATGAGATGAAAAGAAATTCCTCACACAGAGTGAGATGTTTACTGTATAAGGTAAGATATAAGACCTCACCTAAAGTGAGATGGTATCCATTTGGGATGGTTTATGTGAAGTCACTATGAGTGAGTGGGAGGGGTTATTTTATAAGTTATAAGACCTCACCTTGACTGGGAGGGTGTAATTACTAAATAAAACATGAGATCATAACTTGTTATGGGACCCCTAATTTTCTGAGAGGGTTAAGGCTTGAAGAATTAGTGGAAATTATGTGCCCCAGGACGCACAAAATGTTTAAACAACGCGGCTGCAGATAGGGTAACCTAAATGTACACACAATTTGACTACAATCATGACGGCTTATATGCATAACCATGTGGCCTATTGAAGACATGGAGAATGCCCATTTATAATGGTTTACACACCGTTTGTGATCCATGTTCATAAACAGTGTGATGTGGGGTATGGGTAAAAATATCATTTTTCACTCTATTTAATTCTAAAAAATATTTATCATTCTCCCTTACCCACATTGGATATTCAAGGGGTTCGTACTACCATATAGATTCCTCCTCCATGCTTCGATCTTCTACTACTCCTTCTATCATCTATTTTCCATTCCTTCGGAAGCATTGGATAACAGAAGTTAAGACTATTCTCATATTTGTACTACCATGTATAATTTCAATGATCTTGGTGTTATGGTTGAATCTCAAAGTTACATGTTGAAAAATCATCAAATGGTGAAAGTAGACATGTCTCAAGATGTTCTTGATGAGGTTATGTATTTTAGGACAAAAATTAAGGTAATCCTACAAACTTTATAAAGTGTTGTATTAAGAGATTTTGAGTTCATTAAATGGATTCAACCCTATATAACATCCACCTCAAAACCATCATTTTTTATATCTTTTTAGAGTTGAGTTGATCAATTTCTCTCAAAACACACTACAAAAATATAAAGAACCCAAAAATCAAAGAATATCTAATTAAAATTGGGCCAAAGAATAAAAATAGAATAAACCTTACCAAAATCCTATGTTGAACTCACTGTCTTCGATGGTGTTCGATAGAACCGGCCCCACTAAAAGAATCCACCTATTAGAAAGTAGCGGGAAAATAAATGAGTTATAATGACTTATTATATATATGTGATCATTGTGTCAACTATAAATGATAAATGATACATAAATCCATAACCAAAAATGAAAAAATATTATTCATATTGATATGTACATCCCAATACTAAATAACATGATCATTAATAAAGATCTTTATTTTTTAAACATCACACATTAAGCTCAAATACAATGATTTATGTTGTGATGAATAACCCAAGCACGAAATCAACATCATCTATATTATTATAAAAAATTATGATGTTTTTTATCAAGAACCTTTTTTACCCCTACCCCTACACCAGCACCCCCTGCCCCACCCCTTGCCCCACCCCCTGCCCCCATTCACACCCTACCCCTAACACACCCACCTACCTACCGTGTACCCCTCCCACTGCCCCTTGCACCCCCAATTCCCCATCCCCACTGCACACCCCCTCCCCTTGATAATTTCAATATATCATGCCAACCATATAAATATCATATCTTAGTGTAACCCAGGCATACAAAATTTTCAGGATTAAACAACTAACTACTCATTAGTAATGGATCCATGAATATATTCCATGAAACATGAAAATGTATAGAAACTCAAATAAAATTCATGGATTAAGGTTGATTTCTAGGAAGCTCAGGTAATCATTGAATAAAAAACACCCCCATGTCACCATGCCAAATGGTCGGATCCCATGTATCCTGATCAAGAATATGAAAAATCAATTGGATTGACAGGATAATCTTAGGGAGAACATAGTAATCTCATTATAATAATAATCTTTTATAAAAATAACTAATATGGTAATCCAACTAAATTAGATCCTAGTTAGGTAGGGCATCCTAGGGACTTGTGGCATCCAAAGCTTCCCATATATAGACTTTAGGTTAAATCCCAACATCCAAAGAATTCTTCACATGGTTCAATAGCTGAATCCCTGGATACAAGTCATGAATATATGATGACATCATCATGTATTATTTTTCTCAAACCATACCACACAAGGCCCATGGTTGGAACTTTGGAAACACTCTTAAGAAACCACCGTACCGTCGTCACGTCAGGCCCATAGGTCAGGTCTAAAGAAGAATATTTGGGCACAAGGGGTGCATCCAAAATAAACTTATGAAGGTATAAACAAAAGTATAGGTTTTTAAAAATTTCCAACCCATCACTACAATTCATAAATATTATACATTTGATATGGGTTTTAAGGTGACACCCACTACCATCTCTACCCAGTCCTTATGCATCCGCATAGGGTTGGTTAGTCAAGAGGGAACCCATTGGGGTCCCCTAGGTTACAATATAATAGAGGAACCCACACATAAGTCCTCGGTCTCTATCGAGGTCTATGTTCATGAACTGATACTCAAAGTAATTATATTTTTCTTGGCATTAGAATCAATAGAGAACAATAATTTTTACTACACAAGAAATGTAATGTTGACAAGTCTCAAGAGATAGAACATGGCATGTTTTGGTCTTCATGGTCTCACAAGGTCTATCTGCTCACCCATACCAAGTGTACAACCTAGGCTAAGTGTGTCTCAAGATAAGGACTAGACTATTAGTGTCTAGGGTAAACTGTCTAGTATCAATGTCCATCAAGGCCATAGAACTGTATAAATCATAATCGAAGAATTTCAATTTAATAAATTAAAAAAGATAATTAATGAAAACCAATTAATTCATATATTTGTTATTTGGTTAATTTAATTTAAATAAATTGATCTCTTTATTATCAAGAATAAAAGCCATGAGTATAAAACAAAAGCATCAATACCATATGGTTATGTATGAATATCGCCTATCCTTATTTGACACTTTTCTAATTATTTCTCAAAGGTGGGAAGAAGCTTCCAAGGCACACCAAGGACTTTTCATGCTAAGTCCCATCCTAAATAACTATGAACGATCCCAAATCACACTAAGAAGCCTAAAAAAATTATATAAAACATTTAATATTAATTTATTAGTTTATTTATAATAGGGAATAATCATCAAAAAATTAACTGGATACCTTATTATACTAGAACCAAGTCTAATGACATCTTAGGGGTCTATATTATATCCCTAGAGCTGCATCAAGAAAAATCACTAAAAAACAAATCTAATAAAATTGTAAATTTAATTTAAAATTTATTGAAAGACTATGAAAATCCACATTGATAACATAACTCCCCAAATCACTAAGAAACTAGGTGTAGATGGAATCTTCAGATATCCTCATCCTAGGTTGTATGACAGACCCTTGTGATATAAAATATGGTATCATGTCAATAAATTTTCACAAGATGGTCAAGACTCTCACATAATAAAGCACATACAACTCATATAAATTGAAGTAGAAACATAAAAAGCCCATATCACATAGTTATATGAGCATATCCGTCTATTATTGATTGATGGACTTATCTAAATCAACACGATTCGTCAAAATAGATAAAAATCCCATGTTATCGATTTAAAATGAAATACCAAGAAATGGTCAGAGAGGTCATGATGGGTACTGTCAGGGTTGGAAGGTCATGCGAAGAGGGTTTCCACTAAGAGGGCTCCACCGTGAGATAGGTCGAGGGAGGAGGGTCGCAGCTTGGGGGAGGATAGAGAAGGATGGAACCACCGTGAGAGAGGTCGATGGTGGAGGGTTGTAGACTGGGGTATGATGGAGGAGGATGGAGCCGCTGTGAGAGAGAAGTCGATGGTGGAGGGTCGCTGATCAGGGAATGATGGGGGGATGGTATATAGGGTCGCGTATCAAGGGATAATGGAGGAGGAGCCTGACGGATTTTGGAAAAAAGGGGGATAAAAAATTCCAGACATGTTTTATTAATTAAATTGTAGCTATAAACAGGTTATAGCCATAGACCTATAAAAATGTGGCTTTAGGTCTGTGGATATAACATAAATTTCTAATAGTGACACCTGGGACTTCAATGTCCAACTAATCATTTTCTAGTCCATGTCTATCCTGGAATCAGTTTAATAGGTTGGTCATCTTCAAAATACATGTCATGTAAGGGAAATGCCCATGCATGGTTGTGTATAACAATACCCAGTAGGAAACCCTAAAACCACAAATCATACAACAAAGTAAAAACACTAATCTCTACATATTTATATCTCTATAACCACTGTAATAGTAACATATTAATATATTAAACCAGGTTAAAACATCTAGAGGTATGAATCAACTATTGAATAAAAGAAAAAGATTAAATCTGATGGATCTATAAATAACTCAACAATGTGAATAGACTCTTGAGTTAGATGCCACAAATGATGTCCATCCGAAGATGGAATGCTCGCCTGGTCTCTGTTTTGACGGATAAGAGAAGTCCATGGAATCCATCACTGTGGCGGTATCGATTTGGAATAATGGTTGATTGTGTTATATTTTATTTCTTATATAGTCATTATCATCAGACCATTTTCATTCATAATGAAATATCCCAATGGATCCTTCATCTATAACAGGGTATGGACCTACTGTCCAAATGAAGGTTTTCGATTAGTGTTTTAGGCCAAATTACACTTAGAAAATATCATTGGATGATATGATGGGTGGTCGAGATCATAGAAACCTTATGGGGTGAATATTTTCTTACTCTGGGGCGTTATTATAGATTTAATATTTGTTTGAATATCTTATTATTCGTGATTTAGGATGGGTTACCAAAACAAAATGATTAAATGTTAATTATCAGTATGTGAAAAACAAGAGTGATATCATTGATGAAAAAATAAATCCCATCTCCCTACATAATCCATATGTATATATCTGAGTTTCCCCATCTATTTACCAAATTATGAGTAGCTAATTTCTATTTTGAAGAAGTATAACAAGATGCTTCTTAATATTCTTCCATGAAGTGAGGCTGATTAATTTTTTGGGTATTTGAATGTGAAATTTTTAGGAAACATATGTATCCTAGTTATTATAGGAATAAAAACCCATATTGTAAAGTAAACTCTTGTAGTTTAACATCATGTGGAGAATAAATATGTCTGGGGTGCTAAAGAACTAAATATTTGAAATTGATACTCGAGGATTCATCCTACATAAACTATACATGGTAGGAATTATAGTTATAATATTTTTATCATTCCCTTGTTACGGGCCCCAAGGTAGATACCCTTATAGGAGAGGTGTTCATATTTTTACACTCATCCATGCTTACATAATATTATTTATATAGATAGTTGAAATTTATGATTCCAATGAGGTGTTTCATTATTGATCCCTAATCCCATGTGATCTATGCTTGATTTAAGAAAAGGTGGTCTATATGTGATAAACCTTAAGACATATGTGTGTGGATACTTATGTTCTAATGTTTTTCTTATTATTTTTTAATAGAGATCGTTAGCCTTAAATAGTCATCTTATGCATCATGATTATTCTAGGAATCTGATTCATCCCAGTTTAGTTGATTTCAAATTCTACTGAGGGATGAGGTAGAGTGGTTAATGGATGGGATCGATTGGGTCATGTTGGTTGAAATTTAATAAACATTAATATTTCATTAAAATGGATGTTTATTTGATCGTGGTCCTTATCAAGGAATCAAACATATCCTGGTTAATGTGTGAATTAGTGTTCTAGTAGTTCAAGAGTTTATTAGTCTAATACGAGATGCAGAAAGACGGTCTTCCCATGGGAATGATTGGATCATAATGGTTAAAATTTCAGAGACATTGAGTGACATACACAGATGTGTATCCCATTTGTGTTTGAACTCGTGCCACAGGAAGGGGTCATATAGAAGGAATCATAGACCTTAATGTTCCCTTGATTAGGGATTTCACTTAGAGGACACCCATTTCCTTTGGAGAAGCTTATTACACAAATGTTATGATTCTTCAGCACCCTAATATAACATGAGTTTAGATGATTTTGAGAAACAAGGAACTGGAAATGATAGATCGGATTACTTATATATGCCACCTCTATGTAATGATTCGTGAGTTGAGGTGCTTTAGTATGGCTATTTGTCCTTATGGATGAATTGTATATATCTAAATTATGGTAGAAATCATAGTCAACATAGTTCCCTTATTAGGGATCACATGTAGATATTTCCCATTGATTGGGGATTATATAGTGAGGGAGAATAATATATCAAGCCACGAGATTTACTATTAACCGTACCTTCTTTATTATTTGTCATGGATTGATTTTCCAATCAAAATCCCTTGGTTTCCTACCTAATAATTCAGAGAATGAATCTGTGAGATGTTAGGAGGAAATCATGTTGTCCAGATGAACTATCATTAGGACTTCACATATTTCGAATGAAATTTTTAAAGGTTTTCCCCATTATTAGGGTTTTCTTCTCGATAGGATAACTTGAAACATAGGTGGTTTTTCGTCCAAGCCATCACATGATCTAGATGTAATGTTTAGAGGGTGTCACATGATTTAGCCAACTTTCTCTATTTTCCTTACGAGAGATGTCTAACAGCTATAGAGGGTTTCATTTGGGTCATTGTGACATGTTCAAAAGAGTGTTTCATGTTGTGGATGTTGGGTATGAAGGGAATCACAAGACATTGATGGTGCCCCGAATCATACTATGAGAGGCAGTTGACATGCCAATGTGCTACCATGAGATTCAACTGACCTGAACAAGTTCCAAACAAAGCGTTATAAAAATTGACTTGAATATCCTAGCCAAGATTAAATGGAGATCACATAGTTGTTTTTGAGACTATGTTTTCATTCAATAGGGGTTACAAATAACTTTTTTGACATGTCTACAGGACATTGTGTGATCCACATATTACATCCAACAAGGATTTTGGGTCCAAAATGACATAATATTATGTTGATTCATATTCTAGGTGGTTTTAGTGGAACACATGGGTTTCCATGCATATGTCTTCACATGTACCTCCCATTTATTAGACTATAGTACTAGATTTAATTGATGAGTTCCTTATATTTTATCAGTGTTAGATTCTATTATGTCTCACATGATCTAGAAGATGTGTGGGATGCCCTTATAATATCCAACCAAATGTACGTACCATGATCTATAAGTGATTATTTAATGTTCCTATGCATGTTTCATGGTCACTCTAGCTGCTCTCTACCATCTAACCTGATAAGGTGCTTCTGAGTAGTGTGATCCACTGCTCTGAGAAAATTTCTCTCTTCCCATTGAGAGGATCGATGTGTTAGTTAGTCAGCTTATATTTGTGTAATTTTTTACAATATGGTGGGGTATTCATATTCCACTCTACCATATTTTTTCACCACTTCTAAAAACGTGTCATTCCCAAAGACAGTAGTGAGTCGGAGAAGGGCCTCAGCATCATGCGTCTTTATAAGTCACTATATTTGATCTCCATGAGTTCATGGCTTGATTTTTAGTGACTGTGAGCCCCTCTCTACAGGGTATCCATTATTTTATTATTTAAAATTAATGGTTACATGTTTTATCATGTATGAATAATTAAAGACTTCTATATTTACCAACTGACATGTCTGAGTTCCTTCACGAGATGATGGTCCCTATTGAAATGCCTTTCTGTGATCTGAGATGACTTGTATGGGACATTCCGTGTGACAAAAATGATTTTTCATGGGGTCTTCAAAGACAATTTTATGGGAAGAGATATAACATTATAATATTTTAATGACCACAAGATGCTACCATCTCCATCCCATTTTGTTTCTTTCCATTATTTTAAAAGGATGGGGGTTAATAAGGACTCATGAGTATTTTCAAAGACAAACTCCCAAACTTTAGGTGATGTGTTCTATGTTCATAAAATTTCCTATTGTTATGTGAAATAAATTCATGTAAAAATAAACCTTCTTCTACTTTTTACTCCAATTGGAGAGTGCAAGGTCTCTGTGACATGGTCTACGATCTCCTTTGATGAGGAGAAAAATGGGGCATTCTTTCTCAAGATAAGGAGGACATGTCACTATGGTCTTTCAATGTATTTGGGATCAAAAAGGGGAATATCACATGATTGTTATGACACTGAGTGGATCCTACTACCTACACTTTTAATTTACCCTTCATTATTGATTAATGGATTAGGGTCTCATTAATTTTCATTTCTATTTTCAAGGATCATCATCCACCTAATTGGTAAAGCGTCATGTGATATTTACAAACCAAATGAACTCATACTATTTAGACATTTTTCTCTCATTTTACATGGAGTTTTTCTTCATTAACCCATTGATTGTCCGGGATTTCACCTGATGATCAATATGTCATCATCTGATGGTGTACATACAATATCTTAGATATTCATCCATTTTTCCTATGGTGCATCAAATGATCATTATTGGATCTCGCAATGGAATGAATACATTGTTAGGGACATTTCCTCTTCCTCAATTTAAAACAACTCGTGTTCATTGATGGATCTCGCTATGGCATGTGAACATTGTCAAATACAATAACTATTCCCAGCTTCTATATATTGTGTGTTCAGGAATATATGATGTCATAGTGTGACCATTGTTGTTTTCAAGTCTAGTCAATATAAAAAAGGGTGCATGGATAGTTTTGAATGATGAAACAAAAAATGTCACATAATCCCATCCCACTACACATGTACATGAAATATTTATCTTCTTGACATGAAATTGTTAATGGAGGTATGGAGTTTTTCATTATCACATGAATATTGAATGTGTGTGGTGTGGACATCCATATTATTGGCTTGGTTTGTCGAGTATTTAATGTTATTCAGGGTTTTCATTAATGTAACATAAAATGAATTCTTTATGACTTTCTCATAGTAAGATGTCAAGTTGTTTACCACAATTATTTACATAACTTGGTGTAAAAGAATTCAATATCCTTTTGGGTAGAGTTAGAACAATTATATGTAATGGATTCCAAGATCTACTGATGAAGTTTATATGCCTTACACTGGTCTTATATATCCATGAGATTGCAGCTTTTTGGAATCGAGTCCTTCTGAGGATAAGATATGTGGTAATACACACTTTCTCATGATGTGTTATATAGTGCTTATTACCATCCCAATATCAGTTACGCGATGCTACTACCATTCACACGATGGGTTATTCAATGCCTCAAATATTGTTGTAGATGCTTATATAGAGGAAGACCCTGGGATATTGCATACTTCACTAAAATTATTTCTTAATGGAAATCTCACATCTTATCCTTTGAATTACCTTTATTCCAACACATGATACTCATATTTGTGCAGAAACATTGTTTCTATTTTCAAAGCGGTAGTGGCCCTCTCCAACATGTGGTCTCCTTGTATTTTTGTACAACAAATCTCACTATATATGTGACCTAGTTGAATGTGATATGTCTAATAATTATGGTACACCATTCTCCGCAAATAATGATTCATCCATGTGATCTGAAAATAACATTGCATCAAATTATTTTTTAAATAATAGAAGATTTTGGTATTCTTCTAGTTATTTTCATTTGTATTTTCTTAGTCTCATTCCTCATGGAGGATCTGAATTATCACATAATCCAATTTGGGAGTCTCTTTAATTCAATTGGGTGTCTCAAAAAAAACATGGTATTGTTATTAATCATTTTCAATGTGAAATTTTTACCTAAAATATATATGAATCCAGTGATAACATCACATAAATTCTTCACTCCATTCTTCATTTCCAACGATGACAACATAATTTCCACATTTGTAAACTGTAGGATCTTCTAAGCATGTTAATTAGATATATGTTTATCCACACACTTGGAAAATTTTACATGTATATTTTCTTCTTTCATGACTAAAAAGGAAGATCCCTGATGAAGTTATCTTTGCTAAAGATCTTAAATCCATAGATGTTATTATCCAAGAGGGTACTATGTATTATGCTCCTCATTTTATGTTTTTAACATGGACTTGAATTTTCAATCCACATTTTTAGGGCTTCATATAAAATTTTATGTGAATTCTTTATCACTTATCAGCTTCACTGGTGTAGTCTCTTATTCATGATGATATTTTCCCAAATTTCCTACTACACACCTATCCATGGAATGGTGCTTATCTTATTGGGTGGTTGTATGTCACAGATATCATTTTTCTTCCTCACATGATTGAATATAAAAATGAGATATCCTAATGAATGTATGTAAAATGGATATATCATCATGAGGATTTTAATTTCAAGAAAAATCATGTATTTTAGGATCTGCAAGTGGGCAATAGGAATTTGTGTTGTGATTAGTGAGATAAAAATCAAGTGATCTACAGTTGAAGATAATAACATGTGATTCCCTTTGCAAGGTCCACAATTTCAAATACCCTAACTGGGGTGTGTGTGAATTAGGTTATGATAGATTAAAGTGAATTCTTCCTTTTGATCTTATATATTTAGTAATACGAACACTCATCTCTATCTCTTTCCTACATCATAGAGTGTAGTGAAGTTTAAGAATGCACATTAATGAAAAATTTTACATGGTTCTCCTCACTTGGCTATATACATGGAGCATACACCATAAATGTTCTAATGTAGAAAATAGACTATAAGAACACATATATTTACAATGTTTGGAATGGACTCATTATCCCTCCTGGATTATAACCAATCATAATTTGAGAGTTCACGGCTCTCTGAAATAATGTGAGATAACTAATTCTTCAGAATATCCACTCACAGTTTATAGACATGTATTTACCTTCATTATAACTAATGAATGCATTCTCCACTGTATGTAGATACTCTATTGATGTCCCAAATTTCATACATTAATGAATAATGATTTACCATAGTTCACTAGAAAATTAATTTTAAATGATTTTTATAAAGATTAATATATTTGAGAAGCTCCCTATTTTACAAACCTCAACTCATCCATCCCAAATCTCATTAATTTTCATAATGATCACTATTTCACAAAGCTCAAAATAGTCATCATGAACCAGAACTCATTCATCAAGATCCTTCCTCTTCACAATGCTCAAAAGCATTTTTGAAGCAAAACATTTTCAGAAAACTCAATCCATCCTTAACAAGTAACCATACTTCCACAAATCTCAACTAAGACTTCATGAATCACTTTCTTGACACGAGTGCTTTATGATTTTATTCATGTCTCACTGAACTTCTCAAGGGTGTAGGGGAAAATTTATTGGAAATTCCCACTCACTTCATAACATTTATACCACATCAGTAACATGTCAGCACCATTTCATGATGCTTACACATTTTCCCTACAATGATCTATTTTCTGAGAAGATTCATACATATATTCAGTTCACAATGCTCATCATAAGAACATAAACTTCTTACGAATCCTTTACACCACCATGAACCTTCTTATCTCATAATCATAGATCTTCCATCCAAACCATTGCACTCTCGCAGTGATCATTCTATCGTAATTTCATATCTTTCATCAAATATTTTGAACCATCGCAAACATTCTTTCCTCTAGTATATTTGAATCTAGTAATAATCGTAGAGATTATGGATTTTCAAAAATATCTCTACAAATCAACAATTCTACAAGAAAACCCACACTGTCATCAAACTCGACCAACCAAAAAAATATTTTAATGTTACCTTAAGGATTTTTTTTCACAACACTTTTTATCAATCTCCAACATTGAACAGTAAGTGTCCTTCCCTAAAAAATTTTGTAACATTGAATTATGAGCATCATTAAATTCCCCCTTATAATCTGAATCATTTGTAACAATATGAATATGATTCTTAGTAAATTATGGGACACTTTTTCCTATATTTTTATTTTGATAGATCCCTAGTTTTTAATTATATTAGTGAATGGATCTATTGAAATTTATTATTATTCATCTAGTTTTATTTCATTTTTTCTTTTTGATTATTCATTGATTTAATATGATATGAATCAGCATTGTTACTCATATTTTTCATATCTTTATGTAAACAAGAATTTATTGATCTAGATATGTAAATTACCAAAAATTAATCTCATGAAGTGATTAATAAAGGACACAACCTATGTTTCTTTATTGATGTATATGATCTAGCTATCTTGAGGTCTTATAACTCATAGAAGGTCCATTTGGGTATGATATGTGTCTTGGAAGGACAGTTCCTTTTTTTCTTGACGAAAATAGGGTTGCTGAGGTTATCTTGTTTTTTTAAATGGTATATGATGGGACTCGAAGGTTTTCTCATTATATCATGTTTAATTCCTATTTTTATTTATTTTGGGGGACTTTTAGTAAGGTCCTTTTTCAATTTATATTATCTAATTTATCTCATACCTTATATCACTTTATTTTAAGGCCTTTTAGCATCGACATGATATTACAATAGTTTAGGGTCATTCAGCCCGGATCTAGTACTACATTAGTTTAGGTTCATTTAGCTCTGACTGTCTATTACTTTAAATTATGGTCATTTAAGCCATATATGGTATTACTTTTATTTTAGATATTTAGATAAATAATGATGCTTCTTTAGTTTATGTTTATTTAGATAAGACCAGGTGTTTCTTTAGATTAGGTTCAATTATATCAGACCATATACAGATTTAGTTTAGAGTCACTTATTTCATACATGATATTTTATTTGTGTAAGGTCTTCTAGATCATATGTAATATTGATTTAGATTATGGTATTTTCCATTTGAACTACTATTGAATTAGTATATGGTCCTTTAGCATGCAAAATATTTTTCTTCTAGTTTAGGGTTATTAAAATTTAACTAAGATTACATTAGTATTTTGTATTTTAGTTCAAACCTAGTATTGCATTAGTTTATGGTATTTTAGCATGGATCTTCTATTAGATTATTTTAGGATTGTTTATGTCGTACCATCTATTTCATCTTTTTAGCGAATTTTATCTTGGACCATCTATCATTGTAGTTTAGGGTCCTATATCTTAGGGATGATATTTCATTAATCTTGGGTATTTTATATATGTATTGAAGTTATTTTAATTTTGGATCTCATATATTTTAGAATATATTTTTTCAGCTTAGGGTATTTTAGATACGATTTTATAATTCTTTAGATTGGGCTCTTTTCACTTGGATATGATATTACATTGGTTAATTGTATTATAAATCGGACCTAATATTACATTATTTTATGGTTTTTGAGTGTAAAATTCATATAATTTTATTTTATGGCCTTTTTATCTGATACTTCATACTTCTTTTTTAGTTTATGGTGTTTTTTCAAGGATATGATATTGCATTTAGTTTAGGGTCTTTCAAATCCGAACTGCTACTACTTTTAGTTTTGGTTCATTTAGTTCAGACTTGATATGGTTTATATTATAGTGAATTTTAGCATGTACCTGATCAATATTAATGTAATATGGAGCATAAAAGCAATTAATAACACCAAACACATTGGAGAGTTCGATTCTATTGTTTTGTTGTAAGGGCTCACAATGATCAGAAGTCGAATTTTATAGAGTTAAAATTTTGTTTGGTGACTATAGGTGCATATGAAGGATCCATATGCACAGATTCATAGTAACAAAAATGGTCCTTAAAGTCAAGTATCATTTCCAAGTGAAATGGATGACTTATGAAGGTAATGTTGGTTTGAGGGAGAAATACTAGAAATGAAGGGCCAACCAGAATAGTTAGAATATGGGTTTTGTAAATCATAACCCAAATATTGAGTCTATTAGTAAGAGATGGAGATGACATGTCAGGTGTGTCCCATGACATTTAGAGATTTTTTGATCCACCTGATTGTTATTATCGTTCAAACAGATTGAATCTCCTTTCAAGAAAAGAGGATATGCCTTTAATTGGTGGGTCTAATCGCTTATGCATAAGTAACATGGTCAATAAAAATATGATATCCACAATTTTATAAGGGTTTTTATAGATATTTTAAGACTAAAATTACTAGATGATGATTTTGGGTATTGAAGGGAATGGAATACTACAAACGTTATAGCACCCTAGGGCAGTTCTGCTTCTGATTTTGAATCTTGTCCCCTATGAATTGTGGTTTTGAATCATGAGGTGTGGGCCATAAAAGGATTGTGAATGAATCATCATAGTGAATCCTTGAAAAAGTGTAAAAAACATAACTATGTAATGCCAAGGATGTTGAATCCACTTTGATATAATGGTGTAGGGATAGTAAATCATGGAAAAAAGTGCTTTAGGTGTAAGAATGATATAGGATATTTATACAAGGATAGGTTTAGATCACCCAATAGTTTTTAGTTCTATCCTATCAATATAATTTTTCAAAAGGATTGACAAGACCTTTCATAGACTAAAACATATGGTTGATGGTCGTAGGTGCATATTCAATATCCATATGCATGTATGCATAGTCAATAAAATGGAACATTGCATCCATGTGTAATATAATAGGGAAATGAATGGTATTTGCGATCTAGGTCACCCAAATAATGAAGTGTGATTTGTGGAATTTGTATGATAAAATAAGGGTTTGAGTACCCTAAATTTTGTGACACTACCAATCAAATGTATTACTATGGAGAGGAGATGTGAAATATAATTACCATATCTTTCTGGTAACTAGGGGGTCGAGAGAGTATACAATGACTTTTTATGGAAACTATATAGACCCTATGATATTTACTCAATATTTATTTGTGTAATAATTTTTTCCAAAACTCCAAAGGTGAATAGTTTTGCGAGTGAAGAATTGACATTTTATCAGGATGCCTTTAAAATTTTTTCATCCTAATTTTTTTCTCCACCACAAATCGTTTATGTTGTTGTGATTTGGACCATTATAAGCTACAGTTGGAGGTCATACAGCTTTGAAAACTCTGTCGGTAGCTTATTTTCATGATGCACATTGACCTCATATAGGGGATGATATGGAAGAAAACAATTAGTATACTAGTGTTCATGAGTACATGGAATCCATCCGAGTAGGAGCCGAAAATATTATAAATCATGGATTGAGGTTCTTGGTTCATGAATTATGATATAGGATTTCCATACTATTATAGTTTTATATCAAAATTGTGTGTTTAGTTTTGCCACAGTGATCTCAAGTATCAAAAGGATCAAAATGTCCTTTTTATAGAGTGACACATTTGGTTGATGACTATAGGTGCATATATAAGATCCATAAGAATACATGAATTATCAATCAAATGGCCCCTTGAAACTAGGTATCCTTTTAAAGGGACATAAAATATTAAAGGAATTATTATGTTCTTGAGGCATTATGAATGTTTTATGGATTTATATTCTTTTACAGATGATGTATTTAACCCATACAATGGATGAATGGGGTAATATTTTTTTGGTCCATTGATAAGGACAAAAACATGCGTGGTGGTTTAACACATCATTTTCATGTAGTGTGGAAAAAATTCCTTTCATGAAGTTTAACATCATGCATTAAGGAACTGTTCTATGATGATAATGTTCATATGGAAATGACATGTTCCATACAGTTTAACGTCATTTATTAAGGATTATATTTTCAAAAAGTTTCAATGTCATGTGACTAGGATGTTTTCCTTAAATTTTATCCCCAAGAGTTAAGGATATGGGAATCTATTTAAAGGATTTGTACATGATATAGTGTATGTACAATCATTCTATTTTTAATTTATTATCATAGGTAAACCTATAAATACTGATCCAATCATCAGTATATATCATGTGATGATAGGTATCATGCCACATGTAGTACATAAGGATCCATAAAATTTATCATCATGTGTTGAGGATTAATATGAACTATCATGAAATAATTGTATTGTTCCATCAGGGCCCAGGGGTGGAAGTCCAAGAATCACTACATATCTTGTGAGGATTTAAATCATGTCTTAAATAGTTCATGAATAAGCAATACTCTATATAGTTGTATTCCACACATAGAGATGGGTATCATTTTTGTTGATTGTTTTAGCTAGGCACAGGGTTGCAAATCCATGCATCAATTCATTTCCTACACTAGTATGAATAATAAAACACATAGTTTGTGAAGAACTGTGTAGCTCAACATCCTATGGTAATGACATGGGCCCCCGATATCAAGAGGGGTATAGTGGTAGGACCCATTTTTGGAGATATTGGTGTCACAATTTATCAAAACATATGAGAAATAAAGTGATATATTGTTATTTTTGATGATTAAGTGGTAAAATACAAGCACCAACTATAGCGGTCCTCTCGTGTGTGGTCTACAAGAGAGTACAGTTTTATGTCATGTAGGTGAAATTAAAAATGAAATTTAATATCGTGTGTTAAGGACTCATGGAATGTTGTTTAAGATATTCTATTCCGACCAAAATGATCCTATCAATAGAATTTATACTTATTATTTTAGGGAATCCCTTACAAGAGCTCCAGAACCTAGATGAGTTGTGCTCAATATGAAAAAAATGGAATGGTAAGTTATTCCCTCAGCATGTAGAGGGATTTTGGAGAAGTAAATAGGCATTTCATATCATGTGGTTTTGAAAAAAAAAATTTAGGATCAAGGAATCCCTACATATCTAATTAAAATGAGAATCAATCCATTCATAGTTTAAGAAAATCGTTGTAGCTTAATGTCGTTTGGAAATCACATATTCTGTACAATTTAATTTCATGCGATAAGGAAGATCATGAACAATAATAATTATGTACCCTTGATGAATGGAAGGATATACACTTGAGGATTATCAGGTGATGACAGTTATGAAAATTATTCCTCGAGAAACCTCACATTTGTGGAAGGTTCAACATGTTCCCCAACCATTGTTTACAATTAGTATGCCATATTGTGATAGTACTTATGTATGATTTAAGGTCCCTACCATTTGGTTTCAGGATTTGAAGGACTCATTCTTGGTATAATTGGAATTTTGAGGAAAAATTCCAGTCATACATGGAGGAATAAAATCAGGAAAACCATTTTACATATGTCTTGTGCAAAATGATTCTAATGATCTTCATGTTTATGCAATTTCTACAACCTATTCTCATTGAGATTCTCTAATTTAACCAGTATATATTTTTTTATTTTTCATCATATGAGAGAAATCCATAAAATAATTCAGAGAGATGGAATAATTACTTCTATTTGTAATACATCTTCTGCCCCATACACAAATGAGTCTAGTGTTTTTTAGGAATCAGTATGAGTGGTGGTAAAGTTGGGACAAAAACCAGGGAGTAGTTATTTTGTCACATGATTTATATCCTTATTCACAATCAAGTGAAGTATATTTGATATCTTCTTATTTAATTCTATTATCATTCCATTTTCTACTATATGTTAGTGATTTGAGTTATTGGACTCAATGTTGTACTCCTGGTAGAGTTTCATCAACCCCATAGACAAAATGGTGGTTTCATCTTCTATCAATATTTTTTGAGGGACCCCAAAACTGGTGATGATATAGAAAATTATGAAGATGATAATGTTATTTGTCCAAAATTCCATGATGGGTATTTCCCCATTCCATTTGTCAAATATTTCATTGTTAGTAAGGATGTACATGAACTGCTTACCTATTCTCATAGGATAAGGCCCCATAACTTCCATTCCCTATAGGGAAAAAGGCTTGGAATACTTAACTATTTGTAGAAATTATACGGATTAATAGATGAATTTTTCATTAACCTTGAATATATGAAATTTCTTGTTAAATTTCACATTATCTTATATCAATATTTTCCTGTAATGTCAGATCCATTAGATTTTATGGGAGAGACATGTCCTATATTAATGGTAGCTGCAGGAGCCTACATGCACTTCTTCCATGATGGTATACATAAATCATTATCATATGTATCTTACAAGGATTGTATTTCATTAGTGCAATTAGATGGATTTTTTTTCATTTGGACCATCCTATAAGGTGTTGATTGTTTCAGATCACCGAATCTATTCCCTTTCTGCCCAATTTGCTGTGATAGTCCCATTTTGGAGAAAACCAATTATAGGATTCATCAATCAAGGGGTTTTCATTGGTTCATCACACTCTGGAGTGGTGTTGACCTGGTTAATCTCTTCCATTTCACATATGATGATTGATGAGACCATTAATTGATGTGGGATACTAATGGTTTCTTCCTCAAGATCAAGTTCTACTTCAACTATTGTCGTATTATCCAGCACATCAGTGCATGAATTCAATGACCAGATAACATGATCAAATGTGGGATAAAATGGGAACACTACCTTCAGTTCGTTGATGTACCTCGTGATATGGTCCATTTATTCTTTTGTTTTGGAATATTCAACATTGTTTTTCTCTATATGTAACTATGAATCCCCATTAGGATACTTGCAGTTTTATGGCTAGTTATATTACATAAATGAGGGATTAGTACTATTCCTAATTAATTGTTTAGCCTTCAAGTAGTGAGAAATTCTATAGAAAAACTATATTTTATGAGGAGATGAATAAAACCCCTAAAACTACCAGATTGTGCATTGATTTTTCCATCCTTTTACAAATACGACATCAATAGGATCAATTAAAATACATAGAGTATGATCGACGAGTCCCATGGGAATAGAAGTCCCCTCATCTAGATGCTCAGTGTCAAACAAACTATTATTCAGTGAAGGATGTATTGTATGAAAATCAATTAAGTATTTCCCTATCACTAAATTATATGATACAAAATAATAGTTTTACTATTGATAAATGATCACCCAATGATATTAGAACCCAACCATTATGGGATTCCATGGATGTATATGAGTAGATCGCTATAAGAGACCAGATGGACATCTGGATGGTGCATGTAATGCCTCATATTTTTCACTATGAATATGTGTTAAGTGTAGTTCTTATTTATATCATAGTATCCATTTTAAGTACATAGTGTGGTCCAAATGTTGTAGTAAAGACTATTCTAACACCCTTCAATTATTTTCTATGCGAGGATAGTGCCCAGTGTGTGTTCTATGTGGGCCACATACATGATAATTGGAATCCTCTATAATGGAGGCATCATGAACAGTTTGTGTAGTATGTAATACTTGAGACATTTCATGGATTCATAGAAAACAGTTTCCCATATATAGGTGATTCCATTAATTGTTATCCTATTAAATGGGAGTTCTTCTTAATACAGGTTGCGGATGAATCAACGATTTTAGGTTAGGTTTTCTTGAATCACCCACAATTCATTGATATTTTAGGGGTGAAATTTCTATGATTACTCTAGTATTCACTAGGAAGACCTCGATGAATTGGTGGTGCACACAAGGCCATAGAACATCCTTAGTGTAGCCTCTAAATTGTATATTAGTATATTCATCATCTGAATGTATTATCGATGAATGTGAAAGAATATTTTATAGTTTGGGAAGTGATCACAACACATTAAGGATTAGATCACCAGGTATTAGACATTAAATTTATCTGTATTTTCTGTGAATGACTTAAAGATATGATTCATGTCACATTGATTTGTGGATCCATAATTCTTTAAGTTGAATGGAATGACAAGATAGAGAATGAACCCCAAGGGAACTTAGAAGGAAGTGGTATATTCATCTTGGGGCCATATTTATCTTATTGTTCTCTGAGTAACTATCCGTGAAAGAATCAGATTAGAATCTAGAAGTTGCATTGGAAATTAAAATTGTGATCAGAAATGGGAAATCATCATCAATTCAGTGCTAATTAATGCATACGATCTCAATTCATACCGAAATTGTCATTTTATTCTTCAGGGTTTTAAAAATGTTTATATGAAATCATGGGTATTCCACTTCTCAGGAAAAATTAGGTTTGATCAATTTTCCATCATCCACCTATAAATTTATGGAATTAGAGTGGTTCATCCTCCTGGATAGCTATTTGATGCCTTGATGCTCATCGAAGTTGTCCAAGATGGTGTATAGACCCATTTAGATTTAGTTTTGGAATTTATGTGTTTTTCAAGACATCATATATCACTTCCACTTGAGAAATAATATATAAATCTCTTTCTATTCGAGGGGAATGGATTCACTAATCATAATCGATTGTATGTATTCTTCTATTCCCATATTTAATTTAATGGGATTCTCGACTATGGTGAAGACACCTTCAACTAATATGGGGGGAGATCCTAAGGTCATCCTCATCTTATTCATTATTTAGTTCTGTGGTGTTTTATCTATATAATGTTATAAATCTATGGGAATATATCTTACGATTATGGTGAGAGTGTCCTTGAGAAAATTCATTCTCGTCCCCTATTTCCTTATTTTTAGTAGAGATATAGTAGATCTGATTTTCTTTTATACATTCATTCCGAGAGAATGATCTTAGACCTATGGTTCAAGACTATATCCTCGACTAGATTTATGGGGACCACATATTCAATGTCGGGCATACTCTAGGGACTCAAAAGGGTAGTCCCCATGCAATTTAAGGGATGTACCCTACGTATCATCATCTACCAATTATTTAATTCCTCCTATATTGTAGAAAACATCTTTATATGTTTATCTACATGTCCTGGTCGGGCATATGTCACCATATAGTATGATGACCATTCCATAAATGGGGAAATTAAAACACTATCGGATTCTTGAAGGTACTGACTGGTGGCTATGGAAGACATTGTATATGGTGTCCTGCAAGATTACCCTAAAAACAACATCTGATGTAAGATCCCCAAATCTGATCATCATGGTTGATCTACCTGAGTGTACTTCCCTCAGGCTTATCATACCATTGAATGGTGATACATGTGGGAGACAAATCTACCTCAACATATTCCCAAAATCAAAGGGTTCTAATTGTGATGTGCTTGAACTCTGAGCCATTATCAATCAAATCCCACTATAAGTTGACATTATTGAGTCTTACTAAAAAAATAGAGTGTCCCAATGTGACCCTAGATGAAATCTTCATAATTTTGGTCTATGAATTATATGAACAAATTAAATTATGGTGGTATGGTCTACACTCAATAAACCTCAGATGCAGTGAATTTTTTTTCAAACTTCACTTGTATCCAAAGGGAATTAATGAGTTCCTCAATAAGACCATTTTAATTACAGAGCACATCTAGGATTGAGATATTGGGTGGGACAATTGGTAACAATTATAGAATTTGGTAATTTTGTGATGATGTTAACAATATATGGATATGGGGTTCCTCATTGACATGATGATATTAATGTGAGGCACGTGAGATACATGGTAATGGTGCAAGTGCAGATGTTGTGGTAGAATCTGTTACTATGGCTGCAGGTTGAGTCGGCCTTCCACTTTGTCTGGGATAATCATATAATCAAAATACTACTAGGTTGTCATGTAAAAAAATTGGGTGTGGATGATTTCAAAATGGCATTGAGACACCTTCATGTCATTTTTGGGTTCTCTGGAGTACATTCAAATAGGTGTCAACATTATATATGTTATATAGGGAGATATGAAAAGAATATTAGGTCTCAACACATCCACAATGTCCCTTGTATCCTCATTTATAGTGCATGTGGCCTCTAATTCATCAATTATGTGTGGAAAAAACATGCTCAGGGGAATATTCATCATTTTATAAGGGTTCTTGCATGTTTATCATGTCGAAAGAACAAAATATGAACTCTTTGTCTGATGAGGGTTCTGTTTAGTGGGCCAGTGCCCATGCATTGGATGTTTCAGGTAATAAATATGAAAGAGGTAGAAATTTTATATGTGATGAATATGACTTGTCCTGTTCTATTTATTTATTCCTCAAGTGGTTGCACTCACCTTTGGAAAGAATATTTCATGTCAACTATTTAGGTGATGGAGGATTTGTATCTCTTCAAAACTATCATATTAGGTTGGAATGATATCACTAAACTATTTTTCTAGTCATATAGTTGTAATACATTCGCATACTCTTGGCCGAAACCTTAGACCAATAATCCTCTTATTTTTAATGGTAAATCATTATCAGAACCATCTTTTCTGAGGATTTATCTAACCCCACTAGTCATGAATTGACCATTCATTGAATGATGTCATTAAATATAAATAATTTCTCGATATTATGACCCAGCATTCTATGGATTGGAATTAGTCTGGACGGTCGACGATGTTGACATCATTAGGCCTCCTATGGTATGGTGGCATGGGAATGTTATAATACATGGATGGCATGAAATAATTTTATACATGATCAATTTAGATTGGGTATTTTTTTATTTATCAATTATTTAAACGAAGTGAAACACTTATTTCTCTTCATGTGAAGACATCGAAAATTATATTGTTTTTGTTGCTTGACATGAGGTTATTCTTAGTTTGGGACATACATATGTTATTATAAAGTAATATTTTATAGGTTGAGTTTGAAAGTTCAAACCATGGATTTTGCAATCCATTTCCCCTATATTGTGGGAATCCGTCTAGGTTTTTATTTAGTTCACTGAATATCCTCTTCAAGATCTTATTCCATCTATAGAAACTCTAGAATATCACCTAATAATTCATTGGGATTTGTGTTGTATAATACATATCCTGATTATTTTTAGAATATAGTTCCAAAAGTTTCTACTTTGAGATAGGGATGTTGAGAGAATAAGTTAAAATTTTCCTTCTCTCGATATAGTTATTCACCCTATCATTTTCACACTGTATAATGTTCATCATGTAGATCATGGTTGTTTTCATTAGGGTAGAACTAAATTGATAAAAAACTAAATTTCAAATGTCTTCCCATCTTACAACATATCCTTATAGTAGACTCCTATAATAGACAATGGATGAATCATTCATATTTTGTACAAAAGAACCTAGATTATTTTCCTCTTATTGATGTTTCAAGCCCATAATTTTCCCACATTAGATTATGATGTTTGTGAGATAATGTTCAGTGGTGAGCACATCATGAATGGTATAGAATATAGGATTTCAAAAATTTGGAGGATTAATAGTGTCTCCCACCCATTTAAGATGTGTCTTTCTCTTAGGATTCATAGGATCACATATCCCTTTCATATATTCCATTCATGTAATCAATGACATGATGATGTTATACAACATTGAGGGGACTGATGTCTGAGCAATATACACTCTACAAGGAGTTTGTGGGGGAGGATGAGGTCATCCCACCGTTGTCTCCTACTTTTTTTTTGATTCATCTAAACACTGAATGAATTCCCTATTGAGGGATAAACTATATCCACAATAGAGGGATGTGACGATCATTTTTTACTTTTCAATTGTGTAGAACATCTACCAAGATCTAGAACCGTCATGATTCTAGGATAATACTCTATATATGTATCATCTATAAGAGGAGAAAATCCATATATACCTAATGATGATACCTAGTGGAAATATTTCCCCTATTTATCTCCACATTGAGTTTTCTTATAGCTTGTATATCACTCACATAATTTCAAAATTGTTCCTTGGACAAAATAACCTCAATGATTTAGAGTAGTGATCATGATGATGTCAAACCAATCCCATATTTTTTGGAAACAATATGTTGTGAATGTGGAAACTCAATATTTTTAGATTCTATATTTTGGATCCTTCTTTAGTTCCTATTACATGAATCCTCATTTGGGGTATCTCAATCACCCTCCTCTCAGGGCATGTTTTTGATATTGTGGACCTCTATAATTAAGTCATGATCCATATTGTACTCCATGTTGACTATGATGAAATTTAGAGATAAATATCAGGATTTGGTTGTGATGTCATTAATATTGACACATCATGATAATTATGGACTACCTTTATCTAGGATAATATCCAGAGCCTTGGCCATTCTAAGACAATTTTTCTTCAGACCTCGATGGGGGATGATTTCCATTTCCATTCCTTCATCAATTCTCAGCATATGAAAAGTGTCCCAAATGTATTTGTCATTCTATATTTATAAATGAGTCTCAACCATCATAGGTATATCATGTTGTTGAAGGAATAGTTTGGACATAGATTTTTGTCATTTTCCTCCAAAATTAGAAAGTCGTATTATCGCTATAGCTTTGATTATGATGAAAATGACCCCATCCATATCGGATAAGTTTTATTTGGGGAAAATTTTCATTAATTGGTCATATGTTTTTGGATAAAATTATTCTATTCATGGATTTGAGGATTCATGTGATAGACATAAAGATATTAATGACCCCATTCCAGAATGACAGGGCTGGTATGAAATCAATAATAATGTTCATAGGATCCCCTAGGGGTGATGAACCATGTGATAATGAATGAAAAAAAATTCCTGCAGCCTAGTAGGCAAGGGATTGTTCCTAGATGATTTAGAAGTATCCAAAATCCTATCAAGAATTAATAATCCAAGATGTGGAGGAGGTGGTATATATTCCCCTGAACTGATGAGTTTTTTCTACCCCTAGATGAATAATATAATGGTTGTTATTATGGAATGTTTGATGTGGAAGATATGTCATTGAATAAGATATGGGTACAACAAAAACCAATGATTAGAACAATTCTTCACAGGATTTTTTTAGGGTGATGAAAACATGGTCCTCTGTGTTTCAACTGAATTATTATTGGTTAGGAGGGCCAATTGGAAATCATGATGGATATCCTCTATCTCCCTCTCTCTCTCTCTCTATGTTCTTGTTGTTTTGATAAGATTGAAGTGTGATAACTCCATTGTAGTGAAAAACTGGCCTAATAGTTACCCAATTACCTTTTTTCAGAAGAGGCTATGAAATTAATATGTGTTATATCTAGGGGGTCGATTGGTCAAGGTTTTTGTAATATTGTAACTATTTATACTATACCTGTCCTCAAACATAGGTGAATGATCTGTATTTGTTGATTGAAACTGAATATATGAGACAGAATAGTGGAAAGTATGTGGTATATTTTTAATCTTATTTTCATATTTTGGATATGAGTAAATGAATATAGTAGCTCGGTCAAGATGAAAAAGAGT
Organism: Viscum album; assembly: GCA_963277665.1. Classification (NCBI taxonomy): domain Eukaryota; kingdom Viridiplantae; phylum Streptophyta; class Magnoliopsida; order Santalales; family Viscaceae; genus Viscum; species Viscum album. The sequence goes on from OY728161.1 coordinate 1,299,744,596, forward strand.
ATCTTGATGGTATGAAGTAGGAAATAAAATCTTGAATAATGTATGTTTCCATTCTTCATGCACTGATGTGTATCACACACATTTTTTCATTGGTAAAGTATGAAATACTTTTATAGATTATCTAGGTTTTCATAGTCAGATATAGTAAGGGGCATGAACGTGATGGGGAGGTTGTTATTGGATAACTCATTCTATATTCCAACGTCAGCCTCATATTCATCAAACATACCCAAATCCATCCGACCATACAATAGATGATGATTATTAAGTTGTCCTAGCGAAGAGAGTGGAGTGCTTCTAGAAGCTTATGGGGGAATTTTATTACATTGACCCCGATATTTCGATAACCTATCTAAATGATAATGTCAGGTTTTTTGAAACATATTTACACATATGTGTTTAGGAAAGTGGAGGGCATCCTTGTCTATGAGTGATATCACTATTGGGAGGATGGGCATGGTGGATTTCAGGAATAGGGTCACTATTATACATATCTAAACTACCTTGAAAAGTACTATCAGGGTAATGATCATATTATTCATTGGTTGAAGAGGTGATGAACCCTTGGGGTTTTGAGAATGTGTCTCGAATGACTTCAAGGAAACTGGCATTGAATATATTAGAAATATGGATCATGTTCTATGTCATGTTCAGAATATTTACAGATACATTTTTGTAATTTATAGATATATGATCCTTCTATATAATGATTTCTAGAACATTATTATAAAAATATGATGATGTGGTAGTATGATTCATCTATGGAGATGCCGCTATAATATTCCAGTGAGTTCTCCAATGTTGACTGGAATATGTGATTGTACTAAGAAATATACCATTCCCACATAATAATACTAATTTAGAATGGGTGTATTAGCCCATTCATGTTCTTGTGATATTCCACTGGCCTTTCATAGAAGAAAAAAGATCCTACCTCAAGGCATACGTTGCACTAAATTGGTGATCCCTAGTTAAAATAGATATATGATCCTATTCTGAATATAAATTACTCAAAATAATATGAATATGTACTTCTAGAATTGGAGAAAATATACGATAATTATTCTATATTTCATTGTAATGATCCTAGTCCAGTCATTAATTTTACTTTTTAGGACTATGATCCTAGCATCTATGATCTTCTATTTATGTCATGAATCTTCAATTAAATAAATATTAATCTATCCTAATACTTTAACAGTTCATTTTTGGTAACCCGTGTCGAGAAAATTGATATATTCATGATATTGGGCCTTTGGTTGATGTCTCTAGATATATTTGATAGGAATTTGTGCTGTTACTAAGTACGGTGACTCTTTGAATTGTAGATCCCATACAACAATGGGGATTTGATCCTGATCCCCGGCCATTGGAATACACCTCCATACTTTTTTGAAAATCATGTTCCCATATCCCAATGAATATTGTAATCCCACATGGCCAACCTTAGTTTGAATGGGAATATGATCATGGTCCATCACCTCACCCATTTATAGAATATATTTATAATTCTCATATACATGAGACATAATGAGAGATTGATCTGATATAGACTCATCTACATGATTATCAGATAGGTGAGCATTCATGTCATTAGGGATACGAATATGTGCATGTACTTTTATCAAAATCAATATCATAATAAGTCGGTGGAGTTCATCCCCAATTATTGAAATATATTGGAATTTTACCAATGCTTGTGTAGGGATATACATATGAAATTTTTTTATATCCATTATATAATAAATGATGTCTTCGATTGAAGTAGTAATATGATCCCAGTTTTATTTTCCTTTTCCACCAGAATATTCCAATTGAAATCATGAAAAGAGGTAGGGATTTTCACCTCATTCTTTCCTTCTATGGGAATATGACCATAGATGTGTTCTGAGAGAGAAGGGATATGAGCCTACTTGATAGTTCCTACATGAAAATACTGGTTGACTTCCTTATCGGGATTTGGGATAAGAGCCAACTTATTTATATCTAATTACATTATCACCCAATGAGACTTCCATTTTTGAAGTTCATGTGTGTTAATAGTGGTATTGTGTTGGGTGGTACCCTTCATAGGTGACTGGTGGAAATGGCATAATGGTACTGGTGAAATTTGTTTGAATGGTCCCTCCAAGGTAGTCCCTAAATAAGAAGGGTGTCGTATTTAGATTCATGTCCCCCTATATAATATATTGATGGGGGTATTTGTTATGATCCAGGGATAATCTCCCAAATTAGTTTGTTGTGGAATTAAGGGACACTATCTTAACTATAGAATTATCTAGGAAAAGTTGACTCACCAGTTCTTTTCTATCGATGAAATTAGGGGAATCATCTAGGGTCTAGTTTTTTCCACAATTTTGGTAAACCATGACAATAAAATTTTCCACCTAATGATGGATTTTTCGAGAAAGTGATAACATTTGGATTCCATCATGGGTTGCAGCTGTATATAGTTTACCAAAATGATTGCAGGATGATGAAGACAACAACATAGATCATATTGATGGTGATGAGAGTAGTATGTATAATCACAAAATAATCAAGGAAGATGGTTAAGAAACAGTTCAATGTCATAGTCATGATTTGTTCAATCATATAAGATTGGAAAATATAATTGGAAATTTAATCAAGATCGAGCTAGTATGCTCGTTTGGGAAAGGTAAAATAGTGATTGACATATATTATGAAAACCCTAGTTAAATAGTATCATTATGTTTTTATTTCATATTTTTATATGTTATATAATCAATTTGTTTGGATTCATGATTCCCCAATCATTCTATTTCTGGAAAGATTCATGTTAGTTTTAACATTTTGGATTGCATATGGTGTGCCAAAAGTATGGATCAATGGAACAACCAATTCATTTTTCATTAGGGATATTCATATTTGGTTCACCATTTTTATTTCAATAAATAATATATGATTACTGAAACCATTTCTATAAGGGGTTTGATCTAGAATAGTTGTTGATTTTGGGTGGTTTGATTTTCTGAAAAATAGTCAACATTTGGCCACTGTCATTATTAACTAAAATGTCCAATGGGTAACTATCCCATAACTGGTCATGGAAAAAATTTACAAAGGTAGGTGGTTTTTTGGGGATTCATACCCAGTGACACTTAGGGAATCACATTGTTGGATACGATTTGACTTTGGGATCATCGCACCCTTATGAGTGGAATTGTTTCCTAATCTGGAGATCTGTTATAGATTTTTCAAATGTTTGATAATATCTTATGAATAATTATATGGTACTAGTTAACCTAAATGTGGTTATAGGATAACCCTCCTAATATGTATAAGAAAAGGGGTCGCATTGATGAATAATGGAAAGGGGATCTCATTGATGATTCTATCTGTTTGTATCCAATGTTCTTAATTAATTTCCCTTGTGATGGGTAGCTTAATTATTTTCTAAAGTTTTATAAATTGAATATTCATATTATGATACCATTCATTCAGGATGTTTAATATTCCAAGGAGTATATTGATACATTATGAAGCTTCCGATGTATCTTGGTTATTTCATGAAAAAAACAGACATAGTTTGTTAAAGTCATGGTATTAATCCTCACATAGATATGAAATATGTGAGGGATGATGAGGCACTAGATATATCAAATCATTACACTTAGAGGAATCCTACATATATTTATTATATATGGACTATAATTTATCATTGTTTGATCAATACCTTGGGACATGCCCCATGGTAGATTCCCTTATACGAGGTGTGTTCAGATCATGCCACTAAATAAGGCTTATATACTATGATTTCCCCTAACTAGTGGTGATTATTGATTCCAATGGGATGTATCAATATAGCTACCAACTATTATTTGAGATATTCATGTTGTGAGAAATAAGGGATGAAATGTGATCATACTCATGATGTATGGGTGTGAAGGCTTCTGTGTTGTGATTTCTCCCATTATTTTTTCACAAGGATAATAGGATTTATAGTGGAATCCAATGTATCCTAATTATGGAAGGAATAAGATACATCATAGAAAGGTTTATTTCTTATTCCACTGAGGGATTTTTTAGAGTGTTCATCCAAAGTGAATGATTGGGTCATGATGGATCAAATGTTAAGGACACAAGGATTACATTGAAATGGATTTTTATTTGAGCTCGGTCCTAAAGAAGGTGTCCTCTATTTTTGGGTTATTAAAGGAATTAGATTTTTCATCATTTAATAGGTTCCCTATCCATCATTGGATGAGGAAATATTATTATCCCATTTGAATTTATTGATACTATTGATTTAAATATCATAGATATTGAGGGGATTAAACTAATGTCAATTAAAATTTGTTTTAGAACATGGGACTCCGAAAGGAATCATGTGTTTCCTAGTTATGGTAGGAATCAGTGTCATTATAGTTCCCTTGACCAGGGATTACCCTATACGGTTTCTCTTTTCCACTGGGGAGGCTTATAAGAAAAATTATGTGATTATTGGATCTCATTATTCCCATGTGATCTATGCTCGGTGCCAAAAACAGGGGATATAAAATGATCATCCCATTGATTGTAGATATGGCCTCTATGTACTGTGACAAATGATGAGGTGTTTTAAAATAAATCATGGGCCTAGGGGAGGCATCCTACATGTTGGTATTATTTTATGAATCAGTGTTGTCAAATATCTATTGATCTGTGTTTATAAAATAACATTCCCCCTGGTTGGGACATACCCATTAAGTGTGGAAAAAGTAATCTTGGCCCATGATACTCAATTTAGAAGACATGAATTCCGTCCTACCATGAATTTATTTTCCATTCAAAATTCCTTTTTTTATACATTCTATTCTAGAGTATGTCTAACTGACATGTCAAAAGGAAATCACGTTATCATGTTTAATTTTCAATAGGAATTTTTGTAACCTAGATGGAATGACTAAGGGTTTATAGCAAGATTAGAGTTGTATTTTTCAGATGACATTGTGTGAACTAGGTATTATACACTAGAATCCATTACAATAACTAGATGTATTTTTTAGAGGGTGTTGGATAATCCATCTAACTTTAACTACTCTCATGGTGAGAAAAATTTAACTCATATGGAAGTATCTGTGAGTGTTAGTGTGAAATGCCTCTATGGGTGTCACATTTCTTATTGTTAATTTCTAGAGGGAATCATGACACATTTATGGTTTTTCTAGAGGGAACCACGAAAGTCAATTAACATGTCTGGGAGCTACCATGAGATTCCGCTGACCTAAACTAGTTCTATTGTATGAATCCGGTGATATGTTTTTAATGTCCTCACATTTGTTGTGTGGCAAGCCTGAAGGAATTATCAAGCCAATGGTGACATGACATTATTTTTGTATATAAAATACATTGGAATAAACTAAAGACATTTCATGATCCAAATTGTATAACCAAGGGGTGTTTCTAGACATTAATGACATACTCTGGTGTTTTTTCTATACATTGGTGGTTCGCACACAACAAATTGGGATCATAGAATATTTATTCAATTAAGTTTCATACTTCATGGTGTCAGTTACAAAATTAAAATGTTGAAATAATTATAATTTTTTGTGTCATCATATTTTAAGTCTCACGTGATCTAGTAGATGTGTTGGATTTCTAACCCATTTTCTAGCAGAAGTCTCTCGTGTGATCTATAAGTGGTCACATAAAGTGCTTTTGCATGTTAAATGGTCTCTCCATCTATTCATTAGTATCTTTCCAGACATGGAACATTATTTTTGTGATACCCACCACTCTATGAAATCCTCTCTATTAGAGGATAGAAGTTCTACGGTTTGTTCTGCTCACCTAGAGTCATCTAATTTTTATATTGGTGTAACGCCCCGACCCCAACTACCCAGAGTCGGTGCATTGCTTCGTAACATTGGCATGATCACAAAGGATCAAGTCTCGAAAGACCGATTAGTTTAGTAGCCTTGGAAACACTAGATACATTCATAAGTCTTTCATTACATCAAAAAGTGAAAAACTACAATAACAAAGTCTCCATAGTCCACACTCATATCCTCTTCTGACTATCCCTGCAGGTCATTCATAAAATACTTCTTCACATCCTGGAAAATATTAAAACATTGAAAGGGGTGAGCTCAGATGCTCAGTAAGGATAACAATAATGCGGAAGCTTTCATAAATAATCATTAACAATTAAGGCAATGTATAAATAAAACAAAAGCCTTTTAAACATGAACTTCAACATAATATGGCAAAAGTAAAATGAGATAATGCCATTCACTTCTTCACATGGATATTCTACTGGTCGAATAATCACATGCAATAACAATAACCACTTTCATAATGAGGGAATGTATAATGCCGGACATTCTGAAACATTTTGTCAAGGCCTCGGCCAAGACATCTAAAATGATTAAGGCCTCGGCCAAAACCATAAATCAAATTGGGAAAGGTCCTCGGCCAATTCCACGTCTAGTTGTCTCATGAGACCTGCCGATGCATCGAGGAGCTATAGCGGGCTCCACCCGTCACTTATTAAGTCCAATACATTCCTCATATGAATAGGTTCAAACATATCATAAACCATAAAATAATTGTATCACATAAAACATGCATAAAGGAAACATAACATTTCCACATTTCAATCACAAGATATCAATATATCACATTGATATAATAAAAATGCTTTCAAAACCATTTTCGATACCAAAATAAAAGAAAGTTAAAACTTTGTATTTATTTTTCATTGAAAAAAAAGATGGCTTATAGAGGAAGCCGAAACTCAAATAATGGTCACGGCGGCGGAGAAGTCGTTGTCCCCGCATAAGTACGGAAAGAAAAACATTCCCATTTTGTCGTTTAGTAAAACGCTTCGTATAAAAAAAATTCCTTTTGAATAAACGTAAAAGTCAAAGGGGTTTATACACCGTATAAAATAAAGTTGTGTATAAAACGAAATATGCCTCAATGAAAGGAGATTGAGACGAAGTCCTTAAAAAGATCATTTTTAAAATAAAATAGATCTATTATGTGTATTCACTATAGGTACACATAAATAAAGTAAAAATAAAAAATAATACATAATAATATCATGACATAATTGGAAAGTAGGAGATTAACCCAAAGAATGGAAGTTGGGTTAAGAAGTTCCCTTACCTCGTGTCTGACTTGACTCAACCGTTCTTTAACCTCCTGAATAATAAACTAGAGTTAATATATACCTTATTAAGAACCATTTTCAACTTCATTATCCTTATTATATCACTTATTACAATGATATGAACATTATGTAATTATTTAAGTTAATAATGTTCATTTTGTCGGTATTTGGTTCTTAAGTCAAAAATAGGCTTCTTACACTTACATGTTGTTAATTTGGTCAAAGGTTCATTATATCCAGAATGGTATTCATGATGTAGATATCATATATGTCATATATATCCAGTACATACATTCATTTATAATATTACATCACATTTAGAGGTAAGAAATGAAATGCACCGTTCATGGAGACGGTAAGCCGTACGTACGCATGAACGCTACTTCCATTTCTATTTCATATTTTCTGGAATGGAATCATAATGATATGAGAGTATATTATAATTCCAGTATAATAACATATATAATATCATTAACTTTATCCTTCACACATCCCACATATGGTATTAACGAATCAAATCACTTTCAGGGGGCGGTAGTCCGCGCTTCCTAAAATGAAGATATCGTGTTTTACCCATAATGGAAACCATAAAGGTATGCCCAAAATGAAAAAAAACAGAAGCTTAAGGAAAACATAAACATATTATATATCATATATAAAAATAGTGACATCATAATGGCCACCTTTGAAGGTGTTAAATGAGTGTTGAACAATCATCGTTTCGGGAGGCAGAATTTCGCCATCCACGGAAACCTTATGTTCTTTAACCATTTGATGTAGTTGTGTGGAAGTGTAGCTCAAATAAATCTTATAACAACATCCTAGTATATTTAAGATACTGGTGTTGTTACAAAAGAAGTAAATAAAAAGAGTTTAGGGGGTTGGAGAAGCAAAATAAAACCAAAGAACATGAAAGAATGAATTACCTTAAAAAGTGTAACTCCTTTTGAGTTGAGCCTAAAGGCTTCCTTTGAAAGGATTCTGCCCAAAGGGAATCCTCTAGGATGAGGAGAGGGATGTGGAGAGAGCAAATGGGCAGGGGTTGGACGAGCCAATGGCTTGAAGAGTGTGTGAAATGAGGTAGAGGTGGGGGCCTTTTATAAGAGGAGAGGAGGGGCACTTTTGGAAAGTAAAGGAACATTACATTATTTGAAAATGTGTTTCGGTTTTAAAAGGTCCCACATTGATAGAATTAGTGGATAAGGTGATAAGGCATCGAAATACACTCATCCAATTGGTTTTGGCCATGTGTAGTTCATAGATTTTATATTATCTTTCCATTTTATTTAAATCGTCAAATAATGATGTCATCGCTGCATCATTATTATGTCATAAATAATTAAATTTATTTAATGTCTAAAAATTATAAAAAAAATACTATGATATAGGAAATCTTTTTATCTTTCCAATGACTATTTATAATCAAAATTTGGACTTGTGTAACCCTACTTAAAAATTGTTTTAGTAAAACACTTTATGTTAGTGTCATTTTCACTTTAACATTAAATAAAAAGTAATTTATGTTATTTCCCAACAAAAGTGGATCCATGGGGTCCCCAAGTTAGGCCATGGCTTGTCTTGGTCGGCCATGACACAACCAATGAGGTTGGGACATGTGTCTAGGTCATTTAATATTATTAAAGTATTATTTATACCTTAAACTACCCTAATTACCACTAATCGCGATTAAGAACTTAATAAGTTACTATTCACCAAAAAATTATTTTTATCCCATTGAACCACATTTTACTTCTTAATGACAACCATGTATGTCGGATTTTTGAAAATCAAATCACAGAAGTGGTAATATTTCATTTAAACGAAAAATCAGTTATTTAACAACCACTTAGTGGTTTCACTATTCATCAAAAATTGAAGTTTTTCAGAATAAGGCCAAAATTTCACCCTAAGCTATAATTGATATTCCGAATTCAAAAATGATGTCTATTTTACAAAATTCCAAACATATTAGTTGCATTAATTAATTTTATAATTAATTCCCGCTGTCACAACAAATAGCGTGTTTTTTAGAAACAATTTATATCAAAAGATTGGCAATTGTTTATGTCCAATTTCAATGTTAAATTAATTCTAATGACCACCATTGGATAAAATGGTAAAAATATATTCTAATTATGCTTTAAAACCACCAAATATTATAATTTATCACTATAAATTATTTTTATTAAAAAAGTTGTTTTAAGTATTTTTCACTATTCATAAAAATTTTGAAGTTCTCAGAAAATTACAAAAAATTCAACATAGGCTAATTTCAATATTAGGAATACAAAAATGAAGTCCATTTTGAAATATAAAATCTCTATAATTTTAAAAAGTGGTTATTACTATTCATAACGGCTACTTTGATTTGTCGCGATGTTTTAGAACTCGAAGTTACGTACAATGCAAGCTATTGCATTATTGAATGAGAAGCGTATCGTGGAAGCTCGGGGTGTTACATTCTCCCCTCCTTCAATAAATTGCGTCCTCGCAATTTGAAATTTTTCTTGGAAAATAAAAGGTTGAAAATAGAAAATACCTTTGTGGAAAACCCACATCGGAAATAAGGTTAATAGAATTTAGTCTTAATAAGAGGGAAATGGAAATAAGAAAGTCACCACCAAATCATGATCTCGATAAGGAGAACATTGGTGGCAATTAGAGACATATAATTTGAGGAAAAACGTAAATATTTGTAGGGATTGATTGAGGTCATCAATCACAATCAACTGTCAAATTGAGGGCCTCAAAGCCTTCAATCTATGTTGATTTAAAATATCATCAGTTCAACAAAACATAAGTTATTAGGATAACACATTTTTTTTTGTTTTAATATCCCTTTACTAAAGTTTAAGAATTAATTTATTCATTGAATAAGAGATAGGTATATATATATATATGTGTTTGACATTAGAGTTTCAACCTTCAACTCATCTTTCACTCAAAAGATAATAGAACTCAAAAATATTATACTTATCCTAATTGTATAAGGTTCCAAATGTTAACACATACCATTTAGATTAGTAAAATTATTTTGTAATAACCGGGGACTTCCTGTAGGCTAGTGGTAGGAAATAAAGGCCTGTCGCACTATGATTGTGGGTTCGATTCCTGCAGCTTTGTCCGACGCGACGGGTTATGCCCCACCCTGCAGGTTGCCCTTTTCCTAAAACTATAGTATCATAATATTCCAAAAATAATCTTCATAAATTTTTTAACCTTAAACAATACTATCCATGGTTCAACTTAATCCATTCCAACCTTAATAGTTATCCAAAATACATCTGTCCAACCCACAGTCCAAATTTTATAAGGAAGGTAAACATAATGAAGATCCTTTATCCCACGTAACAACATGTGAGCACCTTCATCATGTATTCTTTTTAAACATACTGAATTACCATGATCCCTTATTCCTTATAGAATACTAGATATACTCCTTCTATCCAAAAATGTATACAAAACATCAATCAGTTTCAAGGAAGTTAAGTATATCCAATATAATTTATCCAAATCAATCACGTCTTATTCCAAAATCACAATCTCAGTATCAAAACCATATTATGGTTTATCTTTCTCTCAACCATATATTTTCCAAAAATTTAACCTACTGTGGAGTCACTTTTCTTGGTTCCACACAATCTCAAGTCCTTGATGAAATAGTACTGCAGTACAATCCTTATATACTCCATAATTATTATAACCAGTACATCATTGATACAACACTCAAATTAAAAAAAAAATCTTTAATAACAACATAAGAACTCTAATCATTACTCCTCATCTGTGGTAGTATCATAACTTGATTATTATCCAATAACATCATTTGGGGCATGCTCTGATGATTTGGACATTGGTTTGCGTAGTGTCCCCAATCCTTGCAGAAGAAGCATTGTACATTTGAAACCATTTTCTTACCCTTGCAGTCACGCACTTTGTGTCCTTTTTCTCTACACTTATAACAAACTCCCATTCCCTTTAGGCAAGTTCCATGATGTTTCTTCCCACAATTACCACATATTGGAAAATTCTTCTTTCCCCTCATCCCTTTATCCATCATTCTCTCTTCCATCCCTTTCATCTCTTGCTTCGCTTCAAAGCCATAGGACTCAGAGAATTCTTTACTTATCCTATTAACACATGATACTATTTCTTCATATGTTGAGAACACATGGGAGACTATTTCCCTTCGAAATGTTGGCTTAATACCGTGAAAGATACTATCCTTCTTACTCTTTGGATCATACGTACCGCTGGAGTTCACATTCCTTCTACTGGGCGCCATTTCTATACAACGGCATAAACTAGGTTAGTTTATGAATCAAAATACATAATTCCATACTTGTAAAACACTTTACATAAATTGAACTATTTATGGATATAATCCATAATCATAAAAAGAAATGTTTTCTTTGAGGAAGTATGTACTCATAACCCTTCATAGTGGTTTGTAAGTAAAATGAGAATTATCCTAAGCATATCCCCCGGGAGTGTCGTAACCAAGAGTGCAGCAAGGCCCGTTTTCGTGCACCAGTTCCCGTTCGAGTCTAGCTCAAAGCGGTGTTTTCGGGTTTTACCCCTAGGTACATCTGTGCCAGAGCCGCCTCTACCTGCTCGTATCCAGACAGGGATGTATTGCTCGGAAAAGTCATAACATCTCTATAATACCAAAATTCTAGGAAGTTCTTTTATACTAATCCTCAGAGTTCATCTTAGGTCTACGTGCTCTAATCAGAGTTTATCTAAATCTAGCTTCCAAGGTTAGTACTAAACTGCCTCTGATACCAACTGTAACGCCCCGACCCCAGCTACCCAGAGTCGGTGCATTGCTTCGTAACATTGGCATGATCACAAAGGATCAAGTCTCGAAAGACCGATTAGTTTAGTAGCCTTGGAAACACTAGATACATTCATAAGTCTTTCATTACATCAAAAAGTGAAAAACTACAATAACAAAGTCTCCATAGTCCACACTCATATCCTCTTCTGACTATCCCTGCAGGTCATTCATAAAATACTTCTTCACATCCTGGAAAATATTAAAACATTGAAAGGGGTGAGCTCAGATGCTCAGTAAGGATAACAATAATGCGGAAGCTTTCATAAATAATCATTAACAATTAAGGCAATGTATAAATAAAACAAAAGCCTTTTAAACATGAACTTCAACATAATATGGCAAAAGTAAAATGAGATAATGCCATTCACTTCTTCACATGGATATTCTACTGGTCGAATAATCACATGCAATAACAATAACCACTTTCATAATGAGGGAATGTATAATGCCGGACATTCTGAAACATTTTGTCAAGGCCTCGGCCAAGACATCTAAAATGATTAAGGCCTCGGCCAAAACCATAAATCAAATTGGGAAAGGGCCTCGGCCAATTCCACGTCTAGTTGTCTCATGAGACCTGCCGATGCATCGAGGAGCTATAGCGGGCTCCACCCGTCACTTATTAAGTCCAATACATTCCTCATATGAATAGGTTCAAACATATCATAAACCATAACATAATTGTATCACATAAAACATGCATAAAGGAAACATAACATTTCCACATTTCAATCACAAGATATCAATATAGCACATTGATATAATAAAAATGCTTTCAAAACCATTTTCGATACCAAAATAAAAGAAAGTTAAAACTTTGTATTTATTTTTCATTGAAAAAAAAGATGGCTTATAGAGGAAGCCGAAACTCAAATAATGGTCACGGCGGCGGAGAAGTCGTTGTCGCCGCATAAGTACGGAAAGAAAAACATTCCCATTTTGTCGTTTATTAAAACGCTTCGTATAAAAAAAATTCCTTTTGAATAAACGTAAAAGTCAAAGGGGTTTATACACCGTATAAAATAAAGTTGTGTATAAAACGAAATATGCCTCAATGAAAAGAGATTGAGACGAAGTCCTTAAAAAGATCATTTTTAAAATAAAATAGATCTATTATGTGTATTCACTATAGGTACACATAAATAAAGTAAAAATAAAAAATAATACATAATAATATCATGACATAATTGGAAAGTAGGAGATTAACCCAAAGAATGGAAGTTGGGTTAAGAAGTTCCCTTACCTCGTGTCTGACTTGACTCAACCGTTCTTTAACCTCCTGAATAATAAACTAGAGTTAATATATACCTTATTAAGAACCATTTTCAACTTCATTATCCTTATTATATCACTTATTACAATGATATGAACATTATGTAATTATTTAAGTTAATAATGTTCATTTTGTCGGTATTTGGTTCTTAAGTCAAAAATAGGCTTCTTACACTTACATGTTGTTAATTTGGTCAAAGGTTCATTATATCCAGAATGGTATTCATGATGTAGATATCATATATGTCATATATATCCAGTACATACATTCATTTATAATATTACATCACATTTAGAGGTAAGAAATGAAATGCACCGTTCATGGAGACGGTAAGCCGTACGTACGCATGAACGCTACTTCCATTTCTATTTCATATTTTCTGGAATGGAATCATAATGATATGAGAGTATATTATAATTCCAGTATAATAACATATATAATATCATTAACTTTATCCTTCACACATCCCACATATGGTATTAACGAATCAAATCACTTTCAGGGGGCGGTAGTCCGCGCTTCCTAAAATGAAGATATCGTGTTTTACCCATAATGGAAACCATAAAGGTATGCCCAAAATGAAAAAAAACAGAAGCTTAAGGAAAACATAAACATATTATATATCATATATAAAAATAGTGACATCATAATGGCCACCTTTGAAGGTGTTAAATGAGTGTTGAACAATCATCGTTTCGGGAGGCAGAATTTCGCCATCCACGGAAACCTTATGTTCTTTAACCATTTGATGTAGTTGTGTGGAAGTGTAGCTCAAATAAATCTTATAACAACATCCTAGTATATTTAAGATACTGGTGTTGTTACAAAAGAAGTAAATAAAAAGAGTTTAGGGGGTTGGAGAAGCAAAATAAAACCAAAGAACATGAGAGAATGAATTACCTTAAAAAGTGTAACTCCTTTTGAGTTGAGCCTAAAGGCTTCCTTTGAAAGGATTCTGCCCAAAGGGAATCCTCTAGGATGAGGAGAGGGATGTGGAGAGAGCAAATGGGCAGGGGTTGGCCGAGCCAATGGCTTGAAGAGTGTGTGAAATGAGGTAGAGGTGGGGGCCTTTTATAAGAGGAGAGGAGGGGCACTTTTGGAAAGTAAAGGAACATTACATTATTTGAAAATGTGTTTCGGTTTTAAAACGTCCCACATTGATAGAATTAGTGGATAAGGTGATAAGGCATCGAAATACACTCATCCAATTGGTTTTGGCCATGTGTAGTTCATAGATTTTATATTATCTTTCCATTTTATTTAAATCGTCAAATAATGATGTCATCGCTGCATCATTATTATGTCATAAATAATTAAATTTATTTAATGTCTAAAAATTATAAAAAAAATACTATGATATAGGAAATCGTTTTATCTTTCCAATGACTATTTATAATCAAAATTTGGACTTGTGTAACCCTACTTAAAAATTGTTTTAGTAAAACACTTTATGTTAGTGTCATTTTCACTTTAACATTAAATAAAAAGTAATTTATGTTATTTCCCAACAAAAGTGGATCCATGGGGTCCCCAAGTTAGGCCATGGCTTGTCTTGGTCGGCCATGACACAACCAATGAGGTTGGGACATGTGTCTAGGTCATTTAATATTATTAAAGTATTATTTATACCTTAAACTACCCTAATTACCACTAATCGCGATTAAGAACTTAATAAGTTACTATTCACCAAAAAATTATTTTTATCCCATTGAACCACATTTTACTTCTTAATGACAACCATGTATGTCGGATTTTTGAAAATCAAATCACAGAAGTGGTAATATTTCATTTAAACGAAAAATCAGTTATTTAACAACCACTTAGTGGTTTCACTATTCATCAAAAATTGAAGTTTTTCAGAATAAGGCCAAAATTTCACCCTAAGCTATAATTGATATTCCGAATTCAAAAATGATGTCTATTTTACAAAATTCCAAACATATTAGTTGCATTAATTAATTTTATAATTAATTCCCGCTGTCACAACAAATAGCGTGTTTTTTAGAAACAATTTATATCAAAAGATTGGCAATTGTTTATGTCCAATTTCAATGTTAAATTAATTCTAATGACCACCATTGGATAAAATGGTAAAAATATATTCTAATTATGCTTTAAAACCACCAAATATTATAATTTATCACTATAAATTATTTTTATTAAAAAAGTTGTTTTAAGTATTTTTCACTATTCATAAAAATTTTGAAGTTCTCAGAAAATTACAAAAAATTCAACATAGGCTAATTTCAATATTAGGAATACAAAAATGAAGTCCATTTTGAAATATAAAATCTCTATAATTTTAAAAAGTGGTTATTACTATTCATAACGGCTACTTTGATTTGTCGCGATGTTTTAGAACTCGAAGTTGCGTACAATGCAAGCTATTGCATTATTGAATGAGAAGCGTATCGTGGAAGCTCGGGGTGTTACAATTGGGGTGGGGGATTTTAGTCCTCGCTAGCATAATTTCATTCAAAATTCAGAACCCTATCTTGGGAAAATTTAAGATGGAGTCATTTAAGGGAATCAGAATCATGCATATTTAGTAGTCCCTATAGTGAATCTTTTCTAGGATATCACATGATTATTAGTGAATGTGAGTCTCTCAAATCAAATTATCCTTTATTGGATCAACATAAATTAATAGGGAAACTTTTGTTCATTCATGTATGCCAATGTGAGTATATATATTGGAACTAACATATCCATGACTTTTCTCATTATCAAGTGTCCTCTTGAAAGGACTTCACATGACCTCAGATGAATTTGATGGGAGTTTTAGTGAGACAAGAATGGATTGTAATGGAGTCTTGAGAGATAGTGTCATGAAAATACTTAGTGAATCTCAAGAGTTTTATGACCATGAGAGGCTTCTTCCTCTATCCCCTTTTTTGTTCCATTATTTATTATACAATGTTTGGGGATTTGTGAGGTTTCAAGACTATTTTTAATGAAAAATAAACCATTTATCGATGATCTTTTGCATGACATGAACTGTTCCTATGGGTGCGAGTGATCATTCCATTGATAAATCCATCTTCTGGAAAATATGGAGTAAAAAGGGGAGTGGTTCAAGGTTTTTGAGAAATTATTGATGATCTTTTCATGATGATGATGACATTGTGCTTTTATTTCTATTGAGAAGGAGGAAATTTCACTAAGGTCTCGCAGTGTCTTGTGGATTGTTAGGGGTGCATCACATGACATCTATAACTAAGACCATATACCTAATCCTCACCATTTATTTTACCGTAAATTATTGGGAAAATTATCTAGGGCTCATAAGTTTTCTTTGATGTTTTCAAAGAAGATAATCCCTACCATTATTAATTCACTACGTGATCTTTACAATTGGAAGAATATACATCCTTTTGGACATTTTTCTATTATTTTCAATGAATATTAACAACATTCACCAACAGATTATCTGTGAGTGCACCGTATGACCAATATGGGATGTTGTGATGGTGTGTGTAGCTTGTCTTTTTCATTCATCCTATATTATTAATACACGTCACATTATTAGTTTTATATCTCATGACGGCATTGAAAACATTTCAATGGAAATTTATATAATGTAATTTCATGCAACAAATTTTCATTGATAGATATCTCAATGGCATGTATGTGTTATCAATAATTTTACCTTTTTTCACTTTTGATATATTTTATGTTAAAGGTTGTAGGAATATATTGTGTAACCAAGGGTGTTTTAATGTAAAATTTGTAACCAAAATGGTGCATGGAATGTTTTGAAAGTTATCACATAAATTACGCATAAGAATCAACAAAAGACATGTGCATGGAATAGTTATGTTATGTACATGACTATATCAAGGGAATCATGTATATTCTCATGCAAATATGAATATTTCATGTTTGTATTATGGAATTCCATTAGATCCACATGGTGTATTGTGTGTTGAATATTTTTCATTTTTTGATAACATGGTATATAAAATAAATTCATTAAGACATGATAAAATCCAAATGTTGAGTTACTATACAAAATTATTCACATAAATGGGTATGTGGTACGTTGATATCTATCTCGGAAAAAGAAGAATAGTTAAATATTATCCCTTATATGTTCTCCCAAATAATATTATATGTTGTATATTTGTATTATTCCCTCATATTATTCCATGATTTGGTTACGGATTCATTCACATGTTAGGTTATGTCAGGCCACACACATTCTCATGATGTGTTACATGTTTATTTATCCCCTCACAAAATGGGTTATGAGATTCTAGTACCATTCATAATATAGCATAAATTGTACCTTTACATTTGGTCTTAGTGATTATGTGATGGAGGACTGTGGGTTATGGATTATTTTTCAGTATAGATTATGTAAAGACTTTCTCACATCTTATGCTATACAGAAACATTATGTGGTATCATGATACTCTTCTTTTTGAGGAAAACATGATATCTTTTTCTCGATAAGAAACGGTCCACTATGACTAGTGGTATTCTTGTATATATATACAAATTATCTCACTACATATATGAACTTACTAAAGGAGGAACCTTTGATAATCCAACATCACTATTATTTACACCGTCTTCATCAACCATGTTATTTGAAAACACCATCAAGTCATGGTATTCCTTCGAATAATCAAACATTTTGGTTTTCTACATGATACACACTTATATATTTGTGTAATCGCGTAACCTCATGGATTCTCCACATTATATCATAAACCACATTGGTATTCCAAATAATTCACTAGGGAGATTCATAATGCACTAGGAATTTTTAAGATTTATTTTCATAGTAGATTAAGTTCCTGAACTGTACGTGTCTGGTGATAACCTCATATAACAACTTTATCCCATAATCTTTTTTTACTGACCACTTCTTATTTACCTCATATGAATACAATAAGATATTCATCAGACGATGACAACATAGATGTTCATCTATGAACCTGAACATTTGGATTTATAATTTTCTAATTTCATGATGTACTAGGACAATCCCCATGATGTTCTACCACATAAAGAACAAGAAGAAAAATATGATATGAGATTTCAGTTTATTATGTATTAAAATCCTCATTTGTAGAGGTAAAAATCATCAGGAATTTGGTTTTCCCAATTTTTTTACATCATAGAAACATGTATAAAGAATCATTATTTTGGGTCTTATTCACCTATTGAGTCTCTTATTCATGAAAAGATTAGCCATAATGTTCTACCACTCACCTAGACAGGGAATGGTGATTTTTTTCTTGTGTGACCAAAAATAATGAGTATGGTGTTTCTCGATCATGTGATATAATATAAAATGTGATATTTCTTTATTCCTAAATCTCTCAGGGATATCACTACATGATGTGTTACAACAAAAGTAAAATCATGCATTTTTGGATCTTCTGGTGCCTGATATCAATCCACAGCTCAAAATGAGGGCTGAAATTATTTTGACTTAATGTTAATGAACATAATATGTGATTAAATATAGAAAACACATTGTTTTTACAACATCATTCCATCCATGAAAATGTGGGTATCATGAAATTATGAGCATAAATTGTCTCGTCATAATAAGTACAAGCTAGAAGGTCTGAATAGATACAATACACAGATGAAGTTCACTCCAAAGTCCATTTTGTGATACCAATAACACAAACTATATTAACCCTTTATGTAGAAGAATAAAAACATGTAGGATCCAAGTACATTCATCATCGTCATCGAACCCACATAGGATCCCAGCACGGTAGTCATCGCAGTTGCATCCTGCTCTAGGGTTTCCGCACACAACATACATGATTCCGGGAGGGTCTTCTCCTCAAGTCAAAGAAGTGGATACATCAACCGTCACGAAGACCAGAGTTAATGTATCTCGAAGTTCTGTCCCACGTCATAGGGGAAATCCAAACAAAACATGCCCATGTCATGGATAACAAGACAACCAAGCCATTTTCCTAAAGTACACGGCGTGTAGGTAAGCGATACATGCTGTGTCATCAGACACCGAGTACTGCCTGTGTGAAATGGCATGTGTCATAGGGTTGGTCATGTAAATAAATAAGTAAAATGCGTGTGTTATGGTTACATGCCGTGTCTTCAGTCCACGGGTACTGTCTGTGTACCACAGCCCGTGTCGATGGGTTGTTCGTTTAAAAATTAAACACACGGCATGTGGTATGGTTACACGCTGTGTCCAAACTTCTGGGGTCGGCTCCGTGTACACTGGACATGCCTGGCTGTGTGGTGGATTAAATGCTCTTGTACTCCACCTAGTGTCCGTGTATTCCCAAAATACACGTTGAGTCATCCCGAAGCCGCTTCTGACATGGTGAAGGAAGTACATGTCGTGCCTCTTGGCCATGTAGTTCTGCCCGTGTCCGTGTATCTCCCGTATTACTCACCGAGCCACGTGAATCCGCTTCTGCCATTGTGGTGGTAGTACACATTGTGCCTCATTACTGTGTAGTTCTTCTCATGTCTGTGTATATCTTGGATAAAACTCTGGGCCTCGCGAAGCTGCTTCTTCCTTTCAATGAAGGTAATACACGTCGTGCCTCGTGGTCGTGTATTTCTTTCTGTGTCCGTGTATTTCCCTTGAATACACTCCATGTCCATCGAAGTCTCCTCTAACAAACTGTGTGGATAGTACACGGCGTGTGACTAGTGTCACACACCGTGTTTCACTTCTTCTGTTATCCATTACTTCTACCATTGAATACTTGTACTACACGTCGTGTGATTTGGAAGAACACGCTGTGTACTCTAGAATTTTTCAGAAATGACACCTCTGGACATCACGCCTCCCGAGGCGTCCATCCTTTGTTCTGATGATCCATTTTCTACAAAACTCCCATTCCTAGGCCATCCTGATGTTCCGAGGCTGTTTCAGTTGTTTTCGGGCCTCTGATCGGCTCCGAAAACTTGCCTTGATTTACCGCTCAAGAATGGTTGGATAACACCATAAAACAAAAATGGCGGAGGAATTGGACGATGTTATTTTGGTCTAGTTCATTACGCATTATTTTGATAGAAAAAGGTTTAGAGATAACCAAAAACATGGAATGGAAAACAACATTGCCCATTCATAAAAACACCCCTACCTCGAAGGAAGTTCGCAGGTGTCAAGTGCTACGAATGATGTCGTCGATTATGTCATCGTCGGTGTCTCATTCCTTGTCGTGGAGGAAGAAGAGTATGGAGAAACCGAGCTGCCGTGTCGATGTTCTTCGTCGGAGAGTTGGTGTTCTTCATTGAAGGGTGTCGTTCTTCATGGGAGGATGAAGTTATTCCAAGAAGGATTTAGAGCTCTCCCCCAAAATCCTTCCACAACAAGCCAACTCCCCAAAATAAAATAAGTCTCATCTTATTTTATTAATTCATGCCAAAAATTTAAAATTTAAAATTCAAACACATAACTCAATTAATTGAAGAGGTTCAATTAATTAAATTAATGTGTGTTGGCATTATTAAAGTGGAAGAAAAGAATTCACGTAAAGGGGGAGTTAGGGAATGTGAAGAGTTGTTGATCGTGTGGGCCCCACCTCACCTTTATCCTCTAAAGGTTAGTTAGTAACTAGTGGGTCCCACCCCAACTCCCATACCTAGGATTTAACCACTTAGAATGAAGAATTAAATTGTAACACAATTTTATTTTACTTTTTATGTAATCCAAAAAATTTATTAACCCCTCCTGAGTAGATGCATCTTCGGTAAAGGTCCTCTTAAGCAATTACTGGCACTGCGGTTCCATCGGTGCCCTCGGATTTCAATTCTGAGCACCGGTTCAAAAGATAGAAAAACCCGCTCTTTCGTTCACTGAACGTACCTGAGCTAAACTTCGGAAATTGATTCCGGTAACACCGGGCCTCATAATTAGGTGCCGTAAAAAACTGTGTACTCATAAAATCCAAAAGAATTTAAGAAAAAAATTTCCTTTAAATTTACGGCTCTTTACATTATGGCCAAACCAGAATTCATCCAAGTCACATAAAACACTTATTTTTTTAATATACCATATTAAATTAAAATTTATGGTCCATCCGTTTACCCACTTCTCACTCTGCTGTCCTTTAGGGTATGCCAAAATCTCCAATATCTCCTTTAAAATTTATTTTTATACTACTCATTGAGTTTTGAGTGGATTTATTATGTTATTTTTGTATCATTATTAATCATTTATCTCCCATTTCATGTTCCCTAATGAAATTCATTTCTTACAAAAAATATAATATACATAGAACATTAATTCCCTATTTAGGATAGTTTTATACATAGGGATTTTAAGTAATATGGGATATGCATGGTGTTTACATGCTCAGTTTATCATTCTCCATAGAAGGTGTTGTGTTGTGAGTTTTTCCTCATGGATCGAGGTAGGTATTTTGGTGATACTACATTTTATTACATTAAATGAGATTATTTTATATTAAAATACGAATTTATTTTTAAATTATATCTATATAATATACCCATGAAAATTTATAAGAAGATATAAATGATTCTTAAAAATGGTATGGAATTTTTTCATGAAAATAATTTGTGAAAATAATCAACAATCTATTTGTAATAAAATTAATGTATTTTTATGGATTAATTGATTCTATTTTTGTTTTAAAATGTTTTTTGGGGATTTAATGTGTTGTTTTATAAAAGTGGTTATCTTCCCTTTTTCCAATCATTTTGATACCATTGGGGATTACTTATTTTGTGTAACTTTTATAATGATGTGAGAACTATACCTCATGATTTTTTATGGTAGTTTAAATAGATTTTTTTCACTAATATATATTTTCGAGAAATTTCCATCATCATTTTCAAAGGCCCTGTTAAATAATCCTTTATAAAATTATATTACAAATTTTTGGTTACCCATATTATTTTTTATCCCTTTTGTTTATGATTCATCATTATTCATTATTTATGTATGTGAATTGTTTTTAATCATGTGATGGTGTTGGAGGTGAGATGTCATTAATTGATTTTTATTAATTAATTATTTACATGTAAGTCATGCAATATGTTTTTTAATTATATCCCTTTTTTCAGCATCATAGAAACATATATAACTAATGAGATGGTATGGGTGTGTGTTACTATAACACAATGTGAATTGGCTAGAGAGTTCCCTTTGAATGATATTACCACCATGGGATTTATTTTGTACCCAATGACCTAAAAGTTTGATGTGTGGGATGTTATGTTTTCAAATAGGGTCTCCTTGAGATATTAAACAATGAAAACTGTGTCTACTGTCATTCATGTTATTGAATAGTGATATCCCCCTAAATGTAGATCATTTGGATAATGATTTATGGAATCGTAATACATATGATGGGTTTGAAATAACAAATTTTTTGGTTGCATTGAACATTTTCATAGTTATTTTTTTTGTTCCACTGATATCATGGTGTGGGATGCATTTATTTCTTATTTTAATTTTTTAGAATTTACATTCCAATTGGTTAAAAAATGGGTTGAAAAGTGTGGTGTTTAAAATTTAAAGTGATGTTGGTTTTTAAAAATTCATATGATAATTTGTTTTGGAGATATGAATAAAGTTATTTCCTATTAAAGAGTTTAATGTTCCTATATTTTAGTTATGAATGAATTATTAAAAATGGGTTTTAAATTTATTAAAAAGGTTTAAAGATATAATTTTCGTGGAGAAAAAGACCCATTAACTCATAAAATGGAATTACATTGTTTTGGAAAGAATGATAAAAATAATGATGCTTTTTCATATAATTTATCATGTGAATTATAATATTATGATTTATATACAAACTAGAATTTATTGAATGTGTTATGGAAGGATCTTAATAGTCTTTAGTGAAATGTGATTGTGTATGTTTGGATCACATCCGATATATACACTAGTGATATTTGTATATAAATACCTTTTGTTTTTATTTACGTTGCATTATTTTCTCCATTCAATGATTGTTTTTAGGGTTTGAGGGTCGACATGATTGGTTAAAGTGGGAGATTATGTGTCACGAAGAGTATATTGTTAGATATCTTTGAGATCTATTTTATTTTTGGATGTTGTTTCATCCATATAAGCTATTGATTTTTATATTTTGTTATTATTTGTATATTTCAACTATATTTTTTATTTTACCTAGTAGAATGTTTTAGTGTTATGATAATTTCATTATTTCATGTTATGGTTTATTATATTATAGTTTTATGTTCTTTATTTTTTATATGATTTTCAAGTCATTCCAATAAAATCATGTGTATACCCATGGATTTTTTCACATTCTATTGAGGACTGGGAATTCCCAATTGGGAATAGTGGTGAGTTGGGTAGAATGACAAGTAAAATTATACAAGTAATGTCTATTTCCTATTTTTTCAGAGAATTACATCTCAAAAAGGGTATAGGATCTAGGAACTGACACTTTTTATTTAGTTTTACCATGCTATTATATATGGTAGTATTTTTGTTAGGAATTTGGAGGATGGTATATAGTTTGTTACCAATTATAATTTTTCATAATTTCACTTAGTTCACAATCACTTGTAGGGATTTGGTTAGAATTTTGATTTATTTTTCATGATTATTATTTT
Source organism: Viscum album (assembly GCA_963277665.1). Lineage (NCBI taxonomy): Eukaryota > Viridiplantae > Streptophyta > Magnoliopsida > Santalales > Viscaceae > Viscum > Viscum album. Next base: position 1,299,768,392 of record OY728161.1, read on the forward strand.
GGATAATTTCATTGGGATCTTAATTAGTATCATTTTAGTTTCAACAAGATTATATTGTGGTTTTATGATGACAGTGTAATAAGAGTAAACTATATAGAATTAGTTCACCTAGCCTGTGAACCACGTAAATGATAGGTGAATTACTTGGAAAACATTTAATATTTTGTTATATGATTAATTAATAGACTAGATATCAATGTGTACAATGGATTCATGGTTCATATTACCTTTTTGAAATGATATTTAGGATTATATTTGACAATATACACCAATTGATGAAATAACACCCAGAATGTTTAGATTAGGATTACCTTTAAATATGTAAATGTGTTTTGTAGATTTATCCACCCAAATAAATCAATAAATAATGTGATTTTGATTGTATTATATGATTAAAACCTATCCTTTTAATTATGATTCACTAATAAGAGTAATTTATTTATGAAATATTTATTGAAAAAACACTAGTTTTAATATAAATTTAATTTAATTGGTATAGATATAATGACTAATTAAATCGTTTTATACTCAGAAATGTTTTAAAATTAATATTTCCCTTATATGAGGTATTATTTTTTAATGAAACATGTTGTTAATGATGATAAAATATATTTGATATGAATAATTTTTCATTACTATTTTATTTATTAAATAATATATAATGTAAATAATAGTGGTTAATATTCAAATATTTTAAATTTATATTAAATAAATCAATTGTATCGTACATATTTATTTATAATATGAATTTCTCAAATTTATAATTTAAATTTTAAAATATAATAATTATTTTTTGATACATCAAATTAAAATTTTCTTAATATTTTATTCTGTATGTCCATACATATGGACTACCACCTTCATGGAATGGTGTGTAATGTTTTCATTACCACCATACGTTTTTGGTCTGAAGTATGGGATTAATGTGTAAATATGATTTTTATGATATGATTATGTTTTTGGTATGAAAAATTTGAAAACCTATTAATAATATGATTAAAAAAAGGTCATCAATAATTCAATTATTTAAAATGAGTGTACTGAGAGGAAAATGATATCTTTTTTAATGTAATGACTTTATATAAAATATATTTCCTATATTACTTTTTAAAATTATGATATATCATACTAATAAGAAAAAAATTATATAATTAAGCTTATAGTGTAATTATATTACCACTAAACCACCTCATAATCAACCATCAATCCTGGTTGGTTTAGGTTTGGTTCGTTTTAACCAGCTTGGAAAAAATTAATTTGAATTTTTATCATCGATGATATGAGATATTATTTAATGGTATAATATGATATAAATATGTAATTTTCTTTTTTATTTTGATCATATTATCTCAAATTTTACATTGTTAATTATAAAAGTATCCTTTTTATTTATTAATAACCAAAACATATATTTCCTTGATTTTACACCCATGGATCATAATTGAAACTTCTATTAAATAATATTATATTTTTATAAAAAAAAATTGGAAGAAATATTAATGTACCATAAATGATATAACATGATTGAATATGGAAATATAATATATACAAATGCCTAATTTTATAAACTAGTTCAATATGATTAAGATTACTTACAGCTACTGTTGAAGAGAGGTAAAAAATTAACTATTATATATATATATTGATTATAAATAAAAAATATAAATGTTTATAGTTTTGCATAAGGTAATTCAGTATTTATTATATAAACATGTTTTAATTATTGAAGACATTTTCAGCAAGGCAGAATGAATCAGGACCGAGGAATGTGTTTTGGTATGACTTTATTAATTCCAAATAGGTTTAATATTATCCACCTAATACAATTTGGATTGTTTATATACTACCAATTTAAAAAATCATAACATGAATTGATATTTTAACAATGGTATTTATAATTCAATAAAAATACCAATCATTCATGGTGTTTTTATTAATATGTTACTGAAGTTGTAACAGTACATTATCATGAACATTAATTCATTCATACATGTTTATGTTATGAATAATGATTTCTTATTTATTTTAATTGAATTATAATTCATTTAAAAATTTCATAATATTTATCTCATGAAAAATATTTATCCAACATTTTTTGTTAAACTATTTGACCTCATGAAATGTGTTACATGCACTTTTCTGCATAATTAGACATGTGAACATCACTTAGACAACAAATTTAAACTTCAACAGAAACATGCCTTTATACCTGAAGAAGGAACAGATTGGATTTCCATGTGTTGCAACCTAAAACAGCCCTGGATAGTCTTGAAATGTTCATGGGGTGACAATCCATATTTCATGGGGATTAGATAAGTATAGATGGGATATCATGATGTGTTAGGACTATATCCCATCACATGTCCCAAGCGTGGTGCGAGAGTGCAACCACCATGGTATGGAGTAGCTGGTTCGCCCATGAAATTGTGGACACAATGTGAACACAACACTTAAAAAAACTTAAAGGCGCATCAAAAACTGCATGAGACACCTACACCCACTACATTTTCCTCTTTTCTAATAAATAGGACTATTGGGATCCATATTTAAATTTATTGGAAAATTTGAAGAAGTCCCCTTGCTCTGAGCACCCAACCCCTTCACCCATGTCTCAAAAATATATAACTAAGATCTCTAAAACACTAGAGAAGAGAATAATTATAGGGATAAATAAGATCAATGTCCATCAATTATTGAAACTCAAGTCAATTTCATGAGCTCCCCTCCCCCCTAAAGAAAAACCACCAATGTGAGTACCCTCTCACTAATGAGGGACCTACTCGAGAACCACCCAAAGTCACTAAAGGAGACCCATGGTGCATATGATGATGCGTCTCCACTAATTTATTTCCCAATTGGACCATTTACTAAGTCATATCCAGCTCGCGCTGGCCTATACACCCCAATGTGAAGCACTTCTTGTCCCACTTTAGATCTGTATTAGGAACCTTTTCCCAGTAGACTAAGACATGAATTAGCCCTTATTTGAGTTGTCTTAAAATACAGCAATGAGGGGAATCCTTTCTCTCTGTATCATTGTTCAGAGAGGTTCCATGTTAAAACATTTACCAAGGCCTCTAGGCTCACAACACCATGATGAAAGGCACAGCACCATGTTTCCCATTTGAATTTCAATTCCAATGTTCAGAGGTTTCATGCACTTTTCCTACCCATACATGATGGTTCTTAAGGTGTGTGTGGATTTTTACTTCCATGATCATGAGGAAAATTCACTTGGAGATGGTTTTAGTAATTTCCCAGTCTCAAAAGATTCTATAATGAAAGTGTCTTACCCATTTCATCTATATGACCTAGAACCAATAGTTTAGGGTGTGGAGGGTAAGGATCACACTTTGATATCCTTTTGACATGAAATGAGTAACTCCTCCCTTTCTATAGAACCATATTAATGAAATCCCTTATAGAGTAATCCCAAATCCATTAAAGTAGGATATTTCACTCCCACTACTCCTTCCCATCTTGGATATTGGCTTGGATAGGGGATAGGCATCGATGTCATCTCTTCTCTCTCCCACTTCATTACTTCATCATTATCTATACCCTGGACCCCTTCTGTGTTGATGAAATGGAATGTTTATTATGTATCCATATAATCTTAACTAAAGGAGAAAGAATTTTTGGTTTTTTATCTTCTATTTCCTATGGGATTCGTGTTCAAGAATTACTCATCATGGCTTGCATGATTGGGTGATATCGATGATTCTGGATTACACACAATTAGATGTATGATTCGGTCGATGTTTATATTTTGAATATTATTTTTTTATTTATTTATATTATTCCCCTTGCATGGTCCCTCAATGCCATATATCCAACCTTAGGGAAAATAATATATTATGGATTATGGATTTTTTATTCCCACTTTTTTTTCTCACATTGGGGATGAATCACATGGTCATATCGGTTGATGGATTTCATCAAATCCACATGTTCCCAAACCAATCCATCAGCATTATACTTAGGAGTAATCACCATCTATAATTGTTCATGGGCATCATCCTTAAGAGTATGCCCAAACTATACAATTCTCCAGTCATCATTCCTTGTGCATTCCACAAATGATGACAGAAATCTTCGTATTATATATACCCCAATAATAATCCCATTCACCAAAGAAACCATAGTGTGTAAACCCTAATCATGGCATAAAATAATATAACTCGATTGGCCTCCCCCTTATGTGTTAGACTTGAAGAATCCTCAAAATCACCATGATAAGGGACATTACTCTTGTACCCCATTTCCATAAGGAATCCTTTCCTTATGTAATATCTCATTTAATTCTCTCAAAGGGCTATACACCACAACATCACATGTCGAAGGGGCTCCATAGGTTTACATCATTCTAACCAAACTAAATGGGATTTAATTCTCCTTAAAAAGGGGTATATTGGAATACTCACTATGTTTAACTCCCATCAACCTAAATCAACACTATTCACTCAGGAAAATAGTCTTGATATGGTCTAATTCAACCTGGTAAATCAAACCTCTTCTAGGTTCCCTTCGCCCATTCGGCATAATTCCAATGGAAAACATTGTTTTGAACCATCTTTCAAGTCAAATTTTACATAAGATGGTAAACTATGCAGTTAGGTCCTTATCAGAAAACATTAATATATATGATGTTCCCCTTTAAGTGTCACTGAACTATATTGGATCTGATTCCATACACCAATATACGTAAAAAACCCATTTATCATTATTATGTCTACATAGAAATAAAATATCACCACCATAGATAAATACACATATTTGAGTGCCCAACTATTTGGATAGAAAACCAAAATCATCATAATAAAGTACAAAGAATCTCTAATCAGTACATAAAAGGATAACATTAATGGATATCCCGGGATAAATATAGAAATCTACTTTGATGAAGAACCTCAGATACATATAGATGTTTCTAAATTCCTTATATGTAAATAATTGATTTTTAATTCAAGGTAAAACCACATAATACTAGGAAATTATATTAGGATTAATGGCTATTTCATAAATATACAATACAACCATGTAGTAGGAAACAATTCTTCCTTCCCCAAAGGGTGTGAGGAGCCCAAGCTCCCATCCTTTCAACCAATATGAGTTTATAAGAATCATTGGAAAATTTTCATATTGAGTACAAACCATTGTAATTTTTTTCTTTTGTGGATACATAATATTTTTTTAGCTTCCATAAAATAATAATTGGAAATAATTCAGAAATAGTGGACCCAATGTCAATAATTTCACAAAACTCAACACCCTGCAATCAAACATTGGGAAACACGAAACTCTGAGGGAAACAAAAATTGATAAACCTTACATGAATCCATAACCATGATGATAGTTTCCTCCAATTAAATCTCTATTAATATCAAAATTAATGACATCCAAATATGAAAATCAATAATGCATGTACCCGTTCAAAAAAGATTCTTATTTGATGGGAATTTCTTTTTCCCGTACATTAATGAAATTGATTTTAGAGATTAATTAGATCATGTGGATACCATCCAAAATCCTCCAATGTACGCCCAGAATGCTATTCAGGATGGTTCTTTATCAATCAGAGGATTCCATCACCAACGCATCATTGTCAACAATGGGACTCAAATTCATTATTCTGAGAGTACCATTATAATTGTACAACCACAATCATAGAGCCCACCTAATATGACCTTTAGCAATAAAATCACAATCTATCAATTAGTATGTGATGTCTGGTGGTCCAAACATAGATGGCAACAATTTCTATCTCCATCAATTTCAAGAATATGTTTTCATAATGTAACAATGAGTCCTCCCTTTCCATCAGTAGATAGATCAATATGCCTCATATGACCTCATCTAGAAGTTAGAGGGGTCCTTATCGAGGGATACTACTAACAATCATGACAATCAATGTTATTTGGTAATTAAACCTATTCATGATGATTGTTCCATCCTTGACTATTTGACCCCGAACTCCCAAACCAAGCCATGCGTGATGGCCCGTTAGAGCTAGAAACTGGATAATAGGGATTATGGTCTCACCTTTCCCCCTCTAGAAAATCCCATATACTAAATTAGGGTGGAAAATTTCTAAAAAAAACATAAACTCATCGGCTCTAATTCCAGAAGAAAACATATTACCCTAAAATAATTTAAGGAGTCTCCTCATTAAAATCTAGCAGCCTGATGTGAGAAGGAATATAAACCTCTCAACACTAATCAATACTATTATCATTATTTCCTAAATTTACTTGAAGAAACCCTCCATCCATGTTTTGTGGGAATCTAAAATTTGGTGAACATGCATGCCTATATTATATAATCCATCCAACATTATCATTTGATATCTCCGAGAGATGTTATTTGGAACTTCCTAGAGTCAAATGGGGGTAGACCAAATCTCTTTCACTATACATGATTACTTTCAATATTCATAAGAATTATATGGATTATTGGAGTATACACATACACATAGTCAAATTATGGAGTTGTTAAATAACAATGTTACAACTTTTGATGTCCCCATGAATATTCCAAAAATTATGAATAGTTTGATTCAAATCCCTACCCACATATTACATAAATTCAAGAGCATTATAACATTGTTGAAATTAGTGATAGAGGTACATACATGGGACTCCATCCAAAAAAAGGGGGTGTTTAATCACCATGTCACCATTTAGGTGACACACAGTTCTCCTAAAATAAAATAGGCATATGGGGAAAACTATCCCATATTATAAAGAAATTTTTATCAGGAACATAAATTCATTCTAATTAGAGTTAACAGACCTATCCTAATGGATACTCCATGCTAAGGACAAACACCATACCATGAAGGATAATTCTCCTTGAATGTGTCACCAATTGGTCACAATATGGAATTGAATAATAATCCTCACTAACGACAACTAGAAAAAATAGTAGATCTATGATATATCTATACATAAGGCTAGTGTTCTTTAAGTACTCGAACACTTATCTGTGGCTAATCAAGATACTAATTTTGTGGTTTCAAATTACTAGATCTGTAGAATTAATTATGAACAACGTATCTGGACAATTCAACATGAATGCATTATTCATGACCGCAATATGATATATATTGGTATCCCATCTCTTGATGAGACCCACAATTTCCCTCTGCCTATCTAGAAGATCACGTGGTAAATTATTTCTCCCATTTTGTAATCTAACTTGGTGGACATCCTCATCATGGTTTTTTCTACAAATGTTTTATCTACATTTTTATTTCACATTGTCAATAGAATTATATAATTGGAAATGTAGAAAAGAGAAGGCCCTCATATCAAGGAAATATTTTAAAAACAAGGATAATCATATATGATTCCATTTCATTAGAATGTGGGATTATTTATGAACCGGAATATAGAAGAATGTGATATTCATTCTCCAAACCACCCATGGGTGACATCCCTTACAGTGTTGCAGAGGACGTGCATACCAATATTTATACATATGATAAATAAGTAGGAATGCATCCATGTTGTTTGGACCATGTAATGGAGACTCCAAAAAATGAAATAGAATATCTTCTGAACATGGGGAAATTCAAATATAAATATGAAATAAGAGTAATGTTTTGGACTTCATTGATTCCACAAAATATAAATCCATAAGAACTATCAAAATATTGTGTGCATGAAATTTTATTCAACATATATAAAAAAAGTCATTAATTGACAAAAAATATTACCTTATGATGAGTATAGAAATCAAATTAAGTTAATATAAGGCTTTTCTTTCCAAAAGTACTTGACAACACTCCAAGATTCACAACATTAAATGATTTTGAAAAAACAAGGAGCCCTTCAACGTGAATGCCTCCATGCTTTAATGATATTGAGAAATCTAATAACTAATACCCCATCCAATATTTTCATTAGTCCACAGGGTGCACCTTGAGAATTACATTCCACCATGATAACTAACAATCTAAACCTATTAAATTTATATTGGGGAATATTATAGCTTTAAGAAAACATATATAAACAAAATACGTTCACAAAAAAATAAATTATGGAAAAAATAAGCACACACCGATCCTCACCCACACTAGTCCAGAATTGATAAGGAAATTGGGGTACTTTTGAGTTATGTATATGAGAATACCAAGACAACCTACAATTTTTGTGAAATCCATTGTAAAATAATGAAAATTTCAGAAATATAACAATGAAATTCAGAACGAGTTGATCTATGTGCATACCAAATGATTCACCCATACCATGTTCTAATAAAACACCATACAGTCAAAAGTGAATCCATTATAGTAGAAGACATATCCTTTTAAGAGAAATGTATTACCACAAGGAAGCGGGATTATTTAACCCAACCATTGAGGCAGGAAAATCATACCAAAATAGTTTTTAATGAAGAACAAGAACATCCCCAGCCCTCAGTGTTTTAGGATTTCTCACATGAACAATTTCTTCTGTAGTGGATGTCAAGTTTCTCCTGATTAGGGACAGTTTCATAGTGTGGGTCATCCTACATCATCCAATCCCTCAACTCATTATGCACATTGGGGATGTGTGGACTGAACATTATATAAATTCCCTTTGGATTACTCTCCACATAGAGGCTTCTAGAGAAACGTTAATGGAAAGGAAAAGTCCTATAAAATGGTGTTAAAAATGAGGTCTCACAAAGACTCCTGTAGAATTCTTCCAATTCTTTATTCATCAATTAATATCATCAACACACACCTTGATTATTCTATGGACCATGGGGTCAATCTATAGGGGTTTTATGAAGAAGTTTCAATTCATAATGTATTCTCACGGATATAATTGATGTATATAAAATTACCCAAAACCAATGTATTTTGTATAATTAAAGACATCCCTAAAACTCTCAATCATTAACTATTGGAATGAAGGATAAAGGTTAAGGTAAAATGATGCCACACCTACCACCTAGAGAGGCCAATCCCCTTTTACATAGGTAAAAATTATATTTTCTAGTTCAATAGAAGAATGAATTTAGAATACTTAATGAAAAGTTATTCTGAGACAATATTCTAGTGAGATATGTTCAACAAAAAGATCCTCAACTCAAACATCTAGTCGACATGCCTCAACACAGAGTTTTTTACATAAAAAAATATTCAAATCTAAATAATCCAATTAGTGTGGGATACCATCAAATAATATATTGGGATCCTGATGAATTAGATAGATAATAATATCTGTTGGGGGTGTAAGTAGAATGGGGTCAGCCACAATGTTATAATATTTCTTTATAGGATTCTAATAAAAGATAGCATTAGTTCCACCACTTATGTCCCTGTCAGCCACAACACATGTTCAGGATCTAGCTGTAGCACCCATTAAATATATGAATCCACCAAACATTCCTCAAATAATAATAAATGTCATATTGTCACAAACAGTATAATTGGAATCCTTGGTGGAATTGTGTGTGAAGATACAACATAAAAGAAATCCTTTCCCAAAATTGTTAGATCTAACTCTTCCCCCTCAAAATTTTTGAAACAACACATTTCCAGTTTTCAATGGATGAAGAGACCCATAGTAGAACATGATGCATTTTTTCTCTCACTGTGTTCCTATCATCAGTACTATAGAACAATATAAGTCATTTAAACTCATTTTCATCATCAGATAGAAATAATTACCATCCATAATATGGTCCACAAGTTTGAAATCCTTGTCAGATATGGGGTGGAATTTTTTTATTGATCCTGATGTTGTATAATAAAATTGAAATTTTCCTCTCAAAATGTAAGGGGATAGATAATGAATGATTCCCATATTTCATTTCATGGTGGAAAATATTCCCAAAATCCATAATATTACCTCTCCCTAAATAATAGTTTCGTATCACATGTAGTGTAAAAATTCACGAGGAGTTTTGCACACAATGTATTCTTCTGAAATACATAAGAATTTTTCAACACAACTCTACATTTGTTAATAGAGTTGGTGACCTCATCATTGTGACTAATAAAAAGTCCCATGTATTTAAATTGAATCCGGGAAGGATAATAGGTATAAAAAAGGCTACTACTATTATTCTCTATCATTCTCATGTACCCTATCCTTCTTTAAATCTATCACCATATTGTGTGTCTCTACCTACCATGCATCAGATTCCACATCCACCCCATTAGGATGAAAAAAAATTATAGGGGAAAAAAATTGGGAGATGAAAAATAGGGAATATTGTTTTCACAATGAAAAAGTCCTTGGATACATTATCTTTGAATTGGAAAACATCATGGTCATGTTTTCAAAGAAAATGACTCCACGTAAAGAGGGTGACGATGATATCAAAAATTATTTCCAAATTCAATAAATTACGGGTAATATAATTTAGTAGTGTATTGTATTCAAATAACTTAGGTACCATGTGTTTCTTCCTCCAATCCATATATTGGAAATAAATGGAAGGAATTCAAGAGAATAGGTACACATATGTTCCAGGACTAAATGGTTGTATTTAAAATCAACCACACAAAGACTATCTCTTGAACATAGTTGAAATATCTTGTTGTGACTTAATCCATTTCAACTACATCACAACAATTTTAATCGAAACTCATTCCAATAAAGTCTAGTCTAACAAAAAGTGAAATTTTATGTAAAGTAAAATGAAAACATAAGAATATTTTCATGTAAAAAAGGTTATTTTCATTAACATTATCATAATTCATTCCTATATTCCCTAAAGCATGGGCACCATCCAACCAAAAACCACATCAAAATTCTTTCCAGTAAAAGAAATAAACATTATATAATGCATTTCACTTCAATGATATAATTTTTTTAACATAATGGACCCATTTATAGAATATGATATTGATTATAAAAACAAATTAAATATTCTAAAATAGAGTACTAGAGTAAGAGGTTATTATGGTTGAGGATTCGTAAGAATATGCAATCATTTTATAATTCAATACTTTAAAAACATCCCTACAAGAACTGTCTACATAGATGAAACTCATGGGTATTATTTCTAGTGATCAATGATGGATCATGTATGTTGCCCTACACATGAGAGGTTTTTCCAAGAAATGATAATCCTAGAATACTAGTTAAAGTATATGCTACCACCTAATCAACCATATCATATAGGATAGCCTAGCCAATCTAATCCAACTAGAATAGAAGCATAATTTATCTCTTATGATAAAAAATGATTTTCCAATCTAAAACACTACATCCCATAAGGCACGTGTAATAGAGAATCTACATGCTTGGAAGCACAAACATATGTTTTATAAGTAAATTTTTTTTGAAACAATTTGCTCTATTTCTAGAAATTTCATTGATCATAAATTCCCTAAGTCTAACAAAAGTCCTCCAAGTAGCACTCACTGTGTTATTTTCGATACCTAAATGGATTTATGTAGAGCTCTCAATATTCGAAGTATATGTTGTATAAAATGAACCCAAATAATTTCACATAATCATTAATTTCACATAACTAGATGAGTATTTTACCATACATGGTCATGTCATAACTGTGCATATATAAAACATGATAAATGAAATTGATATCTTACAAACCTTCATTAAAAACATCTCATGTGTCAACCTCATTCCAATCTAAATACATCACCAACTAGGTTTAAATGAATCTAACTAACCCCCTCCACTATAATATTGATGGGTTATGAGATGAATGAGAAAAATACAGTTTATGAAATCAATCTGGGGTCTTAGTTTGAGGATATCTAGTCTTACTCATAATTTATGGTTTTTATAAAGGATACAACCTTCAATATTCTACTAGGAAGGACATGGCTACGTCAGCATGTTTTTATACCTTCTTTATACCTCTAATGCCTAAAATATTTTGTGAATGAGAAAACATTGTAAATTTCATAGTGAAAATACCCATTTAAATCCCATGAATCTGAGTACATAGATGTGGGATTATACCATAAGGGAGGGAATCATTCAATGGATTATGGTGTCACTAAAATCAATGCCCTGAATGGCCATGTGATGATTATAGGAAACCATTAAAAACAACATATCATAGAATACATGCTACCCATAAATAATTTTAAATAGCTATGACCATGTTAAAACACACATTCCACAAGATCCTTATTTTCTGCCATGACAAATAATCACGGTGGCACTAGAGAAGTTGTGAATACTCAAAGAAGTTATAAAATACTAGGTGAATGGGTCTTAATTTCATCCCTATATCTCTAAAAATCCAGTTCCATCAGCTATATATGTGATGTTTTTATTTCAATAGGGGAGCATTAAGGTGATATTTATCATTCTATCATCCAACCTTGAATCCTATAAAATTACGTCATATCAGCAAGCGATTGTGAAATAGTAACATCATATTACAGATGTATGCATGATGACTTCTTTACAATCATTGAGAATAATGTTTCGTTGACCAATTTCTAGAAAGAAGAAGAAAATTTAAATCATGGGGATGAGTAGGAGAAAGAATATAGTATGGATGCACCTACATCATTTAAGGATGCTTTCTCAACCATTGTTGACAAACATAGATCGATAAATTAGGGAATAATAGAAGATCTATGAGCAAATTTTCTAACGTTTTCAATGACAGACGATGAATAAGAATTATAAAAGTCCTTCCTAAAATAGAACTGAGATGGGATAAAGATGTATTACACATAAATTCTACAAATTTACCCCAAGGATTCCACCCATCACATGGGATTTCTAGAAGACAATCAATGATTCATGAAGGAAACTAGAAGGACCCACCCAACTCATGCCTCCGATATTGAGGGTTAAGATAATGAGAACATCATGGTTGATATTCTCTGAGAGGTAGAACATACAAAAATGATAGCCAATATTTCCCCAGTATTTAATAGAAATGTAAAAATCAGTGTGTTCATAAACCTTAGATATGTCAAATGAAACTTATGAAGGACGAATTTCATGTTCCAAATATAGAACTTTTGATTCAAATCCTTATACTTCATTAATAAATATTAAGAGTACAATAAAATTCAATGTCCCCATAATATAGTGAATTCACTTCCATTTGGTCCCTTAAAGGATTATTCTACAATTTATTAATTCTATATGGATTAATTAAAATTGACCCCACAAACCAATGTTCTATGCATCACATCTTCAACCCCTTTTTGGGTAAATATTTTGAATGCAACATTAATAATCTATTGGTTATGTCTCAATAATGTTATTACCACATAAATGACCCAAAGACAATCATTAACAAGCTATGATAATATACCCTAAATAAGAACCCCTTAAAGTGAGTTTTCCTTGTAACCTAAGGAATGGTTCGTAGTGTCGTCACATGACATCACAACATCAATGTTGATCCAGGGAAATAAAAAGATATCCCTTTCATGTAACCTTCTAAATACCATATTGAATAGTGATAAATTCAAGGAATCTTGGCTTACATCTATTGATTAAAAGTGGTTCAAGATGCACGTGTTTTCTTATATCCAAACTAATAAATAAGGGGATTATAAATTAGTGGATTTGTGAATTCCATGAATAGTTTAAAGCTGTAAAGATACATATTTTGATCCCATCATTAATAATTCCTCATTTTGAGTGAAATAATATCATCCAATATGTGATATCTTTGAAGAGATGATGGGGTTTATTACATGTAAAAAATAAAAATGTTGTGAATGGAAAAATCATTAATTATCATAGTATAACCATGTTTTATGTCGGGAATAATTTATTTGATTTCAAGAATATTTTTCTAGAGTTACTCATCACTATTCGGAAACTGAATTATTATATGTGGCACAATTATGTTTAATTGGACATTCCAAATATCCCACTCAAATATATACATTGTAGCCATTTTTTTATTGGATGTCTAGAATAGTTGCGAATTATCCCACAATAGTTCATATATAGTTTATGCCTCACAATATAGTGAAGGATATAGCTTTGGTAGACTTCCCTATTGAACAAACCTATATAGAAGCAATGCCATTTAGAAATTAACTCCCTAATAATGATATATCCAACATTCAATGTAGCCTCCAAAAATGGGAAATTCTTTTTCTGTGGTGCATCCCTGATCCCAACATGGATGATAATGGATAACCCTAATGTCATCAATGTTTGGTGTGTGATTGTGAACATTTCTCTCATGAAATAGTTTTTACCTTGCTCCTTATGACTATCAGATGTCTATACCAATAATGAAGTAGAATATTATGATATTATTGGAGGCCTTGATAAGGAACTCCAAATAGTAGTGCAACACCTTGATGTGAGAGGTGATTTATATGTTGTAATCAAATAGATTGACTAGGATTTCACAATTATAAAAGAAGATATAATACATAAGCATCACTATGTCTAAGTGTTATTGGTAGAGTTCCTCTCATATACAACATTGAATCATGTTAGGAAATCACAGAACTACTAAGAAAACTCATTTGGGAATTTAGCTACCCCTCATGCATATCCCAAACCAGGATGAAATGGTTTTTAACATTTCCCATCATCAAATTTCATAACCTTTTTTCAAATTAGAATAGAGGGATCACATAAACCCAACCCTATTAATGAGTCGAATAGACATAACATTGGATGGAAGATTTCCATCATGTACTACCTCTAGAATAGAGTTATCTTAAATGATAGGAATAGGTGAGATAAAATATGATGATGAGTAGATGAACCCACTCTTTAAAATGGCCCAATTCACTAATAAGTATTATAAAAATGTGGCTACATTGGAGTCCTTAGTTGATGAATTGATGGAGAAGATACTGATGTTATCGTAAATGTGGTCCACTACAAGGGTTGTGGTGCCCATTAGTCTAGATATAAGCATTCCTACCAAATATGATTTCATTTATTTTTATGGCCATTAACAATACATTATTTCACATAATTCACTACGAAGTGTCATTCCAGCGAACTGCATGACAACTTCACTGATCATCCACTAGTGATTCTACACACATCCAAATACTCCTGGCCACTCTCCATTTTGGGAATAGATATTGTTAGGACATACGATCAATCTATGTCATTTAATTTCAAATATATCATAACATTTACTGATTTCTTAACCAAATGGGTTGAGGTAATACCCCTTCCAATGAATTTGGTGACAAAATTATTGTTACATTCATAAATTATAACATACACTAGATTTATTATTTGTCATACAATAGTGATAGACAATGGTGCACATTTATAATCAAAGTAGACAAAAAATATATATCAGGCATACAATATCAGATCCAACCATTCATGCTACTATCATACTACAACTAATGGAAATATAGATCCATTCGATAAGACATTGATGAAAATTATTTAAAATATAGTGGGAAAAGATAAAAATCATTGGCATAAAAAACTCTTTCATACCTATGTTCTTATCGTACTACAACCTATACTACCACATGGGATACCCTGCAGTCATTAGTATACAGAACAGAGTTTTCCCTTCCCATGGATGTTCAATTACAATCTCTATTCATTTCTATCATTGGCCAACTATAAATAGATGACCAATCCTAGAAATTACTCGATGAATTAGTAGTAGTAGATGAAAAAATTCATAACATTCATCACATGGATCTCTATAAAAATTAGATTGCTTGATATTAATATAATAAGGTATGAATCCTCTCCTTCCTCAAAGGAGAAACTGTGTTGGTCCCCCGAACTCTGATGATACTATGAATGAATCCTCAAATGCTTAAACCAATGTGGAAGGGACAATACATTATACTCAAGGTCTACTCTAATGATTATTATTCATTAATATCAATGGAATGAGAGATCATCATGACCTGAACCAATAAAATATTCTTGAATAATAATTTCTGGTAATCACACAACCATCATCCCAAATTCAAGATGTTAAAAAGCATAGTTGGTATTGGTTTCATGGCTATAAAATTCATGACAAAAAAATTTCACAGCATTATGTCAAACTGTGTTGAATCATCATCTATTTCCCATAATGATAAACTATACGACATATATTTCTTTATGTGGGACATCAAATTTCAGTACACAATTCATCTTCATTACATGAAATAAAACATTATGATACACATATCCCTACTTTGGAATTATGAATCCACCAAAATACCACTTGTTGAAACTCCCTCATGTCCCATAAATATAGAGTCCATATCATGTATATTCCCTGATCACTTACAAGTAACCCCTCAATGGGTCGATGTTCTCTCCTGTCCATACATGGGGGTGACTGCACAGGAAGCACCTATGCCTAATCCCCCCATAATCATCAATTCAACTCCATAGTGTCACCTAAGATCCAATTATAGGTATAAATACCAAAACTATGATTTATTAACTATATTACCCTAAATTGTGTGTTCAACATACTCATATCATGATGATAAACATAGAAATCCTCTATAACTACTTATGTAATGATTCATACTCTAACAAGATATGTATTGACGCATGGGTCATATACCTCGGTACAACTACACTAGAGAAATATATCCCACTATTAACGATATCAATACCCATTTAGTTTGAGGAATTGTTTTTTATGAACTATGAATCTCTTGATTGTTTATAATTAATTATATGTAATTATTCTCATGTCTTATACAATTTTCTATAATAATTATTCCATTTCATCTTGGGTGACTATAATCCCCACTGCATGACTATAAACTACATCGAATTAATGAACTATTCAATGATTGATTATTATTATGATGAGATGTGTAGGGATTCACTGAATCTACCATCCCTGATCCCACCACTATTAAGGGAAACAAATGACACTTTTCCCCTATTTTCAAATCATATCTACAAAGGGAACATTTCAGGAATGTATAGCTTAATTATTATTACAATGAGACACATCGTGATTCCTAGACCTCAAGTTTGGGTCCTATCCATCATTATAGAACATATCAATTCCCAATTTCCCCATTTAAGAACACAATAAATATAGGAATTTTTTTATGAACAATGTTTTTTAGGATTAATTATTTAGAAATATATCAAGAGAATATTGTTTCCTATACCCTGGTACAACTATTATATAATCTATGTTCACATTGGTTCATCATCATTCTTATAACATGATGTAAAACTACATGCCTAATGTCCTTACAACATGACATTAAACTACATGTGAATTCATGAACAACATATGTATTGATTCTCATCCCAATGATATGTGTATTTACTCCTGGATTATACCTAATTTCCTAGCCGGTACAAAAATATAAATAGTCCTACCATTCACTTGTGATTACTTTATTTCATGGATAATTATTTTTCCCAAAAATTTATATCACAATCAGTATAGATCACCTGGGCGTATTAGTTTCTGTATAGAGGATTCATCCACAAGAAAATCATATCAAATTTTTCATGATCATCATGGTAATAGATTTAATATCCTATATAGAAATCTATATTTCATCTTTTTATAAAAATAAACTTCATTATATCCTAAGGAACTATGTATGGATTGATTGCCATTTAAATGAGATACATAGTGACATTTGAATCTTCATTCATGGGCACAAATGAAACATAATTTGATAAATACCCTCATTCTTTTATTCATTAGTCTAGTCTATATAAGTGGATTTAATATAGGTTCTAATGGAATGGATGAATACATTCTCAAGACCCAAACTCTTTCCCTTCATAAACTATATTAATATATGTGGGGACCATTATTTATGAACTACGTGTGTCATGATTATCATTCCCAATAGATACGTAGTGTGCATAGACCTTATGTCATAGTCCCAACCATTGGGTAAGTAGAAAATCCACCTCTCTTTAATAATAATAATTAACCATGGGGAAGATTTCAATCTAGGGCCCATTATTAATGGGTCTACAAAGGAAAAAATTTCATTCATATACATATGAGTTAGAAATAGGAATTTGA
Organism: Viscum album; assembly: GCA_963277665.1. Lineage (NCBI taxonomy): Eukaryota > Viridiplantae > Streptophyta > Magnoliopsida > Santalales > Viscaceae > Viscum > Viscum album. Next base: position 1,299,786,308 of record OY728161.1, read on the forward strand.
CTTGGAAAATCCTTGCCAATATCGGCCCAAACACTTCTTTTATGGTTTGTAATAATCCCTCTACATGGAATACCCATGATCAAGACAGATTCTGGTCTTCCTAAACTCCCTCTATCTTTTAGTAAAACAATATTTGATAACTAAGGACTCTTTTTTCAGAAAATTCAGTAACATGCCCTCGTGTTCATGGACTAATATTACCCATAATGGTTTTGTAAGACAAATGATTATACTATTGCCCATTCATTAATATTCCCTAGTTGAATTTAAATAGAAGACCCACAAAATGGGGTTTTGAATTAGTGAAATATTTTCCCATGGGAGAGGTATATTATTCCATCATAAGAAACACTAACAATATGTTGGATTCCATGGCTTGAAATAGTTTATGGTCATCACTAGCATATTTTTTCCATAACCATACTCATAATCTAAGAAACCCCAAGATAATGGTTTACAACATCCTACCTCATGCCAATAGTATTTTGGAATATACTTGGACTGATAGGCACCATATCACATGTTGATTCTATGATATTATGGTCCAAGTCATGCAACCTAAAATTATAGGCACCATATTTCTTTCGCTTGGGGTAGACCTACATAGGGAACCGCTTTCTCCAATTCTTGGGTACTTTTCCCATAAAATGATTCCCATATTTTTAGGAATTTTACCACAGATTTCCAAACACTTTTCCCAGTGATATATAAATATCCAAAAACATCCATCAGATTTTAGTGATATAATGTTAGAATTATTGAGAACATCATTTCATTAATATGTTGTAACACACCCCAGTTGTATATCCATAAAAAACAAAAAATTGGGCTTTTAGCCATTGTATCCCACAATTAACTAATATATAATATTACCCTGTATGATTTTCATAAAATAGACACAAACAGATTTATCAATCAATTGTAACTTCATCGTTAAAAAAAGATAACCTATAAACACTATAAACCCATTCCTCATACCACTATTTGGATTAGAGGATAACCAAATCCCAACCCAAATCATTGTACTCAATGACATGAATATTTTATCAAATTTCCATAAATATTACCAAGAATGGATGATTCGTTATTATTTCAGTCAAATATAGTGATATTAAATTATATTCCCCATAATATCCTTTTTGTATGACTTTAATGTGAATATCATAATGTCCTTATTTCATGACTCTTGACTATATTTCATAACTTCCTAGTGATAATACGTAAAACAATGTGACACATTCTTTTCCAAAAATATGTTAAACTACATGGAAAATGTTACAATAACATTTTTATAAACAAAACAATACATTATCCATTGTTAGAAAGGGTCTTACCTTCATGATATTTCTCATTTTATAAAATGAACCCTCATCTACACAAGATTTATTCTTATAGGGGTAGTTTTTCATTCTAGGATAGTGTTAATGAAGATGGTATCTTAACTCTAAGACATTTCCCTTATAAAATCCACCCTTAATTCTCTTGAGAAATAAAACTATCCATAAACTCTCTTCGATAATCAGTAATAGATTTTTGTATTTTCTGAGAAATCATTCACCTTACTATTCAACAATACGGCCCAGATATATTTGCAAAAAGTGGCCCTCAAATGGGATTTTTAATCGATATTTTCAGATGATGCTTATGCAACGATACACCATAGTTGACAATACATAAGTCTTCCAAAAAAATTCAACCATTAGTATTACTTGTCCTCATGTGTGACTACTTATATTTCGGAATTTTATTTTTTATGATTAAGAATCCGCAAAATCATTTCCCAATATTTTCTATCAAATATCGAATGAATTTTGGAACAATCTTTGAGCAGGATCTCTATTTAGGTCATCATTTAAATTCATTTGGTCATTGTTTCTCAACCAAAAATACTAGTCTCATTATTATGGTATGCTTGAAGTTAAATTACGAATAAATAAAATAGATATAGTCCATCGTAGATTTAAAACCTTGTAATGGGAACTCTTCAAAAAAGTCAATTCTATAATCCTTAGACTTATACATTGTGTGGATCTAAGAAAAAAAGAAAGAAATATCAAGAAAATAAAAAAACAATGTCAGATGAAAAACCAAATGTGGTGTTCTATTCCAAATCCATGGCATTCCTACTATGTTATACTTATATCAAAAATAAGAAAAAATTACGGTGACTTCATAAAGGACAATATGTTTTTAGGGTTGTGCATTTGACCCAATAAATAGTTAAATGATTATTTCTAGGCCCCTTGGATTAGGAAATAATTATACCATAGTTCCATATTTGATATAGCTCTAATTATTACCAACGGATGTTGGAATGCATTACTCTTCCCTAGAGTCACCTTAGAACTTCCATATTCTCATTCTAAAAGAATGTAATTATAAATGGGTGCTTTTTTTGAAATTGATATATGTGAACCAAGCACTGTTACATTGAATAGAATATGTTAACCACACATAGAAACCAAATTTGAATCTTGATTATAAATGAGTCTTTTTGTTGGAACAAGGAAAACATTGGATTTCAATATGTAGCAACCCTAAAGTTCATCGATTGGGCTGGAAAATTCCATGGAGAAAACTTCTATTTTTTCATGGGGGTTAGTGAATATAGAAATTGGACCTACCGCAACCCCGACCCATCAACGATCCTGTGTTGGGGTGTGTGGTAACATTCCTCATGGTATCATGTAGAGGGTTCACCTGGTAACCTATGTGCATGAACAGGGCTCACCATCATTGTAGACCATATGGTGGTTCCACCCCTACATGAGGAACATGTACCTACCACTCCAATGAAACTAAATGACAGGCCACCACTGTATGAGGTACCTATAATAATAACATACACTAGGGACCTACATATGAATCTTCCAATGTCCATGGTTCTGTATCTTCATATAAATATGACACTTGGGCTCATCATTTTAATGTAATGGAAAATCGAAAGATGTTTCTAAGCTCTTGTAGTGAATCCCCTTCACCCAGGTCTCCAAATTTTCTCATGTAGATCTCCAAAACAAGAAATAATATAAAATTTAGGTGATATGTGATGTCAATGTTTCTCTAGGTCTAAAACAGAAGGCATATTTATGACGGACCATACACCCCATACAATCAACCACATATGAAAGGATCCTCTCCATAAATAGGGACCTACATGAGACACATACAAGGGCACCTATGGAGACCCATGGTCTTTAGGCTAAGTCCTATACCTTGTGTTATTTACAATTTGGTCCATTTAATAATGAAATTTCAAATTGTACCATGCCAAAACACCCCTACATGAATCACATCATGTTTCTCCTAAGACTTCTATGATTAACCCCCTCACCTTAAAGTCGGACCTACATGAGCCCCTCATTGAATACTCTTCTCATCCACTAATGATAGGACTGCAATGTCTATGGAAAACCTTTCTAAGATAAACCAAGCTTAAACCTCCCCAAGGCCTCTAGACACACTAATACTTTAAGAAAGGAACAATAGTGTGTCTCCCATTTGGATTTTCCTTCCTACGATTAAAGCATTCTTGTACTGTCCCAAAAGGTGGTGTGGATCCTTGAGGTTTTTGTATATTTTTATTCCCACATTCAAAAGGACCCTAACTGTAGGGATAGCTTCAATAAGTTCCTATTGACAAATACTAATGTTATGACCATACCCTAACATTATTTCCTTTATAACTTGAAGAATATGATTCTATCAATATAGGGTAATGATCACACTTGTGTTTCCTTTTTTTACTTGGAATGAGGGACTCTTCCCTTAATATGGAACAAATTTTAAGGAATCCATCTTATAGTAATCTTGAATCCTTTTATTTAGTATATTTCATTCTTGTTCCTCCTATCCCCCTTCACTACTCTGTTTGAGATGGTTTGGGAACCACAATCATCTCTTCTCTTTAACAATCCATTCCATCCCCAATATCTATATCATGGGCCCATAGTAATGGAATGTAATATTTGGAGACCCTTTTAGTAGCATAGAACGATTATGGGGTTTTCGGGATCATCATATTCTTCTAGTATTTCATGTCCATGAATTACTCATCATGAAATTTGGGATTAAGGGATAGGTATGATTGTGACATATACATATTTGGATGAATGTTTTGGCTGGTAATCAACCATTAAATCATCATCTCTCCTTCCTTTGATGGGAATCCTCATCATGTGTCTTCAATGAAATGTATCAAACCTCATGAAAAAATAAGTTGTGTGGTTTCCCTAATCTTTTATTCCATATAGTTTCACACATTGATAATAACTCATATTGTATTATATGTGGATGATGGCCATGAAATCCACATGATCTCAAACTAGTCCATGGGAATCCTCCTCAGGAATAATCGGAAATTATACTAGTCCTGGGGCATCCTCCTTTGGTGTAAACCCAAACATTACAAGTACCTAGGAATCATTCCAATTGTAATCCCAAACATATTAATAACATATTCCTTAGAATTAATTCAAAATAAAAATCACCATTCATCAAGGAAAATTTATGGTGTAATCCTTTACCTTTTTTAACTATAAGAAGTCTTCTTCTGACTACAACAAGGATAAAATGGATGCCTATAGAAGGATAGACCATGATGGTCCTCCTTCAAAGTTGTAAGACTGAATCATGCATCCCAGTCACCATGATCCAAAAAACCACCCACAGTCACCATTCCCTAGGGAATCCTTTTTCATGATAATGACTGAACATAATCTCTTAAAGGGCCTTACTTCACTGTGAGACAACTCCAAGGGACTCTGTCGGCATAGAAATATAAACCCATGCTATTTTTTATTTTATTCTCATCCATATTGGATACATAGGAATACACATAGTGGAAATAACCTAATACCCCAAATCAATCCTATTGACTCACGAACACATTCCGGGAATGGTCTTATTTATCCTAGAAACTCATACACTATACATGTTCCCAAAGACACTTCAGTATTTTTCCGAAACCAATATTTGAATACGCACTTTCAGCCTATATGACCTACCCACATGATGGTAACCTTTATTTTAAAGTCGTTATCATAAGACTTAAATGGTATTTTTTATCCCATTATGTGGCACCAAACTACAAAAGTTTTGATTTATTTCAAAGGAATGTCCAGGAAAACCATTTATGGGACAAATTCCTACATCAAAAAAACCACAGTCTTCCAAGATAATGACTCACCCCCTATCACCCCATTTTATGGTTAAAAAAAGAATCATAATCATAATTACTAATGAATAGTTAATTAGTTCATCATAGGAAACCATTAACAGAGAACATCATGTATATAGAGATATATCCATTGATAATGAAACTAAGATACCAAAAAGATATTCTAGAATATATACATGTTAGTAATTTATGTTTAATTCAAGCTTCATCCATATAATAAATTAGAATTGATATGTATTTCAGAAATTATCTTAATTAAATAAGAGAATCATGGATTAAGAAACATACCCAACCAATACGTTGTGATGAGCCCCTCCTGTTATCATCTTGAACATTGTGAGTTATAAATATTAGTCAGTCAAATTTCACAATGGGAACCCACTATTAAAATGCATTTTCTTCATATATATAGAACCATTGGGTGTTTTTGGTTCCAAGAAAAAACCATTGGAAGACATTAAATAATAGTGGAACTAACGTGAATGATTGAGCAGAACATAACTCCCTACAACCGACCGTCGAGAAACAAAAAAACTCGAGGGAGGCCACATTATAAAATTTAATTATATAAATTTGTATTTTAATTGTCCATATTTCTACAAAATAAATCCCGTTCCTGATATATTTATTACTAAGAAGTGATTTTTCCCATAATTTATATTAATAACTCAATCCTCTTTCCTTAAGTTATGTTATCAAGTTATGATTTTTTAATTCATGGGTTCTTAACCCCCTAATAGTTAATTCTATGTAAATTTAACTAACTATATTTGGAAATAATATATTTTTATATAGAATAATATTTTACAACACTTCATACAATGTTAGTATTTCAAAACGGTATTTAAAAAATGTTTTTTCCATTCGCATTCAAAGGTTATTTATTTCTCACCTCATTAATAAAGATATCCAATATGTATTTTCATGGATCCATTATTGGGTATTATTTTTAAAATTAATTTTTATTAAATGATTCCACATCAACAGTTCAAAATTTTCACTTAAAAGTTAAATGAATATTTTTATTTTTCATCAATGTTGGAATTGTTTTCTAAAATATATTTTATATTTTTACTTCATTTTCCCTTATTATTTTCAATATTATTTACGAAAATGGGTTTTATTTTTAATTATTTATCCAATAATATATATATATATATATATATAAATTGTTGTATTGAACCCATGGAATCATGAAATTTTATTCTCAATACATTATTTTGTGATATCATTAAAAGAATACTTTTACGGGGGTGTTTTTAATTTATTTTGACACCATTATATGATTATAATTTTTAATTGAGGATATGATACTTTCTAACCATCCAACTAGTTTTTATGGATGGATTTTGATCATTTTATTCTGGTATTTATATAACTATATACACATTACCCTATTTGTGGAAAATTATACATGTTTCGAAATTTGAATTAGAGGATGTTCACCTAGAACGAATGACTATTTATTAGATGGGGAAGTATTGATATTCATAATGATTATTTAATGATAATTATGGTTGATTATATATTTAAATTCAATATTTTTTACATTATATGTATAACAATGATTTTATTCAGCAAGAGTATTTTTAAAGAATGGAATAAAATATCTTCTTCACTACTATGTGGAATTTATTAGACATAATAAATTAATATAAGTGGACTGACATTATATATAAATCGATGCATAGAAAGGTATTATGAGACAATATATATTGGGTGTTGGTGTTTACCTATGTTCATATTATTGTAATGTCATAGAGTAATGAATTAAAAAAATTGTTTTATGAAATTATATATTCCCATAGAATGATGTTAGTAATTATTGTTATCATTGTTTACACATATTATCACAAATATAGAATGATCTCAATTTCATTTGATTATATAATTATTTGGATTATTTATTCCCACCCCATTATGTATACCATGATTATGTTTTTGATATATTTATATTATATGTTTTTCTAATTCATGATTTTTGATCACCATTCTCAAATGTTTCAATCCCCCATGTTATAAATGAATGTGGTATTTGTTATATGTTTATAAGGATATAATGTGTGTAATTATTTTTGGGGATATTTTAGGAATCAATTTGGATTAATTAATTTTTTATATAAATTGTTAATTTTTAGGATCATTTAAAGAGAAAGGGAATTTTTATTTTTTTCTCATAATTCTCTAAATATATAGACTGGATAATATATTTATGATAAAAGAGACAAAATAATCATTATAAATTTTTAAATTGAGAGTGGTCACATTTCATTTAATACTTATGGAATAAAATAGACTATTTAAATAATTTATTTATGGAATAAGAAATTGAAGAAGTGGTACATTGTGTAATAGTTAATTTTAGAATAGGGATTTGTTAAATTTATATATTATGATGTTTATTTAGGGAAATTTATGAATTGATATTGTATGGTTGATAAAAATTTCAAAGTAATTTAATGAATTATTGGAAATTATATGAATATATGATAATTTAAAAATTATCATATAAATCATGGATTAGGATAACAAACAATTAGTGAAACCCCCAGGGATAAGTCTATTAATGAATCCTATATACAGGATAACATCATGATGTTTTGGTAATGTACATATTGTTTCGTTCTCCTAGAAATTACATACCTTCTTGGATACTACATATTAATTCAATCTATCTAATAAATGTATATTGGGATAATAACACTGAAATGGAATAAGTGGGAATTAACTTATCCATATCCTGATACATAAAAATGATTCATTAAGGCATACATGGTTTGAAACACAAAGGGATACACATTGGATAATAATATTCTCTACAAAAACTATTATGTAAGATTTAATTATGTTGTATACCAAATATGTTTTATATCATAAATGGAATGTGATAATTAATAAATTAGATAAAAACATATTGATTCATAAGTAATGGTATATATAAAGTTTTATGTTCTTTATCAAATAATGGTTAAAAATTATTTTAGAGAATGTAATTAAATGATATTTGAGTTAAGAATATTTTACTAATGTTAATGGTAATTTGGTATTTCTTTTTTATTAATTAGTCTAGGAATATTGATATATCAAGTAACATAGTTTGAACCACAAATGATATTGGTTAAATTGAAAGTGGTATAAATCAAACCGAGTCTAATACAGTTAGATTTGGAAAAACTGTAGGCTAACATGATATTGTAATAAGGTGAGAAATAATATTGTCAAATTTTCATGAGGTTTTTAATAAAAAACACCTTTAAGGATTTTCACTAATGTTAACTCATTTTTTGTAATTATTAAAGCCTAAACGAAGCATGTTTAGAATAGTTGTGATCTAAAATGATAAAATAGTCACAACAAATAGCGTAACTAGATAAGGTAAGGAGTGAGAAGTCATGTGTTTATTCACAATATAGTTAATGCAATTTCATATTATTATTATGAAAATAGTTTGAATACAAATAACACCACAGATCCGAAGATTAAAATCTCAAATAATCATAAATGGAAAGATTATAAAGTAATGGTGGTTCAATTTCCGACATATTAAAAATGTTTTGGAAGTATAGAGGAATTTAGTTATATAGGTAGGTGAATTTTTTATGTTTGGTGGACAATGTCATTATACTCACAAGTTTAAGGAAAAGAGAGATATTACACAAAATTTTCACTTCAATAGCAAGATACTTGGGAATTTCATTTCTCAATGTTTGAATCCATAGGTTAATATGTGAAATAGTTCACAAAAAAGATATAAAAATAATATCTAATAAAACTAGTACTAATATAGTGGATATAGTGTTTTCAGGGATGATTTTCTAGAATCATATGTTATGTATTATTTCTCCAACTACTGAATATTTATTGATAAATAAAACCCTACAGAGTTTGATTATCTTAAAAATCATTAACAATATTTATTGTAATATATTACTTATATATCTATATATTCATTCCATAATAATATTCATTGAGAAATTTAGGATAGTATTTATCTCATTTTAATATATAATAATACTTTTTCATTCAGATAAATCTCATTCAACATCTATAATATTCAACTAATGATTTGTTATTGAACAGTTAATTATGAGTTACCTTTTAAAATTAATATAATACTATGAGTCAAATTTCAAGGAGGGAATTTATTAATTGGGGGGATAATTTAACACTATGAAATTTTAATATATAATTACCTTTAATGATGTCAATGTCTTTGATAACATTCTAGGCATAGAACACCAAATTAAAATTAAAATATGGTTTGTTTATACCATTAAGACTTATCCATTTAATTAGTAAAAAGAAATAAAATAACCCAATTTAATTAATATATATTTAAATAAAATAAAAGCTACATTTAATATGAAATAATTTCTATTGGTATAGCTAAATTGACTAAAATCTCAATTTTATGTATATAAATTTTATATTCTAAATATTCTATTTCTTATTATTCATATATATATATATATATATCATTAAAAATATATTTAATGGTGATAAAATTTACATAATATGATTTTTTGGAAAATAATAATTTAATTAGTAAATAATTATTATTTTGAATGACAATGGATAATATTTTCTAAATTATATTTACTTAAATTATTTTTCATTATATCTCCCAATTTATTTATATTTTAAATTTCCAAAATTTATAATTTTAATTTTATAAAAATACTTTCTTAATCATCATTGTAGTCTATTGTTAAAATAAGTTTTTTAGATTTTTCTAAAAAATTGTTTTTTATGTGAAGAGGCAAAATTATCATCTTTAAACTAACAATTGTTTTAGAAATTATTAGTTTATAATTAATATTTATAAATTAATCAAAACATTTTCTAAGGACATTGTTTATTTGGTAGTTATTAATTTTATTTCTTTTAATATAAAAATCCCGATTTTGAATTTTAGTACATATGTTATATTTTTCAAAAATATTATTCTTGATGTAATATAAATTTTGCATTTTAAAATTATTATTTTTAACTATTTAAAATTGAATAAGAGAAATTTTTTTAAATGTCATAATAATTATGCATAAATTATAAAATAAGGATAAAGTTATTTTTAGGTGCAATGATTGTGATTCCTGATGTAAAATATATTGACCAAAATATATATGTAAATGGAAAACATTGTAATTCAAGGGGTAGATAACTTGAAATATTATAATAACATTATTTTTATTTAGTTTTTTATAATTTTTCTTCCTTATCCCACCACACACTAACTAATTGTCTATTTTTGGAGAAACATGACAGGTTTATCATGAGATCCCTTTATATTGATTCGAAATATTTACAATTATGTTATTCTCACAACTTAAAAAAGGGGTCACTGACCACCCCTTCAATAACACTATAAAAATATGGTTTCATCATGAAATAATTCAATTTTTCTGAAACCAATAATTATATTTCCTTGTATTTTTTATATTATAACAATTTATTGTACTATTCCATTTATTTTAAAGGGATCTTCCAAGTAAATTTCAATGTTCTCAATGTGAGTAACCGTTTTTACTTAACTTCATTATTTTCATTATTAATTTTCCAATTAATTTTATAAAATCATATATATAATTGAACTAGTATTGGTAAAATATTTATTGTTATTATTTTGTGGTTATCATTATTAAACCCCATTTCCTTTTTGTATTATGATAAAACCAATTTTCATTTACACAATGTGCGGACTATCACCTCCATGATGAATTGTGTTTTCTTTTTCTTCAACACCATACAAGGATGGTCTAAAAAGGGTATTTAATAAACATTTATGGTATTTTTGTCTTGTTTATAATTTTTAAACAATAAACTATATTAATACTTCATCACAATCTATGAAAATGAATTCTTCATCCAAATTTATTTGGGGAATACCACCTTCATTGAGCAATGTATACTATTTTTCATTATCACCTTAAATGGATGGAAATTTTACTGAGTTTAATAAATTAACATAACTTTTATGATATAATTAACCGTAAATTATTGAAAATTAGAGATCATATTTATGATATTATCATTAAATGATCATTATTAATTTAATCATTTAAAATTAGAACTGAACAAGGAAAAATATATCATCATTATAAATAAGAAATTCATGTAAATTTTCACTTATTTTTAATTATTTAAAATAACTATATATCACACTAATAATTATAAAATATTTTTATTATTCTTTTTGTGTAATTATATGAGATCAAAACCCCTAAAATAATTTTTCTTTAATCTTGGTAGGTTATTGTTTTTGATAGTTTGACAAAGGACTTAGAAAATATTATGTATTTAAATCATGAATTACAATGAGAACATATTTATTAGTATAACACGGTAGAAAATTTAAATATAAGTTTTCATTGGGTGATGTTATATGATAATTAGCTCCCTAAATAAGATATATTATTTTGTTCATTAGGAATCTTGGGAACATGCATATCGTAAATTTTATCCTTAAGGATTGCAATTGGAACTATCATTAAATGAAATTATAGATTTATAAAATATCATGTAACATTAATAACATTATATTATATGATATAATAGTCATGTAATTTTAAAAAATAATATAAATCAATTTCAATTTTTTGAAACATGTTCAATTTGAAAAAGAATACTTTCACTCAATGATAAAATAAATAAAAAATATCTATCATATATTTATATTGTATGATTATATATGAGTATTTTAAATTTTTTTTATTTATTAATAAGGTTCATTATTATGTATTTAGTGAACTAAATTGAATTATTTAGAAAATTTGTAACAAATGTAGAACAAATCAGAATCGAGGTAAGGGTATTGGTCTCAATTTCACTCCATGATAGAAGTGTGTGAATATGTGGATAAGTTATTTTTTTTGGTTTTATATATTTCATGTTTGATATATAATGTAATGAATTTTTTATTAATATATTTTTTTTGATTTTATTTACTATACGTCTATTTCTATTGGTTTGGATTAAAAGATTACTTGAGTCATAAGTGTTATTTATCTCAAAAGGTAAATCATTAAAACATGTTTATATTAGGAACCATGTTTTCCATTTAATTATGTATTAAATTACCTTGGATATATCATTAACATATTTTATAAGGGGAAATAATAGTCAAATTAGGTTACTATTCATTAAAATTATTTTGACTTAGTACTTAACCTAGTTGTATGGATTTTTCGTAGCATAATTTTCATTCATAATGTAATGATTTATTTAATTGTACTTATTTTATATAAGTAGGAAAAATAATACCATTAATTTATGTGATGTGTTATTCTCTTTATAAAATTACAACCACTTTGAACCCCATTTTTAAATTTTTTCACATCATGGTGTATTTTTCTCTTAAAAGATATTGATATCTAATGTTTCTTTCCTTGAGTTATGTTTTTTTTATTTTTAAATAATTTCATCCATTATTGGTTTCATCCACCATAATAACATTTATATTATAATATATCAAACACTATATGAAATAATACATTTTGAAAAAAGTTATTTTTTTATCAATTTACACTACTACATCTCAAAAAATAATTTTCACAATAATATAAAGTTAATTTATTTTCATGTCCAACTACTTTATCATCTTATGCATATTTTTACATTTTAAACAATAAGTAGTTACAATGATAAATTATTCCATACTATTTATAAAATTAAATTCTTTAAAAAAATTCAACATCACCATTTCAACATTTTATTTGAAACCGATATGATAATTATTATTAATCATCAATATTATAAATGATTTCTGAAATACCTTTTTTGTTTTTCTTATATTCCCCTAAAAATTTTAAAAAATATTGACCATATTTTTTTTACTCATGATTTATACTCTAATATATATATTTTTTAATTGAGGGATTAAAAATGCGTTATCAAAAAACTTAATTCTTGAAAACATCATTTGAGGTACTATTTGAAGCATTATTTTTTAGGGTTTTAATTAATTCTATAATTATTCTAAATTTACATTATTTCAACAAATATATGTTATTTTAAAAAAATAACCTTCTTTAATAAGACTTTTATGTTCATATTATTCATCAATTTACTCAGTAATATTATCATTAAGGTATATGGTGTCAACATCTCATTTTAAAAAATTCATTCGAGGATGTTATCAAAAAAATATCATTTTAACTTTTTAAGGGAATTGTTGAAATTATTAATTATTATTTATCACTAACCGAGGTTGATTATGTATTCACAATCAATATTTTTCATTATAAGAATAGATTTGTTTTTATTCAGCTGAAGATTCCATAGGGAGTGGCATAAAATGTATTATTTAGTATTTCGGTGGATATACAAGACCTAATCAAGTTATTGGTGTGTCTTAACTATATATATCCCCTTGAAGAGTTTGTGGGTCTCATGTAAAAAATCATCATTATTGGTTTCTTACCTAATATTAGTTTATTTTTTGGACCCAAGTTCTTGACATCATGGTTTGATGAACATTTTTATGCATACTGTTAGAATGAGAATAAATATTATTATTATACATTTATCATTTATTATCTTTCATATATCATGATCAAAATTTTAATTTATTATGAAATAGGTCACATAATATATTACTAAAATATTATTTGTAACATGATTATTTTTTGATGGCTTGAGATATATGTTTCGTTCACAGTGTTTAGGTTCTACCCTTTTTAATGTTTCAAACCAATTTTATTATGGAAAAAGTAGTTACATGACATTCCTATACGGATTTCACAAATAGAAAAAAAAATTGGAGATGGGGAGGAAAAGCAATATATTATGTTGTATTGTAAATAATGGAAAACTAATTGTTCGATATAGAAAGCATGGGAATTTTTAGTAATAGTCTTATTCAAATTATCTATATATATATATGTATGTATAATTTAAACGATATTTGGGGTGTTAGATATTATATATTCATTCTTTATTTTATAATTAAGGATGGATACATCCAGGATATAACACATGCTATAAATGAGAATAACTAATGAAAGAATTTATAGCATCAAACTCAAGAGCATGGGACTAGGGAATTATAGAGTTGGATTTATGGGTGTTTTTTGATATATTGATTAGAATGTTTTGGATCTTGGGTGATGTTTATTGTGTTTTTTTCTTATTTGTGAGTATTGAGTTTTTTATGGGAATGAAATTGCTATTTTAGGAAAGATGTTTTTTGTTTTAAATTTTACATTGACGATTTATTATAAAATGAAGGATTTATTTCATGAAATATATCAAAAATTGGATGTTTTATATTGAAATATATTAGGTGGTTTGAAATTGAATATGCATTTTAAAAAATGTTAAAAATAAATAATATCATTTTAAATATTTCATGGATTTCATGTTTTTACTAGAAATTAGTGGTTTCAAATGATGTGTAAATTTCTTCAAAATATCCTTAGTGGAATTAGAATTTTGAAATTAAGTGAATTTTTTTAAAATTATTAATTTCCTTAAAAATGATATGTGATTAAAAAAAGAGGATTTCATGGGGGAATTAGGATGTTTCTAAAGGAATTAAATTTTAACATGTATTTTTATGTAGTGATATGCGCTTTTTGATTTTTTTTTTAAATCATGTTGGTTGGGACTAGTTGATTAGGTTTTTGAAACATTTATGAGTTATAATAATGATTTTGGTTATTTATATAATTCCTCATAGAATGGTTTAAATGAATAGTAGAATATAAAACACTTATGATGACCATTTTTGGTTGAATCTTAATTTTTCTTGATTGTTTTACTCATAGATCTTTTCAAATTACATGGAATAAATATTGTGACTATTTTTGTTATTCTACCCATTTAGGATTTAATGTATATACTTAACATATTCTATATGATTATTAATCAATTGAATTATCCTAGTAGCATGTGTTCCTCGAAGGCACTAATTTTATGATCCTTCATTTGGGGTGAATGAGTAATGGACATAATTAGTTATAATGATTAGTTTCCATAGAGTAGGTTTATATTTTGACAGCATTTAAATTGGTTATTATATTTTGTAACGTTGTTAATTTTTTGTATTAATATTATGGATTTTTTAGGCCATCCTTTTAGGTCATTTAATGTAATTTCATGTTGACAAATTTTGGGTTTAATTTTTAATGTGGTCTTGATTTCGGTAATGATATGTTCCAATATTTCATCCATGAAGATATTTTAATAGTTGATATTTCGATTTGGCACTATTTTATTATATCTTTTACATTCTATCTTATAATTTTATAATCTTATAAATTATATTGTGGACGTTCTTTCACTATTGTCTCATTATTAGTTTTGTGTATAATTGTTGATGCCAACTTTATGGTGATAACTATATATAAATATAATTTAATGGATAAAATAGGAATTCAATTATTTTGGAAGAATGTAATAAAGAACACATCAATTTTCTAGTTTGTCTATATGTAATAATTGGTTGTAATTTTCTATCGATATCACCATGATTCGGTGTATCATGATTTTTCCTCAAGTTAAACATAAATTAGTTTCATTATCCCAAAGAAAAATTCGTGAAATTTCTTATGGATTCATATCTATGATGAGTTTTTTTCATCCATTTAATTAGGATGTGTTGGATTCGTGACCTAGTTTTCAAATATTTTGTATTTCCAATTTTTGGATGCTCCCATTTAGTTGAGTTAGCATGGTTTTATTTTTTGGTTTTCAATGGTTTGTGAAAACATATAATTTCCAATGTTGATTAGTGGAAGTTGTGTTACATTCATGCCAATGATTATCCAAGGAATTTAAACAAATTGTCTCATTATTTTATATTAATTCTATATGATTGATAGAAAAAAACAAGTCCCTCATTCTCTTAAAGCATCATATTAAATAGTTCTAATTAATCCAATGTTAAATGTTTTGGGGTAGAGTTTGATGTTTTTATGCATGATAATGATTCATTTGGTTATTGAAGAATGGTTTTTAGATGATGTTTCATTCTCAAAGGAGTCTATTTTATTTTCATTATTCCAAGCATATCATATATTCATATATTTTGTTTTTAGACATTTATTATTTTTAGGTTTTAAATGAATTTATGGGGATATAATGCAAAATGTTGGGTATCATTTTTAATTCCACATATTATTGTAAAATTATGTATTCTTATTTTATATTGGGTTATTTTTATTCGTTGATTTTTCTTGAAGAAATTTGTAATATATGAAAATTTTCCACTTTCTTGTTTGTAATACCTATAGATTATAGGAAACTATTTATAGTAATTATTTAATACATATTCGTAGTTCATTTTTTATTATATAGTTGGTATACATGGTCAAAACATTGTAGGTCTCAAAATAGTTAAAATTATATGAAAACCACATTATCATTTCACGGTTGTTATTAATTGATCCTTGATCACAAAACTCTCACGGAAACATTGTGAGTGAACTTTAGACACTGCTATAATTTTTTATAGTAGTTTTGTTTCAAGGTTAGAATAATATTTATTAATCCTAGTTTTGTTTCTAAGGTAAATTGTACAGGTAGGTTTGGGTGTTGGGGTAACCCACATGGTTGGAATGATTTTAATAGTAATGTAGGTGAACAATCATATAGGATCTTAAGTATCATAGTATGATATATTTCATAGTATGTGCATGGATTATTAAACTATGTGGCCAAACCAAAAATTCTACCCAATCAATTATAATTTAATGATTTACCTAACTTCTCCAACCCATTATTATGTATTATCAATCATCATCCCCAACTATTGCTGATCCAACCATGGTGGTGTGTTGGAATCTCCTCCCCCTCTTTATTATAGGAAATATTGCCTCATAATTCAATTTAAGTATTTTTTTCTTAACATTTTTACCCACCTTCTACCTCACCTTTCCCCCTTATTCATTCATTATTGGATATAATTTCATCCATGAGGTATAATAGAACCTAGGCTTGGGTTTTTGGGTTGAGATAGATGTGATCATGTAGGTTTTATTTTAATAGTATTTGAATTTTGTTACCTTGAATTTTTTATCATTTTCCATCAATGGAATGCATTGTGACTTGTTGATTTGGATAGAAGAGGTGGTTTTGTATCATTCATTTATATTACATTCTATAATATATAGGGTAATTTTATAATGATTTTATTTAAAAATTATTTCTATATTAAATATCTATAAAGTATTTCAGAATATTATCAAATTAATTCTAATGTTTTCATTGAAATATTTCATTCCAATTGTTTTAAAAAAATATAAACTATCTATTTTAAATAAATTTAAGTGTTTTAAGTAGTATTTGAGAGCCATTATTTGAATGGAAGTTTTATGTGATTTCGAAAAACTAATAAAAATATGAAAATAGCCCCTCTTGAAATAGTTCAGAGACTAGTGGTCCTTATGGGTGTTTAGATTTATATTCAATGGAACATGAAATTTAACTATTAATTTTCAATGGCTGTGTAAATTTTTCGTTTTAAATGATATATACTATCAAGACATTGTAATTTTCCTTTCAACATGTCATTTGGAACTTTTTATTATTGATTTAGAATTTTGGTTATCCTCATTAATATTGAGTTCGTTTCATTATGTTTTAATCATTAAAGATTGTGGAACCAAGGGGATTTTTATTATTAAGGATTATGAATTGATTTTAAAAGGTTTGATTCATGTGAGGGTGTTGGAGGTGATATGAGGTATGATTTTATAATAATATTGATTTATGTTATGCCATTTGAATTTTTTTCTAACAAACCATTTCAGGTGTTTTTCATGTTGTGTCACTATGACTTTCCTATGATGTTTAATCATTTTTTGGATGATTGGGAAGGTGTTTATTAATATTTATTCATTATATATACATTTTTTATTTCATTTAAAATAAAAAACATTATTAGTTGTTTTAGTCATTCCAATTTTTAACATGGTGTTTTTTTTGTTCATGATTAATTATTATTATTGTTATTAATTTCATTTAATTTGATTTAGAAATGGTTTTGAATGCATGTATTAAAATACGGAATATGATTATTATTTTGAAAATGTAATTTGAGAATATTTTCTGAAAAGTGTAAGAAATAGTAATTTTATCTCATGATTACAAAAAACATTTAATGGATTTGAATGATTATTGTATGTAATTTTTTAATATATTAATTGATTTTAAATCTATCATATTTAGGGCATATGATCCATGTTTACTCATAAAAATATTTACCATGTTTTGTAATGAATGATTCAAAGAATGAAATTTTTTTTTCTCACACATGATAATGTGAAAGTTATGTTTTATAAATTATGATCAAACTAGATTTTATGGAAGGTAGTATCAATGAAAAAATATATACTCTTTGGTGTAGTCTAACAATGAATTTTTGTATCACACACTACACATACACTGGTGTGTGTCATTATTTTCATCTCTTTTGTTTATATTTAGGTGTCCTATATATTCCTACTCTCATTGATTTTTAGTTGGGTCTAAAGGTGGATGTATTGTCTATAGTGAGTGACTTTGGTCATGAAATGTATCTTGTTGGGTTATCTTGCATTATATTTTATTTTAGGATGTTTTTTCATCCACTTTTCCCATGTTTATTTATATTTCCATCTCATGTTCCTTAATATATCTTATTTTATATGATATCCATCTATATTTTTTTATTAATGATTTACGGTAATTGTAATGATTGGATTGATACATTATTTATTTCCTTATATTATTTATTTTTTACCAGTGGGTGAAATCATTCCTATTTATTCCTCCAGATAAACTTGTACCTTTTTAAAATAAAAACAATATTTTATATTCATTTAAGACGATTTTTTAACTTCAAAAAACAATGAACAATTTCCCATAGGTCAACATGGCGTAGATCTCAACATTGTATTTTATTTCATATATGGAAGTTCCCAAAAAAATTCCGAAATCAATATTTATTGATGTTTTAAGTTAAAATCCCATTGCCATCCTACCATAATATATGAATTATTTTTTAAAATTTTCCCAAAATAATTTTTTTCCAATTCCTATTACCCAATACTAATTATAAAATTATTAAAAAATATAATTTTATAATTATTTCTAAATCATTTTTACTCTAAGTATATTACATATTCATTATAAATACATATTTAGTTTCATATAAAGAATTATTATTGAAATAATATATATATATATATATGAAGGACACATCTTATCATTACTGAGAAAATCATTGATACAGCTTTGTTTTAGTAGTGATAAAAAAGTGTTGATAAATAATTCTTTAATGATGATATGAAAAGGAACTGATTGAAGGTGTTTTTATCAGTGCATTTTAGTGCTAATAAAATATGTATTTATCTACATTTTTAGATGGAGGTGATAAAATAACCCACATTATCAGGGGTTTTATTTGAATTAAAAAATGGTTTAACTGAATAAGTTTCATTCTATAGTATGAAAATTAATTAGTAAATTAAATAACTAGAGTATCAAACAAGGGAATTTATTCTAATTAATTGGAATTTATTCATTAAAATGTGATAAAAATGGTAAATATAAGTGTCTCGCATAAGTGAATATTTTTAGTGTAGATTTTTGTAGAACTCTTTGAGATGAAATAATAATTTGGATATATCATTTTTGAATTTTATATATTCTTCACACACTATTTTAGCTACAAAAATCATGAAACAATATTAAATTTAGATCTTGACTCATTCAATAAAGTGTCTACTTATCTCAACATACTGTTGGGCCACCATTTAATCAATGAAAGTGATCTTTAAATGTTTAAAATCTATTCTTACATAAAACTCCAACCAAATCAGATGTGAGAATGCATTTTTATACTCTTGTAAAATAATGGTAATGGATATATCTCATGAACACCTATTAGAATAAATGATTCCCACCCATAATCAATATTTCCTACATAGAGTCAGAAAAAATAAGAACATCTGGCGACACAGATGTAATAGTGAACATACTATACTCTAGTTAAAAAGAACAATTAACAGAATCAACCTTATAAGGGATTATATAATAACCATACAATCTAATAACCTATATTGGAACAATAAAACAACAGAAACCTCTATGATTCTATATATTTTGAAATCCTATCCACATCTAAGTTGAGAGTAACCTACTTATTATATTATATAAACACTAATTGAAAAAGATACTAATAGAGATAACAATAATTTTGGTAAAAACCACAAGCATCCTAAACCATATATAACAATTTTATTTCAACCCTAATCTATATCATTATGAAAATAATCACACATCTTATCAAATTTCCTCTACCAACCATGAGAATATATAGAATTCAATCAAACCGAACTTTATCTATTAGTATTGGACAAGTGATATGATGTTGATCCATCTCAAAATTGAAGCATCAATATGATACCATAAATACATTGGTAGATCCAAATGACTCAAGAAAATATCAATCAAATTAGAGGATTTGTTTTAGTTATTACATATGAAATGTATTGAACTATTATAGAGCTAGGTTACAAATAAATATTTTAGGAAAAAAAAAACATGCTCTATCATATTAAAATAAATTTATGTCATTATTATATTTTAGTATTTTTGGATTAAATATACTCATATTGTGGATAAAATAATATAATTTATTAAAAAAATTATAGTATCATCCATGGTAAAAAGAAGCATATTATTATGCATTCAACTATATAATTACACCAAAATAGTGATGGATTTTGTTCTTGGATTGTGCCTTAATTTAACACCAATATAGAATTATCATTACAATTTCGGGGCTTTTGGAAATTCCTTTATCATTGTGAAAACTCAAGAAACTATTCATTATATCTGCATCACAATTTTAATGGACTTGATTAACCATAATAGATCTCATATTAATATTCTTAACCAGACTCACCCATTGAGTGTTATTTATACCCACATGAACCAATGACATTGGTAATAATATCCCATCCTCTAACTATGAATAATGACTAAAATTAATATCTATTGTCTAGTGTACCCAATTGGATAATTGTATATCTAGTGGAAAATACCATCCACCACCAATTATCGATTAATACTTAAGTTATTATAGGTCTACTGGAATTTTTAAATTTTCCAATAAAATTATTTGACCTATTAGATTTCAAAACTAAATTTATATTAAATAAAAATAAAATAAATAAATAAATTTATTATGAAAAAACATTGAAGTTAAAATGAAATTTTGAACCTATTCTTAATTAGTAAAAATCAAAATATCTTTATATTTGAATCATTTAAATGTCCAAATTGAAATCCAAAACATAAGAAAAAAACATTTCAATTTTAATTTCGAAAAATAATTCAAAAAAATTATTAAAAAATCCCATATTGATAATTTATATTTCACGGTAGTTTTACCCTTTATATTTAAAAATAACACAAATTTTCCTTATTCAAATACAAATACTAAAAAATAACATATTTGTTTTACATCAGATTTATTAATTAAAGTAGTTGATAATTTTTAATATAAAATATTTAAATAGTATATTTAATCTATTTTTTGATCATATCCAGAAGACTATATCCAATGTTTAAAAAAATTTCATTTTTATGCAATTTTGGATCAAAAAATTCATCCAATAGATGGCATTTGCAGTGCCATAATGGTGATTGGGCTAAAACTAAATGCAAAATTTGGCATTTATCTACGGACAATCAATTTTTTAATCACTTTTTATTTTTTAGAATTATGTTAATTTAAAAAAAATTGTTGAAAATAATGATAAAACGGTATATAAAACATAATATTAAATAAATATTATTTTTTTGGAAAACAATTCAATACATTAGAGTGTATTTTACTGATCATACACCATTATAGAGTATCCTAACTCCAAAATTATGACACACATTATAGATACCCTAAAATGAGTGTAAACCACATGAAAATTATATTTAGGATACATGTTTCATTATTTTAATCCATTTTTATCATGTGTAGTTATTTTTTTAAATATATTGAAACAATTTGACCTAAAATAAATGTCATAATGTGGGATTGGTAGGTTTTTATGAGTATATATTTTTATCAAAAATTAATTGGGATTAAATAAAACTATCCATTAAAATAATGTAGTAGTATATAATAACATACTTATGTAGAATAGTTTCCCATTGATTTCTTATTGATGCCAAATTTTATATGAGCTTTGTGTAGAGGGTGTTTTGGTTATCTTGTTTGGATACCACATAACAACGGTGGTTTAAATTTTTAATTATCTTCACTAAAATATTTGGTGAGTTATGGTTGTATATAAGAGAAATGAATTATATTATTAAATATTGGTTTGGAATAATAGGATTATAATGATTTTATAATAATCAATTGGGACGAATTTTATGGATAAACTATTACTTTTCAGGATCATGGGCGTGTCTGTTCAATTTTGGGATGAGATACTTATATATATGTGTGTGTGTGTGTCTGTGTATTTTGGATATTCTAATTTCAGGTAAGTACATTATATAACATACATGAATATTATTAAACAAATATGGAAAATATAATGAAAGGTATAAAATATTTTTTCAAAAAAGTGTTCATTTGATGATAACATCATTAATTTTATGATTTATCTAGTACACTAGATTATTGGTCATATGATGGAATCATTTCCTAAATATTTTAGTTATTCTTGGGATTTTATGTAAATGAGAAGTAGTTTGGTTTTAAACAATGGAAAAAAATGGAAAAATTGATAGATTAAACCACATGTTTTGGAATTTCTCTTGTTCTAAGTCATTACTATAGTGGATAATTAGAATCCATTACCAATTTGAGGCATAGTACACTATGTAATTTTATGTAAAATTTTAGTTTGGAGTGTTTAATCTTTTCACACGTGTTTAGACATAAGGGAATGAGTATATAAATATGAGTGTCATTGTGAATATGTACAATAATTATAGTAACAACTTGATATATTAAGATATGAACATAATATTCATTTGAATAAGTGACATAGAACAAATATAATATAATTTAATATAACATCCAAATAATTTAAAATATTTATTAATTTTAATAAACTCAATACGTTCCATATCTTCTAAGGTTCACAATGATGTGTTTAACATTCATTACAAGTATGATTGGGTATTACCTAAGAATAATATTCCCGTATTATTATTATTCAAAAAGATAGTTATCGCATATAAATTAATATATAGGGTATGAAATGTATTAAATAAATTATTAAAATTTATGGATTAATTAATTTTTAATGAGTTATTTATGAACGAAAATAATAAACTAATTGAATTATAAAAAATGATTTTATACAAAACAATTTTTATGAACCCAAAAATGTTTCATCCTAATATATTAAATTAGATAATAAAATAATATATATATATATATATATATTATATTTTTAATATTTTATTTTTAATTATTCAAATATATTTAATAGGAATAAGGTAAAAAAATTAATTTTACTCATAATAGAGCATTGTTTTTTAATGATAGTGTTAACACCTTTTAATTGAAATGTTTTTTTATAATTAAAAATTGCAATTTGAGTAAATAATAGTTGAAAAATTATTATTTATTAAAAATAGTATTATAAAATTATATTAGGGTATATTTCTAGGTTTTTTTGAGATGTGTCATTTTGGATAAAAACTAAAAATACAGGATTTTATTTGAAAACTGCCTTTTCATTTGAAATATTTATAATGTTAAATTATTATGTGAATTCATTTTCATGTAAAAAAATTAAAAAAAAATTTAATTCAACCAATTTATGTAATTTGAATCATATTCATATTGAAATTTTATCTAAAAACATTATTATCGTTTGAACATTTTCACTTTAAAACCCTAAATCATGTGGAATGTGCTGGAGAAGTTTAATATTAAATTTTTCAATTATGTGATTTTAATTATTACCAATATATAAAATATTTCAAATCATAATAATTTATAATTTATATATTTTTTTATTATATTTTATTCATCATAATTATTTATAAAAACTTAAATTAGTTACATCGATTGAGGAAAAAATGAGTTTACATGTTGATTATTCATAAAAAGGTAAAAACAATTACCCAAAATTTGTCTACAACCAATGGATAGACATATTTAGAAATTTACATTCAATATATATAATTTGGATCATTATTTATTCATTCTATTATAAAAAACATGGGTGTGCCTAAATTATTTAAAAATGAAAATTATGTCTTCTCCTCTTCTCATAAAAGGACATCCAGTCTCCCCTATTCATAACACATTAAAACCACTTTTTTTGATAGAATAACTTCCAAAATCACTTACCAAATTCCCTCTCATAATCCTATCATCCATATATTTGTATGAAACTGATATTATGAATTCATTAATTGAACCCTATAAAGGATACCCAAAGAATATGTAATGTTCTTCTAAAATCAATTTTTTATTTCCTTCTTCGCATATTTAAATTCTTATTGTAAATGATTATATAAAAATTAATTATTTTTAATACAATAAAACTTTTACAAATTATGGTTATTACCTACAAATTCCCACAATTCTCTCAAATGGGTTTCGAAATCATTATTCATGGGTATGTTGGACTACCTCATAATGAACAAATGATGTTCGTTTTTCTATCAATACTTTTTAAAGTGGGGAATAATGATGAATATAAATTTTTTATGATATAAATGATATATACTATTTTATTAATCTTCTATAATTATTATATCAAAAAAATTCATGATTCATGTTTTGTGGAAATATAATAATGTTGTTTGTGTGTAAGATAGACTAATGCAGCGTTAAGCAATGTGTTTCCTTAATGATTTACGTGGAATGTATTAATGAAAGATTTAATAAAAATACATGATATATATCACATAAAATGGGACTTAATTAGTTACAGACATATATATATATATATATTCTATTTTTCATTCAACAATACAAGAAAATGAAAATAATGTTTCTCTATACGTACAACTAACTGTCTCCTAGAACGATGTATTTCATTTCCTATCACCAAATTTTTTGGATTAATATAAATACATATATAATTAATTTATATTATATTAAGGTCATTTTTCAAATTATAGTCATGATTAAATTCTGATATAATCACGGCAATGAGAAAACCACAAGTCTATAGATACTCGAAAAAAAGGTAATTAACACACGAAACAAAAAAAAATAATGATTATTATTTACAAATGAGGGATAATATGTTATAAAAGGAACATATATTACATTATAAATATTAATATGGTTCTATAATAAGTTAATGACAAGTTAGATTTCACTATAAACATGTTCCATGATAGCTTGATAAAAATAACGTATAAGGTGATGGTTTCTCATCTAATTTTTACTTTTTTTATAAATACACCATATTTACCACTTATTTATTTTGTGTGGTGTATATAGATACATTTATGTATGATTTATCAAGAATTCATGTATCATAAAAATAGTATATGTTTCATTTTATGTTATTTATTTCATGGGGAATTCAATGAAAATTTTACTAATGTGGTAAGAGTTTAATTCACAAACTCTTCATTATTTGTGATGGTTCATCTTGACCTCTCCTAGAGGGGAATTGTTTGATATTTCCAACTTGAATTCACTATGTTTTATTTTCTTCTAGAAATTCATGATTTTCCCAATTAATTGTTATATTCATACAGTAATAAATGACTAAAAACATAATGATTAAACAATTATTATGATGTATAAAAATACCACGAATATTATTTTTATTTTTTTATGTGGTAAATGAATTACTCAACATTAAAAAATTTATCTTAAAATCAATTGGTTTCATATTAACAAAATTTCATAGGATATTAATATGTTTTTTGTACCTATTAGAAGTATATAATTATTTCCCCAAATATTAGTTTGATCATTCATTTACTTATGATAAATAATATCAATCACCACAATATTTATTTACATTTTCCCTCCATGACCATATCATAACATGACACAAATTTTATCCTACTAAAAAACAAATTTATATGTAATTAAAAGTGTAAATTTTTAAATGTAACTCTCTATTATTAATAATAATTTTTAGTAACCATTCAAGGATGGTTTTTTAAGAGAATAATTTCATAATTTCAGACACATTATATCAAAAAAAGTGTATAAATTGCGATGATGTAATTTATTTAAGGTGGGGAAAATGTAACACCCCCAAAATTTAAATTGTGACAATCATATTCAATTGTGTATGTGAATAACGATACCAATATAATAATGAAATATAAAATGAATCTAATTTATACTTTATTTACTAATATAAATAAATACAATACATTTTATATCTTTCATTGCAAGCAATGTTGTGTTTATCTTTTACTGCATGTAAGAATATGTTTTAACAAATAACTATATACTCTAAATATTATTATGTAATTATATCATTATAAAATAGCCCTTAGATTTATAGGTATGAAAATTTATGGTATAATAACTTTCATAACAGTTTATTAGTTATAAAAGAAAAAATCAATCAAATATAAATGAAATGTTTTTATTAAAAAACTATTTCTATACCCCAAAAGGTGTTTTATGTAAATAAATTAAATGTATTACTCTAAGTGAATGATATGAAATAATTTTATATATTATATATTCAATAAAACATTTTTATATTCACATAATAGATTTTATAATCATAAGATAATAAGAAGTCAAATTTTATACATAAAAATATTTATTTTTCTAAAAGTTGTTTTTCCAACATTTAATATCTCAATGGATTTAAAAATAAATTTTCACAAATTTATAAATTTTAATTTAAAAATAAAAATATTTTTTGATATATTAAGTTCAATATTATATATGGTTAAATGTCGATATTTTTCATTGAGTTTTTATTTTTTAATGAATAGATAAAAATAAATAATTTTAATAGAAAACTGCATTTTTGTTTAAAAAATTATTAATGATAAATTATATTATAATTTTTTTCTAAAAGAATACATAAACTATAAATCTATAAATATAATTTCATTAATATGGATATTTTTTTGTTTTTGTTTTAAATATAAACACAATTCTAACTTTTCAATATTTTCTCTTCAAACCCTATCATTGTCATTATGTCTGCGGGATTAATTATCAATTAATTTTATGCCCTTTTGTTCCATTAATTTTTTAAAAAGTATTATATATTTGAGAATTAGTATAATTTTTATTTTATAATTAATTGAAATTAAATTTTTACCATAATAATTAGTGAATGGTGTCAAATTTTATTAATATAAATATGGTAAAAAAATTTATCAGGGACTAAACATAAAAAGCATAAAGAATGACCTAATAATTATGCAAACCCCATTTTCTGGACAAATTTAAAACATTTATCTTTCTTTATCAATTTTTTTCCATTTTTGATTCAACTATTTAGGTAAAAACATGTGTACATGTAACATTACATAAAAAAGGACAAGTGGTTCATCTCCCAATCTTTTAAAATGTCACCCGTATCATATATACTCTAAACATTCAAACACACATTGGTTTATAAAAACACTAAACATATCACTTACCAATATCCATTAACTCATTCAAAGATATGTATATTATTCATAAATTCTACTTCTTATGTCGTTAGTTCAATGCTATTGAAGATACCCAATTATCTGGTAAAGTCCATCTAAATAATTTTTTATTTTAATTCCTTTTCCAAATATTTAAATTTCTAGAAAACCATAAATATATAGCATCCTAAATATATTACATGTATAATTTTTTTTAAGTGTAATACATACAACATAAAACAATTTTATCAATTTGGATACAGAATCATCGATCAAGTGTACGGAGGACTACACCCTTGTGAACTGATATCATTCATTTTTCCTTTACCTCCTTCAAAATATTTTAATAATGATAAATTTTTTAAATTATAAATGTTACATATAATATTTACAAATTTGTTATTATTTTTTAATTATTATTTCACACATACCAACATTATTTCTATTTTTTGGAATATGATAATGTCAGTTTTGTGTATAGAAGACTACCACTTCACAAAGCGATGTGATTTGTTTAGTCATTTCCTATAACACATGAAAGATGGGTTTAAAAAACTATGTCACATATATTAATTAAAACTAACATTTAAATTTCAATATATATATAGGTAATATAATTTTCTTTAATTCTATACGACTAGAAAATTGAAAAAGTGTTCACTCATTCGTACAAAATACTGTCTCCATGAAAGTGTACTTACTTTACAATCAATTTATTTTTCATTACAATAAATATAAATAAAATAAATATATTTCTTATATAAATAAATTATCACATTATTTTTCTAATTAAATCATGATCAAATTAAGAGTAAAAAAATTAACAATTCAAAACAAAATAGAAAAACTATGCAATTAACTGAAAGAGCAATCAAAATAATTAATGATTATTAACAAACAGATGATAATATGTTATAAAAGGATCATATATGATATTATAAATATTAATATAATTCTGTAAAAAGATAATAATATGGTTAAAACAACTATAATATTGGTTAAATATTTTTTGATCAATCAGATGTGTGAGGTAATGGTTTCACATCTAACATCCATTCTTTAATAAAAATACCACATTCTAAATTTATTTCATTTTAATGTGTATATACTGACCATTTTTTTCATATATCATGATCTTACATATAATAATGATATTTATTGTTTCATTTTATTTTATTTATTTCATGATTCATTCAATAAAAATATAACCAAAGTCATAATTGTTTAATTCACACTATCATCATTATTCATGATTGTATATATTACTATCTTCAATGGCGGAATTATATGATATTTCCATATTTAAATAATTATATTTTCATCTCTTATTGTTATTCATGATATTTTAAAGTAATTGTTAATTTTTCACTTTTTCGTACAAATAACAATATAGATAATAGTTTTAAAACAAATTGACTTCATATCTTTGTTTGATATGGAATATGTATTATTCCAAAACCATGTGTTATAAAAAACATTTCAAAATGATTTTATATTTTTAGAAAATTAAATGAAATAAAACATGCCAAATTTTTCCTTTTCAATAAATTTCTTATTAGGAATCTCAATTTCACTTTTGGAACATGTAATGTTTCAACCCTTTTCACCATGAAAAATGAATGTTCTTTGCACCATGTATTGAATTTCACACAAACAAGAAAATAATTTCATTGAAGCATTATTTTTATGTAATATTTTTTCAAAATTTACTTTAAATAAATGTTATTTTAAAAAAATCATACTGAAAATCATATTTTAGAAAAGGATTTTTTTAAAGAACTATTTATAGAATATTGTAAATCTATTAAAACACATGTTTATTATTACTTCAATAGATATATTTTATATTTATGAAATTATTATTCTTCATATGCATTGTTTATGACCATTCAATTTGTTTAAGGTATTTACATTAACAACATTAATTAAGTTTTTTAGTCAATTAAATTCCATTGAAATGTTGACTATTTAGTGATCATTAGAAATTAAATATCCCCTAAATATCAGGATTTTTTATCCTTAATATAACAATAATATAGATTGTATATCATTTTTTCATATAATGTTCACATTGAATATTACTAGAATATATGAGGAAATTTGGAAAATTTGTATTCTTGAATCAATATTGAAATTTGATAAGGCACATTGTATATGTATTAAATTTATTATTTGATAAAAGATGAATCATTTGGACTGCTAAGATATGGGAGGATACTCTTTAATGTAATCCATTTAGAAATTTGGTGGGTATCACAGAAAAAATTATTTATTTTTTTAGTTGAGTCCTTTTCCATTTATTAAATTTTGGCATGAAGCATTGGCGTTACTAAATTCATGGCACGAATTCATCATGGTATTGGATTCATAGTATGATTCCTTGATATTACATGTTATCTTTTAACAGAGAATCAACTATATTTTTTAGATATCCTTAATATTTCATTCAATACTTATGAATTCATTTTTTGATATTCCATGTAATTATTCTATTATTTTTAAAATCCATGGATATATTTATGCTCAAGTGATTATTTATTTTTCATTATATGATCATTATTCATTACATTCATATTATGCTCATATAATTGTACAAATTTTATGTGATTCATTTTTTTACCTTTTTATAATTATTGAGCTTATTTATTTAGAACACCCACTTTACACATACTATTACTGAGCATCTAAGCTCACCCCTATTTTGTGTTATATTTTCCCCAGGAAATGACAAAGTATTTAATAATTTATTTAAAAGGATATTCTTATTAGAATAATGGAATTATCAAAAAACATTATTTCTATATTTTATGTTTTTAAATGTTATATTAATATTAGTTATATATCAATATAACCAATACTATTATAATATTAAATATAAGGTGATTGAAACCATTATATCTATTCCAATATAATAAAGTAGGCACCAACTTCAGGATATTGGGGTCATGTTTAAAATAATTCTTAATTATCAAAGTTGTTGTATTCATGGTTTTGTGTTAGAGTAGAATTCTAATGTCATTTTATATAGATAATGATGCGATGTTTTATTCATGTAGACAAGTCAATGTCAATGAAATTTATGAGGAATATTTATAGAAATGGGAATTAGTATGATTCGGATTCTATAAGGACATGTGACAGTAAATTTCATTGGAATTTTAGAAACCCCTACTTGAGTGGGATAAAAATTTAATTTTTTGTATTAGGGGATTTAATTAAATTTTTTATTGTATATGGTTTTTGATCAATAAACAAATTTCTAGTGGTGGACATATATATACCAAGTTGTGGCCATTATGTATCCAATCACCCTTTGGATGATAATTTGATAAATATATTTAAAAGTATAATTTTTTACTTTCAAATAAATCACTCATCCTCCCCATGTATAACTTAACTGAATCTCTATAGATCTAGAACCCCTCTCTCCCACCTCATTTATACAAATTTTATCACTTTTTGTTTTAATATAACCAGTGATCCATCTATGATTGGTTCCTCATATAGGTATCGATAAATATCTTAACACATCCCTTTTTTGTCTTCATCTACACACCATCCATTCAACATAAATCCATAAATTTTAATTTTTTATTATTTCATTAATTTAAAGATATAAAGGATAAATAAAAATATATAATTAATTAAATATCTCCAAATAATATATCTTATGTAGTCCCTTGATTTTTCAACTGATTTATATTTATTTATAGGTTTTGTTTTATGGAGATCATGGGTTATTGGGTATTATTGATCTAGATTATAGAAAACGGGGATTTAGGTTCGTGAGAGAGTAGTTATTGTTTAATATAAAGAAATATTATGTTTTTTATATGTTTTATATTGATTTTAGAAACTTCTATATTGGATTTAAACAAGTTATCAGCATAAATGATTTAAATTATAATCCATGAAGGACCCGTTTCCTTGAGTTTAGTAATAAACATCTCTATAAAATATGATATAATCATCTTTATGATTCTTTCAAGTATTAATATATTTATATATATATTATAATTATTTATTTTGATAGGTTGTGGGTCCTTGATAATATTTATTCTATTAATGTGGTTAATTTCAATTTTTTCTGATATTAGTAGGGATTGTTCTACTCTGACTTTGGATTCCAAGAATATTGACACCAACGAGGGTAGAATATGATATTTGGGGTTTGGTGAGATGATATCCAAGTAATATTAGGTATTTAAAAGTAATAACTAATTTATAATGTCAATATTATTATTATTAAGGTGTTTGGTAAGATAATTGATTTCATTTTTGAAATATGGTGGTAGTACTTTGTGTTTATGAAAGATAACCTATAATGAGAGGGTAA
This sequence comes from Viscum album, assembly GCA_963277665.1. NCBI lineage: Eukaryota > Viridiplantae > Streptophyta > Magnoliopsida > Santalales > Viscaceae > Viscum > Viscum album. Next base: position 1,299,818,359 of record OY728161.1, read on the forward strand.
TTACATATCTATTTCATTATTTTATTATTTTATAAGAATAGTTTCGATATTTATCATGATACATAATTAATAATTTTATTTATCTTTGAAACGTGAGTAGAAAAATATATTTTCCTTCGATATTGACTAATAAAGGTTTTTAAATTCATTCCTTACGGTTTTTACCTCATAATGTTGATTATGAAATGTATTTTTATTCTATAAAAGTATATTTTCTCAAAAAATAATTATGGTAAAAAGGGAAATAGTATTTTTTTCACACATTGTTATGATGGTACCTCAAGAATTAGAGTATTAGTTTTGAAAAATATTTCTTCTATAATAATTTCAATAATTATAGTGTAGGTTTATCTACAAATAGAATATGTAGGTGATTAAAAATATTTATTCTTATAATTAAGGGTTTATGTGGATATAAATTTGGAATATAATAGTTTTTATTCTTCCCTCAATACAAATGTGCATATAGAAAATGGTTTTTTATCAGATATAAGATAAGACATTGTATTTTTTCCCTTTCTCCTACATACGTTTTCCTACGACACAATATTAATCATACCCACTAAGAGAGGATGTCACTAAACTTATATGTAGATATATTCAAAAATTTATATTATTTATATATCCTTCCATTAAATATTTTTATCATATATCAATATAGGTATGGATGGTTTCCATAGTATATGTGAGTCATGTGTAGTCAACAATGATATATATTGGATTTTATTTTTGATTGGATAAAGAAAATGTATATTTATTTCAGTTATTTTAAATATATATTATATTATTGACTTATTTCATATCATACACAAACTTGTATATATAATGGAATATATATTGGAAGCTATATTTACTGGATTGTTGAGCATTGTACTAACACATATTTGTTCACACTGTTGGATGTGTAGACTCTAAATTTGGTATCCATGTCATAATATGATCTTTATTGTAGGTTAATGAGTTGGGGAATGTTAGCAAAAAGTATGATTTTGAAACATAGTGTGTTTGATTTAATTTCAATAAGTTTCACTCTATTTTTTACTGATTTTATTTATGACTTACTCAAGATTAGCATTTTTCAGGATCTATTTTCCAATATTTTATTATAAGATATTTTAGGTCCATTACTAAATTTGATGGTGGTTATTTATATAATATGATATGTCTTAAGAATTAATTACACAATTCAATATAATTTTGTTCATGATATAATTATTTATTGAAAGATATTAGTTCTTTAATGCTATGATACATATGGTATAATATCCCCAAATGATATTATGGAACCCTCATTTCTAGTCTATAAACTTAGGCATATGAGGATGTGTGATTGAGGTAATTTGATAACCATAACAAGGAGATAGATAATCGTTCCATTCATTGGATGTCCCATATAAATTTGGTAATTATGATTTAAAAACCCTTAATAATTAATAAAATATAGTACCACCATTATTATTTGTGGTTTATGTGAAACTAACCAAGAATAAATTATATGGAATGAATGCTATAAACCCATAAAATGATTAACTTTATGATCTTATTACAGAATAATATAATAATTAATTTTATTTTATTTATGTGGAAAATCATATATAAGTGCATATTTAGTAATATTATATTGGGATATAGAGAATGTTATTATTCACTAGTAGTTTAGTCACTAGAAATTCATTATTTTATAATTTGGTCAATGATATGTGGTGGGGATCAGTGTATAAAAATATTATTCAGAAAATATACTTCGCTAGAAAGATAATCAAAAGTTCACATCATTAGATGATGGTATAATGAGGTTGTGAATGGTCCAGAAGTTCAGCAAGTAGGGTGTTACGAAGTTAGTACTCTTACTAGGGAGGTAATTCTTTATCGACTGTGATTTTAGAGGATATATTTTAACATATTGACCTATAGAGAGTATGTATATATTTTCAAGTAATATCAATACTATAGTCATATTCAAAATGAGACTAAATTGTGATGAACAGTGATAAATAGCCTATAATTAAGTGTTATATCCTTTTTCATAGCTTCCAAAAGTCCATAGTTCAAAAATTGGGTTAAAGTTATATTTCTATGTAACTATAGAAGTAAATGTAGTGTTATTATAGTAGTACTATGTCTACAACATTATTCACCTTATGTGACAATATGGTAATCCTGGCCTTCAGGTAACAATTGGTATTCAGGCCATAGGGCCTCTAGGCCCCCATAGAGAAGAGTGTGACAATGAATGACCATTTGATCCATGAAATACATCTGTCATGCAATACAATTTCTATTTATGAAGCATTTCTTGGTGGGAACTTCAAAATAGTGAATGTGTGTTGGACACTTTCAAGTAGACCAATAAATTATTTGGAAAAGGTGTTTCATTCCATGTAATTGAAAAGGGTTGAAAATTTTGATGATTTTTGGTAGAGGGTGTGATGCATAATGAGAATGGAAATGACCAAATAGAATAAGTTACGCATCTTTCCTGGTAGCGTGTCATGGAGACATGCAGACATTACATGGTTGGTTTCATGTAAAAGGGAAGGGAGCACTAGCAGCTATCATATGGACCTCTATAAAGATATTTGTTAAATACGGGTTTTATACCATGCCATTATTATGGGGTAGTGCAATTAGATGGTTGATGGTAAGGGGGAATCACGTTAATAATAATATGATCTTTATTAAAATATTATATACTTATCATGGTCCTTCAAGTCCCAAGACCTACTGACCAAAAATTTGTAATGGGCCTTGAATACACTAGTCATTTTGGGCATTCATGTGTTACCTATAAGCCCTATTGAAAATATGGATTCATTTCTTTATAAGAGGATGTGTTTCACCCAACATATGTAAAATAATAATAATTGTGGCTTAGAAACTTTTTGTATGATTACTTGTATTTTAGAAATATATTTAATGTTTCATGAATCATTTGGTGAATAAAAAGTGAGAAATTTTTTCCCCATCATTTTATCATTAATTAACTAGATTACACAAATCTCTTGTGTTCATTATAAAATTTTCTTATCTCTTCTGAATGTGTGTTAGTTTTTTTGTGTGTGGGAAGGAAAACATGAGTGGATAATAGGGTTCAAAGTATACCTACTTGGGATACACTCTGTGGTGACAAGGGAACATTCATAATTTTCTTTACCACTCCATAGGCTCAACAAATTGAACTATATTAGAACACAAAACATCCTACATTCAATAGATTATTATAAATATAGGTAGATGATGGGATCCTCAATTAAACTTGGTATTAGAGTATGGTTTTATTGATTACTCATCATAGCAAGGGGAAATCCATTTTATCACCCTTATTCACTGTATTTATTTAATTATCAATGGGGTTTTAGCATCATTTGATGTGTGAAACTATATAACGGAATGATCATGAATAAAAAATTTAATGGAAAGGAAAAAAAAATTCATGATTTTAATGTTACAAAAACATATAATTTATATGGACCATGATATTCCATTATTTAGTAAAGGAATAGGGAAGATTGGGAAATATATATTGGAATTATTGGATAGGGAGGAACTCGTGTAGATGATCATGTAATTAGAATTTACATCTCCCTTAAAAATCTGAAAAAAAAATAAGATTTAATGAATGATCATGTATACGTGTATGATAATCCTATGATAATGTATAAAGGTTTCATGATTCAGTGATTAATCAAATTGTCATTTTAGTAATAAAGGTTAATGAAATATTATCGAAATGATAGAAAAATGTTCCACATTTATCTCTAATTAGTGAAGATAACATTAATAGATATTTTATGGTTGGTACTTCTATTGTATTATCACCTTGAGTGTTTCTATTCAATAGTGTCTATGGTTAGTAATTCTAGTGTAAAAATAAATTTTGTGGTTGGGGTTTTCTACAAACTAACCCAGAATGACGATATGAGGATGAAAAAAGTATTTTTACCATTCATTAATTGTGTCAATGTTGACATATGAGGTAAATCACCTCAATAGAAGAAATTAAACTTGATAAAACTAGAAGAAGATAAATTAAAGGATAAGTTATGAGTAATGTCTGACTGTACATGTCATACCAACTAAAAATATGATAATAATAGAACCATTAAGAAGGACGGTAAAAATCATAATGAAATATATTAAATAATTTAAAAATTGAAATATAAAATTTAATATATACAATAGAGAATGTAAGGAAACCATTTCATAGAATTAATATTCTGATTGACTCATTTTTGGTTGACTTGGTGTATTTTATCGTATTAAATGGGATAAGAGATGTAGATTCAAGGTTATATTTGAAAAAAAATTGTAACGGTGTATTGGTGGATGATTAATCTCATGATATCAACGGAAAAGGAAATATAGATTTCATTGTAATTTATGTTAGAATCATGTAGTTTATGGAACTTATAAATATCCCAGAGATATGAAATAAACCTATTTCCATTATTAAATAGACAACATATGGTATGAAATGAACATTTTAAATGAATTATGAAATTTACTCAATTATTCATTCTAGTTTAAAAATAATTAATCAATAAGAAACATATCATGAACATAAGCATAAAAACATTTTAATTTGTTGAATAATCAATATCTATAAGTATAGTGGTTTAGAATTTTAGGCTCATACATCTCAATGATAATACCATGAAGGTTCTAATATATAATGGAAAAATAAATATTTACCATAAAAATATCCCAACATTTTAAGGAAATGTGATATGGATATTAATAATGGAATATTTTAATTTATATGAGAAAAATCAAAGATCACAAAAATTAAAATGTGTTCTTATTTATGTTTTAGGTCTCTCCCCTATTAAGTCTCATAGATGTTCACATTACATAAGAAATGTCATTAATTATGCAATGAATAATGTTTGGATTTCATTTATAAATAATAAATCCAATTAATTTTTGGGAATTCAGAATATGCGGACCAATAGATAAAAGAGAAATTTATCGAAGCTGAAGCACATGTGTTATGACAACGAAGGTTGCTAATCTATTTAAAACATCCATACTTATTTCTAGTATAATGAAATATATATTGACAATATAGTTTCTAGAACATCATAACATAATGGTGGTAATAAATGAATTGAATTTATGTTGATAGAGAAGTATATAAAGAATGATGTTCCACTAAATAATATTAAATGAAATTTTTTCAGATACACTCAACAAAAATTCTTATTCAATAAACAAAAGTCCATCATCAATACGTGAGAATGAACATACAGAATAATTATAGATATAAAAGTGACCAAATGTTAAACTTATTTAAATCATCATAATATAGAAATATTTTATTATAGATACCATTTATTGGGATAATATTGAGGAAAATTATAATTTTTTTATACGTTGGATTATATGATCTTATGATAATGAATAATTGAAAATGATGGGGGAAAAATCAGTAGGATTCAATTTTTTCAATTAAATTAAGGGCTTTAATGGAAGACTAAAAAATATATATATAAATGTTTTCTATAAATCAATTATCTATGACTATGTTGTTCAAATTAAGAACACTATATGTTCGAAAGTTATAAAGTACCCGATGAGAGACACAATTATCCAATAGTAACAGAAATCAATGATATGGTAAAAAAAATTCAATAATGGATAAATCTAATGTGGGAGGGTCGAATGATAGTTCTCCAAATTTAACAGCATAATCAAGTAGTAATGTGAAACCACTATAGAGGAGAAGATCTATAATGATTGGAAGTCCAATTATAAGGTTTTTAAGATGACACTCTAATTTCTATAGTATAATACTCCCTTAAATTACTGAGTTGAATTTATAATGGACATCAGGTACATATCCTTATTTTCAAGAGGTTTCTAACTTATAAAGAGAGATTGAATAATATATGGAGTATATTGTACCATCATGTATAGAGTTCTACTAACAACAAACACAGATTGAAAATCATCCACTAAAAGCATATACAATAAAGGAAAAGAACTAAAAAAATAAAAAAATTAATAAAAAAATTTCATGATGTATTGTATCAAAATATTAACAAAGTGATGAATTTCATACAAGTAATCTACAAATAGACCACATATAAGGAAACCAAATGATCATTTGTTTTTAATCCCATGATCAATCTTGTATCCATGCTCTAGACCTATCCAGTGAAGAAAACAAATCTTTAACTTGACCCCTTGGAATTATCCAATCATGCATCACTAAAATATATCTATATAGAAAATGGATCTAGAATATGGTGTGAGTACAATATAGAATACTGACACCCACCATCTCCAAATAATCATATTTAAATAATTATATAAAATAATAGTTTAATAAATAGAGGCAATAATTTCTAAACAAAAACATAACATCAAATAAAAAAAATTGTCCATCGAGCTCCATGTTGACACTAGGGGGTACCCAATATAATACATCATGTTTCTAGATTATTGTATCCTATTACATTTGTGGAAAAAAATGACTAAATTCTATATCTAAATCATAATTTTACATGAGAATGAAATCAATGTCCAACAAAATCTCTTATCCAAGACAGAACACCACATCCAACCCAATATCTCATTTATGATAAAAAATCGTGTCCAATACAATATCTCATCAAGGAATGAATTCCATGTCCAACCTATAATATTATACATGAAATAAAATAATTATCCAGATATAGTTTTATCACTGAATGAACAATATGTCTACCCTATAATTTCATCCAATAATGAATTCCATGTTCAACCTATAAACTCACTTAGTAATTAAAACCATGTCTATTACATTACTTCAAGCACAAGTTTTATGTGACCATGAAGCCCTAACAATATGAAAATTCATGAAATCCATTTATAATTCTAATCACGATATTGGATTTTTTATCAAAATCCTTATTGGTCAATTAATTAATTAGTCAATTACTATTTTATATAAACCATTTACTAAATTAATACCAATAATTAAATACAATGTAATTATAAATTCATAACATGATACTAATTATTAGAATAATATTAATAATATATATTTCACTTTTCATTTGTACAAAATAAAAATTAATCATATCTTAATTTCCATTTTTCATCATGGATTTATAATAAAATTCCAATTACAAGGTAGATTAATAATTTAAATCAATTCAATTGATTTTCAGACCAATCATTATGATTACCATGTTAATGAATTTAAATGTAAATCCATGATCCAAATTACATTCCAGAACAATTTAAATTATAAATAACAATCATTATTAGTGACTAATTAATCAATATTATTTATATATAAAGACTGGGAAATAAATTGTACAGTATCTTGTGTTTTTGTTCAATAATTAATTTTCATAAATACTCCGGGGTCTTTCTAGTTTATATTTTAATTGACTTGGGTAATAAATTATACAAAATATGTAAATACATTAAAATTGTATACTTCTTCTTGGAATCCATTTCTAACACAATTTAAAACATTAAAAATTAAACATGTAAAAAATATTCATGAAATTCCTAATGACTTTTGATTTTATAATTATGCATCCTTAAACCAAATAAAAAACACATAAAAATATGGGATGAGAATAAAATTATTAATTAGTTTCATAAAAATTAATAAATAAAATTTTTAGTCTATTTATAAAATATAATAAAACAAATAATAGGTTTCCATTAACATATATAACCATTATGATCAAATAATCATTGACATGCAAATAAAACTATCATTACAGCCCAAAAATTTCAAAAACAAATTTATCAACAAACATAATGGAAAAATATTAATCATGAGGTTTTCTTAGAAATCATGAGAACCCGTGAAAAAATTCTAAAAACATTTCCTTTTAAACTAGTATCCCAAAATTGTTACTTTTAACTGGGTAATATCACATCATTTTGAAATAAAAAATATTCCCAGAAAACCCATTGGACAAAATAGAAAATTCACATACATGGCTTGGGAAATCACCTTTATATAACCATAATATAAACCTTATAAATTTTAATAACCATTGCTGTCAAATTCCAACATAATGTTCTATAAAAAATAATCATTACCCAATGCATTGAGCACTATCTGGGTGCATTCATTATTATAATCATATTAGGATCACCAATATTCTTGAGATTTATCATTCTCACCCACTATCATAATTAGTTTTTCAGTTCCTTATCATGAATCAAAACCTTTTAAATATATTATTAACCCACATGAAAAACAATTTTGGATATCGAAATACCCATTAATTCTGGAAACCAATTTACAAATGATAAATACTATGAACAAGATAAATATGGTATTAAAATGAATTAAACATATATGTTTAAAATGTAATACAAATATAAAAAAGGATTATTATGGTGGGAATAACTGTTGATTCTATATATGATAAAATAGAACTAATTGTTTTGTATTTTGTAGTGAAATTTAAAATATTCGATACAATATATATAAGAAGATACCATTAGAATAAAACATTGAAATAATGTCAAAATAAACACAAAATTCCCTTCATAATTCATTTATGAAAAAATAAGCACATACATAAAACAATTGTAAAAATATATAGCAAATAATAGAAATATTTTGAAAAAAATATTTAATATATTTAAAATAGTAAAAAAATATGTTTTTTATTGTAAATTTTCCCCTACCTCGAGCAAGACAAGTCACCTACATTATTTTTCATTCTAAATAATAAAATTATGTTGAATATTTACATGTTTAATAATAATTTTCATGTTAATTTATCATTTATTTTATTTATGTCAATTCTATATATTTTAATTTAATCAATGAAGTTCCCATTTGATGTTTTGATGATATTCAATTAAAATATCCAAAATGACTTCGGTAGGTTACCTGTTGTCAAAAAATCCATTATTACATGATATAAAAAGTAATAATAATGTATTAATTAACATTTATATACATGAATTAAACTTTTAAAACTAACCATGATATATGTTTATAAGAAAATAAATATGTTACTATCATGGACATGCTAGGCCATACATAAGCAATCATAATGTTTATATTATCCAATGATTATTATGGAAATAAAAAATGAATTTTTCTCATTATGGAGGGATGATAATTTCAAAAATAATATATAATTTTATTAAATATACTTATATATATCTTGCATGTGATGTGGAGATGAAGTATGATTCACATCGCTTCTTGAAAGTGGTAGTCCAAACCTATGCACTAATGACGTTATCATTTTTCTATGAATAGAAAGGTGAGAAAGTAAATGATATATATTATTTCATTAATGATTAATATGTATTTAATTTTACATATATATATATAAATATATTAAATCCATCATTAGAACCATCTAGATGGGTACATCATATAAAATGAATTACAGTGGTTTTCAAGGTTGTAGTTCACCACACAGTCAAAACACGATTTCAATTATTATATATTGAATTAAAATTTATATTTGGTATTACATGAAAATTATAATATATAAATATATTATATATAGTGATATTATTATTTCATTTTTTATAATGATATTTTTAAGGAGTTTGATAATGAAATAAAATTAAAATTATTTATTAAAAACTTTATCTCTTCTTCCGAAAACTACTTTTTCATTACAAAAAATGGGTTACTAGGTTGGTTTTGTGATAAAATAAAGACATTATAATTCAGGGAGTGATTTATGGAAGATATTTGGTTATATAATTTTAGAATAATATTTTCATTACATGTGAAGAAAATAGGAAAGGATTTTCCATTTTATAAGAGAGGGGAGGGTCACACCTAGAATTTCATAAAGTATTAATTTTATATAAATAAATTTTCAAATTCAAATGGGTCAAAATTGATCGTATAAAAAAAAGAATAATTTTTTTGTTTTAAAATATTATAATATTAAAAATATTTGATATGTTTGTTTTATTTTTTCACCTCTATCAATTTATTTTAATCAATATTATCCCCTTTTTGACAATTTCCTCAATATTAATTTATTTACTATTTAGTGGTCATGGAGGTTACAATAAAAAGATAAACCGGGCATAAAGGGTATATGGTAGATATTGTCATAAGTATCCAATTTAATTTTACATAGATGATATTTTTATGAATTTTAAACTCTTTAATATGACATTATATATTATAAAATATTATCAATGTCAATTTTTACATTGTCCATTTAATTTTACTTTTAACACACCTATAAATATTTGAAAATTGAATCTAATATTTTAAAATTTCCAAATTACGATATAATTATATAAAATATTTACTGAACAATATAATGAATTCAAATAATCATACATTTAATATTTTTAAAATAGCTAATTTTATTTTACTTTTAAATGAATAAATATTGTTTCAGTGTTGCATATGTAATTAAGGTTATTATATAAATATTAATAATTAAAAAAATATTTCCATGATAAAAAATTAGTTATCACAAAAATAACTATTTTTAATAGAACATACATTCTTCTTATCCTTGTATAAAAAATTAAAGATAAAAAAAATATGAAAATGACATTTGTTACATTTCGTAACAAAAACAATTATAAAGATCAAAATCATGGACATATAGAATAAAATATCTATACAACAGAATTTTTTATGATTGTGTATGAAATATAATTATCCAAAAAACATAGTTCATGTTTTGGGGTTACTATTTAGTCCATAAAAAATTACTTTTACAAATAATGAACTCATTTTACTTTTATGGTGGTTACAAATATTTACTATGGTTATAATTAATAATGAACATAAATTAAATGGACCTATATACAAAATCGTGACAAAATCATTTGATATATAAATTCAAATTTTTATGTTTCAAAACACATAATTGAAAATATTTATTTTTTAATTAAACATAAAAAAAAGACAAAAAAGAGTTTTTTGAATAATTTATTTTAAAATAATATAAAAAATATTATAAAAAACAAGTATAAAATATATAAAAAGATAATTATTTGATTCTCATTAATAAAATGATCTATTGAAATTATAAAACTAATCTGAAATATAATTTTACATTGTATATCCTATAAAATAAAATAACATTTTTCATTTAAATCATTATTTTACACTATTAATTTTAAATTGTAACTATTTATATTAATATAAATACTTAAATATAATATAATTTTGATTTGATAATTTAAAAAATAATTTCCATTTATAAAAAAATAACAAATTTATAGAAATTATTTATAATATTTTCGCACAAAAATTAACATCATCCGATTGTGAAAATTTTTTATCTATTAATAGAATGACTTTACAAAAATTTATATTATTATTAAATTAGAATTTATCTCTAAATTTCTATAGATTAAGGAATGTATATATATTACATAAATCATTTAATAAAATTAAAATTGGAAAATTAAACTGTTTGGTTTTAAGGGTCATATTTCAATAATAATATTTTCTAGTTTGTTTAGGCTCGGTATTAAATGTCAAATATTTTATCAAATAAACGATTATTTATAAAAATCATGTTGTATTATACTAGGATAATTATATTCATGTTTTGAAACACCACATAGTTGTGTGTATGTCCCAATCTCAATCCTATCATACCTCATGCAGTCCAAGAGAGGTCCATTTATATGGATCCATTTATGTAGTGTGATACCAAATGGGTTAGGTCATGTATATTGTGTTCTATAATGATCTCACATATTCAATACACTATAAAAATTTAATCAGGTTTATTGGAGTTATTCTAGAACTCTTATCCCAATTGAAAATTATATGAAGAATTTAATGAATCACTAAAGAAGAATTGGGTTCCTCCTTACTCCCCTCAAATAAAGTCTAAGAAAACAGCATTATTGGAAGAAATAAATCATCGATATAGTTTTGGTAGTCTATAATTATCCTTCAACCGAAAGGATAATAATTTGAACAATAAGTTAAAAAAAATAAAAAAGTGATTTTATTTTAATATTTTCATTTGGAACACCATGATCCAATAGAATCCTTTCATGGAGTAAATTGAACTCTCACAATAGATATATGGATGGTTAGAATTTTAGAGAACAATGAGAGAGTGATATGATAAATAGAGTGTATAGAAATAAAAAGAAAACTATTTGGATTCTTGATTTAAGATGTTAACTTTAAATTCACATCATTATACCATAGATTTCAACATACCAAGAAAAAATACATCACCTGGTCTTTGAAACCCCCAAAATCTAGTTCTTTTTGTGATTGAAATATCCAACTAAGTGATGAATACTATAAAGGTCTGAACATAATGACTCATTCCATGAATGAGCTGGGTCGGGGTTTCCTGGAGCCATTGACTCCCTAAAACAATTATTGTCTTCTTAGAACCATTCAGGTAGTGAAATGAAAATTAACAATGAAAATAGTTTTCTACCCATACATTTCTTACCCAATATTTTTCTATGAACACCTTATCACACTAACACAACTATGTTTTACTGATCAATTAACATAGATTATATAATAAAACTAAATTCAAATAGGTTTAACCAAAAAGATAAAGAGTATGGTACCTGAAAAAATATGGGATCTTATAAACTCTAAACCATATAAAAATCTACAATGAGTTTTAATACAATAAATCTATATGGTGTATGAGTGGAAACTTTATTCCAATATACTTACATATCATGTTCACCTTCATAGAGACATTTTTGAACATTCACTTGTTGGTACTACAATTTCACTAGATAAATCATCTTCCCTATGCGAATTATCCCAATATTTTACATGATAAATATTGGATTCTCCTCATACTATTCATCAAAATCAAACATCACGGCCTAAAAATTTATTACATATGAAATGATATGGGCATATCGTTAAATCAATGAAATTTGAAACACATCATGCATGGAAAATTTGCATTGGGTAAGGGTAAAATTATATGATAAAACACAAAAACAATCCACTCTCATAATTGACCAATAAAATAGGGAAATATCATTACCTATTTCAAGGTATGAAATTTCACTAGACTAGGTGGAAAATGAAGGAAAACACAATGACAAAAAATTATCTCTATTAGTATTCATTTACAATTAGTGTAAGATGTATGATATATACGTAATGTTAAAAAACACCTCTTTATGAACTTATCCAACAAAAATGTCTCATGTGTGTGACTAATTCAAATGATCACTGACTCACCTTCCTCTAACAAAAAATATTTTAAGGGTAACAAATCCTATAAAAGGAATCAAAAGGATCCATTTGGATTTATTCCGAGAAGAAGTTTCTAAAATAAACCCCATAATTGGTATATTTTACCCCTAATAACCATTGTATTTTAGGAAATTAGATGATAAAATATCATCAATAATAGGAATTTTTATCATAGAGTTTACATTAGTCTAAAATGGTATGTTAAACAATGAAGGACATGTTTTCCCAATTTATTCCAAATTCTATTCGTAAACCAAGATACGAATTAGGGATCTAGATGTGTAACAAAACAACTTAGAATACTATGAAACAAAAGTATCTACCACTCATAAAATCTACCCATATAATCAATTTTGAAGGTCTTACTGGTAAAAATTAAGGGTTTTATATTCATTAATTAATTAATGGTCACCCAAAAAATCATTTTTCAAGGTTTTCATTGTTAATCCTATAATAATGTCCATAGTGGCATCATCCCACATCCTTTTTGGGATGGGAGATATCAATAGAAACCTAATAATCCTTTGTTGGTCAACCTTAAACTATTTATAAGGGAAACATCACACTGAAAATCCTCTTACATACTTATTCAACCATGTCAATTTATACAACCTATTGAGATCATGATACATCTTTTTTAAACAATGATATACCACCAATTAAGTGTCATTATACTCCCTCATCATCTCCTCACATAATCCCAAAGGAACTAACACATTTACAAGTATAACCATACCACAATCAAAACTAATGGACCATCCTAAGGATGGATCCATCAATTAATGTTTTCCTTCATATCAGTCCCTCTTAATCAAATAACTACCACATCATAATCATGTTTAGAAGCATGTATAAAATAGATATTGAATTCCTATATACTATATTGTATCCCAAAAATTCTTTATATAAATATTAAATCTTACTATAATATTATACAATAAATTATAAAATTATCGACACCAGAATCATATAGGTTTATTGTTATTGGATATATAGATGTATAAACACTTTCAATATAATTGATCTACATTATCCCCCACTAATTTCATCATAACTATCATTCATCCTATAAATATCATACAGAGAATATAACTCCATAACAATAGGGTAGTAAACATAATAAAGGATGATATAACATTCATAGTAAGAGAAAATAAGGTAAATTTCATTTATCACAAAATAATAACATGATAATAATTGTATGATGATGATAATGAAACAATTGAAAACCCTACTATGAAAACAAGAGATCATAATCCAATGTCATGGAATAAATATTGATAGTTCAATATACATGAATCATAAAATAATCATAGAACGTGAGCCATGAGGTTACTACATTAATATAAGAAATATGTTTTTCTCATACTAATAAGTATTGAAAATAATATCTATAGCTGAGGATCACATCCAATAATATCATAATGGATTGGTTTCAGATCCCATTCCATCATATCCATTATCAAGGATCACTCCTAGGACTACAATAGTGGATATATTACCAAAATGAACTATGTTCACTCCCCAATATAGTCATTATTATCTCATAAAATATCCATATTTAAAAAATTATTTTGACGGATAAATAATTATGATGCCTCCCCTCACAAAATAAAAAAACACATATGTGTGCCATAAGTTCATTACACATTCATTATAGCATCACCTGTTAAAAAGAAATGTGTTTCTGTAACATTTCATCATTTCAACATTTCGTAACTAGCTTAAAACAAATTATATTCACAACATTACATCAATTCATAATCATAGTAATATAATTTCAAGGTAAATAATAAGGAAGGTTTCATTGGATAATATCCCAAAAAAAACCTAATTCAATTAAAAGAATGTAATCATAAATTAAAATTTCCCTAGAATATCTCTATAAATATTTTATAAGTACAATAAACAACTACTTTAATAATTAATTCAATAAAAAATCCAAAACAATAATATAACATAATATCATGTAAAAACCATGGAATCTTATAAAAAAATCATAAAATAATATTGTGGTCATGATGGTATGAAATTCTGTTGATTCCATGTTTTTTAAAATAATTAGTCTATTCAAATATAAGCTTAAAAGGTAAATATTATAACAATTGGAAAACTAAAAAAATATTAATTTTTAATCATTTCCTAAAATGATAATAATGGGTAAAAATGACTCAAAATAATAACTGGATATTATTTAAAAGATTCTTGATTTTTTTGGAAATATATAATTGTTTGAAAATATATTATCTACTGAAGAGAAAAATAAATTCATATTTCCATAAATATATTATTTTCGAATAATTAGTGAAAAAAAAAGAAATTGAATTGAAAACATGTTATGTATAGAAATAAATAGAGTATTATTTAATTCATGATATTCTGGAAATCAATATCTGTAAATTTGATCTTCAAAAACATGATCATAAACATTCCCCATAAATAACATTATTATATTACAAAACACTTACATCAACTTAAACTTTATTAAAAAAGCTGTCCAACATCTTAAATACTAAATTTAAATTCATTATAAATATATAAAAAATAATTTACTAACTTTAATATCATAGATGATCTACCAAAATATTCTCAACATCAATTTATAAACTAATCATAATTAGATCATTATTACTAGGTCATAACTTTTTCATTTTTCCTAGAATCTTTGCCTCTGCAATTCCAGTCCTTATATTTTGTTCGCAGTTCCATCATCTCCTGATTGATATAAATACCTTAATTATTTATTTAATATATATTTATTGTTTTTATAAAACTTTATATTTAGATAATATAACACACCAATCATGAAGATGGTCTTTTGTATGTTCCAATGAGTGGTGTTTATATATTTTAAAGGATAATAAAAAATAATAGTAAATAAAAAATATATTACATAGAATAATTATAATACCATATATAAAAAATATATTAATTAAATTTATCCTTACCAAAAATCATGTAAATCTGACACTAAAAAAAGAATGACATCGCTTTCAGAAGGTGGTACTCAACACATATGCACAAGCAATGTTATCTTTTTCTAAAATATTTGATGAATATGTATATAGGTTTTTAAATTTTCATAATAAAAATTAACTATATATAATATTATAAATTAAATTTTTTATAATATACATTCTATATTTATATGACTTTTTAGAAGAAATAAAATAAATAAACTTGGTTAAGGGTTTTGACACTTCATTGAGGAACCACTTTTGGATTACTACCTATTCCTTGAATATATATTCTTTTGGAAATAACAGACACTAAATGATTTATTAAAGTATTAAAGGAAGGTGTTTTGGTAGGGATTTTCTATGTTATAAGGCTAACACAATATGAAAACTAATGGAGATGTGTTTCTGTTTTATGATTTGGGGGAGGGGAACTCCTGTAATTACATAAAGAATTAAATTAATATAAATTACATTTCTTTGAAATATGGATAAAAATTGATATATTTCATTGATAATAATATAATTAATTTAAATACTCTATTATGATAAATTTTGGATATAGTTTTGTTATGTTTTCGCCCTTCTCTAATTGTTTCAACCTTCATTTTCCAATTTTTACAATTACTGTTATTGCAAAACTTCAAGAACATTACGGTTCAAGAATGTTATCACAAATGGAAAAGATACCAAAATTGCATCGTAGTTATAATTTCCATCCACATTCCATTAATTTTGTTAATAATATGATTTTTATAAATTTTAAATCTTTTCATAAAATATTTTTTAATATAAAATGTCATTATTTTTTTAGGAAACAATTCAAATACATTGAATTTTAGAAATGTATTCTTGGAAAGAAATATGAATTTAACCAATTGAAAAATTCCTAATATGTTATATTTATCTATATAAATAATGGAATATAATAATTCACACACATTGTGTTACATGTAATATTGTTAAAATCAATTATTTTATTTTTTCAATTAATTAATTAGTATAATATATATTTTTTGTACGATTTAATGATATTTATTGAATCCATAAAAATAGAAAAAAATTAATATGATGAATAATTAAATTTTGTTTTAAATAAATATTTTTATCCCAATATAAAATAATTATTCTTATGAATTTTTTTAGGTAATATTGTAAAGGGAGAGACAAATTTAAATTTTTTATTTTAGAAAAAAATATAATGTTATTGATCAAAAAAATGGAACCAAACATCCATATTTTTAATATCTGGACTGTACTGGTATTACTAAATTCATCCAATTGGATAAAATGATGCAATAGAGAAATTAAAAATCCTTATCATAATGATTTAATCCTTTTTACCCATTTCACCCTTACTAAGGAAATATATTTTCTAGGGTAACTATTACTAATGAACAAAAATTATTGGGATCAACTGTCCAAATTACAAACCTCATAATATTAAAAATGGGATCCCTTTTTTATGTTAGTCTCCAAAATGTGGGAATAAATCCATTTCAAAATAATAATGTAGAATGTAATGAAAATAGTTTTGTGAAAAATGTTTTTTATACATAAAACATAATTTTTTCATATCCATTTACTAGAGAAAACATTTCATGAATTATTATTTTTTAAATTGGATATATTATATTTTCATTTCATTAAAATTACTCATCAATTTATATTTATATAAATTAATTTTCTAAATACACATTGTCTCTATAAAAATTGATTTTTATAAAAAAAATTGTCATCAACATTAAACACTTTTATTATTAGTTCTAACCATCTAATAACCATTGAATTATATTTATACTTGTGCATAAATGGTATTTTTTATAATTTACTTATCCCCATTCATAATCTTCAATATATCAATTGGGTGATGATTTTCATATTAAATAACTTAATTTTAATACTATAACATAGTTCATTTTGAATAAGTTATTTTATAGATAATGAATATAAATTAATAAAACATATTCAAAGAGAAACACCATAAAAATTAATATGCAACATACTCATCCATAGAAATATTAAAAACATAAAATTTCTTCTCTAAAGAGTACAATTAGTCATTATTCATCAAAATACTCCAACACATCCTCTTTCTCTTTCTTCTAGATCAATGCATCGATAATTAAATTTCTAATGTCTCTTGTTTAATTAAGAAGAATTTAAATAACAAAATGCAATCAACACCCCTACTCTTTGAATAGATAATGTATTAATAAGAGAAGGATAAATTCAAGGACTTTTGATCCATATAAACAAAAAAATATCTAACCCTGATGATAATGTTAGTATCGTTTCAATGCATATACTATAATTGTCGACTCCACATCATGTGTAGGATAATTCCTCCCATGTAGTTTCAACTACATTAACCCATATGAAACTACCCAATCCTCTTATATCTGAACTACTCTAAGTCTAACATTAGTTTCCTCATAGTAGATGGTATATTATTTACCCAGTATAGGTATGGTGACGATCATTGATATGGTTATCTTGTATTTTAGCTCTTGGAAATCCTTCTCACATGTATCAAACCAATGAAACTGCACCCCTTAATTAGTCATCTGGAACATTGATTCTTCCTGATGGTAGAAGTCCTAGATAAAACATTTGTAATTTCCTCCTAGACCTAAAAAACACTAAAACTATATTAAATTCATTGGTCCCTCCTACTATATGACAACTACAACATTATATGGGTCCACTAGAATTCGATCATACAATAAAACAATAGCCAAAAGGATCACTTTTTCAATCATGTGGATTAATATTGTATTCTTGGAATAAATTTTATTCTCTCTCAATGTACTAAAAATGATATCAATATATTTGGAATGATAATCTACTAACTAATTGTACACCATGATTTTATTGATTAATCAACCGAAAGTGATCTTATAATGGATAAAATATATAATTAAACATGGAAATTAATATCCTTTTTATGTTTATAAAATCAAACACCATCACAATGAACTATTGCATTCCATAACTCCTCATAAAATTACATTAGGGTACCATTTATAGTCTCAAACGCAACTTATTATACCACCACCTCATGTCAACGAGGGATAAAATATAAAAAGCACTCATTTGATCCAACATATTGTCGATGTACATAATAGGACACTAATTTTTTACTATCATCATGTTTAATCGCATATAATCAACACACATGAAACAATTCCCCTCAATCCCGAAAGAAAAGAACTTGGAATAACCCCATTATTATTTACTGGGCAATATAAATCCATTTTCCAAAAATTATTCCAATTTCACATTCGTCTCACAATGCTCTATGGGTACCACCCTAAAAGGAAGGATAGAATTTAGATTGGCTCCCATTAAAAACAAGATGGTGAACAAAATCTCCCACATGGGTGGTAATGTATAGAACTACATAGAAATAACATCATTAAAATTCTCCACTACTAGAGGATATTTTATCATCTAAAACTCTCCATAATCCATATAAATACCTCATATTTGATCCATGTGACATTTTAATCCCCATTAATTTCGATATGTAAGATAAGAATCATTTCCTCATTCACCATAGTAAACATACATTGCCCTTGTAATGATTGGAAATTTCCTCTCCTCCAATAAAAGTAGATATTATCTTAGAATAGAACTATACAACAAATACCAATTATCAAATATAAATGAACTATTTCTTGAATGAATATCTACCAAAAATAATCGAAGTTAAAAATTTAATGAAAACACATTATGGATCATATGATACACTATAGTGGAACTCCCATTATTGTGTCTATGGTCATGACATCATCCAAAATAACTATACAAAAACCCAAAAAATATTGAAATTGAGTAGATAAAATGTCATTTGATTCTCATGTATCAAATTAAACATTACAGAATGTA
This sequence comes from Viscum album, assembly GCA_963277665.1. Taxonomy (NCBI): domain Eukaryota; kingdom Viridiplantae; phylum Streptophyta; class Magnoliopsida; order Santalales; family Viscaceae; genus Viscum; species Viscum album. The sequence goes on from OY728161.1 coordinate 1,299,838,375, forward strand.
TATTATACTATAATATACCTTTGATGATGGAATGTGATTCATATGAACTCGTCAAAGTATAACGTATTACAAGCTACTGTCTATCACTCTAGCATGGGCCCTAGTATGATTCCCATGTGATTCTCCATCCAATTTTTTTTTATACTCCAATATTATGGTGAATCATTCACTACCTCAGAATGAGTATCTAATGGGACTCTTTCTACCAGTCTTCCAAGAGGTTGGTATTTTCTTCCTATACTCTTGTTCATATCCTACTACTCTTCCACTTCTAAATAGTTGAGTGGTATGAAAATTATCTATATATTTCCAACCCTACCACAAGTATGGATCTCTACTTGGAGGTAAAGGGACTATGTTAAATTGTTACCACACATACCACACTAATATAATTTCACACTATCATGGTCTTAATATGTCCTCCCAGACACATGGTTGTTTTTCTGACCACATTCTTGGTCGGAACTGTCAAAAATGTTCTTCTTATTTCTGGAAGATGATATCCCAAATCACCGTGTTATGACTTCATAGTTTCAACAAAAGTCCCATTTTAGGTTCCCTTAAAAGATGAGATCTTGATAAATCATATTAATGAAATTTCTCATGTGAAATTTGTTTAAAAAATATAATAATCAATCCCATATTATAAATACTTTACCCTGGTAGTATCATAAGGAATAATAGCGAGTAAAAAACAGAAAAATTTATTGAATAATCTAAAATAGTGCATCACTAATAGGCTCCCCTATATCAGGTGTATGAACTCTTGAAGCCTCTAATCCCTCACCCCCTAGGGATGGATGTTTCATGTGAATTTTTTGTCAAATACCATCCTAGATGGTTCGACATAATTTGTAACTAATTTTAGGATATCCTACTAGTGATTTTCTGGTCCCCATATCATTTAAAATAAAATATTTTCCCTTATGTATTTTAGTTTCTCAATGTTCTTAAAGATTCACAAGACTAACAGGATACATAACTCAACTACCTCATATTCCCCTCCTTAGTGAAAGTTGGTAAGTAATATAGCCGAATCACTTTCTTAATATAATTAATCAATATTATAGTAAAAAGAGTATCCCACTCTAAGGATTCATTATGTTTATCTGCTATCTGTTACCCCTAATTCGTAGGATGTTTCATCTTATCTATTTTAGAAAACTCATGATTACCACTCCCATTATCCTAAATTAGAAAAAATATATGAGAATATTTTATCTACATGGTTAAACACACTTATTTTAATAACATATTCAATATACGAATGAACTCAAAAGTAGATATAAAAAATAGAGAAAAACTAGCTCAATGTTACAATATATGTGAAAAAACTGGTGAATTGGAATATCATAAAAGTTCCAACTTATTATTCCTTATCAAACTAAACAGGGTATCAATTTTCAAAATTCAGGTAGGATGATATATCCTTCACAATATATATTTCATATGCATGAAAAATATATGTCAATATTTTTTCCAGTGAGTCTACCATGATGCATGAATACTGATATAAATATCATATCAGCCCAAGAGGGAAATCCAACTAAATTATAACATCACATAACAAGAATATCAACTAAGTTGATATAACATCAACATAGTAACACGGAAAAAACATAAATAGTAATCTTATACTTGGGAACACGGGTTTTCACCCTTACAGAGGTGGGCTACTCCCATGCATGAGAAAATTACAATTTCAACACACATAATGTTACTATTTAAACATTTTCTAAATAGTAAATCAATAAAAATAATACAATTGATGCCAATTTTTAATTTCCACATCTTGTAACTCCTTTATGTTATAGATTCATATGAGTACTAGACAATAGGCTCACATCCTCATACACTAGAGGATACCAATTAATAGTTAGGGTGTATGAAATATAGAGGAATTAATATAAAATCTAGTACATAGTTACAATAAAAGTGGAGTTAAGATGAATTGTTAACCATGTTACTCAAGTAGAATATAAGATAAAAATAAAATAGTAATAGTAAATCATATCATTTAATAGTGCATGTTTGTATAAATAACATGATAAAATTCAGAAAAATAATCTAAAAACCTAATATAAGTAGTGAATAAAAATAAAAACATGGTTCTAAACACCAAACATGGTCCCATATCCAAAATCATGTACCATATAGAAATGATAAAGATAATACATTGGTTTCCTTTCCCTTTTCCAATCCTATATCCATAAAATCTGCTCAGGTACCAAATAGAACAAGAGAAGGCTATGAGTATAACTCTGTATGTCAACTTAAAGTACTTCTATTCAATTTATTATGAATAAATAGGAGAATTAATTCATATATTAATAAAGAACATCAAATAAACCTTCCTACATACAAACTACATGTTGACACCTAAGATCAAACATGCCTACTTCTGTAAGATGACATATGTCATTTCCATCACGAAATAGTGCAATAGCTATAGATAAGGCCTTGAAAAAATAAAAAAAATCATGGAAATGAATTCTATGTCCATATAAATATCACATCTAGTAAGGAACACCATGTTAAACCTCATATATCATTTATAATAGAATTTAGTGTCCAACTTAAAATATCATATAAGAAGTAATGTATGGTCAAACCCAATATCTCATCTAGGGAGGAATGCGATGTCCAAACTATAATGTCATATATGATGATATTCCATATCAAACATATAATTTAATTATGGAAGAAAATAAACATCCATCCTAAATTTTATCTATGTAGGAACCCCATGTACAACATACGAATTCTTCGAGGATGGAATTCCCTGTCCATCCCATGATTTCAACATTATGAATTATTTTTCCAAGGAGTCGTAACAAGACCAAAATATAGGATAAAATTTATAATACCAATCAGTAACACAAAAAAAATATTATCAGAATCTATTTTGTCAATTAATTAAATATCCAATTATTATTCTATTCACCCCATTTAACAAATTCATCAAAATAACCATATATAAGTAATTTATAAAAATAAACTATGTTATAAATATTATAAAAATTGTAACTATTTATATTTAACATTTCAATTAATCGCAACTAACATTACAAATATCATCATATCCACATTCCCTTTATATTATTACTTTTTATAATTACATTCCAAATTATTACTTTTAATACATGTAAGTAATTCTCAAACAAATCACAATTATTTCCATCTTACTCCATTTACACACCTATCCATGTTATCAAATTACATACTAATACAATTTACATTTTTACTCCAAGAATAAAGAATTTACAATTATTAAAGGGGATATAAGTTAATTATATTTATGTTTCAATATATATTTGATAGTAGGAAACCTCTATTTGTGGACACAAGTCCTGGCCTCAACACCAATGAACTCAACTGGGTCTAATGGGGATATGTACAAATGGATCCTTCAAATTTGGGTCTTACCAACTAGTCTAGGTTACATTTACAGTGTACTTGAGTGACATAACTTTTTTCATATTCTTATATAAAATTAAATTTCAATTATGTAGTTATTCATGACTACACATCTCAAATCTAGATAAGATGAATAAATTCATCAATGACCAATGTTTATGTTGTTTAATCCTTCATTCCCTTCAATATAGACCAATAACACTCAGCAAAAAACATCAATACTCGATCTATCATTGATAGTCCCTTACATGGGGTTTCCCAATAGTAAAACTAATAGGACAAGAACATGAATAAAAACAAGATCCTAGAGCCTCAACTTTAATTTCATGGTTCTTAACCCCAAAAGACAATGGAATAGTTATTTGGAATGAAGATAAATCTAAAAATACCCTTAAGAAGGCTAAAATTAATAAAATGGGAGTGTTATATGTGAATTCTATCATATGGACATTAAAATAAAATTTTTATTCCACCCGATTTAAAATTTTATTTTTAAATACATGTCGTGAATCCTTCGATTACTATATATAGTGAAAAACTCATTGAAATATATTTAAAACCCTCTAAAAACCTATTCAAATCATGAATGACATATCATTTAATGAGATTAATATTCATAGAATCTACACATAACCTTTTTTACCCTGAATGAGCTTCCTTGGATATACTAAGAACAATTCATTCCCTTCAAAAGTATCCTGGGGTCTGACAAGAAATATTCACATTGTCAAATGAAAATCCATTATTCAAATATTTATTGTGTCTATCCATCATATTACTCTATTTCACCTCCTCTAAACACCTTTAAACTCTCACCTAGTTGGGTACATCGTATCCATTACTGAAGTCAAAATAATTTCACAAAACAAAAATAGGATTAAAAAAACATGAAGAAAAAAATTCCATAAATATATGGGATATTACACAATTAAATATATTATTAGGAAAATTACAGAAGAACTAGAGATCTCAAAAGAGGCTCCCAGACATAGTGATTCTAAATAATTAAATTAACTTATAGATAAAGTGATTTCACCTTTGACATTCCCTGGAATATAAGAGATCATAGAATTTAGAAAAGGAAAAAAAGAAACTTGAAAATAAGTGGGTTTATCAGTGGAATAAAGAAGCAGGTGGTAAGAAGAATTAGAGTTTATGACTAGTGGAAGAAGTATTTAAACATAAAAATGTTGTTTATTGGTTTAAAAAATTATAAATAATAATTAGAAATATCACTACACAACTAGTGTTGAGATTAATTTCATTAGAATATATTTTCTTTGAATAGATAGATGTAATGATAAACTTTCATCACAATGATTTGGAGGAATAAATCCACTTAAGATAGCCAATAGGCTACATGGAAGTCCATAATAAAAAATTGGCCTATAATGTTAATAAATGAAATTATATGTTGAAAAAGATCTTTGAAAAAGGAATTAGATATTTGATTAATTTATTCCGAAATAATGTTTTGAAAAGCTAATCATATCGCACTATTTTGACTCTAATGAGTGAAGTGATTCAACTTAAATCACACTATTACTGTATGTGGATTAAATTATTTTAGTGATTATTTCAAATCAATGGATTCCTAGGATGAAAATATGTTGTATGGAAGATTCTGGACAAACTATCCGAGGATTTCAAAGAATATCATGTGGACGATGATAAATAGAAATAGGATGTGTTGGACATTTGTGATATCTAATAAAGAATACATCACAGAGGTCATCATAATGTTCATAATGACTATAAGTAATCTATTATCTGAAACTCGTGTAAGATACATTATGTTTTAGATTGCACAAGAACCAAACATATAACATAAGGCAATGTATATAGAGAAAGTGTCATATTCTTATGTGGTAATAAGTGGGATGTGGGAAGTAATTCATACTGAGGTGGATATTTATTTTTTAGTGGGGTTTTTAGTTGATTTATGTCAAATCATTGAACGTTTTACTTGGATGATTTAAGATATATCATTTATTGATTGAAAGTAACAAATCTTATAAATATTCTAATTAAGATGATTGACCTTTACCTTGATATTTTGAAGTGGAATTCCCTTGTAATTTAGGAACAAAAAATTAAAAAAAAAATTGTTCTTACCTATTATGGAACAGTTGTAATATTGTTGTTATTTCATCAAAAGAATGTAAAATTTAGTAAAGAAATGTACTGTTTTTAGTTAAAATGAAATCTAGGAAGGAAATATTTTTTTTATTGATGTGAATCAAGGAGGTGAGAATAATTGGGTATGATTAATTCTTTTCTATTGCCAAGAATGTGAAAACCATATTGAAAAAAACTCTAGTATATACAAAGAGAAAACAGTTTGAACTTATGTATCATTTCATAATAATTTTATTATGGGGAAATTATTGTGGATACATAGGTTACCATATTTCCAAAATCTAGTTGAAATGATCAATAATATTATAATTCATGAATGTCTAAGTCATCATTTAACCTTATTGGGACTTGGATGAATGGATGTTAAAAATAGGAAAATATATCATTATATAGAGAAGGATGGGTGTATTAATAAGTGATAGAGTGATACTAAGGTATCCATGAGGTAACTATTCGGGTGATATAAAATAATGACGTGAATTCTATTTCACCTCACATGAAATATCTTCTTCAAAACATAATTAACTAGAAATTTTCTTAAAAAATTTGGATCATATCCTTATACAATCATTGTAAGTAGTACCACTCTAGAGGTAATGGGACTATTCGATGTTTATATCTTTTTATGGAGAAGTAATTTGTTGATGAAATTTGTAGAAGTTCATTACAAAGAGTGCTACTAATCTGGAACTCCAATAGAGGCAATCAACCATCACTAAATGAAATTTATAGGGATAATCATTATCATGTTCACAAATAAGCACTTATTGAATTAGTATTTTCAAACTCAATGCTCCATGTAGGTTATATATATGAACTAATTATATAGTGTATATTTTTGTGAGGATTAATTATAAATAACTAATCAATTTTATCATATGGTGAATATAATATAATATGAAGTTTTGTCCACAATAAATGTTACTATAGTTTTCCAAATAAAGCTATTAACATAATTTATTTTCACAAATATTTGTAATTTAGTGAAATGGTTCTATATTACCATGAATGTTTTCATTTTTTCTTATGAATATAATGTAATAATTGTTTAGGCGAGTAGAGTGAAAATTATTCATATATAATTCACACTCGTTCTTTAGAATGGAACTTCTAGATTCCTCATTTTCTCTATAAAGTGATCCAAATTATGTTGTTTAGGTGGAATAAGTATCTTTCATTCTATGAATTATTAGATGTAATTGTTTTCATAGGGCTTCCAATTTAATATAATATGATTTTAAAGTGTATTTATGAAGGAATTTATTAATTTTAATAAATTAGATAATCACATATTCATTGTCTTTGTAATGAATTCATTGGGTAAACTTATTATGGTCAAAATCTAAAAAACATGACTGAGGATTAAAGATGATGGATTTTTGTTGTATTTTTTAGTGAGAGAAGAACATAAGGAGTTATTAGTAAAAGGGAGTATATTAATTTTATTGATAATATTAAGTATAATTTTAATAAATCATCATCTCTTAATTATTTTTATAATTAAAATTTATTTTAATGAATCCCATAATTTGAAAAAACGTAAGGTTGGTCAAGAATTCATCATAACATGATATTTTCACTATTCATAATAGATAATTACTACTCCCTTAGAATGATATTAAACATCATTCCTATTTATTATTTCTATTTTTCATCTATTGAATTTATATTACATGTTAAGTGTTATGTGATTTGACGAATGGATGAAAAGAACCAATATACTAGTATAGTCTGTTGGGAAGAATCTACATTTCAATATTTTCATAGCCAATAGGGAGGCCTTTATAATTTTTGAGTTTTATATTCCCATAAATAATTTTTAATCTATTTCATGTATTATATTCACTTTTCTGTTAGAACGCTATAATATTATTTCACGTATTCATTCTGGGAACAAAATTTAATGATATTACCCTTGATATTTTTCTTTATATAGAATCCTAAGATGAGTTTTTTTAGCTGTTGATTAAACTTTTCACACTTGGGTATAACCTAAAAATATCACCAACAACATGTTATTTTTATAATGTGACTAATCGTAATAATGAAACAACCATGTATTGAGGGAAATAAATTCATTCTCGTGCAACAATTGTTTCTTTTTTTTGGTTCTATGGCTTGAGTAATGTTGGGATTTATTTTTTGATTCCATTTACTATTTATGTATTAGTCCTTCCTTTGGATCCACATATTAACTAAATAGTAATGGTTTATGTGATGAAATTTCTTTATTGACAATATAAAGTGATTCCACTATTATATAATGGTAGTGTTTTAGGATATATGGTGACATGTCATTCAGTTTTATATACTCACTCCCAACATATTAACCTTAAAGTAAATTCTTGTTTTATTGTAATGTAGATTCATTAGTATATTAATAGATGATGAATGGAAAATTAGGTTAATGTTTAGTAAATACTATAGAATTGATCTAGGTTCAATCATCCAAATAGAATGACTTATTTAATTACTTATTTATTATTTATTAACTTATTTGTCCCCTAATTTTATTTATTTATTGTTTTCTAGGCATAATAATTATTTTTCTTTTTGTTTTATGAATCTTTATTTAACATGTATTTAATTATATTGATATCATGTGACCATTTTGTATCAAGTAAAATTATTTTTTTTTAAAAATTATTTATTTGATTTATTTATTATTATTAAATGAATTATTATATTATACATATTTATATAATATATAATATATAATATTCCACCTATATTTTATTTTAAACCCTTTAGTGGACTCATTATCATCTAGTGGCTAGGTGACATACAATATGCCATAAAATCCCCTTTTATGGTCTTTTGTGACAATCCCCATGGTTTGTCACTACTGAATCGTGTCAAAACATGTTTTATTTTATTTTTTTAAATATTTATGTACTTGTGCAAAAATTTTGATTTTTATAATTGAGCGGTAACCTATGAAAATAAAACATCAATATTTCAATACGAAAACATATTTTCATAGAATAATCTGGTATAAAATGGAAGATAAATGATGTTTCTTAATTATTCATTTCGATTTATTTTAATTATTTTATATCTATATAGGTAATGAATATGGGTTTTAGAGGTAACATGAAAATTTTATTGCAATATAAATACATTTACATAACTATTATTTTTACTAATTTAATGATAATACAAAATAATTTTCAATAATACTAGAATGTGTTAAATGTTTCAAATAAATTGCAAGATACTATTAAATATATAATTGGTTAAACTATAGTTATCAAAATGTAACTAATTAATGGAAATGGGTAAGGATTTTATATTTATACCATTCTATGATATATTAAAAATTGAATCCATAATTGATTATTAAAAATATTGTTAAAATTTTAAAATCATTTTGGATTATGAGTGTTTGTAATTGTGTTCAAAGTCAGTAAAATTATCATTTCAGAAAATAATATATGTGTTAATGAATGCTAAAAAATTTCATAATTATGAGAAGGTTAATTCTAAATAATGATTATTTAAATTATAATTTTATAATGTATAATAATTTTTATGACTTTGATATGGTTGTTGGGGTGTGGTTTATTTGTATGAATTTATTAATAGATAAAGATTTTAAAAAAAACATAGTTCATTATGAATCATAATCATGATAAATGGGAGAATATTATATAATATTATTAAAATTATATGATAAAAAAATTTATTTTATGAATCATTTTTTAAAAGAATACAGTTTAAGGAAAAATTTAAAATTGGTCAATAAATATTTATTCAATATTTATCGTGGATTTAAAAGATTAATTATATTGGTTTAGTAATGAAAATGAAAAGTCAGGGTTATTTATTGGTCGATAAATGATAATTCAGATTTTGAATTTTATGTTATTTTTTAATGAGGCTATGAAATTGGTGATATGTCAAAATATATGAAATTTAAAGACATAATATAACTAAAATTTTACTGGGATCTAAACCAATATGTTTTTCATTGATTGTGTAATGATGTGATTGATAAAATTTCTATGAAAAATTTCTAAGATTGAAATAAATTAATTTAAAATTTTATGTTCAGATTTATTTATCATAAGTAAGAATATAACTTATCAAATATAATATACCATAAGATGATTTTATTATAATGATATTATATTAGTAAATTTAATTTCAAAATAATAATATAATAATAATATTTTTTAATCATATGTCTTTCTTCCTAAATGTTTATCTTTTTTATGATGTGGATTGTAAGGTCATTTTCATTTGATATTTTGAAAAGATCTTAATATATTTTTCTAATGATTATGTACTGTTGAACTCACATAGCAATAAAATTTTATACCTAGACTAATTGAATGTCACTATTTTATATTTAATGTATAATTAATTATATAATTAGAGCAATGTTAATTGTTTTCTATTAGGAAAAATTTTAAGATATGAAGCATTACTTGATTATTAGAATCCACTATTGATTATTTAATGATGTGGTGATATAATTATCGAATGAGAGGTAACAGATTTACTAATAAGGGCGTTATATTAAAATATAATAGAATATAAATTAAATATAATATGATTTATAATTTCTATAAAGATTATATTAATAAAATGTTATTGGATGTTTGGAATTAATAGTTTTATACCATATAATTCATTTAAATTATATTTTATTGGTTTTACTACATTGAAATAAAATACAATTAATTATGTAATGGTTGTGGTACAAATAAATATTAAAAATGTTTTTAGGAATATGATATGGGTTACTAAAATTAATATTTGTTACCATTTATCAGTCATGTGGATATACAAATATACCTAACAATTTTGGACCAAGAGTGTATGTTTTTAATCATCGTTTGCTGAATGGTTTAATAGATGCACAAAACATAAGTTTGAGTGAAAATATTATCAACGAAATATATGTGATGTTTTTTATTTAATATTTGATAATATTTCATATTTTATTTAAAATTAGAAATAGATATAAATGAATTAAATCTCATGGACAAACATATTTTCTTCTCTTGAATTCATAATATGGATATGTAATATATATATATAATTATAATTATGTTTTTGTAGAAATAATTTTTTGAGATTTTTCAAATATATGTTGACTATGAATATATCTAAATAAAATGTTTAAATTCTTTATAATGACCACAAATAGGTTCCTCAAAAAGATTACTGAGACATGTTTCTATTAGACCAAAATAGAAATTCTTCATTTTATATAGAATTCTAACACGCACAGAGGATTTCATAAAAACTTTTGTTAATAATAACCTATTAGTATCATAATGTAAAATAATAAATATACCATCTAATAATCCATAATATGGATAAAAATGTATAAAAATAATTTACACTATAAAATATACAAATTAGAAATCAAATCCTATGCTATATAAATTGATAACTGTGAAGTTCAACTGGTCATATATCCAAATTGACATCACTTGTTGGGTTCATCATATAAAGTATAAAAATAATATAAAATAAGACTCTATGTTGAACTAATATAATTTCATTGGCTTTACATTGTATGAGTCTCCAAATCCCCAAGAATCATCCATCCAACTAACATATACTAGATTTTCGTTATTTAACTACATGGAAGCCATAATATTTATACATCCACAAGGAATTATATATAGGACTAGAGAATGAAACTCATTTTTTCATTACATTTCCCTTAATAAATAGCCATATAATATTTCATGAATGTAATATTGATAATTTATGTCAAAAAACAACCACATTATTTACACTAGTCAAGCCATTAAAAATTAAAATAGAAAACCATAATGCTCATCACGTATCAAAATTATCCAATTTTTATATATGGTATAGATAAGTAATATCTGATTATATTATGTCAACACGTCGCCCACCCACATATTGACAATAATTTTTATCTGATCATTATTGTTCAAAATGGATCCATCCATACTAATACCATAAACTAAAAAAATTATAGAATAACATACATCATTCATAATCATATATCTCTATTTAATATACTAATACAATCTCTTACCTATTCAAAATTAAGAATAAAAAATTTGTATTTAAACTAATTGATTCATAAGAATTATCTTGGATTGGATTTGAATACATCCCTTAATAAGTAAATTACCCTGATTTGAATAGCATAAATCTCGTACTCAAAAATACCATGACTGGAATAAAATATAATTAAATACTCAGCCTTTATACAAGTTAGCAGAAAATCTCACTTGACTAAAAAAATATTGTTTATTTGCATATCATCCCACGAGAAAATATTATAAATCTTGAATGGAATCATTTCAAACATAAATACATGAAAAGAATCAATTTTCATAGAATCCATAAGAAATAAAGAGTTTAATCATAGGGTGTGACATCTAACCAACATACAGTAATACTCTCATATGGATTATTATCTTACCTAAAATCATGATAAATCTTGGTTCCCTTACAATCCAACGTGAATGCCTAAATTTCCTATGATGGAGTACCATCCAACAAGTACTTTTCAACTATATCCTTAGTCTGAAACTGACATTGCTAAGGATATAATCACCAACTAGACATATACCACATATCAAAAAATAACATAACCCATCATAGGTTATAATTAATATCAATTATAGTACATCACCATTGTTCCTGAAGGTATTTTCATTCAAATATGATTATTTAACTCTCATATAGTGACATAAAAATAAAGATCACCAATGACTTATCTGATATAGTGACCCCAAGGAAGTATGGTACAAAAGGTCAACATCATAGTCCAACTTTGTTTAACATTCTGTTTTAATAAACTCTATCCCATAAATCCATTACCACTAACCCATCACATAACTCTGAGGTCAAAATTCATTAATAACACAATTTATATGATAGTTCAAAAAAACCATCAATTTATCTCCAAATGACTATTAATCTAAATGATATTCCGAATTAGATTATTTCGATCCCCATTAAGATGATCATGTCCTTACCCAATGATAAACACCTCTTTGGGAGCCTTAACTTATAAAACCTGTATTATATACACAGGAAAGTCAATAATGCAATGAGAACTCTAAGAGAAGTTGTATTAGATGGAATCAATGGCCCCATGAGGTTATACTATGTAAAATATTACCATATTTTCACCTTTTGATAATTTTTATGTGGAATACATCTTAGTTCCAATGTTATACTATACTATGAAACCCATTTTTCCAATAGAGAATGTTGATCTTATGAAAAGAGAAGATTCTAATGTCTAAATTTTTTTTGATGTATGATGATTGTGATGCATCATTATAATGTTCAGAATGTATAGAACTTATGTAGATTAGATGACATTATTTGGATTATTTCAATAAGAAGTTACCAACTTTTGAGTGAGGGAGGTAGTGTGGTATACAAAAAGGACTTACGTGATGGTAACACTTGGTTACATTAGATTCATTTAACCTGTTATATGAAAGTAATTGTTCCGAGTTTCTATATGTAGGAACTATTTATTGGAATATGTTTTTAGTGATACAAGATCCTTTAACTAAATTGAGGTATACCCATTGAGAACATAATCCTGTGGAATTCTCTCTATAAGTATTAAAGGTCAAGGGAAACCAATTACAATGGATGGAATGTAAATTTTTAGTAGGGTGAAATCACTTATTTTTTAGGTATAATGTTAATTATAATCATTATATCATTTTAAATAAAATTAATTACAAATTACATATATGGGTTATGAATTATATTTGAACCATTTAAAACTTGTACTGTTTCATTTCATTGATTAATTCATTCTTTATCATCTAAAAATATTTCATATGTTTATTAAAGTGTTTTCTTATTTAGTGTAGTGAAATAGGTGTTGTTATCTCATATGTTATGGTGCATCTTGTAAATAGGATTTATCTAGTATATTGATTACTACTGTTTTATTTTAGTAGAAAAAATTTATTGTTAAAACGTCACTTGTTATCCAATCAAGTTGTATAAATGATCCAGTTTTTTAGTTTTAGATGATCAAACCCATATTATGGACAACCAGAGATCCTTTCTATTGAAACATTTTATCATTTCCTTTATTATAGAAGTTTGATAAACAGTTACTAATCCTTCATAAAAATCCTAATTTATTAGGAGTAACATAGGATATGATGTTGGATGAGGGAATGATCTGGGTGGAGAATTCTAATGTAATGGATTTTTGGATTTTGGAAGATGAAAATATAAGACAGACTACTATATACAGTTCGATATCAAATATTTCTGGATTCCATGATAAATGTAATGAAAAAGAATTAATGTCAATAGAAAGATAATAAATTATACGAGTTGATGTAAAATTAATTACACCAGAACATGGATTATAACATACAAGAAGTAAAAAATTCAAATATATATATATATGGGAATATATTAGAAATAAATAAGGTGTTCCTCTTGTGATGGTTTTTCACATGAGTATGTTAAAAGGGAATCATGTGGATGATCACATATATGACTAAAATATCATTCATTTTTTAGTTGGAATCAATAATGGTGTACTTTTTTATCCATATTAGGAACAATTTTTACATACATCCTTCCTTAAGTTTTGTGATGCAATGGTTACCATAGTGAGGAATTTTAGTGTCATCACCTAAATAGTGTTTACATAATTTATGGACTGAATGATTACTAAAAAATTCATCAGATGTAGATCTAATATTCATCAGGAAATTCATATGGACTGGAATGATGGGGAAATTATATTACCTAGAAAAGGCAAAAGAAATGTAAATTCAAGGGAAGTTATAGTTGCAGTAGCACAGTTTATGGTGATCCCATGTGTTGGAATTAAAATATGAAAGTCATATTTAAGAAGTATTACAATTAATTAAATGTTTAATCTGGTATATTTACTTTCAAAATTTGATATATGAATCTTTCATTAGAAGACATGAGTGGACTACTAGTGAGTAACTCTACTTCACTTGAGCCTTGAATTATTGAATATAAATATTATTTTCACTTTACATATGATAGGAGATATGAAAAACTATTATAAAATAAGATTTAACAACGTTCATCTTCTATATGATGAAGATCTAAAGATTATATTAAAGGGTGATATTTCAAACTAGATCTACAAGAATAGTTTTTAATGTTTCATGGAATGTTAGACATTCCACTATTAAGGAATAACATAATTCTTATTTGAAGTTTAGATAATGCAAGAATATATACAACTCTCAATGATGAGGCATTTAGAATTACACATAGTTATTTATAAGTGGCTAATGGAAAGTGGAATTTATACCAAAAAAGTTTGTAAAAAGTTTTATAAACACCATATGGTATAGTTGATTTAGGGGAGGAATAGAATTTTATCTACAAATTCTATAATGTTGACTAAAAGAAATCTGTACATAATAGGTAAAATTTTATCATTAGGAAGCTGTGTATGGAGTCCTTCTGAATGGAAGATGATACACCAAGGAACCAATGGAGAGAATTGCTTTATAATAAATTATATACTCAATATATGGTCCATTCTCATTGAATATTATTTTGTCATACTATATTCTTGGATAATACGATATGGACGGTTAGGTAATTCATTCCCAAGAAATTTTTTAGGTATTTAGATCCTTCAGCTGATAGATATCCATAGTTTAAAAAAAAGATTCAAATTAATTTTCATTAAGTATAATAATGGATGGATATACGTAGATGTAAAATTATTGTGTCTATATTAGTAGAATTGTATATTGTTTGATAAAACTCTAAAATGGACTCTAAAATATACCATATTTACAAAGAGCATGAATCAAATGTTGGTAGGGAATTTGAGGAGCATTGGAATTCATAGAGGATAACCCATGATAATTTTAGTGGAATTGGTGAACTCGATGGCCTACATTGAAAATAAAGGAATATCATGTATATTAGGGAAGAAAGTTAGGTAATTATGTTTTCCTATAATGAATATTTATCTTACCCATACCAAATTATTTATTTCAGTTTTCTATTTATACATTCATATAAAAGTATGGTGAAATATTAAGGTTAATACACCATGGTGATAATTTTTAGGGTTAGGTGATGAATAATTTTATTTTAAAATCTAGGAAAAAACCCATAGAATATTTTTATAAGTAAAAATTTCAACTTTAAAGAAGTGACATTGTTTAAATATTTGAACCTTTCAGAACAAGTGATGATATAAAAGTATAATAGAAGGATGATTATTGAATAAATGTATATCTATAATTAATAGGTGTCCTTGATATTCTAGGGAGTATCGTATTTTTGGAAACTACATATAGTCTAGATGAGGTTCTAAAAGAACAATTTGATCATTTGGGGTTTATTATGCAGTAATATCTAGAGATATTAGTAATTGTGGATTCATGGGGAATAAATCCCGATTTTGATATTTCAGATGTAGTAATTTATTGGTTTCATTGGGTCTCTATATATAATTGGTATCAAAAGTTATTCCAAAAATATATGGACCCATATCCATGGAATCAAATTTATATGTGTATCTAGAAAAAAGAACATAAAAAAATTATAATTAAAATACAAAACAACTAGTAGATTCCATCCTTGTTCTTCAATGGGGATATCTTTATCATTATCATGAGTAGAAGCAAATCAATTCCTCCTACCTCTAAAAATAATACACCATCCAATGGATTCATGAACACTATTTGAGAACTCCAATATTCACAAATGGGTTGTAGAATTGTCATTTAGAGATAAAATACTTTCAATAATTGATTATATCTTCATTTATCTGTAGAATGATTCAAAATTATCTCTCAAAATTACAATTAACCATAAAGATATCATTACATCTCCTTTTATAGATATACATAATGCACTTCACTAAATAGTGTTTTTCATCTTTACATAATGGATCAAGTGCTATCACATAGAATCTATAAGGCCCCAGCCTTAAACATTACATAATATTGAATTAAATGAATACTTCACATTGAGGATCTTTTCAGGTTTAGAGTTTTCGATAATTAGGACATAACTGTTACATCTCAAAAGATTACAAAGTAGACTAAGTTTCCATAAAATAAAAACTCTTAAAAAGAAACATGTCTAGTTCCATGTTTTTGATAGCATGAATATCCCTTGATCCCATCCTTGACCCTATTACACATTAAGTCCTGTGAAAAACATTTCAAAAAACTTGAGGTGAGCATAAAAAAGCTCAGTAAGGGATACACAAAGAATGAAAACTGTTAGTTTTTCAAACATCAAGTAAACCATGTATACTTTATCAAAGTAATACCTTCACCTTCATGAAACAGTAAAAACTCTTCTCTGAATAAAATATCATTACTTACCCTTTTCTAACCAAAGTATTACCATAAAACCCATAAAAATATCACATAACATATACAGGTAACTTTGGACATAAACATACTTAAATGGAATAACCATACAGTCGACTTCCACACAACATCTTTTAATGGAATAGCCATTCGGCCAACTTCCATACATACATAATAGAATAGCCATATGGCCGACTTCCATACCCAATGCATTGGAGGTTATAACGTAACCACCCATCCTGGTATTCACGGCACCACCCTTCATATGGTTTATCATGTAACCACCCTTCAAATGTCCATGTACCAATATAAAATCATAAAACATAAAACCAATATAAATGAATGATAACATTTCCACATTTAAATCACAATATATCATTTAAATATATTGAAATAATATAATCCTATATCAAAACCATTTTCAATACCAAAATACATAAAAGATTATATGGTATTTATTTTATTTTAAAAACATTATGGCTTGTTGAGGAAGCCAAAGACAAAATAATACTCGCGGCGGCGGAAAAAGTCGTTGTCACCGTGTACGTTAAAAGAAACATTCATTGTTGACGTTTAGTAAAACGCTTCATAGAAAAAGATTCCTTTTGTATAAAAGTAAAAGTAAAAGGGGTTTATACACCATATAAAAGATAGTTCTGTATAAAACGAAATATGCCTCAATGAAAGAAGATTGATACGAAGTCCCTTACCTCGGGTCCGACTTGACTCGATCGTTCTTTAACGTCCTGAATAATAAACTTGAGTTAATTTATATTTTCTTAAGAAACTTTTTCAAGTTCATTATTCCTTTTATATCACTTATTTCCATGCTATAATCATTATGTAACCATTTAAGTTAATAATGTTTGTTTTGTCGATATTTGGTTCTTAAGTCGAAAGTGGACTTCTTACAATTACTTGTTGGTCATGTGGTCAAAGGTTCTTTATATCCAGAATGACATTCCTGATTTCGATATCATATATATCATAAATATCTAGCATATATATGTATTTATAATATCACATAATTATTTAGAGGTAAGAAATGAAATGCACCGTTCATGGAGACGGTAAGTCGTACGTACGCATGAACGCTACTTTCATTTCTATGTCATATTAATGGAATTAAAACTAAATGAGAGGTATGTATATTTTAATTCCAGAATTATATTAATCATTTATATGTAACATACATCATATATATCCATTATATATATGTACCTATAATAGTACATTACATTTGGGGATAAGAAATGAAATGCACCGTTCATGGAGACGGTAAGCCGTACGTACGCATGAACACTACTTTCATTTATATCTCATACTTTAATGGGAATAAATTATAATTATATAGAGGTATATTATAATTACAGTATAACATCGAATATAATAACTTTAAATCCATCCTTTATACGTCCCACATATGGCATTAACGAATCAAATCACTTTGAGGGGGCGGTAGTCCGCACTTCATAAAATGAAATTATAGTGTTTACCCACAATGGAAACCATAAAGGTATACCACAAATGAAAAATACATAAGCATAAGGGAAACATAAACATAATATATGTCATATATAAATATAGTGAAATCTTAATGGCCACCATTAACGGTGTTTAAAAGAAGATTGAAGAATCATCGTTTCGTGAGGTAGAAATTCGCCAACCACAGAAACAGTATGTTCTTTAACCATTAGATGTAGATGTGTGTAAGTATATCTCGAATTCTTATTATAACAACATATTAGTATATTTAAGATACTTTAGTTTTTACAAAATAAATTAATAAAAAGAGTTTAGGGGGTTGAAGAAGAAAAATAAAACAAAAGAATACAAGTGAAGACATTACCTTAAAATCGGGTAACTCTCTTAGATTTGAGCTCAAAGGCTTCCTTGGGAATAATTCTGCCCAAATTGAGGCTTAAATAAGTAATAGATGGATGTGGAGAGACAAAATGGGTAGGGTTTGGCCAAGCCAAAGGCTTTGGAAGTGTGGGTAAGGTGGTAGAGGTGGGGGCCTTTTATAAGAGGAGAGGAGGGGCACTATTGGAAAGTAAGGAAATGATAAATTATTATAGAATTAGTTTAGGATATTAATGGTCCACATTGATTTGTTTCAAGGATACGGTGATAATATTTCTAAATACACCAATCCAATAGGTTTTGGACATGTTTAGGTCTTATATTTTACATTATCTTTCCATTTTATTAAAATCGTAAAATAATGAGGTAATCGCTGCATCATCATAATGTCATAACTAATTTAATATATTTAATGTATAAAAATTATAAAAAAAATACGATGATGTACGAAATAGTTTTATCTTTCCAATGAATATTTATAGTCAAAAAACGGACTTGTATAACCCCATTTAAAATTTTTTTTAGTAAAATAACTCATGTTTGTGACATTTTTATTTTAACATTAAATAAAAAGATATTAATGTCATTTTCCAACTAAAGTGGCTCCATGGGGTCCCCAAGTTGACCCATGGATTTTCTTGGTCGGCCATGACACATCAAATTAGGTTAGTACATGTTTCAAGTTCATTTCATATTATTACAAAATTATTTTTACCTTAAATTACACTAATTACCTCTAATCGCGATTAAAAACTGAATAAGTTACTATTCACCAAAAAATTATTTTAATCCCATTGAACCACATTTTACTTATTAATGACAACCATGTATGTGAGATTATAGAAATTCAAAACACAGAGGTGGTAAAATTTCATTAAAATGAAAAATTAGTTTTTTTAAGTACCACTTAGTGGTTTCACTATTCATCAAAAATTGAAGTTTTTCAGAAAAATACCAAAACATCACCCTAAGCTATATTTGATATTACGAATTCAAAAATGAAGTCCATTTTACAAAATTCAAAACATATAAGTTGCATTAATTAATTTAATAATTAATTCCTGCTATTAGAGCAAATGGCATGTTTTTATGAAACAATAAGTATCAAAAGATTGACACTAGTTTAAGTCCGATTTCAAAGTGAAATTAATTCCAACGACCACTATTTGATTTAATGGTAATTTTATTTCTAATTTCACTTTAAAAACAATTCAAAAGATAATCTAATCATATAAATAAATTAGATTAAAAAAAAGTTTTGAATTAAAATACAACATTTTACACTATTTATTAAAAAATGAACTTTATCAGAAAGATACCAAAAAATTACACAAAGTAAATTTTGTTGTCCCGATTCTAAAGAATAGTTATATTTGGTTCAAAATAATGTATAAGAGGGAACAAAACTATATTTAATGATGGTTCTCCATCAAAATGCGATAAGTGAACCTTTAGTGAAAATTAGGGCATATATGCCTAAAATTGAATTATTTCCATATTTTAAGCCTTTATCTTTTATTAGATAAAAGTAAAAACATTTAAAAAACATATGTAATAATATTTTAGTTATTTCTATCCATTCCCGTCAATACAACGGCTATGTGTTAACTACCATTTAAACTAATATAATTTTATTACTAGTGTGCAACGTAAGATTTCAATGAAACTCTTTGTTGCGTATCGGGTACGCTATCGAACATAGCAACCCCTTTAAAGTAAAATTAATATTTAATAGATAAATATTAATAAATATGAAAATTATTTATTCTTTATTTACCTGGGATGTTACAGAATCCATCTTCTTTATATGTTTTGTGGTCATTCATTGAAAACATCAATGAGTGTGGTTTTACATCTAAAAAAACCAAACCATTTGGTTCTTAATAGATAAAACAAATATGGTGAATGGTATTTAACCCACATGAATCACATATATGATAAGACAAATAATGGTTGTTGATAATGAAATAACACGAATCATAGTGGAATGGTTTTCCATATCTAGTGAACATCCAAAAATCATCCAAATATTTTAAAAGAAAATAATTAATTTAATAAAAATGGGTCCTATCATTATAAATCCATAAAAAAATCCATTTGGATATAGTTTCATCAATATCTATTTATTTATGAATTGACACTAATTAAAAATTAATCCTTTTCTTGAAACATATATGTGTAAAACTAAAAGTGTTAGTAATATATACAATACATATAAAACTCCTATTTCAAAAATGAATACAGAGATAAACCACTAATAAAGTATTAGTGATGCTCAATCTACTCAGGTATATTTTTTTATATCCATTATAAATACTCATATTATTATATGAACACATCCAAGAAAATTTTTATCATATAAATTTGGACATAAACTCATATTTTTATTTTTTTTAATTCATATCTTGTGAAAAATAGATATGGAACACATCAATCTTGTATTGGAAAACTCATCGTTTCTTGATTCTATAAAAATAAATGACTAAGTGTATGAACTATTCACATGTCATTCATCTAAAAATATTATTACATCACTTTTCATGAATCCATATAGTTTATGGCCTCATTTGAGACACAACAAAGCATGATTAGACATTTCTTTGATGTAATTCAATAATAATTAAGACACTATAACCTATTATACATGTTGATAAATAATAAAAATGTTATACTCTAAAAAACTACAAGATCAAAAACATACCCAAACAAAATCATATTGGCTAAGTAATCATTTATTATTGTGTAGTTAGGAATCAAAGTATGAAGGTAAAAAAGTTGGAAATCTCTCTAACATCATGTTTGAAGGATTGATATTAAGTATATACCACAAACAATAACAATGATTATATTACATTCCATGTGATATATATTATTCCGTGAATCCATGAAATATTTGTCTAGTTGTTACTTCATTAATCAACAAGATAAAAAATTGATACATTATGTGGATATTTAAATTCGACAATTCTTGTTAAATAAATTTTACACCGCATGAATGAATGAAAATTGCATATTTATTTATTATAGTAACATGATAAATTTTTTACCATGGAAAACAATCTATCATATGTATTACATCTTCGGATTTTCTATGAACCTCATGATGATTTTTTGGTAACAGTTTTGTTAATTAATCTAATGATTTCTTCTATGTAGATACCCAACTCATCATTATATAACCCCTCTAATTGTTCTCTGATATATTTTTGCCTTTTAATGTTGTGATCAGTACATTGGGTATACTAGGGTTTCATTTCATTAGAAAATTCACTATTATTATCATGATGTTAACAAATTTATCCATTAATGCTAGTCTACACACCCTGATGAATATTGACCTTTTTGATCTAATCTATTTCCACCACTACATTAGGTAAATTGATTTCCACTAACTCTATTTTTGAGTCCACTATGGTGGATTTCGTGGAAGACATGTATCTGATAGATAAACCATTTATGAAAAACCAAAATCTATTTTAATATATCCAGTCATATTTTTTAATTTATAAACAATAATCTATTCAACCATTTATATTAATTTCTTCATCTCCTCCAAAGACAAAGATCATTTCCTCTCTCATTCCCTTGAACATTATAATTCTCTTCATGATGATATAATGAATATCATAAATATTATATTTGTATGCACTAGTTATGATAACAGTATAAGAGGCTCAAGTTCAAGTACAGGACATAAAATGCATGATTTTTCTTATAGGGGCTAGATAAGGAATCTTATCTATACATTATAACTATTTAGAAGGAATCCAAATTAAACTAAGATTCATTCCATGTAATATTTTTCGAGAACCCATATTTTGAGTTTTACTTGATAAATATAATTACACGGTAGAAATATATATGTTCTTACTCAGTCCATTTAAAAACATATATTTATCTATATTAATATATACAACTGATATTTAATATTCTTCTCCCATTTATTTCATTAATGTACATTTACACAGCTAAAACATCACATGTTATGTTTAGGGGAATCATTTCTAAAAAATTGGTTCATATACTTAGAATTATTGAAATACTATTTCACTCTATAAAACACACTTATATACACATCAACAATGTCCAAAATTGATTAAACAAATCTCTTGGATTATATTATACAACTACATATACCATCTCTGATACTCTTTCTTTAGTCTATAAATGGAATGTTACAACATGAAAATCATATTAGACTCATTTAGAACATAAAAAACAAGGGTTCTAGAATATAAAAACATCATGTAAATTATATTTATGGAATTTGGTTTCTATAATTATTCTGTATATCACTAAATCATAAAACATGATATATATAGAAAAATAAGAATTGGCGTTTTCATTTAAACAGTTCTAAATGTTCCCTTATCATCAATAACACATTATTATTTTCAACGTTGTCCAGTATTGTTGTTTAATAGGTTTTAAGTCTACCATCTATGTTATATTTCTTATAGAATACCAACTTACAACCTATGGGTATATCTCTTTTAGTAGCATCTATCAAAATCCAATCATGGTTAGTGTATATGGAGTTCATATCATATTCCATTGATTTTAAAAATTTAGTAGAATCAAAACAATTAATGAAATACATAATTTAATACTTTCCTCACCATTGAACGTCACTTCATCATCATTATCCCAGAGAAATCAATATCTCTCCAGTTCATAAATAATCCTACAAGACATTCCATTCTCTTATAAAAAATGGTGTATTCATTCATCCATAACTCTTTATAGAACTAACCCCATATCTATATCTAGAAAAATTAATTAATTTTTGTGGTAATAACCTTTTTATTCCATTGAGGTACTGTTCTTCTTTTTTATTTTCTTTTTACGTCATTTTTTAGAAAAATGGGTTAAATTTGGAAGTAGGGGAAAATTTCAGGTTACATGTTGTGTACTCCCATCTACACACCATGTGTTTGTTTGCCATGTAATGACCAAATTCTGACTAGGTAAATGTCATGATGTTAATGTGAAAAAATATTCTACTACATGTCGTTTAGTGTTCCCTAACACACCGTGTATTTTACTCTTTTCTTACTGGCTTAGTCAAAGACATGTCTTTATCTATGTGACGTGTCTAAGTTTTGTGATAACCCAGACACCCATGTAAGTTAGAGTACAGACAAGATAGTACATGGTGTGTACCAAATACACACTGTGTAAATTTATTTTTATTCCTTTATATGGATGTGCATCACCCCTCGTTTCTGGAACCATCTTCTTCATCCCTATTTTGGACTATGATGTTTCGGGAGGCCGAGAACATTTCTTCTCCTAGATTCTTCATTTGATGTTCATTATTCAATTCGTTAGTGGATGTAGGACCACATTTGGGAGGCTAAACCCCAACACCCTACTATATTCGTCTTCCTTTATCTCACACACCGCAGTTTCCATCCACAAAAAATAGCTGAGCTTGATAAAAAGGTATATATACAAATATCATCTTCGAATTGGAGCTTGATATGAGACGTGCCTATGTGTAAGAGTCCATGGTAGGTGACGTATACCCTTTTTTTGTTTTAATTGTAATTTAGGGGTTTCTTCTTTTTACAACAACATCAGGTATTGAGTGAGACCCATGATTCTTTATATTGAATTGAATTAATTTATTATGGTATGTCGTTGGGAATTCCCTTACAGTGTTATTCTATAGTGAAGCCAGGTTAGATTCCATTTCTCATCATGGAAATTTTAACCGGGTATGAAAAAAATTTATAATTAAATTCTTTTGATTAAACTGTTGAGTTATATTTTTTAGGCATGATTATGTTTAATTGAGGATTTTATGACCTTAGTGCTGGTATGGGACAACATATGTGTTTCTAACACTTTCTATGGGGCGCACACATCTGTCCATGGAGGACGCACAACTGTTTCCCCCCATTCCCGCTTTCCAAAGGAAGGCGACATTCATGTCTTATTCAAAGATTTTTCTCCTTGATTGAAATAGGACGATGGGATGTACATTCTTTCATCCATGGATTCCTCCCCGGAACATGTCACCTAGTCTGGTCACCCATATTGACCAAGATATTGTTCATGAAACTCTCTCTCGTGCCATTTCTTTATGGATGCTAGTTAATTACAATGCTTCTGTTGGGACATTCCAAGGGGTCTGGACAGCGCAGCATCCTTTCGTCGAGGGAGTAGTCAAGCTGGACATCACTGCCATGTCTGGACTCTATAACACTAGTGTGTATGGGTTTCATCCCTTAATTATAGAGCTTCTCTTGGGCACTTAAGCCTAAGGCATCCCACGTCGAATGTAGGGAATTATTTTCCATAGGTGTGTATCTGAGGTTTTCCTCATCTTACCATGTTTAACATAGGGTATGATTTGATTTTAATGTCTAGAATAGATGTATCAAACTAATCAGAACACTGACTAGAGTGGATCAAATGGGTGAAACCCCCTGGAGGTAACACTGATGTCGTGGATAATGCATGCTTAGTTACATAGTTCCTATTTGAAATAGTGAAGAAAATAATTGTCATGATCTCACTAGGGTGTGGTGGCCCAGGTAAAAATCAAGTTGGATAATGGATGGTTAATTGATGTAGATAGAGAATGGGATGAATTTGACTTGAGGGCGATGATAATGTTGGGCTTGAGCCTCGAAGATCCCTCCTACATAACCCCGTGGTAGGGAATCAAAGTCCACGTAGTTCAAGGTGGGGGTATAGAATCGAGGTTTGCATGGAGGACCGTGACCTAATGATATACATGGGCTTACATGTGGTTAGTATCCAGAGGTTGGCCTTATGCTACTTGGATGGACCAGTGCTATAGGTCCCAACATAATGGACCATTGCGGCTTACCTCTAGGTTCAGATTGACAACGTCTTACCAAAGAATGGGGCTCACAATATCATACCATTGGATGAGGGCACAACGGCTTACCATAGGATGGATCCACAATGGCTTACCGCTGAATGGGGTTTTCAATATCTTACTGCAGTATAGTGGGTACAACTGCTTACAACGGGATAGGGGGGTATGATGGATTACCGCTGGTTGGGGGTACAATAGCTTATCGCTGGATGGGGGCACCACGACATACCGATGGATGGGGGCACAATGACTTACCACTTGACGGGGTCACAATGGATTACTCCAGGATGGGGTTGAACCTCAGGGAGTCTTCCTACATACCTTGTCTAGGAGGAAAGGATCAAATTCATATAGTCTATGATGGTTTATGTAGTTTAATGTCATACATGATGAAAAGGGGGCATGTAGATTAACTTCATGTGGGATGAAGATGGTCTGACATGAAGGGGGTCACAACTAGTGGTTGTTGGCCTTGACCCTCAGGGAGGATTCATATGTACCTTTCCTTTGCAAGTAACTAAGTACCCATAGTTCAGGGAGGTGGGAACCGGCGTGATGGGGGTCGGAACCAATGGGTGTCGGGAATCAACCTCAGGGAGGTATTCAATTTATCTTTCCCTTGAAAGGATAAAAGTCCACGTACTTCCAGAGGGGTGTTGGTGAGCCGACATGAAGATGGTTAGGACCAATGGGTGTTGGGATTGAACCTCATGGAGGCTTCCAATGTACCTTTCTTTTCCAGGGATAAAAGTCCACATAGTTCGGGATGGCATTTCTAAACCGACATGAAGATGTTCGGGACCAATGGTTGTTGTCTTCCTACATATCATTCCTTTGCATTGATCAAAGTCCATGTAGTTCAGGATGAGTGGGAACTGATGTGAATGGAGGTTAGAAACCATGGATGGTGGGATTGAAACTCATGGATTCACATTACGTACCTTGTCTTAGCAAAGATCAAATACCAAGTAGTTCAGAAGGAGTCAGTGTTTGGGGGTTAAACTCTAGGCTTCCTTGAGAAGATGTCTTGGTCCATGCTTACTCTATGCCCATGTAATTCATGCTTGGTGTGAGAAACAAGTCACTGAAAAGGCCTGATGATCACATCGCAAAAGGTGCGTCTGTGGGAAGTTGGATGGGGGTAACGTGTGGATAGTATCTGAAATAGGAAATAGGGACATACGTGTCCTTATCAACCCAAATAGGAAACACGGGATTACACGTGGTTAGCATTCCAGGGTGATGGAGACTGGGTTTTACACTAGGGTGGAGGCCTGAGTGGAGAAAATTCTTAGAGGGAGATGGATTTATCCCTGAGGAAGAGAGAAGGAGTTGGGGTGCTACGTCCTACATGAAAAGCTAGGGGCTTACACCAAGGTGGTTTCCCTTTCACCACAGATAGATGCCGCTCTGATAAAGAGGAACACATTCCATTTAAGGAATGTTTTCACTCCCATGGAGACCATTGGGCATGAAAAATGTCAAATGCAGGGAACCTCGTGTATGATGCACGGGGAGAGGTCACGTATTAACTTCATCTATTGAGGAGGATGGTGCTTTTCAGTTTAACATCCTAAAACTCAGACGAGGTGGGATCACTCCACACCCCATAGGACATACATAACTAATACCTCCAACCCCTTGGGGATGGGAGGGCATCAAAAATTCCATTGTAAGGGGGTGTTATGGAGGGATCCATTGAGAGGTACATGTTAGCATGGTTATGTTATGAAGAAACAGAAGTTAGCATACCTATAAGAATAATCATGAGGTGAATTGACACTGCAGGAAACACCGCCCAAGGTACATTGAAATCACTTAGTGAAACACTGGTTGGTTGCATGGGAAAGGGATTTGTAGAGAAAATGGGTTCAAATAAAGAATCCTCATGAAGCTCTGGTGCTCCTCAAAGTTAAGGGGATTAGCGAAGGGGTGTGCTTCACAATGTGAAGTGGCCTATTATAAAAGTAGTTAATAACTAAATATGGAAGGTGCTTTGTGAAGTGGAATGTTATTCATGGATCAGGGGTGACTTGCGAAGCGATGTGGTTTGGGAATAACTGTGACCCTACCTTAGCCCATGGGTCACGTGTACATGGAGGGTACATCATGAAGCATATGTGCTTCATGAAAAAATGAGTCCCCTTAGGGATTCCCTTCCTTCACAGAGGCATCTGGGCTTTGTGAATGGCATCCCTCCCAGAAGAGGGTCCGAATTCATGACAAGGGGGTGGCACTTCACGATTCAAAAGTACCATGAAGAGCTCATGGTTAGAAGAGAAGATATTGCTTCACGATTTGTGAGATAAAAATGTGAAAGGTTAGAGGATCTACCCTTTGGGCTCGATGAGAGCCCGGTATTTTATGCAAGAGGGTCTGTGAATAAAAGGTTTCCCGGTGTGAAGACTTAGCTTGTATTTACGGCGGGTTCGCGAATGTAAAATGGGTTCATGGAGCATCCTGTCTCTTTGCTATGTGGTGGGTTCGCGGACATCAAATGGGTTCAAAAAGAATCCTCCCACTTTAATCCATGGTGGGTTTTTTAATTTCTAATGGGTTCGCGGAGCATCCCTCCTACTTTCTCTGTGACGGCTTCGCGAAGGAGGAGCTGGGTGCCGACCATGGGTCTACACAGGCTCCTCAAATTGTCTTCATGAGGCAGCCCCTAATGCTTTCAATTTGGTCTTTTTCTTCATTTTTTTTTTGCACCAAAAATCCCTCCCTCAGACTGGGATCCATGGAGAAATAGAGGGTCAAACTCAGAGTGTCAATCGCCAAAATATCACATCAATCACAAAGAATCCTTGTGAAGATGACTCATCAAGGAGGCTCTCGATATAGAGATGTGATGGGCAGGCTTAGTGTGTTCTGAAGCCTGCTGAGGCTATAAGAATTAGAATGTATCGGTGGTCCTTGCCTATAAATAGGGTAGATTACCTCTCTTTTTTTCTTTTCTATTCTCCGTGATTTTCTCTTTTAGTGCTCTCGATTTGTGAAGATTCACGTACTATGAAATTTCTCTACACAAATCGAGCCTTTTGCTTCAGGGAAAACTGTGAGTTATTGACATTGTCAAAGGGTGCTTTGCGGCTTGCATCTGAAGGTCAGGGTAGGGCTCCATGAACAGTGGTCGCGAATGAGCTCTGTGAATGAGCTTCGCGTTCGAGAACCAAAAATTGCCTAACTCTAAAACCGAAATACTCACCGGGAGGCTGCCAGGGGGGTCCATGCGAATGTTGTCTAGAGGTAGGAGATAGCATATAGCTCCGGCATATGGGAGTTCATGCAGAGCCACTCCAACAATAATTTGTAGGAGGCACTACTGTTGAAAATCCAAAGGTACTACCCGTTGTGGAAGAGGCATCCTCTGTATGTCTTTGGACTAAGGGACAACATCTTTATCCCTGAAATGAGAAGGGAAGAGCTAGCGTACTAGTTCAAGAGCATGTCGTTCTTGCATCAGTGGTTCCTACCAGTTGACGACCATGCCTGGGATGTAGAGACCCAAAGCAGGACGTACATGGACATTACATTACTTTAGCGGAATACTTAATACATAACAAAAATAGACACACAAATAGTTTAGTGTCTTTGGAAACTTGGAACGTAATCTTCTAATCATGGTGAAAGATCATAAACATCTCCCATAAAGATCTTCCCATTTTTTTCTTACCTAAAACCTTTCTTTATATCCTGGGGAAAATAAAACATAAAAAGGGTGATCTCAAATGCTCAGTAAGGGTAAGAATGGATAAAATAAAACATACCATATACATTTGAACTTAAAAACATGAACATAATGTTTAACCATCAAAAGCTTGAGCAATGACATAAAACATGAATGTACGTAAGGCATAGATCATAAAGAAACATTAAGAATGATAAAATAGCATGGGAATAAAACATGTAATTGTGGAAACCATTAAGCACATGATATTACTTCCATAGTAGCCAAGGCATTGCTGCCAAGACCATTTTAGTGGAAAAATCCCCTTTCTGAATCGCTTTCACTCCTCATTCCAGTCCTGTAATACTGAACCGGTTTAACTTGTCGTTCCATCCATGTCTATCTCATGAGATATAAATCTTTACCCAATGCATTAGAGGGATATATAGGTCCCACCCATCTCATAATGAAATCATTCTTACTTGTGACACAAAATAAACATACATCATTCATAATAACCCAATAAATAAAATGGGTTTCATAAACATCATACCATCATCACATAATCCATATAAAAGAAATGGATATCATTTCATAATAAGAAAAGAGAAACCATGTAAATCATAGATACATTGTACTTGAAACATACACATGTGAAATAATTTCATCTTAGATGGAAAAATGGTTTTGATAAAACATTTAAAATGAATTATTGAGGATAACATCCTTTCTTCTTCAAAATCATTTTCTTTTCACAAAATGTCATGAAATTTTAAAATAAAATGATTTTGTTTAAAATAGTCATGAAATCTTTTGGAGGAAGCTTCATGAAAATAAGGCTTTATAAATCCAAAAAAATCCTTTCATGCCGTATAATTTAAAAATAACATTCTCCTCGTAGTTTTTTCAGAAAAGTAAAAAAGTACCTTATATGATATCCAAAGGAAAAATTCCACTCATACAATGTGGTAAGAAGTCAATAAAGGGTAAAAATGACTTCAAAAATTCATGGAAGAATAGTAAACATTTTATGAAAATGTTTTTAGTAAACATGGTCATGGATGATAAACGTATCCCCAGTAAATACTTACGTATAATCAATCTCGGATAAAAAAATGAGATTGAAAATTTATCCCTTACCTTAGGTCTGATATGCTTCGTACGTATCCGAACCTCCTCTTCTTTGAAGCGCCTCTTTGAGACCTCTTCTTAGGGCACTAAAATTGGTCTTTGAAGAAGACCAAGACAGCTAGGATGTTTCTAGGGAAGTGGAGAAGATAATTGGGCAGGTTTTGGCTGAGCTTGAAGGCTCAAAGTGGTGTGTGGAAGAGAGGGAGGAGGTGCACTTTTATAAGGGAGGAGAGGGGCACCTTTGGAATTCTTAAAAATATGAAATTATAATAAATCTAACCCCACATAAAAACTTCCAAAAATGACTCATATTATAAGATTAGATGATATAGGGTTTTACTCTCATCAACCAATCAAATTTAGACATGTTTGGATCTTATTTTAAACCTTATCATTTTGATTTATCTTTATTTAATCTATTTAATTTTATTTGTGGTAATAAAATTCAATATTTTAAATTATAACAAATAATTACTTATTTGTTGTGAATTTTACATAATATGTTACTTTATAACATTATAGACCATATAAATTTAAATTTATAATTTTTAAATATTTTTTTGATTTTTAAACAATTTTATAATATGTTATTTTTATTAAATAACAATAGTGTCAATTTTGACATTATTCATTTATTTTAATTTAAATAAAATTTATACAGAAGATATGTTAGAACTAAAAGCTTTAATATATTCATAAAATTTCATATGTATCTATAAAATTAGTGGATCACATTAAATAGTTCATTTAATATTTATTTTATTATTTTTAAACCCATTTATTTGGTTTATCATTTAATAAAATAATTACTACAACATTTTTGTATAATTATTTAATATACTTATTTTTTCATAAAAATTAAAAATAAAATCCTATAATGAAGATAAATATATTAACTTTCACAATTTTACTTTTACTCGAATTTATCATCTTAAAATCACAATATTTAAATTTTTATATTTATTTAATTATGAAGGTGACAACTTTCGCATCATTTAAAATAAAATAATATAAGTGTCATAATCACTTTTATAAGGCTTCAGAAGGTTATATATTAGGTCATTTCATGATTAAGGTGTAGATATACACTACCAATAAGATTTGGTCAGGTTTTTGGGCCTTTTAATGGGTATTATTATTTCAATAAAAACTATATTACTTATTTTTCACTTAATAAATAATTTATGTATCATTAATGTATCACCATTAATGACAATTATTTAATCCCTAAAAATTCTAAATAAATTATCATGATGTAGATAATTTTATTAGATTTCTGGATACTATTAATGTTCGACGTTTTATGATTTTTATCACTAAATTAAAATTATTATACTTATAAGATTTAAGAGAGTGACATGTTGTCACTTTCTTTGGTTTTAATAATAATTAAATTATTTTCATGTTCAAAAGTCCATAAAATGAATCTAATCCGACCCTTAGGTTATATGGGTCTACTTTTAGCCATCCAATAGAATTTTCGCATGTGTTATGGTAATTTTATAATATTATATTTACCCTTAATTACCCGATTTACCTTTAACTATGATAAATAAAATTTACCATAGTTACTATTCATAATCCCCAAAAATAAAAGGTAGCTTATTAAAATAATTTGTACCCACTGATTACAAATATGGAATCCATTTTTACAAATTCAATACACAAAAGTGGCAGAAATTAAATTAAAATTAATCCCATTGTCGAAAGAAAACGGGTTTGTCTTTAAAACATTGCAAAAGATTGAATTGATTTAACCTAAGAATTTAATGTAAAATAAATGCTAATGACATACATTATATTAAATGGTAAATATATATTATATTTGTACTTTAAACCATTCAATATTATAATATAACCATATAAATTATTGCGATGAAAAAAAGTTGTTTTTAATTAAAATATTGCGTGTTTTTACTATTCCTCAAAATATGAAAGTTACCAGAATAATATGAAATATTTATCCAAAGTAAAAAATTTTTTCATGATTCCAAAGAAGAATTGTATTTTGTCAAATTGAACTTATAAACATGTCAAAAACTAGATGTAATGTGGGTGCGCCATCAAAATGCGGCAAAACTGCATTTTTTTAAAAATATTTATTTTACACAAAAAATTTATTTTGTTCTTATACCATGTTCTAGAAAATGTGTAAAATGAATGATATTGTTATAAAATTCAAATTTTTGTTAATAATATTCATAATGGATAGTTTATAAAAATATTATAATAATATATCGTTGTTTAGTAAAACCCAGTATTGCGTACAACACACGCTATCGAGGAATGTCGTGATTGCATGTAATGCAAGCCAAGTCAGGGTTGCGTGTTGTGAAAGAATCCTTCGTTGTTTTCTATAACATAATCCAACCATATTTCATTTATAAATTGAATATATATATATATATACTCAATGTTGTGTAGAATAACTATTATCAAAATTGTGTGTAACACGATCCAAGAATAGTGTTGCGTATACTGCAAGCTAATACAGTGTTGTGTATAGCGCAAGGTAATCTTGGTGTAGCATAAAAAAAAGACATTAATGAAATTAAAAGAATATTTTTCATAAAATCTTGGGGTGTTACATTCTACCCCCTTAAAATTAATTTCTCCCTCGAAATTTGTCGGGGTTATAAATGGTTTACTACTCGAAAGTTTGTTTAATAGAAACCCACATCGTAAAAAGGAATACCAAAACATGTCTTTAAAAACTAAAGTATGAAATGTAATGGTTACTCAAATTAACTCATCACTGGGTTTCCACGTAGGAGAACATAGGTGAAAATATGGATATGGAATAAAAATCTAACCATCATGTTCTGATGGAGAGTGGTAGAGAACATGGCTATAAAAAAGACAAAAATCACAAAGCTATTGATTTGTGATGATCTAAGGTACCATCTGATTCATTGGATATAAGGGAACTAGGACAACATTTTTGGTTTTCATGATCATTTCCCTAAAGGTGATGAATTGAAAGAAATACTTGCATGATTTTGGTACAATCTCACTGTTGTTCATGAATTGAACAATTTCCACTTCATCCCTTAAAGAAATTAAGTTGAATTTGTTATTCGTGATGTGTTAGCAGATCATGTGATAGAATGATGGGTCATTCCATATCATTCAAACAAAAGGTTAGAAAAAGTTATAAGTCCATCTTATGGTTATATTAATCATATATGGTTCTAAAAATGAACTTATACTTCAAATATCATACCGCTTAATAAAATAAAACTACTTTCTACTAACCAGGGACTTCCTGTAGGCCAGTGGTAGGCAATAAAGGCCAGTCGCACTTCGGTTTTGGGTTCGATTCCCACAGCCTTGTCCAACGCGATGGGTTGTCGCCCATCCTACAGGTTGTCCTTTTTCTAAAACTATATTACTATAACATCCCATCAATAATATCGAAAAAACTTTTATCCTTAAACAATACTAACTTATGTCCAACATAATCCATCCCAATCTTTAGGCTTATCCATAATACTTCAGTCCACTCTCCTACTATAGTGAAAACGATTACCAGAGATTTCATATAACAATCATGTCAATTCCATCTTTGATCCCCATATATCATAAGATATGTCTTGTTGGTCACATTCCAAACATTCTAAGGCCTTAATCATGTATTCTCTTGAAAAATAAATACCCATTGAATCTTAGTGAAAACATGAATGCTGTCAAAAGTTATCTCATTCCACATACCAAAATTCAAAAATTCTATATACACAAACCATGATATAACCTTCTCCTTATATCAGTCATGAGCTCATGAATACTATCAAACTTTTATTTTTCTCTTTATCCCTTCATTATGCGCATATCATCTACTTTCCAAAAATATCTGAATAACCTTTCATGGTTAATGGTACCATTAATCATACACTTTAAAAACGTAAGGAAAGACAATAGTGTAACAATATTTAGATGTCTCTTTATTCCATGGTACCATGAGATTACTTATACAACATTACACTTGATAAACATGTAATCATTCCACTGCCTTCTTAAACCATTGACCGAGCTTCAACAATTCTTTTATCTCACATATCATTTGTAGTCTCTTCATCATCATCAACATAAATACTACCCATACGACCGTACTAATTCTCTTCATGAGACTTTTCCATAGGGCATTGGTTTGCATAATGCCCGTACATTCTGCATTTAAAACATTTAACCATTGTTGATGTCGTAGAAATACCATTATCCTTGTTCATGGTGTTAACTGAACCGTTTCCTTTGCACTTACTAACTTTGTGTCCTTCTTTTTCACACCCAAAGCATCTTCAAGTTCCTTTGAAACAATCTCCCTGATGGCTCTTCCCACATGATTTACATGAGGGAAATTGAACTTTCTTTCCTCTATGATCATCATGAAACTCCATCTTTCTCTTATTATCTAAGTCGGGAAACTTACCAAAGTTGAGATTATTGATCATATTATGAGATTGTTGATTAGGAATAATAACGATGTTTGGACTTCGAGATCTCGTTTCATTTGGTTTCTCATGAAGAAAATCATTCCATTGTCCGTCAAATCCTCCATTATCATGAATCTTCCTGTTTCCAGCCATTTTCTAAAACCCAAAAAGAATAGTGTGAGAGGCAAAAATCATGCTAGGGAAAACAACATAGTAAAGGGGAGCACCCTCAATATATAACATCTTAGGTTAAATTCTAAGATCGTTACTATAGTTCTAGGACTATATCCTATACGTATTCTTATACTTATGTACATCCCTAGACATACCTTAGAAATATCTCTAGGGATCTCACTAACGTTTTCGCATCCTAGTTTCCAAAGTTTGACTAAACCTTTCCTCTGATACCAACTGTAGAGACCCAAATCTTGACGTACATGGACATTACATTACTTTAGCAGAATACTTAATACATAACAAAAACAGACACACAAGGACCGTGATAGTTTAGTGTCTTTGGAAACTTGGAACGTAATCTTCTAATCGTGGTGAATGATCTTCAGCATCTCCCATAAAGATCTTCCCCCTTTTTTCATACCTAAAACCTTTCTTTATATCCTCGGGAAAATAAAACATAAAAAGGATGAGCTCAAATGCTCAGTAAGGGTAAGCATGGATAAAATAAAACATACCATATACATTTGAACTTAAAAACATGAACATAATGTTTAAACATCAAAATCTTGAGCAATGACATAAAACATGGAAGTACGTAAGGCATAGATCATAAAGAAACATTAATAATGATAAAATAGCATGGGAATAAAACATGTAATTGTGACAACCATTAAGCACATGATATGATTTCCATAGTATCCAGGGCACTTCTCCCAAGACCATCTTAGTGTGCAAAGTCCCTTTCTGAATCGAGTTCACTCCTCTTTCCAGTCCTGTAATACTAAACCGGTTTAACTTGCTGTTCCATCCATGTTTATCTCATGATATATAAATCTTTACCCAATTCATTGGAGGGAGATATAGGTCCCACCCATCTCATAATGAAATCATTCTTACTTTTGCCACAAAATAAACATACATCATTCATAATAACTCAATAAATAAAATGAGTTTCATAAACATCATACCATCATCACATAATCCATATAAAATAAATGGATATCATTTCATAATAAGAGAAGTGAAACAATGTAAATCATAGAGATATTATACTTGAAACATACACATATGAAATAATGTAATCATAGATGGAAAATGGTTTTGATAAAACATTTGAAATGAATTCTTGAGGATAATATCCTTTCTTCTTCAAAAATCATTTTCTTTTCACAAAATGTCATGAAATTTTAAACGAAAAATATTTTGTTTAAAATAGTCATGAAATCTTTTGGAGAAAGCTTCATGAAAATAAGGATTTATAAAACCGTAAAAATCCTTTCATTCCATATAATTTAAAAATAACATTCTCCTTGTAATTTTTTCGGAAATGTAAAAAAGTAACTTATATGATAACCAAAGGAAAAATTCCACTCATACAATGTGGTAAAAAGTCAATAAAGGGTAAAAATGACTTTAAAAATTCATGGAATAATAGTAAACAATTTATGAAAACATTTTTAGTAAACATGGTCATGGATGATAAACGTATCCCCAGTAAATACTTAGGTATAAGCAATCTCGGATAAAAAAATGAGATTGAAAATTTATCCCTTACCTTAGGTATGATATGCTTCATACGTATCTGAACCTCCTCTTCTTTGAAGCGCCTCTTTGAGACCTCCTCTTAGGGAACTAAAATTGGTCTTTGAAGAATTCCAAGAACTCTAGGATGTTTCTAGGGAAGTGGGTAAGAGAATTGGGCAGGGGTTGGCCGAGCTTGAAGGCTCAAAGTGGTGTGTGGAAGAGAGGGAGGAGGTGCCCTTTTATAAGGGGGGAGAGGGGCACCTTTGGAATTCTTAAAAATATTAAATTATAATAAATCTAACCCCACATAAAAACCTCCAAAAATGACTCATATTAGAAGTTTAGATGATATAGGGTTGTAATATCATCACCCAATCAAATTTAGACATGTTTGGATTTTATTTTATATCTTATCATTTTGATTTATCCTTATTTAATCTATTTAAGTTTATTTGTGGTAATAAAATTCTAAATTGTAAATTATAACAAATAATTACTTATTTGTTGTGAATTTTCAATAATTTGTTACTTTATAACATTATAGACCATATAAATTTAAATTTATTATATTTAAATATTTTTGTGATTTTTAAACAATTTTATAATATGTTATTTTTATAAAATAACAATAGTGTCAATTTTGACACTATTCATTTATTTGAATTTAAATAAAATATATACAGAAGATATGTTCGAACTAAAAGCTTTAATATATTCATAAAAGTTCATATGTATCTATAAAATAAGTGGATCACGTTAAATAGTTCATATAATATTTATTTTATTATTTTAAAAAAAATATTTGGTTTATCTCTTAATAAAATAATTACTACAATATTTTTTTATAATTATTTAATATAATGATTTGTTGCATAAAAATTAAAAATAAAATACTATAATGAAGATAAATCTAATACCTTTTACAATAATACTTTTACTCGAATTTATCATCTTAAAATCACAATATTTAAATTTTTATATTTATTAAATTATGAAGGTGACAACTTTGGCATCATTTAAAATAAAATAATATAAGTGTCATAATTACTTTTATAAGGCTCCAAACGGTTATATATTATGTCATTTCATTATTAAGGTGTATATATACACTACCAATAAGATTTGGTCAGGTTTGTGGGCCTTTTAATGGGTATTATTATTTCAATAAAAACTATATTACTTATTTTTCACTTAATAAATAATTTATCTATCATTAATGTATCACCTTTAATGACAATTATTTAATCCCTAAAAATTCTAAATAATTTATCATGATGTAGATAATTTTAGTAGATTTATGGAGACTATTCATGTTTGAATTTTTATGATGTTTATCACTAAATTCAAATTATTATACTTATAATATTTAAGAGAGTGACATGTTGTCACTTTCTTTGGTTTTAAGAATAATTAAATTATTTTCATGGGAAAAAATCCATAAAATAAATCTAATCTGACCCTTAAGTTATATGGGTCTACTTTTAGCCATCCAATAGAATTTTGTCATGTGTTAGGGTAATTTTATAATATTATATTTACCCTTAATTACCCGATTTACCTTTAACTATGGTAAATAAAATTTACCGTAGTTACTATTCATAATTCCCAAAAATAAAAAGTAGCTTATTAACATAATTTGGACCCACTGATTCCAAATATGGAATCCATTTTTCCAAAATCAATACACAAAATTTGCAGAAATTAAATTAAAATTAATCCTGTTGTCGAAAGAAAACGGGTTTTTCTTTAAAACATTGCAAAAGATTGAATTGATTTAACCTACGAATTTAATATAAAATCAATGCTAATGACATACATTATATTAAATGGTAAAAATATATTCTATTTATACTTTAAACCATTCAATATTATAATTTAACCATATAAATTATTGCGATGAAAAAAGTTGTTTTTAATTAAAATATTGCGTGTTTTTATTATTCATCAAAATATGAAAGTTACCAGAATAATATGAAAAATTTATCCAAAGTAAATTTTTATTTCTTAATTCCAAAGAAGAATTTTATTTTGTCAAATTGAACTTATAAAGATGTCAAAAACTAGATTTAAAGTGGGTGCGCCATCAAAAGGCGGCAAAACTGTATTTTTTTAAAAATACTTATTTTACCCGAAAAATTTATTTTGTTCTTATACCATGTCTAGAAAATGTGTCATATGAATAATAATGTTATATAATTAAAAATTTAGTTAATACTATTTATAACGTCTAGTTCATAATAATATTATAATAATATATCGTTGTTTAGTAAAACCCAGTATTGCGTACAACACACGCTATTGAGGAAGGTCGTGATTGCGTGTAATGCAAGCCAAGTCAGGGTTGCGTGTTGTGAAAGAATCCTTCGTTGTTTTGTATAACAAAATCCAACCATATTTCATTTATACATTGAATATATATATATATATATATACTTAATGTTGCGTAGAATAACTATTTTCAAAATTGTGTGTAACACGATCCAAGAATAGTGTTGCGTATACTGCATGCTAAAACGGTGTTGCATATAGCGCAAGGTAATCTTGGCGTAGCATAAAACACAAGACATTAATGAAACTAAAAGAATATTTTTCATAAAATCTCGCGGTGTTACATGGGAGGACTTAATGACTGTTAATGTGGAGTGCCTACAATGTCACCTGAACAACATTGAAGGGAATGGTCTATAGTCGCAGACACCCCCCCCCCCCCATACCACACTATCATGAAGGAAACTCTAAGGAACCTGGGAAAGAGGTGGTCCAATTGTGGAATTTTTACCAGGGCTACAACTTCACGGATGACTGGCCTTGGGGAAACTGGGTAGGTGCCTCGTGTGAAGAATTTAGGGTAGAGTAAAAGTGTTTTGGATTGTTTGATGTG
Organism: Viscum album; assembly: GCA_963277665.1. Classification (NCBI taxonomy): domain Eukaryota; kingdom Viridiplantae; phylum Streptophyta; class Magnoliopsida; order Santalales; family Viscaceae; genus Viscum; species Viscum album. The sequence goes on from OY728161.1 coordinate 1,299,877,775, forward strand.
ATTTGGGCCTCTCAATTCCATATCTATTAGCCGATGAAGATGATGATGGAGTTTCTGAGTAGATGGTCATCGAGGACCAATTCCTACCATTTGCACCAAGGAGATTTCAACATTTTCTTGTGGGTCATGCATTAGATCTCATGGTTTCGAATGCTCTGGGTGATGTAGGTTGAGTTCATCCTTGTTATGGGTGCATGGGAGGATCTGGACAAAATGCCAACACTGGAGATGGCATTGATGAACCTGGTGCCAAGAGAGGATAAGCAGTTGGTGAGGGACGTCCACTTCAGACGGTGGTTCAAGCAGTTCATGAACATTACAGTAGATAGGAGGTTTTCAGTGAGGCCTCAACATGCCCAATGGGGGACCAACAGGGAAAGGAGCGCTCATACTAGTGTCTCTTGGAGGACAGCTAGTGGAAGACAGGGGGATTCAGTGTCAGTACCAAGAATCAACTGGTTTTCAGGTTAGTTTCCTTTATTGCGGTGCTCATCTGTGGCTGGATCTTGCCGTTGAGGGACACAAACTGAGGTGTGCGACCGAGCACTTTTATCATGGCGTCCATGCTGGCAATAGGAGGGCAGGTCAACCTCAGGATCCCAATGCTCACCATGCTGTACAAGATGTTGTGGCATATCAGTGAGGGGAAGAAGCTACAAGAAATATGTGGGCCATTCCACCTCCTAGATGGGTGCATAGCGGTGAACATTAGGGGGGTCTATTAATATCTGATCCCTATCTCCCCTTCAGGATCGAACTTCTGGCCAACCATTCTGAATGTCCCATGGAGCATTCCAGCCAAGCTAACCATGTAGTCGGTACTGAACTGTGTCTGAATGGTAGAGGAGTTCAACATTCACAAGTTCTCATTGCCAAAGGGAGTTTTATATGATGATGGTCGGGCAATGGAAGAGCATCATTCCTACTTTCTAGCCTTTGAGGCGGAGTCCTGGTGGCATGGTTGGACCGTGAGCCCCTCTGTGAGCCGTACACCCGACATCAATTTGCAAGGAAATTTTAGTGCATGTAGCGAATGACCACACGGGTTTATTTGGGGGTGCACAATTAAGATCACCCATGGGTGATGATACAAATTTGGCTCATGTTCACATGGGAAGGACCAAAGATTCAATACGAGTTGTGTCAGCCCATGGTTATCTTCAGTTTGGTGAAAGAGTATGCCAAAAGATGGGAGGCGGCCTACCCGACGGAGATGCTAAAGCAGCCAACCGTTTGGGCTGGTGATGGTGTGCCTCCCCATCCTTGAGGCCAGGGTTGAAGGGTGTCAAGGAAATCCCATGGTGGCAGGGCTTCCATGGGGGAGAGGCTTGTACTGGTTGGGGGCATTAGATCCCATAGTATTAGTGGACCCTACAGTCCCAGAAGTGCATTGTTATCCGGAGGGGAGGCTGCCAAGTGGATTCTGAATGATATCCACTCAGGCTCAGGGGATGCAACAACGCCATATAAGCATTCCGAAGAATGATGCCTTCCTGAAGGTGTGGGAAATCATAGATGTCAACAAACAATTCTTCTACCCATCTGAGATGGGGAATAAATTCAACCACCTCGAGATGAATTTTCTGGGAATCAGCCCTTTCAGGGTCGGCTTTCCAGTATCCCAGGCAGAGGTGGAGTAATACCTGAACGATTTGAAGGACATTGTTCACTCCTGGGGTGTTCCACGCCTAATGATAGACTGGTTTAAGGTTTTTCTAGTTATAATATCTCCACCATAGTTTTCATCTGTTTATTTGAGGGAATTTTTCCCTCTACCGGAATAATCGAATGAATCCTCATGTGGTGGAGTTTGGTAGAGGGATCCCTCTTTAGGAGGGTAATGTAGGTGATCAAGGCTCATATTTTGAAGAACATTCAGTGGCCCATTATGTAAAATCATGATCCCCATTCCTGATATCCACTTCTATGATACATCAGACCACTCACCAATGATTAAACTGTGCAAGAGACTCTCATTCACAGAACATGTTATCGTCCCTTAGTGAATGCAGATGCAGGGCCTTCGGGGTCCCTTCCCATGGCTACTGAAATTATCGCATGGTGCGGGGCCATGATACCTTAGGTGGACCATCTAAATATTTTGGACCTTCTGAAAATATAAAGAGGGCCATGACTTAGGGTCCCCATAGTAACAACCTAGGAACGAGACCGAGAATTAGATCTCTAAAAATATTCTTTACAAAACTCATGACTACCAACCATTGACCAGGGTAACTAACATCCATGAATTTTTGGTATGAACATTTCATCAAATGTGGTGGACAGTCATGGCGAGGTTGGTTAGTATTCCTGACAGCACTTTTCTAAGGGGAATGTCAGTGGTTGTGGAGGTGAATATCTAGACCGACCAATATGTGGCGCTCTCGATCACTTTTGGGACCATTAGAAGGGTTGTGCCAGAGATTATTGAAGTGAGATCCGACAATGAAGATAAGTAGAACATCCTGGGTCCTTCTATACATGATATAACACTAGATATGGACCCTACTGATGAGTTCTTGGAGTTTTTCCCTGCATACAAGTCTTCCAACCCTGACGACTACGACAAATCGACGTATGAGGAAGAGGATAGTAAGATAGTCTATCGCCAGTCATGTAATATGATTAAGTGCTTTACTGATGACACCCCTAAGGCATAATGGAAAGACCAGATGGAGATATTTCGTTTGTGACTACATGAACTATGGACTGGGGGAGTGGATTCCCCACATCCTCACATGATCAATTGAGATATCATGGTAGAGAAGATTCAGTAGTATGAATGTAGCCTTGGTGTGGGTTGGTAGCTGAGAAACTCAGTGATCATAAAGAGGCTCCAGGAGGATGAAAACAAGTTTCAGTGGCTGTTGGTCCGAGAAGATGAACACTCTTCTATCCTTAATTAGGAGTTAGAAATTATATCGTGGATGATGGTATATCTAGAAGAGGTATAAGAGAGGATGAAAAAAACCTCCACAAAAATTGTTATTGTCCAGAGCGAGGAGATGTGGGCCCAGTTTGCAGCAAACGAACTGCTCCCCATTGCTACCAATGAGGAGTAAAATTCATCTATCGAAAACTGATCTATGATTCCATGAGTCAGAGGGTGGAATAGCTACAATACTCTTCTGACAGGGTCATCCTATCCATGTGAGGGGTTGATCCTCGGGTATTGTTATGCATGTAACTTTTGAACACACTTTCATGCTTTGACTATTTATGCACGATGCATGCATGAGTTCTGTTATTCGTTTTTGGTTTATAGAATTTTATTCATATTCATGGAACACCTGTTGATCAGTCCCTACGATCATGTGGTTCAGGCCTGATGCGAGAAACAAGGGATGTCCACCTTATCGTTCCACCCGAATATAAGAGTGCAAACCAAGATCCGAGCATATAGGGTTTGAACAACAAATCTGGATTTCTGGGATGAAACGGAGAGGCCCTATTGGAGGAAGAAGACCTCAAGAGAATCAACGTGTCGTCTTCCCAATGAGCTCTAGTGCATTAGTGGGGTGATGCCAGGGGCATTAGACTTAATCTGAACACAGGGGATATGAATATGTGAATCCTAATTCCCAAAATGCGAAACTCTATGGTTGTGGCGTGACTCTGAAGGATAACTATTGACTGCGTTCAAAACAGAGCATCCTTATTATGTTAGACTGAAATTGAGGTAATAGACAAGGGACACCCATTGAGCATGTTTGAAATATCGAGTCTGACTCATATTCTACCCATTCCTCTTCCAGAGCATTCTCCATAGACATTAGGTGAGACATAGGCCGAGCATCCATTCTGTTAGGGGGTTCTTTTAGATGTAAAAGAGGACAAGGGTCCAAATAATGGGAACACTATGTATGGAGTGTGGTGTGATGGGCTTTTCAAATGGAGTTCAACTTTCTTGAAATCACTCGATTTTTATGGAAACACATTATCTAGGAATATATGTCTAATCAGTGATCAAACATACTTCTGATCAGGGCATCTTTGGAAAGGGATCGGGTGCATCCCATGATTAACATGGTGCATCCTATATATGATTAGGGTAGAATTGCAGTTTAGTGTAATGCATTTTGGACACATAGAAACGTGCAGTTTAACATCATATGATAAAAAGGGGAGTGGAAGGGAAGATCCTTGGAAAGGAATATGTGGTGTAGTAGCTATAACCCAGATGTGATTGAGGACATGAGGAGTCCAAACCACACTATCTACCCCAGAGGGTGTTCTTTAGGTCATGGGACCAAAAGTGAAGGTTATACTAGGACTGAGGAAAAGTGATCGGGCATTCCTATGTACCACAAGGGGATGATAATCATGCCATGCATAGTTATGAGAGTGCAGTTTAATGTTTGGCAGGATGATTAAAGGCATGTGTGGAACAGCTGCGCCAGTTGACATCCAACCAGAACTACTAAGCCCACATGAGTCGTGCATGATGTGGGATACAAATATTAGTTATGGGACAGTCCTAGCACAAGAAGGAACATGTTATAGGTGACGATACAATAGGTGAATAACGTCCCAATGATGTTGAACCACCTATATAACTCACCTAGATGCACAAAAGAGTAAATATGAGTTTTCTAGAATTCCACTTGAAAATAAGGCAATGGAAATATGTGAGTCACAATGCTTGAGATCTGGACATCAATGGTGGAGGTGTGATGATATGGGAATACTATTGACCATGTTTGAAACATAGTTTCGATTTTGCATTATCCTGGAATGGGGAATGATAAATTATGGTCGACCCCTAACTATGTTCGAAACACAAGACCTATCACAAATGTCGTCTAGGGTCCTCAGGGATGTTGGCCCATGACTGTAGGTAAACTAGTGTGGTATTATAGCATGCCAAAAATGGGTTCCCTTTAGGCATTGAAGAGGATGAGGATCCAAATGATAGGCACATGAATCTGGGACCTGGACTGAGATAATGTCACAGTGAAAATTCCGCACATCGTGCAATTACACAACACATCTGAGTATTACAACAAGACGTGTCAGATAGAGGGAGTTGAGTCCCCCTCCAAGGACATGGGTCGTGAGGTTTCATGATTCCCATCCTAATGGTCATAGTATGAGGTTTTAAAGGGGATTGTTTAAATGGACTCTGTGTAGGGAGATGAAGTTTCAAAACGTGACACACAATTCCCATAGAGAGATCTTAGTTAAGGGTCCCGGAACTTGGACCAGGTTGTGAAAAGACATGGGAGGAAAATAGTATGACTATTGAAAAACCCAATGTGAATGAGAACCCATGTGGAAATCACCACACCATATGTTCCCAAAAGGGTTCGTGCCTAGGGGCCAGAAGAGAGAGGACATGATTTTAAATTCTAGTGGTTGGACCCAGAGATAATGTGTCTCGGTGTTCCTATTTATCCCATGATGATGAGAATCAAGCTGTGTGGACTTCTTGAAGATGTCATGCAGTTTAATGTCTTTCACCAAGGATGTAGAGTGGTCATAGTTTAAGTTCATAAAGCTCAGACCCAAGATTATGGGGAATGAGGGACATTCAAGGCGAGGTAATAATAAAACCCAACATGAAGTAGGGCATGAAGTCCAGATAACTATTTGTTCCTTGAGAAGGTTTCTGGTCAAGGGTCCAATAACAAATGTTGGGATGGGCCTGAGGAAAAGTGGATGAGCATTCCTACATTTCACATGATAATGAGAATCAAGCCACATGTTATTTATAGTATGGCACAGTAAGATACAAGTTCTAGAGATAATATGGTCATGTAGGTCTGGCCTTTGCACCCAATGAAGCGGCATTTGATAGAACTAGTTTTTACTTTATAATTAATGTATGTTGTTTTTTTTGTGAAGTGATGGACCTAGGATAGAATGTCTAGGAACCACCCCAATAATCAAGTTGTGTGCAAGCATTGATTAATGGTATGGTGTGTGACCAATACCAAGCATTATTTCCCCTCTGGTGAGGACAGCAAGATGCATTGCCGTTTTTTGTCATGTGACCATGAAGATAATGTCACAGTTTAGGGTCTTGTGATGGGACCTACCATGCACTTTAACATCATATAGTGTAGACGTAATAGTTTAATGTCATGTGGGACTAGGCATCATAGTTTAATGTCATATGGATCAGACATGTACATGAAAGATGAGGATCAAAATGTAATGTGCATGGCGTTATAAGGCATACCCAACATGAATGAGGACATATTCCCATATCACACTGCACGCAAATCCAAGAATGAAACCTTGGGCCGAGGGACCCATATAAGGGTAAAGAATATGGGGCAGGAGGTAGAAGGGGCTAGCTCCTGGAATTGGAGTATGTGATACAAGAATTGTAAACCTTGCGTGAACAAAGGAATATGTCCACACACACCACATCACACTGTCCTATATGAGCTGGATCCAAAAAGGAAGAACATAAGAGATAAATTGGTGGAACTCAAACTGGAGCCAAAGACAATATGTTTTGGAATTCCTACATATCCCATGCATATGGGAATCAAGATAGATGTGGTTCTATAAGATGACGTATAAGGGGATCATAGTTTATGGTCTTAGAGCTCGGACCATGGATAAGTGGAACTCTTCCAAGTAGTTGTAGAACTCAATCCAATTCATGAGCCCACATGAGTCAAACTAAGTGTTGGAAAGAAGGGTGGATGAGGTTTTTTAAATAACCTGAATACACGCCAAAGGTAAGTCGGTGGAAATCCCTGAATGGTGCCTTACCACGAATTTATCCACCTAATGTTAAAATTTTCACTGAGGGATAGCGCTGGGAGTGTTGAAATTCCATTTGGACACAATGGTGTGGATAATTATATCAATAATGTAACTAAAACCTAAATATTTAAGGGGTTTGCATGATGATGGAGGATAACTATTGACCATGATTGATATAGTGTATCCATATCGTGTAACATGAAATGTGAACAACAAATGAGAATTGACCGCTGACCATATTCGCAATGCTGGACTTGTATCGAGTTGTTTTTTAAATCCCTTGAGGGCGTTGGCCCATAATGGAAGGAGACCCCCTAGGCCAGGAATCCAGGCCATTTGGGGGTCCCATTGTAATTGAAATTAATGGAAGACCAAATGAAGGGGAACATGATGCCTAAAAAATGTGTGAATTCATGTCTAGGTAGAATCCAACACTCTAGGATCTAAACTGAAGTACTCATATGCACATTGGTGAATCACCGAAGAGGGTCGAGGGACACAACTTAACGGTAGCTAACTTGAAGATATGAGTGTAGGGAAAGGAAGAGAAGGGTTCTTGGGAGAGAGAGGTATGAGACATGGTTGTTATTAACCCATGGTGAATAAGGACGTGAGTCCATACCAAACTGTATACCCTTCTCCTGGAAGAATGTAGACCAAGGAGTCATGATTATAGGGAGGTTTCTAAATGATGGGGCTGGACACGAATACATGAATTTTGGGCAGTCCTTTGTATTCCATAAGGATGGGAATCAAGAAAAATGTAGTTCTATATATGGATGACCTGAAGCTTATAGTCATGCAGTAAGAACACAAATAATGGAATGATGCCACAATGATGGACATGTACGACATGACAAGTGACCCGTTGCAACCCCATACCAATCCATAGGACCCTAAGTGAGAACATGGGCCACATGCCTAAAAAGGATGAGGGACCTGAGACCGGGCCATAGACAGAATGTCACGGCCATCTGGTAGTTTAACGTCATGTAGTGAGGACAATGGTGATTATTGTTTAAGATCATATAGATCGTACTATAGATAACAAGTTTAATTTCATATGTGTGGGATAGAGAGGGTCAATCATATTGCCTATGGAAGACCACAAAGAGGCAACATTGATAGAGGACAACTACTGACTAGGTTCGGAACATAGTATACACCCTTGTATGACTAGATTTTGGGGAAAATAATTGGGCATCGACCATTGACGAGATTTACAGCACGAGTCTTCTATCAATTTGATGCTCGCAATCCATGAGAATAGCATCCCATAATGGTAGGATAGCCTTTAGGCTGAGAAGTCATGCCATCCAGTGGTCCTTTTGGGTATATAAGGTGATTAAAACCCTATTGATGGGGCTCGCGAAGCATTGTAGGGTCGGTGCTCGCGGGATGGAGGATAAATAAATGGAGGGAACTCTCAAGGGGATATGTGTGGAATTGTGAATTATCCCAATGTGAATAAAGATGTCAGTCCATAACACATTGCACTATCCCAAATAAGACCTCAGGAAAGTGTTTCGAAGGGGTCGAATGACTTAAGGATGGGCATCCTGACTAACTGTATCGACATGACCTCCCATGCAGGAATTTACTTATCATAACTCTTAATCCCACATGAGAAATGATCAGTGTGGGAAACATGGTGCAGGACCAGTCTATCCCTATCGCAGAAGTGTTTGACAGCTGGAATTACACTCATGCTCATGGCAGACAGAGGATTGGAGAGATAGTAGGGGAAAATGAGCCACTACACTCCTTGTATGGGACATATGGGGGTGGAGAAAACAACAAATCATAGTCACTAACTAGGTTAAAAATACAACATCCACATCATGTAACATGGTACGATCAGGTTGAACTCGATGTGAATGAAGGAAAAATCCTACACTACACCATGTGTTTTGTCCAAATAGGAGGTCTTGAAATTTTGGGCAGCACCTATGGAAGAACTATCCAGGTGGTCCAATGTATCCCATGAGGATGGGAATCAAGCAATATGTAGTTCTTAAGATTCATTTTAATGTCTTACAGGATGATTTCGAAGTTGGGGATCGTGCCGGATCGTACATTTTAATGTCATGTGGGATCGAACAGTTCAAGGTCATGTAGGATCATTACACAGATTGGGGTCATGCATGACCATTCAGGTTAAGGACATGTAGGATAAGGGGACTCAAGCAATGTATTGCTTGAGGAACATAGCATTGGTGGTAGGATTTATACACTCCCCATAACTAGAAACCAATGGGTATTCCCCATTGGAGTAATCCTTGTGAGTGGTGTAAGGTCATTCCCATTTGGGCACCAACATGGGTGGTTTTGTGCCAGGTACCATTGGTTCCATCAGGGCCAATACCAAGTAACATTGCAAGAAGGATCAGAGGTGAAATTTCTTGTTGAAAGCTTTAAATATCTTGTTCTGATGCCTTTCCAAATTGTGCAGGGCATGAATCCTGTTCTCGTTGAGTGCTTCCCACTCATCCAGATGGATTTCGGCGACATTATTTGGTACATTCTAATCATATAAAATCCTACATGGTGAGGGAAATTGAATCTCGATTTGCAAGACGACCTCTGTTCCATACACCAGGGAATATGGGGTCACCTGTGTAGAATAACAAGCCATCATCTGATAATCCAAGAGGGAATTGGGGATCTAGTCCGATGAAATCTTCTTATTCTAACAAACCATTTTCTACAGAATGTTATAGAGTGTTTTTTTAACATCTTGATCTGTCCATTTTTTGAACATGATAGTGGGAGGTATGGTTAGAATGGATGTTGTACTTAGAATACAATTTCATAAGCTCAGCTTCTTGAATGTTCATGTTTTTATCGGTGTGGATGACATGAGGGACTCCAAAGTGTTAGATGCTGCTGGATATCACAAAGTCAATGATAGAATAATCCTTGACCTCTTTCAGTGGAAAGACCTCTGCCCACTTGGTGAAGATATCTGTAGCAGTTAGGATGAATCTGCACTGGCGAGATGTCGCCAATGGATATAGTCTAATGAAATTGAGTCCCCGTACCACAAATGGAAAAGAGTACATGGTGGAGTGGAGAGTCTCTAGCATGTGATGCATGAATTTATCATGAATTGTGAATGAAAGGAACCCTTTTCCGAACTGGATGTAGTCATGGATCCTGGAGGACCTAAAATATCTTAGTCTCTAGATATGTTAAGATAGCTTCGGCCCAGTTAGATGAGCCCGGAAAGAATCCGCATGAACATCCTATGTGACTTGGTAAATCTATTCTCCTTGAATGAAATAGAGGAGGACCCCATAAAACCTACACTTTTATTGGATCTTCTCACAACTAGGGTTGTCCTGGAGGGTGATCTCTAATGCATGACGACAGATTCACTCATGTACGACCCGATCTGCTGGGATATTACTGTTTTGGAGGTACATGAAAACGGAGGTTCCCCAGCCTGGAGTCACATCAATCACTGTATCTAGGTGAGATGGGGATCCTAACGTAGAGGAGCCAATGGAAAGGTTGATTACCTGCAGGCTGTCATCATCACCTGGAGTGATAGGATCAATGACTCATCGTCATGCCACATGGAAAATTAGGTCATCATGTTTGGGCTTTGCAAGTGATGCAGCATGGTTGGCCTGGGCGTCAGCTCAACCGTTATAAGATTGAGAGACATGTGTAACTTCTGGACGATAAGGGAAATGGGCCATTAGCTGGAGATTTCATTCCAACAATGGAACGAGCTCTAGATTTCTGAAGACATAGTCATCATTTATCTGTTTGACGATATGTTCAGAGTCCCCCTTCACATGAAAATGGGGGGTGTCTATCTTGAGGGCCAGCTCAAGGCCAGTAATGAGAGCTTGATACTTTGAATCATTTTTGGTGCAGCCTTCTGACAACAGAATTGAGTACAATAGAACAGCTTGTGTTTGGCTAATAAAGATGATACCTAGGCCATCTCTATTGATCATAGGGTCATTGGGACATCATTAGGTGAGGCTTCGGGGAAGCACCATCTAAGTTCATTTTCCAACATGGGGTATCTTGGTCTATCAAGAGTATTACCTCAAAAAGAATATCATGGTCTAGGGACATGTCTGTAGGAGCTGGATGGGATGCAAGGAAGTCTTCGAACGCTTTCCACTTAATAGCCTTATGAGGGAAAACCCGAATGTTGAACTGCTAGAGAATTACTACCCACCAAGATAGATGGCATGTCATCATGGGGTGGTCTAGGATGTACTTAAGTGGATCTACTCGGGATACCAGCTATACCTTGTGGTTCTGAAAGTTATGTTGCAAATTTTTTACTGCGAATTTGAGCGCAAGGAAGCTCTTAACGATAGGGGAGTATCTAGTATTTATGTTGAGGATCATGTGTTTGAGGTAGTAGAGTCTAATCTTTGTTACCTCATTGTTCTATTGGATGGGAATTTCACTGATAGATAATTCTAGGGAAGCCACTTAAAGACCTAGTGGCTTTCTAGAAATTGGTTGCATTGTGACTAGAGCCTAGAGTAGATACAACTTGATTTCCATAAATGAAGTTTGACACTCTTTATCCCACTAATAAAAGGTGATTTTCTACATTAGACAAGAAAAGGGATTACACTTTCTAGTCAAATCCATGATGAATAAGCGTATGTAGGGTAAGGGACCTTGGAAGACTTTAAGATCCTAAATGTTTCTTAGTGGAGACATCTGGATGATGGCCTTGATCTCCTATGGGATAATCTCAATGCCCCTATATTTGACAACGAAGCGTATAAACTTTCCATAGGTAACCCCGAAGTCACACTTCAATGGTTTTATCTTCTGGTGATGGGAATTAAGGAATACGAACACTTTCTCATGGTCTTTGAGATGGTCTTAATGAAGATAGGATTTCAAAACTATGTCATATTTGTAACATTCTACCAATATTTCTAGTATTGTATTAAATATGTGATGCATATCCCACTGATAGGTGTCAACCTCATTATTTAAAATGAGGGACATGACTTGGTAACAGAATGTACCTTGCGGTGCCATGAAGGCTATAGACACTTCATCCTGAGGGTCAATTCAGATCTGGTTATACCCGGAGTATCCATCCATGATGAAAAGGGCTTGGAACCCCGCAATATCATAGATCAACAATTGTGTCACATGAATGGGAAAATCATCCTTTGGATAGTGACAGTTGAGTCCCAGAAGACAATGAACACTCTAATATGTATATTATTCATTATTAATGGCATAATTATGGACAACCACATGGGATACTAGACCTCTTTAATGAAACTATATCTGATGAACTTATCAACTAATGCCTCAAACATGACACCGTGAAAAGGGTGCATCTTTCTGGGAGGATACTAGAACCCGCAATGATTTTCCAGGAGACCGAGGCGGTGGACAGCTACTAGAGGATCCAGTCCTAGAATCTCATCATAACTCAATGAGAATACATCATAGTTTTGTTTAAGGATGTATATGTACTATTGTTTCTCCTCATAGGTCATGGAGGCACTGATCAATGTGGGTTTTGGGTCAAACAAACTACTGAGGTTCACCTGTACCATTTTTTCAACCATGGAAGAGACACAATATTCAAAGGAAGGGGAGAATACTCTAAATCCTATTATTCAATAATGTTGGGGGATCCTTGGTGGGTGGATCTTCCTCTAAGTCGGATGCTCCAGATTGGTTGTTGGAACAAGCCTGAGCGGCAGGGGACACTGCATCGGGGAACTCATGTGTTGCCGCTACCATAGAGATGAATGCTATTGATCTAATCCCATCTGGTCATCAGCCCGAGGGGCCATGCTTGATGATATCGAAACAATAGTAGTGTGTCAGCTTGATCCATTTAAATCCAACCTTCCAAAATAAGAAATTATTATGTATTGTCATTTCCATGGGGTAGACATCCTGATACCTTATAAGTGTATGAGGCTATGGGGTCACCTGAGCCTGATTTTTGTTGGAGTATGAGGTGATCTTATGGTGTCACATAGACTTGTGAATTTCCTACACCCTCATTCCAGAATCAACAAATCATTTTCCCATGTTCATAGTGGTAGCATCCAATCGATGGACTAGAAAGATGTATTCTTCATCCAAATCTACCCATGTGTTTGTCGCAGTCATAGCATGCTAGAACTCATTATCCTGAATCCACTTGTCCTTGCTCTTGTAGTAGTCGGCATCCAGATTGTGGGCTTCATAAGAGTCAAAGGGGGATATGTCACCTTTAGCACACCAACTCGACCATTAAGGGATTACTTAAGGCACTGGTGATATGATGAAAGAACCACCACATGCATTTGGAACCATTTCCTGTTAATCAATTAATTGTAGGTGGTTTGCTAGGGGACAACAATAAACTCTGTGTTTTCAATTAGACCACCAAAATGGGTCATCAAACGAATATTCCTGACCGATGTCTTATCTGTCCTATCAAAACCATGGATTCTTATGTCATAGGGACTCGGATCATCCTGGGATAATCCAAGTATACATAGTTTCCAAGTCTCGATTATGTTGATTCTAGAGCCAATGTAGAAACGACTGCGACGAGCCTCCAATCCACTGAATTGGATGGTGATGTACCATGGGTGAATGTGCCCTTATATGGGAGATCTATCATCTTCTCTACATAGTGGGATAAATTATTGGCATTCAGTATTCTCGATCTCCTAATAATAAAAGGCTTATGTGGCTGCTACATCCATCTAAAACTGCAGGGGGGCTTTTAAATTCTCAGTGACGGCCCCATGCATATCTGATGTAAGGTGAAGGGCCTCTAGGATAGAGAGATGGAATGCTGGAAAGATGTTTGAGAACGTCCTACATCCATTCCATAAGGGAACTTAAGCTTACAAGAGGTCGCTCTATGGTAGGAGGTGTGGTGGGCCCTTCCGACTAGGACAAAGACTGACTAGTTCTACGAATATCCTGACTCTCACCAGTCATTGCATGGGGAGTGACTAATGGATGATGGAAAAAAGATCGATATTGGCTTTTGGTAATGCGTTCCTGGTCACGGTGTGATGGAGGTGTCTCTTCCTGATCCATAAACATAAATGGTGGTGAAGGCCATCCTGATGTCACCCAGTGAGAAGGCTATGTATTCTGTGCTCTGTGCTGGGCATGATGCCTAGTTTCGGTCACGTGCACAGCCTGGATGGAAGTACTAATTGAGGCACTCTGATGGCCCATATTTCTACAGCTCTTCTAAGAAGGGATCTCCATCTCTGGGTTCATGATGTCTCCGAGAGTACAGGATGACTATGGAATTGGGAGGGGGATTTGATTTCCCTTACGCTGACAGTGTATTCTCTTCTAAGAATGGAACTACAGAGATGACGATGTAGAAGTAGTAGTTCCAGCTTCTGGAGGCTCTGGCCTATTTAGGCATGCACAGATAACACCATGGGCATGGGCTACTATTTTATGTTCCATCCAATCATCATACATTTGGGAACCATGGTTAGAAACCTGCTTCCACTCACCTTCATTGACCTTGGTACTGTCTGGCCTCATGAAGACACATGCCATGTGTGCCGAAGCTGGGCCCAATCAGACTAGGTTTTTATCCACCTAGTCTTGAAGCCAATATTTAAACACATGGAACAATTTGAGGGTGTTCTCTAGGATCTGGTGTTATGGGAAGTAATTAGGGTGATCAGTGATGTTCGCCTCTTCTGGCCTCCTACACTCAGGAAAACATCCAATCCCCTACTCTACGGCACTTCATAAATAAACAGGGGATTGTGCCTCACTGAACATTTATGTCTGGATACTTTTGTCCAGGAAGGGGTCCCTTGGAGCTGACCCTAACGAGGGGATAGTGGGGCCTTCTGAGTATGTGGATCTTGGTTTTCTCTCCTTGGCGGTGGCGGTTCATTGCGCGGGGTTACCTACCGATTTTGAGGTGGGTATTGTTGGGCCGTAGTAAGCGCATGAGGTGGAGGGCCTCTGCGAGGCTATGGAGGAAGCTCCATTGGTTATAATTCGAGTATAATGTGGGCCTTTTTTGAGCCATTGTGGTGGGTTCGGCCCAGGTGGCCCTTCATGCGGGGATTCTAGGAGGCAACAGATGTGTTTGCTTAGCCAGATGTAAGGCTTCCTCTAGGAACAATGCCTTATTTGAGATGTCTCACAATCCCCCATGGTAATTTTGGGAGATCAAAGAAGTCACCAGTTCTATCTTTATGCTCCCTATGCACATCTTCAATAATTTATCCAATTGTTAGTGGCATATCATGAAATTATGTGATTCCTTTACACCAGGTGACAAAGTCGGAAACACGCTCATCAAGCCTCTGCTTGAACTTGAAGAGGTCTGTGATAGTCATCTTCATAGTGGTGGAACAGAACTGGTAGAGGAATTTCTTACGGTGGTCCTCTCATCAGTCCACTAACACGATGGGGAGATGGTTGTACCAGATAAACACCGGCCCATCCAATGTTTGTACAAAACACTGGAGTTTGGTGGCTTCTTACAGCATTGGAGTTCCAAACATGGGCCACAGCATAGGATAATGTGGGCTAGGTGCTGTGGAGGGTTCCCTATTTCATTGAAGGGGAAAAAGGTGGGATTCCCGAAACCTAGGTGTGCTAGAATATCAACCAACCATGTTGGGTTTGGCTTGCCATACTGTGGGATTTCCACCTATCGAGTCTCGAAAGAATTAAGGTGGGTGACGAGTTCCTACATTATATCATTAGGGGGATTCCTATCTTGATGGGTATCCCTAACCACCATTGTGTTGGTGGGTTCTTCAATATGATAAACGGGCCATGTAGCTTATGGAATGGATAGTGGAACGACCAGTGGAGAAGCTGGGAGAATCTGAGCTGGGTCCCGAGGATTTTCACACAGTCCAATAGTCTTTCGTGACACATACTGCTCCCTCTAACCATATGTTCTAGCCTCGACCCTGTCTGAATGGGAAGGATAGTCAAGGTCACCTAGGGGATGTTCTCCAAGGGGATGTTGCGTCTTCCCCTTCTTCCCTGACTGAGGATCACTATAGTGTGTTCATCGATCCGTGACACATTCAACAAGGAATTCATCGACCACCAACATATGTTCGTTGAGTTTCTGACACAAAATAGCTTTTTGGGGTCATCTTCTACCCTTTTAACTGATCTAGATGGTTCTGAGGGTTTGATGGCTCTGATGAGTTACTTTCCTTTGATGGTATTCAGGCTGAGGACTAGTTCCTCGGTGGGCACGAGAAGACGAGGTAGACTTCTTAGCTAGTGAGTGAGCCTTCCCAATGGATCCAGTAGGTGCAGCACTCCCCCAGGTTTTAAGTCCATCTCAAGTAGATCTAGCTCATTCACTCCCTTTGAAAGGTCATCCATGTCAACCCTGACACAACTTGGACACATATCCTCTATGTATCCTAGAAAATTAGGATGACACTGGATGAAACTGGAATGGAGGGCCGCGTATAGCCCAAAACCACGAATTTGACCAAGGGGATAAGATTACGTGATTATCATGTGGAGAACTTTATTTCCTTTGATTCATTGTTGTTGTATGGTCTTATGGAGGCCTGGTGACTCAGGGAACATGGCCATGGCGAGTTTATCCAAATTTACCAAACGACATTGTAGTCCGATATCTTTTTAGTGTGCTTGAATATTGTGGTAGGTCACTCGTCATTGTTGAATGTAGAAATGATTCACCAATATGGTCTAGAGAAATCATCTAATCTCATCATGGGTGAGTGATTTTGGTGCCCTAAAATTTGTTGTTGCAACTATCTAGAACATCTTTATAAAATGGTCTTCTTTGAGGATATCACAAAATCTCCTTAGTCTAGATTTATGGTTTGTCCATTATTTGACCCACTCATCTACTGAATGAGGATGGGGAACTGGAAGTGGTATTAATTCCGAACACTGAGATGGTAGGCCGGCCGATGGAGAATAAGGCGAGCAAGCTGACATGCAACTACATCTTGGGTTATCTTCTAAATCGTGTAATGACTTGACCACCACATCGCAATTAGACGGGATGATGACCATAGTTTTTAGCACAGGGACTAAGGATACAAGTTATGGGTTATGCTACTACTCTTCCACCATTGGACACCGGAATAGCTCTTTGTGATCTCTAGTAGAGGTAGAAAGAGCTTTTGGAGATGAAGGTGACAATTTCATGGTCATGAGTAGTGGAGTTTCCAAATATTCATTCCCCTAGATATACCTACAGAGGGAGGAGGCAATCTGATGGAACTCACATTGTAGAAGTATGAGGCTAATGTGCCTTGTTCTAGCCCCGACCCTCAACATGAAGGATCTAGGAAAGGGTTTCATCACTGAATCATATTCCACCTCTGAATCTGAGAAGAAAACTGGTTGGATCTCAGTCTGAATATTCTCAGCGTTATTTTTATGGTGGAAACAAACCACCCTCCTACCGCATGATAGTTCTTCGATACAAGGTTTATTTCTGGCATGAGGAGTTCATTCGGCTGTACTGGTGAGTGGGTGGGTTGGACTTCATCCTGAGTGATATGGGGTGCAAGGATCACCTGGACATATATCAAAAGGTAAACAGGGATGACCTCTATTTCCGTTGGCTGATGTGTAGAGGGGACCTCTGTGGGAAATGCTGGAGTGGGTAGGACCTCCACTGGAGCTGATAGAAGCACGGGTATGACCTCTATTCTTGCTACCCCTGACAGTGTTAGCTTGAGGAGGGTCTTTGTACTGGTCAAGCCAAACCCATGTAGGATCACCGAGCTGGGTACTGGTGAAGAAAAGCTAACCTTCACACCTCTGATTGGTGAGGTGAGGAGGACATTCACCAGTTGCTTCATGTACATGGGGAATATCCCCATATTAATCATTGACATAATGTGTAACATCTCTATATCAGTGGTCCTTGGTAGGAGGATTGACCTCATTCCCAATGTAATGAATGCAGGAGCGGATTACAACAGAGTGTAACTACTGTCTGGAGGAACTGAATTTGGATTGAAGGTAACATGAGGAAGACCTCCATGCTGAGTATGGAAGCAGGGAGGACCCATGTTCTCCATGGAGGTGTTATGGGGAGGACCTCTGTACTAGGTGTCGCTATTATGGGCCGGTCTGTTGCACGTTCTCCCTAAGCCGAAGGCCAAGTGAGTCGACCCAGCCTGCCCATGAGTGATTTGGGGCTTCGATTCGGGCTGAGTATATAATTTCCCCTTCTCTATGTTCACAGGATGTTGATGATACATTTCTGTGGTGGCCCGAGCCACAGTAGTTGCTGATTTCGACGCCCCTTGGCAGTCGTCCTCCTCGTCTTGTGCCTGATGCTGGCATTGGGTCAGTCAGACTGGGGTCAGTGGTGCAGGTACATTGCTTACATGTTGTCTAGCTCATGGGACTGGGTGATAGAACTGGCTCGACCTAGTGGGGGTCCTCCTTAGTGACCCCTAGAAAAGGATCCCAGTCGGGCTAGCCCAGACATCCCCAACCTCATTGTCGTAGAGGAAAGAATCATCAAGGTGTTCGGGGGACAGGCTCCCAAAACGGTTGTTTTTTGGAATGGAAAGTGGTGTCTCCATATGCGGCCCTTGGGGGTGGTGGTGATGATGAGGCACAGACACCTCTAAATCCTGGAAATCCATATCCCATGTTGGGATAACCCCCTCCTCCTCGTATCGGCATACGACCTCCTTTATGACCATTCCTTGTATGAATTCAGAATGGGAGATGAGGCGTGGGTGCCCAGTGGTTGTGGGTGTGGAAGCCATCGTAGAAGCGATTGAGCCACATGGGATTTTCATGTTGGAATTTCCCCTTCCCCTACGTCTATGAGCAGGTGGTGATCAGATTCCTAGTGCAGAAGCTTGGTTCCTTGTAAAGTGGAGTGATTAAATCATTAGTGCTGAAACAAAGAAATCGATGTCCATTTCCCCAGTTCCATTCCATATCACATGGCTGGTAGGAAGGATCCATGATGAAAACGTTGCAGAATGGGATGTCCAACATTTTGACTACCCCAACTAAGTGTGAGTTTCACGCCAGGCCCGCTATTTTCTTGGTTGGACACGACACCGAATAACTGGATCTAGTGACACATTAATCCACTAATGTCTTGAATGCTACTAATCTCCACATTTAGGAGAATAATAACCCATCGAGTTCCCAATTTATGTTTCTGATGATTTTTACGGGGTGCGCGCATTTGTCTATGGAGGAAGTGCAGTTGTTGCGCTGCATTCCCGCTTTCCAAAGGCGGGCATCGTCCATCACTTATTCAGAGATGTTCTCTCCTTGATTGAAATGGGATGATGGGATGTCAGTTCCTCCTTCTATGGATTCCTTCTCAAAACTCTTCACCTAGTCCGCGTTTCCCTTATAGACAAAAACGTTTTTTTTTGGAAACTATTCCCAGTGCCATTTCTTCCTAGACATCAGTTAATTACACTACTTCTGTTAGGACATTCCAGGGGGTCTAGTCATGTAAGCAACCTTCAGTCAGGGGAGTAGTCACATTTGACAACAATGTCACATATGGATGTCCGAAAACTAGTGCTTCTATGTTTGATCCCCTTATTATAGGGCTTCTTGGGGGCGTAGAAGCCCAAGGAATCCCACATCATGTGCGGGGAATTATATTCCATAGACATGTATCTGAGATTATCTTCATCTTTGCACATTTAACAAAGGTAATTCCATGATTTTAACATCTAGTGGAGACATATCGGACTGATTGGAACATAAACTATAGTGGATCATAAGGGTCAAACCCCTGGAGGGAACAATGATGTTGGGGCTAACGTGTGGTCAGTTACCCGATTACTACTAGGAGTAGTGAAGAGATGAATTGGCATGATCTCAGTGGGATATTGCGACATGAGTTATAATCATGAAGTAAAATTTATGGTTATGTAATGTGGACGAAGAATGGGACAGATTCAACTCGAGGGCGACAATAATTTTGGTCTTGAGCCTCGAAGTGACCTCTTACGTATCCCTGTGGCAGAAAATAAAATTCTACATGGTGCAGGGTGGGGGGTATAGAATCGGGGTGTGTGTAGAGGATAGTGACCCGATGATATAATAGGGTGTATGCTTGTTTATTAGCTTGAGGATGTCCTTATGCTACTCAGATGGACCAGTGATATGTGTCCTAAAATAAGGGACAACATTGGATTACGGTTGGGTATGGGTTGACAATGGCTTACTACGGTATGGGGTTTACAATGGTTTGTCATTGGATGAGGGCATAATGGATTACCGCTGGATGGAGGCACAAAGGATTACCACATGATGGGGTTTTCAATGTCTTACCTCTGGATAGGGGAAGACAACAACATGCCACTAGATAGGGGGGCACAACAACTTACTGCTGGATGGGGGCACATTGGCTTACTGCTAGATGGGGGCACAACGACTTATCACTGGATGGGGGCACAACGTCATACCAATGGATGGGGTAACAAAATATTAAAACAAGATGGGATTGAACCTCCGGGAGTATTCCTACGTATCTTTTCTAAGAGAAAAAGATCAAAACCAAAATAGTTGGGATGGTGGATGAAATTTAACGACATAAAGGATCAAAAGTGGGCATGCAGTTTGATATCATGTGGGACGAAGGTGGTCCGACATGAAGGGAGTCAGAACTAGTGGTTGTTGGCCTTGAACCTTAGCGGGGGTTCCAACATACCTTTCCTTGGAAAGGATCAAAGTACCCATACTTCATGATGGTGGGAACCGATGTAAGGGGGTCAGAACCAATGGGTGTTTTGATTGAACCTCAGAGAGGCTTCCTATGTACCTTACCTTATCATGGATCAATGACCACATAGTTCTAGAGGGGTGTTGGTGAGCCAACATGAACATGGTTGGGACCAATAGGTGTTTGGATTGAACCTCAAGGATCCTTCCTAAATACCTTTCATTGGCATTGATCAAAGTTAACATAGTGTGAGATGGCTTTGGTGAACTAACGTAAAGATGTTCAAGACCAATGGGTCTTGGGATTGACCCTTAGAGAGTCTTCCTATGTACCTTGCCTTGTCAAGGGTAAAAGTCCACATAGTTTGGGATCAGTGGGAACCAACATGAAGGGGGGTCCAAGCCAATGGATGGTGGGCTTGAACCTAAAAGAGGCCACCTACGAACATTTCCATTGCCAAGAACAAAGACCACGTAATTCTAAAGGAGTGGGTGTTTGGGGCACACAATCTAGGCTGCCTAGAGGGAATTTTATGGTATTTGATTACTCTATGACCATGTAAGTCATGCATAGTGTGAGAAAGAAGATGCATCCAAGGCTTGATGATCACATAGCGGAAGGTGCTTCTGTGGGAAGTGGGATGGGGGCATACTCATGGTTAGTGGCTCTAAAAGGAAATAGGGGATTACATGTAGTTAGCTTTCGAAAGAGGAAAAAGGGGATTACTGGTGGTTAGTGTCCTAGGGTGAGAGAGATTGGGGCTTACTTCAGGGTGGAGGACTAGGTGGCGACAAATCACAGAGGGAGAGGGATTGGGCCCCGAGGAAAGGAAGAGGAGTAGGGGTGCTACCATCTGCAAAAAATGAAATGGTCTTATATTAAGGTGGCTACCATTTCCCCTCATAGAGAAGTTTCTCTAATAAAGAGGATCTCATTCCATGTGAGGAATGGTTTCAATTATGTGGAAACTAGTGGGAGTGAAATAATTTCAAGGTTTAGAACCCTATGTATGACACATGGGGTGAGCTCACAGTTTAACATCATGTGCTGAGGATGAAGACGTGTGGAAGTTTATCTTCATGCAGTTTGGACGAGGTGGGTTCACTCTACGACCCTTAGGACATACATAACCAATACCTCCCATCCCTAGGGAAATGAAGGGCATCAGCAATGCCTTTGCGAGGGGGTGTTATGGATTGATCCATTAAGGGGTCCACGTTAGTGTGGCTATGAAAAGAATCAATATTCATTTGTGTGTGTATGTGAAGAAGCATGAGGCAATGCAATGCAATGGGATGAACCACCCAAGGAACATTGAAATCAATTAGTGAAAACCTGGAGGGTCACAGGGGAAAAGGAGTTGCGGATCAAAGGGGGTCATTGAAGGAAGCCTCGTGAAGCATTGGTACTCTGTGAAGTGAATGGGTTTCACAAAGGGGTGTTCTTTGCAAAGTGAAGTTTCCTAGCCTAAATTTATTGTATGGGTGCATATGAAATGTGCTTCACAATGTGTAAAGGTATTCATGGATTAGTGCATCATGAAGCAAGGGTTCCATGGGAAGCATATCATTGCAAATCAATGTGCTTCATGAAGCATAATGAACCTTCTTTAGCTTGTGGGTCACATGCTCATGGAGGGTACTTCATAAAGCATAAGTGCTCCAGGAATACCCTAGTCCTCATGGAGATCCCCATACATTTTGAAGGCCCGTGGGTTAAACGAAGGGAATCCCTCCCTAAAGAGGGGTCACATTCATGCAGGGGGCACGTCGCGATGAAAAAGTTCCTTAAAGATTGCATGCTTTACAGAACATAGATATTTTCATGATTTTGGAGATAAGTAGGTGAAAGGTCGAAGGATCCATCCTTTGGGCTTGAGGGGAGCCAGGTGTTTTTATGAAAGAGGCACCATGATGAAGAGATCGCTCAGTGCAAGGACAGAGCTTGCTTCGCAGCGGGTTCATGAACGTTAAATGGGTTGGCGGAGCATCCCGACTCCTTCCTTCATGGTTAGTTCGCGAACATCCGATGGATTCATAGAGCATACCACCTTCTTGGACTGTGGGGGTTTGAGAATGTAAAATGGGTTCACAGAGCATCCCACATCCTTGATCCAAAGCGGCTTCACGAAGGAAGAGCAGGGAGCCATCCACGGGGGCTAGGTGAGTTTTCTTCACAAGGCATCCTCTAATGCTTTCTGTTTTTTCTCGTTCTTCATATTCGGATGCCAACACATGGTTATAGGAAATCAACTATTTAAATTGTTTTTACGATTTAATGTTATTCTTTTTATTATATATATATATATGTGTGTGATGTGTGATATTTCATATGCTAGAATACATGGGGTTGTGTTTGGCATGGCCTAGATATTCATGAGTGATTTTGATCACATGTTGTGAAGGAAAGAATTACTTGAGTTGTTTTACCATAGGATTAGGAATCATGGACGTCGGTTTGATGTAGTGTAATTTTCAGGTTTGGCATGGCCCAAGAAACGTGGATGGAGAGGTCATCAGATTTGAGCGACATGGTCTTCGGAACACAATGTGTCAAAGAGGTTATTTCATGGGATATTAATTTGGTGGTTAACGATCACCTTTTACTTCAGTCATGTGCATATAGGGTGACTATGTGATGAGGTGGTTTTTAACACTAGTGTTGGTAGAGGCCCCAAATAATTGAATATTATTTACTATTTGTTTTGGGTGCTTTCCATGGGAATCCATGTGGAAGTGGAGGAGCCTTCGGTTGGTAGAGATAAGGCTACTAGGTTATGAGATTGAGTGAAAATATTGTTCTTTCCTATGGTTATTTATTTAGGGATAGGCATAGTTTTTCTTCCTATTATTATATGAGGGAATTCAACACTGTTCCTCCAATTATTATTTGAGGACATGAAATGTTGTTCCTCTAATTTTTGTGCCATGTCGAGACTTGATATTTCGAGCATGAGTTACTATTGTTCTAGCGTGTCATCAGGACGTAGGTACTTGACACACGAGATGTTAGGAGGAATGCGGTACCAGTTCATATGACGTATATTTTAGTGTTGACCGATGAATAAGACACTCCATGGTGGCTGCTGAGCATTAGTGGAAGTTTAGTTTTTATTGTACATTATACTCTAAACTTTACTTATATATGAATGCATTCTTAAACACTAATACTAGATACAAACCATTCAGTGGTATCATACTGAGATTCATCTCACACACTACACGGGCCCTTCAGGATACGTGTATATTTTATGGATTTATGTGTAGGAAGGATATCAGCTTTAGGATACGGATTTTATTAGATTTTGCAATAAGATTTGATATGGACCCTCAGGGTCATGCCTGGATGGAGATTACTTTTTTGCATTCTTTCCTATATTATCATGATTACTTTGTTTCTAGTAGCTACGGATGGTTATCTATTGATTACCTGTTTATATTTTTACATGATAAGTATTCATGAATTTTCTTTTCAAATAGTTTTTACAAGTTGTTTTAGAATTATATTTTGTTTACATTTTGCTGCTCATGTTTCTATATTTCTTCTGCTAGTTTATATGTTATCGATTTTGCTTTCTCTATGTGGGTCTTGTTCGAGTATATATAATCTATCACATTATATTTTACTTATACCAGTACCTTATTTATCTATGAGAGGTCATAGCCTCCCCACAATAGCTTTTTACACCCTCACTGCTAGTCGGTAGCCTTTAGAATTCCGGGAGGTGTGCCTAATGTTAGTAACACTTGATTCATTCAACCCAGTTTGGTATATTGTTCGTGTCTAGAATGTTACAAAATGGTATCAGAGGAGTTGTTATTCATAGGGATTTAGTAGCATCTTTTAACTAACTACTAATGATATCGAGAATACTTTTTATTTATGTTGGTTTTACTATTTGGGATATGGTATAATGGAGTTAATATGTCATTTTAACTCATTTTTTATCTTTTTTATTGGTTGTTTTAGCCCTGTATACAAGGAATGGACCATGTAACCTTGATTGGGAATTGTTGTTTTTATTTTTCTCATATTAAAGATTATATGATTTCCACCTTGTTTTATCACATGGTATGTGATGTTATTGATTGTGATATGTAACCCTTAACCTAGTCAGGTAAGGGAGAATGAAATTTTACCTAGTTCCAGTATGTAAAGTCGTTATTATATGGATATTGGAAGGAATATTTTTAGGGAATTTCTATTTCATAACTGCATGTATGCTTTGTGAACTAATAATACCATTTGAATAATATCAATTTCCATGAAATAGATTCTTTTGAAATGTTTATGGTGAAATTCCTTATAAGATTTATTATTTATTTCAATGTAATATTCCATACTTAAAATTATATAAAATTGCATGTGGCATGAAATTTGGGTCTGGCTAGTATGTGACCAGCAAGGTACTATGACTGAGGTGATGTTGATCACCAGGATTAGGCTTCCTAGATGTCGGTTTGAGGCAGTATGGCTACTAGGATTGTGTAACTCATTCATCATTTTGAAGAAATTATGTTTTTTGGGATGGGCATGGACCAACATAATTTTGATTCATAGCTCTGTTGAGGGTGGGTAAAGAGGCCATGAGTACGGGATTCCATGGGGCATGGTTGTGGTGGGTGAGAGTAATGGTTATTTTTATACACTCGTTGTTTAATGCATTCCTTATCTACGTTGAATATATCTATATTGTTATATATGTGGGATTTCTATACATTTATGGTATTCAATGGGTTCCTCCTAGAGGGATTGATGGAACGTCTGATAGGTGATGGTACAGTAATGCTAAAGCACGATTAGGTTCAAATACTGGAGGGACCGGTAGAGCATGAGCTGAAGTTACTTGATCAGGTATAGGATCAGGTTCACGATCATGTGCTGGAAGAGCCCCATCTTGGTTTGGAAGCGTTAGGGTCATGGCTCAACGAGTAACTTTGTTCTAGTCTGGTACGTGTCTTGTAGGGGATCGATAGAGGTACGTGATGTACAGATCCCTCTATAGAATATCTGATGAGATATTTGTAGTCACATCACCCACCACTTTTCAAGGGTGAGGGTCATACATAGGAGGTTGAGAAATGGATAGAGTGAATTCATATGATTATCGTGAAACTTGAGACACCACCAGGGTAGAGGCTCAAGCTGGAGAGGTACATGTTGAGAGGACCGACAAAGCATTGGTGGGAAGTGAAAGTATAGGCTCAGAGACATGAAATACATGCATGGTAGGTCATCAAGGATAGGGTTCTCAATCACTTCATTCTAGAGATGTTGTGGGTAGAGAGAGGTCCGATGTTCTTGAGCCTCAAGCAGGGTGACATGTCTGTTATGGACTATGCAACTACCTTTAATGAACAATCTCACTTTTCACCAGGTATGGTAAGCGATGACACCTCGAGGGTGAGTAATTTCGTGGAAGGATTATGAAACACTAACAAGGTAGAGTTAATCATATTCAGGATGACCTCATTATCTGAGGTGGTGAATCAGTCACTCATAATATGGGAAAACATGACAAAAAATAGCTTTTGAGCTGGTTGTTGGATTCAGGTGATGATTCAGATAGCAGGAAGCGAGGTCAGGATGAGTTCTTGTAGGGATGTCAGGCTAAGGTCTTAACTAGTCCATCTCATGTAGTTCAACTGTGGTTTGATTTCAGTTTCGGTAGCTAGTGCATGTCTATACTCAATGTGATAGGCTTCCAAAGGAGTGACAAATATGTAGATAAGTCGGAGATCTAGAGAGGATCTGCAGGCAGCCTTCTCAGATAGATGCCAGGAAATGACCAGGATATATGGGGGCATCTGTGGTTGATTAAGGATAAATAATAGGTGATAGTAGTCAAGGCTCAGCTGCACGCAGAGTACGTGGTAGAGACAGTGGGACCCATCAATGGGGTTAGTGGCTAGTGACTGGAGAAACACCATAGGGAGGTCACGCATGAGGCATTCTTACATTAGTCAATGTGAATTTCATTGATCTGTTGGATGATGAGTAGGTGTGTGAGCCAATGATGATCAGAGGTATTCTGTGGGCGTGACCTTGATTTTCTTGTTTTCTTTTTGGAATGGCCTATTGAGGCATGTCCCTTTTGAGTGCACAAGTTGAACTGGATTTATTGGGACTGACTAGACATTGGTTGGTGGTATTGGAACCATTTTGAGTGTGTGATATATTTATTCATATGTATGATATGTGTGGCCTTAGTGGCATCGAGGAAGTAGGTTACTTGAGGTGACATGTACATCGGTACATCGAGGATGTGAGTTACATGAAACTAGGTTTTGTTTTGAGCATCCATGGGATGTAGGACCTCATATATGCATACACTGATGTGGAGAGGGATACGTTTGGGTATCGAGAATGACACAAGAGCACCTGATAAGGTGGAAGGGTTATGAGGCATCATGTGGGGACCAGGAGTCAATAAATTAGTAATTGGACATTTGTTTGATTACATTTTGGGCTATATTGGTCTGGTGTTTTCTTCTCCACCATTGTAAGGGAAATACGTGGAACGATTTATTTAAGGTGAGATGTTTGTAAGAACTAGGTTCTTCTTATGAGGTATGAGTCTTCTTTTTCTTTTCATTTTACTTTATTTTTTAGAAAAAGGGGTAAAACTGGGTAGTTCCATAAATTTTTGAGTTACACAACATTTCGCCCCATGTACATTCCATGTATTTTCTAGGCATGTACTGACCACATTTTAACTTAGTACATTCCATGTGGTGACCGTGTAGAAATATTATACTACATAGAATATAGTGTTCTTTAACCCTCTTTGTATTTTACTCTCCGTGTTTCAGCAGATTCCTTCGTGTTTTTTGACCTATGTGACATGTCTATTCCATGTGATGACCCTGGAACCCACGTAAGTCAGAGTAAATAAATGATACTATATGACATGTATTCCTTAATACACATGGTGTACTTTTATTTTTATTTGTTCACATGGATGGGTGTCATGTATCGTTTATGAAACTATCTTATTCTTCCCTATTTTCGGACTGTGATGTTTTGGGAGTCCAAGAACATTTCCTCTCTTATATTTATCATCTGATGTAATTTTTTCAATCCTTCTGTGGCTGTGGGATCATATCAAGGAGGAAAACCCTCACACCAGATTCCATTCTTGTTCTTTTGCCTCACATTCCGTAGATTTCATCTGAGGAGAATTTTTAATATTTGATGGAAATGTATATTTACGAAGATCAGATTCAAAATTGGAGTTT
This sequence comes from Viscum album, assembly GCA_963277665.1. Classification (NCBI taxonomy): domain Eukaryota; kingdom Viridiplantae; phylum Streptophyta; class Magnoliopsida; order Santalales; family Viscaceae; genus Viscum; species Viscum album. The sequence continues at coordinate 1,299,905,411 of OY728161.1, forward strand.
TATATCAAATGTGACTAAATCTACGAGCCTATGGTAGTTCGTTCATACATTGTTTTTGATTTTTGTGGTCATTTGGGGGTTGTTTCTATTTAGAACAATGTTAGGAATTGAGTGAGACCCATGTATCCTTATATTCAATTAACTCTATTTCTTTGGGGATGTTGTTGAAAATTCTCGTACCTTGTTACGATTGGGTGAGGTAGGGTTAGAGGTTATTTCCCATATGGGGAATTTTGGCCGGGTATGTCCAAATTGTTAAAATTAAATTGTTTTCATTAAACTGTTGAGTTAATATTTTTATGCGTGGTTATGTTTTTTAGAGGATTTCAAGACCATTGTGGTGGTAGGGTACAACACATGGTTAGTGAAAATAAAATACATAAATTGTTTTTCCTATTTAAAGGGATTATTTTGATTATATATATGTGTGTGTGTGTGTTTGTGTGTGTGATGCTTGATGTTTAATATTCTAGAACCCTTGGGGTTGTCTAAGGAATGACCAATATTACTTGAGTAGTTTGACTATAGGATTGGGTATAATGGACCTATGTTTTAGGTAGTGTAACTATCAGGTTGGGCATAGCCTGGGATACTTTCTTGGTGAGCCATTATATTTGATCAACATGGTCACAAGGACATAATGTGTGATAGATGTTGTGGCATGGGTTCTTTATTTGGTGGTAACCACTCAACCATGTCTTGAGTCATGTTCACATATGTTGACACTAGGATGAGGTGATTTTGATCACTTGTGTGTGTAGAGACCCCTGATAGTTTTGGTTTAGGTACTATTGGTTAGGGGGATTTTCATTGGAAACTATGTGGAAGGATTAAATCCTTAGGGTGTTAATGATGAGGATATCGAGTTAGGATATTGAGGGAAGATATTTCTTTTTTCTCCAGTTATTTATTTGAGGACAGATATCATTGTTCCTCCAATTATTATCTGAGGGAAAAAATGTTGTTCCTCTGATTATTATTTGAGACTGTACTTCAATGTTCCTCCAATTGTTGTGCCATGGGTAGATGTGAGATTTTGAGTAAGGGTTGCTATTTTTTGGGAATTCTATCAGAACGTTAGTACTTGAGACATGAGCTGTCAGGAGGAAAGTGGTGTTAGGTTATATGATTGAGATTCTAGTGTTGGCCAAAGTAGGTGTAACACCCCGAGCTTCCACGATACGCTTCTCATTCAATAATGCAATAGCTTGCATTGTACGCAACTTCGAGTTCTAAAACATCGCGACAAATCAAAGTAGCCGTTATGAATAGTAATAACCACTTTTTAAAATTATAGAGATTTTATATTTCAAAATGGACTTCATTTTTGTATTCCTAATATTGAAATTAGCCTATGTTGAATTTTTTGTAATTTTCTGAGAACTTCAAAATTTTTATGAATAGTGAAAAATACTTAAAACAACTTTTTTAATAAAAATAATTTATAGTGATAAATTATAATATTTGGTGGTTTTAAAGCATAATTAGAATATATTTTTACCATTTTATCCAATGGTGGTCATTAGAATTAATTTAACATTGAAATTGGACATAAACAATTGCCAATCTTTTGATATAAATTGTTTCTAAAAAACACGCTATTTGTTGTGACAGTGGGAATTAATTATAAAATTAATTAATGCAACTAATATGTTTGGAATTTTGTAAAATAGACATCATTTTTGAATTCGGAATATCAATTATAGCTTAGGGTGAAATTTTGGCCTTATTCTGAAAAACTTCAATTTTTGATGAATAGTGAAACCACTAAGTGGTTGTTAAATAACTGATTTTTCGTTTAAATGAAATATTACCACTTCTGTGATTTGATTTTCAAAAATCCGACATACATGGTTGTCATTAAGAAGTAAAATGTGGTTCAATGGGATAAAAATAATTTTTTGGTGAATAGTAACTTATTAAGTTCTTAATCGCGATTAGTGGTAATTAGGGTAGTTTAAGGTATAAATAATACTTTAATAATATTAAATGACCTAGACACATGTCCCAACCTCATTGGTTGTGTCATGGCCGACCAAGACAAGCCATGGCCTAACTTGGGGACCCCATGGATCCACTTTTGTTGGGAAATAACATAAATTACTTTTTATTTAATGTTAAAGTGAAAATGACACTAACATAAAGTGTTTTACTAAAACAATTTTTAAGTAGGGTTACACAAGTCCAAATTTTGATTATAAATAGTCATTGGAAAGATAAAAAGATTTCCTATATCATAGTATTTTTTTTATAATTTTTAGACATTAAATAAATTTAATTATTTATGACATAATAATGATGCAGCGATGACATCATTATTTGACGATTTAAATAAAATGGAAAGATAATATAAAATCTATGAACTACACATGGCCAAAACCAATTGGATGAGTGGATTTCGATGCCTTATCACCTTATCCACGAATTATATCAATGTGGGACCTTTTAAAACCGAAACACATTTTCAAATAATGTAATGTTCCTTTACTTTCCAAAAGTGCCCCTCCTCTCCTCTTATAAAAGGCCCCCACCTCTACCTCATTTCACACACTCTTCAAGCCATTGGCTCGGCCAACCCCTGCCCATTTGCTCTCTCCACATCCCTCTCCTCATCCTAGAGGATTCCCTTTGGGCAGAATCCTTTCAAAGGAAGCCTTTAGGCTCAACTCAAAAGGAGTTACACTTTTTAAGGTAATTCATTCTCTCATGTTCTTTGGTTTTATTTTGCTTCTCCAACCCCCTAAACTCTTTTTATTTACTTCTTTTGTAACAACACCAGTATCTTAAATATACTAGGATGTTGTTATAAGATTTATTTGAGCTACACTTCCACACAACTACATCAAATGGTTAAAGAACATAAGGTTTCCGTGGATGGCGAAATTCTGCCTCCCGAAACGATGATTGTTCAACACTCATTTAACACCTTCAAAGGTGGCCATTATGATGTCACTATTTTTATATATGATATATAATATGTTTATGTTTTCCTTAAGCTTCTGTTTTTTTTCATTTTGGGCATACCTTTATGGTTTCCATTATGGGTAAAACACGATATCTTCATTTTAGGAAACGCGGACTACCGCCCCCTGAAAGTGATTTGATTCGTTAATACCATATGTGGGATGTGTGAAGGATAAAGTTAATGATATTATATATGTTATTATACTGGAATTATAATATACTCTCATATCATTATGATTCCATTCCAGAAAATATGAAATAGAAATGGAAGTAGCGTTCATGCGTACGTACGGCTTACCGTCTCCATGAACGGTGCATTTCATTTCTTACCTCTAAATGTGATGTAATATTATAAATGAATGTATGTACTGGATATATATGACATATATGATATCTACATCATGAATACCATTCTGGATATAATGAACCTTTGACCAAATTAACAACATGTAAGTGTAAGAAGCCTATTTTTGACTTAAGAACCAAATACCGACAAAATGAACATTATTAACTTAAATAATTACATAATGTTCATATCATTGTAATAAGTGATATAATAAGGATAATGAAGTTGAAAATGGTTCTTAATAAGGTATATATTAACTCTAGTTTATTATTCAGGAAGTTAAAGAACGGTTGAGTCAAGTCAGACACGAGGTAAGGGAACTTCTTAACCCAACTTCAATTCTTTGGGTTAATCTCCTACTTTCAAATTACTTCATGATATTATTATGTCTTATTTTTTATTTTTACTTTATTTATGTGTACCTATAGTGAATACACATAATAGATCTATTTTATTTTAAAAATGATCTTTTTAAGGACTTCGTCTCAATCTCCTTTCATTGAGGCATATTTCGTTTTATACACAACTTTATTTTATACGGTGTATAAACCCCTTTGACTTTTACGTTTATTCAAAAGGAATTTTTTTTATACGAAGCGTTTTACTAAACGACAAAATGGGAATGTTTTTCTTTCCGTACTTATGCGGCGACAACGACTTCTCCGCCGCCGTGACCATTATTTGAGTTTCGGCTTCCTCTATAAGCCATCTTTTTTTTCAATGAAAAATAAATACAAAGTTTTAACTTTCTTTTATTTTGGTATCGAAAATGGTTTTGAAAGCATTTTTATTATATCAATGTGCTATATTGATATCTTGTGATTGAAATGTGGAAATGTTATGTTTCCTTTATGCATGTTTTATGTGATACAATTATGTTATGGTTTATGATATGTTTGAACCTATTCATATGAGGAATGTATTGGACTTAATAAGTGACGGGTGGAGCCCGCTATAGCTCCTCGATGCATCGGCAGGTCTCATGAGACAACTAGACGTGGAATTGGCCGAGGCCCTTTCCCAATTTGATTTATGGTTTTGGCCGAGGCCTTAATCATTTTAGATGTCTTGGCCGAGGCCTTGACAAAATGTTTCAGAATGTCCGGCATTATACATTCCCTCATTATGAAAGTGGTTATTGTTATTGCATGTGATTATTCGACCAGTAGAATATCCATGTGAAGAAGTGAATGGCATTATCTCATTTTACTTTTTCCATATTATGTTGAAGTTCATGTTTAAAAGGCTTTTGTTTTATTTATACATTGCCTTAATTGTTAATGATTATTTATGAAAGCTTCCGCATTATTGTTATCCTTACTGAGCATCTGAGCTCACCCCTTTCAATGTTTTAATATTTTCCAGGATGTGAAGAAGTATTTTATGAATGACCTGCAGGGATAGTCAGAAGAGGATATGAGTGTGGACTATGGAGACTTTGTTATTGTAGTTTTTCACTCTATGATGTAATGTAACGTTTACGAATGTATCTAGTGTTTCCAAGGCTACTAAACTAATCGGTCTTTCGAGACTTGATCTTTTGTGATCATGCCAATGTTACGAAGCAATGCACCGACTCTGGGTAGCTGGGGTCGGGGCGTTACAGTTGGTATCAGAGGCAGTTTAGTACTAACCTTGGAAGCTAGATTTAGATAAACTCTGATTAGAGCACGTAGACCTAAGATGAACTCTGAGGATTAGTATAAAAGAACTTCCTAGAATTTTGGTATTATAGAGATGTTATGACTTTTCCGAGCAATACATCCCTGTCTGGATACGAGCAGGTAGAGGCGGCTCTGGCACAGATGTACCTAGGGGTAAAATCCGAAAACACCGCTTTGAGCTAGACTCGAACGGGAACTGGTGCACGAAAACGGGCCTTGCTGCACTCTTGGTTACGACACTCCCGGGGGATATGCTTAGGATAATTCTCATTTTACTTACAAACCACTATGAAGGGTTATGAGTACATACTTCCTCAAAGAAAACATTTCTTTTTATGATTATGGATTATATCCATAAATAGTTCAATTTATGTAAAGTGTTTTACAAGTATGGAATTATGTATTTTGATTCATAAACTAACCTAGTTTATGCCGTTGTATAGAAATGGCGCCCAGTAGAAGGAATGTGAACTCCAGCGGTACGTATGATCCAAAGAGTAAGAAGGATAGTATCTTTCACGGTATTAAGCCAACATTTCGAAGGGAAATAGTCTCCCATGTGTTCTCAACATATGAAGAAATAGTATCATGTGTTAATAGGATAAGTAAAGAATTCTCTGAGTCCTATGGCTTTGAAGCGAAGCAAGAGATGAAAGGGATGGAAGAGAGAATGATGGATAAAGGGATGAGGGGAAAGAAGAATTTTCCAATATGTGGTAATTGTGGGAAGAAACATCATGGAACTTGCCTAAAGGGAATGGGAGTTTGTTATAAGTGTAGAGAAAAAGGACACAAAGTGCGTGACTGCAAGGGTAAGAAAATGGTTTCAAATGTACAATGCTTCTTCTGCAAGGATTGGGGACACTACGCAAACCAATGTCCAAATCATCAGAGCATGCCCCAAATGATGTTATTGGATAATAATCAAGTTATGATACTACCACAGATGAGGAGTAATGATTAGAGTTCTTATGTTGTTATTAAAGATTTTTTTTTTAATTTGAGTGTTGTATCAATGATGTACTGGTTATAATAATTATGGAGTATATAAGGATTGTACTGCAGTACTATTTCATCAAGGACTTGAGATTGTGTGGAACCAAGAAAAGTGACTCCACAGTAGGTTAAATTTTTGGAAAATATATGGTTGAGAGAAAGATAAACCATAATATGGTTTTGATACTGAGATTGTGATTTTGGAATAAGACGTGATTGATTTGGATAAATTATATTGGATATACTTAACTTCCTTGAAACTGATTGATGTTTTGTATACATTTTTGGATAGAAGGAGTATATCTAGTATTCTATAAGGAATAAGGGATCATGGTAATTCAGTATGTTTAAAAAGAATACATGATGAAGGTGCTCACATGTTGTTACGTGGGATAAAGGATCTTCATTATGTTTACCTTCCTTATAAAATTTGGACTGTGGGTTGGACAGATGTATTTTGGATAACTATTAAGGTTGGAATGGATTAAGTTGAACCATGGATAGTATTGTTTAAGGTTAAAAAATTTATGAAGATTATTTTTGGAATATTATGATACTATAGTTTTAGGAAAAGGACAACCTGCAGGGTGGGGCATAACCCGTCGCGTCGGACAAAGCTGCAGGAATCGAACCCACAATCATAGTGCGACAGGCCTTTATTTCCTACCACTAGCCTACAGGAAGTCCCCGGTTATTACAAAATAATTTTACTAATCTAAATGGTATGTGTTAACATTTGGAACCTTATACAATTAGGATAAGTATAATATTTTTGAGTTCTATTATCTTTTGAGTGAAAGATGAGTTGAAGGTTGAAACTCTAATGTCAAACACATATATATATATATACCTATCTCTTATTCAATGAATAAATTAATTCTTAAACTTTAGTAAAGGGATATTAAAACAAAAAAAAATGTGTTATCCTAATAACTTATGTTTTGTTGAACTGATGATATTTTAAATCAACATAGATTGAAGGCTTTGAGGCCCTCAATTTGACAGTTGATTGTGATTGATGACCTCAATCAATCCCTACAAATATTTACGTTTTTCCTCAAATTATATGTCTCTAATTGCCACCAATGTTCTCCTTATCGAGATCATGATTTGGTGGTGACTTTCTTATTTCCATTTCCCTCTTATTAAGACAAAATTCTATTAACCTTATTTCCGATGTGGGTTTTCCACAAAGGTATTTTCTATTTTCAACCTTTTATTTTCCAAGAAAAATTTCAAATTGCGAGGACGCAATTTATTGAAGGAGGGGAGAATGTAACACCCCGAGCTTCCACGATACGCTTCTCATTCAATAATGCAATAGCTTGCATTGTACGCAACTTCGAGTTCTAAAACATCGCGACAAATCAAAGTAGCCGTTATGAATAGTAATAACCACTTTTTAAAATTATAGAGATTTTATATTTCAAAATGGACTTCATTTTTGTATTCCTAATATTGAAATTAGCCTATGTTGAATTTTTTGTAATTTTCTGAGAACTTCAAAATTTTTATGAATAGTGAAAAATACTTAAAACAACTTTTTTAATAAAAATAATTTATAGTGATAAATTATAATATTTGGTGGTTTTAAAGCATAATTAGAATATATTTTTACCATTTTATCCAATGGTGGTCATTAGAATTAATTTAACATTGAAATTGGACATAAACAATTGACAATCTTTTGATATAAATTGTTTCTAAAAAACACGCTATTTGTTGTGACAGCGGGAATTAATTATAAAATTAATTAATGCAACTAATATGTTTGGAATTTTGTAAAATAGACATCATTTTTGAATTCGGAATATCAATTATAGCTTAGGGTGAAATTTTGGCCTTATTCTGAAAAACTTCAATTTTTGATGAATAGTGAAACCACTAAGTGGTTGTTAAATAACTGATTTTTCGTTTAAATGAAATATTACCACTTCTGTGATTTGATTTTCAAAAATCCGACATACATGGTTGTCATTAAGAAGTAAAATGTGGTTCAATGGGATAAAAATAATTTTTTGGTGAATAGTAACTTATTAAGTTCTTAATCGCGATTAGTGGTAATTAGGGTAGTTTAAGGTATAAATAATACTTTAATAATATTAAATGACCTAGACACATGTCCCAACCTCATTGGTTGTGTCATGGCCGACCAAGACAAGCCATGGCCTAACTTGGGGACCCCATGGATCCACTTTTGTTGGGAAATAACATAAATTACTTTTTATTTAATGTTAAAGTGAAAATGACACTAACATAAAGTGTTTTACTAAAACAATTTTTAAGTAGGGTTACACAAGTCCAAATTTTGATTATAAATAGTCATTGGAAAGATAAAAAGATTTCCTATATCATAGTATTTTTTTTATAATTTTTAGACATTAAATAAATTTAATTATTTATGACATAATAATGATGCAGCGATGACATCATTATTTGATGATTTAAATAAAATGGAAAGATAATATAAAATCTATGAACTACACATGGCCAAAACCAATTGGATGAGTGGATTTCGATGCCTTATCACCTTATCCACGAATTATATCAATGTGGGACCTTTTAAAACCGAAACACATTTTCAAATAATGTAATGTTCCTTTACTTTCCAAAAGTGCCCCTCCTCTCCTCTTATAAAAGGCCCCCACCTCTACCTCATTTCACACACTCTTCAAGCCATTGGCTCGGCCAACCCCTGCCCATTTGCTCTCTCCACATCCCTCTCCTCATCCTAGAGGATTCCCTTTGGGCAGAATCCTTTCAAAGGAAGCCTTTAGGCTCAACTCAAAAGGAGTTACACTTTTTAAGGTAATTCATTCTCTCATGTTCTTTGGTTTTATTTTGCTTCTCCAACCCCCTAAACTCTTTTTATTTACTTCTTTTGTAACAACACCAGTATCTTAAATATACTAGGATGTTGTTATAAGATTTATTTGAGCTACACTTCCACACAACTACATCAAATGGTTAAAGAACATAAGGTTTCCGTGGATGGCGAAATTCTGCCTCCCGAAACGATGATTGTTCAACACTCATTTAACACCTTCAAAGGTGGCCATTATGATGTCACTATTTTTATATATGATATATAATATGTTTATGTTTTCCTTAAGCTTCTGTTTTTTTTCATTTTGGGCATACCTTTATGGTTTCCATTATGGGTAAAACACGATATCTTCATTTTAGGAAGCGCGGACTACCGCCCCCTGAAAGTGATTTGATTCGTTAATACCATATGTGGGATGTGTGAAGGATAAAGTTAATGATATTATATATGTTATTATACTGGAATTATAATATACTCTCATATCATTATGATTCCATTCCAGAAAATATGAAATAGAAATGGAAGTAGCGTTCATGCGTACGTACGGCTTACTGTCTCCATGAACGGTGCATTTCATTTCTTACCTCTAAATGTGATGTAATATTATAAATGAATGTATGTACTGGATATATATGACATATATGATATCTACATCATGAATACCATTCTGGATATAATGAACCTTTGACCAAATTAACAACATGTAAGTGTAAGAAGCCTATTTTTGACTTAAGAACCAAATACCGACAAAATGAACATTATTAACTTAAATAATTACATAATGTTCATATCATTGTAATAAGTGATATAATAAGGATAATGAAGTTGAAAATGGTTCTTAATAAGGTATATATTAACTCTAGTTTATTATTCAGGAGGTTAAAGAACGGTTGAGTCAAGTCAGACACGAGGTAAGGGAACTTCTTAACCCAACTTCAATTCTTTGGGTTAATCTCCTACTTTCAAATTACTTCATGATATTATTATGTCCTATCTTGTATTTGTACTTTCTTTATGTGTATCTATAGTGAATACACCTAATAGATCTACTTTATTTGTAAGGGAACTTCTTAACCCAACTTCCATTCTTTGGGTTAATCTCCTACTTTCCAATTATGTCATGATATTATTATGTATTATTTTTTATTTTTACTTTATTTATGTGTACCTATAGTGAATACACATAATAGATCTATTTTATTTTAAAAATGATCTTTTTAAGGACTTCGTCTCAATCTCCTTTCATTGAGGCATATTTCGTTTTATACACAACTTTATTTTATACGGTGTATAAACCCCTTTGACTTTTACGTTTATTCAAAAGGAATTTTTTTTATACGAAGCGTTTTACTAAACGACAAAATGGGAATGTTTTTCTTTCCGTACTTATGCGGCGACAACGACTTCTCCGCCGCCGTGACCATTATTTGAGTTTCGGCTTCCTCTATAAGCCATCTTTTTTTTCAATGAAAAATAAATACAAAGTTTTAACTTTCTTTTATTTTGGTATCGAAAATGGTTTTGAAAGCATTTTTATTATATCAATGTGCTATATTGATATCTTGTGATTGAAATGTGGAAATGTTATGTTTCCTTTATGCATGTTTTATGTGATACAATTATGTTATGGTTTATGATATGTTTGAACCTATTCATATGAGGAATGTATTGGACTTAATAAGTGACGGGTGGAGCCCGCTATAGCTCCTCGATGCATCGGCAGGTCTCATGAGACAACTAGACGTGGAATTGGCCGAGGCCCTTTCCCAATTTGATTTATGGTTTTGGCCGAGGCCTTAATCATTTTAGATGTCTTGGCCGAGGCCTTGACAAAATGTTTCAGAATGTCCGGCATTATACATTCCCTCATTATGAAAGTGGTTATTGTTATTGCATGTGATTATTCGACCAGTAGAATATCCATGTGAAGAAGTGAATGGAATTATCTCATTTTACTTTTGCCATATTATGTTGAAGTTCATGTTTAAAAGGCTTTTGTTTTATTTATACATTGCCTTAATTGTTAATGATTATTTATGAAAGCTTCCGCATTATTGTTATCCTTACTGAGCATCTGAGCTCACCCCTTTCAATGTTTTAATATTTTCCAGGATGTGAAGAAGTATTTTATGAATGACCTGCAGGGATAGTCAGAAGAGGATATGAGTGTGGACTATGGAGACTTTGTTATTGTAGTTTTTCACTCTATGATGTAATGTAACGTTTACGAATGTATCTAGTGTTTCCAAGGCTACTAAACTAATCGGTCTTTCGAGACTTGATCTTTTGTGATCATGCCAATGTTACGAAGCAATGCACCGACTCTGGGTAGCTGGGGTCGGGGCGTTACAGTAGGTGACACTCCATGGTGGCTACTGAGCACTAGCAGATGTTGTGTTTACATTGTGCAACATACAGTTTACTTTCCATGTAGATGTGTGCCTTCATAATCATGTATACTTGGTATGACCAATTTGGAAGTATCTAACTAATATTTGTCTCACATCCTACCTAGTCCCTTCAGGGAACATGTATATTATATGGATTTATAGGCAAGAAAGATATCATCTTTAGGAGCTACATCTTATTAGCTATATCATGGAGATTTGGTATCGACCCTGATGTCATGCCTAGTTGATGTTTACATTGTTTTTATTCCTTTACTATATAAGCATTATTACCTTGTTTATTATATCCTCTATTAGTTATCCATTAGCACCCTCTTTATATATTGACTTTATATGGATTCATGACTTGTAATTTCTAGTAGTAATTACAATCGGTTACAACATGCCATATTGTTTACATTCTGCTACACTTGATTCTAAATTTCTTCTGCTGGTTTATCTGCTATCGATTGTGCTTCAGCAATGATAGTCTAGATTGAGTCTATAGAGTCTCTAATTTTATATTATACTCAAGCCAGTACTATATTTTCCTCTGAGAGTGTATACCCTCCATAATATACATGTTTACACACTTGATACTAGTCGACAGCCTTTGGGATCTAGGGAGGTGGGACTAAGGTTAGTAACACTGGGCCCGTTCAGAACTGTTCAAGTGAATGTTGGGGACTGGGATTTAAAATCGGTCTACAAATTCTCATTGTTTATCATTAATTCCACTAACACCATGATAGATTTGTTCCTTCACAAGAAAAAACTACATCATACCACTAACACATTATTCTCATTGGGATTTTAAAATTAATATCATGCATTTTCCTTAGGATGACTAAACAATAACATATCATATTTGGATTCAATATTATTAGAATATAATCATTGTGTGAATGTTTTCCAACCCCAATATTTTATAAAAGACATACTCAGACATTTCAGAATTCATGTCTCATATAGTGTATTTATGAAAACATTACATGGAATACTGTTTAGTAATAATCCACCTGTCTCTAGAAATATACCTAATCAGAAATAGAAAGGTTACACAGATTCATCATTGATTGAACCATATCCAAAATTTTATAATTCATCCTTTTAGACACACCTTCTATTATGGTGTTCTAGATAGAGTTTGTTGTGATACAATTCCACAAAATATCGTATGAGTTACAAATTCCTGGACCATTTATTCTCTTACCCAATTTGATGAGATAATCATAATACTTTTTAAAATTTTATTTTCTATATAATTATTAAATTAAATAATCTTTTCAAAAGTTACATACATTTGATTCCCCAAAAAGACATAGCCATACCCACTAAAGTCATATGTATTAGAAATGATGTACCTAAAACCCAAAAATTCTTATATACTGAGTGGTCCATATATATAATTATTTATGAGATGCAACTATCCACAAAGCCGCTCACATTTCCTCTAAAAATGATTTATTTTCATATTACGCAATAAACAAGTCTCATGTTCACCAAATGATTCACAATATAATGTTTCCAATATTCTTTGTCTATTTATTCATTGAATGTGTCATTCATTTATATGTTGAAGGATACTATGAAAATAGTATGTGGGATTAGAATCAATCTAGGCCTTCTAATTGTTAATTTTACAAGAATAATTATCAACATTAAGAATATATATAAATATTTTATTATATAACAGATTCCATAAATAATTTCATTACTATATATAAAACAACACTTGTTCCAAATAGAGAATGAAAATACCATATTATACAAGAGTAATAAAAAATTAAGTACATTTTTATGGTATAAATAAAATTAAAATCATCTAATTCTATGACCTATCCACTGGGAAGACATAGATAATAAGTGTTAACTTCAAAATTATAAAAATTTCTACATTAATGGAATGAAAATAAACATCACCCATAATCAATTCCCACATATTTCTATGTCTGTTTTTGTCAGAACAAATGTTTGATTCAAACTAAATATTAAATACTCATGATTCCATGATAGATTAATTTATGTCTACAAAATTCACATTCAATGAATTTTAATTTTTTTCCCATGAGAATATTTTTAAATCATAGATATAAATATATTACAATTTAATATGTAACATCTATTAATGATCCCAATATGATTAAAGTATGAAATTATATAAAATATAATAAATACCTTTTACTGGTTGAGTATCATTTTTTATATATTTTAGTTGATTACATTTAAATATAGTCCTCTAAATATAATTGATGACTCTAGACATCATATCCTTTTATTGAGAATGGGTCCATATTTCAATATGACATACACTAGTTTATTAGTCTAAATATAATAAGATCAATTATTTTTGGGGTCATCTATATCATATAAATTATGAATCATATATATTTTTGATGACACTCATTTCCCAAATCCATTATATATATTTACTCAACTCTATTTCTCTGGTATCCAAAATATAATGGTGTAATTTCTAGTTTAACCACATGAAAACACCATGATAGAGATAATAGTAGAAAACCAAGGGATGCAAATATTGATATTTACATACAAGACATGAATATATAGAGTTATATATAGCATGATTTCCATAAAAATGATAATATTGGGGAACCTGTGTTGATCTTGAGAATACCTAGATGAGTTATTGGGGACGTAACATTTTCAAATTTAGAAGGATTATTTAACTTAATGTTTGAGGGGTTCTATTTTGTTTCTCACTAATTTAATATACATTACATGTATATATAATTAATATATATTGATTCATATGTAATTATTATATTCTCAGTTTATTTTCATTTTTATGTATGATTCAATCATGTTAGTTTTTGAATACATATACCAAACACTAAATTAATGTGTTCATTCCATATAAATATGAAACTCTTTAAAAAAATAATTCATATTTTGTTGCACACACAAAAATAAAATAAAATAGTATTCATACATATAAAAATAAATCATATTTATAAAGTATATGAAAACATAATGTAAGGGAATATAGTAATATAAGATTGAAAAACATCACATGAGTAAGAGTGGAGTGAAATATAGCCCACCCCATTTACTTGTTTGAGAAGTCATACGCCTTTAGGATAATGGGTGGTCTGACCCTTAGTTACTTTACATATAGAGAAAATAACTATTGGAGAATTATATTCATGATCATTATAAAACATAATATTCAAAAACTATTCTCAACCAATATTCAAACACTCATAAAAATTTGATAAACTGAGGTCATGGTGGGTGGAAATTAATGTTATGATATAATATAAAAAATTTAATATATGTATCTATCTCCTAAAATTTGTTTAACTGTTATAATAGAAAAAAATTATTCCAATTTCATAATTAAATTTAATATACATTAATATCCATGGAATATTACTAATGAATAAAAAAATTATTTATTTTACTATAAAATAAACATTTATAAGAAATTATAAAATAAAATATGACTTTAAATATATTTTAAATTATCCAAATACTCAATATGAACTCATTATGCTCAAAATCAAAATAAACTCATTCTTATTATCCTTATATGGAGTTTGCAAAATTATTTTCAATTTTAAATGTATTAATCATTAAAATATTATTGATTTACCCTAAATAATTTTTTATATATGATCTTCATTTTAACTTTCAAATATTAAATTATTTAATTATAAACATTTCATAATTATAAATATAAACACAGTGAAAATTAACCCAATTAATCTAAAACCTTTTTTAAAATTTTTATTGTTATTTACTAATAATTATTTAATTTCTAGATCATATTATATTATATATAATCTTTAAAATGTATTCTAATTATGGATATTTAATATGTCAAAAAATTATAAGCCTTTCATAAATAAGTTTTTTAATTAAAAATATTTTATTATTAGTTAATTTATGAAACTTTTAAAAATTAAAATAACCCAAACCACCTTCTATAATGAATTGAAATAATTTTTCAAACCATACAAATATATATATATATATATATATATATATATATAATTTGGAAATATTTTTTTGATGACCTGACCCCAGTAACCCAAAGTCGGTGATTTATTGCATAGCATTGTCATGATATAAGGAAATCATGTTTGGAAAGACCAAACCATTTTGTTGTCTTGGAAATAGATTACATATATCAACTTTACATTAAAATTTGAAGCATAAAATATAGAATAGATAGTTCTTTGAGAACTCCATTATTCACTTTTTTCATAACCCTACATACCAATCACAATACACTTCTTGGAAATCTTGGGAAAAATAAAAAATAGAATGGGGTGAGCTAAGATTCTCAGTAAGGATAACAGTATAGTAGAAACATTCATAAATAAGCCTAAACTTTTAAGGTATTGTATATGACAAAAACATAAGCCTTTCAAAAATAAGATTCCACATAATATTTCCAATATAAATCATATAATTCCATTTACTTATTCACAAGGGTATTCTACTAGTCGAATAATCACATCAAATATCAATAGCCGATTTCATAATAATAGAATGCATAATTCCAGACATCCTAACCTTATAGTCAAGGCCTTATGCCAAGACTACAAATATGATTTTTTTCAAGGCCTGGTGCCAAGATAGTATTTTGTCTCATGAGACCTACCGATGCATCGAGGAGCTATATCAGGTTCCATCTATCAATTACTAAGTCGAATTCATTCCTCAAATGAAAAGGTTTAAACATTACATAAACAATCGTATTTAAACTAGCACAAAAATTTTCAATACATTATCCATAAACACTAAATGGTATTAAAAATAACACATCCATGGTGAAACACATCACAAACCCTTCAATACAATATGGAATATTTGTATCATAATAAATCAACTTCAAACAAGTTTAAAAACCATCAATGGATATTGACATATATAAAAAGTATTTTTAAATCTCTTTGATAAAAATATTATTTTTTCATAAAAACATTTAAATGTTACAAAATTTAGAAAGGATGATATTTAATGAAATTTCTTAATCAAAGTGTCCCATACCACTTTGAATCTTTTTAATGGAATTAACATTTTAAAAGCATTCATGTCCATATAAATAAAACCTTAAAACCCATTTTGAAAAAATGGAATTAATGAGAATGATTTAGAATAATAAATATTTAAACCATATAATATGATTATATAGTTAAAGATTACTATATATAAAACCATAAAATATTCCCTTTGAAAATGTTTTTATGAAACATGAATTTGGATGATAAAGAGATCCTGGTTGATACTTGTGAATTAACATCCTCAGATAAGTAACGAGATTGTAGAATTAACCATTACCTTGTACTTTTCCTTAGTAGAGGGTACGTTAACCTCCTATATAATAGTTAAATAATTGTTATTATATTATAGAATAATCATATACTTAAATATGATATCATATATTACCTTCTAATATTTCTTTGTTAATAATATTTTAGTAGTATCATCGTTTCAGATGCAAACAGATTCATTTTACATTATATGATTGGTTTTGTAAGCCATGTTTTTTATGGATATAATTTATTTTATTTTTATACTGAATGATTCTATGTTCATAAAAATTATTTTTAATCATAAAATGTAAATTTATTTTGAATGGTTAAGATGTGGAATGAATCTCATCACGTTCGTGGAGACGGTAATCCGTACGTACACACGAGCAATAATATCCTTATATTAATGGTGAAATAGAATGTAATTGGATGTTATATCACATATACAGAATAATTAACATGATATATTTATTATTTAAATTAGTTATACTCATTATTATATCCATCCAAATAATTATGTTTTTTAATAACAAACTACACCATGGCGTGGAGATGGTAAGCTTTACGTATGCATGTATAGTGACTTTGTCATATATAGGATGGATAGAATAACTAAAATTGTTTTACCATATTTATAATAACATCATGGTATGTATATGGTACTGTAGTTATTATTTTTGTATGAAAATAACATATAAAGAGGAAGTTTAAGAAGAAAAGAACTTGAAAGAGTGTGGTGAAATTATTTTCTCTTCTTCGGGTTTTCCTTTTGAGTTGATCAAAAGGGATCCATAGGATGGATTTCTGGTCAAATTAAGGCCTCTAGGATTAAGGGAGGATAGTGGAGAAGATATTATTGCAGGTTTTTGCCAAACGAAATGGCTTTGGTGGTGTGATATTAATATAAGGGGAAGTACCTTTTTATAAGAGAGGTGAGGGTCATTTTAGGAAAATTTGGAAATATTATTTTATAATAAAATATTTTTTGGTTTGTAATCGCTCCAAAATTATTTTTTTAAATTATATGGTGGTTATGGGACGAATTAATCTCAACCAATAGGTTTTATATAGGTTTAGGTCACCATTTAACTTTATATTTTATATTTTACTCTTAGTTAAATACTTTGAAATTTACCATGTCTCTTTGTATTTTTATATAATATGGTTAATAAATATTATATAAAAAGAAAATAGAACCCCATGAGGTTCATTATTAATATAAATATAATTATATAAGTAATTTGGTAGAACCGTAGTTTTTTAGAACTATTATATAATATAATAATATAATATTTGTTTTAAAAACACGTTTATGTCAATTTTGACACTATTTAGTATTTTGTTTTTGTTAAAGTCATAAAACCATTTTTAATTCAAAACAAATACATTGAATCAATACTAACATGTCATATTCTCTTATAAAATTCGTGGATGGAATAAGAACTTTCAATATTTATTTATTTTAATATTTACTATAGGATTTATTGGATTCATTCAGTAATAAGGTAATTACTGCATCCTCATTCTGTCATAAATAAATTTAATTATATAATGTCCAAAAATTATAAATAAAATATCATTATGTAGGGAATAATTTTAGATTTCTATTTTGTATTTATAGTCTTATCGATAACTTATATAACATCATGTAAAATTTTTTAACTTAAAGATATATGTTTATGTAATTTTGGTCTTTACTTTAAATTAATTAATATAGAGTGTCATTATTACTATCATTTGGCCACATGGGGTAAAACAATTTCCCCAATAATTCCCATGGTTGGAAATGTATCAACCAATAATAATAGGATACATTATAGGGTAATTTAATATTATTATAATATTATTTTTTCCTAATTTACTGGATTTACCCTTTAACCATGGTAAATAAAATATTTGCTAAAGTATATATTCATAATATCTAAAAAAAATTTATATATTTACACAATTTGGAACTCATGATTCCAAATATGGATTCAATTTTTCAAAATTCAAAACCAATAGGTGGCAGAAATTAATTTAAAATCAATTCTTGTTGCTAAAACTGAAAGCATGTTTTTAAGAAATAATAACTATCAAAAGATTGACACTTGTTTATGACTAGTTTAAAAGTGAAATTACATCAAATGACCTAAATTATGTTAAATGATAAAAATATATTCTTATGGTACATTACAACAAATCAAATGTATAATTTAACAATATAAATTATTTTGATTAAAAAATTGTTTTCAATTAAAATTTAGTAATTTTCACTATTCACCAAAACATGAAAGTTATCATAAAAACACAAAAATTTTATCAAAACAAAATTTTTATGACCTCCTTTTAAAGAAAAAGTTTATTTTATCAAATTGAATATATAAAAGGGTCAAACATTGGATTTTAAAAGGTTTCTCCCTTAAAAAGCGGTTAAATTGAATTTTCTGAAAAATACTTATTTTATCATAATAATTGAATTTTTATTATATTATAACTAAGAAACAAAAAGGTTGAATGGTAAAATTATATAGGATATATAAAATTTAATACATGTTTAATACTATTCATAACCACTTTTTTGAATGGCTAATTTGGTAAGTCGTGGTGCGCTCGAACACAGTGTTATGTGTAGCGCAAGTTATTGAAAAACATTGAAGAGATAAAATACTATAAAATCATGTGGTGTTACATTCTCCCGTACATCGATAATTTTATTCCTTGCAATTTGAAATTTTTCTCTGAAATAAAATGTTAAAAATATAAAAATACATTTTTCGAAAACCCACGTGAAAAATTGGGTAAATAAAATTTAATCTTAATAATAAATAAAGTGATTTAAAAACATCGCCATCAAATTATGATGTTGATTTGGAGAACATTGGTGGAAATTAGAGACACATAATTGGATGGAAAACATAAATATTTATAAATAGTGATTGAGGTCATCAAACATAAACAAGTTTAAAATTGAGGACTTCAAA
Organism: Viscum album; assembly: GCA_963277665.1. NCBI lineage: Eukaryota > Viridiplantae > Streptophyta > Magnoliopsida > Santalales > Viscaceae > Viscum > Viscum album. The sequence goes on from OY728161.1 coordinate 1,299,924,843, forward strand.
GCCATCAATCTAAGATGATTTAAAATATCATCGGTTCAACAAAAAATCATGTATTAAGATAACAAATTATTGGTTTTATGTTCCCTTAAATAAAGTTTAAGAATTAATTTTCTCATATAATAAGTGGGGAAAATATACTTGAATAATATAGTTCCATCATTTATCTAATTTCTACCACAATCTAATCCTTCATTCTAAAACATAATTGAACTTAAAAATATTCTATTTATCCTAATCATATAGGGATAAAAAATGATTTTATAATTAATATATCAGACTATTTAAAAAAACTACATTATGCAAACAAGGACATCACGTAGGCCAGTGGTAGTTTATATACCATTGTCTCCCTTCAGTTGTGGGTTAGAGTCTTGCAGCCTTTCTAGACGCGACATGTTGTTGACCAACCTCCGAGTTTTCCTTTTTATGACAACCCCAAAATAATATCAAGAAATGATTTAACCTTAACAATAGTATCCAATGTCACACTTAATCGATTCCAACCTTTAGACATGTCCAAAATACTTCTGTCCGAACTCCAAATCCAAAATTTTTAAGGATGGTAAACTCATTTAAGATCCTGTTTGCCACGTAATAACGTGTGAAAACATTCACCATGTATTCTTATAAAACATTGTAAAACCCTGAATTTATATAAAATCATATTGATAAAATTAATTCTCCCTTATTCCTTATAGAATACTGGATATACTTCTTCTATCCAAAAATGTCGTAAACTCCAACAATGATGGAATATAAAATTAAATAATAAGTTTTATGGTAGTCAAGAATATCCAATAAAAATAATCCAAATAAATCATATATTATTCCAAAACCACTACCTCAGTATCTGAACCATATTATGGGTTTTCTTTCTCTCAATGATATATTTTTGAAATAAAATTAACCTTCTATTGAGTCGTATTTCTTGGTTCCACACAATCTCAAGTCCTTAATGAAATAGTACTACCGGACAATCCTTATATACTCTATAATTATTATAACATGTACATCACTAATAAAATACACAAGTTACAAACTACTTCAATAACAACATAATAACTCTAATCATTCATCTTCATCATTTGTATTATCATAGAATGATTATTAACCAAAAATAACATTTGGGGTATACTCTGATGATTTTCACATTGATTCACGTAGTATCCCATCTTTTTAAAGATGAATCATTCTATATTTGAAACCATTTAATTGACTTTGCAATCACGTACATGGTGTCCTTTTTCTCGACACATACAAAAAATCCCATTCCCTTCCAGAATTTATGAAGGTGATTCTTTCCACAGTTATCACATATGGTAAAATATTTCTTTCCCCTCTTCCCTTAATCCATCTTTCTCTCTTCCATCCTTTTCTTCTCTAACTTCCCTTTAGAGTCATTAGACTCAGAGAATTATTTACTTAGTTTATTAACACATGATACTATTTATTAATAGTATGATAATACATGGGAGACTATTTATTTTATAAATGGTGGCTTAATACCATGAAATATATGATCCTTCATACTATTCAGATCATGTGTATTGTTGAAGTTCTCATTCCATCAACAAGGAACCATTTCTAAACAATGTTATACACTAGACTATTTTATGAATTAAAATTCATAATTCGAAACATGTAAAAGACCTAACGTAAATTGAAATGATTATGAATATAATCTATAATCATAAAATGTATTCTTTGAGCTAGTATTTACTCCTAAATCCTTCATAATGTCTTGTAATGAAAATGTGAATTTTCATAAGTGTATCCCCCAGGACTGTCGTAACCATGAGTGCCGCAGGGCCCATTGTCATGTACTAGGATAGCCTGGGTCAATCCTGAAACTCCTTGTTAGTGTTTTCACTGCTAGGTACATCTGTTCCAGATCCACCACTACCTGCTCATATCCATACATGGATGTATTGTTTTGAAAATTCACAAAATCATTACATTACCAAAATTATAGGATGTTATTTTATACCAATCCTCAAATTCTATCATATGGTATTGTAATATAATCAGATTTTATCAATATTTATTTCCTATGTTGTTTCTAAACATCCTATGACACCAACTATAATGCCCCGACCCCAGTTACCCCCAGTCGGTGCTTTATTACATATCATTGGCATGATACAAGGAAATAATTTCAGAAAAGAATGACCCATTTATAAGTCTTCATAATAGATTACATACATTAACTTCACATAAAAATTTCAAACATAAAATTTATCATAGATAGTTCTTTGAGTATTCCATTGTTCCCTTTTATCTTAACCCTGTAAACCAATCAATATACCCTTCTTGGAAATCCTGGGAAAAATAAAACATAGAAATGGGTGAGCTCATATGCTCAACAAAGATAACTATATACATCAAACTTTTATAAATAATAAAAAAATATTTAAGACAATGTATAAGACTAAAATATAATTCTTTTAAGAATAAACTTCTGAATAATATAGAATATATAAATCAAATAATTCCATTTACTTATTCACATGGATATTTTACTAGTAGAATAATCACATTCAATATCAATAGCCAATTTCATTATGATGAAATGCATAATGCCAGACATCATAACCACATAGTCATGGACTTGTTCCAATAATACAAATAAAATTTTTTCAAGGCCTTGTTCTAAGACACTAGTTTGTCTCAAGAGACCTACCGATCCACTGGGGAGCTATAGCAGGCTCCACCCATCACTTACTAAGTCTAATGCATTCCTCATGTGATAAGGTTTAAATATAACTTAATCATTCATTTTAAAACTATAATAAAAAAATGTCAATACATTATCCATAAACCATGAATTGTATATAAATGACACATCGATATTAAAACATATCACAAATACTTCAATACAATGTGGATGATTTGTCTCATAAGAAATCAGCTTCAAACATGTTTAAAATTAATCGAAGGATTTTGACATAGATGAAAATGATTTGTAAAAATCATTATGATAAATATAAATTTTTTATAAAAAAATTTAAAAGTTACATAATTTTTAAAGGAATATATTTAATGGAATTTTTTAATCAAAGTTTCCCATGCCACTTTGAATCTTTTTAAAGGAATTAACATTTTAAAAAATTTCATGTTCATATAAATAAATCATTAAAACCCATTTTGAAAACATAGACACTAATGAAAATTATTTATAAGAATAAATATTTGAACCATTTAAAATAATGATCTAGTTAAATATTTTTTTATATAAAACCTTAAAATAATCATTTTGAAAATATTTTTATGAATCACGAATGTGGATGATAAAGATGTCCAAGAAGATACTTACGTATTTACAAACTCAGATAAGTAAAGAGATTGTAGAATTAAACCTTTACTTTTAATTTTCCTTATTTGAGTGTATGTGAAACTCATATATAATTTTTAAATAATTGGTATTAAATTATAAAATAATCATATACATAAATTTAAAAAAATATATGGACTTCTAATATTTCTTTGGTAAAAATATTTTAGTAGTATCCTCATTTTGGATGTTTGCTGGTTCATTTTTATTTATATGATTATTTATGTAAGAAGTTTTTGTTATAGATATGATGTATTTGATTAATATAAAACGATATTATATTTATAAACATTATTTTTAACCATAAATGAAAATTATTCTTAAATGTTTACGATGGGAAATGAATCTCATCACATTCATGAAGATGGTTATCCATATGTACGCATGAGAAACAATATCATTATATTGATGGTAAAATAATATGTAATTGGATGATATATAATATATACAAAATCAATAACATGTTATATTTATTATTTACATTATATATACTCATTGTTATACCCATCCAATTTTTGAACTATTTGACTAACAAACTACACCATGACGTGGAGACGGTAAGCCAAACGTACGCACATATAGTGACTTTGTCATTTATTGGATGGATAGAATAACTAATATGGTTGTACCATATTTATAATAGCATCACATTATGTATAAGGTAATTGAGTTTTTTTATGGAAGAACCAAATAAAGAGGAAGTGGAAGAAGAAAAAAACTTGAAAGAGGGTGGCGAAATTATTAGCTCTTCTTCGAGTGATTCCTTTTGAGTTGATCCAAAGGGATCCATAATATGGATTTATAATCAATGTATGGACTTTATACTGAATTAATGATAGTTTTCAGGATATTTGGTTAGGTTATGGCCTATCCTAATGGATTTGGAGTTGTGAAATTAAGAGAAGGGGGAGTACCCTTTTATAAGAGAGGTTAGGGTCACTTTAGGAAAATCTTGAAATATTATTTTATAATAAAATCATTTTTGGTACCTAATGGCTCAATAATTATTTATTTAGAAGATAATGAGTTTAAGGGTCTAAAATTTCTATACCAGTATGTTTTAGACCGATTTATTTCACCATAGTAACCTTATCTTTTATATTTAACTCTTAGTTAAATAGTTTGACATTTACTATGTCTCTTTGTATTTTTATACTATATGGTTACTAATCCTACTATAATAAGCCAAGTGAATTCCATGTGTTTAATTATTAATAAAACTATATTTATATAAGTTCTCTTTTTATAACCTTATATTTTTATGACTATTATATAATTTAATAATATAATATTTGTTTTAAAAACTCAATTATGTGAATTTTCACACAATTTTGTATTTGGTTATTGTGAAAGTCATAACAACTTGATTAATTCGAAACAAATTCATTTAACAAATCCTAACATGTCATATTCAACTAAAAAATTCTTGTATAGAATAAAAACATTCAAATTATATTTATATTATTATTTACAATACCATTTATTTGATTTATTCATTAATAAGGTAATTACTGCATCATTATTATGTCACAAATATATTTAATTATGTAATTTGTAAAAATTATAAATAAAATATAATTATGTATGAAAATTTTTTATATTTATAATGAGTATTTATATTCAAAATACTAACATATATAACCCCATGTAAAAAATTTTTTATTAAAAGATATATGTTTATGTCATTTTTTTAATTTAAATTAATTAATATAAAGTGCCATTATCACTATCCAGTGGCCCCATGGGGTCCCAAAATTGTTCCAAGGATTCCCATGTTTGGAAATGTATCAAAAAATATAAATAGGACACATTTTGGGTAATTTAATATTATTATAATATAATTGTTTATCATAATTTACCGAATTTACCCTTTAACCATGGTAAATAAAATATTTACTAAAGTAAATATTCATGATTTATAAATATAAAATTCTACCTTTTTATACGGTTTTCCCTCCTGATTTATAATATGGAATCCATTTTTTAAAATTCAATACACATAAGTGGTAGAAATTATTTTAAACTTAATTCTCGTTGTTAAAACAGAAAGCCTGTTTTTTAGTAATAATAACAATAAAAAGATTGACACCTGTTTATGTCCAGTTTAAATGTGAAATTACTTTTAATGAACTAAATTATATTAAATGATAAAAATATAATCTAATTATACTTTAAAACCACTCAAATGTTTAATTTAACACTATAAATCATTTTTATTATAAAAGTAGTTTTCAATAAAAATTTTGTATTTTTCACTATTCGCCTAAATATGGACGTTATCAGAAAAAGCCCAAAAAAATTGGAAAATAAATTTTTATGTTCCTATTATAAATAAGAATTTTATTTTGTCATATTGAATATACAAATAAGTAAAAAATTGTATTTTAAAAAGTGTTCCCCATTAAAAGGTGGTTAAATTGCATTTTCTCAAAAATACTTCTTTTAACTAAAAAATTATTATTTCTTTTATAATGTCTAATAAACACAAAATATGAATGTTAAAATTATATAGGATATATAAAATTTAATATTTGGTTAATAATATTCATAACAACTTTTTTGAATGGCTAGTTTTGTAAGTCCTGGTGCGCTCAAACACGGTGTTGTGAGCGTAGGTTATTGAAATACTTTGACGAGATAGCATACTATAAAATCTTAGGGTTTTATAATTTTTTAACCATTTTAATGATTTCCCATAGATTTATGAATGTCATGGGGAACAATATTAGTAGTTTTCTTACTATCATTTCATGGAAACCATCATGTTATCATTACGTCGATCTTCTTGACAAACACAATCTAACTTGGAGAAGGTTTGAAATAACATATTAAAATGGACAAAAAAGTTTAATCATAGCCTGTGGTGTAATACATTTGAAAAAAATGACTCATATAATGATAATTACTCTTACCACTACACAACAACAGTTAATCATTGCACCATTCTTTGTGTTATGGTGTTGTTCTAGTGATATAGGAGTTATGAATGACCATAATACACATCTATCCATTAAATCTAGTCATGTTGCATGGATAATTGTTGTCATATCCACCATAGAAATTATACACCATGGTGATAGTGATTTTCACCCATTGAGTGGATTGATAGACTTTAATCTCATAATAAACTCACATTGATAATATTATTTGTTATATTTGTATCATTACATGACCCTTGATAGAATAATTTTACCAATAAAATTATCTATCTATATCTGTGAAATTGAACATGTATGTGTACCCAAAACATAGAGCATAAAATCACGTACCGAAAATTCCCTGATGTTAATTGATACTATCATTCTTTTTTAGAGGATTTATCTTGATGGAAATATTAAGGATTAGTGGGATTCCTTCCATATATATTGTTAATGCACAATATACTGTAACCAAAAATTCTTGATGAGGACTCCCAAATTATTTAACGGATTCTAGTGCCTTCACCAAGGGAAGATCAAGCTTCTTGAATTGTAGAGTGTTTCATATGGCTATTGAAGATATCATTGCTATCATGTACACATACACTTACCCAACAAGATAGGATTACATACTCAAATTTATCCATATTCAATTGTCATAATTAAATGTATATCATTGTCCATGTGTAACGCCTTAGGTGTCATCTAATGTAATATTTTTTATTACATTATGATTGGTTTTATTCGTTGAAAAAATCAATGAACAATGTATAAAATCTATAAATTAACTAACTCGTTAGTTCATAAATGATAAAAACTAATTACAGAAGGATGTGGTACTTTCATGACCCACATGCCTGATAAATACAAAAAATAGATGTTGATCATGACATTACATGCATCACCATGGTGTAATGGTTACTATTTTATTACACAACCTATAGTAACCCTAATAGAAACATATCCATAGAGATAGTTTTGAAGATTTACCATATTTATTCTCATATTTAAGGGGTGTGAATGTTTCATTCACTAAATGGTACCCATGAAATATGGATAATTCACGATCATTCAAGAGACTATTTATCTCATATAATATATTCACTGGTAGTTAACTATGATTTTTGAGATTCGTTTCTTACATGTGTAAAAAACATTTGAGCTAACAGAACAAAAATATAGAAGAAAGTGCCCTAGAATTACTTGCTTTATTAGATAAAGTTGAAATAAGATGGAAAATGTTGGTACAATTAATGGATATTCATAAAGGGTTTTCATCAAATTGTTTTATTGGATACTCCCAATATCATTTTTCTATTATTTAACTATATTACTATTCATATGGGGCTAAATATGGTTATAATATAAAGAATTATTCTATAGTAGTTGGATGTAAAGTCAATTTTTGGTACATAGATGATGAAATCTACATAGAGAGACTAGAATGTATGATGTATTAAAGATAAAAAATTCCATAGTAAAATCTAAAATAGATCCTTTATGGATATAATAAGGAACTAATTTAGTTAAACAAAAATTTCAATTCCTTCAAGTATCAATGGAATTTTATTTAGAGAAATAATGATAATTTATAGACTTATAGGGTGTTCAATGATGATATCATTATCATACTACTTATTAATATTGGTACATATTTTTTACAAGTTAGGTTATGGAATGGAAAAATGGGATGTAAAAATTATTTTTTATATGAATTGAGATTAAGAGTCTAAGTGTTACTAAATGGATTTTGGTGTTTAGGATCATATGTAATGTATGTTATGAAAATTTTTACATAAAATTTTCAGATAAAATTCATAATTATATGTAGTTCATTATTAAAACATTATCCTATAACACCATTTGGGATGAAGGATTACGTGGCCACGGGCATTCCACCTTGTATGATAGAGTATTATGACTATTGGTGAGGTATTGATTAATATAATGGGGAAACTATAACATTGAATTATATTGAAAAAATATATTACATCAACACACACATTCATAGTTTATATTCAGAGTGTAGATGAATAAATAAACATAATGAAATAATAAATTCCATATGGAAGACATACCCCATACATCATTGATCTTGTACTGGGATGGTCGCACATAAAACAAAATAAATGAAACAAAGATGTTATACTACCATGAATGATCCTATAATCAATTATAGTCTCCATGACACATTGACCTTCTCCAACATCATCCAATAATTTTTTCTTCTAAACATGAATAAAAACATAGGTTTTTCATGTTCATCAAGCTTCCTAATCAAGGAGTGAGAATATAACACAATAAATTTTACCAAGAACCCCAAATATATGTTTTAATATAATTTAATATTTATAATGAATGTAAATACATAAAATAATCAAGCTTTAAAGTCATCATTTTATAACCCAGACACTATGAATCTCAAAAAATATACAAATATTTTGGTCATCATGTGCTAACCAGGACTCCATGAAACCTAATTGTTTTGTTGGTGATACATATCCCATGTAATGGACCCAACGAGTGTGATATTGGTATAATATTCATATATGAACCCATGATATTATGTAGTCATGAGTGATCATGCATAAACAAGAATATGTAATTGTATCATAGGGTCAACTAACCCCAATACTAGATCTATCCCCCCACCGAGCTCTGTCGAACCATTTAAACATTCATTTGTACCCTTGAGTACCTATCTCACACCATACAACACAAAAAATTAATTAAAAACACTGATATCTAATTATTAAAATTATATCCAATGGCATGTTCACCTAAAATATTATATTGCATCTTCAAAACATCAAAAACACATCCAACGATGTGTGATCAACATTATAGAACTTCTTCTATATGTTGCACCTGAAAGAATAATGTTGTTGGTTTATTTCCTTGGTGATCTGGTATAAATTCTTAACAGACCCAAATCCAATCATCAAAAATCAGTTTCTTATAACAGGAAATAAAAATATGATAAGGGAGGATGAATTGTATACATCAAATTATCAAGAAATTCCCCCAAAAGCTCTTCTCATTATAGGGGGGGTCAAATATAGGGGGGATGTGGGGAGGATTCATCAAAATATACCTACATTGTTTTTTAATAACTTATAATCTGTGGTGGTGGTTCCCAAATAGATTGATCAAGTCATTTTTTATAAAAAATTGCATGTTGAAATGTCATGGAATGACCACAGGGTTGCTGCATGACAAAAGGGTTAGGAAATAATTCCCACAATCAATTAAATATTTAATTATTTGACCCACCATGTCAAATCTCCACCATCATATAAGAAGTCCTAATCCTCAATCTTCCCCTAACATAATACCACCCCTATGGTTTATTTAATAACTCACTCATCCATGGTGATTCTTCATACCACCTCCCCTCACACAAAACAACCTATCTATCCTCCACGGCATGATGGATCATTCCCTCATTCAGAGTGTGACACCCCATTTCCCATGTTCTGATTACCACATCGCATAACCATTTAGAAAGAAATCCCACCGTAACATAAGGACAGAAGCCTTACCTACTATTGTTGTACAATTTTCTCAAGGCCACTGGCAATTTCACTAATGTCGATATGAGAAACTATAACCCCATCATGGGATTGTTAGATGTCAAAAGTTATTAATCATTCAAAAAAGTAAAATCCCTAAAACAATGTAGCTCATTAAAATATCCCAAACAAATTTCATCTTATTGTTGAGAATTTATTTTTGTTATCAAACTTAAAAAATTAATATTACACAATAAAAAAACACAACCAACTCATCATGTTTTATCTTTGAACACTGAATTAAAATATTTTATAAAACACTATCCACAAGAAACATTACTTTACAGATTTTGGGCCACCCACTTCTCATCAGCACTATCATTGGGAAGTCACTCAATAATATTTTTCTCTACTAAGATGAAAAAATTTCAACTATAAATTCATCCTAAACGGAAATGTTACACCCACAATAAGGCTTCAGATAAATGGAAAATTATAAAAAAATCATCCACTTCACCCAAATAAAATATCCTTGAATAGAGTTTCCAAATTTTAGTGATATCTTACCACATTACTAATTCATTTTCAATTTCACAGAACAAAATTTCATATAAAACACATGAAAGACATTATCTATATAATTTATCAAAAAAAGACCAACCAAAACTACTGAAACATCATCCAAATATCAAAAATGGGGCACCACTATTCCAACTTACTCATTGATCCCATCAACAATATCTTGATCCTCAAACTGACACGTAGACTCTATTACCCACTTCAACTAAATTCAAAATTTGGTATTATACATCAAAAAAAATATTCTTGAAACTATGACATATTAACATCCTACTAAAAACTAAACTGTAAAACTATTGTTCTAACTACACCCATAAACCATCCTACGTGAGGATCCTTCACATCTAATCAATAAGATTAACACCACCATAGTGGTATCCTTGTAATTTCCCCATTTGTTCCAAACATGATAAATATGGCCTACATTCATCCAATTATTGAATGAAATGATTGGATGTGATCACCTCCATCATTTAAAAATTCAAGAATGAAACAAAAATTATTTCCTCTTCCAGAATCACCAAAACAACATTCTCTTCCTTCGAAAATACTATGACAATGAGGATCAAATCCCCCCATGGACAGTTTTTCCCCAAAAACACATATATTACCATCTAATTCCCTTTGATGAAAAAAAATTATTTATACCAACATCACATGTGTGGGTGAAACTCATTCTAGGCTATGATCACTCACCTCACTAACTGATGACATTTATATAAAGTAATAGACCCTGATAAAAAAACCAGGGCACCTCAATAAAATTCTAATATAATCCCTCACCATAGATGACAATATCCCATAACATCCAACAAATAGATATTCTTTTCTATAAGTTTCATTCCAAAATAAATATTCATCACCTTGTGCCTGTCTTCTCACTACTTCATAAACTAGGCTGGCACAACGTGAATCCAAAAAGAACCCTCATTCACACATAATTAATTTCACCAAAAAATACATACAATACCCACACTCAACTCATATATCATTCCCACTATATACCTAGATCTCATCCAAACCTAATGGATTAGTGCTCTGATACACTCAACAACACAACCAAACTCACAATCCTCTATATTGCATCTAATAGATACTAGGTTGAAATGAATAATCCTTAGACCGTGACTCACTTCATATAAATCTCACCCATAATGAATATATTTAGTGATTCATATCTAAGAGGCCTGATGCATCTCACTTAATCCACTTCCTACCTCATGATAATCTATTACCCAAAGAGTGTTCTAAAAGAACAAACGTCTCCACATTCTCCCACCTTGCAACTTGAATGTGTGAATGACTCAACATGTTTAGGAATTTAATTGATTTTCCCAATCACCTAACATTTACATCATGAAAAAGTCATTCAGATGCATTTACCTAGCCTAGATAGTTCTATCCTAAAAAATTCCTTGTTTTAGAAAATATATTTACAACCAAAATTTATATGGGAAACCACCATATTGTTTTCTTTTGACAGATTATGTAAATGAAACCACTTACTCATGGAAACCTATTCACATCCTCAGATCATTCAGTATGCACTCAATGACTATAATGACCCTCTTTGTATTATACTATATTTCACTTAAATAAAGATAAATTTAGTATATCTATAGACAACCTCATTACATGATCCACAAAAACAACAATTTGAAAACAAATCATGAGTCAAAATATTTTTCCAATTAAATATAATCTCACCCATAATTTTTATAGGAAAATTCCCTATCTACTATTATTGATAATATAAACATCAGATAGCTCATTATTAAAATCAACACAAAACAAGTACATGTATGTCATGTGATTCCTACTTTTCAATAATGAAACATGTGCATGGGAATCCTTCAAATGGTGCATGATCAAACACCATAAGTGAAATCCTTTTTAAAATATATTATTTACAAAAAAACTTCAACCATTGTAGTGAAAATCAATTAAGAAATTGAATGACCCTGGTATGATGGAATTACCAGTAATTAGATGATTGTGATTATCCTGTATGAGATATATTAAAATAAATGAGGCCTATCTATTAAATTTCTACCATATCGTAAATTTTAAGAAAAAATATGGTTTGATACCACTTATAAAACCTCAACTCAAAACACCAATTATGATAAATAAGTACATGATATCATTAAAATTACATCATATGCTAGATTATACTAACTAGTTACAAGTTCCAAATAGAAATGATAGGGAGGCAATAACATGAATTCAGCGTAAAAAAGGAAATAAAAATAACTAAAACATTCATAGTTCATATTTTGAGGTACCATTATCAAATATACACAATGATTCAAAAAATTCCATGTATAATTTATCAACATACATCATTGATTTCTCATTGGGTATATTTCATATTCAATATAAAGTTGACAAACCAATAAAAGAGAGAAACTTCTAGTATCATTTAGAATCATCTTAATCAATGTATCCAAGAAGAATCTATCTAAATCAAGTTCATCCACAATACAATGTTTTATGAATCATGAAAAAATATGTTCTACATGACACTAAAGTTCCAATATAGGTTGTGATCATAATTCATAGTAGTTTTTTCACCAAGAATTCATAACATAGTCCCTAATATTCATTTGTATAATTATGAAAATGAAATTCATTAAATAATTATTCTCCTGGTGTTGTCATTTTCTAACTAGAACACCAAACCACACAAAGAGATACACACACCCATCACGTCATTATGTACTTACCAAGCCCCCACAACACTTGAATATAGATACGTTTGATTCATGTTTGAATAGTGTAATCACAACAGACCACTATTACCACAACCCATAACATACTATAAGACTTTGGGTAGGCAATCAACAATGTCCTAAATCACTTTTGATAGTTACATTATGGGGTCCTATATCGAAGTCTCCTACTATCCATATCACTGAATGTGGACTTATCCTTACACCTCATCAGTCAAGGATAATCCATCCATCCATCTTAGAATAAAATTTGACCCCTCTTTTTTACTCATGGGGGTTCCATCCTCTATTCTCACATGACACTATAACCTAGACCCCTTCTAACTTAATGTGGTCATTCTTTTAAATTATCACTTATGCTATGTCCTTTCATTATGTTCGTTTCTTGAACACTACCCTCTCACTCAAGGAATGGTTTGATACAAAACCTAATAACATAAGGTTAAACAAAAAACGTCTCATTAATTATCATATTACAAATGTATAGATAAGAATTTAAACACATTGGGGACTAAATCCCACTCGTTGGAGTTTATCCAGCTCCATCTCATTCATGATGCAGAAAGGAATGGAAATATCTGTCATCCACACTGGACTGCATCTAAAATAACTTTCCTATAACTATATTTATGTATAAAAAATTTGGAATCAAATAGTGTCATGAAGCGATTTGGTTATCCAATAAGATAAAAATAACTTAATACATATACCTTCATATCTAAATAATTACCACAACCCACCTATATCACCCCAAGATGACCTCACATCCCACAAGGTCATATCAACACTATCCAAAATAGGCATGGTCTAATTACTCATCAATATATCCCTTAGAATCCCAATTTCATCTCCATAATCACTTCCCATGACAAATACCTATGATTAATATGACATCTCCAATGGGTTATCATTTATCCTATCACCCAGAGGAGGACCCTTTCTATCACACATGTTATGTACTAGAGGACACATCCTTATGTTCACATAGAAAAAAAATTTCTTATAACCTCAAAAGAGAGTTCCTAGTTTTCATGATATCTGTAACTTCATAATTAATCATAACCCGGTCAAAAGACCTTAATGCACACTCACTAGCCCAAGGAAACCCACATAGGAATTCCCACAACACAACTCCAACTCTGACACATACTTAAGTACACATATCGATTTCACTAACACATAAACTACTTGAAGACATTTTCTTAAGGTGATCAAATATAAATAATTTCTACTATTAAAATATTATAATTAAAATAGTCCCAAAGTCATATTACCACTTCCACCCAAGACACTCTCAATATTTAGACATAAAACCTAAACCCATTCATTTATGAAGGCATGTATGATCATATAGAAAAGAATATATAAAATTGTATCATAAGAGGCAACTACCCTATTGTAATGAAATGGACCTTCCGTCTTATTAAATAATAAGAATTATTCTAGTTGATATGTCCATGATATTCTAGTGGTGTTTGGCGAATGAAGGGAGGTTTGGATAGGTGTTTTGGATGAAAAATAGGTGTTTTAAAAAATTATTGTATATTTTGTAAGTAGATCACCACTGATATATCATTTTAGTAGTAGATCAGTAATAGTATATCACTAAATATAGATCATCAGGTTGGTAGATTACCAACAGTACAAAGTCATTATGGAAGATCAACAATGGTAGATCATTTCCTATAGATTAGCAGCAATAGATCATCCTTGTGGTAGATCACCAATAGAAGATCTTTGGTGGTATCTCACCAATGGTATATCCTCTTGGTGGTAGATCACCAATTCTTGATCTCTACTTGTTGATCACCAATGGTATTTCATTACTCGTAGATCTCAATGGTATACAAATAGTGAATCTAGTTTTAATTAAATTATCCAGTTTTCCCTTTTCATGTCCCATTTTATGAAAATATAATTTTAAATCATTAAATTATGGATTTTAAATCTATTTTAATCGATGGTGATTATAAATTCTATTTTTTAAAAATCTGGATCACTTTTAATGGAAATAATGTCAGGATTTGGTGAGATTAAACATAAAAGGTCACCTAAAAAATATCTAATCTCACTTGATTTGGATTGGTTGTTTAAATAGTGTGGATCCTTTCGCCATTATTTAATGTTTTCATTCACATGAGTCATGATGTTTAAAAATATTTTCCAGATGGATTTAGGGAGCCTTATTTTATGTGTTGTTTTATGTTCTTCCCTGGATGTCGTTTCCTCTTATGCATGCACCCCCTATTTTGGGTGTAAATATTCTTCTTCTAAGATGGGAATTCATTAATTTAGTATTTATGTGTATCATTGAGTAGGGGTTAAAATATTTATCTACATTTAAATGGTTGGATCCAAATTAACAAAGGTAAAGGAGTTTGTTAAATTTAATTGAATTAGATGAGTAATTTTTCAATTTCTTTTACAACTTTTTGATATTTCCATGTTGGATCTATCAGTGTTTTCTATATACCAAAAAATTAGAGATGTTGGTTGGCCATGCTTATTGGTTTTTATATATGATTGTTTCCCTGGTAGATTTATTGTTTTGAAAAACTGTAAATAAACTATTATCAACTTATACTCAGTTAATTATTTGTTTCATCAAAAATATATATGTATTACATGAGAATACTGATAAAAAGAATGTAAACCATGATAATATTCCTTGAATAACTATAAAAATTAAATCTGTTTTACCTCAAATATGATCTATGCAATTTTTGAATATGTGATATTTGATTGCATTATGTCGAGATGAGGGGTTTCATAACCATGAGATGGTGTCGCTATGATATGGTATTTGTGATGAGACATGGATATGGTGATGTGGAAAGCAGGGTCTATGTTGTGGTATTTTTTCTATGTGGAAGAGGATATGGTAATTTTGTTGTGTGGGAATGTTGTCTTGAGGTTGATGATGATAGTGTCTTTCTGATGTTGTTCTATTATTTTTTATGTGTTGCGATATATTCCTATATAGTATTATAATTTTCTTGGTATGGATAATCGAATGGAAATAATAAAATGAAATGGAATAAATAGTAACATGATGTGTTTTAATTGAGTGGATATTATATATAAACTAAATGAGACACAAATAATGGAATTTATTTGGGTTTTGAATGAAATTGTATTCCAATGTGAAATGTGAAAAATGACTAAATTAGAAAGGGGTTATCAGAATGTTAACTTTTTCTTGTTTCTTGTTGTGTGTTTTTGTTTATTTATATGTGTAAGTGGATATTTTAGATGTCTAGAGGTGATGTGTAAATTTTCTGAAATGCTAAGCGCATCAGTTGTAAACCCATGGGATATAGAAATTGTGTTTGATAATACATATATATATATATATACTATTGTATTCTACCTATGATTTCTATACCATTACCACCCACTTTGAGAACCGTGTTATATCACCAATATATATATATATATATATATATATATATTGGTGGGGTTTTACCAACATATCGATGAGATGAAGGATGGTTAGAAAACCCATATTCCCGGCTCCCTCAACCATGTGATGTTGACATGCACAAGCTGTAATTCAAAAAAGTAAAAAGGACAATACAATGATTTATTATAATGAGATGTGATGTCCCATGTTTATTGATGAGAGATGTGTTGATATGTATTATGGTGGGGGTGTGAAAGATAGGCCTAGGTAATGTTGTTGATTTCCATCATGTTCACCATACCATTCAACATATTTTATGAGAGTTTATTTGATTGGATAAACTATGTGTCATTAGGAGAGATTTAATTTGTTGTAATGGACACAGTGCATGTGGGTAGGATGAGAGGTGATGAGTTGTGATGTTATATAGAATGGGTGGGAGCATCATGATGTTTGTGGTCAGGGTGTGATAGTGGAAAATCAATTGGGAAGAGGTGTAATGAAACCTTTTTTTGATATGATTCATATTATGTTATTATCAAAGGAGGTCTTATTTGGGGAGTGTGACATTGTGAAGATGGGACATGTCATTATACATGTATAAGTTCTATTTCAATCTACTATTTTCTCACAGGTGCATTATTATGTTTTTTTCTCATGTCAATGAGAGAATTTAGATTCCATTCTAAGTATTCATGTCTGATCACCAAATATATATATATATATATATATATATATATAATTTTTTAGGATTCTAGGAGTACATTATGAACCATGATGGAAAATACAATCTCAAAAAGTTGGAGATATTCTTGTGTCACTACCTTATATTTTATTTTGGGAAATTTATTTAAATGCATTTTCATATATATATTTTATCATTATATATATTTTAGGATGGATTTTTGGTTCCCATTTTAAATATAAAAAATATTGATTTTGGGATTTTTTATCTGACATCTCGATCTTATTTAAATTATAGCAGGAAATTCCTCTCATACAATACATATGTGTACAAGTCGTTGTAGCTACCAACTCGAGGCCTACTGGAGGTGGGGCATGGAGATCATTATATCACCCTCATAATTTTATATTTGTTAGAGGGAATGGTTAGTCAAAACAAGGTATAAGAGGTATGTTCAATGTATATAATGGATTTTTGGGTTCGATATAATGTGTATTGCATGTGTTGGTATGTAAACATTGTATTACGATCTTGGTATGTGATATAACATTGGGAATATGGGATATCACATTAGATTTTTTGGTCTCCTCATGAACTAATTCAAGGAATCTATATCTAAAGAATATCCATATGAGGTTTCATTGCATTTAGGGTAGAGTTCTAGTAGTGGTACATGCATCATGATTGATTTTTCTTATTATTGAACTATGTGTTTTTGATATGTGAAGGAAAATAATTAATTAGATCATGTAATTTTGGGTGTATTTGTAAAACTATTCACATTTTGTGTTTCCAAATGAGATATTATATATTTATAAATTAATCTTATAACTTGGAATGATAGATTAATATCTGGTTAACCAGCATGATCTATTTTTTTAAAACATTTTCGAGACATTATTTTTTTGTTTCCCTGCCGGTTATAACATTATTATTCATGAATCAAATTTTTTATCCTTACCTAGAGAGTATAACATTTTATCATGAATTTCTATTGTTTTTAATTGATAATGAATCATGTTTATTTTATATTATGGTGAAAAAATTTTAATTTGGAAAACCATTATGAAGCTTATTAACATATGTTGATTTAATAATGGAGTGACAAAATTTATTATTTTGAGACCATTTTTAGAATTAATCTAGTTCATATATGAGTTAGTATTCCATGTGATTCTTTCCATTCATAATTTATTATAATAATATTTCATCAACTTGTTGTCAAACATGGTTTTCAGAATTTAAATTATTAAATTTTAGTGTATTGGAAATCATAAGTATTAATAAATAATTTGAAATTTTAAATATTTAAAATAATAACATTCTCATTATTTTTTACATGAAATCAGTTCTAGAGTATGAATATTATCAGATTTTTTAAGAATATATTATGTTAGAAAGTTCATTGGAACTATATCTAGGTTTTGGAAAAAATGTTATGAATTCCTCATAGTAACCTATTGAGATATAAAATGTTTAAATATTGAAATGAATTTTTTATATGCCTAATAATAATTTTTATGATCTAAAACAACCTCTCCTCCCATGTTAATTAATGAGGATTTTTTATGGAAAGCATGCATAATGTTGAAAAAATTTATGTTGTAACTATGGAAATCGATGTACATGAGAGTATATTATTTAATAATTTTTTAACTCAATATGAAAGTAGAATCATGTTATCCTTATTATAATATATAATCATGTTTTATTGAGTTCTGAAATTATTAATGAATGTTTATATTGAGCATGATAAATCACAATACATAGTAATATGGAATGTGAAGTATTAATTTTATAATTAGAGATAATTTTTTATTTTGAGAAATTTAATATAATTATTCTAATGTAATGATGCATTTTAATTGAGAACAATAACATGAAATTATAAACATTCAAATACAAATTTGAAATTTCATTCCATGGTGAAAACATGAACACAAAAACCCCAATTTATTCATGTTAATCATGATGGATGAGATTACACATGTAAATGTTTTTTTATTAAATTCGAGTTATATGATATAGCTATTTATTATAAATTCATGATGTTTTCCTAGGAATAAAATTTATTTATTTACTGTTCTTATGGTATCATTTTTCTTTAATTTATTTATTAATTTTTTAATATGAATTTATAAAAATAGTTTTTGTTGGAATAATTGACTTCAAAATGGTTATTGTGGATTATAAGAAAATTTATTTGAGTTATTTATTGAAATTAAAATGTTTTAAATGGATAATCACTTATATATTTCATATAAACCAGTTCTCTATAAAAATTGGAAACGTTTTTAGACTCCCCTTTCTAAATAATGAGTTGATGTATTGTAAGTCCATGAGTAATTATGGATTAATGAATGAATTCCATCTATATGTGGTTGTTATTTTGGTGTTTTACTATGAAAATTGTGATAAAAAACATAAATCATATAAAGAGGGGGGATCATGATCCCCAATAGAGATGTGTTGTACATTGATGTGATTAAAACTGTCTGGGGAGTCAGTTCCATCCCAAGTGGAGAATATCAAGTCATGGTAGAGTGAGTTCCTTGATTTGTTTTCATGATGTTTGAAACATTAGTGATAGTTGTGATCATTGGTCTTGGATGTGTGGAGGGTGATATGGATATGCTAGTTATATGAAACCATTGTTTCAATAATATGATATGTTGGGAGTATACGTGGTTGGGTGAAATGTCTGATCTATGTTTTCATTAGTCAGTATGTTTGGTCTACTAGTTCGGTAATGCAGTTGTGAGGATGTGTGGTTGATGGGACATATTTTTATTATGGTAAAATGACTTACGTTGTGTTGTGATGTGTTTGAAGTGATTGAGTCACCCACCTCACCCAAAAATATCATAATCACTTAAATTCATAATTGAAATAAAATTGTAGTTTTTTTAACAATAATGATGATAATTAAGATGATATTCCCTCCGAAAGTAAAATCATTTCATATAATATGTGATAGAAATTATTAATATATATCTTTTTGATATTGTGTTTTTTGGTGATCTAATGTTTAACTGTTTTCTTATTCCCAAAACAATATGAATAGAGGGAAACTATTACACATATAAAGACATGTGATATTAAGTCACATTTTGAAAACATGTTGGAGAGTCAGAGATTCCAAAAGAAGACAATATCATGGTGTGGTGGATATGTTCCATTAATTTGTATGATTGTGGAATATAATTATAACTTTATATGAGTTGTTATATTGGTTGTGGAATACTATGTGAAAATTTTTCATTGTTGTGAAACTTTTAAATATAGTTTTATTAACAAATATTGTTAATGTTTTTATGCTGTCTAAAGAGATTGTTCTATCAATAATTAATTATGTTTATAATAATATTCAACATTTGAGACTCTTGTCTAGTGATTTTAAATTGATTGTTTTGGGAGAAAAATCCATTAAAATATTTTTTATCATATATATATATATAATTTACTTGGTGACTTTTATAAATTTTTATTTGGGTAAAATAATGATTTGATGAATAATTTTGATTAAATATAAAAATCTTATTAAATGTTTTATGATTTTTGTTAGGATTATTTGAATTACTGTCTTGGGCTTTGAAAAAAAGTTAGTTTTTTTTAAAAACAATGTATATAAATTATTAAACCAAACTTTATTTTTAATGGATTTAAAAGTATTTATTGGAATTTAAAATAATAATATAATAAGTACATGAAATGGAAAGGGAATTGATGAATTGTTTTTAAGTATATTATTTATAAATATTAATGATCTTTTTTTGATGTATAAATTAGTAATTCAAACTCTGGATAATAAGGAGAGTTGAAAAGAATGGTTTTCCATAATGGATTGATAGGTTTTTCATGATGTTTTTATCTATATATGTTCAATTTAGTGTGATTAAATTATGTTGTGTAGGAATTTGAGTCATGGGTATGTGATCAGAATTCCACGTTGTTTAAGGATTGTTTTTGTGTATGAATTAATTGATATCATGTTGATATATGATTTTAATTTTCTCCAAGGATTTATTTCTTTATTAATGGACATAACCATATTATTATTGTTATATCAACTTGGATATTATTCAAATTTATTTTATATCTCTACACTTCTTTTACCAAGTGTTTTTTGTGTTCAAAATGCAATGATATCATTGAAAGGTATCTCGGGGGAAGATTTTTCATACCCTTTTTCTCATTCCTTCCAGTTTGGATTTTTATTTTCAGTGGTGATAATAGATTGAGTGGTATATGATGTTAAATCCAAGACCTTCAATGCCATTAAATTTTAGGAAATAGGGTGAATCATGTTTCTGTGAAATCCCAAAGGTTTTGGATGTTGTAACGGAGGAGTGTATGGTGTTTTTGAGGAAATGTTTGTGTTTTAGAGGATTAAAATTGATCATAGAGATATATCACACATAGCAAATCATTATATTTTTTATCATCAATTGATTATATTTTGAGGTATGTAAACAAGGATATAAAATCATATCAGTAGAACAAAAATGGTAAATCGCCCTAGAAGTACATCAAAACCGGTAAATCTCATGTCGTTGATCTCAAATGGTGATTCATTCTTTGGTTAGATGACCAATAATAGATCATCCATGTGGTAGATCACCAACGATTGTTCATTAGTAGTAGATCACACATGTTAGATCATCCTATAATTATTTCACCAATGGTATATCAGTAATATTAGATCACCAATAGTAGATCTCTCACGTTATGTCCCAATATTTGATCCATTGTAAATCCATTTTTCTAGAAATTTAATATTGTTTTTATTTTCATATCTTATTTTATAAAATTGGTTTTCAAAGCCTCATGTAATGGATATTAAATATTTTTTAAAATATGATAATTATACCATCTATTTCTAATGTCACAACATAAAAATCATCTATAACAACACTATATTCGATAGCATGTATGATACACAACACCAAGCATGTAATAGAATATAATATCATAATAATTTATAATGTATATAATATTTTAAATAAATTCAATATACTTTATTGCATGAAATGCACAAGACACTAATTTACTGTATATCAAACACAAAAATGAGTTTCATCGATGGCTTTCATTAAAGAAAAGGGCATTTTTTACTGAAAATAAATAAATTATGAAAATATATTTATTTAATATAAAAAAAATATAACCAATATATTCAATTAGTAGTTATGAATTGTATTAACTAATTTATTAACAAGTTTATATATTATTATATTAAATGATAATATTCTAATAATATATTTCTATTCACTAAAACGTATGTTTAACTAAAATATAAAAATATTATTTTTAGTTATATATGATATTAATTCATTAGTTTCTAATTTATTATAAATTAATATAATAACCAATTGAATATAAAAGGAAATTTTTCTAGAAAACTATTAATTTACGAAAAAAAGATGCTTTTCCTAAAAAATAAATTTAATACCATAAATGAGTGATATTAATTTAATATATATATTTATATATTATATTCAATCAAATATTTTTTATATTCTTCCAATATATTTTATATGTATAAGGCAAAAACAAACCCAATATTACTCATAAAAACATATGTTCTTGTTAGGATGGTTTTATAGTATTTTAATTGGGGAACCTATTTTAAATCCAATTTTGTGAACATTTATAAATCTTATATATTTTGATAAATTTAATTATATAATTAATAACATAAAAAAAATTAGGTTGATTTTTTTTGGTTTTTTTCAATGACAATTCATTTATAATGAATTGTGAAAAATAATGAATTATATCTCAAAACAACTTTTTCATCATATTTATTTATAAGGTTAAATTAGAATTTTTATTGGTTGTAAAAAATAATAAGATAAATTTTTTATCATTTAATAACATTTTGTTTCTTATATTCTATTTTAATTTTTCATTGGATATAAAAAATTTTGCAAAACATTTGACCATTTTACATTAAAACCCTAAATGTCGTCTTGTCTATGCGATTAAATTTAAATTAATTTCATAGAAAACTATTATATGAATTTTGAAACATTTATACAATATTTTAATTCATTATAATTTTTAATATTTATTAATTTCAACTTTGTTTTTTATTAAAAATATTAAGGAATTTGATTAAAATTATTTATAATGATTAAAGTGAAATTAAGATTATGAAGGGAATAATCAATATTATTAACGGAAAAAATGACATATATATTTGTCCAAAAATGATTTTATGTCCATATTTATACCATATTCTATATATTATATAATTTTTCCCAATATGGTTTCCATATTAAATGGGATAAAAATTGGTGGAATTCTATTATGCAAAATTTTCAAGACATTCGCTCCTCCACTATAAAAAAGGTACTCAAAACTCTTGCATCCTCACACCTATCTATCTATGTGATTTCAAGAAATATCTAGCCAAAAATATTATAAATATTCCTAAAATAATTTTATATTCCTCAAATTTTTCATATATACTACCATGTAATATATTTTGAGAAATCCAAAAGGAGTTACCTAAATAAATGGTAACGCCCTTCGTCAAACAGTTTTATTATATTTTCATTATCCAACCAATAAAATATAATTACTCAGGTAGTGTATAATTAAAATATTATACCAAATATACTAATGTTTTTTAATTATATGGGTTATACCAAAATATACACACACTAGAATCTAATAGATAATTAACATTGTGTTCCGGAATGGAAAACTACCACCTCACGAAACAATGACTTTTCATTTTTCCATTACAACCAATCATGGATGGGGATTATGATGTGAATTATTTTTATATATTAAATATATTATATTTATAAATAACATATTTTTATGTAACTTTTATAAAGAACATACAGTTTTTCATTCCATTTTGTGTGTATATGATCACATCCATAGTGAAAGTGTAGACTACCTCTTCCTAAAAGAGGTGGAGTCTGTTCACACAATACAAGGAGTGTATAAATGATAGTTTTAATTAAAAATAAGTGGTGTAAAAAATATTTATAATATTCATGAAATAATTACCATTATGTAGATATAATTTATACCTATTTCCTTTTTACTTTTTCATAAAAATAAAATGTGATAACATCATCCGGGGATGTGTTGACTAGCACCTCTTTAACCTGATGTCAATTCTCTTCCATAAAAATAACTCTATATATAAATATATATGATTAAATAACATGGTATTAATGATATAAATATCATTATTCAATTATTAATTTTACTTACAAATTCCCATATAGATCATTGAAAAATGGAAAAGTTACTCATGATAATATATGGCACACCGTCCTTATGATTGTAATGTTGGTTAATTTCTCATAACCATAAATAATGATTTGTATTAAAAGTATAATTTATGTATAAATATTATTATTATGTCATGATTATTATTTTTTATGTTATATAAAAATACCTTTCATCGTAGATGACCTACAAATGTTCTTTTGACACATAAACAAAATTTGGTTAAAACACATAACATAAACATAATTGTTTATACAGTTATATAAAAAATAGAAATAAAAGAATGAAAATAATGATAACAATAAAAGATATTCTTAATCAATTAAAAAATTATAATATTTTTTTTATTCATGATTATCAAAATATAATAGAAAAGGTGTACTCAATGTAATGGATTTTAATCTCACATTTTATATCCATGTTGTAAATGTCATATTCACCACTTGTTTCCTTTTATTTTTTTATGTATTTAACACTTTTATGTATTAAATATCTAATAATTTTATATTAATGTTATTTAACATATTATTTTAATATTATTTATTCTTGAGGATTATAATTTATATATTTTGAAAAAGGTTTGTGATACATTGGAATGTTTAATGATTCTATTCCTCTTGGATAATATTCATGATCATTCAATTTCATTTCAATTTTAAAGATTCATATAAATATATTCATTAAAACCATTAATATTATTCTGATAGAGTTACTAAAGAACTTTATAATTTAACAATACCATTTCCACACAATTTGGTACTCAAAATTTTTTAGAAAGTGTTTTCATGAAAACATCAAATCATTTTCAAATTAGTATGAGAATATGTTATCATCTAATCACATGACTTGTAAAATTTATTATATTGTTTTGGAATTTAAAAAATGATTTATTATTGAAATTTTTACTATTTTTGGTCATTTACAAATGTTCTCAATGGAATATTCTTATTTCATTCCAAATAAGGAATATTTATCCTTTTACCATGAAATATAAATTTTCTAATTACATTTCTATATACATATTTACCAGATTTCATTTTTTTAAGGCATAATTTTCATGTTTAATATTTTTCTTTTCAAATAATTTTTTAATATAAAAATTTAAAGAAAATGGTTTTCAATGGGTTTTTCAAAACAAAAGTATAGTTTCCTATATATTTTTTTATAATACAATGTTACATTATTAATATTCCACAATGAAAAACCCATTTTAATTACTGTACATAGAATATTTTCTAGTGATACAATCCTAATTCTTCCTATAGATTATATATCATTTATTTTGCCAATGATAGTATTGAAATTCATTTCATTGATTTTTTTTACTCCCCTTGAAAAAAATAAATTTTTTATGATCAATAAACATTGGAGTTCCCCTCAAAATACATATCAATTTTTATTGATATGATAATTTCGAGAACTATATACCAATTTTTATATGGTTTTTCCTTTCAAATTTATTTGATTACTTGAGGAAAATTTGATGAATATATATCATTTTTTTATTATATATATTTGAAAAGAAATATTTTCTATTTGATATTATTAATTCATGGGACATGTAGTACAACTGTTGTGGATCATTTCAGGTAAGTCGTACCAGTTTGGGACCGGTTATTGAAATCCCCCTGATGCATATATAGTCTCATGATATGAATTTTGTTTTTGGAAAACCCTTCATGTTTGTTTATAAGATTAAAATATGTATTTCTACCCAATGTCATAATATTTCTTGAGGAAATATCTTAATGGTATAATTATTCATGTTCTAGAAACATGATTTCTAATAATTATGGAAATTTATTATTATAATTCTGTATTTATTATCCATGAGATTTTATGTTGATATATATATGAATTCATTTCATTCTCTCTTAATTGATTAAATGAAATTCTTGAGTTTCATACATTTTAATATTTCTTTTTCATTATCAAGTTAATTGAATGGAATTTTTTTGTAGTTATTACATTCTCATATTTTTTATATATATCATTAATAGTATATTTATTAAATTTTATGTGTGTTTAGTTACTTTCCTTGCCAAAATTATTATTTCCATTGATTCATTATTTTATCTAATATACATTACCCATACTGAGAACATGAGTTCACTCTTTTGTAGTATCCTTTCCATAGAAATCCAAGAAGTGTGCTTTTAATGTTATGTCAGGATATACTAGTGGAAAAAAGTTATCCATGAATTTAAATAATTAGGTTTTAATTCATGTATTCATTTGTAATAAAATACTTGTGTGTGTATCTAGTTTACAAATACCACTAAAATCTTTTGTCCATTGGGATTTTATTCCTTGTAATCATGCATATGTAATGGTAGTACCCACTACATTTGTCATATCTTGGTTTGGGTTGCTATAGTTTTTATTAGGGGATGATTAGTGGAAGCCTTGCGGACAAGATTTAGGGAAATATATATCAAAGAACATATCCCAGGGGTATATTTGAGGATAATTATAGAATAACATCATAGTATTTTGGTTATTTAGATATTATGTGGTTAATCTTAGAAATATATCCTTATATGGATTCTAAAAGTTGACTTTGATATTAGAATGATATTCTTAGGACTGAAAACTCTAACATGGTGTGTGGGGCCTAACTCGGCATAACATAGTACTCAACAATGATCTCTACTATAAAACTGGTTTGAATATACCATGGGATAAGTATAGAATTATTTTTAATATCTTTACAAAAAACTATGTGGTATTTAAATTGATAATTACAATTAATAGTCATTGTAAAACTATATACCAATAAAGGACATATGTTGAATTAAAATCGTTAAAGTATTTATATAATGATAAAATATTGAAAATTTTAGTCAAAATGTTATTTAGTGATTAAACTTATTTCAAGAATGTCGAAAATATTTAATTTATAAATTATATTAACATGGTTTTAGAAAAGGAAAACCTTAATGCCAAGTAAAAACCAATAATGTATGGAAAGGTCGCTGGTACTGAACCCATGATCGAAAGATGATAACTATTTCATGCTTGCCACGGTAATAAGCAATTTACTGTTTAATATGTAATACTTTTTAGTTAAAAAATATGACAAAAAATATTTTTAATTAACTACTATTGTATATTTTTGTTTTATATATTAAATAAATAAATATATTGTCTTTGGAGAATAGTTAGAGAAAAATGAAATGGATTTTCACTATTTTATTGGCCTTATGACCTGTTAAATTTTTATATTAGTGCCTATGATATCATATAAATTTTATGGAATGCCATTATTTTCTAAGTATGTGGTGAATTATAATTTGTAAAATCACTACCTAAGTATGTAATTGTTAATATGAAATTAATGGGTATCATGTAATTAATTTTTCTAATATTCATTAGTCTAAAAAGAATCTCTAAACATGAGGAAAAAAATATAAAAAAATTACTACCCAATTAACATAAATTATGTTGAACTAATGGTCATATAAATCATAAAAAATTTATGGTTTTGAGGCCCCCAACTTTCCATTGATCACTCACTTTATTATTTTTGATAACCTCATAAACTACCTATAATTATTTTTTCATTTCTTGCATGTAGGTATCTCTATTTCAATCAAATGTTCTCCTACTTAGAAATATATTAATATGTTATTATTTATGACTATTTCACTTAACATTCTGTATTTTCTAGATGATTTCATACCAAACCTTCACATGATGTTGGATTTGAATCATAAAAAATAGCAAACAATTTATCACCATGATTGAGTTTAAAATTCTATGATGTATTTTAGTAAATTTAGGGGTAATGTTACACCCAGAAAATCTAAATTAGGAACATTATATTGGATAAAATATATGTTAAACAACACAAATCACATGAGGAAATATAATATTATAAAGATTTATAATATATTTACTACTTTAATTAAAATCAATATAACTTATATCTTTAATTTCATGAAACACTGAGTTTGAATTCATTTCATGCAACAACAAGTTTTTCTATGTCTTTTGTTACACATGATAAATTATTTTACCGAACGATAATATATTATCAAAATTTTATTATTAAATATAATAAGATATATCCTAGATATTAAATTATCGGTTTTGAATATGATGAAATAAAATTTAAAAATATATTGTTTTCAAAAATATTAAATTAATTCATTACATACTAATTAATTATAAATGAATATAAGAACCAATTGTAAAGGAAGGGAATATTTTTATAGAAACCCATTTTTAATCTCACAAATATGTTTTAAATATTATATTAATTTAATTTCTTTTAGTTTGATATATTAATTTAACATATATATTATATAATAAATCAAATATATTTGATATTCATTCAATAGATATTAGAGGCTTGAGACATGAACAATCCAAATATCACACATTAAAACATGTGTTTTTTTAATGTAATATTACATCATTTTAAGAGGAATATATTATAAATCCAATTTTTTCAATTTTATAAATCATATACTTCAAAATAATATTTTCTTTTTAAATATTACTATACATATTATTTTATGTTGATTTTTGTAATTTTTTTCTGTGAATTTTCATTTTAATAGAATATTATAAAATAATGAATTTTAACAAAAAAATTGTTTTCAACTTATTTTTTTATAAGAATTAATTATATTATATACTGGTTTTAATGATTAAAAAGATTAATTGTATAAAATTTAGGTCATTTTAATAAATTTAAATTTCAAATTGCTTATAAAACCATGGAAAACATGTCAACATTTTTACTTTAAAACCAACATTGTTGACCAATCCATGGGATTAAATATAAATTAATTTATACCAATAATATAGATGGAATTTAAATAATGGATTCCATATTTTTAATAATAATTATTTAAAATTTATAAGGAGTAATATTTATAGTTCATCCTGAAAGATTAGTGAATTTATTTTAAAATTAATTACAATGATTATGGTGAAGTTGAGCTTAACAATGGACTAAACCTTCAACTTATGGGCCAAAATGACCAATACACCTGTCCAAAAGACATTGGAGGGACCTTTTTGAACATATAATTCATTTTCATGAATATTATCCTTTAGTTTTTTCACATTAAATTGGGGTAACATAGTTTGAATTCCCTTTTCCAAAATTTAAAAGAGTGTCACTCATCCTCTATTATAAAAAAGAACCTTAAACTCCCACTTTCAATAACCTCTCAAGAAAATATTCAATGAATCATATGTACCAAATTATATCATGAAATTATCTTACACAATACTATAATTCTAACGTTTTTATAAATCCATCTATGTAATTCCTTTTTTCATAATTAAAACGAGTTACCCGAATAAGTGGTAACACCATTCCCCAAGCTCTTTAATTTTATTTTCATTCAAAAACCCATTAAATAATATTATTAAATGCTTATATAATATCACTAAAATATTTAATATACATTTTTTTTAATTATATGGGTTAATTATCAACTTAAAAATACTTCCATTTAATTGGTAATAAACATACCATTCATCTACGATAAACTATCACCTCATGAAATGATGATTATTTTTTCCCTCATCCACCTCTCATTGTTGAAAATTATGATGTAAAAAGTTACTATATAAGATATATATGATATTTATAATGTATCTATTCTTCAATAATTTATATATATAGAATACCATTTTGTATTCCATTTTGTATAAATGTGATAACACCGTTTTTGGAATTGTGAACTACCACTTCCTTAATGTTATCTGATTCATTCACATGATGCAATGAACATTTAAAGGATTGTTTCAATTAAAATTGTTTTACATAAATATTATATATATTTCATTGATATAGAAATTATCATTTTCTAAATATTAAATATCGTTTCCTTTATTACCCTTTCACACACTTAAAAATTGATAACGTCGTCTGTGGAAATGTGGGCAATCACCTCCTCATCACTAAGTGATTACTTTTATACATTAAATATTATATATATGTATATGTATGTGTCTATGAAAAAAATAATATTGTATTTATGATATAATTTTAATTACAAAATGATTAATGTTACTTATATTCTTTTTATATAACATCATTGATAAATGGGAATGTTACTCAAGCATATGTATGACCTATAGTCTCCCTGATTATAGCATTGGTTAATTTTTCATAACCATTTTAAATATTGGTTTTAAAATTATAATTTATGAATAAATATTATTATTATTTCATGATTATTATTCTAGATATGTTATAAAAAGTCGGTTTACATATATTTACCAACAAAAGTTGTATTGACACAAAAACAGAATTTAGTCAAAATACCATATATAATCTTAATTTCTACATGGTAGTATAAATCATGATAATAAGTGAAATAAAAAAAATTATATAGTAAAAAGGGTCATGAATCATTAAAATCATTAACATAACATTACTATTGAGTTATATAATGACACATGAGATAATTCTAACTCAAGGTAATGTATTTTGACCTCACATTTTATATATGTGAGACAAATTTCAAATTCATCACATTATTATTTTTTGTAGTGAATATAAATACAATTTTTAAATATTTATTCATTAATAATGTTATTGTTATGGTATTTAAAACTATAATTTAATAGTATTTCTTCATGAGGCTTATGATTTAAAAAATTTCAAAGAATTATGGGAGAGTTTGAGATTTTTATAGATTATTTTCCTCAAAGATAATATAAATGACCATTCAAATGTATTACAATTAGATGATATTATTGGATCATTGTTTAGTAAATCCTATCGTTATACTATCTTATGGTTATTCATGAATGTTTTTATGTATTAGTACTAGATTTACACTATTTGTTAAACAAAATGTTTTAGAAGTTGTTTCTTCAAAAACCAAACTTCATTGATCTATTTATTTAGATACCCAATTTTCTCCTAAAAACATAATTTTCAAAAAAAATAAACTTTTTAAACTATTAAAAATGATTTACTTAATACACTAATACACTATTTTTTCTTTTACCCATTATTTTCATTGATTCTTCCTATCTCATTCCAGATAAGGAATTTTTTTAACATGTTTTCTAGGTCAGAAAAATGTTCTTTTTTACCTCATTCGACATGTGAATAAATTAATGAAAACATTTTACTGAAAATTCCTCTATATTTTTAAAATATTACTTTTGAAATAATTTTTTAAAATAAATTAATTTCAAAATAATTTTTTTTAAATAATAGAATATTTTACTCCTCGATGATTTTAAAAGGTCATTTTATAGTATTTTTATTAATTAATTACTACAATCCATTACTTTTTACTCGACAAGGGATATGTTGTATTGATACTATCTTTATTATTCTTTTAGGAGGTTTATGATTGGTTAGTCAAAGGATAGTATTAACATACACTTCCTTGATTTCTTTTAGTCCCTTTAAAATATTAAATTTCCTATTATCATTTGACATAAAAAATTCCTCAAATACCCATTTCATTTTTTATGGATAATATTATTTCCTCAACTATATATCATTTTTCATATAGTTTTGTCTTTGATAAATATTTTATTATATTTGAAAATATTGACAAATATATATATTCATTATTCAATATGTACATTTTATAAGGAATATTTTTTATTCAATATGAGTAATGCATAGAATTTGAAATACATGGGTTGAGGAACAATTAATGAAATCCATACAGGTTTGGGACCTGTTAATAAAAACCCCATGACGCATCATTAGTCTCATGAGATGAAATTGGTTGGAGAAAAACCATTTGAGATTGATTCCAAGTAGAATAAATGGGTTTCAACCTAAGGAATTAAACATTATTGAGGGTATATATAGATTGTATAATGGATCATGTTTCAAAAACATTAAATAGTATAATTCGACATTTTATTCATTTTGATTCAGTATTTATTACCCATTATATTTTTCATCGACTTATATATGGACTCATGCCATTCTATGTTCATTGATTAAAATAAGGGTGTTTGAGCCTGTTACCTTTCTATACTGATTTTTCATTATCTTTTTATTTTAATGTCCCGTGTTTCTCGTTATTACCTTGAATTAGGGTTTATTCATTTAATTTATATTTTATTGAATAAATGGTATGTGTTTTCATTAAATTTCAAACCCATAATTATTATTCTTATTAAATAATTATTTCTTCTACTATAAATTACCAATACTAAGTATTTGAACAATATATTATTTTTTTCCTATACCTGGGAATAGACGAAGCATAAATTGAAATATATGTATTGATATACTATATTTAATAATTTAATCTATGAATGAAAATATAATAATTCTATAAATATTATATTCATTTGTTATAAAGGAATCATATTTGTATCTAGTTTAACTATACTACAAAACTCATTGGTCCTTCATGATTTCATTATTTTTAATCGAAAAAATATAATGGTATTTGAAACCATATATAGAATAATTGGGCACTGGTTGAAAGATGTTAAAATAATTGATTTATTTTAACTATCACATCACAAGGATATTATTATTTATTCCACAAATGACCAATTAAAACGCTATCTAATCTCACTAGTTACAGATGTGATATTTTTTAAGCATTGATCCTTCCATCATTCTTTATAGATTTTTATTATCTTGATAAGAGGGGTTACAAAGGCTTCTTCCTTTGGATTAATAATTCCATATTTATAGTTTCTTTGACTTCTACCATATAGGTCCTTCCCTCATTTTCACATAACCCTATTTTTAGTTATGCGGTTTTTAAAAATATTATTATTTTATTTTTGAAATTCCTTAATTTATCATTTAAAAGTATCATGGGTGGAGGGGTGCACATGTTTATATATGTAAATTAATTTTTTAAATTAACTCAAAGGTTAAGAATAATGTTTCTCATTCATTTACATCATTTTGATATTTATGTACTCGATCTATCTCTTTTTATCCTCTCATAGAAAATCGGGTCTATTTGTATCCCCTATTTTTGTGTTGTTAATATATAATGGGATTCCCATGTTTAATTATTATTTAAAATCCACTATAAATATATATTTCACCTCTTATAATTAGAAAATGAATTATTTTCACCATGACATATATGGATTTTTTGAGAATAACCTTAAATTTAAACTAGATCCTAATAAATCCCATCAAATAAATTTAAAAACATTTTATAAATTCTATATGAAAATGTTTCGTGGAATGTTTGAATGCTTGATGAGTGGTTTTATTATGTAGGGATTATGGACTGTTTGAATAATCTATGGGGAATCTGTGATGAGGTATTTTTTATGAGACTAGTTTGTATTTATGGCTGTGGTTATGTGGAAATTGTCAGTGTTGTGGTGGGGTTGTTCTATGTGGATGGGATTGGGGTAATGGTGTTTTTTTTTCATTTATTACATAATTTTGATGATTATAGTGGCGATATAATTTTAGATTATTCTGGTTTTTATGTTTCTATATAGTTTCCCTAGTAGTATTTTAATTATCATGGTTTGAATTATTGGTTTAAAATAATAAAATTAATAGAAATAAATTTTAATATACTATGGTTTTAAATAGTGGTTCGTCTAATATAAACTAATTGTGTTGGATGTGATGGAATGGATTAGAGTTTGGATGAAATTTTATTATAATTGAAAATTTCAAAAATCGGTTACTTTTAAAGGAGTGTAGTTTTGTGGAATGTGTTTTATGTATTATTCTGTGGTGTTGTGATTTTAGTTGTGGAAAAAGACGTTTCAATTGTAGTGAGGTAATTTTATGATTATGTGATATAGTTAGTTCCTTGTTTTTGAAACCATGTGATTGTGATTGTTTGTTTTATTATATATATTTATGTATCATTTTATATTCTCTACGATAAGTAGGTGTTTTTTCCCATATTCTAGTTTGGGGATGGATGAATGGCTTCCTCGTCCTCTAAGCTCCCATATCCTGGTCATGGTGTCATGCTAGATTTGTTATGTTTAGATGTCAGAAGTGTTATTGTCTAGATGTTATGTGATGATATGATATTTCTTATGTGTCTGTGGGAGAGATGTGATGAGATAGACTATGGTGGGGTTGTGCATTAGAGAAGTAGATAATGAGGTTTATATCCTTCACTTTCATGATACCTATAACAATCCTATGATTTATCAATTGAAATTATTTTCTTATAATTATGTCATATAATCACATGTCATCACAACACAATTAACTATTAATTACTATGTCACCTTTAATCATAAAATTGATACTTATGTTATTTGACATTTGAAAATCTGATATACACAGTTGCGATCAGTAAGATGTATAAAGATTTATACGACAAAAAAAATTTTGTAAAGAGTTACTGACCCTTATAAATACTAATTTTACCATTATTAATAGTAATATAACCATTATGAATAGTAAATTGTCTAAAATAATTGTAACCCAACCCATGAATATTTAAATAAAAGTTACACGTATTATAAGTTATATTGTAACAATAATAAAAGTATTTGAATTTATCTAAGTCATAAATATTTAATTAAAACTAATTAATTTATTTATAAGAAATTTTAATTACCTACAATTATTTCATAAATTATAAATTTTATGTGTTCTGGTTTTATGATAATTTTATAAGACCTTATGTATTGTTTTAAAACATTATAAAATAAGGTATAGTTTTATAATAAGTAGTTTGCATGTAAATTATAAATTTAATTAAAAAAATTAATTTATTATATTTAGAATTTTTTCTTGAATTGGAGTTCGTTTTTTCATTTTACACATAGAAAAATGGATAATGTGAATTTTTGGGATTTTTTTAAAATACATAAATTTTTTATGAGTACTGAAATATAGTAATATATCATATATATACATAATTATCTTAATAGACTATTACTAGCTTTGTGAATGATGTATGAATCCTTTGTTCAATATCACATGCACTTATTGTTATTTTTTCATGTAATCATCACTAATTCTGGTCTTGATGTAAATTTATAAATTAAGGAATTAAATATTATGAAAACCCTCCCCTCCCCACTATAAATACCCCCTACCTATTTTCTTCACTCCACTAAAGCCTTGTGACATTCCTAAATTCTACCCAAATCAACCTCCAAACTCCTCCCTCACGTCCCATAGCCCTGATTATCTTCAAAAAACCAAATCCCTTCCCCTTAAAAGGCTCTTAAGGAAGAATGAATCATGGCATACATTCCTCTTTTCAAATATTTTAATTTATTTTCAAATTCATTTGCTACCTTTTATATCATTACCCTTAATCATCCAAATTTTATGAAAAATCCATTAACTTACATGTACTAGAATTTTTTAATTATAATGTAATAATTTATTATCAATTATCCTTTACTTTTCTTATATACTAGTAGTAAAGATACCATCCGAGGTGATTTAATTTACCACATTCAAGGACAAACAGATTTAAATTTCGTTTACCATGTTCAATTATGATGATTAATGCTTTTTTGTTATGGTTTTACTAGAATGTTATGTAATATATATCCTATTTATGGTTTTATAATCTTTTTTTAAACATGATATTGAATTATAATGCAAAATGAGTTCGTAGTGATCGAAACTCGCTGATTAACCAAAAAGGTTGTCACTAAAGATTTATATAATGATTAAACATCACTAAAAGTATTCAAATGAAATATACCACATGGTAACCTTTTGGATGTTTGATAATAAAAAATAACTCTAGTTCTGGACAGCTATATGCTTTTACATGATTCTCTATTCATGAAAATAAGTAAATTGATCATAAAAACAATGAAATAAAATGGACTCGAACAATGAAATTGAAGAACTTCTGTAATTCCCTTACCCCAGTTACCCAGAGCCGGTGATTTATTTTAATACATTGGCATGATTACAAGGAATCACGCCCCGAAGGACTGATCAGTTTAGTAGTCTTGGAAAATAACTTTCATAAATTAACTTTACATTTAAATTTCATACATAAAACATCGCATAGATTGTTCTTTGAGAACTCCATTATTCCCTTAGCTTAAGCATACATATCAATCACAATACACTTCGTGGAATCCTAAAAAAAATAAAACATCGAAAGGGGTGACCTCAAAAACACAGTAAGGGTAAAAAATAAAGCAGAATATAACATAAATATTAAGAATGGTGAATAATTGAAACCACATTTTTTTACCAATAATAAAAATTAATACTTTTACAGAAAGAATATGAGGTGAGTAAATAATTACATAATAAAACACAATCATGGGTATTCTACAAGTTGAATAACAACATGAACCTTCAATATTATTTTCATAATGAGGGAATGTATAATACCAAACATTAATTTCTGTGTCAAGACCTCGTGCTAGGGCCTATTCGAAAACTATAACTAGATCCAAACCCAGAGAGCCTATGTAACTGGACTCCATCCTGGAGAGCCTCTGTAACCGGACTCCAACCCTGAGAGCCTCTGTAACTGGACTCAATCTCGGAGAGCCTCTATAACCAGACTCTATCTTGGGGAGCCTTTGTAACTAGACTCCATCCCAGAGGGTCTTCTATAACTGGACACCAACTCAGAGGGCTTACTTTTACCGGTCTGCAACCCGGAACATACTAGTCCAATACATTCGTCATAAGAAAAGGTGTAAATATAACATAAGCATTAATATTAAAACTAGCATACAAAATGTCAATACATAAACCATAAACCATGAATGGTATACGAATAACACACCCATAGTCAAACATATAACACAACTTTCAATACATTATGGATGTTTTGTATCATAATAACTCAACTTCAAATAAACATAAAACCCATCAAAGGATGTTGACATAGATGAAATAAAAACCTTATTTAGAGAAATATCTCTTTCTATTTTGAAATCATTTAAGAGTCACATAATTATAAAGAAAAAATTTATTTTGAAAATATTCTTATAACCATGAAGGAGAAGTTGGGTGATGTCATAATGGCAGAAAATAGCCGCACCTTCCATGTAAGTTAAAAAAATACATTCATAGCATAATTTTATTGAAAAACTGAAACAGTACATTTTTTGGAAAATGATCGAAAGATTCCTTTTAAACCATTTTATAAAAAGTCAAACAGGGGTATAAGTGACTCTAACCCATAGTCTAGTAAATGGTAAAATCGATTTGGAATACATATTTAAGAAACACGGATGTGGATGATAAAGAGGTCCCAAAAGATACTTACGTAAGAACAACATTGGATAATAAAGAGATTGTGAAATGAACCCTTACGTCGTTTTAATCAATTGAGTATGAAAAATAGTCAATAAAAAGAATCATGAATATAAAAATAATCATTATAATATATATCAAATTTTTGTACATAGTACACCACATGCAATAAATAAGTGGTGAACAATGGAAATCCAATGGTATTAAAAGTGAGATAAGAAACCCCATACATCTTGTCCGACTTGACCCGTTTATTCTTTAATATCCTGAATAATAAACTAAAGTAAATTTTTACTTTCTTAAGAACCTTTTTCATGTTTATTATTTATTTTATATCACTTATTAATATTTTATAAACATTATGTAATCATTTAAGTTAATAACGCTCATTTTGTCAATATTTGGCACTTGAGTAAAAAATGAACTCTTTATAGTTACAAGTTGTTCACATGGTCAAAAGATCATTATATCTAGAAAGATATTCCTGAAATAGATTTCATATATATCATTAATATCCAGTATATACATGTATTTATAACAGTACATATCATTTTGGGGTAGGAAATAAAATGAACCGTTCATGGACACGGTAAGTCGTACGTTCGCATGAACGCTACTTTCATTTATATTTATTATTTCAATGGAATTAAAAAAATTGATACATAGGTATATTATTATTCCAGTATAATATCATATAAATATCATTAACTCCATCATTTATTCATCCCACAAATGGTATTAACGAGTCATAGCAATTTGAGGGGGCGGTAGTCTGCGCTTCCTCGAATGAAATTATCGTGTTTACCCGTAATAGAAACCATTTAGGTATGCTATAAAAGAAAAATACAGATGCATGAAGAAAAAATAAACATAATATATATCATATAAAAATATATTTCCATCACAATTTCTACCATGATAGGTGGTAGGAGATAATTGAACAATCATCGTTTCGTGAGGTGTTTGGTTGTCATCCACAGAAACATTATGTTCTTCACCCATTAGATGGATGTCTTTGTAAGTGAAGTTCGAATCCTTCCCATAATAACATCCAAGTATATTTAGGATATTGGACTTGTTATAAAATAATGTAATAAAAATATTTTAGTGGTTGAAGAAGTAAAATTAATGAAAAGAAGTAAAGAGAAACTATTACCTTTAATTTGGGTAACTTCCTTTGGTTTGAACCACAAGGATTTCTTGAAGTTCCTTCTTCATAAGGTAAGGATTCTAGGAGGAGGAGAGGGATGTAGGTAGATTAATTTGGTAGAGTTTGGACGATCCTAAAGGCTTGAGTTGTATGAGGAATTGGTTAGAAGTTGTCTCTTTTTATAAGGGGGAGGAGGGGCTCTTTAGAAAAGTGTGAAAATATTATTTTATTATATAATGATATTCGGTTTCTAATGGTCTAGAAATCATTAGGGTCAAAGATAAGATGACTCATGGTTGAAATAAAATCATCCAACACGAATTGGACATGTTTTAGATATTATTTTAATATTTATAATCTAATTTATTTAAATAATTAATTAATGATATAAATATTGCATCATTATTGTGTCATAAATAATTTAATTTATTCAATGCCTAAAATGTATAAAAATAAATAACATGATATAGGAAATATTTTTATCTTTTCAATTAATATTTATATTATAAAATATTACTAATATAACACTATATAGAAATTAATTAGTAAAAGAATTTTTTTATGTCAATTTTTCCATTACTTTAAATTAATTAATCTAAAGTTTCATTATAACTCATAAGTACCTCCATGGGGTCCCAAAATCAACCCAAAGATGTCAATGGTCGTCCATAACTCATCAAATAATGTTATTACATCTGTTAAAGTAATTTTTAATTATTAAAATATTCTTTTTACCTTGAATTATTCTATTTAACATTAACTACGGTAAATAAAAGTCAAATGTTACTATTTACGAAAAATAATTTTCATCTTATTGAACCTAATTTTACTTATTGAGTTTAATATTGTCTCTCGGATTTTTGAAATTTAACTCACAGAACCAGTAAAATTATGTTTTATGCTAATTTTAAAATACTCATAGAAGGTTGGTAAGAGACATTAAAAAGTTCAATAAAGTTTTTATATATCTAAACATATTAAAAACAGCTCCAAAAAATTATTTTGAACATTTATAGGTATTATGTGTCTATTTTGTCCTAAAATAAATTTAAATAAAATAAATAATTATTTAAATAAAAAGTCGGTTTCAACAAATAACTTAGTGTTTTTTACTATTCATCCAAAATTGATGTTTCTCAGAAAAATACCAAATATTCAGCCTAAGATATATTTGATATTACAAATTCAAAAATGATGTATATTTTACCATATTAAAAACATGTAAGTTGTATTTGTTAATTTAAAATTAATTCCTATTGTCAAAACAAATGGTGTGTTTTTAAGAAACAATATCTATCAAATGTTTGACACTTGTTTATGTCCAATTTCAAAGTGAAATTAAATATAATGACCAAAATTGTATTAAATTATAACAATATAATCTAATTATACCTCAAAAAAAATTAAATTTATAATTTAACACTATAAATTATTTTGATTAAAAAAGTTGTTTTTAATTAAAATTTAGTATTTTCACTATTCCTCAAAATATGACAGTTATCAGAAAAATACAAAAAATTTATCAATACTAAATTTCTTTCTCTTGATTCTAACGAAGAAGTTTATTTTTGTCAAATTGAATATATAAAAGTGTCAAATATTGGATTTAAAAACGGTTCTCCCTCAAAAATCAGTAAAATCTAATTTTCTGAAAAATACTTCATTTATCTAAAAAATTGAATTTGTTTTTATATTATGTTTAATAAAGACATAATATAAATGTTAAAATTATATAGAGTGTATAAAATTCAAAATCCAGTTAATACCATTCATATCCTCTTTTGAACGGTTATATTGGTAAGTCGTGGTGCGCTTGAACTCGATGTTGGGTGTAGTGCAAGTTATTGATTTACATATAAGAAATAACATACAATTAAATCTTGGGGAGTTACATTATTCCATAATTTAATAAATTTTGTCCTCGGAATATGAAATTGTTCTTCTAAATTAGAAGGTTGAAAATATAAAATACCATTGTGGGAAAACCCACATCGGAAAATGGGTTAATAAAATTTAGTCTTAATAAGAGGAAAAGGGGAATGAAAAATTCACCACAGAATTATGATATCGATTGAGAGAACATTAGTTCAAATTAGAGACACATAATTGAAGGAAAAAAATAAATATTTATAGGGAGTGATTGATTTAATCAGTCACAAACAATTGTAGAATTGAGGGCCTCAAAGCCATCAATCTATGATGATTTAAAATATCATCGATTCAAGAAAACATAAGGTATTTGGATAACACATTTTCTGTTTTAAGATCCCCCACCTAAAGTTTAACAATTAATTTCTTCATAGAATAAGAGATGAAAAAATATACTTGAAAAGTGGAGTTCCATCATTTAACTACTTTCTACCACAAACTCAATTTTCTCTCTAAAAGATAATAGAACTTAATAAAATATTCTATTTATCTTATTCATATAGGGTTCAAAAAAATATGAATTTATAATTCACCTATCATACTCTTTAAAAAAATAAACTACATTATAAAATCCTGGGACTTTTGTAGTCTAGTGGTAGGCGATAAATCCCAATCGCATTATGGTTGTGGGTTTGATTCTTGTAGTTTTTTCTGACTTGATGGATTGTCACACGGTCTGCATGTTGTCCTTTTTATAAAAATCCAAAAATAACCTTAACAATAGTATTTTAATCAATTCCAACCTTTTTACTTATCCAAAATAAATCTATCTGAACTCATAGTCCAAAATTTATAAGAATGTTAAACACAATTAAGATCCATTTTTCCCTCATAATAACATGTGAACACCTTCATCATGTCTTATTTTAAAACTTGGTAACAACCTGAATTACCATAAACCTTATTGATTACATTCAAACTCCCTTATCCTTTATATAATGCTGGATATATTCCTTATATCCAAAAATATTGAATATTCCAACAGTGATGAAATTAAAAAACTATTTATCAGTTCGATGGAATTCAAGAATATACAATATAATTTATCCAAATCAACCATCTCTTACTCCAAAATCACTACCGCGGTATCAGAAAAAAATTATGGTTTATCTTTTCTCAACCATATATTTTCCAAAAATTGAACCTGCAATTGAGTCACTTTTCATGGTTCCACACAATCTCAAGTCCCTAATAAAATAGTACTATAGAACAATCCTTATATATTCTATAATTCTTATAACTTGTACATAATTAATACAATACTCAAATGACACAATACATTAATAAAAATGTACGAAATATAATCATACCTCTTCATCTTTTGTAGTATCATAACATTATTATTATCCAATAGCAGCCTTTGGGGTATACTCTTATGATTTGGACATTGATTTGTGTAGTGTCCCAACCCCTTGAAGATGAAGCATTATACATTGGAAACTTTTTTCATAACCTTGGAATCACAAACTTGGTGTCCATTTTCTCCACACATAGAACAAACTCCCATTCCCTTCAAGCATTTACAAGGGTGATTCTTTCCACAGTTGTCACGTATGAAAAAATCCTTCTTTTCCCTCTTCCCATTATCCATCTTTCTCTCTTCCATCCTTTTCTTCTCTTGATTCCCTTCAAAGCCATATGACATAGAGAATTCTTTACTTATCTTATTAACACATGATACTATTTCTTCATATGTTAAGGATACATGGAAGACTATTTCCCTTCTAAATGTAGTCTTAATACCATGAATGATATAATCATTCTTACTCTTTGGATCAGACGTATTGTTGGAGAATACATTCCTTCTACTAGGCTCCATTTCTATACAATCTCATATCTTGATTATTTTATGAAACAAAATTCATAATTCTAAACTTGAAAAAAACTTAACATAATTTGAACAGTTTATGTATATAATCCAAAATCATAAAAATATTTTCTTTGAGGAGTTATATACTCGTACATCCTTCATAATTATTTGTAAAGAAAATGAGAATTATCCTAAGAATATCCCCCAGGAGTGTCGTAACCAATAGTGCAGAAAGCCCGTTGTCGTGCACCAGTTCCCATTTGAGTCTAGCTCAAAGTGGTGTTTTCGGTTCTTACCGCTAGGTACATCTATGCCAGAGTCGCCTCAACCTACTCGTATCCAGACAGGGATGTATTTTCTTGGAAAACTCACAAAATATCTACAGTACCAAAATTCTAACAAGTTCTTCTATACTAATCCTCATAGTGTATCATAGGGTAATTTTCCCTAATAAGAGTTTATCTAAATCTATTTTCCAAGGTTATTTATAATCTTCCTCTGATACCAACTTTAACACCCCGACCCCAGTTACCCAGAGCCGGTGCATTATTTTAATACATTGGAATGATTATAAGTAATCATGTCCCAAAGTACTGATTAGTTTAGTAGTCTTGGAAAATAGATTACATATATTAACTTTACATTAAAAATTCAAACATAAAACACAACATAGATAGTTCTTTGAGAATACCATTATTCCCTTAGCTTAAACCTATATATCAATCACCATACACTTCTTAGAATCCTGGGAAAAATAAAACATAGAAAGGGGTGAGCTCAAATGCTCAGTAAGGGAAAGAAATATAGTGGAACATAAAATAAATATTAAGCATGGTGAATAATTGAAATCACATGCCTTTCCAAATAATAAAGATGATTACATTTATAGAAAGAATATATGTTGAGTAAATAATTCCATTATAAAAAATAATCATGGGTATTCTACTAGTCGAATGACCACATGAACCATCAATATTATTTTTATAATGATGGAATGTATAATACCAAACATTAATTTTTGTGTCAAGGCTTCGTGCCAGGACATATGGGCTAACTGTAACTGTACCCATACACAGAGATCCTCTGTAACCAGACTCCATCCCAGATAGCCTTTGTAACCAAACTCCAACCAGGAGAGTCTCTGTAACCGGACTCCATCCCGGAGAGCCTCTGTAATCGGACTCCATCCCGGAGGGTCTTCTGTAACCGAACCCCAACCTGTAGGGATTACTTTTACTGGTCCCCAACCTGGAACATACTATTCCAATACATTCATCATTAGAAAAAATTGAAATATAACATAAAAATTCATATTAAAACTAGCATACAAAATGTCAATATTTTAACCATTACCCATGAATGGTATACGAATAGCACATCCACAGTCAAACATATCCCAAAACCTTCAATACAATATTGAAGTTTTGTATCATAACAAATCAACTTCAAATAAACATAAAACCCTTCAACGGATGTTGATATAGATGACATCAAAACCTTTTTTTAGATAAATATATCTTTCTATTATGAAATCATTTAAGAGTCACATAATTATAAAGAAAACCTTTATTTTGAAAATATTCTAATAAGATTGTAAGCGAAGCATTGGTGATGTAATAACTGTAGAAAATAGCCACAGCCGCCGTATAAGTTAAAAAAGACATTTTTTATAAGGCCCCAGCCTTAAACCTTACTTAATCCTGAGTTATTACAAGATTACACATTGAAGATCTTTTCGGGTTTATAGTTTTAGATAATTAGATCATAAAACTTGCATTACATTCCACATATAAACAAAGTGGTTACATAAAGATAGTATTCTTCTTTCCCATCAATGGAAACATATTTAAAATAAAACATGGATTCTTTCTTGAC
This sequence comes from Viscum album, assembly GCA_963277665.1. NCBI lineage: Eukaryota > Viridiplantae > Streptophyta > Magnoliopsida > Santalales > Viscaceae > Viscum > Viscum album. Next base: position 1,299,969,174 of record OY728161.1, read on the forward strand.
ACTTCCTTGACACTATCATCATATCATGTACCTTTCCCTTGACCTGTGAAAAAAATTTCAAAAAAACTTAGGATGATCATAAAAAGCTCAGTAAGGGATATAAAAATATATGGAAAGGAAACATGGGTACATATATAAATAAAAATGAAATCATACTTTACCCATAAAACATAAGCACTTTAACATACCTCATCAAATCATGAATAAATCATAGAAATCATAAGACATAAAGGTAACTTGAGGCATTCATAACATTCTTACGTAGGGAGTAACCCTCTTGGTTACGTTTGGAATACCCATCACAGTATATTACCTAAATCTCTTCGGAGAAACATTAACGTTTCACTCCTTCGCGTTACCCAATGCATTGGAGAGCTATATCAGGCTCACCCGCCCTTAGTTTATCACGGAACCACCCGTCTTCATAATAATGCCCAAGAACCTCAACATAATCGTATCATATAAAACATGCATAAAGGAAACATAACATTTCCAACTTTCATTCAAAAGATATCAATAAAACACATTGATATAATAACATTATGAAAACCATTTTCAATACCAAAATAAAACAAAAGTAAAACATGGTATTTATTTTTCTTTAAAAAAAGGTATGGCTTGTAGAGGAAGCCGAAACTCAAATAATGGTCACGGCGGCGGAGAAGTCGTTGTCACCACATACGTACAACAAAAACATTCCCTTTTGTCATTTATTAAACACTTCATATAAAAAATATTCCTTTTGAATAAACTTAAAAGTCAAAGGAGTTTATACACCATATAAAAGAAGGTTGTGTATAAAACAAAATATGCCTCAATGAAAACAGATTGAGACGAAGTCCCATACCTCGGGTCCGACTTGACTCGATCGTTCTTTAATGACCTGAATAATAAACTTGAGTTAATTTATACTTTCTTAAGAACCTATTTCAAGTACATTATTCCTTTTATATCACTTATTTTCATGTCATGAGCACTATGTAATTATTTAAGTTAATATCGGTCGTTTTAACGATCATTGGTACTTGAGTCAAAAATAAACCCTTTATAATTACATGTTGTTCATGTATCCATTATATCTAGAATTATAATCATGATTTATATATCATATATATCCATTATATACATGCATTTATAATATTACATAATCATTTAAAGGTAAGAAATGAAATGCACCGTTCATGGAGACGGTAAGCCGTACGTACGCATGAACGCTACTTTCATTTCTATTTCATATTTTATAGAATTGAATCATAATGATATAAAGGTATATTATAATTCCAGTATAATATCATATATAATATCATAGTTCCATCCTTTATACGTCCCACATATGGTATTTAACGAATCAAATCACTTTGAGGGGGCGGTAGTCCGCACTTCCTTAAATGAAGATATCGTGTTTACCCATAATGGAAACCATAAAGGTATGCCCAAAATGAAAAATACAGAAGATTAATGAGAACATAAACATATTATATATCATATATAAATATAGTGACATCTTAATGGCCACCTTTTAAAGTGTTAAAATAATGTTGAACAATCATCATTTCGGGAGGCATAAATTCACCATCCACGGAAACAATATGTCCTTTAACAATTAGATGTAGGTGTGTGTAAGTGTAGCTCGAATAATTCTTATAACAACATCCTAGTATATTTACGATACTGTAGTTGTTACAAAATAAATGAATAAAAAGAGTTTAGGGGGTTGGAGAAGCAAAATAAACCTAAAGGACTCAAGTGAAGACATTACCTTAAAATCGGGTAACTCCCTTTGGTTTGAGCTCAAAGGCTTCTTTGGGAAGACATCTACCCAAAGTGAGGCTTCAAGGAGTAATAGAGGTATTTGGAGAGACAAAATGGGAAGGGGTTTGCTGATCCAAAGGATTTGGGAGTGTGGGTAAGGAGGTAGAGGTGGGGGCCTTTTATAAGGGGAGAGGAGGGGCACTCTTGGAAATTAAAGAAATGTTACTTTATTTGAAAATGATTTTCGGATTCAAAAGGTCCCACATTGATATAATTCGAGTATAAGGTGATAAGGGTTCGAAATCCACCCATCAAATAGGTTTTTTACATGTGTAGGTCATATATTTTACATTATCATTTCATTTTATTTAAATACTTTATTAATGAGGTAATCGATGCATCATCATGATGTCATAAATAATTTAATTTATTTAAAGTCTAAAAATTATGAAAAAAATACTATGATGTAGGAAATATTTTTAGATTTCCAATTAATATTTATAGTCTAAAATATCATCTATGTAAACAAAATTAAAAATGTTTTAATCAGGTGATACATTCTTGTTATATTTATTTTCTTTAAAAAAAATAAAAAGATAACAAGTCACTTTCCAAAAAAGTGATTCCATGGGGTCCCCATGTTTGGCACAAGACATCCCATGGTCGGACATGAGACAACCAGTAGAATTAGGACACATGTTGGTGTCATTTTTTATTATTATGATATTATTTTATTATCCTTAACTACCCGATTACTCATTAATCAAGATAATTAAAGATAATTACCGTCGTTACTATTCATAATGTCCAAAAACAAAAGAGTATTGATTACATAATTTGGACCTTCTGATTCCAAATATTTAATCCATTTTACCAAATTCGAATCATAAAAATTGAAATAATTGATTTAAAAATAATTCTCGTTGTCAAAACAAATAGCGGGTTTTTTTGAAACAATATCTATGAAAAGTTTGGCATTAGTTTATGCCCAATTACAAAGTAAAATTAATACTAATGACCACCAATTGATTAAATGGTAAAAATATATTCTATTTTATCTTTAAAGCCAATTAAAAAGATAATCTAATCATATAAATAAATTAGATTAAAAAGCAGTTTTGATGTAAAATGCAGTTTTTTCACTATTCATTAAAAAATGAACATTGTCAGAAAAATACCAAAAATTTACAAAAAGTAAATTTTGATGTCCCAATCATAAAGAATAAGTTTATTTTGACAAACATAGCTTATAAAATTGTCAAAATATATATTTAAAAATGGTTAGCCATCAAAAGGAAGTAAAATAATCTTTTAAAAAATATTATTGTATTCCATGCTTAAGATTGGATTTATTTTCATTTTAAGCCTCTAAAACACTATCTAATTCATTAATAGTCATAGATAAAAATATATATTATTCATTACTTACTTGGGATGTTACATCCTTCCCCCCTTTAGAAAATTGTGTCCCTGCAATTTATTTACTTATCGAATAAATGGGGGTACTTATCCCTCATTGCATTTTCAGATTCCCATGTTGCCTCTTCAATTATGTGGTTTTTACAAAAAAAAACCTTTACCTTATTAATCACCTTATTTCATAACACATGCTCTATGTGGTCAAGAATCTGGACTGGTTGTTCCTCATAAGATAGGTTCTCTTCCAGCTGAACTACCTCTGGACTCAAAACATGTAATGGATCTGGCATATACTCTCTCAACATCGAAACGTGAAAAAAATTGCGTACCTGAGACAAACTCGGAGGTAAAGCCACCTGGTATGCCACTGATCCAACTCTCTCTAGAATTTAATATGGTCCAATGAACCTTGTACTCAGCTTTCCTTTCTTACCAAATCACATCACACTTTTCCATGGTGAGACTTTGAGAAAAACATGATCACCTACCTCAAAAGATAGATCCTTCCTCCTGTTGTCCGCATAACTCTTCTGCCTGCTCTGAGCTGTTCTCATGTTTTTCTGAATCAGCTAAACTTTTTCTGCCATCTCTTCTACCAATTCTGGTCCCATCAACTTCCTTTCACCCACTTCATCCCAGAAAGCTAGAGTTCAACACCGCTTCCCATATAACGCCTCAAATGGTGCCATCTGTATACTGGAATGAAAACAGTTATTATATAAAAATTCAACCAAAGAAATATGTTGGTCTTAACTTCCCTGATAATCCATCGAACAAGCTCATAGCATATCCTCCAAGGTCTGAATTGTTCATTCTGACTGCCCATCTGATTGAGGATGAAAAGCTGTACTGAAATTTAATTCAGTACCCAATGACTTCTGAAGGCCTTTCCAAAAGTTAGAAGTGAACCTGGGATCACGATCAGATACAATGGAGAGGGGAACTCCATATAACCTGACTATCTCTTTAAGATACAAACGGGAAAGTTGATCTCGGGAAAATGTATCTTGTATATCAAGGAAAAGAGTAGATTTAGTCAAGCGATCAACAATAACCCAGATTACATTATTACCTCGAGATGTCTTTGGTAATCCCACAACAAATTCCATGGATATATTCTCTCATTTCCACTCTTGCACTGGTAAAGGATGAAGCATCCCTTTCGGTAACTGCCACTCTACATTAAACTGTTGACATGTCAAACACTTCTCAGTAAAATCAGCAATATCTCCTTTCATTCCATCCCACCAGTAATACTCCTGCAGATCTCTGTACATCTTAGTACTTCCAGGATGAACTGAAAACGGAGAACTGTGAGCTTCACATAACAACTCTCTCTTCAACTGTGAGTCACAAGGCACACACAATCTCTTCCCAAATCTCAAAACGCAATCATTATCAATGATGAATTTAGGAAACTTACCTTTCTAAACCAGCTCTACCTTTTTCTACAACTCACTGTCTTGATTTTGTGCTTACTTGATTCTGTCTTATTGAGAAGATTTCACTGATACCTGAAACAAAACAGAAGAACATCCTGCACCAACAACATCTATGACAAAGTTCATCAAATCCTTAACCAAAGGATCATGTTCCAAATGCAACATTGCTAATGAATCATTACTTTTTCGACTTAAAGCATCATCCACTTTATTTTCTTTTCCCGGGTGGTAATGAATTGTACAATAATAATTCTTGATTAATTCCAGCCATCTCCTCTTTCTCATGTTTAACTCTTTCTAAGTGAATATATACTTTAAACTTTTTTGATCAGTATATATTTCACACTTTACTCCATACAAATGATGCCTCCAAATTTTTAAAGTGAAAACAACAGCAGCTAATTCCAAATCATGTGTAGGGTATTTACCTCATGAGTTTTCAACTGTCATGAAGCATAAGCAATTACCTGATCATTCTACATTAGGACGCAACCAAGTCCTTTCAATGAAGCATCACTATATATAACAAACTCATGATTCCTGGAAGGTAGTTCCAAAACTGGAGCATTAACCAATCTTATTTTCAATTCCTGAAAACAGTCATCACATTATTTTGTCTAGATAAACTTAACACCCTTCTGAGTTAGCTTAGTCATTGGACTAGATAACCATGAAAAATTTCTAACAAACCTTCAGTAATAGACTGCCAAACCAAGGAAGCTACGAATCTCAGTTACATTTGTGGGTCTTGACCAGTCTTCCACAACTTTTGTTTTTGCAGGATCAACAGTTATCCCATCTTTAGAAACAATGTGACCAAGGAAAGAAATTTGTTGCAACCAAAACTCACACTTGCTGAATTTTCCATACAGTTTCGTTGCTTTTAAGGTTTTCAAGATAACCCTTAAATGTCTTTCATGCTCCTCTTTACTTTTTGAAAACACCAAAATATCATCAATGAAAACCACCACAAACTTATCCAAGAACTCATGGAAAATTCTATTCATTAAGTCCATGAATACAGCAGGTGCATTGGTTAGCCCAAAAGGCATTACTACAAATTCATAATGGCCATATCTTGTATGGAACGTGGTCTTCGAAACATCTGCTTCCTTTATCTTCAGCTGATGGTACCCCGATCTCAAGTTATTCATTGAAAAAAATGAGCTCCCTGGAGCTGATCAAACAAATCATCGATATGAGGCAAAGGATATTTGTTCTTAATAGTGATGTTATTCAAGGCTCTATAATCAATGCAAAGTCTCATTGAACCATCTTTCTTTTTAACAAATAAAACAGGAGCACCCCATGGTGATGTGCTAGGTTGAATGAAACCTTTCTCTAATAAATCTTGCAATTGCTCCTTCAACTCTAAAAGTACAATTTGAGCCATTCGATTAGGGGGTTTTGAAATTGGCTTAGCATCAGGAACTAAGTCAACAGTAAACTCAACTTCCCGATCTGGTATTATTCCAGGGAACTCATCAGGAAAAACATCAAGATACTCATTTACCACTGGCACATCATTAATCTGAACAGTTCCTTTATTTTCAACGATGTGTGCAAGGTAACTTTCATTTCCATATTTTACAGGTTTCTTGGCCACTTGATAAGTTATCAACAGTAAGGGTTCATTCTCGTACACAAACTGAAAGTCTTTCTGAAAAGAAACTTCTTTAGCTCTATAGTCAATCTTAGCATGGTAAATAGAGAGCCAATCCATACCCAGGATAACATCAAACTCTACTAGAGGTAGAACAATAAGGTTTTCAAGTAGGTTCTTTCCATGGATAAGGATAGGAAGGTTATTATAAATTCTTTTTGCCTCAACATTTCCCCCAAGTGTTTTTACCAAAAGTTCAGGAGTCATTTTTTGAGATGGTATTCCCATTTTACTAGAAAATTTTTCAGAGATGAAAGAATGTGTAGACCCCGAATCAAACAACACACTGGCATAATCTGAAAAAACAAACAATGTACCTGATACAACTTCATTTGATGGCTCGACATCTGCTGAAGTAGTTGCAAAGGATTTCACCACCCCTTTCTGCTTGTATTCTAACTGCTTCCCATCACTCAAGCTCTTTGTCGGACACTCGTTTGCATAGTGACCCATCTCATTGCACTTAAAACATTTCACTAACTATAAATCAAATTTGGTCTTACCTTCACCTTGATCATTTTCAGTGCAATCACAAGCCTTATGTCCCATCTTACCACATCAGTAGCACTTTCCAGAATTCAGAAGACATTCCCTAGCATGCCTTTTTCCACATTTATCACAAACTGGAAACTTAGATTTCTTACCATCAGACTTTTTTTAAGAATTCTTCCCTTTCTCCTGCCACCTTGGTCTCTTCTTCTGCTGGTTGTTATAGAACACTTGATCATCGGAAAACTCCATTTCCACCTTCTCAGCACATCAAAAAGGCTTTCATAAGTTTTAAACTCACGAGAATCTAAGGCCCTTCGATATTTTGGCTTTAATCCTGAGTAAAAACGATTGATTTTCTATCAAGGTCTCGGATAAAATTTGGATCATACCTTGCCAATCGAGTGAACCTTTCTTCATAGGTAGCCACTAAGTCTTCCTCTTGCCTAAATTCCAAGAATTGTTTTTCCATCATATGTCGAACAGCCGTAGGAAAATACTTTTCAAGAAACATACCTTTGAATTCATCCCAGTCGAGAGCATCAATCTCATCAGCATCCCTGATATTTTTAACAATCGACCACCACTGATCTGCTTCACCATCCAAACGGTAAATAGCAAGACTAACCTTTTGATTGTCTGAACACCCCATGACATCGAAAATCTTCTCCAGTGCTTTAATCCACCCTTCAGCTAGCACAGGGTCATATGATCCTCTAAATGATGGAGGATGTTGCCTCATGAAATGTTCCACCACTGACATGTTCCTCTGCGGTTGATCTGGCTGATCTCGTGTATGGATACCACCGCCATTTATCGCTTGAGTCAACTGCGCAATTACTGCAAAAAACTGTTCAGTTCCAATTCCGACCATCTCAGGATGCTGATTCGGAAGGTTATTTCCTTCTACATTCCTTCCTAGCACTGCTTCCCTGTTTCCTCTATGGAAAACCATTCTGAACAAACATGTCTTAGATGAAGCAACATGGTAATCTTCAAATACTATATCACTTCAATTTGACAATAAAAAATATTTTTGGATAATCATTTAATATAATTATAACTCCTAAAGTTATCTAAACCAACCTCTAATACCAACTATAAGGCCCCAACCTTAAACCTTAATTAATCTTTAGTTATTACAAGATTACACATTGAAGATCTTTTCGAGTTTAGAGTTTTAGATAATTAGATCATAAAACTTGCATTACATTCCACATATAAAAAAAGTGGTTACATAAAGATAGTATTCTTCTTTCCCATCAATAGAAACATATTTAAAATAAAACATGGATTCTTTCTTGACACTTCCATGACACTATCATCATATCATGTACCTTTCCCTTGACCTGTGAAAAACATTTCAAAAAAACTTGGGATGAGCATAAAAAGCCCAGTAAGGGATATAAAAATATATGGAAAGGAAACATGGGTACATATATACATAAGAATGAAATCATACTTTACCCATAAAACATAATCACTTTAACATACCTCATCAAATCATGAATAAATCATAAAAATCATAAGACATAAAGGTAAGTTGAGGAATTCATAACATTCTTACGTAGGGAGTAACCCTCTTGGTTGCGTTTGGAATACCCATCACGGTATATTCCCTAAATCTCTTCGGAGAAACCTTAACGTTTCACTCCTTCGTGTTACACAATGCATTGGAGAGCTATATCGGGCTCACCCACTCTTAGTTTTTCACGGAACCACCCGTCTTCATAATAATGCCCAAGAACATCAACATAATTGTATCACATAAAACATCCATAAAGGAAACATAACATTTCCACCTTTCAATCACAAGATATCAATACTACACATTGTTATAAAAACATTATGAAAACCATTTTCAATACCAAAATAAAAGAAAATCAAAACATGGTATTTATTTTTCTCTTAAAAAAGGTATGGCTTGTAGAGGAAGCTGAAACTCAAATAATGGTCACGGCGGAGGAGAAGTCGTTGTCGCCGCATACATACGACAAAAACATTCCCTTTTTTCGTTTAGTAAATGCTTCGTATAAAAAAGATTCCTTTTGAATAAACGTAAAAGTCAAAGGGGTTTATACACCATATAAAAGAAGGTTGTGTATAAAACAAAATATGCCTCAATGAAAGGTGATTGAGACGAAGTCCCATACCTCGGGTCCGACTTGACTCGATCGTTCTTTAATGTCCTGAATAATAAACTTGAGTTAATTTCTACTTGCTTAAGAACATTTTTCATGTTCATTATTCCTTTTATATCACTTATTTCCATGCCATGAACACTATGTAATTATTTAAGTTAATAATGGTCATTTTAACGATCATTGGTACTTGAGTCAAAAATAAACCCTTTATAATTACAAGTTGTTCATGTATCCATTATATCCAAAATCATAATCATGATGTAAATATCATATAGATCCAGTATATACATGAATTTATAATATTACATAATCATTTAGAGGTAATAAATTAAATGCATCGTTCATGGAGATGGTAAGCCGTACGTACGCATGAACGCTACTTTCATTTCTATTTCGTATTTTATTGAATGGAATCATAATGATATAAAGGTATATTATAATTCCAGTATAATATAATATATAATTTCATAGTTCCAACCTTTATACGTCCCATATATGGTATTTAATGAATCAAATCACTTTGAGGGGGCGGTAGTCCGCACTTCCTTAAATGAAGATATCGTGTTTACCCATAATGGAAACCATAAAGGTATGCCCAAAATGAAAAATACAGAAGCTTAAGGAAAGCATAAACATATTATATATCATATATAATTATAGTGACATCTTAATGGCCACCTTTGAAGGTGTTAAAATAATGTTGAACAATCATCATTTCGGGAGGCATAAATTCACCATCCACGGAAACAATATGTCCTTTAACCATTAGATGTAGGTGTGTGTAAGTGTAGCTAGAATACTTCTTATAACAACATCCTAGTATATTGAAGATACTGGATTTGTTTCAAAATAAATGAATGAAAAGAGTTTAGGGGGTTGGAGAATCAAAATAAAACAAAAGGACTCAAGTGAAGACATTACCATAAAATCGGGTAACTCCCTTTGGTTTGAGCTCAAACGCTTCATTGGGAAGATTTCTTCCCAAAGTGATCCTTCAAGGAGTAAGAGAGGGATGTGGAGAGACATAATGGGCAGGGGTTGGCCGAGCCAAAGGCTTTGGGAGTGTGGGTAAGGAGGTAGAGGTGGGGGCCTTTTATAAGAGGAGAGGAGGGGCACTCTTGGAAAGTAAAGAAATGTTACTTTTTTTGAAAATGATTTTCGGATATAAAAGGTCCCACATTGATATAATTCGAGGGTAAGATGATAAGGGTTCGAAATCCACCCATACAATAGGTTTTGGACATCTGTAGGTCATAGATGTTACATTATCATTTCATTTTATTTAAATCCTTTATTAATGAGGTAATCACTGCATCATCATGATGTCATAAATAATTTTATTTATTTAAAGACTAAAAATTATGAAAAAAATACTATGATGTCAGAAATATTTTTATATTTCCAATTAATATTTATAGTTTAAAATATCATCTATGTAGACAAAATTAAAAATGTTTTAATCAGGTGATACATTCTTGTTATATTTACTTTCTTAAAAAAATAAAAAGATAACAAGTCACATTCCACAAAAGTGATTCCATGGGGTCCCCATGTTTGGCACAAGACATACCATGGTCGGCCATGAGAAAACCAGTAGAATTAGGACACATTTTGGTGTCATTTTTTATTATTATGATATTATTTTATTATCCTTAACTACCCGATTACTCATTAATCAAAATAATTAAAGATAATTACTATCGTTACTATTCATAATGTCCAAAAACAAAAGAGTATTGATTACATAATTTGGACCTTTGGATTCAAAATATTTAATCCATTTTAACAAATTCCAAACATAGAAATTGCAATAATTTATTTAAAAATAATTCTCATTGTCAAAACAAATAGCGGGTTTTTTTAAAACAATATCTATGAAAAGTTTGGCATTAATTTATGCCCAATTCCAAAGTGAAATTAATCCTAATGACCACCATTGGATTAAATGGTAAAAATATATTCCAATTTAACTTTAAAACCAATTCAAAATATAATCTAATCATATAAATAAATTATATTAAAAAGCAGTTTTGATGTAAAATGCAGTATTTTTCACTATTCATTAAAAAATGAACATTGTCAGAAAAATACCAAAAATTCACACAAAGTAAATTTTGATGTCCTAATCATAAAGAATAAGTTTATTTTGAAAAACATAGCTTATAAAATTGTCAAAATATAGATTTAAAAATGGTTTGCCATCAAAAGGTAGTAAAACAATCTTTTAAAAAATATTAGTGTATTCCATGCTTAAGATTGGATTTATTTTCATTTTATGCCTCTAAAACAGTATCTAATTCATTAATAGACATAGAAAAAAATATCTATTATTCATTAATTACTTGGTATGTTACAGTTTTACCATAATTTTTTCGACAAGTTTAAACAGTACCTTGTTTGGAAAATGATGGAAAGAATCCTTTCAAACCATTTTATAAAAATTAAAACAAGGGTATAAATGAATTTAACCCATAGTCTAGTAAATGGTAAAAAAATAGGAATCCATTTTTAAGAAACATGGATGTGGATGATAAAGAGGTCCCAGTAGATACTTACGTAAAAACAACCTCTGATAATAGAGAGATTGTGAAATTAACCCTTACCGTGTTGTAATCAATCGAGTATGAAAAATAGTCAAAAACAACCAAATAAATCACATAATAGCGTGAATACAAAAAAGAATAAATATAATATATATCAAATGGAAGTACACAATACACCACATGCAAAAAATAAGTTATGAACAATGGAAATCTCATAGAATTAAAAGTGAGATATGAAACCTCTTACCTCTTGTCCGACTTGACTCATTCATTTATTAATATCCTAAATAATAAACTAAAGTTAATTTCTACTTTATTAAGAAAATTTTTCAAGTATATTATTCCTTTTATATCACTCATTGCCATGTTGTAAACATTATGTAATCATTTATGTTAATAACGTTCGTTTTGTCGATATTTGGAACTTGAGTAAAAAATGACCACCTTATAGTTACAAGTTGTTCACATGGTCAGATGTTCATTATATACAGAATGATATTAATGTATTAGATATCATATATATCATTTATTTCAAGTATATAAATGTATTTATAATAGTATATATCATTTTGGGGTATGAAATGAAATGCACCATTCATGGAGACGGTAAGCTGTACATGCGCATTAACGCTACTTTCATTTATATTTCTTATTTTAATGGAATTAAAACATAATTATACATAGGTATATTAAACTTTCAGTATAATATCATATATAATATCATTAACTCCATCCTTCATTCGTCCCACAAATTGTATTAACGAGTCATATCACTTTGAGGGGTCGGTAGTCCCCAATTTCTCAAATGAAATTATCGTGTTTACCTATAATGGAAACCATTAAGGTATGCTATAAAAGAAAAATATAGATGAATGAAGAAAAAATAAACATTATATATATCATATATAAATATTGTTCTATCACAATGGCCACCATGAGAGGTGGTAGGAGATAATTGAACAATCAGCATTTCATGAGGAGTTAGTTTTCCATCCACAGAAACATTATGTTCTTCACCCATTGGATTGAGGTGTGTATAAGTGTAGTTTGAATCCTTCACATAACAACATCCTAGTATATTGATGATACCGGTGTTTTTATAAAAGAAAATAACAAAAGGAGTTTAGGTGTTGGAGAAGTAAAATAAAAGAATAGAAGTTAAGAGAAAGTATTACCTTTAATTTGGGTAAATTCCTTTGGTTTGAACCAAAAGGACTTCATGAAGTGCCTTCTACCTAATGTAAGGCTTCTAGAAGGGGGAGAGGGATTTATGGAGCTCAATGTTGCAGATTTTGGATGAGCCTAAAGGCTTGAGATGTGTGAGGAATTTGTTATATGTAGTCTCCTTTTAGAAGGGGAGAGGGGCTCTTTAGGAACGTGTGAAAATATTATTTTATTATATAATGATATTCGGTTTCTAAAGGTACAAAAATAATTAGGGTTGAAGATAAGATGATTAATGGTTGAAATAAAATCATCCAATAAGATTTAGACATTTTTTGGATATTATTTTAATATTTATAATCTAATTTATTAAAATCATTTATTAATGAGATAAATACTGTATCATTATTGTGTTATAAATAATTTAATTTATTCGATGTATAAAAATTATAAAACAAATACCATGATGTGAGAAATATTTTTACCTTTCCAATTTATATTTATAGTAAAAATTATTACTAATATAACACCATATAAAAATTAATTACTAAAATATTTATTGTTTATGTCAATTTTGCCTTTACTTTAAATCAATTAATCTAAAGGGTAATTATCATTCATAAGTGGTTCCATGGGGTCCCCAAAAAGACCCAAAGATTCCCATGGTCGGACATGACTCATAAAATAAGGTTATAACATGTTTTAACTTAATTTTGAATTATTAAAATATTCTTTTTACCTTTAATTACCCTATCTACCTTTAACTGCGGAAAATGAAAGTCAAAAGTTACTATTCAGAAAAAATTATTTTCATCTTATAGAACCAAATTTTAATTACTGAGGATAACCATGTCTTTTGGTTTTTTGAAATTCAACTCACAGAAGTGGTAAAATTAAGTTTTATTAAAATTTTCAAATACTCCTAGGAGGTGGGTAAAATATGGTAAGAAGTTGAATAAAAATTTTATATATCTAAACATATTATAAAATGAGTCCAATGAATTATTTTGAATATATATAGGTATTATGTATCTATTTTTACCTAAAATAAATTTAGATAAAATAGATAATTATTTAAATAAAAAGTCTTTTTTGACCAATAACTTAGTGTTTTTTACTATTCATCAAAAATTGATATTTCTCAGAAAAATACAAAAAATTCAGCCAAAGCTATATTTGATATTCCGAATTCAAAAATTATGTCTATTTCAACAAATTAAAAACATATATGTTTCATTAATTAATTTAAATTTAATTCATGTTGTCAAAACAAATACCGTGTTTTTAAGCAACAATATCTATCAAAAGATTTACACTTGTTTATGTCGAATTTCAAAGTGAAATTAATTATAATTACCTAAATTGTATTAAATGATAAAAATATAATCTAATTATACTTCAAAACCAATAACATTCATAATTTTACACTATAAATTATTTCTATAAAAAAAGTTGGTTTTAATTAAAATTTAGTATTTTTCACTATTCACTAAAATATGAATGTTATCAGAAAAATACCAAAAATTTATCAAAACTAAATATTTATCTTCTGATTCTAAAGAAGAATTTTATATTGTAAAATTTAATATATATAATTGTACAATATTTTATTTAAAAGTTTTCTCCCTTAAAAGGCGGTAAAATTACATTTTCTGAAAAATACATTATTTATCTAAAAAAATGAATTTGTTCTTATATTATGTCTAAGAAACACATAACATGCATGTTAAAATTATATGGAGTATATAAAATAAAAAATGTAGTTAATACCATTCCTAAACACTTTTTAATGGCTAGATTGGTAAGTCGTGGTGCCCTTGAACTCAGGGTTGCGTATAGTGCAAGTTATTGAATTACTTTGAAGAAATAACGTACAGTGAAATATTGTGGTGTTACAACTTAACCCATCAAAAAGGTTAGAAATGAACATAAAAAGGATATAATAAATAATTTACATATATAAGTGGTTCAATAATTACTAATTAGATAATATAATTTTATTATTTAGGTCATTAATATCAAGTGAAGAATTCTATTATACTTATTAAAACAGATCTTCTCTTTCTAACATTTATTCAAGAATGTCCTTTATGTTATGAACAATTATGTGTAGTTACTAATGATGGGGTATTATTTTACTCTTATCGCATACTTCACTCATGATTTATACAAGAATATTATCAACTTTTTTCTCATTAATCCATCATATGTACACTTGATACCATGATGATATTTCATAAGGGATTTCACCTGAACCTCCAACATTCCATTGGTTTGCTCTATATTTCATTTTATCCAAATATAGTTGTATATTATTTTTATATACAACATTTAAATACATTGAATATGATCAAAACTCATGTTTTAAAATCTGACACTCATTAACTTGTGAGGATATACATGTTTTTAAATGATTCCCTTCCCAATACTTCCGAATAAGAAAACCCATTTTAAGGGAAATTCCTAAATTCTTGCCCAATTTCAAGTAAACTATATGATCTACTTTAAGAAAACATTATATTTATAAAAGAACACCTTTTATCATAAAATCCTTTTTGGTTCATTTTTTGTTTTATATAGAATATTACACCCTTTTCTATTTTAAATTCCCATTAGTATTTTCCTTTAATGTGCACTAAAATTATTTAATTATATAATTTCAGAAAATTTCTTCATTCATGTTTTCAATTATATTTGAATTCATATACAATGATATATAATTATTTTAACTTATGAATTTTCATGCATGTTTTAATTTGTTTCTATCATGGACACTTGTATGATATAACCATTCATTATGCTTTATGACATCATTATGATGCCCATTTCCTTCAATAAGAACCCTTATGTTTATGTATGATTGATTATGTGTGATTAATATTGTGAAAGACATATTCATGAACATGTTATGTTAGGTGAACCAAGATATCTCTCTAATTAATTGGGTAATGTTGTTTCTCATTATATGTTATGTGCAATGGTCTTGGCAAGTATCCTTGACTCATGCTGCCAAGTTCAATGGTTTGGGTGGTTAAACTTGACTTGTTCTCCTCTATGTGAATGAGCCTTGAGTTGTGCTAAATTAATGTTTATGTTACTTCCACATAATTATGAATCCATGTTTATATGATCTCATGTTATTATGTTATGATTTCACATGTTCCTATCCTTTTTATATCATTATTCCATGCCACCTAACCTATGTGCAAGAGAATTATTACTATGATTTTTTCCCTTACTAGGATTTTATCTCATCCATTAGTTCATGATATACCCATGATATCCAATGCATATGTTTGAGCACAAGTAATTTAGGGTCTATGTATGAATACTAGATAAGTAATTGTTTTTTTAGTCCCATGTATTCAGTTTTATGAACCCAGTATTACAATACACTAGACATTATGATCCTTGGGTTGTACTCTAATATATTATTATGCTTTAAATAATGTATTATTATGTGTAAATGTCTTGCGCCTTGATTGTTGGTATCATAGAATGCCCAAATTATTTTCTACGATTAGGAATAGAGAACTTATGTTAGAACCAAATGAATGAGACTATGTATAAGAAACACCCCTAAATTTTGGTTAGTATATATTATGTGGTTTATCAAGAAAATGTGTCCCTGTATCAATTCAAATAGGTAGAGGTGTCTCTGGAATATAAGTTTCTATGGGTAAAACCCAAAACAATACATTGAGATAGACTCGTATGGGAAATGGTTCATTACAATGGGCCTTTCTGCACTCACAGATTAAAACTCCCAGGGGATATTATTTGGTAAATTCATGAGCTTTATAAACCATTATTAAAGGTATGAAAAAAATACCATAAGAATAAAAGTTATTAAATATGTAAAGGATAAACAATATTGAATCTAAGGGAATCACATGTCAGAATATACTTATCATTTACTAGTTTACCCTTTTCTGTTCAAAGATACTATTTTGTGCTCAATAACTGAGTATTCAAGCCGTATAATTATACATGCTTTTTTATAGTTAATGGTGTAAAATATAAGTAAATGTTCAAAAAATAAATTTGATAGGGAATGTGAAGATTTATCTATTGATATGGCTGATATGATGGGAAAGAGTGCTCAAAACATCATTATAGTACTTGCTGAGTTATCTAACATAAAGAATAATAACATGAATCGTGTGGAAGACCATCCTCCTCCAGGGAAAGATCGTGCATCCATTGAATCCTTCATATGGAAATGTCTTTCCCTGTTTAGTGGATCATCCAATCCCATCCTCCCAGAACAATGGATTGACTCCATTGAAAATATATTCATTATACTCTAGTGTTCAAAAAAAGATAACGTCATACTAGTGGTCTATCATTTTGATAGGTAAAATGGTCAGTGGTAGACACTGATCAAGAATACAAAGCCCATGAATGATATTGATTCCATGGATTATGAGTAATTCAAGGGAATGTTTTTAAATAAATATTTTCCATGAACCTATCATCTCAAGATTGAACGAGAGTTCCTCAGATTCATTCAGATACAATATGAGTCAATGAGGGAATATGAATTGAATATTACAAGGCTTTCAAGGTATGCCTATGTATTCTTGATGAACATCGAAAGCATGATGGGTCACTTATTTAATAGACTAAAGCTGAGTCTGTTAAAAATTTTGGAGATTCAAGACATTGATAGCTTTTAGAATATTGTATGTTGTTCTCTTAAGGTTGAAATGGATAACAAAGACTCTCATTTGTATCATGGGCCCAAAGAAAAAAATATGAAAATGAAATCTAATATATGCATTATCACAAATAAAATCCCTGATAGAATGAATATTGATTGTCCCACATGAAATTTGTTTCAGAAGAATCACCCTAGTAATTGTTTAAAGGGATCCAAGTATTGCTTCAAATGTGGAAAGTGTGGACATCCGGCTAAAACCATCCAATGGGATATGAAGAATCTTGATAATTTTTATGAAAAAATGATGGTTATGATCAACACTTAGACAATACTGTATTTTTACAACTACAATGAGCATTGGCATTCAGAAAACAATGGCCCTAACATGAGGGTTGTCGGAGGCAATAAAATACAACCTCCAAGAAAGAAAGGAAAGGATTATGATATTACAATTGATAAGGTGGAGACAAGTAATGATGTGGTTACATGTATTCTAGTTATTCAATAAATAAAAGCAAACATACTATTTTATTCTATTTCTTTACATCTATTCTTTTCAAACATGTTTATTAGAACTATTATAACACCACCATAAAATTTGGATGATATGTTATATATGAGAACATAGAATGGGGAAATTATTTTTTCTATGGTTTATAATGTCCCTCTAATTATCTTTTGGGGACTAAACCTCCTAGAAAAACTCATTGTACTACATTTAGTGGAGTTCAACACTATCTTGGGCACAAATTGAATATCTTTATACAAATCCAACATCAACTATCAAGAATGGGAGATCACTCATCACATCACAAAGCATCCTCTAGTTATTTACCTGTGTAAGGAGGAAAATGAATCTCCATTAGAATAATTATCTTAAGATTGGATATTATTTAATTATGATCAAGCATATCCTGCACAATTGATTATGACAAATGAGAGAATCATTCTTGAAGACATGGCCATCGTGAGGGATTACACTAATGTATTCCCAAAAGAGTTGGTTGGTCTTCCTCTTGACTGAGATGTTGTGTTCTCAATTGAACTTATTCCTATATCTATGCCTATATCTAATACACCTTATTTAATGGACACTATATATCATGAATATCTAAAGAAGTTGTTACAAGAGAATATGGATACTGGGTTTATACACCCGAGTGAATCACTATGGGGTGTTCCAGTACTATTTTTCAAGAAGAATGATATATCAATGCACACATGAATTTATTATTGGTAAGTCAATAATATCACAATAAAGTACATGTTTTCCTTTCCCCAGATATATGAATTGATCGATTAGCATCGTGGGGCCAGTTATTTATCTAATGTGTAAATTCAGTCAGGATATCAAAATTTAAATGTTAGGAATGAAGATATTAACATGGCTTCATTTTGAACAAGGTATGGACACTATGAGTTCATATTGATGCCTTCCAGACATACTAATTATCTAGAAATTTTCATTGATTTAATGAATAGTGTGTTTAGAGATTACCATGACAAATTTGTGGTAGTATTTATCAATGAAATTCTGATGTACTCTAAGAGAAAGGAGAAACATGAGGTTCCTTTGAATGATGTGGTAATGACATTCAGAAGGGATAATCCATATGCAATGTATATTTGATGTGAGTTCTTAATGGATGAAGTATCATTCTTGGGGCATGTTATTACAAGAAAAGGGATATATGTGGGCCCTTCCAAGACAAACACAACTGAAGATTTTCCCACACCAACAGATGAAACAAATATGCATAGTTCCTTGGTCGAGCTGGGTATTATCGATGATTTGTGACGAAAATTTCATGATTTTCAAACCCAAAGATGAAGAATACTCTGAAGGGGGTAATGTTTGTCTAGACTCAGGAATGTGAAGACTTTTTTACAAAGTTGAAAAGGAGGCTTATCACTATGCTAGATCTCAATCTCCAAACAAGTGGATAAATGTTTATGGTGTACAGTGATGATTCAAAAAAGTAATTAGCATATGTTCAAAAGAAAAATGATAAAGTGATAGCCTACACATAAATGCATCTAAAACCCCATGAGAAAAACATTCCTACGCATGATTTGGAGACGACATCTATGATCATTGTGTTGGAAATCCTGCGGCATTATCTCTATTGAGGGATGTGTGAGATATATACAGATCATAAGAGTCTCTAATATTTATATTCACAGAAAATTATCATAATATGAATCTGTGATGTTTTATAGAGCTCATCAAGGCCTATGAATGATCAGTCCACTACCATCCTGGTTAGGCCAATAAGGTGGAATATACTCAATGTAGAAAGGATAATGTATCTTTATAAATGTTGAAAATTTAAAAGGAACCAAAATTCATATATTTTATGAGTATTTACTTGGGAATAATTAAGGGAGGAACATCATAAATCCTTTCTCAAATGATTACTCAACCATCCCTCATGGATAAAATAAGATATATTCTCAAAGAAGTGATGTGGAAATTCTGAAAAGGGTGGAAGCTATCAGAAATATGAAATAATAAAGTTTAATATTGACAAGGACATATTCATAAGTTATTGGATCCCGATTATGTGTTTTATCCAATCACAAAAAAAATGGGTCTTTTGAATAACACACATAGGCCAGCTTTCCCTATTCACCAACAGATAACAAATATGTATCGAGATCTATGATAGAACATTTGGTAGGACAATATGAATAAGGAGATTGCTGAGTATACATAAAAGTTCTTGGTATTCCAACCAGTGAAGGCTGATGGACATAAGTATAATGGGATGATGCAACCACAACCCATACCAACATAGAAGTGGTAGAACATCACCCTAGAATTTTTTAAAGGATTTCCATGAATATCTTGAGGAAACGATGCCATATGGGTCATTTTGGATCGTCTTACAATGGAAACCCAGTTTTTCTAAATTTGAGATGACTTCTAATTGGATAAACTTTCATAGATATATTTCAAAGTGGAGGAAAGGGTACATGGAGCACCCCTCTCTTTTGTATATCATAGAGATCTAAGATTCACCTCTATGTACTAGAAAAGACACTTGCGTGATCTATGCACTAAACTGTACATCAATACGACATATCATTCTCAAAAAATTGGCCAATACGAGTGAACCATTCACACACTATATGATATGTTCATATAATATTATATAGGCATCAAAAGGGTATGGGGTCTAAATCTTCCACTAGTATAATTCTTCTACTATAATCATTTCCACTCGATCATTCGAATGGAACAATATGAAGCCCTTTATGGGAAAAGGTGCAGAACATTGGTGTGTTGGTATAAAGTAGGAGTGCATAAGCTGATAGTACATGAAATGTTCTTTCAAATGGTGGAGAACGTAGAAACTATTCAGCAACACATTAAGGCATCTCAAACACATCAAAAGAGTTATTGAGACAATCATCGGTGATACCTTGATTTCAAATATGGATACAAGGTATTTTTCTGGATATATATGGGGAAGAATTTTGTAAGATTTGGAAAGAAATGAATCCTATGTCCCAGGTACATTGGACCCTTTAAGATCATTAATAGATTTAGAGTTGTGGAATATAAACTAGAACATCCACCAACAATGTCAAAAGTACATGATGTCTATCATGTATCGCTCTTATGGAAGTACATACCAGATGCATCACATGTACTCTATTCAGAGGTGGAAAAATTGGTGGATGATCATTCTTATGAGGAGAAGTCAGTTAAGATCTTGGATCGTAGAGAAAAAGTTCTAAATAATAAAGATTACTCACCTCGTATATGTATTGTGGCAGAACCATAAGTACCAAGTGGTAACATGGTCATTGGAGGCGGCAATGAAGGAAACATACCTGCAGTAGTTTAGGGCTTAGAATGTAAAACAAAATTTTGAGGGAGAAATTTCATAAGAGGGAATAATGTTATGACCCGATGTTTTGTCAATGAAAATTCCTTTAATATAATTATTTCATATAATCACTTGAAGTCACCACATGATGATATAATAAGTACTATGTAACCTTAGACATAATATTGTCACTTCCGTGATTTGAATGTTGAAAATATGACATACACTGTTGCAATCAGTATGTTGTTTAGAGTATGATAATACAAACTTCAATTTTTTTGAATAGTAATTGACCATAATAAATAGTAATGTTACCCTTATGAATATTAATATGACCTTATGAATAGTAAATCGTCGAAAAGACTAGTAACATCACCCATGAATGTATAAATAAAATATAGGCATCTTTTAATTGATAATTTGAATGTAGTAAATGTATTCATATTTTTTATGTCATAAATAATAATTTAAATTTATTAATTAATTTAACAGATAATGTATTTTCTTAAATGGTATTTTTAAATTATGAATTTAATTTCTTATGGTTTTGGGATAATTTAATAAGACCTTATTCAATTTTTTATACATTATAAAATTTGTTATTATTTTAAAATCTGTATTTTCCATGTAAATTATGAACTTAATTAGAAATTAAATTTCTTATATTTATAAAATTATCATTTAAAAATGGAGTTCATTTGTGGATTCAACATCGAAAAAATGTGCAGGGTTAATATTTTTATTTTTTATAAAATACATGAATTTTTTATGAAATGTGAACTATTGTAATTAAAAGTATATATATATATATATATATATATTATAAGCTTAATGGACCATTCCTAGCATCAAGGTTGATGCATGAATCCTTGGTTCGAACTCAAATTCACTTATTGCTAATTTTTTTCATTGAATCATCACTATTTCTAGTCTTTATGGAAATTAATAAACTATGGAATTAAATATTATGAAATCCCTCCTCTCCTATAATATATAAACCACCCCTCCTTACCTCTTTTAATCACTACTCTTAAGCCTTGTTACTTGTTAAATTCTTCCCAAACCTATCCCCAAAACCCTCACCCACGTCCAACAGCCCATAGTATCTTGAAAAAAACGAAATCATCTAACCTTAAGAGGCTCTAATGGGTGATTGATGGATTAGGTAAACTCATATTTTTCAATTTGTTTACTCTCATTTAAAGTTCATTTGTTTTCGTTTCTATAATAAACTATTCTCATTCAAATGTTATGAAAAATCCAGTACCTTACATATAAGGTAATGTTGCTATGATAATGGAATAAGTTATTATAATCTGTCGTTTAATATTTATCTATTCTATAAGTAAAGTCGTCATCAGAGATGTGTTAATTTATTATATTCAAGAATGATGAGTTTTCAATTTATTTTACCATATTCAATTATAGTAAGAAATCCATTTTTGTTATGGTTGAACCAGATTAGTATGTAATATTTATCTAGTTTAAGGTTCTGTAATTTTTTTTGACACATGATATTATATTATAATGTAAAATGAGTTCTTAGTGATCAAAAACGGTTAATAAACGCAAAAGGTTATCACTATAGTTTTATATAATGTTTCATCTCCACTCCATGAAACAAAAATAAATTTACTACCTTGTATCCTTTAAGATGTTCAATAGTAAAATATAAATCAAATTCTAGAAAAACATCAGCATTTTACATGAATCTCCACTCATGAAAATAAGTAAACTGATCGTAGAAACCATGAAAAGAAATAGACCCAAATAATGAAATTGAACCACTAAACCCATGAAAAATGGTCATCAATGAACTTAAAAATATTATAATAAATCTATTATATATAGAATAGATTCTATAATTATTAATTAAGGAAAATAATATTATTATTTTGGTTATTAATATCAATTGTAGAACACCATCATCCTTAAAGTATGGGATCCTATATTCTTCAAATTTATTCAACAATATTATCTAATTTAAGCCCAATTATGTGTAGTTAATAATGATAGGGTATTATTTCTCCCCTACCAAATAATTCCATCATGATTTATAAGAAAATTGAAACCACTTTCTCTCTCATTAAGCACTCTGAAGTACACCTGGTACCATGCCGATATTCCATAATATATTATACCCAAACCACCAACATTCCTTTGGGTTGCTCTATACTTATTTTTATCGAAATGAAGATGTATATTTTTATATATAAAACTACTAAATACTATTTATATTATCCACACTCAAGTTTCAGGATCCATACCTTATTCTATATTAAGGATATACATATTTTTAAATGATTTCCTCTACAATACGTCCGAAAAAGAAAAACAATTTTAATGGAAATTACTGAATTCTTACCCAATTTCAAGTACTATATAAGATTTGTTTTTAAGAAACAAATATATTTATAAAATCAATCTTTTTATATTTAAATAATTCATGGATCAATTCTATTTTTATGTAAAATATACCTTCTTTTTATATATTAAAATCTCGTTATTATTTTCCATTAACTCGTACAAAAATGTTTTAATGCTCAAATTTCATAAATACCATTCTTTAATGTTTTCAATACTTTTGGACATAAATTAATAGGATATGTGATTATTTTAACTTATTTAATTCCATGTATGTTTTAATTAATTTCATTCATGGACACTTTTTTGATAATCCCATTTATTATGCATTACGACATGATTATGATACCCATTTCCTTCCATGGGTACCATTGTGTTTAAGTATGAATCATTATATTTGATTCATAATGTGGGAAACAAAATCATGAACTTATTAATATGGTTGCACCCATATAGAATTCAAATTAATTGGGTAATTTTTAGTCTCTTGGGGTGTTATGTGCAATGGTCTTGGCGGTTATCCTTTACTCGTGCTACCATGTTCAACGGTCTTGGAAGTTATCCTTGACTTGTGATCCTCTATGTGCAACAAAACATAACTCATTCTAAAGTCAAGATATATGTTTCTGACAGATTATTATGACTCTATTTTTATATGATCCCATGTTTTTATGTTTTTATTTCACCTGTTCCATGAATTTTTATATCATTATGGTATGCCTCATAACCCATGGGATAGAGAATTACGAATATTTTTTCTTTTACTAGGATTTTATCCCATCCATTTGTTCATCATTTCCCTAGGATATCCTATAAATATGTATGAACACAAATGATGTTAGGAGATATTTATGATGTTTATATAATTATGTTTTTTTATCTCATCCCATAATTTATGTTTTATTTACCTAGTCTTCCAAGACACTAGACTTTTCAATCTTTGGCTTGTACTCTGATGTATAATTAGGCATAAAATAATGTAATGTTATGTGTAAAAGTATAGGGTCACTATAATTCCTTAGTACAATGGTTATGGAATATAATGTTATTTTATGGACCAGGTGTATTCAGGTGATATTTGAAGTGATGTGGTGGCCCAGGTATCTGCAGGTATGATGTGATGGGATGTTATATGGAAGGGGTTAGAGCACCAGGACATTCAAAGTTACTTTTTAGAGTAAAAAAGAAGAAGGATAGAGTTTCAAGAAACCCTTCATCAATATTATTTATATAATATTAGTATACTTGCATGCATTATTTAGTGAGTGAGACTCAGTGAGCATGGTTTTGGTTAGTATACCTATATAGGTGTCGTTAGATTTAACATTTCTTCCAATAGGTTAATTGTTATGATCGTTTCACATATGCATGGAATATATTTTTTAAACTACCATGTATACCTATATTATCACCCCAGATATAGTTAAATTTATTTTTAGGTTTCTTGGAGGACATAGTGGACCATGCTGGACATTACAAGCTTAGACATTTGGAGCTCTTGTTCTGCCACTTCCTTATCTTTTTTTGAAGATTTCATTTGGGGGATTTTTTCTGTATCTATTTTACAAAAACATTCATTTTAGGGTAATATATGTGTTTTCATTATCATATAAATAATAGATTTTTTGTTGTTTTATTATCCAATATCTAGATCATATTTTTATTATAGAGGGTAATACTACTCAAATGTGAGTTTATTATACTCTTGGTTCTAGTCACTCACATGGGGCCTACTAGAGGAGCGACTCATGGGGTCATTATATCTATCCACACCTAGTGGTATCATGGGAGTGTGGGGTTTAGGAAACCTAATACTTGATTTATCACCTATATTATATTAACCAGTCCTCGTCCATATCCATCCATTATTTTAGGAACCTATCTCACAACATAAACCATAAATAATTAATTTTAAAAATTTATTAAAAAGGTTTCCAATTATTTCGAAAGGAATATTCACATAAAAACCCATCGTGAATCCTCTCCACTAATGTGGCTCATATTTTAAAGAATTTTTTTCAATTATTTAATCCAAAAAATATTATATTTTATGCGTAATTTTCATAATTTTAGATCTTATTCAAAATTTATTTTATATTGTGAAAATAGAATTATTTTGAAATTTAAATATTTTTAGATCATATTGGCATTTCGAAAGTAAATATTACTATAGTAATAAAATTTTAGAAATTATATTTTGTGGGATTAAATCATTTTGAGGAATCTTTTCATCCAAATGAACCCAATGTTTCTTCTAATATTATATGTCCAAAACAATAATCACAAGTTAGGCCATCGAATATTATCCATGTTCTGAAAAGTGTCAACTATGGACAACAACTCATACAATACCAAACCAATGGAGATTAATATTTACTTGGATATATATAAATTTTGATTTAAATTTTCTTTAACATAGGTGTCCTTCAATCCAGACACCTTCATGGTCATAAATTCATCAAAATTTGATATATTGGGATATGAATAGACTTTCAACGAAAATTACATTTTTGACTAAAAGTATAATAACCAATACTAAAAATGACTTATAAAGATAAAATATTATATAACAACAGAATATATGTTGGTGGAAGCATTTATAGAATACTAAAATTTATAAATTCAACCATTTACAATTCTAACCATATTTAATGTTTTGATGTACAGAATTAGAGAAAAATATTTTCACTCCCATCGCTGTAAAAAAATTCCCCCTCTCTAGGGGTTGGGATCATCGGTTAGATATTTTGTGTAACTATGTATGTTTTTTTGTATAGTATAAAAATATTTTATTTTAATTATTTATTATCAATATTTTTCTCCTATCATATCTTATTGTTTTCAATTTTATTCTCCCTTGGTGACACTTATATCCAAAAAATTGGGGAACATATAATGAATTTTATTTTTAAGGGATAGAGTAGTGTTATGATTGAGTTATTTTTAATTGAATGTATTCTAATTATATGATAGTAATAATTTTAATAATTCAGAAATTAATAATATTGAGAGGTCTCTTAGCTTTCTCTACTATTTCATTCTTTTTCCCATTCATTTTCCCTTATATTCAACATCATAATGTTGTATATATGGGAGAGTAGAATTATGGAAACGAAGTGATCATTTAACTACATGAAGAGGGTCAGTGTGGGATAATACAAAATTAATGTAATGTTTTCCAATGATTTGGTTAATCTCCAAATTCTATAAGATTTTGTGAACGGATATTTTTTACACAATGTTGTATTTACCATGAACTATGTAGAAAAAAAAATTCTTCCCCTATAACATCTTTGTGCCACAATTATTTTGGTAATTTATTCATATATATATAATCGTGATTTTTTTATTACCCCCAAACTATTTTATTATATCATTATTATTATATTATTTATTTTATTAATAGTTATTATATGAGAATTGTGTGTGTGAGTGAAAACCACAAGAGATAGAAAATAGATGTTAACTATATTATGTGATTAGATAATAATAATTTATTTTTTATGGAGTCATGACAATTAAATCTTATAATTTTTTTAAATATAACTTATTAATATATTATATCTACCCATTAATGTTTTAGAGATCACACCTAGGGTCGATATATCAAGGAGGTGGCTCACACACAATATTATTCCATTATCACTATTTCTGAATGTACATTTATAAATATCATTATATGCTAATATAGTGTGAGGGTTATTATAGAAGAAAAATTCAATTATTATATATATAAACACATGAATGTAAAATGTTATCAAAAAATGAAAGTCAAAAGTATGTTAGTGGACATGGAATTCTTATTCAATGTTGTTAATGATAATGAAAAGATTATTCAAATATCATTTTAATCCAGAATATCCTATTCATTGTTGGGATAAATTTTATCACTAAATTAACTTTTATATATTTTTAATCCTAAAAAACCCTCTGCATTTTGCGAAATTTCCCTTAAAGTCATCACCACATTGCTACTCCTACTAATATATAGTATTCTGATTATGAATGATAGTTAAAAAATATATGTATAGAAGAATACAATAGTAGAGAATGTGGGGTATCATCTCACCCAAATTCAGTTTAAACATAAAATAAGAAATTATATTATAAGTTAGAGAATAAATATATTGGTATATATCTAAGGAATAACTCTTCTACCTCCCGTAAGACAAAAATAAATCCTTGTTCCCTATTTTCAAGGAAATGAGATTCACACAAATATGGAAAATTAAACATAAGTTATATGATTGGAAGAATATATAACTAAAATGTAATTAAAGTACAAAATACTATTAAAAAATAATATTCATACATATATACTCAAAATTGATAAAAAATTTCAACCCCTTGAAATGGACAGGGAGAGATATTTATACGAGTTGGTGAGTGAAAAAATTTGGATCAAATTTGAAACATTTAATGATTCTGGTGGGTTTCCTAGTGAATTGACGATTTTCAAATTTAGTTCATCTATAAATTATTTAACCTATAAAATTTATATGGAAATTGAAATTTTAATATTATTTTTTTATATCTTTATTTAGTTAATATTGTTTTACTCAATATAGAAATTACGAACTACAGATTGTTCATGTTTCAATAAAAAGAATAAGCTTGCAACTATGATCATAAATGATTATGAATCATTGGATACCAATGTTATATTAAATATCCACAATTTTTTTTATAACTCCATGTGAATTTTTACCCTCATGGGTTTGGTATTGTATGAGGGATAAGCCCATATTTAAATTCAATTATAAGAGGGGTTACATTCCATGGACCTAATTATGAAATTTATTTTGGACATATAATGTGGGAACCAGAATTTGGTCCAATTAAAATATATTTATCCCATATGGTTGTCATGCTAGAAAAAATTGGTGTCTTTTTTTAGTGTAAAAAAATTTGGGGGCTAAATACCAATTAGATAAAAAAAATTAATTTCAAAAAATAGATCATTTTTCAAATAACACTAACAATATTAATTAAATCTATACATTTTATAATTAACATTAAAATATAAATTATATGGGATTAAAATATTAAATTGTATAATAATATTTATGAAAATATGAGCATCATCATCATCCATGATGTAAATATTTAGAAAAACCAAAATGAAATCATCATAAATAAATGTCTTATAGTGGGAAATAAAAATAAAATAATGGGGGAGGAAGTTCCTAATAAAAATCACCATGAAATGCCACCATATCACCCATATTCAAGGGGAAATCATATATGGAGAAGAATTAGTACAGTATCTAACCAAATAGAAAAACCCATATATTTTTACATTAAATCCATATGGACTCCACCCCCCCCCCCCCTTATGTGAATTTTTTTTCAAATTTTATTAACAATTATATAGGTTACTCCTCACATGAATGTTGGGTCAAAATCATGATTCAACCCTTCAATGAAAAACTTATTGGCTTGAATGTATTATATGTGGTTAATCCACCTTAGTTAAGGGAATCATCAATGACCTACACCTATCATAGTTTAACCCATGAACATCATTGAATGACACACCCCTCGTCGATAGGAATCTCACTACCACCCCTCTCATTGAATGAACTATAATAATTGTATAACATAGTGACACATGCCTCCTTTTATATCATGGAACTCTAATGACCCTTTTAACTCAATCATAACAAAATATTATAGTAGGCCATCAAAACATGACTTATGTGTTACTATGTGACTTGATATAGCTACAACATTTAAAAAATTTGAATGGGACTCACTCTAACACCCATATGATAATCTTTAACACCAAATATACATATTTAGAGTTCTAAATAAACTTTTATGAGATGTATAAACACTCATATTCTTGAGGTGTGTCCCGAATCATGAAATGACCCCATCATTGATATCAAAATAAAAAATCCCTCAAAAATTTAATGATCCTAAAATTTATGGGAATTTTAAACATCAAATGAGGGAAATAAAATGGGTCTCCACTCCACTGGTGATACATATCCATTTGATAAAAGAAATTTTTCCATGAAAAAAAGGTGGGGTACAGTACATGGAAAACAACTCATCTCTGATGAAAACGGTAGATATATATTATATGGATTGTACTCAAATAATCATTGTGATAGAAATGGATGTTTTCAAAATGGTTCATATAAAATCTTATAAGAGTGCACTATAAATTGGTAAATTGGATCATATGGGTCTTATGGGTTATGTATTATTTTGACTTTGCATTATACGTGATGGAACCATTGATAGGATTTGTTGAATGATACATCATAGTTAGTACAGATACATGAAATTGTACCATCACATTTTTATATATGGTTGTTAGTTTATATTAAATATTAAATTCATAGATTAACTTTTGGGAAGGGAATTAGACTAACTTTCATTAGTAGAATATTGGATGATGATGAATTTTTGATGGCTCTATTCAAGTATCGATAAAGAAGGAAGTATTTTTGGAAGTATTTTTTTCATGATTTAAAAAGTGTAATACACATGGAAAAGAATTAATTTTTTCTATATAGGAAGAAGTATATATAGCTGGAGTGTCACTTAATTAATATATTTTTAGAGGATAAAGTGTATGATCTATGAAAGATTGAAAAAACATAGAATACAATATATATTTTAGAAAAGTGGGGATCCTGCCTCCCCGTCCTATTAGATTCCCCCTAATTTACCCTCTTTCTCCCCTTTCAAAGACCCGTCCTCTCTTCCCACTTTCCATCTGATTGATATAAGACCTAAGGTCCAATACATTGATAATGGAGTTACTTTGGTGCATATTTACACCTGGAGTTCACAGAAGACTCAACTTTACTGGACCTCACTTCGGTATCCCGATTCCGGAGGAATCGTTCGTCGGTTGATGCGTTTGATCAGTTTGTGTTCTGCTTTTAGAATTTTAAGGAACGTGTAATAGTAGGTATTTTAGATGAGAGGAATTTATATATTCGATTCTCTAATGAATATGACCTCTTGTTTTCTTGGGCCTTCTCTCCACAATCTATGATGGGGTTCAGGTTCTCTCTATTCCATTGGACTTTTGATTTCCACTTGAGGCGCGATCCTCTGACCTCATCTCTATGGATATACATTCCAAGTCTTCGACTAATGTTTCAGAACCCGGATATCCTACAGTTGATAGAAAATATGGTTGTTCTATACCTTTTCTCTGATTCCCGCACCAAGGTAGTCTGTCACACAGTTGAGCCAAGGATGTATGTCGAAGTTGATTTATCGAGAGGCCCTCTGGATTCTATAGTCATCGAAATTGAGGAAGAGCTCGGATGGATTCAGAAGGTATGTTATGACTACAAGATTCCATTTTAATTGGGTTGTTCCCGAATAGGCCACGTTATTTCTAGGTGTCAATGATGCCTTTCTGGCCGGAGAAAGGAGGGCGGCACCGTTGAAGTTTGTGATTCCCCTGGGGTAACCCTTTCTAGGAAAGGTGAGGATATTGTGAACCGACGATGTATTATACAGAATTAGGGGATCACAGATCCTTTGGCTTATATACAGAGAAAGGGAATGAGGGTGGATGAAAATCCAAATGCAGATGATGTGTTTGATCAGTTAAAATCGAACCTGGGTATACTGTTGCAGGAACTGGGAGCAAATGAGGAACAGAAAGTCTGCACTAGTTCTGAGCAGACAATCGATACAAGGAATGAAGTGGAGATGAAGAAACTCACTCAAGGGGATCATGATTGTGATGCGATTGGGGTGAGATTCCATGAGGAGGCTGAACTTCCTGGGAATTCAAGGTACGAGGTGCCTCTTCTATATGTTGTAATGCCTCCCCCAGACAAAGAGAGGCCTGAAGAGGGGAGGGTGGTCGAGCCTCTGGGAATACAAGAGGTGCACCGGTATAATAAGTTAGTGGAACATCCATGTAGGTAAATTCAAGAGGAGGGTAGTTTGATGGGTCCCATGAATCCAAGGATTCTCTAATCCCCATCATATCTATTGGCTGTATCTTCATGGGTGAAGAGGATATTACCCAGTGATTTGAGCATGCGGTTTGGGAGGAAGCCCCCCAATGAATGCCTGAGGGTCGAGCTAAGGAACCATTTTGATAGTATGGTGGATCAAGATCAAGTAATGTCACATGAGGAGGATGATTCGGGTGCTGATAGCTATAGCCAAATCTCCGTG
Organism: Viscum album; assembly: GCA_963277665.1. Taxonomy (NCBI): domain Eukaryota; kingdom Viridiplantae; phylum Streptophyta; class Magnoliopsida; order Santalales; family Viscaceae; genus Viscum; species Viscum album. The sequence goes on from OY728161.1 coordinate 1,300,000,816, forward strand.
GACAGCTCAGATCGTTTTCATGGGAAAGGTCCTCAAAACCCAAGAAGTAAGAAGGGACTAAAAGTAAAGCATGACTCTGGGAAATGCATTGTGGTACCGGGGAAACAAAGGGAAGTAAGCACTATTCTTACTTTCCAAAACCAATGGAAATCAGGTCTACTAAGAATGGTGGAAGTAAGGATAGATATGTCTTGTAAGATAGGGATAGTGGTGATCTAATTAGAGAGCCAATGGTAAGAGAAGAAGAGGTAGGGGAGTGTCTGAAACTCATTTTTCACTCCATGGAAGAAATTTTTGAGAAAGAAATGTTGCCCAATGACTCAATTTAGGAAATTGCAAGAATTTATGAAATAAGGTTGGAGGTTGAGGCCACCAAGGTGCTGGAAGCATGGAATGACAAGCAAGATCAAATAATTGCTTGGGGTTTCAATCAAGACAAAATATCTCTGGAAGAATTCATTAAGACAATGGACAAGATGATCTCTCATCTTGAAGAACAACTCAAGGAGGATCAAAACACACATGTTATCACTTTTCACTAGGAATTATATAGAGTGGATGATTCAAATAATCTTACTCTTGTGTTTAATAACTTTTTGAGCTCTTTTAGAACATAATAGCTTTTGTTTTTGAACGATGGATTCCCCCTTGTCTTCAAAGTGCCTTTTTAATAAAAATTAATATTTGATGGTGATAAGTTTTTGTTGCACTGTAATTGGGTTTGGATTACTAAAATCATGGTGGGGGTACTATGTGGTTCTAAGCAGTTTTAAAGAACACAGATTCTAATAGAGAACTTTTTTGTGAATCTTGAAATTTCCATTCATGTAATGATTGTAAGGTGTAGCTGTGAAAATTAATTTTTGGAATAGTATGTTTATAATCTAGAATGAAAGTTTCTCAAATTTTTTAAATTTTTGGTGGATGATGTTGGATGAATGACTATTGAAATGTAATGAAGTCTAGATGTTATGCAGACTAGATTATATTAGCCTAAAGCTGTAAATCAGAAGTTAAACCGATAATTTTTTTATGGAAGATGTTTGGAAGATGTAATTGGATTACATAAATTAAAATAATGGATTCATAAGATTAATTTAAAGTGATACCTATGTTTCATCTCACAATATATACATAATTTGACATTATGTATAGAATGATTTAGTTAAGGTGGTGAGTGTATTTGAATGAAAGGAGGGATACATATCTATACCATTTTTTTGTCAACTTCCCCCATAATGATTATAATGAAGTAGATACAAATTTCACTATTTGTAAAATATTATTTTTGTAGGGTGAGGTCACTTATTTGTGAATTATTGAGTGAATTATAATCATATTTGTATTTCTAATGAATGTATTACAACATCAACCATATGGACTACAATTAAAATATAATCCATATTAAACATGTGCAGTTTTATTACATTGGTACATTAACTAATTTTATATTAAAAATATTTTCAATTTTAATTTAGAATTTTTTTCTTCAGTTCGGTGAATTATTTATAGATTTTATTTATGTTATATTTTATTGATTGATAATGGTTGTTATTATACAATTTTTGACATAGTATGCTCTAATAGAAATATATATGAATCAGATTCCTGATTTATTCCCAAAATAACTGAATTGTATTCCACACAATTTATATTACTAATATATAAATTCTATAATATTAATGACTACAATATTCAAATAAGAAATATCCCTTTATATATTTCCTAGAACCTATCAGAAATGATCACATATGATCAGAGATACCACCTAATATCATCATTAGACACTATCCATATCCGAGAATCACATTAACTAATTATAACAATATTATAATCATTTAATTGTATTAATAAAACCAATTTATGTGAAAAGGTTATTAATATCCCATAGTTTTTGTAATAATTACAAAACCTCATAAAATGAGGTATAACTCACTCTTGATGCATCCTTGAGTCAACATCCAACGAAATTTTTACCATCAGTCCCCAATTCATCAACAAATTATATTCATATTTCATGAAAATCCATTATTAAACAAATGAACACATTTAATTATATAAAATCATGTTATCCAATATTTTTTTCACTTCCTTTATCTTCCCCCTACATCCACAAAAATTTCCTCATTCTAATGATAAGATTACATAGTAATTTGGTGGAATCCCTTCCAAATACTAATATACAACCACCTAAAATCACAAAATAAGGAGATATGGATCATGTTGGGAATGAATATGATATAAATATTTAATCAGAATTAATGAAAAAGGTATAATATATATCCAAATAAAAGGGAATAAGAATAATATATTATATTAGATAAGTAATTCCACTCAGAGTTCCATCAAAAAAAATGAAGAACTCTATAATGTATTTCAATATATTAAATGATATAATTTTATTTATATCTAGTTAAGAATAACTATCATGGCTATAAAAATTACTAGGTACACATTCACTACATATATATTTGTCTTTAATGGAGCATACTCTTTATAATCACTACAGTATGGACATAATACCTTACCACTAGGTTCCAAATGGATTTTAAAGAAAACAATAAACCACCTACTCTGTATTATGTACCGAGTGTTTCTATACTTGGTACATGATGAAAATAGATACCCTGTGGAACCTATAGCCCCACACATAACAATTACTTGAACCTATTAATACTACTAAATACCATAATACATATCCAAAATTACACTCTAATTAAAGGTAAATAACTAAAATCCCATATTGATACCAATATTCTAATTTGACCCTATAGTAGTTCAATAAATGTCAAATTTTATTTAATTTAACTATAAAAAATTAGTTTTGGTCGTTAAGAACTCACCGAAATACAAATTTTAATCCAAAAAACCCACATTATGTGTAACCCTTGACTCTCTCTTGTCAATTATACATGATTTATATTCCTCATTTCTTGTAACTTAATTGTTATTGTTATCATTATGTAGAACTACAACATCTAAAACAAGAAAATATATAGACTCAACTTACTCTATCCAATGATACAGAATATTGAATCCCAAAATAGTTTTCTTTTACCAATTTAAAATTTATCACACATAGTTTTCATGGAATAGACAAGTCATGAAAAAAATTTGTCAATTAATTTAGAAAAACCAAGGGTTTTTACAACCTAGCATGTGATATATTCACAGTCACTGATATTATGTATTGATACCATTTAAATTAAAAAATATTAAGTCAGAGATGTGGCACCCCAATGGGTTTAATAGATACTTTACTCCAGTTCTTCATACACATATTTTTAAAACTATGTATCTCAAAAATACTGATTCATCAAATTCATATTCGAAAGGTTGATATTTAACTATATCATAAACCATTTTTTCACATGGCATAATAAAATTCCAGATGTGCCATAATTTCACACAAATGATAACTAATCTATATTTTTTATATACTTCCCCATGAAATCATACTACACTGCTATAAAAAACCTCATTTATATCAGTTACAAAGTCATCTATTGAAAAGATGAAATGAAAACATCAACATACAAAATGTATCATGTCTACATGATCATAAAATATTAATTAATGATAACTAAGTATCCTCAACAATGAATAAAAAATTGGTTGATTTTTTCAAAACACTAACATAAAAAATCTCATTTATGGTAGGTTCTCCATACACCAACACTAATGTTAAATAAAATTCTATTGAAAATATCCTTTCACACTCATATCATCTATGGTGGTTTTACAACTACAGGGTTTCCCTTATCCTCACACTATAATAATCAAACTACCTATATTACCCTATCATAAAAACACCTCCACTCCCTATCAATACTCATATTAATATAACATTACCATAAAACTCGATCCAGTATTTATAACTATCTCCAAACTATATACTTCCATTATTCAATTTAATCAATAATCCATCACTCGAATCATTAGGGTCATCTCTCAAACTCATTGAACTAAATCACTACATTATGATTCATGTATTATATCTCATTAATGACTCCCCATAAATCCAAATATTGTTTAATAGTCTCATTGGTTCCTAAGACAACTAATTTGAGGCACTATAATGCTCACAACTAACTAAAATGATCAACCTTTCTAAATGATGTTCAACAAAATCAATCATCTCATCAACATTCACTTTAACCAAGAGTCCTTTTATAATTTCCATAACTGTTATTATACTATATTATCCATTATATTCATTTCCTCTTAATAATATAAACATAAAATGAACTCATAACATACAGTAGTCTTATTATAGTCCAATGATATTACATGATTAATAAACACTAGAATATTTCCCAAGAAAACTATTTCTTATCACTTCCTTTAAATAATATATATTGCTAATTCCCCCATCCATTAATCCAATAAAAATATTTATCATTACTAATTTACCAAAACCATTCCATGATCATAACCCAATTGTGTTCAATTTAGGATTCTTACTGGATTCCCATGGTCTGGCTTTATAGAGGTTGTAAAAATAAGAATTCGTTGATTCCATTATAATGTATAAGAATTACTCATGGTCATGATATGAAACCACTCCCAAGGGACCAAAAACATATCCAAATATATTATTACACATGTATATGAAATTATTCATATGTATCCTTCCATGATAGGTCAATCATTACTATGTCCTTCATACAAGAGTCAAGTGACCTTCATGATCAGTCTACCCACATTGTAGACTTCCTAGAATCCCCCAATTTGAATGTAAATCCCTCTATTAAATTTTGATGAACTGAAAAATTATTTCATATCCCCACTCTTGGTTTTTTATTTATCCTAAAAAATCCACATTTTTATATTAAATTGTGGAACACTCGACACTCTTGTCCTGTTAACATGAAATAAATTGAAAAATACACTCACAATAATGATTATCATGGATCATTGTCTATAAAATACCATACTTTTGTAAGAATAATATCTATTTCTACCTTAAGTCGATAATGAACCTATACTAAAATTTTTCAACACCCTATATACCATATAAATTACCGAACTAGTTGGTCATGTCCGTCAAGATTATTAGTCATATCGATCAAATAATGAACTATATGGGAATTCATCTATCTCATACCCATTGAATGCCATATAAATTTTTTAATACATGATCAATATTAATTAATATATAATTTAAATAATGAGAAAAATCTATTTTGATATATATTTATATGAAATAATCATGTTTAGGCAATCCCCTACCAAATAGAATACATATATATATCTGAATTTATCTTAAGAGAAATATGCAGAACACATCTATCCACCACAGACATACTCAAATCACTAATATACCGATACATATGAAATAACTCATTGTATAACATTCCTGGTAAGTATATCATACACCCTTATTAGGAATATATGAAAAATCAACATTTATTCTTCTATTTTACAAAACCTATCGATCCAAATATTCTATCACACCCACTCTAGGGTAGTCACCCATATCATGGATCCTCATACCCATAACACACAATATATGGTCATCAAAAACACATCTATATCATAATGAAATGAATCCTAATAAATTAATATTAATGACTTTATAACATAACTGGATCAACTAATAAGATAGTATTAAAAACAGTATTCAGGAGAAAACCAAATAGGTTAGTTTATTCATTTTAGGAAAATAAATTCTCATTATCTCTTTTATCCAAGTTATTTAATAACAACCAAGGTTGTAAATGTCATATTAAATTATAGTATATAATAATTCATCTAGAAATTACCCTTTCGAACCCAAGATAATATAATTAATATGAATAAATATCTTAAATAATCATATATGGAAAAACAACTGAACCATGACTTCAAATTGAAAAAAAATTGATTCGTTCTCCCTGAGAACATGAATTCTATCTCATATTTACATATTTATATAATTAATACAACTATAATCTTATGTTACAATATAATAACTCTATATATACCAAGTCCAAATCAGTATGAAAAATAAAAATTCATTTTATATCACATGATATCATTTGTAGTATAGTTAACAGAAACACTAATCTAGACACTACACTACAAGGCCTCAATCTCGTCTCTCCCACACATAGAGGGTGGTGAAAATTGATAGGGGTTTAATAAAATTTTAAGGTGTGAATAATCCCTTAATAGAAATTTATATTATAAAAATTTAACCACATAATAATCAATATTATATATATTATCATAGTTCAATAATGTATTTATAGTGGAAATCGAATCAATTTTTAAATGATGCCATGTGTTATATCAAATGATACTCATACATGTCATATTTTCATACATAATAATAGAGATCTTATAGAGGGTAAATAATGAATATTATAGTAATAAAATTAATTATGATAATAAATATATGTCTACACATTTCACAAGGTGGTATGATATATTTTTCAAATTTCTACCAGTGTAGCATAGTGTCAGAACAAATCTATCTATCAATGAGAGAAGATTTAGGTAAATAAATACTCAAATCACGTTATTATATTTTCAGATTTTTATATTTTATGAAAACAATGTAAAATTGAAACATTGCAAATTAGAATGAAATTAATCATAAAAATAATCCTGAAACGTAAACTACAGAATAAATTAAATTATTAAGAAATAAAATAAAATCTATTTAATTACCTCGAGTGAACCACCATTACCTCCTCTCGGGTCTCATACAAACTCAATGGCTAAAATATATCTTATATATGGTAATTATATTCTTCTATATAATTAAATAAACATATAACTTATAATTTCTATGTACACTACAACTTCAGACCCTCCTTGGTGATCAAGATAGATTTTGCTATAATTTATCGAACCCTCTATCCTATATTCCTAATATTAAATCACACACTTTCAAAAATAAATCATCATTTCTTTTTTTAATTGATGATGATCATTTATTTAATGGTATAATTTTGTATAATATGGAGTCAATACTAATAAAACTATAGTTAGAAGATATTATCACCTTTCCAGACAATTGATTATCCTTAAGAAAAAAGCTTAGAATATAAAATATATTAATCATTAATGTAAAATTACACAAGTTTAATGCTTGATTTCTCCAACTATGAGATCCCTCAGGATGGTTCTTCTTTATCAAGAATATTAGTGATTATATTGATAAATACCAATTGAAAATGATATATGAGAGAGAAACACAAATCTCTTTTTTTAAATATAGAGGAAAAATTACTACAATGAAAATAATATAAGAAAAAATAATATAAAATCCAAAAGAAATGAATCCGTTTGAGGTGGATGGAAGAGATATTTCAATGGGTAGTATAGATAGTTATCTTATACAACTTTTTAGGAGTGGAAGTGTTCATGTTACACACATGTAGTGATTTAAGGAGATCTCTCTCTACATTGGCATCAGATTTTGTTATTTATCCTCATAATATTTATCTAAATATCAATTTTATAATTAATAAAATTTTGTTATCTTATTATATATTCAATTTAATAGAGATAGTAAATGAAAATATCTTAATTAGATAACACTATCAGGATATCAAGTCATCGCCTTTTAATACATGTCACTTCATAGAAGAGTTCTTCACATGAAATTTTTTCTCAATAATTCCCAATATTAACCACATTTAATTCACCAAATCATGAAAATAGATTCCATAATGTGATTATCTTAATTATTACAAGAATTTACCCACCATATAATTTTATTCTTTATATTTAAATAATTATTAATATATCCTAAAAACTCTTCATTGAGTGGATTAATTATTCATGTTTTGGATTATGTGCCTTCAAATTACATAATGTGTATCACTATGTACTGACCCTCATGTATGTTATTCAATGTAGAAATAATTTTAATATATTCATGGAATTCCATAAAATCCTCCCATGGGAAAATAAATGAATCACTTATATTACTATGTCCATGGGGTTTACATTCATTAATCAACAAACATAATTTTATGCTTCCCTTGAGTTCCAAATTTATAAGTGTGTGTCAGAATAACACTTATGTTCCCAAAGAATACTCACACATATCTAATATTAGATTCTTTGAATTTTTCCCTTATTGGATGTTCCATTTACATCTATACACCATAAAAATTACAATTAACTATTCATTTAAGAGTATTTTCATGAATCATATGCACTTTTTGTAACATATAAAGTTCATCTTTCATGATTTCCCAGAAAAAATGTATTACATTTAGTGCAACATATTCGTTTTCCATTATATTCATTGTTAATCTAATTTTATGATTTTATTTTTAATTTTTAAACCTTACTTCTGAAATTCACATGTTTATGAAGAAACAATTTCAATATCAAAACACATGATATTAATCTATGTCTATTAAAATTAATATAATTTTAATTATAAAATCACAAAAAAAATCAACATATTCACAATAATGTCAAATATATCCGCATAATGTAAATATTTGATAATAAATACAAAAATATAAAAATAACATTGATTAAATAACTGATATAAACTGTGAAAATATTAACTTTTTTAATTCCCCAAAAATTAAATATTACACATATAAGTGATCAACTTACTCCTAGTGAAACTCAAACCTCTAAAGTTATATTTAATTAAACTTTTTAATTAAAATTTCATTATAAATATTATGCTTTATAGAAGAATTTAAACATCATAACTCCCCACTAATAAGAAAACTCCCATAATATCATATGAATCAACATTTTTAAATTTTACTTAACACCCTATAAACATATCTATCATAACTTAGGTAATTTAAACATTATCTTTTTTCAGTCTAAATTGCATGAATAATTTCAATAAGTATGCTACATTAAAATAATATCTACTTCATAGTTTCAATTTTTTGTCAAAAAGGTGTTCTATATATAGTTTAGTTCTGGATAAGGGTAGGAATGTTTGAGATGTTAATAATTAAGATTCATAATGAGGAGTGTTAGGGATCTAAAATGTATTATGATTCATGATAACAATTTTCTTCATGAAGGTTATCCTCAAACAACAATTATTTGTAATGAATCACTTTTATTTCTATTTTTGTGGGTAGTGTAAACATCAACAATTTCATTTTAAACAAATATTTATTATTTATTCCCTTATTTTGTAACATTGTTATAAATTAATTTATCGAATGTGAAATACTATAATGATTTTCATTTTAAGGAATATAAGCATCATAGAGATCAATATGTAATGTGGACATCCTTTTACTAATTTTTAAATAAATTTTAATACAATTTTCTAGAAATTTTTTATTTTATAGATACTTATAACCAAATGTAAAAAATAAGAACACTCATTTACCAAGATCTATTTCACAAAAACCATTAGTTTATATTATCCCCCATTACCCCACACAAATGAGTACAATATAATTATTTATTTACTTCTATAGTAGGTTGGGAAGGTATTAATGACTTGTTATTTGGATTTTTTATTATAGATATTCATGGATACTAGGGGCTAACAAATCCCTAATGTAAAAATTTAGACTTAAAAAATCTATTAAAAAATAATATTATTTCAAAAATAAATCATGAACTGTTTTCTTAATATAAACATTAATTTATTGAAAAATGGTAATAAGAAAATTTTATATATATTTTTAAATTAATTCAGACTACTAAAATAAATTGAAAATTGAAAATTTTAGAAAAACATGGAAAGACCATGGGTTTGTAAAGGAATAATTATTCGACAATACTTGTGAAAATGAGTCTCAAACGTTTATCAATAATTCTTCAATTGAAAAATTATAAATAATAAAACAAAATCGATTTCATTAGTCATTAAAGTCCTCAATTTTTTCAATAAACCATTTTTTTCAAAAAATACCAAAATGATAAGAAATTTTCAAATTCATTTGTTAATCCCAATATTCCAAAAAACACTCAAACTATTTATAACATAAAACTAAACATAAAATCCTTAATAGTTAAATACCAATTCCTCTAAACTATCACTATTAAAATCCATGTTTTTATCACTAATAATAATTGAATATTTTATTATAGAAGATTAATTTCACTTATAAAAAGTACTTAAAAATGGATTTATGTAAACTATCTTATTGGTTGTGATAGAATTTAGTTATTCTATTAGCTCAATATCTCTAAAAAACTATATGATAATAGAAAATAAGATGATTTTTTCAAAGAAACATAATTTTAATAAAATAAAATGTGGAAAGAAGAGGGATATTTCATGGTTTAAACCATATGTTGATATTAGGTAGGGACTTACCCTACTAAGGAAAATCCTGTTATCAATAGAATCTGAATTAGGGTTGGGGATTCATTGACATAACTACCATGTATTGTTTCTTATACTATGCATCCTAATAAACTGGATTTAGAGGATCCCATGTATAGAGAACTAAAAATACATTCCCATTTCAATTTTATATAACATATATGTTATGGGAAGAAGAAATCATAGATCGTCTTATTTTTCTTTCACCATTCCCATTGATTATCTTTCAAAATCCATATCCCACATTAATTTTTTTATGTAAAAAAATCATCATATGGGAAATAAATAAATGGTTGTGTTTTAGTAAATTTATATTAATAAAAATTCTAATATGATTCTTTATCATTAATTTTAGATTTATGAGGTAGTTATTCAAATGAATACCCTACAAACTCTTTATCTTCAATTTAAAACAACATCATCACATCAGTGGAGACCTATTCAAATTATCTATCAGTATATTGGATAGTGAACATGTTAGATAGATCTATAAATCTAGAAAATGTGGTGTTATAAGTTAATTACAATGGTGATAAATATTAAAAATGTGAATTTACTGAATTATTTACATCTTTTAGTGGTCAAAACTAAAGAAGTCTCTTTCTATCCCTACTGAATGTCTCTTGGAAAATGTTTGTATGATATGGTAGTGTAAACATCATTATTATGTCAAATACCACTATCCCCATTAATTATAATTCCATTAATACACACACAAAAATATGAACCAATGTCATTAAAAAATGAATTTGATAGAATGTAATGATAGTGAATAAAGTGTTATATCCCCATCCACCAATGATTCATATGTTTTCTCATTCTCACTATTGTATTAAAATATAATGATTTTTTCATGTTTATGTTATGAATGATTTTTTAGTGTAGATTAATCCCCTTTAATTCATTCATTAAATAATGTATTTAGTGTTAGATATTCTTTCATTTACATATTCACATGCCAAAATAACTTTATAAACTAGCATGTGGAAATAGTTTTTTCTCTATTAAAGGATACTAGAACTTATAATTCAACTAACTCTTTAATATCATTGATTATATTTATAAATACAAAATATTTTCTATTTAATTTATATAATCCCATCACCAACCTGGAAAATAATTCACATTTTTTTGTGGGAGATAATGATTCAATAATAGAATAAATGTTTATGGTTATTTATAAAATAAAAGTTTAATATTTCTAAAATTGGAAAGGATATAATGATCAATTGATATTATGGATCCGAAATAATAATTTCAGATATTAGAACACATTTCATTTTGTGGAAAAATATATTCTATATATTTCTATTAGTATATCATAGTGGAAGACTAGGTTATTTTCTCAAGGATACGAGCATTATATCACTCACTAATGAAATAACATTATTTGTTTTTTTATTTTTTGTGGTTTTATATATACAAAATAATTTTTTTTTGGGAAATTGAATTCAATAAAATAGAAAATTAAACATGTAATGTAAAATAATAAAAATGATCCCTAAAATTGAAATAATCCCTAAATAATTACTCATACTATACCGTCATTATATGATTTCCAGTCTCATACATACACATTTTTTACAATCCATTATATGTGCATTTAACCTCTTCAAACCGTCATGTGAATATACAATGTACCTAATAATCTCAATTTATGGTACACCAACACCTCCTCTATGGTTAGTAAGGCACTGAGCTCTACAATCTAGAACACCCTCGGCCCTACTGTCCTCATATTTTTCCTCACTAATTTAACATTATACTATAATAGATTCATCATATTTACTGATGATTGATTTAACAGAAAGATAATTATGTATAATATGATGTTAATTATAAGAAAAATACAACGACCAAACACTATTAAATTTTACAACTAATAATTTTTATGAGAATAATTATAACATGATATATGATATTAAAATTTAATTTGAAAATACTCTGGTTCAACATTTCAATCCTCTCATAAGGTTTCCCTCACTATTGTTCTTCACCATTGTAAAGATTAGATATCACAATGAGAGTGAAAACGGACACCAAAATGGGTGAGGGAATTAATGATTACATTAATTAAAATATATATGATGGAAATAAAAAAATAATAACAAACACTAAACAATTATAATTTGATACCAAATACTTTAAATTTTTTTAGGGGGAGACAATTAAATTTTCCTAGATTATAGTGAAATTTAATATAATTTAACCAATTCATGTGAGAAAGTTCTATATGTGTAGTCAGTGAGAGAGGGATACAAACTCATTATAGAAAAGTTTTATTATCATTGTAATTTTCCACATAATATTCAATTTATTATCCATTAAATTAATCACATGATAATATTACATTATTCTATTTTTCATATATATTACGTGGTTTGCGAAAATATTGTACTTATTTGAAGGAACCAGTATTCCTACTCTACACTTTTTAAAACATGTCACATCATTGAAGAACTGTAGTTCTATAATTATCCATAAATATTTCTATATATTCCAATCATTTTATTACCCACGGAATGATTTTCAATTCCTTGATATGATCTATTACATTATGTTGTGACTATTATTACTATGTTGTGTTCTTTCATACTTGGAAAAAACTATATAGATTCGATAAAAACTCATCATATTATGGATTAATTATTCATGGTGTGGCTTCTATGTCATTAAAAATTGTGATGTCAATCTGTATTTATGTACTCTCACATAATCGAGGTTTTTATGAAATTAATTTTTCAAATTAAGGTACAACCCTATAATCATCACCATGATAAATAAATAACACTTAAATAACAATGTTTCCATGATATTTAATTTATGTATCTCTAAACATACATTTACCTATCCCCAGACACATTAAAATTATTGAGCGTGAGTCCTAATGACTATTATAAATGAAATAATACTATAATAATTCCATTGTAAGAGTTATTACATTGTAAATTTTCTTCAATATCAATTTTATTTTCTTTATGTTTTAGTAAAATTACGCCTACTTATTAACATAATAATGTTTATTTTTAAACATCACCAATTATTATAATATCCATAACTCATATTATGGTATGTTACAGTACAAATATCATGAAATTCTATACATGGAATCACTTTTAATTTATCTTATTCCCTTAAATAATGTATAGATGTTAGTTTTCAACATCAAACCATTACATCAGTAACATAAATCATCCGGAAAAACCTCTTTCAACACAATAATATGATAAATTAATGAATGACCTTGAAAATTAAGACCATATTAATAATAAAATCACTAAATAAAATTTTATTATATATTAAAATTTAATTCTAAAATATACCTATAAATGTAAGATATTATAATTATTTATAAAATTTAAAAATATTGTGGATTAACTGATGAAAATGAAAACTAATATTAATGAAAACATTAGATTAGTCATAAACCCACTACACTATCCTTGAACTCACCTCAGTCTGTTATACTAATACATATAAATCTCCTCTATTCCTCTCACATATATTTTCATTTTTTATCATATATGTTTTTAACAATGAAGTTTGTACCTATTCTAGAATGATCATCTTTGGTATGAGCATAAAAATTAATAAGATTCAATCAATGGTACCACTAATAAAATCTATTATACATCTGAATTAATGAGGTATAAAAATATATTATTTAAAACAACTACATTCATAAACATAATTGAACATCTAGATTCTTAAGAATATACTATAATGGTTGGCATATACCTACATTGGATTTAGATGGTTCATAACATAAAAATTTCATCCACTAATATAGGGAATCAGTATAGAATCTTTTAAAGCCCCATAATCAAACAACTCAAACATAATAGTTATTAATAAATATAACATTATTATAACCATATCAATAAAACTATATGGAATTATTACAAATATTAAAAACCAAATTTCACTATTTGAAATTCTATCATCACAAACAAACTATTTATTAGGTACCATCCATCAATTATTTTTTTTCCTAATAAATTCATAATAACTATATGGGTAATAATTAATCCCTTCCCATAATATATAAAATTTATCTATTATCATAATTTTCATCCCATAATCATCATTATCCTAATTAGCATACAATCTTTCCAATATATAACCAACGTCTCTATGCACATAACATCCCACTAGAATAAAAAATATATATCAATATTTATAGTATCCAACCAATCTATAGTAGAAATAATTGTTAGTATAGTGTTAAACATGAATTCAAGTGAAGCCTTTGATGGTATTAAATCCAAATCGAATATAATAGAAGTATCTATCTGTATAACATTTAACTAAAATAAAGTTGTTTTTTCATTTCCTATAGATCCCACAATAATACAATGTCGGCATCATTTTTCACAATGTATAACATGAATATATAATGGAAATTGTTCTCATAGTGTCTAACATACAGATTTTAATTATTACCTTTTCCTATAATATACATTTATAATTTAATAGTCACTAAATACATGCCTAATAACTAATCACACAATTGGGTTCCCCAGGGAAAAAATCACTAGCCACTGATCACATTAGAACACCATTTTTATATACTATTCCCCTCTCTATAATCTAAAAAGTCGCCTCTCAACTAATTATTTAATGGCATAACTATCCAATATTTTATCACATATATTTACCAACTATCGAGATTGTGACTAAAAATTAATTCTTTAGATAATACTAGATGGATCTCCCTTTTATAATATCATTGTGTCCCATAATTCCATTTCCAATAATCTAGCTCTAAATCCACATTATTATCCCTATTTTTTAACATAAGATATATAATACTACCAATAATATACTCTATATGGATTTATAATAGTATTTTACTCTAAATGGTACTCCATATAACCTCATTAAATAAATAATTTGGCATCTCATATAATTAAACAAGGTCAGAATCCCATTATTGTGCCCCTCTCTGTATAACCCAAACTCTATTTCCAAATGATGTCTTAAAAAAATAATAAACACAAGGGAAATTTTTTGGGATAAACACTATAACCCAACTAGATAAATCTAAGACTCCTACAATAATAGTATCCCCCATTTCTAATGATTATGATAAAGACAATCACTTAACCCCACATTCATACCACATAATCATTAACAATATTATTTATATTTTAAAACAATTGTTACTATCTACATCAATATAGAGTCACTCCACAGAGCATCAATCTATTAAAACCATCATAGATCACCTAGTATCAAACCAAATGACATCTATCATCAACATAACCTATCTCAATCAAGTACTCAGTTTAATTAATTATAAGAAAAATATAGCTAATCAGATAAATTATTTAATAATTTATTCAATAACAAATATCATTTAATATCTCATAAAAAAATTAGAACAACAAATCCATGAGTAATATGGGGGTTCCACTATCAACACATCCCAACAAAAACATTGATAAATATACCGAACATATGAATGTAAATCATTAACCCATTATCTTATAATTTTATGATGATCATATCATTAATCGTGTTATAGTTATATCTTTGGAAAAGTTATTGACAACCATTTTCACTTATATTATATCTACCTACCCCTTTATCTACCAAAAAAACCAAATAGTAAAAATAAAATTCTATTGTTCTCCATATAAATCATCCATAAATTCCCAAATTCAACTAGTCAAAATAAAATATAAAGAAGAATAAATGGAACGAGGAAAATTATGGTAGTGACTACCTCAGAAGATAATAGAGAAATCCAAAATCCATTTAGTTTTATGTTATGAAGTAAAAAAAGAAAGATGGAAAATAACCAACTAATATAGGTTTTTTTCTTATAAAAATGATGACTTCCAAAATGAGGTTTATGTTTTAAAAATTCACCCAGAATCATAAAAACAATTATTGATAGGTGAGTGAAGGGGAATACACAATAGGGGGATATAATAATGTTGACCAAGGGCATGCCTCGTTACGTAATATGTACACCCTGAGGGGAGAGATAAATTTCTATTATAGACCATTAGAAGAGTGCTAGAGGACACCCTTGATGTGGGGAAGTTAGCTACACTATTTATTTCAAACCAAGTGTGGATAATTTATGTTTTCAATCATTAAGAAAAAATTTCATGACTCTACAATGCACATAGTACACCCACACTTGGTACATTATGGTCTTCAAAAAAGACCACTCATATGAAAATCAAATCTAGAACCCATTGGTGTATATAGAACATTGTAAAATCACAAAAAAACTATAGACAGAACCTGATTCACCTATATGGGGTACCAGATGGCTCCTATAACATGTAATTTATACCACTAACACCAAAATATGATGTAAAATTACTAAATTTCATTTTATCCATTGATGAAAAATAAAAAAAACAACAAAAATAGTTTTTTCATCCATGAAAATACAATCCAAATCAACAATTTTAATTTATCAGAGCATTTTTTTCATGGAATAGTTTCATTTCCTTGGATCCAACAAGACACAAAATTAACCATCTACTTTCATGGTGATGAGTGCATGCGTAGTCGAAGGAGAAATATTATATATAATTAAACCTTTCACTTTAGGTCATAATAATGAGTCATGTTTTATTTAAAATACATTGTTTTCATGCAATAATATGGCATCGATATCAGTGGCATACCTGGAACACGATCCAACAAAAAATCAAACTGTCTCTATGGAGGATGATTGGATAAATCATATAAGAAAACATCATGTAAATCCTAAACAAAAATAGGAAGGACATCAACAGAATAAAAGTTATTAGGCTCAAACACAACAACACACAAAAAACTACTAAACTCTAGACGGGAAGGTCATGCATGATAAGACACCATGTCCCACTCCCCTAAAACACACGAGAGCTCCCAAAAACCGAAGTAAATGATACAATATCTTGAAGAATTCAATCCTTGGTCAATGAGAAACAAGAAAATCCATACCGATGATGACGAAAAAAATATAAAGATCAATAATGTGAAAATACCAGACTAAATACATATCATATATCAATAATGAACAAGAAGGAAACCAAAACCCCTGCAAATTCAAATTCCAATGAGGGGATGTTAACTCCATTGTAAAGGTCATATGTTCTGTTTGATGTTTAAGATCATCAACAAAGAATGCTGATATAAACATGTTGGTGGCATAAGAATCAAAATATTAATTTCTATTGAAAATGCAATATGAATCTTACCTCTCACAATTTTTGGACATGCACAAAATTCAATTGAAAACTCATTTACTACATGTAAATAATTCACTCCTGGGGCATGTGATTAAATCCATGTAGTTAATGATGCTTCTGACTACACCACAGAAGCCTTTGGAGCTGATGACCCCAAACTATAATCTGGCGTAATCATAACCTGATAGAAATGTTGTAGATAACCAAAACATCCATTACTTTTCAATGTCATCGTCGAAATAGAAAATGAACATCCAGTGTTCCCTCCCTTGCTACAATAATAGAAACTTAGAGGCACACTACAAGCTGTAACAGATGGTGTAGAGGAGAATTGTTACTAAGACCCACCTCCACTACTTATGTGATAGTCCTTATGGTTCCTCTTCTTCCCATCCATGCCACTGAAGTTGTCACCTGTTGGAATAGAAGTTGTGGGAATGATGACCTAGCCTTCCATTTCCATATCTGCCATCACATCAATGTCTACTACTTCAATATAGGTTGAAATATTCATCATGAACACTTAAAATCTGATATCTAGTCACAAAATCAATAGGCTTTTTTGTTCCATCAGCTAGTTATTCTTTACAATGTCAATAATAAAATCGAAAATCTCAAAAAATTTGTTCGTATATGTCGACACCAAATGCTCTCTCTATTGCAACGATAAGAACTCCAAAGAAATTGATAACATTAGATACTCTACGAAAAATTATGAAAAAAGTGGTTTGAAATGCTTCCAATATAATCCCACGTGTATGTCTTCCTCGACCATAGAATTACACCAATTCATGTCGAAATATTTGATTTTGACCATTGCAAACATTACCCTGATATTGTACATTGTCTCTAGGAATTTAGGTATTTGATCAATCATATCATTCCAATGATCCACCTCTTTGGGTTCAATATATCCCTTAATGGACAGTGGATTCTGTCCTAAGAACTCTTGCGATCAATCTCTCACTCCTCTAGATCCTTGTTGTACATCAACCACTATGGTCTGAACATGTGTAACATACTGATCAAAAGGTCAGACTACCAATATGATCATCAATATGAGGATCTGATCTATAACTAGATTCTATTGAGGAGTATTAGCTACAATTTCATGAGGAACCTGTCGAAGATTACTTGGAGGCATAATGCTTGACACAGAATCATGTCAATGATCTAACACATTAAAAATATCAGTTCCAACAAGAAAACTCATAAGTAGAAACTTTTATTTTTATATGAAAAACCAAAACTAGAGACATGTGTCCTAACATCCCTGTGGTATCACTGATACAAATTATAGTATCGGAAAATGATATAGATGCTCAATATACAAGAGGGGGGTGAATTATATATTTTAATAATTCTTTTGGAACTTTAAAAGTTGATATAAACCTTTCTATTGTTTAACAATGTTAAACAAGGTAAATTCACAAAACCTCTTGGTTCTACAAACTTTTTAGATTCCAGAAATGTGGTTCCGTAAATGAAACTACCTCTGCAAACTTACTAGATTCCTGAAATATGGTTCCAGAAAATAATCATAAAAAATGTTAACAAGAACAATGATTATACATTAAAGCATATAGAATCATACATAATATTAGTACAATTTGAAAATTTATAAGATAGTTATACTATCCTTATTATTCAAATGCAGCGTAAATCAAACATGAAACAATCAACAGTAACAAGTATGAAATATTGTAACCCAAAGAGTAAGGAATCCAACCACCTTGGATAAAATTCCATTGATTTATACTTTTATGAAAGACTGTTTTACCCACACCATGGTAATCCCTTGATAATAATATAAGAGTTTTTCTTTATATACCCTCAGGCCCTTGAACATCAAGGCAGTCGATACCTCTATCTACCTAACCCCAGAAGCCCTTGAACTTTAAGGTAGTCGGAACCTTTGTCTTCCTATCACCAGAAGACCTAGAATGTACTCAGTAATAATCGGAGTATCATAGAGAAATCTGAACAAGATGTTAAGTATGCACAAAGCATGAGAGTATCTCCCTCTAGAAATCACTTCAGCAACATTTAATCTCTAGAGTTGTAGACTAGTTTCTCAGTTCAAAAGTAATGTATCATAAGCTTGTTCAAATGAACTCATATTTATAGGGTCCTCTCCAATGGTCGGCTCCCTCCTCTAATGGTCATATTTTTCATTGAATCTCTGAGGGACCTATATACATGTCACACAAACATCAGTTAATTAATAACAGAAAGAACGAAATCATTTTAACAAGAGTAAGTAATGTAAGGTTTGTAAACCAAATCTAATTTTCCAGAGTCTAATTTTCAGAGTCTAAGAACATTCAAATTCTATATTTCCTGAATATTTGGATTAAATTTTTCAAGGAATTCATAGTCAGAATTTTATAGTCTTCGGAGTTTGAATTCTAGGGAATTTAGAGTCTAAATTCTAAAGAATTAGAATCCTGAATTCTAAGGAATTCAGATTATGAATTCTAAATAATTCAGAACATGAATTCTGTGGATTATGGAACCTGAAATTTAAGGAATTCGGAACCTAGATTCTATGAAATTCGGAATTTAAATTCTATGGAATTCAGAACCTGAATTTTGAGGTATTCAGAACTAGTATTCTAGGGAATTCGGAACCTGAATTATAATAAATTCAGAGTCTGAATTATAAGGAATTCAGAACCTGATTTCTAAGGAATTTAGACTCTTAATTTTGAGAAATTCGAAACCTAAATAATATGGAATTCAGAACCTGAATTCTAAGAAATTCATTACATGAATTATATGAATTTTAGAACCTTAATTTCATAGAACTTGGAATCTAAATTTCATTGATTTCAGAAGCTGAATTTTATTTAATTCAGAATCATAATTTCAGATAATTTAGAGTCATAATTTCATAGAATTCAGAGTCTGAATTTCAAAGAATTTGGAGTATGAAATTCATAGAATTCAGAACCTGAATTTAGATCCTGAAAACAAAATACTCTATATCTATGTATTTATATAATTCTGTGTGTTTAGATGTAAAACTGAATTTTACACATTAGAATAAAAATAGTTAAATTTAGAGAAACTAAAATATGAACAATTAAAATAAGGTAAGGATAAATTTTCCCTGGGGAAGAAAACTTTTACTCATTGTGGAAAATTAAATTTTCCTTATGATAGGGTGTCTGTGATTTTCAAAACATGAAGGAATGGAAAAGACATAAGGAAACCATATTGACTCAACAATGTCCCCATTTTTGGAAATCACAAACATCCCTTATGAAAAAGAATATGGGGACTTTGAAATTTTAATGGATTGTAAATAAAAACTCATCTCACTTTTCTTTTGGATCAATGTGAATACGACTAACTCCCCCTCAGGCTTTGAAATCTCTAAGAATCATATTTTGAGTTTCCTGAATGATATTTTTCTTTTTTATTTCATACAAAAAATTTCAGGATGAAAACACCCACTTAGATGAACTCCCCCTTTCTTAAGGAAATTTCTTCTTTATTATGTATAATTTTTTTTCGTTCATTTCTCCCCCTTTGTGATTATCAAAAAGGAATAATAGGAATGGAAATGAAATTTGGTAACTGAATGATGAGTACAAAACAACCATGAAATATGAAGTGCATTAATAATTTCATTAATATTGGATGAATTTGTACCATCATGAAAAAATACACCAAAAGATGAGATTAAAAAAAAGATTGTCCTTCTTTCTCTTTCGGAATCATCTTCTTTAATATGGTTTCCAACTACTTATGGTCTTGGTGATACTCTTCTGCACACTTGAGAAACTGATCCTAATCTTCTATTTTCTTCTCCAAGGCTTTGAATTTATCTTTATAAGACATAAGAGATTTTACATAAGCCTTCAGAACTTCTTCTTGTTTAGCAAGATTTTTATCATTCAAAATTCATGAGATCTGGTTCCCTCTTCCAACTTTGAGCTATTGAATTTAGTTTCCCATTCAGATCCTTAACATCATGCTTCTAAGAAGTTTTATCAAGAGTCAGCTTTTCTTCAAATCTATTATTGATATCCTTGGTCTTCACATCTTCAGTGTCAAAATCATCCTTTAAACTATCTTTAAATTCACAAAATATTCTCATCTCTTCTATTTCCTTCCTTGATAAACTAGTCATATTTTTCCATGATATATTATGATCCTCATAGCTAATAAGAAATGATTTCAAATTTTACTAGAGACTAACACATTTAGTCATCACCAATGAAGAAAAATGGGATTTTTGATTTAACAAATGCTAAAGCATCTTGCATCTCGAGTTTGTACTAGAAAATATTGGAATAGTCCCAACAATATTTTTCCAATATGGAAGTACAAAGTGATGTCCAAGATAGGAAGATTCTGAATCTGATAATTTGGTTGGTGATTATTCCTTTTCTATTTCAACATCATTCCTCTAGGATGATCCACCAACTTCTTTCTTCTTTACCACAACTTTTCTAGGTGTATCCAAAACCACCAGTTCTCCCTTATCATCTTTCGGATTGACATCTTCTTGACCAGGAGATTCATGTTCACTGACTGACAGCTGAACAATTTTGTCTTCATCATCTTCTTGATTTTCAGCTCCTGCCTCAACATCCTCTGGATTAATGAAATCATGATTCCTATAATCATTTTTAGAAAACTTATTCACTTATACCTCACCCATCTCTTCTTTTCTAGGGGTAGAATGTTTTTAAAACTCATCATCAGAAGTTCGTATAGAAAATTTCTCGGAGGGACTCTCCTTCTCATGATATTTTTCTACTTGCTTTATGATATATTCTTTATCACCACTCCCTTCATCCTCTTCTTCTTCTACTGCTTCTTATTGCACTATTTATTCGACTTGATCTTTTTCTGGAATCATTTAATTCCTTCCCGAAGTCTCTGGTAAATGTTCTAGAAAAAATGATTCTGGTACTGGAATATTTTCATATGCTTTCTCAGGCAACATTCGAAGGTATTAAACAATTTCAAATTCCAACAATTATTTCCTTTGCTCTTTTTTATTTTGTTCCATTAGAAATTCTCAAAAGTATTTTCCTTCAATGTTTTTACCTCAGCATGGTCAAGGCCAAACATAGTCTCCCCTTCCTTCATGTTCTTCTTAACTTCTCTCCACTTATCCACTACTTCATCAGGATATGTTTTTTTGTTCTTTGGATTTGGAGGTGTGGATTGAGTTTCCTTAGCCATTGGGGTTTTTCCTTTCACATATGGTTCCTTAATCTTCCTCTTACTTCCTCCCATTTTAGATGTTTCATCCACTTTCGGCTTCTTTTATAGAGCATCATCTTCTACTTCTGATAAATAATGAAATTCTCTAGATTGTATATTTAAGGCAATCTTCATCCTCCATAGAGTATCATCGCTCAAAAGCATCACCTTACAATTCTTCAGCTTAGAACTTGAAGGAAGCATGAAATACTGATGGAAAATTACAATGACCTTTTAAAGAATGGTCAGATGCATAATAATCTGAGACATTATATTTCTAGTCATTATATTCTCAATCGTAACCAGGATATTCTTAACTAGGTTTATCTTTTATTGGTTCACCAAGAATTCTAGAATGTAAATATCACTTTTCTTTAGGGTATCCTTGTCCCCTTTTCTCGGAACTAGAAAACCTAGAACCCATAGATGAAGAATCCGATGATTTTTTTTTGTAGATGAATAATCATAGGATTCTTCACTTCCTCAAGACCAATACATGATAGATCCCTTTTCATATCAAAGGAACATATTACATCATGTATCTTGGATAGAAAACTCAGCTTCTCCCTCTTAAGGAATTTCTATTATATTTTCTGGCATGTTATAAGAAAGAGAATATGTCTTTTCATATCTCTTGAATGAAAATTTATCTCTTCCTCCTTTATTTAAAAATAGACTCTCATAGAATTCATCCAGCAATTTTAGATATACCAGATCATGTGCTCTTGGTTTTGATACACAAACACTCTCCCAACTATTCAGCATGATATTATTACACACACTAGAATATTACATGGCATAAAACATCAGATCTACTAACCATTAATGGTAGATCTTCCACTCCATGATTTACTTAACACTTGACATCTCATTCTGAGAAGAGGCTTCAGCTGTCATTCAGAAGTAAAAAAACATTATTGATCAGGATCGAGCATATGTAGTAAGATCAGAGGTTCATCACACGAAGGCTTCGATATCGATGTGGGATGACTATCAGGTGTACTTTATATAGGAAATCGAAGTGACAGTTCAGCTTCCCATATTGATCCAATGGTTGAAAACTTCTTGAGAAGATGTGATAGTTGAGAAGATAGATGAAGACAAATTTTGATAGATTCTGATCTTTTGAGGTTTTTAAGAATAACATTTGTATTTAAGTAAAAGTGTATCTAAAGAGTATAAAAACAAATGTAAATACCAAGAAGGAAAAACTGATTACTAATATTTAGGAAGGGAAACATACCTTTCAAATTTCAAGGAATATTATTCTTAATGAGGAACATTTTTCATGAATAAATTTATATTCCAAAATTTTGATTACGAAAAACATTTGGGCTATAGACATTTTGACTACCAAAATTTAGAATACGAAAATTTTTACTATGAAAATTTTAACTATGAAAATTTTGGCTACAAAAATTTTGACTACGAACAAATGCACTCTTTATATGAAAAATATTTTGTTATTGTAAAGAGGTATGTTTCAATAAGATTTTAATAAGAAATATTAACTTAGGTTTCTCATTCCTTAATTCTGTTTAATGTATTGAAATCTATCAGATGTTAAAACTTTTGTGAAAATTTCAGCTATTTGATCTTGTGTTCCGATAAATTGATGAATGATATCTTATTTTTGTGTGTGTTCCCAAAGAAATTGATTCCTAATATCTATGTGATTTTCACGAAATTGATGTGAAGGGTTTTTACTTAACGCAATGTCACTAATATTATCACACAATATTTGTGTTCTGGTAAAACTCATAACATACTCTGTTAGTGTGTGTTGCATTCATAATACTTGAGCTTAACAAATTCTAGCAGCTACATGTTAAGATTCAGTTGTGGAAATTTCTATTGAGTGTTTATTTTTTCATTACCAAGAAACTAATTAATATCCTAAGAAATGACATGTTCTGAATGTACTTTTCCTATCCATTCTACACCCACCAATGTTAGCATTCAATTTTTTTTAAAACAAGATCATTTCTAGAAGTATAAAATAGTCTTAAATCCATGGTTCCCTTTATGTATAGAAAAATAATTTCACTTCCTTTAAATGAGATTCTGTAGGATTGGATTGATATCTTACACATAAGAATTCTAAAAATATTATGTCTGTAAGACTCTCTGTCAAGTAATGTAGACTTCCTATCTTACCTCTAAAGGATGGTTGATCTATTGGTTTCATAGCTTTATCAAGATCAAGTGAATTTGCAGTAATTATGGGAGTAATTATACTCTTAGTGTTGGAATATCCATACATTTTAAGATGATACTTAATATAATTATGTTGGGATATATAGATTCCTTCTGGTTTTTTAGAAATTTGAAAACCACGGGAAAATTTTATCTCACCCATCATATTCATTTCAAACTTATATTTCATTATATCCAGAAAGGAATTGGTTAAAGATTGCTGATTTGAACCAAATATAATGTCATCAACATAAATTTGACCAATAAAAACATTTTTCTTACCATTCTTTAGAAAAAGGGTTGTATCATCATTTCCCTTAACATAATTGTTTTGAAGGAAAAACATTGTAACTCTATCATTCCAGGCTCTAGGAGCTTTCTTATGTCCATACAAAACATTGGTTAGTTTGAAAAATTGATCAGGATGTTTTGTATCTTCAAACCCATGAGGGTTTTCAACAAAAAATCTTTCATGAACCTAACCATTATAGGAAGAACATTTAACATCCCTTTGAAAAATTTTAAAGTTGATGAATGCTAAAACATAAAGTAGAATCCAAATAGATTCAAGTCTAGAAACTAGAACATAGGTTTTATCACATTATATTCATTCTTTTTCATTATAGATTTTAGCAACTAATATAGGTTTATTTCATACTATGATTCCATTTTCATCACATTTATTTCTGAAGACCCATTTTACTCCAATAACAGAAGTTTCCTTATGTCTTTCAACCAAGGTCTAGACATTATTCCTTTAGAATTCAATTATCCCATCTTGCATATCTTTTATCCAATCATCATCACCTAAAGCTTCATCAGTGCTTTTTGGTTCTAATTGGGAATGGAATGCAAGATGTTCTACTAAATTTCATAATGATGTTCTAGTCCTTACAGGTTGATTAAATCACCAAAGATATTATCACTGGGTTGATTCTTAAGAAACAACTGATTTGGGTTTTATAAAACCTATTCATCAATATAGGGTAGGAAATGTTCTAGGGAAAATGATTCTGAAAATTTTTCTTGAACATTTTGCTTATTAGGAGGATCTTTTCTTAGGGGTTGATAATTAATTTTTGAAAACACATTTGAATATGAAGGTTGAGGTTTTTTAAAAACAAATGTTTTGGTTTAATCCATTTAAAAATGTACTGTTTCATCAACAGTACATGTATTATTATTGAAAACTCCATAAGACAAAGAGGTTGTAGAGTAGACTAAGAAAATTACTTCATCAAATTTTGGTGCGATTTTTTTTATTATCTTAAGTATTCATAATGGATACCTTGCAACCAAAAACCATGAAGTAGGAAAGTCTAGGTTTTCTACCATTATATAACTCATAAAAAATTTTATTAATAAAAGGTCAAACCGAAAAAAGATTTATAATATAACATGTAATACTTATAGCATCATCCCAAAAATGGTTGGATACTGAATATTCACTCATCATGATAATTTTTTATCTCTTGAAGAATTCTATTTCTTCTTTCAACAAACCCATTTTGTTGAGGAGTTATTTGTGCTGAGATGTTTTCAGTAATGCCTATTCTACTACAAAAAGTTTCAAAATCAGAATTTTGAAATTATCCACCATGATCACATTGAATAGTTTTTAAAGGAAGGTTTTTCTCATTTATAACATGGGCTCTAAAACTTTTTAAATAATAAAAATATTTAGATTTAATTGCAAGAAAATATACCCATGTAAATCTAGTCTAATCATCAACTAGAACAAAAACATAATATTTTCCTTCAATGCTTCCAGTTTGTGGTAGACCAAAAATATCCATGTGCACTAACTGTAATGCATCAGTGGTTGGGACTTCACCAACTTATTTAAAATGTGATTTATGTTCCTTTCCATATAGACAAGGATCAAAAAAATTTGATGATTGAAATCTTAGCTCTGGTAGATCCTTAATTAGTTTTTTCGTAGAGAGTTTTCATGGGTTCCTTAGATTACTGTGTCATAAACTTCTATTCTATAACAATGAATGATCATCTATTGCACTAAGACATGATAGATTTTGGCACTTAAGGTCTTTTATGTTAAGTGTGTAAACATTCTCTTAACTGTTAGGAGAAGAAATAAACTCTTCCTTGGAATTGTGTTCTTGACACTTATCATTCCTAAAATTCACATGGTAACCTTCATCACATTATTGACTTATGCTAAGAAGGTTGTGCTTAAGACCCTTAACAAATAAAACACTAGAAATCAATGTTTTTCCAAGAATAACAATGTTACCAATACCAATAATTTCTCACTAAGAATTATCTCTGAAAGTTACTTTTCCTCCCTTCATATTGATAATCTTTTCAATGAAATTATTATTACCAATCATATGTCAAGAACATACACTATCCATGTACTATGTATTTGTGTTGGTACCATCTTTAGTTTCCTAAAAATAAGTGTGTTAAACTTTTAGAATCCACACTTTCCTAGATCCGGAACCATTAGAAAGAATGATTTCAGGGATCCACATTTTCATGGAAAAATAAGCATTATGAAAACCTGATGAGTGTGTTTCGTTTAGGGAACAATTTTTTTCCCAATTCCCACTATAATAACACTTAGTGCAGAATGGATCACTTTGGGGAACAAAATAATTGTTACTAAAAACTGGTTTTGAACTAGCATAACCAAATCCAAAATTGTTCCATAGAGGTCAAATTTAGGAATACATCATATCATAGCTCTTTCATCCCATGGTAAAATTTGACAACCACTTCCTCAAGGAAA
Source organism: Viscum album (assembly GCA_963277665.1). Lineage (NCBI taxonomy): Eukaryota > Viridiplantae > Streptophyta > Magnoliopsida > Santalales > Viscaceae > Viscum > Viscum album. The sequence goes on from OY728161.1 coordinate 1,300,028,450, forward strand.
ATATTTCTAGATTCAGTCTAATAAATAAGTTCTTATCCTCAAAAACATTAGTTATACCACTAGATTTTGGGTCTATAACATTTTTTATAGAAATTACATTTTCAAGATCCTTAGAAATTTTATCCTTCTTAGAATTAACTTCCTCATGGTTTTTTGAATCATTTTGAAAATCATAATTTTTCATATCAAGATAATTAGAAATATTTGATATTTACTTAGTAATAATAGTAATTCTATAATTTTTCTTTATCTATCATTTTTTGACATTATAATTTTCATTATCAAGGAGCTTAGAAAACCTTGAAACTTCTTAATATGTAGTTAAAGTATTATCTTCATCAGAAGAAGATTTTTCATTTAATATACATAGTATTTACTATCACTATAATTATCATTAATTGATACATTCTATATTCATTCAGCATTATGTACCTTGGCCATTAGAAAATGATTTTCAATAGGTAACATGGCATATAAACCAAGATTTTTCTGATCAGAACATGCGTACTCTGAGGATTTATCTGAAGAGTCGCCACCAATAGCACTCAAGGTGTCATTGGATTTCAAAGATTTATTAGCCTTAGCCTAGAAGTATTTATTTCTATTCCTCTTATAATTCTTTTCCATTCTATCTTTTCTCTTAAGCATTGGATTATCTAGCCTTATATTCCATGACCTTTTTCATTCCTATAAAGTAACATCAGAGTAATTATAGTCCTTTATTTCTTTCTTCTTGTGTCTAGATTGAATATTCTTCTATCCAAAAATCATACTCATCCTTCAAGAAAGATTGGAAAACTCAATTTATGAAGATTCACTTCCACAAGATTTTGATTGAATAACAACCTTATTAGATTTATATATGTTAACTCTCTCAAGATTATTGGATTTTATATGATTTGATATTGTTGTAAAGTCAACACTGCCATTTCCATTCCTCTGCATAATATTGTCAGCATCTGCCTTCATTTTATTCTCATGAAGTAGAAGAGTTCCAAAAAGTTCATCAAGTGAAATCTGAGTAACATTTATATTTTCATCAATAGTTGTCCTCTTAGATTCCAATTCGATTGGAATGATTTCAATGATCATGTCCACTAGAGATTCATCATTTAATCATTTTTCACCCGTAGATTGTAAACTTTTAAAAATAGTCATGAATCTTTGTAGTACCTTACATATGAGTTCTCCATTTGGAATGAATAAACCATGATATTATGCTCTGAGCATAGCTCTTCTAGTTTCAATGACTTTGTATGTTCTAAAGTGTGTTACATAAAGATTATTCCAAATACTATTTGATAGTTCACATGATGAAATTGGGATAAATATATTTCTAGTCATGGAACAAAACAAAGTATTTAGTACCTTAGTTTTCAGCTGGTATTTCACCTTTTCTGTACTAGTAAAGGTTTTATTTTCCTTATCAGTAATCTTATAATCTGCAGTTAACATAATATAGTTGTCTACACCTATTTTTATCACAAAGGTCTTCCTACGATCTTTTTAATATTCATAATAATTCCTATAAAATATTGGTGGTGTAGTAGGATTAAGATTTTCAATTGAACAAACATTCATTCCTGCCATCTATAAGAAAATACCATTCCATAAAAACTTGTTAATAATAGAAGTTTGTAAAGAAAGAAAAAGATTCCAAAGAAATGAAAATATAGATCAATGATAAATTGAGCACGAAAACTTATATTTGAATATAAGTATTTCAGAGACCTCCTCTGATACCAATTGTAGGATCATCGATACCAATTATAGTATCAGAATATGATATAGATGCACAATATATAAGAGGGGTTAATTGTATATTTTAAAAATACCTTTAGAACTTTTAATGTTGATATAATCGTTTCTATTCTTTATAGAGGTTAAAGAAGGTAAATTCACAAAACCTATTGGTTCTACAAACTTGCTAGATTCTGGAAATGTGGTTCCAGAAATGAAACTAGTTCAACAAACATACTAGATTCCAGAAATATGGTTCTAAAAATGAATGTTAAATAAAGTTTACAAGAACAAATATTCTACCTTAAATCATATAGAATCTTACTTAATCAGAGTAAAAGTAAAATAAAGTAAAAGATAGTTATACTTTCTTCATTAATCAAATGAAGCCGAAAATAAACATGAAACACTCATAAGTAACAAGAAGGAAACCATTTTACCCAAAGAGTATGGTATCCAACAAACTTGGATAAAGGTCCCTTGATTTATACGTTCAAGAAATGATATCTTACCCACACTAGGGTAAGACCTAGACAAGAATATCAGAGTCTATATTGCTATCCCGACATGCCCTCGAACATCAAGGTAGTTGGAACATCTATCTTCCTATCCCGGGAATCTCACGAACTTTATTATAGTCACCACCTCTGTCTTCCTATACCCAAAATCCCTCGAATGTACTAAGCGACATTTAGAGTAGCATGAAGCAATCTGAAGAAGATGTTTAGTACACACAAATCATGAGATTATCTCTCTCTATAAATCAGTTCCGTAGCATATAAGATCTAGATTCATAGAACCGTGTCTCAGTTAAAAAGTAATAATTCATGAGCTTGTTCAAATAAGTTTCTATTTATAGGCTCATCTCCAATGGTAAGATCCCTCCTCCAATGGTCAAATTTTTTCTTGAATCTCTGAGGTACCTGTATACATGTCACTCAAAATGGTTAGTTAATAACATAAATCACATCAGCGTTTTAACAACAGTAAGGAAAGTAAGGTTGCTAAACCAAATCTAATTTTATGGAGTCTAATGTTCGGATTAGAAGAACATTCACATTCTATATAGCTTGAATATTCAGATTCTTTTTTTCAAGGAATTAGGAGTCTGATTTCTATAGACTTCGGAGTCTGAATTTTAGGGAATTCAGAGTTGGAATTCATGGGAATTCCGAAACTGAATTCTAAGGAATTTGTAGTCTGAATTCATAGGCATTTGGAACCTCAATTCTATGGAATTGGGTACATGAATTATAAGGAATTGGGAACCTGAATTCTAAGTAATTTGTGGTCTGAATTCTAAGGAATTCATAAACTGAATTTTGAGGAATTCATAACCTGAATTATAGGGAATTTAGTACTTTAATTCTAAAGAATTTAGAGTCTAAATTATAATGAATTCGGAACCTGAATTCTATAGAATTCTGAGTATAATGTCTATGGATTTCGGAACCTGAATTCTAAGGAATTCGGAACGTGAATTCTAATGAATTTGGAACCTAAATTTCAGAGAAATCATAATCTGTATTTCATTGAATTCGAAATCTGAATTTCATTGAATTTGGAATATTAATTTTAGAGAAATTGGAGTCTGAATTTTAGAGAATTCAGAGTCCAAATTTCAAGGAATTTAGAGTCTGAATTTCATAGATTTCGGAACTTGAATTCGGATCCTAAAAACAGAATACTATATATCGAAGTAATTATAAAATTCCTTGATTTTAGATGTAAAACCAAATTTTACACTTATGAATAAAAATAGTTATATTTAGTGCAACTAGAATATGAACAATAAAAACAATGTAAGGATAAATTCTCCTTGGGGAAGAACTGTTTGCCTAATAAAGGATAAAAATTCCTCAAGATAGGGTGTTTGTAATTTTCAAAACATGAAGGAATGGAAAAGTCAAAAGGAAACCTTATTGACTCAATCATCCCTTGGAAACAAGGGTCTTGTTACAACAAGAACTAGATAATAAAATATCACAACATACCACCCAAGTACCAAAAATCATATTTTTAACTAACAGACATTCCAAGTGAATGATTCCTAAGGAAAAGGATCCTCTAATACTAAACTGTAATGAACTGAACTTGGTTTTTGAAAAACTCAGCACACTACCCAATCTTTCACATACCTGAAGGTCATTCCTGATCCCCATGGATGGGTGACAAGCACCTGGGCATAGAATGAGACAAATAGATGGAACTATTTCACCTAACCTAATCAGACCCATGGAATATATGTACTAAAAATGTAACAACAGAAGTCTTATAAGATATATTTTCCAGAACTATAAGAATAAAAGTGAAAAATACATCTAAAAAAGTATCTAAAACTCCAAAATATGTCCAAATACCATGTATTAAACACCAAATTAATACAATAAATGATATCATGGACAAACACCCACCATCTCACCATAGAAAACAGTACCAGCTAACATGAACCACACTACCTCACTATGGATCCTTTCCTTTACCGACAACATTAGTAAAAAAATACTATAACCACTAAATAGGGGAGCAAGTTATAAGCTAACATGCTCAGTAGGATCCCATCCATGTGATCCATAACAAGTCTATGTATAAAAAATAATCTACGATCATTATAAAATAAAACATGGATTTATAAGAAAGAAAGAAGTTTTATAGAAAACAATATAATCATTTCCCTTTTCCATATTTCAAATAAAAAGAAGGTATATCAAGTTCATGAAAAATTTTAAATATCATTTTTCACAATAATAAACATGCATATCAAGGATAACTCATAATTCCAAGAAATATCATATAGAAGAATAGGTATCACAACAACAATTAACATTATAGGTCTCATCTGCATACTAGTCATACCATAATTATCAAGTGCACAAAATAGATCCTAGAATATGTGCCAAGAATGAAGTGGAATACCCCATGAATAAACCCCCAAAAAATTCAATATCAGTCCCATAGAACAATGGGCCTAGGAAATATAGTAATACCCCATGTAAAACATCCTTGATAATATTAGAAAAACTGATTATAGCCTCATGTTAAACATTCCTCCTAAGTACCCCTGGTAACCCATGTTTCATTTTCCAAAAATCTTTTCATTGCATTGAAAACCATTCTGTAACATTCCATATTGCATTTATCAAAAACCATGGAAAATCCATTTCCCTTTTAAAACCCTTTTTCAATGAACACAAACAATCTTTCTAATTTAATAAATAATTTTATAAAGAAAAACATGTAGGTTTATTATCATAGGGTAGAGATGGAACCACCTACCTCAAAGCTCTGGTTACACACTCCCACAATAGAATCCACCAACAATGAGATACCATTACCTCAAAGAAGGAACTAGAATAGAACTCAAACATCATAGTGTGGATTAAAATCTAAAAATAAGAAGTCGGTATTAGAAGGTAAACCCACATACCTTGAAGATGAATGCCCACCGCACCATAAACAATAATGGAAAAGGCCTTTAGAATGAGATCTCACAATGTCTATAGAATAAACCAAAAATATACATAAAACACAAATCAATAGAACCAATAACATAATGCAATGAAGATACCATGATTAGCCTCAAAGAAGAACTCAAATGAACACTTAACCAGAGAGACGCCCAATAGATTCCACGAACATCCAAAGTCAATCAGATCAATCAGGAATGAGAGGGGCCCTTGAAAATCATCTAGGAAGAGTCTAGGGTCTAGATAAGTGGAGATTGTTAAGAAATGATAGAGAAAAATAGAATAATACCTGACTTAAACATTCACATGGGCCATGTCAGGATGTGTATCATAGGGTCATGTAGTTTAGTCAACACTGGATAAGTTACACACACAAAGACCCATCTCTTTGGCATGAAAATCTTTCATTTAAACCCCAATATGATTTGTACCCATGATTCATGATGTGTACTAGTACACAACATGATCTCCCTTATCAGAACATGTACATAGATGCTAGTGCATGATGTGTTCCTTAGGTACATGAAGTGTACCTACTCTACAACCAAGAGAAAATCCAGAAAAGCATTCCTATGGACTTCAACAAAGTGTAAACATAGAAAAATTGAAAAAAAGTACTCAATCAATGAAATGAGATATTACACTCTATCTAGAATGTTTGATATAAAATAGTTTAATGTGGAACATAGTCTCCACATTAAAAACTTATATTTTCATATTCCTTCAGTAGTTATATTTTACAATTTTCCTTTAATGATTTTAAAAATTCATTGTTTGTAAATGTTTTACTAGAAAAAATCAACATTAATTTTTATAAAGATATTTTATAAGAAGGTGATATGTAATGTCCTGGATTTTTCCATGTATTATTTTAGTATTACATGGGAATTAATTCGAGACCATGCTCTTAGACGGCGTGCAGTTCCGAGGCCCGGTGAGCCCAGAACAAATGTTTGAATTTAATTTAATAATTCAATTACGTGAGTGTGCATTTTACTGAAAAAGTGGAATAAATCGTTAACGGGTGCTCGGATCAGAAATCTGAGGGCACCATTGCATACAGAACAACAATTTTACCTTAGGTGAGGCCTACCTTCGGTCGGCGTAGGTCGGTGGTGAAATCTAGTTTTTGAGACGTAAGAGTAACAAAATATTTAAATGAAAATATTTTATTCTGCAGCGGAATCTTTTAAATCTTCTGCAACAGATATCCCTTTCCATTTTAATTAAAGGCTGGCTCAAGGGTCCAGGTTTATAAACCTCATAACCCTGAAACCCATGGTGGCACTGGAGGCTCTGGAGAAAACCTCCCAATGCGGCGATGACGACATAGCAACCGGATCATCGCCGTCGAACGCTGTGAAAACCAGGTAGGATGTTTAAATTGTGATTTCTTCCCCATTTTTTATTTCCACAACAAACGCAGACTAATCCACGAACAGATTAGACATGGATCGACCGTACTTCTGGAATGGGATTTTGTGGGAATTGTGGGGATTTGATTCTTAAAATTTATTTTTGTTTTCATTCAACCTTCAAACAGTGATGAACCAAGATCGACACAGACATCGATCGAGGTTCGTCCTTCTCGATTGTTGTGTTTTTCTCTCCTGATTCCTACACGTTCTTCATATGCGTTATAAAAATTCTTGGAGGGAATCGATCTTTGCACATTTTTTTGTTGGTGCAACAATCTAAAATCAAAGATCCAACCTCGAGACGACCTATCGGAGGTGAGACCACAACGGCGGCGGACAAATTGGTGTGGTTTGGAATTCCTGTTCTTTGAGTGTTTTCGTGCGGACGGATTAGGACGCGCCATAAAGGCTGATCGGGAGCCCGAAACCGAAGGAATCGGTTTTGTAGGAGCGGGATCACCCCAAATCTAGAGTTTCGTGATGATCAGACTATTGGATCAAGATCTGTGTGATCGGCCGAGGAGCGCGGAGGAAGACCACGCTTCTGGAAATTTCCTGACTACACACCATGTAGTATGGGCTACATGGCATGTGTTCATCGTCAGTTTTACCTGGAATGTACTCTAGGAGTACACGAACACGGGCAGGGTACACGACCATGGACATGCTGTGTATACCCCTCCCCGGACAGACCCATCCAGATACACGGGATACCCCATGTATTGGTACACGGGCAGGCGACACGAACACGGGCAGAGACCGTGTACGGGCACATGGCCAGCGTACACGGAGCGAGCCCCAGATGCTCAGACACAGCATGTGATTATTCTACATGTCGTTCAGTTTCTTTCTATATGACAAGATGAATGACACGAGTCGTTTACACGGGCAGTGCCCGGGGTCAAGGAACGCGGCATGTACTTTTTCTACACGTCATGTAGTTTGGTTTTACTCGGCTTGAACGAATGACATAGGCCGTTTACACGGGCAGTACCCAGGGTCAAGGAACACGACATGTAACCATACTACACTCCATGTAACCTATCTTAAATTACTTGAGCTACTTGCCTTCTGTGACTTGTACTAGTTTTCCTAGGGTTTTTACCGTTGGTCCTTTCGCTGAAGGTTCTTGTATCATGTACTTTACATAGGACTATGATCCCTTCATCAGAACATCCTAAATAGAGTTGTTGGAATCCCCTCAGTGAGACTTAGATCCGGATCCTCTACTCATTTCTGGAACTCTAGGTAGAGTTCTTGGTATTGACGTGACCAACTTTACCCGGGCGCCGATCCTCAGCTTAGCAGATTAGCTCAGAATGAGTTGTCGGAATCCCCCCATGACTTGGTCATGATCCTCATCTGAGAAACATGTTCACAGATTGCTTGTGGAGTGTGTTCTACCAGAATGATTACTTCGTATCTCTCTCTTCAGACCTAGGAGTGTGTTCTCTCAGTTGTATGCTTAGTGGAATCTTCGAGCTGGATCCCAGTGGCGGTATCGTAATGGTCGTTTGTGTATGAGTATATCTAGATATTCTTGTTATATGTTCGATAGACATATACTGTGTAGAGCTGATTGTATCTTTCCTTTTTGGTATTTACCCTTGTTGTATTTCCTTTGCGGTTTCGGGGTGTCCTACTGGGTATTTTTATACTCACCCCTGCACGGGCTTTGCCTGCACGTGTCGTGTCTTGTGCAGACGAGCAAGCCTTTGACAGGATTCTAGGTGGACCAGGGTCGGACGATGCTCAGTGAGATCAGGTGGGCCGAGGGGTGTTCCTATGGCTACAGATTGCCGTCCTAGTACCTTTTCCTTACAAGTTTGACTTTGTTACAGACTTTATTTGGTGGGCTTGTACTTTTGTACCGGGGTTTTACTTTCTTGTACTTTACATTCCAGTCATACTCTGTTGGTTGGGTTTTAGTGTATACATGCATATTTTCCTTTTAGTAGTTTTTACTTTTCTACTTTGTTGGGCTTGGAGATGTTTGTGCATGTGTACAAGTTTATAGGCAATTCCTCCCATGTTAGTAGCATGCCTACTCAGTGCTAGTCACCATCCCCTGGCCTATTGGAGGCGGGCTAGGGGAGTTGGGGGTCGGGCCCCACTGGGATGGGTCGTGACAGAGTGGTATCAGAGGTGGTCAGTTCTACCTTAGGACTGAGAGTCTGTGTGTTGGTTTGGGGCAACAGTGTTAAGTGTTTCGAGTTCGGTTTTCAGGCCAGTGATCCTAGTGGTGGTGCGGGCGGCCGACATATCCATACACCAGGACTCTGATAAACTTTTTTTCGACTCAGAGCATGAGAAAACTAGTTACAGGGGAGAATAATGGTAGATGAATCATATAGGAATGGGTTGTGGTTTCCATGTCCTTCTTGTGTCATCTCTCCAGATATACTCGCTGACTGAGATACATCTTGTTCTATTATAGGATTCCTCCTCGATGCGCACCCGCTAGGATTCAGCAGCTCGATCATGAGGATGACCCCCTCAGTGATGAGGCTTTGATATAGGGACTAGATCCCCTAGTTTTACCATCAGGTGGTGTTCTAGTTATCCTTCCACCTGTGGAGCAGGGTTTAGTGCCTGCTGTACCAGTGGAGGAGGAGCACAGGCTGAGCGCACTCCACGAGTTTCTGAGACAAAGACCCCTCAAGTTTCAGGGTGAGCCTGAAGCTCAGGCAGCAGAGGACTAGCTTGAGGAAGTGGCCAGATTCATCCTTTTGGTCAGGACACCAGCAGACCAGATGGTGATCCTAGCAGCGAGCCTTCTTCAAGGCTTGGTCGGATGATGGTGGATTCTGGTTATCCAGACCCATGATGAGGCGAAACTTGCATGTTCGTAGTTTGAGCGTCTCTTCAGAGAGGAGTATTCACCGGTTACCCTGAGATTAGTATGCATACTTGAGCTTCTTCATCTCCGGCAGGGAACCATGACGGTGGATGACTATTCATCGAGGTTTACCGACCTCTCATGGTACTCGATGGATATTGTCAAAGATCTGTACTTCAGAGCTTGGACTTTTGAGCAGGGCTTGCGCAGAGATATCTGAGCTAGCATCATCCCTATGCGCATTCCTACTTATTCTGGGGTGCTCGAGCGGGCTTTGGTGGTCGAGAGTTTCTTGGAAGAGCAGAGATAGCCAGCAGTTGTCAGTAGCGAACGAGATGGAGTAGAGACCTCGGCAGCAGGGAGCCGACGTCAGGGACCCAGACGTGGGAGACGTTTCCTGATAGGATCCCAGGATAGGGGATCTGCCGTACAGGGTTCGCAGGGCGCATTTATATAGACTCGGGGGAGGTGATGCTACTCGTGTGATGGTAGGGTACATCTCGCTCGAGATTGTCCGACCCACCGTACTACGGACACGGGAACAGTGGATGGACAACCGAGGCAGAGGCAATGTGTGGAGAAAACCGATCTGCGAGGTGGAATACATTGTTGGGGAGCTGGGAGAGTAGCTATAGGTGGTCTGCGTTTTGACCTTTTACCACCACCACCCCCAGGAGGTCCACCCCAGGCTCAGGGAGCTGGTGGACAGAGGCAGTGACAGCTGCAGGCGGCAGAGGCTTATGACCCAGGTACTCCCGGAATGATTAGAGGTACTACATGTGTCTTTTCTACTTTGGTTTCCGTATTGATAGACACAAGATCTATTCATTACATTCTGGATTCTTATCTTGTTCAAGACCTTGAGATTATAGATGAGTCGTTTACTCGACCCTTACGCTTAGAAACACCAACTGGAGAAGACTCGGAGATCATACACCTCTATAGATAGTGTGACCTGAACCATCGAGGCGGGAGTTTCGGTTGGAACCTCTTGGTGGTAGCATCGAGGCCTTACGATGTCATTATTGGTATAGATTGGCTATCCACAGTTCATGCCCAGATCGAGTATTTTAGGCGAATGGTGCAGTGTGTCCGTAGGGATGGAACGAGGTTCTCTATTGTCGGTGAAAGAGAGACCTAGGAAGTGTAGGATGGACTCATGCATAGGAAGGCAGAACCAATTTCACATCAGTTGGCTACTCTAGCCCTTGGTAGGACAGGTGTTACGAGTTTCCAATTTCTAGTAGTAGTGGCTGAGTATGAGGACGTATTTCCGGAGGATGTCCCCGGGCTACCTCCCCAAATGGGAGATAGATTTCTGCATTGAGTTGGAACCTGGGAAGACACCGATATCAGCATCAGCATATCAGATGGCTCCTTTAGAGAATCATGAGCTGAAGGTGCAGCTGGAGGACTTGCAGAAGAAGGGCTTTGTGAGACCCAGGGTTTCGCCCTGGGCGGCCCCAGTGCTGTTTTCCAATAAGGAAGACGAGAGATTGAGTTTATGTGTGGATTACCGGTGCTTTAATCAGGTGACCGTGAAGATACAATATCCAATACCGATGATCTATGAGCTCTTCAACCAGTTTAGACGGTCACGATGGTTCTCAAAGGTTGATCTATGATCAGGCAATCACCAGTTGCGAGTACGAGATGAGGATATACAGAAGATGGATTTCCGATGTCGCTACGGTCAATATGAGTACTTGGTGATACCCTTAGGTATGAAGAACGCCCTAGTAGTGTTCATGGGACTCATGAACCCGATATTTTAGCCCTACATAGACTGGTTTGAAGTGGTCTTCAACGACGATATCCTTGTGTACTCAACGTCTGTGTAGGATCACACGAGACCCCTAATGATGGTTCTGGACACACTCTGAGAGCACCAGTTGTATGGGAAACTCTCGAAGTGTCAGTTCTGGTTACAGGATGTCCACTTTCTGGGACACGTTATCTCGGAAGATGGGCTTGTGGTGGACCCAGCCAAGGTGGAGGCAGTGCTAGCATGGGAGCCACCCCGGAGCATGATAGAGGTGCGGTGTTTCCTTGGGTTAGAAGGCTACTATCGGAGATTCATCCTTGATTTCTCCAGAATTGTAGCACCCATGACAACTTTGACCTAAAAGGGGAAGCCTTTCGTGTGGACTGAGAGATGCCAGCATGATTTCCAGCAGTTGAGACAGGGTTTGACGAGCACCCTGATCTTGAGATTACCGGAGGAGGGTGTCGAGTACATAGTATTCTGCGACACATCATGAACCAGGCTTGGTTTTGTCCTGATGCAGAGGCATGCGGTGATTTCCTATGGCTCATGTCAGTTGAGGCCACACGAGTAGAACTACATGACCCGTGATCTTGAGTTAGGAGCGGTAGTCTTCGCATTGATGATATGGCGGCACTACATGGTGGGAGAGCGGTTTACCATCTACTCTAATCACAAGAGTCTCATATATATATATTTTATCAGAAGGATCTGAATTTGAGACAGAGGTGATGGCTTGAGTTCCTCCAAGATTACGTCTTTGAGAATGTTTATACTCCTGGGAAGGGGAACATGGTGGTAGATGCTCTCAGTAGGAAATCCAGTTCGCAGTTGATGGATGAGGCGACTGGGAAGTTGGCCTCTTTACAGTTATCCTTCTTGGATGGGGATGAGGGAGATTATCTTCAGTCGATGGTTATTACCCCTCTACTCTTATAGTGAGTCAAGGAAGCACAGCTCGAGGATGCTAACTATGAGACTCTACGTGATCAGGTATCCACAGGCGTTGCTGCTGATGGACATTCAGAAGGTGCGGAGAAAGTTGCTCTTTTCAGAAAAAATACAGTAGTACCAGTGACATTTCAAGAGGTGGTTCTGAGGGAGTTCCATACATCCACTTTGGAGGTGCATACATGTGTAGAAAAGATGTATCAGGACCTCCAACGTCAGTTTTGGTGGCCAAGAATGAAGAAGTGTGTGGTAGAGTTTATTTCTTGGTTCCTTACTTGTCAGTAAGTAAAGGTTGTGCACCAGGTGCCAGCGGGCTTGACTCAGCCCCTTGAGGTGCCAGACTAGAAGTGGGACGGTATATCCATGGACTTCGTGACAGTTTTACCACGTACGTCCAGAGGACATGATGCCATATGGGTGATCGTTGATCAACTCACCAATTCGGCCCACTTCTTAGCCATACGAGAGCAGAGTTCAGTAGAGAGCTTTGGGATGCCACCACATACAAGAGATAGTTCAACTTCATGGAGTTCCATCCACGATCGTTTCAAATCGTTATGCTTGTTTCACGTTCCGGTTGTGGAAGGGATTGCAGGAAGCTTTTGGGACTCAGTTACGCTTGAGCACAGCGTTTCATCCCCGGAATGATGGTCAGACAGAGCAGACCATCCATGTTCTGGAGGATATGCTTCAACCTTTCATTCTTGACTTTGGTAATAGCTAGGAGGATCACCTACCATTGGTGGAATTTTCTTACAACAATAGTTATATTTACATTATTGGTATGACACCATTTGAGGCTCTGTACGGGCGAACGTGTAGGTCACCACTTTGCTGGATTGACCTAGGAGAGTCAGCACTCATGGGCCGAGAGATAGTCAGAGCTACTACAATGAAGGTGCAGGTCATCCAAGAGTGGATGAAGACTGCCCAGAGTTGGAAAACGTCTTATGCTGATAGGAGGCGGAGGCCCTTGGAGTTCGAGGAAGGAGACTATGTGTTCCTTCAAGTCTCACCTCGATGGGGATTGCAGAGATTTGGCCGAGGCGGCAAGCTATCTCCGAGGTTCGTTGGCCCTTTTTAGATTCTGAGTAGACTTGGCGAGGTGGCGTATCACTTGGCTCTACCTCCTCAGATGGACTGGGTACACAACATCTTCCATGTGTCACAGCTGCAGAGGTACGTGAAAGATCCATCATACGTTATTCACTGGGGCGAGCTGGACATTGATAACAGAGAGACCTTTGCAGAGTATCTAGTGGAGATCGAGGATCGGTAGGAAAAGATCGTTCATGATCAATTTATTCTCTTAGTGTGTGTCCAGTGGCAGCACGAGAATCCTCAAGAGAGCACGTGGGAGCGGGAGGGTCAGATTCGCGTGCAGTACCCACGTCTTTTTTAGTAGCCTTTGTTTTGGCTTTTTGGGGTCGTAAAAGCCCTAAGGTGGGAGTGATGTAATGTCCCTGATTTTTCCATGTATTATTTTAGTATTATATGGTAATTAATTCGAGACCAGGCTTTGAGACAGCGTGTAGTTCTGAGGCTCGGTGAGCCTGGAACAAATTTTTGAATTTAATTTAATAATTAAATTATGCGTGTGTGCCTTTTCCTGAAAAGGTGGAATAACTCCTAAATGGGTTCTCAGATCAGAATTCTGAGGGCACCATTGTGTACAGAACAACGATTTTACCTTATATGAGGCAAAACTTTGGCCGGCGTAGTTCGGTGGTGAAATCTAGTTTTTTGGATGTAAGAGTAATAAAATATTTAAATGAAAATATTTTATTCTACAGAGAAATATTTTAAATCCGCTACATCATATATCCCTTTCCTTTATAATTAAAGGATGGCGCAAGGGACCAGGGTTACAAACCTCATAACCCTGAAACCCTTGGTGGCTTTGGAGGCTCTGGAGAAAACCTCCCAACGCGGCGACGGCAACGCATTGACCAGATCATCACCGACGAATGCCACCAAAACCAAGTAGGATGTTTAAATTGTTATTTCTTCACTGTTTTTGATTTCCATAACAAACGCGGACTAATCCACGAACATATTAGCCACGGATCAATCATTCTTGTGGGATGGGATTTTACGAGAATCGTGGGGATTTGATTCTTGTAATTTATTTTGGTTTTAATTCAGCCTTCAAATGGTGACAAACCAAGATCGACAAGAACATCGATCAAGGATAGTCCCTCTCGATTGTTGTGTTTTTCTCTCCCAATTCCTACGTGTTATTCGTATGTGTTCTACATATTCTTGGAGTGAATCAATTTTTGTGCATTCATTTGTTGGCACAACGATCTGAAAACAATGATCCAACCTTGAGATGACCTATTGAAGGTGAGATAGTGACTGTAGCGGAAAAATAGGTGTGGTTTGGAATTCCTATTCTTCGAGCGTTTTCGTGCGGATGGATCAGGACGCTCCATCAAGGCAGATCGGGAGCCCGAAACCGACGGAATCAGTTTTGTAGGAGCGGCACGACCCCAAATCCAGATTTTCATGATGATCAAACTGTTGGATCAAGATACTAGTTATCCGCAGAGGTGTGTCCCTATAGCTACAAATTGCAGTCCCAGTACCTTTTCCTTACAGTTTGGACTTTGTTACAGTCTTTCTTTGGTGGGCTTGTACTTTTGGCCCGGGGTTTTACTTTCTTGTACTTTACATTCCTGTCGTACTCTATTGGTTGGGTTTTAGTTTATGCATGCATATTTTCCTTTTAGTAGTTTTTACTTTTCAGCTTTTTTGGGCTTGGCGATGTGTGTGCCTGTGTACAGGTTTATAGGCAATGCCTCCCATGTTAGTAGCATGCCTACTCGGTGCTAGTCACAAGCCCCTGGCCTATTAGAGGCGGGCTTGGGTAGTTGCGGCTCAGGCCCCACTAGTATAGGTCGTGAGATGTTACATAACATTATGATCTTTGAGAAAAGCATAAAATAATTTGATGTAGTTATATTGTTTTTTATTAGAGTTTTGGAATAATTCATATTTCCTAACATTCATCTCCTCTACTAAATTTGTGACAATATTCCAAAAATTAAACAATAATATCCACACACAAAAATTAGTTTTCAAAAATATATTTCTTTTTTAGAAAATAATTATAAAAGGATCCTTGAATATGTATGCATAAAATATATTTTATTGAATTATTAGAATATTGAATATTCCATATTGCCTCTGTTTTTAGAGGATCAATTTTTTATCAATTTTATTCCTAAAGAAAATCTTATATATAAGACATTATATCAGATGGTGAAAATAAATTTTATAGACCTAAATAAAAATAATAATGGTTGTAAGATAAGAATCTTATACATTAATATTGTTTCACCTTAGTGATCACCAATATTATTAAAACAACTAAGATTGGGGGATTTTTTTTGAACCATCTATAGGGAGATCGACTATATCACTATAATGAAATTATACCCTTTCTCTAGAACTAAAGACTTATATTATGATCATTATGATGAAAAATATTATTAAATTATGGTTTTGGAAATAAATAAAAATGAAATATTTGTGTAATAGAATGAAATATTAAATAAATCCTTAATTTGTATGGACACAATGAATTCATTGTAAATATTTAATCACAAAACTAATTTATCTAAGGATATATTTGAATATTTATATAGGTAATCGTATAATGAGAACTTATAAATATAAAATTGATGCAGTTTTTGATATAAATGTAATATTTGATAGAAATTATAGTGACCCATGCTTTTCATACATAAAAATTAAAATTTTTTTACACATATTCATTACATTACACGAATACATGTTCGAGGATCATAAAGTCTTAGTGTATTTGGAGACTAGATAAAAAATATATTATTTAATGAGATATATTTTATATCTCCCACAAATATCTTCCAAAAAAATAGTATACTTATACGTACACTATTTAAAATATTCTTTCAATATATTGGTAAACAAGACAAAATAATTGGTGAGCTCAGATGCTCAGTAAGGGTAAAAAATGTAGATATCAATATGACAAGATTATAATGGTATGAGAATATGATCATAACATATAAAACCACATACCCTATATATCATAGATCGTAATAATTAATCATGGAAAAAACATTAGAAGTTTCTAACACTTGAATCTTAATGACATTGATGTACATGATTCATGGGAGCATAACATTGGAATTAGACATGGAATTTTGATATTCACATAGTAATAGAAAATAATTTATTTAGTAGTCAATTACTACTACAAACACTATTATAGGGTCTTTGGATAACTCAACAAATTATCATTTTAGTTCTGGTTTACCCCCATTATTATCATTGTGGTAAAAGTCCCTTACTGAACTGGTTAAACATTCTATTCCATCCTTATTTATCTCATGCAATATCAATAATAATCTAATGAATTATAGGGATATGTTATTTTAGGACCACTAGTCTCATTTCATAACACCATAAACCATCATTGTCAATAACATAACCATCGTACTTTGTTATAGCGTAACAATCATTCTTGGTAATAAAATAACCCCATCTTTGATTTATACTAGAACCACCTATCACATCATAAAATAAATACATATGTGTTCCACAAGATCATAAAATATTCACCCAATCATTATATCACATCCCATTCAAATAATTGGGGTCTTATAAAAATTTCATCATAATATCAAAGAATAAACTGTATAATATAAATGTGCTTTATAAAAATATCTTCATCATGAACATAAACCATAAATAAAAGGAATAATAAATGTATCGTTATATTATTTCCCCATTAGAACATAAGAATCACCAAAAACTAGTTGATGATGATGAATATAAAATCCATAAAATTATCATTAAATATTTTTTCAAAAAAATACCCTTTCTAATTTAACTAACTTTTTTCAAATCCAAAATCTCTAAAAATATTAAAGAAAAAACGTTCAATCAAAATATTTTATTAATTATATGTAGTAATTTATAAATAATAATCTATTGTGATGGTTTAAAATATCATTTATTTCAAACATGTAAAAACCAAAATCCCTTTCTAATTTTTGGAAAATAATTAAATGTAAACTATTTCTGAAAAATGTAAAGAATATTTGAATTAAAAAATTATTAAAAAACCAATAAATTGTAAGTGGCATTAAATGATATTTTTATAATAATAAAAATATTCATTAAAACGTATTTATTAATATGTAAATTGAAGAGAAATATTTTTTTAATGAAGAGATAGATGATGTGTATTTTCCTAAAAAATATTCATTTTGTGTAACAACTGATGGATTTATTAATAAATTTAATATTGAATTCATGAAACATTGTGTCTATAGATTTTTTTATAAACTATTAAGTAAAAATAATTTGTCTACCTATGTGATTTTATTCATAAAAAATAGATATACAGAGTTGTGTTTAGTATGATATTTTGAGTCTAATAGGATAAACATACATTTTTTGTGATTAGTAGCTTAAGACTTATGAATAGTAATACGCTATTATGAATAGTAATATGATCCTTATGAAGAGTGACTGTTCCCAGGAATGTATAAATAATACATACACACATGATAAATGAAATGATGTTTTTTGAAACTTAATAATTAAGTGTTGGTATTTTTTGGAGTAATTAAAATATTACATTAATAAATTTATTTAAAATAAAATTAATTTAAACAAAATTTATTCATAAATAAATATTTGGTTTTACTATATTTTTAGGATAATTTAATAATACTTTATAAAAATTTTCATGATATTAAAAAATCTGTTTCAGTTTTAAAAACATTATTTTCGTAGTAAATGATGATTTAATTTAAAATTTTAATTTCACATAGGTTGAAAATTATTCTAATAATATTCAGTCCAAATTTTAATTATACAAACTAAAAAATGGTTAGAGTTATTTTCAAGGATATTTCTAAAATTTTGGAATTTTTCTTGAATTAAAAAATATGGTAATTTGCGATAAATTATAAATACATGATTTATGGTCATAGGTGATGTAAAAATGATACAATCACACCGGTTTGAACTCACATGAACATATTACTGATTTTGGCCACATTAATTAGAAATATTTCTTCTATTGAGGAAAATAATAAATGAGTGAAAATAAATTCAAAAATAAATCATATCCTCGACTATAAAAACCACCTCTCACTCCCACTTCTCCCCACTCCTCTAATCGATGAAACCCCTCAATGTTATACCAAATAATATTCCCTAGTACATCTCCAAATCTCGGATATATTGGTATTTCCAAAAGGAAAAAACCCCTTACAATAAGTTGATTCCCCATAAGGTGTATTCAGTAGGTAAATCCACATCATTATTCTCATAATTTCATTGAAAGTTCCATTCTTTTGTTATCCTCTACTCACCTCCTCTATTGAATTGATTATGATAAATTCAGTATCTTATATCTAATGTAATTATTTCATGTTAATTTAATATCCATTATCAATATTTTTTATTGTCCCTCTCTCTCTATATTTTATTTAATAAAAAAAATCATCGTTTGTGATGTGCCAATTTATAACCTTCATGGACGACAAAGTATCGTTCTTCAATTTCACCAAAAGTACAATTCATGAAACCATATTTAGAGTCAATAAAGACATAAATATAAGTATTATAACCTATTTAACATTCATTGTCATGTATATGTTCATAATATAAATTCATTCAACAAAAATATTTTGTAATGATCAATATACCGCCAAAATATTCTAAGATATAGTCATTGATATTTAATCTAATTATTCATCCACATACCGTGTAAAAAATTATGTATATAAGCATTAACACTTCTGGATGTTATTAAATATTATATAAATTATATTCTCGATAATTAAATACATTTCACATGAACATCCACACCCATTTACAAGTATACTTATCCTGTAAACAAAGGAAATGAACACTCCAAGACAACAAAATTCAATGTTATAACCCATAAATATGAACATAATTGAATGTAATAAAATTATGATAAATTAAATAAAGTTTTAATAGGTTATTAATTATGTTATTAATATGTATATATTACTATTGCTGGATTTTATGTTAAATAGTTGAACATATTTGAACATAAGATAAGGGATTTTTACCCGAACTTTCATTTATTTAGGTTACGCTTATTCTCTACTTACCTCAATTGAATACTTATTTTTACTTAGTTACACCTCATAATTCCTTTTTGACTCTCGTATATATGTTTACCAACCATAATACTTATTTATTTTAGGGGTAGTTACATGTTTTGAGTGGATCATTAAAAACTTATTCAAGATAAACAAGCCTATTTGAATGGAAATTCTCAAATTCATAACTATTTTCAAATTCACTCTATAAATTTTTTTAAGACACTATTATTTTTATAAAATAATTGATCATATTATGATGAAAAATACCTTAATTATGTTCTAGTTTTTATGGTGCGTTATTTAAAAGAACACTTATTTTCAATGTGAAAGAGTATATATCTAAAGAATTTCTTGATGATTTTATAAGAGTGTTTTCATATATTTCAATAGTATTTTTAATTCTTATGATAAAATGTGGTTAATATTTTATGATATCATCTTCCATATTTTATTTAATGGTTTGATATTATATTGATAGTGGATTTACTATCTTGATATCATTCTCTATATTACACTAAATAGTTATTGTTTGTGTTCAATGATTGGAGAAATTTATTTACATATCAAATGTATGTTTCAATATGAAAATATATGTTGTTTATGATTATTCTAATTCATCTGAAAAATACATTTGATCTTAGTAATTGATGTTCAGGTCCCTCTATCGCCTCTCGATGCATGTGTAGGTCTCCCAACACAAACTATATTCTTGGAACGAGGTCATGAAATTATGGTAATTTATGTTCTTGGAATGAGGCCTTGATAGTGTGTTTATGATGTCCGGCATTATGAATTCCCAAATTATGAAGATATAAATTGATATTTCATGTAGTTATATTAATATTACAATACCCATTATTATGTTTTATCGTGGAATTATTTATTCATCTATTATTTCTGCAATATTTTTATCACGTTTATTTGTTAAAGGAATGTATTTTTAGTAGTTCACTATTACTAATGATTGTTTTTATAATATATTATTATGTATTCCTTATACTTACTGAGCATCTAATATTATCCCTTTATTATGTTTTTTCCTATGATGTCAAGAAGTAAATTATGACGAACATGCAGGGATGATCTTGGAGTCATTGATGTTTCAAATGGAATATATATATATTTTTTATTTAACTTCAATTAGTTTTTTTGAAATTATATATATATATATATATATTATTTTCCAAAACCTCTAAAATATTCATTCTTTTGGGATGATAATTTCATGTAATCATTTAAATGTAATAAAATAAGTCACCACCTCTTGGAAAGTGAGGTTACTTTTTTATAGTTGGTATCAAGAGAAGTTTATTAGAAATCATGGAAAACTAGATTTAGAAAATGTAGATTAGGGAACAAAAACCTATGATATTCTATGAGGATAAAAATAAAATAACATCCTATAATTTCGGTACGAAATAGATTATATGAATTTTTTTCGAAAATACATCCTTGTCAAGATTCTATAAGTGGGCATGGATCTGGAAAATATGTACTTATGAGTGACAACTGCAACATGGATTTTGTGCTTGCCCAAGGGTATCCTAGTACATGAAAATGGGGCTTACTACACATCTGGTTTGACACACCTGGGGGTTATTCTTAGTATAATTCACATTTTTTTACAAACTATTATGATGGAATCAAATGTACATTTATTTCAAAAAGAAACCGTGTCTATGATAATGATATTAGTGACAGATAAGATTTCAATTAATCTAAGTATTTTTCTACATTGATATTATACATTATGATTCAATACCTAATCTATTTTATTCCATTATATATAGAAGTATTCTAGTTAAAATAATTGAAACTGTATGAATGTGTGTGTACCATCGAGGGATTTCCCACTAATTCAAGATAATGATGTTGTCTTGGGTGTTGTGACTAGTGAAGAGAAACTTATAACTATACTGGGATTGTTGAATCAGGTTATGAACAATAACATTACTTGTATAGAGAATCTGGATCCATAACATAGAGGAGTTATTTTAGACTGCTTTATATGGTAATATCCTCAATCATTCGATGGGTGTAAAAACCTTTTGTAGAGGAGTATTGGATAAGTTCATTAGAGAAGATAGTTCTCGCTTTGGGATGTATGGAATGAGAGAATATTATCATGGAAGTTTATCATCTATTGGGATATGCGGATTGGTGGTGGTCTTTAATTCAAAACACAATAGTGGATGATGAAATAAAAGAAATGTAATAGATGTATTTTAAGGAAATATTCATCCAAAAATACTTCCCTCATGAATATCAAGAAGGCATTGAAAGATAGTTTCTTAATTTGAGGAAATAGTTGGATGATAGTGTTTCAAAGTATAAAGCTTAGTTCCCATGGTTAGGAAGTTATGTCTCAATCACCAATCATAATTTAATGAGAATGATTGATCAATTCATTGATGGTTTAAAACCAGTTTTCTGATGGGAACTAGTCTCGCAATGTTTCTCATCATATGAATATGTAGTATCATGTAATATTAATAAGGAAAAGGAATTATCTATATCTTATAACTTCAATGGAAACAAATAGAAGAATAGGGTTGCTGAAAACTTGAGAAAAATGATATAAATAAATAGGGATGAAGGGAAGCATTGAAATTCCACCCTGTTAAAATTGTGGGAAGAAAGACCTCATTACTTTCCTGAAGGGAATGGGTGTTTGTTATGATTGTGGAGAAAAAGGTCATCACTCCCATTATTTCACGGTGATGAAAGAAGTGACCAATGTTTGATGCTGCAATTTCAAGATGTTTGGAAATTATAAAAATGATTTTCTTAAGTGTTAAGGAATCATTCCCGAAAGTATGAAGTGAGAGAAGTTCAATATTTTTGTGGTCACTGCTTTAGAGGTTGAAGTTCCAAGTGATGTGGTGGTAGGTACTTTAATCATTTCCTCAAACTTAGACAATGAATTATTTGATTCTGGATCATTATATTCTTTTATATCATTCATGTTTTCCATGTAAATTTGATATTTCTAATATTATTTAACAAGAGAGTTATCAATTAAAACTCTTAAGGTATGTATCATTGAAAAAAGATGTGTGAGGAAGTCCCTATTATGGTATATAATAATGATTTATATGTTTATGTTTTCATCATTCCCATGATTTACTTTGATAAAATCATCAATATGAATTGAATTTCACATTATTATTTGAAAATATGATTCAATAATAAAGATTTTATAATTATTGAGAACAATGTATAACCCCTTATCTTTATGGTAGAAACATCACCATCTAATTCTCACCTAGATCCACCCTCAGTAGTTCTTCTGATTTCAATTATTGGGGAGGATGAGAACAAAATGTCAATAGGTGAGGAATAAAATCTTCAAATTGAGGATGTATGTGTTGCGCAATAATACATTAATGTGATTCTAGAGGATTTACATATACATCCTATGGAATGGGAAATTGATTTTTCTATTTATTTGTTTCTTTGTGCAAGTCCAATATCATAGAATCCATATAGGGTGGCCATTGTGGAACTCGTGGAATTGAAGATTCAACTTGTGGATTTGAGTACTAATAGGATTTTTATCCCTATTCATACATCAAGGGGTGATCCTATTCATTTTGTTAAAAAAAATATGGATTTATGATGTTTTTAATTAACTACATGGAGATTAATGATATCATGAAAAAGAAAAAGTACCAAGTTCCTTACATTGATGATTTATTTGATCAAATTCATATAGCCTAATATTTTTAAAAAATTGAAATTTGATTTGTATATCATCAATTATGAATAAATAAGGATGATATTCTATAGAAATAATTTTGAACTATGTACGAGCATTATGATTTTATAGTAATCCCTATAGGACAAACTAATGTTATAACGACCCATACTTTACATACATTGTTAATACTTCAAAATTGAAGCACACTTATTACAACATATGACAAAACCACAAAAGACTGTATAGGTATAGTGTCTTTAGAAACTGAGAAACATAAAAAACTGGTTCATAAATCTTATACAGTGTCTCCCATTTATTTCATCATATCTAGGGTCCCTTTTAGCATATTCTACTTAATATCCATCTTCCTGGCCTGGGGAAAAGAAAACATACAAAAAAGGGTGAGCTCAAATGCTCAGCAAGGGAAAATAAAGGAAATAAAAATCATATCATATCTTTTTGAAAATCATAACCTGCAAAAGAGATCATAATATCTTAACATGGAATAAATCATAGAAGTGAAAATGAGATCCCCATAATCATAACATAAAACTTTAAACTTTGTGGAATGCACACATAATCATGGAAAATCATTTCTTGTTATTCATGACTCATTACCAATACTATCTTAGCGGACAAAGTCCATTTCTGAACCGAGTTCACTCCTCGTTTTAGTCTTGTATTACTGAACCGAAATAACCTTCCATTCTAGCCATTTCTATCTCATGAGATATAAATCTTTAACCAATGCATTGGAGGGAGATATAGGTCCCACCCATCTTATAATGAATCCTTTCTTATGTGTGCCACATAATCATAAATCATACATCATCGCAGAACACATGTAACAAAAATGGGATTCTTGAAACATCATGACATCATAAAACAAATCATATAAGGTAAATGACTTCATCAATGTAATAATAGGGATAAAAATAGAACCCTATATTATATTAGATGGAAAATAATTTTGATAAAACTTTTCAACTCCATTCTTGAGGAAAATATCCTTTCTACTTCAAAAACACTTTTCTTTTCTTAACATGTCATACAATTATAAACTAAAAGAAGTTGATTAAAAATAAACTTGAAAACTTTTAAAGGAAGCTTCTTGTAAATAATGTTTTAAAAATCCATTCATGCCGTATAAGTTAAAAAAAACATTCTTCTCGTTCTTTTTTCGGAAAAGTCAAAAAGTACCTCGTACGAAAAACGACAAAAGATTCCTTTCATATCCTTTACTAAAAACTCACCGAAGGGTAAAAATGGATTTAAACAATTGCAGGTGGATGGAAATAATATTACATATTGATGAAACATGGATGTGGATGATAAAATACACCCCAGTAAATACTTACGAATAAACAATCTCGGATAAAAATGATATTGTGATATTTCCCATACCTTAGGTCCGATTTTCTTTGTACGTGTCCGAAGCTTTTGTATAATGGTTTAAATAATGTTATTGACTTATTGAATAATCATAAATATTGATATGATGTCATATATGGTCATATTCTTAGCTTCTTATTAGTAATATTTCATTGTTACTTGTTACTCGGGTCTTTATTGCCTTTTGTTCTTATGCGTGTTTTGCCGAATAAATTCTTATTCTTATTTTAAGGTTATAGATAACTTATATCCAGAATGGTATTAGTGTAACATATATCATATTTATTCATTAAATTCATTTATATAATTACTATGTAATGATGATCATGTAGAACGAGTCGCATCACATCGTGGAGACGGTATTCCGTACGTACACACGAGCGATGATATTGTTCCCATGATCGTGGAATTGTATTAAAGTGTATTTATACTATTTCAGTATCAATATCACTTTATAATAATCATATATAGTTACTCATTACACCATTATACCCATCCTTGTAAGGTGACGGTGGAAAATAGATTGCACCACGGCGTGGAGACGGTATTCCGTTCGTACGCACGCGCGGTGATTTCATTTTTCCGTAGGATGGATAAAAGGTGAATTAGGGTTGTTTCATATTTATAATAACATATAAGTATGTAAGTAATACTGATGTTATTACTTTATCATGAAACAACTAAAGAAGAAGAAGTTGAAGAAGAAAGAAATTGAAAAGATCGGTAATGGATATTACTTCTTCTTTGAAACGCCTCTTTGAATCTTCCACTTAGGGAACTAAGATTGGTCATTACAGAAGACCAGGACCTCTAGGATTATTCTAGGGAAGTGGAGAAGGGATTTTGGAAGGGGTTTTCTGAGCTTGAGTGCTCAAATTGGTGCGAGGAGTAGGGGGAGGAGGTCCCCTTTTATAAGGGAGGAGAGGGGGACCTTAGGAATATCTCAAAATATTATTTTATATTAAAGTCAAAATCGGTTTATAATGGTTCCAAAGGGTCTTCTTTCGAAGGAAAAGTGGGGATGGGTCGAAATCCTATCAACCAATAGTATTTAGACAAGTTTAGGTTATTATTTTAACCTTATCAATTAGATTTAACTCTAAGTTAAATAATTTAACTTTTACCGTGTCTTTTTGTTTTCTTACACTATATGGTTAATACACTTACTATAACATGCCAAACGAACCCCAAGTTGTTTATTATTAATATATATATCCTTATCTAAGTCATTTGTCCTAACCTTATATTTTAGAAATAAAATAACAATTAATAATATAATATTTTATTTAAAAACTATTTTGTGTCAATTTTGTCACTATTTGATATATGATTTTTTTGAAAGTCATAACAGAAATATATGTTCGAACCAAGTTGATTAAATCAACACTAATATATCATATTAACCTAGAAAATTATTTTAATTCATCAAAAGTCTCAAATTACATTTATTTGGGCATTTATAACATCAATTATGTTAACATTTTCTTTAAAAGGGTAATTACTGCATCATCGTTGTGTCATAAATAAATTAATTTATTTAAAGTCTAAAAATTATAAATAAAATATCATTATGTAGGAAATATTTTTATCTTTCTAATGAATATTTATAATCGAATTTATCTTATGTATAAGCCCATATTAAAAAAATTTTAGTTATTAAACATTGATTTTAACTATTTTAACTATTCATTAAATAAAATAATATTAAATGTCATAATCTAATCCAAGTGGACCTAAATGGTCATATTATATTCATAAGGTTGTTTTTGGACGAATTACACTTATCCAATAGAATTAGGACATGTGTTAGGGTAATAGTAATATCATATTTACCCTTAGTTACCCTATTTACTATTAACCGCGGTAAAAAAAATAAAAAGTTACTATTCACCAAAAAATTATTTTTATCTCATTGAACCACATTTTACTTACTGATATCAACCGTGTTTGTCGGATTTTCGAAATTCCATTCACAGAAGCGGTAAAATTATGTTTTATGCAAAATTCAGTTTTTAACCTACCACTTAGTGGTGTCACTATTCATCAAAAATTGAATGTTTTCAGAAAAATACCAAAATTTCACCCTAGGCTAATTTCGGTATTCCGAATCCAAAAATGAATTCCATTTTGAAAAATAAAATTCACAAAATTTCAAAAAGTGGTTATTACCTTTCATAACAGCTATTTTTAATAATATTTTAATAGCATATCGTTGTTTAGTGAAACTCGGTATTGCGTACGACGAAAGCTATTGAGGAAGGTCGCGATTTTGTGTAAAGAAATCCAAGCAAGTGTTGTGTAGAAAAAGATTCCTTTGATGATTTATATAACATAAAAGTCTCGTGTGTTACATTCCACCCCCCCTTAAAATGAATTTTGCCCTCAAAATTCGTCCCTTTGTAACAAACAGATGAGCATACCTCTCCCTCATCATATCCTCAAGCTCCCATGTAGCTTCTTCTAATTGGTGGTTCCTACATAAAACTTTCACCAATCGAGTGGTCTTGTTTCGTAGGACTTTTTTGCTACGATCCAGAATCTCTATCGGTTGTTCTTCATAAGAAAGATCTTGCTCCAGCGGTACAACTTCTGAGCTGAGTACATGTGAAGGATCAGGTATGTACTTTTTCAGGAGAGATACATGGAACACATAGTGAACTTGAGAGAGATTCGGTGGAAGCGCCAATCGGTAAGCTACCTTCCCAACACGATCCAGTATTTCGAAAGGACCGATATATCTAGGGCTCAACTTCCCCTTCATTCCAAATCTCATGACTCTCTTCCAGGGAGATATCTGTAAGAACACTTTATCGCCCACTTCAAACTCTATGTCTTTTCTTCGGTTGTCGGCATAACTTTTATGTCGACTCTGAGCTGCTCTTATGTGTTGTTGAATAGATCTGACCTTTTCTGCCATTTCATCAACGAGATCAGGTCCTAATAGCTTTCTTTCCCCAACATCATCCCAGCAAGTTGGAGTCCTGCATTTCTTTCCATAGAGAGATTCATAAGGAGCCATCTGAATACTGGAGTGAAAGCTATTATTATAAGAAAATTCCACCAAAGGTAGGTGTTGATCCCAACCTCCTTTGAAATCTATAGAGCAAGCTCTCAACATATCTTCTAGGGTTTGAATTGTTCTTTCAGACTGACCTTCTGTCTGAGGATGATAAGCAGTGCTGAAACTCAACTCTGTATCCAGAGTATGCTGAAGACTTCGCCAGAACTTCGAGGTAAATCTCAGATCCTGATCAGATATAATTGAAAGTGGTACTCCATTCAATCTTACCACTTCCTTTACATATATCCTGGCAAGCTGATCTAGAGAGAAATCCTCTCTAATAGCAATGAAGTGTGCAGACTTTGTAAGACGATCAACTATGACCTAGATAGCATTATTGCCTTTGGATGTTTTAGGAAGTCCTGTGACAAAGTCCATAGTGATATTTTCCCATTTCCATTCGGGTATGGGTAATGGTTGTAACATCCCCTTAGACTTCTGTCTCTCAGCTTTAACTTGTTGACAAAACAAGCATCGAGAGACATATTCAGCAACATCTCTTTTCATGACATCCCACCAGAAGTACTCTTTCAGGTCCCTATACATCTTCGTGCGTCCTGGATGAATATAGAATGAAGAACTATGAACCTCATCCAGCAGCTCCTTCTTTAATTCGGGGATGGGAGGAACACAAACCCGATTCCTGAACTTTATTATCCCATCACAATCAAGGTTGAATTCAGGAACATTTCTCACCTTCTTTTGTAACTCGACATCTTCTTTCTGTGCCTCTTTAATCTTCACATGTATAGATGGTTGAACATTCATTTGAGAAAGATAATATTTTTCCCCTTCCATTATAATTCCAAGATCCATCCTTTGTAAATCCATAAATATTGGATCTTTTGTGATCCTCATCATGGATAAACTAGCATGGTCTTGTCGACTTAATGCATCTGCCACCTTGTTTGCTTTCTCAGGGTGGTAATGGATTGAGCAGTCATAATCCTTAATCAGCTCCAACCATCTTCTTTGTCGCATATTAAGCTCCTTTTGTGTGAAAATATACTTTAAACTTTTATGATCAGTATAAATATCACACCTTTCACCATAAAGGTAATGCCTCCAAATCTTTAATGCAATGATTACTGCAGCTAACTCCAAATCATGAGTTGGGTAATTTTTCTCATGTATTTTCAACTGTCGTGAGGCATAAGCTATCGCCATATCATTTTGCATAAGAACACACCCCAATCCCTTCTTGGATGCATCACTGTAGATCACAAACCGTTCTCCACTACAAGGCAGTGTGAGCACAGGTGCACTGGATAACCTTCTTTTAAACTCCATGAAATTCTCTTCACATTCCTCATTCCAAACAAACATAACTCCTTTCCGAGTCAACTTGGTGAGTGGATTAGATAATCGTGAAAAATCTTTCACAAAACGTCGATAATATCCAGCCAAACCAAGAAAACTTCGGATCTCAGTTACTGTTGTTGGTCTCGACCATCTTTCGATAACCTCTATTTTTGCTGGATCCATAGATATCCCCTCTTTTGAGATTATGTGACCCAAAAATGCAACTTTTTGAAGCCAAAATTCACACTTGGAAAATTTGGCATAAAGCTTCTCCTTTCTCGGGGTCTTCAATATAATTCTCAAGTGATCTTCATGCTCTTCCTTTCTCTTTCAATAGACAAGAATATCGTCTATAAAGACTACCACAAATTGATCAAGATAGTCTCTAAAGACTCTATTAATTAGATCCATGAAGATAGCAGGGGAATTAGTAAGACCAAATGGCATCACTATAAATTCATAGTGTCCATACCTTGTACGGAAAGCCGTCTTTGGTATATCCTCCATTTTGAACCTTAATTGATGATACCCTGAACGAAGATCAGTCTTGGAAAAGTATTGATCTCCGCGTAGTTGGTCAAATAAGTCATCAATGCGTGGGAGAGGATATTTGTTCTTGATAGTGATCTTGTTAAGTTCTCGATAATCAATGCAGAGTCTCGTTGATCCATCTTTCTTCTTAACAAAAAGAATAGGTTCTCCCCAAGGTGACGCACTAGGGTGTATGAATCCCTTATCAAGATTCTCTTGGAGTTTCTTCTTCAATTCCTGCAACTCAATTGGGGCCATTCTATAAGGTGTATTTGAAATAGGCAAAGCACCCGGTACGAGTTCTATTGAAAACTCAACTTCACGATTTGGTGGAAGACCCGGTAATTCCTCCGGAAAGACATTATCAAACTCTCGTACGATGGGCATATTCTTAATCGTGAGTTTCTCACCAACCATTTGAGATAAATAACCTTCATTTAGTGGAATCAATACCCATAAAATGGAAGAAATTTCCACTGGAAGGTTATGTTCATCCTTGCATTGATAGATGATCATAGATTGATCTGGAATATGAAATGTGACTTCCCTTCTTTGGCAATTGATATGAGATCCATATAAAGAAAGCCAATACATGCCAAGAATCACATCGAATTCCACTAATGGAAGGATCACAAGATTTGCAGGAAGCACTTTCCTACAAACTTTGATCGGAGAAGAATTATAAACTTTTGATGCGACTGTTGTGCCATTAGGTGTTGTCACATCTAACTCAACATCTAATTTTTGAGGTAATACGGTGATACCCTTAGAAAATTCTTTAAAAATAAAAGAGTGGGTGGATCCAGAATCAAATAAAACATTTTCTACTTTAGAGTGGATGGTAAGTGTACCTTTCACCACTTCTTTATCATACTCCACATCGCTGATAGAAATTGCATGTGACATTCCTTTGTCTTTAGCCTTAAGAGTTTGTTGACGTCGACCATCATCATCAACCCTTGGATTTGGGCATTGATTGGCATAATGCCCAATCTCTTTGCACTTGAAACATTGAAGTGTAGTAGGTTAATTCTGTGTATCCCTTCATTTATTTTCATCATTAGATATCTTCTTCCCATTATCGCGGCATTCAAATGACCGATGACCTTCCTTTCCACATTTGAAACATTTACTTGTCCCTTTAAGACAACTCCCTCCATGTTTCCTTCCACACTTTGAGCATAAGGGAAAGCTCATCTTCTTTTCAGTGTGCTCTTTAGATTTTCCTTTGAATTCCATTTTCCTCTTCTTATCAAACCCATATGACTGATGGGTTACTCCAATCTCCATCTTGACTTTGAGAGCACATCGAACGATTTCCTCGTAACTATTGAAGTCCCTTATGGATAACTCCCTTCGAAGAATTGGTTTTAAGCCACTAAAAAATCGATCGATCTTGCTCTCAGGTTGGATAATAATACCAGAAGTGTACCTTGCAAATCTTGTAAAATTTTCTTCATAGGTACCAACAGATTCATCATCCCTTTGCTTTAGTTCAAGAAACTCTTTCTCCATCTTTGTTCGGAAAATACGAGGGAAGTAATTATTGAAAAATAAGTTCTTGAACTCTTCCCATTCCATTGACTCAATTTCATCCCTTTGCCTCGTATTCTTAGTAAGATTCCACCATTGATCAGCATCTCCTTCCAAACGATACACTTCTAGGATGACTTTATCATGTTCAGAACATTGAAGAACTGAAAATATCTTTTCAGCAGTACTAATCCATTGTTCAGCAACTAATGGATCAGTAGACCCGCTGAATGAAGGTGGACGCTGCCTCATGAAGGATTCAACAGAATGTTGCTCCTTCCTTTGCTCGTTTGGAAGTCCTACATGATTCATAGCTTGAGAAAGTTGTGTGAGCATGGCTACAAGATTTTTCATTCTAGCTCCCATATCGTTTGGTTGCTCAGGGGGAAAATCATTGCATTGCCCATCGCATTCCGCATTAACACGGTTCCTTCGGGTTCCATCCATTGACTAAAACCAAGAAGAATAGTGTGAGCAACACTAATTATAATAGGAAAACCACATAATTCAAGAATAAAATTTTCATGCTTAAGGTCTTATCCTTGGTTATTCATGGCCATTTCTAAAACACTAAGATTGTGTTCTATGCTTAGAATTATCCTTAGGGTTCTTACTAAGGCTTTCACATCCTAGTTTCCAAAGGTTGACTATACCTTTCCTCTGATACCAACTATAACGACCCATACTTTACATACATTGTTAATACTTCAAAATTGAAGCACACTTATTACAACATATGAAAAAACCACAAAGGACCGTATAGGTATAGTGTCTTTAGAAACTGGGAAACATAAACAACTGGTTCATAAATCTTCTACAGTGTCTCCCATTTATTTCATCATATCTAGGGTCCCTTTTAGCATATTCTACTTAATATCCATCTTCCTGACCTGGGGAAAAGAAAACATACAAAAAAGGGTGAGCTCAAATGCTCAGCAAGGGCAAATAAAGGAAATCAAAATCATATCATATCTTTTTGAAAATCATAACCTGCAAAAGCGATCATAATATCTTAACATGGAATAAATCATAGAAGTGAAAATGAGACCCCCATAATCATAACATAAAACATTAAACTTTTTGGCATGCACACATAATCATGGAAAATCATTTCTTGTTAGTCATGACTCATTGCCAAGACTATCTTAGCGGACAAAGTCCATTTCTGAACCGAGTTCACTCCTCGTTTCAGTCCTGTATTACTGAACCGAAATAACCTTCCGTTCCAGCCATGTCTATCTCATGATATATAAATCTTTACCCAATGCATTGGAGGGAGATATAGGTCCCACCCATCTTATAATGAATCCATTCTTATGTGTGCCACATAATCATAAATCATACATCATCGCAGAACACATGTAACAAAAATGGGATTCTTGAAACATCGTGACATCATAAAACAAATCATATAAGGTAAATGACTTCATCAATGTAATAATAGGGATAAAAACAGAACCCTATATTATCTTAGATGGAAAATAATTTTGATAAAACATTTGAACTCCATTCTTGAGGAAAATAACCTTTCTACTTCAAAAACACTTTTCTTTTCTTAACATGTCATACAATTATAAACTAAAAGAAGTTGATTAAAAAAACATGAAAACTTGTAAAGTAAGCTTCTTGGAAATAATGTTTTAAAAATCCATTCATGCCGTATAAGTTAAAAAAACATTCTTCTCGTACTTTTGTCGGAAAAGTCAAAAAGTACCTCGTACGAAAAACGACAAAAGATTCATTTCATATCCTTTAATAAAAACTCACCAAAGGGTAAAAATGGATTTAAACAATTGTAGGTGGATGGAAATAATATTACATATTGATGAAACATGGATTTGGATGATAAAATACACCCCAGTAAATACCTACGAATAAACAATCTCGGATAAAAATGAGATTGTGATATTTCCCGTACCATAGGTCTGATTTTCTATGTACGTGTCCGAAGCTCCAGTATAATGATTTAAATAATGTTATTGACTTATTACAGAATCATCTATATTGATATGATATCATATATGGTCATATTCTTAGCTTCTTATTAGTAATATTTCATTGTTACTTGTTACTCGGGTCTTTATTGCCTTTTGTTCTTATGCGTGTTTTTCCGAATAAATTATTATTCTTATTTTAAGGTTATAGATACCTTATATACAGAATGATATTAGTGTAACATATATCATATTTATTAATTCAATTCATTTATATAATTACTATGTAATGATGATCATGTAGAACGAGTCGCATCACATCATGGAGACGGTATTCCGTACGTACCCACGAGCGATGATATTGTTCCCATGATCGTGGAATTGTATTTAAGTGTATTTATACTATTTCAGTATCAATATCACTTTATAATAATCATATATAGTTACTCATTGCACCATTATTCCCATCCTTGTAAGGTGATGGTGGAAAATAGATCACACCACGGCGTGGAGACGGTATTCCGTTCGTACGCACATGCGGTGATTTCATTTTTCCGTAGGATGGAT
The DNA here is from genome assembly GCA_963277665.1 of Viscum album. Classification (NCBI taxonomy): domain Eukaryota; kingdom Viridiplantae; phylum Streptophyta; class Magnoliopsida; order Santalales; family Viscaceae; genus Viscum; species Viscum album. The sequence continues at coordinate 1,300,061,789 of OY728161.1, forward strand.
AGAAGGTGAATTAGGGTTGTTTCATATTTATAATAACATATCAGTATGTAAGTAATACTGATGTTATTACTTTATCATGAAACAACTAAAGAAGAAGAATTTGAAGAAGAAAGAAATTGAGAAGATCGGTAATGGATATTACCTCTTCTTTGAAACGCCTCTTTGAATCTTCCACTTAGGGAACTAAGATTGGTCTTTGAAGAAGACCAGGACCTCTAGGATTATTCTAGGGAATTTGATAATGGATTTTTTCAGGGGTTGGCCGAGCTTTAGTGCTCAAATTGGTGTGAGGAGGAGGGGGAGGAGGTCCCCTTTTATAAGGGAGGAGAGGGGCACCTTAGGAATATCTCAAAATATTATTTTATATTAAAGTCAAAATCGGTTTATAATGGTTCCAAAGGGTCTTATTTCGAAGGAAAAGTGGGGATGGGTCTAAATCCTATCAACCAATAGGATTTAGACAAGTTTAGGTTATTATTTTAACCTTATCAATTAGATTTAACTCTAAGTTAAATAATTTAACTTTTACCGTGTCTTTTTGTTTTCTTACACTATATGGTTAATACACTTACTATAACATGCCAAACGAACCCCAAGTTGTTTATTATTAATATATATATCATTATCTAAGTCATTTGGCCGAACCATAGATTTTTAGGAATAAAATAACAATTAATAATATAATATTTGATTTAAAAACTATTTTGTGTCAATTTTGTCACTATTTGATATATGATTTTTTTGAAAGTCATAACAGAATTATATGTTCGAACCAAGTTGATTAAATCAACACTAATATATCATATTAACCTATAAAATTATTGGAATTCATAAAAAGTCTCAAATTACATATATTTGGGCATTTATAACATCAATTATGTTAACATTTCCTTAAAAGGGTAATTACTGCATCATCGTTGTGTCATAAATAAATTAATTTATTTAAAGTATAAAAATTATAAATAAAATATCATAATGTAGGAATTATTTTTATCTTTCTAATGAATGTTTATAATCGAATTTATCTTATGTATAAACCCATATTAAAAATGTTTTAGTTATTAAACATTGATTTTAACTATTTTAACTATTCATTAAATAAAATAATATTAAATGTCATAATCTAATCCAAGTGGACCTAAATGGTCATATTATATTCATAAGGTTGTTTTTGGTCGAATTACACTTATCCAATAGAATTAGGACATGTTTTAGGGTAATAGTAATATCATATTTACCCTTAGTTACCCTATTTACTATTAACCGCGGTAAAAAAAGTAAAAAGTTACTATTCACCAAAAAATTATTTTTGTCTCATTGAACCACATTTTACTTACTGATATCAACCGTGTCTGTCGGATTTTTGAAATTCCATTCACAGAAGCGGTAAAATTAAGTTTTATTCAAAATTCAGTTTTTAACCTACCACTTAGTGGTTTCACTATTCATCAAAAATTGAAAGTTTTCAGAAAAATACCAAAATTTCACCCTAGGCTAATTTCGGTATTCCAAATCCAAAAATGAATTCGATTTTGAAAAATAAAATTCACAAAATTTCAAAAAGTGGTTATTACTATTCATAACGGCTAGTTTTAATAATATTTTAATAGCATATCGTTGTTTAGTGAAACTCTGTATTGCGTACGGCGCAAGCTATCGAGGAAGGTCGCGATTTCGTGTAAATCAAGCCAAGAAAGTGTTGTGTAGAAAAAGATTCCTTTGATGATTTATATAACATAAAAGTCTCGGGTGTTACAAATGTACCCTTTTCCATGGATCTTATTAATAGGGTTTTCATGGAATGTCTTGATGAATTTATTATTGTATTTATTGATGATAATTTAGTGTACTCCAAAATATACAAAGATCATGAAAATATTTGGTGCGTTATTCTAAATACTCTTATAAGAAATGAATTATATGGGATGTTTTGAAAGTGTTAATTTTTGGTTCAAACAGTTTTGTTTTATGCCCATATTGTCTCTATGGATGGAATATTCGTTGAACCTACCTTGTCTATGGCTATTCATGAATGTTATATTGGATTGAACATAACTGAGGTATGTATTTTTATTGGTTTAGAAACTTGTTATAAATATTTTGTTTAGAAAATCACATGATTATCCAACTAGATAACCAAGATTACTCATAAAGTTGTGGTGTTTTCATGGTAAAAATGTGTTGTGTGTTTTGTAGAATTAAATAGGAGATTAGTGAATGATCTGGTCCTAACTCTACCATCAGGTAATGATGGGTTTTTTATCTATAAATATGAATCAGTGAAAGTAATTTTTTGTGTCCTTATATAGAATGAACGATTTTTTGCCTATGCATCAATGTAGTTAAAGATTCATTAAAAAAACTATCATACTCAGGATCTTAAGTTTTTAGCTATAATAATTGCACTGATGCTATAGAGACATTACCTTTATGGTGAACGAATTGAGATATATATGGTTCATAATATCTTGGAATATGTCTTCTCATAGAAAGAACTCAACATGATGCAATGATAATGTATCTAACTACACTATGATTAGGATTATTCCACACACTACCACATATAAAAGTCTAATATGGTATTTGGTGAATTAAGAATGATGGATCATGGAGTTTGAAACAAATTGAGGAATGGAAGGGATCATGTATTCATAGATATACTATAGATAAGCCTAGGAATTATCAAATAAGATGAAACATAATTAATTTTTTCAATTAGATTCCCAACTATATTTATTGGATGGAATTATAGGTTCCCATTCTGATAATGAGAATCAACAAAATAAAATTATTGTTGTGAATGATGGGATGTTTCAATACTTCTAATATGAAGATGAAATTCTGAAATTTGGTATAAGGATTTGTGTTCCAGCCATAACCATGTTAAAAAAGTAGTCATTGGATGATGTCTGTTGTTCATATTTAACTATATATAATTTTATCACTAAGATGTATAGAGATTTGAAGGAACATTTCTAGTGGCATAACATGAAGAGGGAAATTTCATATTATGTACCAAGATGATTAGTCTATCAACAATTGAAGGCTAAAATAAAACATCTTCGATGAGTCATGAAACCCCAATGTATTCCTACATGGAAATGGAATGAAATAATCATGGATTTTTTCACTAGATTAACCAAAACTCCAAGAAATATTGACATAATATTTTATTTATTTATTGACGTACAAAATTTGCACATTTCCTAAATATAAGGGATGATTTCCCACTATAGATCCTTGTATAGCTCTATATCAATGATTTTTAGAAAACCTCTTTAAATAGTGTTTGGTCATGATCCAATATTTACATTTATATTCTATAAAATTCTTCAAAAATATTTGGATACCAAGATTTCTTTGAGTACTTCTTATCACCCAAAATGTGAGAAGAAATAAAAAAGGTTGATCCAAACTTTTGAAGACATGTTGATATAATGGTCACTTGGTTTTCAAAGTATATGGGACCAGTATTTACCATTGGAGGAGTTTTAATACAATAATAGTTTACATTCTATAATTCAAATGCCATCATATGAAGCATTGTTTGTAAAGAGGTGTCACACAATAACATATTAGGATGAAGTTGGTGAAAGGAATCTTATGGACCCAGAGCTTGTGGAGGAAATAATGGCCATTGTAAAGGTAATTCAACCCCTTATCAAAGTATCTCAATGAGAGAAACATGTCTATGCTGATAATCAAAGGAAAGATTTGGAATTTCAAGTGTGGGATAATTTTTTATTGAATGTATCTTCATGGAAGGGTGTTATAGTATTTTGGACGAAATGGAAACTAAGCCCTCCTAATATTTTCCCTTTTGAAAATTTGGAAGGAATTGGAGCTATGGATTATCATTTAGAAATGATTCCTCGCCTATCTAATGTACACGATGTGTTCTATGTCTAGTTATTGAAAATGTATATGCCAAACCCAACACATTTCTAATCTTCTGAGGGAATATAATTGAAACCTTCATTATCATATGTTGAAGAGACTATCTGGATTATAGACAATATAGAACAGGTTTCTAGGAATTATAGAACATGAATGGTTAAGGTAATTTGGGAAAATAATAAAATTTAAGAAGCAACATAGAAGCTTCAGGTTCTTATGATGATGAAGTACCCAAATATTTTTATGAGGAAAAATTATGGAATTTCCAGGATGATATTTTTTATGGGGTAGAATGTTACAACACATGTATTTATAAATAAATTGAATATAGAATACATAAAACACTAAGTCTATAATATCACCACATCATTATAACCTATCTAGTAAACATGATTTTTCGACCTCTATGATTTGAATTTCCAAAAATAGACATACATGGTTGCGTTCAGTATGATATTTAGAGTCTGATATGATCCACTTAATTTTTTTGTTGAATCATAACTCAACCCTTATGAATAGTCATGTACCCTTATCAATAGTAATATCATCCTTTTGAATATTAACCTTAGAAATATAGTATAATTAATATTGATAGACCTTATAAATTAAATAAAGAATTTAAGAAATTAAAAAGTAAGTGTTTGTATTTTTGTGAGTAAAACATATTTAATTGTATTATTATATTTATAAGTTTTTTTAAACTAACATTTATCTTCATAAAATTTATTTCCAAATAAATATTTTTTTCTCCTTTATTTTTTGGATATTTTAAAAAGATCTCTGTTAAATTTTCAGGGTGTTCTAAAATGAGTTTAATATTTAAAAGCAATATATTATGATTAAATGATATATTATGTTACAATTAAATTTCACATATTTTGTAAAATTATACTGATAAAATGAAGTTCATATTTTTATTCTAAACATTGGAATAAATTTGGGGTGATTTTTTTTCTTTTTTAACATACTGGAATTTTTGTTAATAGTAAAATACCATAATTTATATTAAATGCAAGATACATGTTTAATTAAGCCATAGGTGATGTAATTATGATGTAATAAAACTCAGTTAAAACTAACATGGAATTATTCCTATGTTCATTCACAATAATAAACTCTATTTATTTTCTTCTGAAAAATAATAATATAATGAATAAGATATTAAAAAATAACTACTCACCTCTACTATAAAAACCACCCTCACTCCCTCTAATATTCACTTCTCTAAGCCTTGATGTTCCTCTATTTTATTCTAAAATACTATTCCCTAGTCCCTCCACATGTGTAATATTTTTTATTCTTTCCAAAAAACAAAAACCCATTCCCTTAAGGAGATTATCAAGGAGGGGTATTACTGAGGTAAATCCACGTCTTCTTTCTCTTAATTTAGTTTCTAGTTCTGTTCTATTGTTATCCACTACGCTCCACACCTATCTAATTGATAATTATAACTCTAGTATCATATATATTATACAATTATATATTGTAAATAAAATAACCATTATCAATCTCCTTACCCTATATTTGTTTTATTTTATAAACGAAATCATTGTCTGTGAGGTCCTAGTTTTCAATCTTCAGGGACAAAGAAGTTTCATTCATAAATTTCTCCCTAAATATAGTCCATGAAACCAATTTTATGTTTGAACCATAATATAATAAATTTATTAAAACTTATTTAATATTCATGAACCATTTTGTGTACATAATATAAATTCATACGACAAAACTAGTACGTAATATTCAAAATATTGCCAAACCAATCTAAGTGATTGTCATCAATTTTTCATCTAATGATTCAACCTCAATAAATGTAAACAAATTATATATATCACCATTATCACCAATTGATTTCCATAAATAATATATTAATTCAATTCTGGTGAATTATTTCCACTCCACAAGAATATCCATACTCATATATAATCATATCAATCATGAAAACCTAGGAAACGAACACACCACAACGAATGAATTCAATATTATAACTTATCCATAAAGACATAATTTAATATAATAAAAAATTATATAATTAATACACGTATGTTATGGTCTGAATTTTGTTATTTATAAGTATTATTTCACATTCTCAGACAATAAGCTCAAGAAGAGAACATATTCAGACATATGTTAAGGGTTTTTTACCTGAACATCTATTATTTCTTTCAGGGTGTTATTATTATCTAATTACCTCAATGAAATTCATATTTATAATATTTACTCCCCATAATTCCTATATTAATGTTCTATATATGTGTTCCTATCATAATCCTTATTTATTTTATGGTGAGTTACATGTGTTAAAATAATCCATCAAAAATTCTTCTAGATAATGAATCTTGTTTCAATGGAAACTCTCAAATTCATACCTATATTAAAATTCACTCTATAATCTTATTTAAGATACCATTATTATTATAAAATCACTGATTTTATAATTATGTAAATAATATAATTCACTTTTTTTTATACAATTATTTTACAAAAGGAACTATTCTTTTCCAAGTAAAAGAGTATTTATCTTATGAATTGCTCGATGGATTTATAAGATTTTTTTATCTATTTCAACACACTTGTTGATTATTATTTTTAAATGGGGTTAATTTTTTATTATATCATCCCACATATTTTTTTTAGGATTATATTGACATTTTATGTACTATATTGATTTCATTCCCCATATTACTTTGAATTGTTAGTGTTTATGTAAAATGTTTGAGGAATTTTATTCCCATTTAATATATAAGTTTAAATATGAATGTATATATTATTTATTATTATAACCATTAATATGTGGAATGAATTGGACATATTATGTGATGGGTGGGGCCAGTTATAGCCCCTCGATGCATCAGTAGGTCTCATTAGAAAAACCAGTGTCTTAGCACGGGACCTTGATGGTATGGTTTATATGGTTATGGAATGTGGCCTTGACAGTATAGTTATGATGTCTGGAATTATGAATTATCTCATTATGTTGATATTAATTGATACTTCATGTGGTTATTTGTCTATTATAATACCCATGATTATGTTTTACCAAGGCATTAATTATTCATCTCTTATTCATTCCATATTGTGTTTAAGTTTATTTGTAAATGGCATGTGTTTTTTGTTTTTCACTAAGCCTAATGTTTATGATTATGATATCTTCCAATTTACTTCTTAACCTTTATTGGAATATGTGATCACCCCTTTCTTGTGTTTTTTCACATGATATGAAGAAGTAATTTTTGGATGACATGAAAGGATGATATTGGACTCTTGGATATTTCTAATGGAATATATATATATATATATTGTATTTACCTTCATGTTGTAATGTTGAACACATCTGTCTATCTAGTTAACCAATAATATTAATCAATTCGTACAGTCAGGATATGAATTTCTTATAATTATGTCAATGTAATGAAATAAGGCATGGAATGTGGCCAACTAGGGTCATGTCTTTACATTTTGTCTCCTTAGTTATTAAAGAAAAGATAATTTGATTAAAACAAGTATTATCTAGAAATAATTTATCTATAAGAAAATTCATGATTTATTAAGTGTTAGATCATAATATTTCATCATTGAAATAATAATCATAAACCATCATAATAATCAATGAAATTTTAACATAAAAAACAAACCACTTTCATAACACTTAAATTATAAAACCCATGAATGATGGAAAATTAATTTCAGATGTAAATCCTCAATAAATTCATAATAATCATCAAACATGGTATTTATTTTTAGTATAGACACCAAAAAAATAGTTAAGTAGTGAATATATAATGTGTCCCATAGAAATAAAAGTTAGATGAAAATCCATTTCCTCATGAATAAATTTTATTCATACACATTAGAATCTGTAATATAATAAATATAGGATTATTATACATATATTTATAAAACATAATATTATATATCATTCCATATATTATTTAAATATATCATTTTATCACTCGTTTATTGATAATTTTCCGTTTAAGTAAGTATTTAAGGTAATAACTTCATAGTTTTCCATGTACGTTTGAGTTTAGTAGTAGCAGTACATGTACATTAAATATGGATAAATAATCTCTTGATTTTTAATCCTCATAAAAATATCAAATATACTAATTATTTAATTATTTATAATCATTAGGAAAATTATATATGAAAAAGGAGTTTCATATTTTGGTAGACTGTTGGTCCGTTATAAGAAATGACTTATACCAAAAAAATTATCAATAGATAATATATCTATTGTAAAAAATGAGTAATTCTAATAGATGTTTGGTTTTATTGGTATTAATTAAAAATAAAAACACTTATTTTCTTCCAACATGTATATATGTTGGTATTAACCTTTTTACATAAACAAATCTTTTTACAAATTATATATTTATTTGTAATTCCCTGACCCAAGTTACCCAGAGTCAGTGCATTATTTTAATAAATTTTATTGATTATAAGGAATCATGTCCATATGGTCTAATCAGTTTCGCAGTCCTGGAAAATATATATTACTTACATGAACATTACATTAAAATTTCAAACATAAAACACAACATATATAAATCTTTGAGAATTCCATTATTCCCTTAGCTTAAACCTGCATTAAATCATGATATACTTTCTGGAATCCAGGTAAAACAAAGCATAAGAAATGGGTGAGCATAGATTCTTATTATGGAAAAACAATATAGTGGAAGATATCATAAATAATCACAAACTTTAATGGTAGGGTATAAAATCGAAACATATTCCCTTTGAACATAAACAACAACATGATATAGAAATGTTAATTAAAATATTCCATTTAATTATTCACATGGATATTATACTAGTCAAATAATAACATGTAATATCAATAGATAATTTCAAAATGATGAAATGCATAATGCCAGACATCATAACCACATAGTCAATGCCTCATGCCAAGACTACAAATAATAATATTATCATGGCCTTGTTCCAAGACACTAATTTGTCTTATGAGACCTATTGATGAAAAAGGAAGCTATAGAGGGCTCCACCCATCACTTATTAAGTCCAATGCATTCCTCATATGAACATTTTGAAACATAACATAATCATTAGTATGAAAACATGAATAAGAAATGTTAATTCTGTAACTATAAACCATGAATGGTATAAAAATAGCACATCCAAAATCAAACATATCATAACTCATTCAATACAATATTGAATATTATAATATAATAAATCAACCTTAGTCAAGGATAATATCCTGTAAAGGATGTTGACATAGTTTAAAATGATCCGGAAAAATCTTTGAGAAAAATGTCCCTTTTTTGTGAAATAATTTAAATGTCACGAACATATAAAGGAAGAAAATTAAAATAGATTTTTGAATCAAGTTATCCCATACCAAATTGAAACATTTTAATTTAATTAACATTTTAAAATAATAATGTCCATATAAATAAATCCTTAAAATCATTTTTAAAACATGGACATTAATTAAAAAGATTTAGAAAATTAAAACATTTAAACATTTAAAACGATGATCTTGATAATGAGTCCCATAAAAGAAACCTTAAAATATTCATTTTGAAATTTTTTTCATGAAACATTGACATGGATGATAAAAATTTCCCAGTAAATACTTACACATAAACAATCTCGGATAATAATGAGATTGATAAATTAACCATTACAATGTACACTTCCTTGGTCGGGGGTACATTTAACCTATGGTATAATGAACATAGTATGCAATTAAATTATAAAAAAATAATATACATATTTATGATATAATACTTGATTCATTTAAGGCTTTATACTAACAATATAATAATAATTGCTATGTTAAAATAAAATTTTGGGTAATAATTTCATTCTTTATCATATGTGTTTTGACATGTTATTCTTGATCGTATAACTTATATCATTATTTAATTTATTCCAGAATATATAAAATTATTTATGTATCATATATATTAATAATATATGTATGTAAAATAGATATATATATGAAATGGAAAACACCGTTTATGAAGATGATATGTCATACGTATGCATAAACGTTGTTTCTGTTTTTATATCATATTGAACAGATGTAAGTGAATGAGATTTATATAAATACACACACACACACATAGATATATATATATATATATATATATTTCTAGTAGAATTATTATGTCATATATTACATAATTATTAATAATATATAAATATATATATAATCATCATTGAATGGTGAATATGGAAATGAATCTCCTCGTGTCGTGGAGACGGTAAGATGTACGTACGAATGAGCGACGATATCATTCTATTGATAGTGATATAGTGTGAAATTGGATGGTATATTATATATATAGAATCAGTAAAATGTTATATTTATTATTTACTTTAATTATTCTCATTATTATATCCATCTAATTAGTGGAGTGTTGAATAACAAATTACCCCACGATGTGGAGATGATATGTCGTATGTATGCGTGTATTGTGACTTTGCCATGAATTGGATTGATAGAATAGGGAATATCATTGTACTATATTTATAATAACATCATAGTATGTATATGGTCCTGTATTTTTTTTTATGGAAACAAAAAATAAAGAGGAAGTGGAAGAATAAAATAACATTGAACGAGGTGGTGAAATAATTACCTTTTCTTCAGAATATTCTTTTTGATTTGATCCAAATAGCTCTCTAGGATGGATTTATGATCAAATTAAGGCCTCTAGGATGATGTGAGGGTAGTTGGGAGGAAATTTGGGCAGGGTTTGGTAGAGCCAAATGGATTTGGAGGGGTGAATTTAAGAGGAGGGGAAGTACGCTTTTATAATAGAGGTGACGGGTAATTTTGGAAAAGCTTGAAATATTAATTTCTTCTAAAATAATTTTCGGTTTTAAATAGATAAAAATGGATTTACTTATAGGATGAGTTAAATATGGGTATACATTATCCCAACCAATAGGGTTTAGACAAGTCTATGTCACCATATGTACCAAATCTTTTAGATTTAACCCTTTGTTAAAGAGTTTAACTTTTACCATGTCTACTTGTATTATTATAATAAATGGTTAATAAACATACTATAAAATGACAAAATAACCCCAAGTGTTTTATTAATGGAATATATATAATTATATACTACCTTTGGCCAAAAAATAGATATTTAGGAATATTATATCATTTAATAATATTGTATTTGTTTTAAAAGATCATTTATATCAATTTTGACACTATTTAGTATTTGATTTTTGTGAAAGCCAAAAATAATTTATTAATTCTAGTAAAATACATTAAGTCAACCCTGACATATAATATTAAACTGTAAAATTAGTTTAATGCCTCAAAATTCTCAGTTTACATTTATTTGTATATTTATAATATCAATTATTTTAATCATTCATTAATAAGGTAATTACAACATCATCATTGTGTCCTAAATAAATTTAATAATTTAATGTCTAAAAATAATAAATGAAATAAAATGATGTATTAAATATTTTTAGGTTAATAATTAAAAATTATTATATAATTTATCTTATGTATAACCCTATTTTAAAAATTATTTAGTTATTAAAATTTGAATTTTACCCTTTTAACACTTCTTTAAATTAAATAATAATAAATGTACTAATCTAATCCAAGTAGAACAAAAAAGATCATATTTTATTATTAAAGTTTATTTTGGTCTAAATGCACTAATCCAATATAATTATGACATTTTAGGGTGTTTATAATGTCATTTTTCCTTTTAATTGCCCAGTTTACTTTTAATCATTGTAAATAATATTCAAAAATTACTATTCACAAAAAAATATTTTCATCATATTGAAATACTTTTTACATACTGATGTAAAACATGTCTCTTGGATTTTTAAAAATCAATTCAATGAAGTGGTAAAATTTTGTTTTATGAAAATTTGCAAATGTGCCTCTAAGGTGGGTAAAATGCGTTAAATTGTTCAATAACATTCAATGTAACTAATCTTATTATAAAATGACTCCAATGAATTACTTTGAATAAATATAAGTATTATATATCTATTTTTACTTTAAAATAATTTTTAAAATAAAAAATAAATATTAATATTAAAGAGTCGGTTTTTACCTACAATGTAGTGTTTTCACTATTCATAAAAAATTTAAGGTTTTCAGAAAAATACCAAAAATTAATCCAAATATAATTTTGATATTCCTAATTCAAAAATTATTTCTATTTAACCATAATTTAAAAAATGTAAATTACATCAAATAATTTAAAATTAATTTTCGTTGTCAAAACAGAAAACTGGTTTTTGAGAAATAAAAACTGTCAAAAGATTGATATGTGTTTTTGTCCAATTTAAAGGTAAATTTACTCTCAATGACCAACATTGGATTAAATGATAAAAATATAATCTAATTATAATACAAAACCATTCAATTTTATAATTTATCAATATAAATTATTTTTAATAAAAAGGTTTTTTTCAATTATAATTTTGTATTTCTTATTATTCATGAAAATATGAAAGTTATTAGAAAAACAAAAAAATTGTCCAAACTAATATTTTATACCCTTCTTCTAAATAAGAAGTTTATCTCATCAAATGTAAAATATAAATGTGTAAAATATTGGATTTATAATATGTTCACTCTTAAAAGGTGGTAAAATTTCATTTTTTTTAAAACACATCTTTTATATGAAAAACTGAATTTGTTCTTATATTATTTCTAAAAACCACATAATATGGATATTAAAAGTATATATGGTATATTTAATTCAAAATTTAGTTAATACTATTCATAAACACTTTTTTAAACGGCTAATTTTCTAGGTTGTGGTGTGCTCGAACTTAGTGTTGTGTGTGACACAAGCTATTGAATTACATTAAAGAGATAAAATTATATGAAATACTGGGGTTTTACATTCTATTATTCTTTAATAAATTTATTCCTCCAAATTTTAAATTATTCTTCAAAATTAAAAAGATTTAAATAGAAAATACATTTCTATAAAACCCACATCAAAATAGGATAACAAAAATTTAGTCTTAAATATAGGGAAAGGGAAATAAAAAATTCACCACCAAATTAGGATTTTGAATAGATGAAAACTAGTGAAATTATTGACAAATAATTGGTTGAAAATGTACATATTTTTAGTAAGTGATTGAGTTCATCAATCACAAAAAAATGAACTATAAATGGAATGTTGAGTATAAATCCATAAATCTATAATGATTTAAATATCATTGGCTCAAAAAAACATAAGGTATTAGGATAAAAAATCTTTTGGTATTTATATCCCTTTTCTAATATTTAAAAAATAATTTATTCATGTAATAAGAAAAAAAACATGATAAGTAGAGATGCATACTTCAACAAACATAAACCAAAAACTCACATTTCACTCCAAAAGTTAATCAAATTCAAACATATTCTATTTATCCTACTGTTATAGGGTTTAAAAAATAATTAATTATTAATTCATATGAAATTACTTTTATAAAACTATGTAATACAAAAAAGGAAATCACATAGGCCAATGGTAGGTGATAGACCCTTATCACACATTAGTTCCAGGTTCAAGTCTCACAGCCTTGCCGGACGTGACGGGTTGTCGCCCAACCTCTGGGTTGTCATTTTTATAACAATCTAAATATAATATTAAGAAATATTTTAACCATAAACAATAGTTTCCAATGTCCAAATTAATTCATTCCAACTCTTATACAAAATAGATTTTTCCAAACTCACAAGAAAAAAATTATAAGGAAGGTAATCGAAACAAAGATCTCTTTTGCCACGTAATAACATGTGAATTCTTTCATCATGTATTCTAGAAAAAAATTGTGGCACACTAAATTAAAATAAATCTTTACCGAATACATTCATGCTCCCTTATTCATTATAGAATACCAAATATACTCTTTAAATCCAAAAATATTCAAATCTTTAACAGTGATAGAATAAAAAACGATTAATTAGTTCTATGGTAGTCAATAATATCCAATATACATTATCGAACTCAATTATATATTATTCTGAAATCATTATCATAATTTCAGAACCATATTAAGGGTGATATTTCCCACAAACAAATATTTTCCAAAATGATTAACATGAAACTCTGTCACATTACATGGTACCATAAAATCTCAAATCCTAAATGAAAACATACTACAGTAAAATATTTATATACTTTATAATTTTTATAACTTATAATCTAATGAAATGATTATTTAATAACAACTTAAGAATTCTAATAATTTCACTTCATCTATGTTAGTATCATAACTTGATTATTATCCAATATCATCATTTGGGGTATACTCAGATGATTGGGAGATTAAGTCATGTAGTTTATCAACTCCAAGTAGATAAAGCATTGTACATTTAAAACCTTTTTCTTACCCTTAAAATAACGAACATGGTGTCCTTTTTCTCCACCCTTATAAAGAATTCTCATTCCACTCAATGACTTCCCAGGGTGATTCTTTCTATAGTAGTCACATATGGGAATATCTTTCTTTCCCTTTTTCCCTTTATCCATATTTTTCCCTACCATCCTCTTCTTCTATAACTTCCCTTCAAATCCATATGACTTAGAAAATTATTTTCTTATCTTATAAACACACAATAGTATTCCTTCATATGATGAGAATACATGTGAAACTATTTCCCTAATAAATATTGGCTGAAGACCTTGAATGATATGACCCTTCATACTATTTGGATCCAACATAATGCTAGAGTTCCCATTTCTTCTACTCGGTGCCATTTCTAAATGTCAACATACAATAGGTTAGATCATGTCATAATTAATAATTCAAAAACTATAAAAATTATCCATATTAATTAATTATTTCAACACGTCAAGTATCATAATCATAAAAATGGTTTCTTTGATGGCATATTTTCTCATAAATCTTTCATAATAGTTTTTAAAGAAAATTTGAATTATCCCAAGAATATCCCCTATGAGTTTCGTAACCAAGAGTACAGAAAGGCATGTTGTCATGCACTAGTTATCGTTCGTATCTAGCTCAAAGTGGTTTTTTGGGGTTTTACCCCTAGATACATTTGTTCCAGAGCCACCTCTAACTGTTTGTAAACAAACAGGGATGTATTTCATGAAAAATTTATAAAATCTCTACATTACCCAAATTCTAGGAAGTTCTTATATACTAATCCCCAAATTCTCTCTTAGGTTAATGTATCAAAATCATAGTTTATCAAAATATATTACAGAGGTTGTTGCTAAACATACTCTATTACCAACTATAATGCATCGACCCCAGTTATCCAGAGTCAGTGCATTATTTTAAAACATTGGCCTGATTACAAAGAATCGTGTCCCAGTGGACCGATCAGTTTATCACTATTGGGAAATAGATTACATATATTATCTTTACATTACATTTTCAAACATAAAACATAACATATATAATCCTTTGAGAATTCCATTTTTACTATAGCTTAAACCTACATATAAATCATAAAATACTTCATGGAATCTTGGGAAAATAAAACATAACAAAGGGGTGTGTTCAGAAGCTTAGTAAGGATAAAAAATATAGTGGAAGCTACCATAAATAATCAAAAACATTTATTGTAGGGTATAAAATTGAAAAATATAACCTTTAAAAATATACTAATTCATAATACTAAATAGTTAAATCAAATAATTCCATTTAATTATTCACATGGATATTATACTAGTAGAATAATCACATGTAATGCCAATAGCTAATTTAATAATGATGAAATGCATAATGCCGGACATTATAACCACATAGTCAATGCCTCGTGCCAAGACTACAAAAAAACATTTTTTCAAGGAATTGTGCCAAGACACTAATTTGACTCATGAGACATACCGATGTAATGAGATGATATAGTGGGCTCCACCAATCACTTACTAAGTCCCAGACATTCCTTATATGAAAATATTGAAACATAACATAAACCCTCTTATCAAAACTGGAATAAGAAATTTCAATACATTAACTCTAAACCATGATTTTTATTAAAATATCACATCCATAGTCAAACATATTATATCTCATTCAATAAAATATAAAAAATTGTAATATAACAAATCAACCTCAATCAAGAATAATATCCTGAAAAGGAAGTTGAAATAGTTGAAAATGATCAGTAAAAATCATTGAGAGAAATGCCCATTTTCATGAAATAATTAAAAAGTCATAAATTTATAAAGAAAATAAATTAGAATATATTTTTGGAAAAAAATTTCCAATACCAATTTAAAAAATTTGAATGGAATTAACATTTTAAAATAATCATGTCCATATAAATTAATCCTTAAAATCATTTTTAAAATGTGGACATTAATTTAAAGGCAATATAAAAATATATTATTAAAACAATTAAAATTATGATCTTGATAAAGAGTCCCTTAAAAAACCTTAAAATAATAATTTTGAAAAAAATATCATTAAACATGGTCATGGATGATAAAAATGTACAAGTAAATACTTACACATAAACAATCTCTCATAATAATGTGATTGAGGAATTAACCCTTACATTGTATTTTTTATTGGTCTTGTGTACATTTAACATATTTTATAATATCCATAGTATGTTATTAAATTTTAAAATAACCACATATGTATTTATGATATCATATTTGATTCATTTAAGGCATTATACTACCCATTTAATAAACATTTTAATGTTAAAATAACATTTTAGGAGATAATTGTTTCTTTATCAAACGTTTTTTAACTTCTTATTCTTGATCGTATAACTTATATAATGATTTAATTGATTCTAGAATATAAAAAATTATTTATGTTTCATAAATATTTAAAATATAAGTATGTATAATAAATTGATATATGAAATTTAAAACACCATTTATGGAGACTGTTGGTCGTACGTATGGATAAACATCATTTCGGTTTTCATATCATACTGAAATGAAGTATGTGAATGAGATATATGTATATATATATCTAGTAAAATTATTATATCATATATTACATACTTATTAATAATATATATTATAATCATCATTGAATGGTGAACGTGGAAATGAATCTCATCGTGTCTTGGAGACGATAATCCTTACACATGAAAAGGTGATGATATCATTCTATTGATGGTGAAATAGTATGTAATTTTATGACACATAATTTATAAATAATAATTAACATGTTATATTTATTATTCACATCAATTACACTCATTATTATATCCATCAAAATAATGAAGTTTTGAATAAAAAACTACACCACGACATGGAGACAGTAAGCTGTTTGTACGAACATATGGGGAATTTGTTATTCAATGGATGGATAGAAAAATGAATATGGATGTACCATATTATTATCAATTTGAAATTATAGAGAAGGTAGTATATTTATTATTTTCAATGGAAAAAACATTGAAAGAGGTAGTGGATGTTGAAAAGAACATTGAAACAGGAGAGGAAACAATTACCTCTTCTTCGAGTTCTTCCTTTTGATTGGAATAAAATGGATCCTTTGGCTAGATTTATATTTAAATTAATGCCTCTAAGATGAATTTTGGGTATTTGGGAGAAGTTTTAGTAGGTTTTGGAAAATCCATATGGCTTTTGAGGTTTGAATTTAAGAGAATGGTAAGTACCATTTTATATGAGAGTTGAGGGGTAACTTAGGAAAATCTAGATATGTTAATTCATTGTAAAATTATATTCAGTTTCTCTCTATCAAAGTGTATTTTATTTCTAGGATAATGTGGGGATTGGTCTAAATACCCTCATCCAATAGGTTTTATACAAGTTTAGGTCATCATATTAACCTTATCATTTAGATTTATCCCTTAGTTAAATATTTTATCTTTTAGCATGCCTTCTTATTATTATAATAAATGGTTAATAAACAAACTATAAAATCCCATGATAACCCCAAGTGGTTCATTAATGACATATATATCATTATATATGTTTTTTGGCTGATCCTTAGATTTTTAAGAATATTTTATCATTTATTTATATAGTATTTGTTTTTAAAACTCATTTTTGTCAATTTTGACACAATTTAGTGTTTGGTTTTTGTAAAAGTAAAATAAACTTTATTACATAGAATAAAATATAATAAAACAACCCTAACATGTCATATTAAACTATAAAATTATTTCTAGGCATTAAATTCTCAATTAAAATTTATTTGGATATTTATAATATAAATTATTTTAATCATTCAATAATAATTACAGCAACATCATTGTTTCATAAATAAATATAATAATTTAAAGTATAAAATTTAAAAATATAATACCATGATGTATGAACTATTTTTATCTTAATAATATATATTTATAGTAGAATGTATTGTATGATTAACCCAATATTAAAAATGTTTTTTTATTAAAATGTTAATTTAACAATTTTAACTCATTTTAAAATAAAATAATAATAAATTTCCTAATATAATACAAGTGGATGAAAGAAGATTATATGTAATTTATAAGGTTTATTTTGGTCGAAATACACTTATCCAAAAGAATTAGGACCTGTGTTCGGGTAATTATAATATCATTTTTACCTTTAATTATTCTATTAACTTTTAGTCGTTGTAAATAAAATTCAGAAGTTACTGATGCCAGCCATGTCTGTATATTTTTTTTAATTTCTGATTCCATCAATGTCTTTATATTTTTTTAAATTCAATTTGTAGAAGTGGTAAAATTACATTTTATGAAAATTTGTAAATGTGCCTAGAATGTGGGTGAAATTCATTAAATAGTTCAATAAAATTTTAAATGTCAAATCTTATTATAAATTGACTCCAAAAAATTACCTGGAAATATTATAGGTATTATGTTTCTATATTTACTTTATGATAAATTTTTTAATAAAAATAATTATTTAAATGAACAAGTCTCTTTTTATCTACAATGAAGTGTTTTTCACTATTCATCAAAAATTGAATGTATTTAGAAAAATACCTAAAATCCACCCAAATATAAATTTGATATTAAAAATTCATAAATGATTTATATTTTACCAAATTTAAAACATATAAGTTGCATAAATTAATTTAAAATTAATTTCTACTGTCAAAACAAGAAAGTAGGTTTTTTTGATATAAAAACAATCAAAAGATAGATATGTGTTTATGTCCTATATAAATTTAAATTACTTCAAATGGCCATAAATGGAATTAATGATAAAAATATAATATAATTATACTTCAAAACCATTATAATTAATAATTTATCAATATAAATTATTTTTATTAAAAAGGCTATTTTCAATTACAAATTAGTATTTTCATTATTCATGAAAATATGAAAGTTATCTGAAAAACACAAAAAAAAAATATCCAAATTAAAATTTTATGTCTATACTCTAATGAATAATTTTATTTTGTCAAATGGAATATATAAATGTGTAAAATATTAGATATAATAGGCGTTTTCTATTAAAAGGTGGTAAAATAATAATTTTTTTGAAAAACATTTCTTTTATCTGAAAAAATGGATCTATTCTTATATTATGTCTAAATCCCACATAATATGGATGTTAATATTATATGGGGCATATAAAATTTAAAATTTAGTTAATACTATTCATAACCTTTTTTTAAACGGCTAATTTGGTTTGTCATTGTGGGATCGAACTTAGTGGTGTGTGTGGGGAATGCTATTAAATTACTTTAAAGATATAACGTATTATGAAATACTCAGGTGTTACCCTATTTATTTGAATAATTAATGCCAATAGTTTTTTTTACCAAAACATGAATCTATTATTAAAAATTACTTTTACCAAAAAAAATCTTTTTTCACATATTAAATCTCTTAAAATAAATCATTTAATGATAATAACACCTTAAGTGAAACCCAATTTTTTTATAAGTTATTATTTCTATTACCAATGTTAATATTCAATTTTAGTTATTTTATTAATAATATCTCATTGATACTATGAATATTTTCCAATGGCTTTCATTTAATAAAAATTAAAATTCATTTTAAAAACAAATTAAATCGTTATGATCTATGAATTTAATAAACATAATAAATCAAAACATGATAATTGATAAAAAAAATAAACATATTTCAAACCTAAGTAATTAGTAATTGATATTAATATATTAATCATTTATACTATATTTTAAAAAAATAATATTAATTCTATGTACCAATAATTTTTTTACCGACAAATATTTATGTTGATAATAATTGTTTTATACGAAGATATATTTTACGACCAATAAAATATGTTGCATTATCATTGTAATAGTAACCAATTCTTAACCAAAAATGGAAATTTAATTATTAGTTTGAATTACTAATAAATATTTTTTTTGAAAAAGTTATTATAATAAAATATTCAACATTAATTATTATGTTTTCAAATAAGAAATCATTATTAAAAGTTTATTATCAAAGATTTTGTTTTCCAATAATTAATATTTAAATATATATAATTATAAAATGAATATTTTAATAATATTTTTTCATTTTTTGAAAAATATTATATATATATAATATAAAATTGTTTCTTATTGATAAATATCAATGGAACTCCAAAAATTCTCCATGAACAAACCTAATCTCGATTAGCCATTACAGCATTCTAGCCACCTAAATCCATCGTCGCCATAATCTAAAAGCTCTCCCAAATAATTTACCACTCGGGAATGATATTCCTTCACCATGATCAAGCACCGGGCCCACCATGGGCAAAGCCCAGTGAGTCCCTAGGCTGGGGTAACTGGAAGGTTAGGGGAATCAGCTGGAATCTCCAATCTAGCTTTAATGACTTTAGTAGTGACCGAGGAAATCATATGTTTCTCCCCATACTAGTGTCAGGATACCCCAAATTCCCACCTCCCAATCTACATTCTTCCTTTCTTTCACAAATCTCCATGTAAATGCCACCATCTGAGAGGAGTGACATCTCTCCTCCATCAATCCTTGCCTTCCTTCTGACACAACCAATCTCTAGTCCTCACTAATGGTGTGGCATCCCAATAACTATAATTGGTGTTTTTTTGGGATGATAGCATATCATTTGTGATATATATTTTTTGGGTCGATGTTCAGAATATTTAATATCAAGAACATGATTGAAAAACACTCGAGCAAGGTTGGGGTTGGGGAATTTGAAATGGAATGAAATATCATGTCATTTGGTTTCATTTTATTGGTTTCAGGATTGAGGTGTGGATATCTAGTTCACACAAATTGTTTTAGGTTTTAAAAAAGTCAACGTCCATTGAGGGTTTTTGATGAAATTCTCCATTAATAATTCGACCACCCCACATCAGCCTAGTAAATTATATATAAGTGAATACCTTAAGCTAATTTTTGTAATTATACTTTATGTTAATCACTATTTTATTCAATCTGAATTATTTTGAATATTTTATGGTCATTTAACTCTACCTTAGGTTGGTAAATTGGATACTAGTAATTCACTTTAGTTAATTTTATTATTATAATTTATCTTAATCTCTATTTTTTCAATAAGAATTATATTGATCTTATTAAAGGTCAGCGTGTATTATTTTATATTGGATATTATTTTTGATTAACATTATGACTGATAATGATTTTTTAACTTGATGGAGGGTGAAAAATTTCACAAATGGTCCTCAGAATTTAGATTGTAAGGGGTTGAGCACTCGCAGATGTGAAGAGAAATTATTAATGATGACAGTGGAAGATCATCCACAAAGCCGAATACTAGGATAAAAAAATTATAGATTTATTGGAGAATGAGATGATCGAGGATGGAAGTATTCTTGATACTTCATTGCAGTCATGAAGATGTTGTAGACATTTTTTATAATGGATCAAAAGGTTCCAGTGAAAGACCACAAAGGAAAGCTAACAGTTTAAGGAAATATTTTGAGCCACAGATAGATCTAGATTCACCCTACGACCCAATTGGGACATCATGTATCAGAAGAGGAGATTTGATGAATATTAAATACCACCTCCATGAATACATTATACAAGTCCAAGGGAGGATACCTGACTGAATAACAGTTTGGGGGGATGAGCATCACAGAACATGGTTGTAATGAGTAGATCAAATGGAAACTCATTTCTAGGGGAGATATAGTAGTTGTTGAAGCAAGAACACTGGTTATCAAAGTCAATCTAGGGAACCAAAAAAACAATTTTGTCCTCTGTTAGCACAAAAATATTTATTTTATATATTTTTTTGAAATTATTTTACATTTTTTATTTTTTTTTTGTTTTATGTTTGTTAATTTTATTTTGTCATTTTCTGTAGATTCTTATGAATAATTGTATCTTAGGGACTGCTCATCTACAATGGTAGAACATTAATAATGTGTTCCTTCAGCCAATTAAATTTAGTTTTCTACTATTGTGAGTAAGAACACTTTCCATGTATGCATGTGTTCTTTCATCTATCATGAGTATGTGTTATCATTGCCTTTTTATTTATATATACATAAAAGTTCACAATGTAAGTGTTATAATAATAATATACCTACATTTTTGATATATCATCTCTGTATTTATTATTCACTAATTTATTGTATTATGCATTTTATTATTTTATATGTCAATCCCTTTGTAATTGACTGCATGGTCTGAAGATCATTCAACAACATAGATAATAGATTGTACATACTTATATGATGTTGAAGGGATTATTTGAATGATGGTTTTTGATATAGTTTTTATTCACTGCTACATCCAACATTTTTAAGCTACTACGTGAATCCTGAGATTTCACTTCTGGAATATGATAGAGATCTCACTACATTAGGTAAGGGATTTGAAGCATCCTAAGTAGTGACTGACATCAATACAATGATCTAAATGATGGGTGACTAGGCATAGTATCCACTGATGTTGATAAAATCACATGGCCATTGGTTTACATATATTGAGTTCCGGGTAAGGAAAACACTAAGAATCTATAGTATTTTTTTAGTGTTGCATGTCTGGTAACTATATTTTTTAGAAATAATGATCATTGAGGATTATTCTATAAGAAGAAAAAAAAAATTTATTTTAAATATGGAATTTCAAAGAAATTTTTTGATAAAAATGAGTAGTTATAATATTTAGTGAGGATCCTACATGCTAAACTAGAATTCTGAACTAACTTCTGTGCAGGAAAAAAGACAATGACCACATGAAGATGACGCATGTGATGAAGCTATATGATGTGTAGTCCATAATAACAAGGAAAAGGATGTATATTATTCTCAATGAGGTAGGATCAGTATGAGTTCCATGAATAATTGTAGAACTAGATAAGAAATACATCATGGTGAGGCTTGAAAATCCTAGGATGAATATTCATGACATGAATGTGTTTGGCATCTATTATGGTGATTTCACATTGAATTTGGAAGAAAACATTGATCAAGAAAAGGTTGAACAAAATATTTCAATCATGGGAATTGGTTATCAATGAAGCTGCAAGTGCATATATTACATAATGATTATTAATTGTTTTTTAATAGGTGTATATATTTTTTTAGAAAAATTATTTTATATGTTTTTAGGTGTTTATTTAGATTACGAAACATAGTTTTTAGATGGTGAGTCACCATTCACTACAGGAAGGCCTTGAAAACGGAGGGTTTCAATTGATTAATTCTGTAATCCAGAGTGGATGTGGAGTCCTATTCAAGAGGATCTCACTACTTGTGTCTGATCCCTTTAGTTTCCTTTCTAAATTTGAATCATCAAATCAACTCTTTCTTGAAGGGAAAATCTTATGGTTGTAGTGGTCTAGATGGATAATCTTTTGGTTGTAGTGTTATCTAGTTATATTATCTAATGTTTGTTTCCACTGGTCATATTATCCTCCAATTCTGGTCTATAAGATATATTTTTATATCATGCAATATTATTTTTATATAATGTTTTTAAATTAATAATATTTTCAAATTTTTGACTTCGTGTGATCCGAACATTGCTCGTAGTGGGGCATGTCTGAAGTGGGTGGGAGCAAGGACAGGTGATACCTCTTGCATTTTCCACTATATTGAGAAAATAGTGATTTTTCTCACATCCCTATCCACTATAGTGTATGATAGCTCATGTGAAGTGATGGGGAATCCCCAATAATGTTGTCTGATGTTTGTAATAAATAGATTATAGACAGTGTTTTATTGAGTTTGAGGTATAGTTATAGTGTTTCAACATGTTTGAACATATTTATAATATTTTTCATGGAGCACCATTTTCTTTCATGATGTTTTGAACATAAATTAAAATTATATGTGATTTATTTTCATATAAAGTCTCAGTTACTTAGTGTTTTATATATGCTAATTTTGAACTTATTATTTAATAAATTTAATAATATATTATATAAAATAAAATTAATAAAGGTAATATAAATGTTTAACCACAAATATTTAAATATATATTTTTATAATATAATTTAAAAACATATATTAATTTTTGGTGTTATTTAAAATTTTTAATAATATTATCAATAAATATTTTAAACATATTAATTTATTGCTAAATCTTTTAACCAACATATATATTATCTATTGCTATTATTATAATTTCAAAAATATCATTTCATTTGTCACAATAACATTTAGCTATAGTGTTTTTGAAATTAATTTAGTTATAGAGACATATGTGTTGGAAAAAAGTATTTGCAACAGAAAATACACTTTTACAAATAGATATGCCACCATTGGAAAAAGTGACATATTTTGTAGTGGTCGTAAGTACACATAAATTCTATTTTCATTTAAAAATTTTTGGAACTATATAATGGTAAATATTAAGTGACTGCTAAATAATAATTACTATGTAAATTCTATAATATATATCCTAAAAGTCTATCCCTATGACAATCAATGTGAAATAGTAATGAAAAAAATGCTCACAACAGTTCAAGAGATGGTAGTCATTCGTTCACAAGAGTGGTATTATTATTTTTTAACATTTTGGAAGATAATATGTTAGATTTGATATTATTATTTAAATATTTTTATTAAAAACATCACAAATAAACTTTAAATCAATCATTATATCAATCAATGACATGCAGTGATTGAGAATCAACTTCATCAATTAATGAGGTGATAGTCCACTACACATAGGATCAACGGTTTCATTTCCCATTACATGAAAGAGGATATGGATGAATATAATATTATAAACATAATAACATATGACTATGTGGTAAATAGTGATTTTATTATACCGTCATAGTATTATAATATTTTTTGAAAGTGGGAGAAGAAATAAAATAAAAACGCTCAATTAAAAACAATATATCCTCTTTAGAGAACCGACTTAGGTTTCTATATGTATCCTTCATAAGAGGGGTTTATAATCAATATATGTCTTATATACAATGTTTAGAGAATTAATGGACTTATTTGTGTATTTATTAGTGAAATAAAATTATTTTGATGTGTCAAATTGCGAGGAGTGGGGATTTCCATTTATTGGTGGGGAAAGGGACACATTTGGAATGTTTGAAAACTATATGTATACCCTTGTTTTAAAAATTCAAAATTTTTTATAAACAGATCATTATAGAACCATAGATTATTTTTGGTCTAAAAATTTCCATAAATATTAAAGGTGTAATTTTTTAATCATTCTATCCCTTATCATATTAGTTTAACCCCTGATAAACACATCTAATCATTAATCGTAGTAAATAATTTTTACTATTTTACCTATTCATTATGATACACATATTAATTTAAATGTATTATATAATAATAATTATAATGATTGGAAATATTTAATCAGTGTTAAAAAAATTCAGGCCATTAAATTTTAAGGATTTAATTTAAAATAAATCCCATATACGCAATGAAAAATAAATTTTCTACATAAAAAGTTTTAATAATTATAAAATGTTTTCATATAATAAATATTCATTAAATTGATTGAAATGAACTGAATTAGAGTAATAAAAATATAATTGAACAATTTTTACATTAAAAACGTTTTAATAAAAGGTTAAAAATTATAAATACGTTAAATAAAAAATTATGTTTTCGATACAAGCAAGTGTTTTTTACAATTCCTCAAAAAATAATCTTTTCAGAAAAATATTAGGAATTTACTCTTTGATAATTTAGATGTGTTTATTTAAAAAAATCATATTTTAAAATATATTTTCTAATTTTTGAAAAAAATAATTATTTTATTTGTTCACAAAAAATTGAAAATCATTTTTTTGGAAAAAATATAATTTTAATGTACATAATTTCATTAATAAAATTATGTACACTTTATAAACATATTTTCTTTATCTAAAACATTAATACTTAAATTTTAATATATAGTTATTACTATTCACACCACTATATTTATTGTATATTTTATAATATTCAGGTTTAAATATTAATGTTATTACTGTA
Source organism: Viscum album (assembly GCA_963277665.1). Classification (NCBI taxonomy): domain Eukaryota; kingdom Viridiplantae; phylum Streptophyta; class Magnoliopsida; order Santalales; family Viscaceae; genus Viscum; species Viscum album. Next base: position 1,300,087,994 of record OY728161.1, read on the forward strand.
TTGTAGTTTGTTAAAACTCAAAATAGCGTATAATGAATGCAATTAAGGAAATTAAATTTATGGGAAAATATAATTCATAAAAATTTTGGTTATTATATTATACCCCAATTAATATTAATTTCACCATCTAAATTATATATCTTTGATTCAAAAAAACATCTATACATCTTCCTCATCTCATCATCGGGTTCACATACAGCTTCTTCAAATTTATGGTTTCTCTAGAGTGATTTAAGAAAATAAAGAGACATGTTCTATATCAATTCACCTTTGTAATCCAATATTTATATAAGTAGTTCGTTATAGAAATTATTTTTTTCTTATGGGTATGAATTTTATGTTTATAACATGTGATAGATCTATTTTGTACTTCCTCGTGAGAGATACCTAGAACACATCATAAACCTGGGAGAGGTTTGGTGAAATAAAAAAGACATAAGTTAATATCCATACTCAATCAAGAATATTTATAGGGGAAATATTTCAAGGGCACAAATTTCCATTCATTGTAAATATCATAACAATCATACACAAATAAATTGTAATAATCCCATTTTCACAAACATTGAACTATAGATCACACTAACCATTATAACATTAACATTTCTAATGATTATAATCTACCTTGATGTGTTGTTGAATACATATGAAATTCACTAACATTTAATTAAATAGATCGAGTACCAGTAGATTTATTTTTCAATATTTATCCTAAAAAAATTTAGTTGTACTCTTATTTCTATTGACCTCTCTATAATGATCCATCTTAATTCTAGAGATGAAGAAATTTTGCAATAAAACTAAACTAGATGATGTCATTTATCCAAAAAACCTTTCAAATCCCTATAAGATGATATTATTATATTTTTTATTTTTTTTATTTTTATCTCAAACTAAACATATATCTGAGGATGAAAGAAATAAATAAAACTCAACATTTTATTAGGTTCTTACTGAATACATCACCAAAACATTTAGGGAAACATCATATCCCAATCAGATACAATATAATATGGTACTCCATGTATCTTTAACACTACATTAATGTATATTTTGAAAATTTACTCATGAGGTTAATATTTTGTGATATTAATCATGTGTTCTAACTTCATATAATGATCGACAACGTCCCATATAGCATTGTTCCCATTAGATATTTAGGGGTGTCTTGAAACAAAATTCATAGTGATGTATTCCCATTTCAACAATGGTGGGGTAATATTTATAGAAACCCTTTTGAAATTTAAACATCATCCTTAATATGCTTACATACCAAAAATCTAGATACCAAATCATTAATAACTATATTTATATTTTCCCCCATAAAATACTCTTTTATATCTCTATTGATTTTTTTCTCTTATTTTTAATAGATAATGATGAACTATGAGCCACCTCTAGTGGGTCCTTCATTAAATCATGTATAGATGAAGCATATACATAGACCCTAAACCTTATTATTCCATCATAATCAAGGATAAACTGAATAAAATTTTAAAAAAATTTATACATCTCTAAAACATCCCTCCATTCATCCGTAATCATTAATTCGATTGATGGGTGAACACTCATATGAGAATGATAATATTTCTCCCCTTCCCTTAGGATTTAAATATCTACACATTGAAAATACATGAATATTGGATCTTATTTTATCCTCAAATAGATAAGCTGGCATGATTGATTTTACTTAAGGTATCTCCACATCATTCTCTTTCCATGGGTGGTAATGTATTGAGAATTCATAGTTATTATTTACTTCCAACCATCATCTCTTTCACATATTTAACTCTTTTTTTGTTATCAAATATTTGAAAATTTTATGATTGGTATTTATGTCATATTTTTTACATAAAAATAATTTGTCAATATCATTAATTCAAAAAATACCACTACTAAATCCAAATCATGAGTTTGGGAAATTTTTCTCATGAACCTTCAATTTTCATAAGTCATAATCCATGACCATGTTATTCATCATGAGTAGTTATACCAATACCTTATTGGATGCATCACTATAGATTAAAAAACATTCTCTATAATAGGGTTATGTAACCACAGGTTCACTAAATAACCCCCTGTTTAATTCATTGATATTTCATCATACTCGTAAATCATAATATACATGGATACCATCTGAGTTGTGGTGGTTATTATATTATAATGTTAAGAGAAATTCACCTTAATCAATTTAAAATATAAATCCACGCAAAGAAAACATAAATTCTCGGTCACAGTGGTTGATTTGGTATAACATTCAATAACATTGATCTTTAATAGATGCATTAATATATCTATTCTTGAGATTATATGACCAAAAAAAGAAAAAAATTGAAAAAATCCACACATGGTAATATTTTTGTACATCTTATCTTTTTTAGGTTGTTTATTAAAATTCACATGTCATCATAATTATCATCTTTTCTCTTGGAAATTATAATAATATAATCTACAAAGACAAAAAAAATGATCAATGTTGTCTCTAAATACACTATTCATTAAATCCATTATTATACATAGGGAATTTGTAAGAAATAATGAAACACCCCATGGTTTTAAAAAAATAAATTGAAATTTATTAAACATTGTTTTAATTAGATAGGTCCAACTAGCTGTTTAAAAAAATTTCCTGCTTCTACGTTTTGAATTTCAAAAAATGACCATCTAATGTTGTGATCAGTATATTATTTGGAGTTTGATAAAAACATCTTGTTTTTTTGTTGAAGAGTAACATACCTGTGTGAATAGTAATATAAATATTAATATGACTATACATAATAGTTAATATTATTACTATTTTATTTTCTCACGTCTTTATGATATTGACATCTTGATTAATTTTTCAAGATGTTAATAAAATGAGTTATAATTTTAAAAAATTTAGTTTTTAATAATTTTTAAATTCATTTAAAAATAAATTACTTATATTTTGAAAATTATTATCAAAAAATGGAATTCCTATTTGTATTAAACATGTTGAAAAATTGGTAGGGTAACTATTTTAGATTTTTCTAAAATACTTGAATTTTATATGAAGAGAAAAAATACATTTCAGAGTTTTCGGTATGTTTAATGGAATAATTAATGATTTACTAATGATGGATTAATTATGGTCGACTATTTTGGAAAAAAATAGGTTATGGAGTGTCCCAAGTGGAAAAAACCATGGGAAAATACAATGTTCAAGACCATGGTTTTACAAATACCAACAATGAGGAGTCCCTTAAAAATTAATAAAATATTCCATCAATTTTATCGTAAATACAAACCCATTCATTTATTCCATTCATTAAAAATTATTCCTCAACTATGATATCGAATTTTTAACTCCCTAGTATTCCTACCATGGTTCCCTCAAGCACCAATGGTCCAATACTTAGGGTCTTAAGTGTTACTCTACAAGGTAAGAGAATTCCTAAATTCTCTTTTTTCCGTACCAATTTTCCTTTATGTGGTATAACTTTCAATTTTCCATACCATGTTAGTATTTACATTTTAATATATCTTTATACGGTCTTATTATTCATTTATGGATGGTTTGAACCTATCCTCTTCCTTTTTAATGTTTTCTAAAACCATGTTTTGTAGCCGTTATGTTGTAGATTTTTTAGCCCAAAGTCACTCTCTTTTTCATGAACTGTTATTATTTTATTATCATTTAAAATAAATTTTATTATGTTGGGATATGTAATTTTATATCTCCCTTAATGTAAATATTATTTACAAATTATATTATTCCATTTTTTTCTTATCAAAAGATTTTATGAATTTTTACTTGACATTGTTATAAATCTAAATTTTCATTAGGGATTTCTCATATTTTTTTTATTTGGACTTCTTTTCTATTCTCTTTCATTCCTCATCTCCAAAAATTAAAATTATAAGATAATTCCAATACCTTAAATGAACTATAATTTTATTATGATAAATAATTATTTCATCATCATCTCTCTTTTTCCCTCTCCCCCTTGTTCTAAAAATAAATTCACCATCCATGATGTGCCAATTTTCCAAAATCGTGGACGATGAGTTCTCTATATTCATTAAATACATAAAATATGATCATAAAACCATTTTAATGGTTGAATGAAAATTTAATGTGTTTGTTTTAACGTATTATATGTTATTTAATTAAATTTTATGCATGACATTAAATTATCTAATGAAAAAACTTCATAAATATTGAGGAACCGCCATAAATGATATTAATGAACATCATTAATGTTTTATGTAATGATTCAACATCGTATATGGTGAAAAATTATTTATGGTATAATTATATATTCGGGAATTTTATTAATTCCATTTAATTCAATTTCTTGAATTTCATTTCCCAACAACAACAAAAATCAAATACAAACTGGTCATGGAAATCTTGTAAAGAACGCACCCAAAATAATTGAAGGAACAAAATACTAATAATTAAATGGTGAAATAATGTTATGAAATGATCATTTAAATTATTATAAACAATAATATTTTCATTAATCTATTAATAAAACACTTTTAAGCATTATACAGGAGGTTTGATCACATTTTATATAAGACAATCCCAATTTAAGGGAATTTATAAGATGATTTCCATTCATTGGGTTAACATTCTATTTCTTTAGTTATGTGGAATAAAAATTGTTCATGTGATGAATTTTATTTATATAATGTTTTATTAATTATAATTAATGTATATATAAATGTTTCATCCACTCTATTAAGTACCACATAAATTATATGATATTTGTAAGGGACATTTCTTTAAAAATCATCCTTTAAAATTCTGTTTTACAAAATACAAAACCAATGTTTTTACGAATATTTTAGTTTTTCAGGATTATGTTATGGTAAATTGGAATTATTTATTATGAATGGTGGGACCCCTATCTCCCATAAATTCTATTGGGTATGTGTATGTTGGATGCCATACGTATGGTTACTCCAAGTGTAACTGCGATAGTTACACAAATTGTAAGGTAGTCGTGAGGGTTAAAAAATTTAAGGCAGCAAAAAGGGTTACAAGAATGTGTAAGTAATTCCCTAGGATCCATTTATGTGTAAATTTATATACTATATGTTTTCTGAAATCTTATTGAAATATCATGTTTCACAATGCAATTTTATATGGGTAACATGCCTTTTTGAAAATGATTTCATACGTTACAAGTATTCGTGATATAATGTTTTATTTTATTCTTTTTATATCCCCTACAGAGATTTTTGGGTACATTCCCATATTTTTAAACTATTTTTAAAGGTTATAATAATGTGTAAGTCAAATGGGTAAGCCATGTTAAATGTTATGTAGATGTTTCCTAGAAAACATGTTTTATTTGATATGTTTTATATTTTGGAATAAATGGATACTATTTTTTGTAGTAAATTCTCTATATGAATTTAGAATGTTATGTAAATTTTATATTCCAATTATCAGAAACTCTAAACATGAAAAGATCCTCAATATTAAAGGAAGTGAGTTCTTGAATAAAATTCATGATTATGTAATGTAATAATGTTGGGTCCTTATCGTTGGTATTAGAGGAAGGATTAGATAACTCCAAGATTATAATGATGTTAATAAAATAACCAATATTATTTTTACTCTACGGTTAATTTAAAATGATATATAATTTAATGACTACCATCTTTCTTCGACTAAGACAAGTATGTTCAGAATGGTTTTCTACTAAAGAAACAGGGAAGCGAAAGAGGAGAGGCACTAACAAAATGATATCCTTCTGAATCTGAATCCTTGAATGGTATGGGTTGGAACTACGATGTTTTTTATAGTAATGGATCATATAAATTTGGAAATTAATGGTGGTGTAATCTATGCAATAGAACAACTACAGGTACCACAATTTAACATTATGACATTGGAACTATTTATTTAACAACGCCCTCGTGATTTCAATGGATTTTCTGACCTAGTAGCTGTTGAAATATGGATTAAGGACCTTGAAATGATGTTTGACGTTATGGGTTGTTCAGATGAAAAAATGTTAATCCTTTCCATTTATAATTTTGAAGGTGAAGTATATTAGTGGTGGACAGTGGTCATGAATATTAGGGATATATAGTATATTAATTCCATATAGTGGGTTGAATTAAAAAAAATTATTGAAAAATATTTACCTATGGTTGTGTGACTTATGATGGAGATGGAATTACTTGAATTAAATAAAAGGGATCAATTTTCATTGGTTGTGTATGAAGAAAACATTACCAGACTGGTGAGTGTACTCCAAATCTTATTCTAAATCTTCATAAAAAATAAAACTCTTTTAATCGGGATTAAATCCACTGTATCGAAGTGAATTGGCCTACCATGAATTCAAAAGATATCAGAAACATGTCTCATGTGCTGAGAGGGTATATATTGAGTTTTTGGATGATTATGTGCACATCAAAAACAAGGATAAAAAGAGGTCAATATGGAAACCGATGGGTAAGAATCAACCAATGAAATTTGATAGTAAGAAATTTCTGTTTTTTAAAGTGTGGAAAAAAACACAATGGGGAATGTCTTATCAAAATAAGGAAGTGATTTTTATGTAGTATGTTTGGAAATATGGCATGAGATTATAACAGAAATGATCCTAGGACTAATAAAAATAAAAAATATTTTATGTGTTTTAAATGTAGAGATATGGGTCATTATGAGAATATCTATGCGAAGAGATATGCAAATGATGCAAAGAAGCCAAAATATAAGAATAATGTTGTAGTGAGATAATTTCCGACTACGTTAGTAGACATAAGGACATTGGATGAAGTTGTATTAGGTAACTTTATTGGTTTACTCATATTTTTATAATGTTTTTTTAGAAACGGGGTTTACCCATTGCTTTATTTCTAAGGAATTTTCCGGTAAATTAGAAATATCACCTCAACATATGAGATGAGAACCTATTGTAAAAACACAAGGGAAAAAATTTTAGAAAAGAGGAATTGTAAGAATCTTTATTTTGTGAGTTCTATAATGACATTACATGAAAACCTTGATGTTTTCCCTTTAGTAGAGTTTCATATCATTCAGGGAATGAATGTCCTTTCTTATAATGATAAGAATGACTAGAGGGATAATATTATTGTTATTCAGAGAGAGTTTTTGTTTGTATATAAGAAAAAACAAAAAGAAATGATAACAAATCATGAATAAAATAAACAATTTAATGATTTAAATGAAATTTATCTTGATCATATTTTATAAAACAAGGGAACTATTCAGTTTAAAGATGTTCTAGTGGTAAAAGAATGAATTGATGTATTCCATGATTAGGTACCTAGTTTCATACCTGATCGACCATTTTAGTTCTCAATTTACTTAGTTCGTAATTCAAATCCAATTTCAAACCCCCATATACAATGTCTCAAATGTAACTTATCAAATTGAAAAATCATATAAATTATTTTCTTGATAAAGGCTTCATTAATCCTTGAACTTCACCATAGGGTGCTCTTATTTTGTTAGTTAAAAAAGAATTATTGTTCAATGAGACTTTTCATTGATTGTAGATCCTTGAATAACATCACTATTAAAAACAAGTATCATTTTCCTCATATTGATGACTTGTTTGATCATCACCAAAGAGCTATGTACTTTTTAAGGAGTAACCTGAGATCCGGATTCCAGGAGGTGAAGGTGAAGTAGGATGACATCCCAAAAACATCATTTCATGCAACATATGGGAATTAAGGATATGTTGTTATGCCATCTGGGTAGACTAATGAACTGTCTATATTTAGGGATCTTATGAATAGAATATTTAATGAGATCTTGGTTATGTTTGTGGTTCTATTTATTAATGACATTATGGTTTTTTATAAGGGTAAATATAATCATGAAAAAAATCTAAGGGTTGTTTATCTATCCTTAAAAATAAGAAACTCTATGGAAAATTCAGAATGTTTGATTTTTGTTTGGAACTGATATCCTTTCTTGGACACATTTTAAATTAATATGGAATAACAATTCACCTTACCAAAAATATGGTTTATTATTTTCTAGGACCTAAAAATGTTATAAAGATTCATAGTTTTATTTTATTAGAATTTTTTTAGAGACAGGTTTTTAAAAACATTTCACTATTATCTATTCTGTTTACAAAGTTAACGTGAAAAGGGGTTAAATTTAATTGGACAGATAAATGTGTTGTTTTTTTCAGGAACTGGAGAAGATATTATTGAATGCTCTAGTATTGTCAATGAAATCCTAAATTAGTGAATTTTTTCATCTATAGTGATGCTTCATTAAAGGGACTTGGTTGTGTTCTGATGCAGAATGATCACGTAATTGCTTATAATTTAACACAACTAAAACTTAATGAGTTAAATTATCTAAAAACAGATTTGGAATTCTCAAATGTGGTTTTAATGTTGAAATTTTTGAGGCATCATTTATACCGAGCCAAATGTCAAATATATAATAACCATAAAATCATTACTTTTATATTCCCTCATAAGAAATTAAACATGAGGTAGAGAAAATGTATTGAACTGATAAATGATTATGATTGCACAATCAATTACCATCCTATAATAGTAAACAATGTATTTTATTCCTTTATTCCAAAACATCATGCATCATTAACCATGTTATGTTTGGAACATGATCCCTTGATTAATGATTTGATGAATTTTGGCATAAAAGTTATTGGTGTTGATAATACCTATGTTTTATTTTTAGTTTCAGTGCATTCATCATTATCAAATATAATTTATAAAGTGTTGAAGGAAGAATATAAGATATAGAAAAAGGTAGTGTTTGTTAAAAAAGGTTAAATTTCTATAATTTCCCACTGATAATGATCAAGTTTTAAGAGTTGTTAAAATGTTGTGTGTGTCTTATGATTCAGAATTGAATAAATAATTTTTTCTTGAATCTTATAGTTCTATATTTTTTGTTCATCATCTCATTACTAGGATGTTCAAATTACATCAAGAGTATTACTAGTGGGATAGAATGAAAATGGATATTGAAAATTTTTCTATAAATTGTTTTACATGTCAACAGGTTAAAGTAAAAAAGGAAGTTACAGAAGGGGATGCTTCATCCTTTTTCAGTGCTATAGTTGAAAGGGGATAATGTATCCATGGACTTAGTTGTAGGACTACTGAAGAGTTCTCGATGTAACAATGTAATTTGGGTTGTTTTTGATCGGCTGAAAAATCTACACATTTTCATTCTATTTGAGATGAATTTCCATCAGATCAGCTTTCTCGACTATACCTCAAATAAATTTTTATTTTACATAGAGATTATCTTTCCATAATATCTGATCAGGATCCCAAGATAACATACAAATTTTAGAAGGGAATTCAAAATTTTTTGGTCATAGAATAGGATTTCAAAACCACTTTTCATCCTCAATCATATGGGAAGTCTGAAATAATGATTCATACTATGGAGGATATGATTCGAGATAATTTAATGGACTACCAGGAAACTTGGGATCAATATCATTCTTTAGTTGAGTTTTCTTAAAATAATATAGTTCAATCCTATATACATATGTAACCATTTGAGGTAGTGTATAGGATGTAGTTTCAAACTTTATATTTTTTGGATAATGTTGGGGAAAGAAAGTTAATGATACCAAAATAAATAGATGAAGCGGTCGAGAAATTTAAGATGATCCAACAACACATGAGGACATCTCAGTGTAGGAAGAAATGTTATGAATATAATAGGAGGAAAGCCTTTTATTTTGAGGTAGGTGATCATGATTTTGTTAGAATATCACTATGGAATAGTGTTATGCATTTTGGTATGAAAGAAAAGCTATTCCCATGATTCATTGGAACTTATGAAATTCATGAGAATGTTGGACCAGTTTCCAACAGAGTAGATTTGCCTCCATTTTTATCTCAGGTACATAATGTTTTTCATGTTTCTATGTTGAGAAAGTATGTGCCAGATTCATCTCATGTTTTGAGCATAAAGGCAGTTTAGATAGAAGAGAACCTTTCTTATAAAGAGAAACCAATTCATATTCTAGATCTAAATTAAAAAGTATTTTAGAATAAGGTAATACACTAGGTAATGGTTTTGTGAAAAACCCACATGGTTGAATTAGAAACATGGGAGACTGAAAATTCTATGAAGGAAAAGTACCCTCAATTTTTAATAAGTAAATATAATTTTGATGACACAATATCGAAAAGGTGGGGATATTGTAACATCCCATGGTTTTAAACAACTAAATTGAAATTCATGAAATGTTGTTTTAATTATATATTTATAACTATCCTTTAATCATAATTTTTTTAAATCTATGTTTTGAATTTCAAAAAACTGTGATTTACAGTTGTGATTAGTATGACATTTAGACTCTCATAGAAAGTACTTGTATTTATGGTGAATACTATCATACCCTTATGAATAGTAATATGACCATAAGGAATTATAAATTTTATTATAATTCTATTTTTAGAATTATTTATGATAATGACATGTTGAGTATTTTTTCAAGGTATTAAAAAATGATTTATAGTTTTAATATTTCTATATGTGAATAAATTTTGATTTTATTTTGAAATTTAATTAATAATACTTATAAAATTATTTTCAAAAAAATGGATTTAATTTATTTATTCTACACATATAAAAATGGATAGGGTTATTTTTTACAATTTTTCAAAAATACCTGATTTTTTCATGAATATTAAAAATACAATTTTATGTTTTTGATAAGTAAATGAAATCATTAATGATATTATAATGTCTTAATAATTTTTTTCGACTCATTATGAATAAAATATATTATGATATGTCTCAAGTGTTCAATACTATCAGAAAATACCATGGTCAAGCTGATGGTTTTTTAAATACCACTAATGAGGTGTCCATTGTAAACTATTAAAACATTTCCGAACATTTTCTATATATACCAACCCCTTACATCACTACATTCATTCCAAATTCCTCCTAAACTAATCTAGGGTCTTTTTAAATAACTATTGGTCCTCCCAAGGTGTCCCACAAAACCCATGGTCCCAACCATATGGTCATAAGTGTCACTCTACAAGGTAAGAGAATTCTCAACTTCATTGTTTTTTATTCATGTTCTCTTTTATGGGTTATAACATTAAATCTTACATACCATGTTATTATTTAAATTTTATTTTGTCCCTATACTTTATTATTGTTAATTTATGGTTGGGTTATGCCTGTCCCTTTTATTTTTAATTATTTTCTGAAACCATATTGCATAGTTGTTATGCTGAATAATTTTTATCTTAAAATCTCACTCTTTTTCAAGAACTCTTATTATGTTATTGTATTTTACATTAAATTGGATTATATAGGGATATGTCATTAAAAATCCAATTTAATTTCCATATTATTTAGTAATTTTTACATTCTTCTTTTCTCCCATCAAAAAAAATTATAAATTTTTAAGTGATGTCGTTAGGCTGCCAAATTTTCGTATGGGATTTCTCAACTTTTCTTTTATTTCGAGTTCCTTTTTTTCATTCCTCATATCCCTCATCCAAATTCTTTATTAATTAAAATACCATACAAGAAATATAATTTTATTATGATAATAGAATATTCCATTATCATCTCTCTTTTTCCCTCTCCCTCTTATTCTAAAAATAAAAACACCATCCACGTTGTGTCAGTTTACAAAAAACGTGGACGATTTCTTTTAAATATCCATTAAATCCTTAAAATCTGATCATAAAAACATTATAATGGTTGAAATAGAATGTAATTTTTATCATTTATCCGATTTTATTTTCTTGTAATGAACATTAATGTGTGAAATTAAATTATATAGTGAAACAAGTTCCTGATTATCAAGGAACTGCATAGAATTATCTAAACAAACATAATTAATGTTTTATCAAATGATCCATCAACATATATGATAAGAAAATTATTTATGGTATTATTATATATTTTGGGAATATATGAATTCAATTTATTTTATATTTTAATTTTTCATTTCCATACGACAATAAAATCAAATACATATCGGCCATGGAAATCATGTAATGAACGCACCCAAAATAATTGGAGGAATAAAATACTAATAATTAAATGGTGAAATTTTGTTTTGAAATGATCATATAAGGTGTTATAAACATGATTATTTTTCTATAGGATATTAAAACCACTCTTTTTAACCATCATACAAGTAGTTTAAACACATTTAAAGTAATAAAACCCTTACGTATGGGAATTCATCAACTAATTTCCATTCATTGGGTTAATATTATACTTCATTATTTATGTGGTATTAAAACAAAATTGTGATGAATTTTGTTTTTATTATGTTTAATTATGTGTATATATAGTGTATATACATGTTATATCCACTATATTATCTATCACTAAAATTAAATTATATTTGTATGGGTATTTTCATTTAAAAATATGCTGATAATTTTTTTAAAAAAATTAGAAATAAATGTTTTTACGCTATTTTTCATATTTAATTATTTGGTTATGTTTCATGGTAATTTTTTATGATGAAGGTTGTGACCTATATCTATATTTGATTCATTAGGTATGTGTATGTTGGAGTTCATTCGTATGGTTACTCCAAGTGTAACCGTGATTGTTACACAAATTGTAAGGTAACCGTGAGTGTTACTAATTATAAGGTAGCCATGAGTGTTACAAGATTATCTAAATAATTCACTATGATACAATTATTGTTCTATTAATATTCTATATTATTGTGGAAATATCATAGAAATATCAAGTTTCACATATTATGTTTAAATGGGTAACAAGAAAGTATTTTTGAAAAATATTTCACATGTTACACATATTCATGGACTATTTTTTTCATTCATTCTTTTTATATACCCTACTGATATTTTTTTATCAAAACAAATTTTTAAATTATTTTCATAGGATATAAGGATTTTAAGGTAAAGGGGGAATCCTTGTAAAATGTTATAAAGTTTTTTCATAGAATTTTTCTTTATTTGAAATGTTTTAAATTTTGGAAAAATGTATAATTTTTTTGGGGTGCCTTCTCTATATGAATGTGGAATGTTATGTATGTTATATATCCCAATTCACTAAAACACTATTAATGAAAAGATCCTCATTATGAAATGAAGTGTTTTCATGAGTAAAATTCAATATTATGTAATGTAATAAGGTATGGTCCCTATACCAAAAATCATCATCGTATATCCATAGTCTCTATACCATGTAGAGAATGATGTCAAGGTTATATATTCCCAATTAATCCTCAAATAAAGATATCTGGAATAAATTTAAAATAGGGAGATGTGTTGAGATCTGTGGATTTGATCCAACAAGTCATCAATATGGGGTAGGGAATACATGATATTGATATATATCTTGTTAGTCTCATGACAATCAATGTACAGTCTCATCAATCTATATTTTTTCATATTAAAATGAATAGGTGAACCCCTTGTGGACAAACATGGAAAAATGAATCCCCATTAAAAATTTCCTTTTGTTTAGTCTTCACTTACATCAATAAAATTAGACTGATTCTATATAAGGTTATTGAAATATTGGTAGCACCGTGTATGATTTATACTGAAAACTCAATATAAACATTTAATAGATGAGTAGAAACTCTTCCATAAATACCATTAAAAACTCCCACAAATTAAGCAAATCTTTGAAGTTTTTTTCTCTAAACACCATATGAGATAAATTTCTACTTTTTAATAGTAATGTTTTTCATAGAATATATAAAATTTCAATTGTACTTTTATATTCAACAACTCATCGATAGTTGATTATAGGTTGGTTTAGAATATCAAACATCACTTCCCTTTACCAATAATTGATATGTTATTTATGTAGATAAATCCAATTATTTCCTATGCTAATAAAATTTCAACCATAAGGATAATAACATTATTTATAGTAAGGAAATCAAAAAAATATTTAAATAGAGAATAATCATACACATTAGATGTGATCATCAAACCATTAGCGGTATTTACTACTAATTAATCATATGATTGTTTAAGATATTAATTATCATTTCATGGGAAATTCCTTGTCCTAGAGGATTTCATATAACTAATATAATATAATATAATTAAATATTCAAGAATAAATATTAACCTGAAAATATTTTCGTTCCATTTCTAATCCCATAATAAACGAAAAGAGTTATTATGACTATTAATAATCTTGGATCATAGTGACTAGTCATGAATAAGATGAAAAAATCAAAGAACATTATTTTCAACCATTAAAACCATATGTTTAGCTAGGTCATTGATGGACTTCAACTATTCAAATCCATTACGACTATTCATAAAGGCATTTTTAATTTCCTAATCATATCCCCTTGGTGTGTCAGAATTGGTGTGTAGTATGGACTGTTGTTTTGCATTAGGTGACAATTGAGTCAAAGGCCAATACAACATTGTAATTATTACACCTTAGTATAAATGTTCTAGAATCAAATCAAGTTTTATTATCCATATAGGGATGTATTTTCATGGAATCCACTCTCTCTATGATTCATGATAATTTTATGATATTTTCTTATACATAGACTAATCCTATGGGTTCTCACAGAAGTTTTGAAATCCTTTTTTTAAAAAGATATTTAAACACTCCTTTGATACCAATTATTGAAACTCAAAAATTTCATAAATCAATATTATATATTTGTTATATTAATATTTATTTCATTCCAAAAATAAACACCTATGGATTTGAAACGATGAGTGTATTTGGGGACAAGATACGTACACTTTTTATTTCAGTAATTATCGTCAACATCTCCCATAACAAGTGTCCCAAATTTTACACCAATTATGCATTCAATATTGAAATTCTTATTTCATAACCTACAGGAAAGAAACATAAAAAAGAGTGATATTTGTAACTCGATAAGGAATAATAAGGTATACATCATTTCAATAAGTGTATAAGGGTATGATAACATGATATAAACATTTGAAACCCATAAAATATATGACATATATCATTGTTTTGAATCATGTAATAAAGATTATCAGTTTATAAGATATGAATCATAAAAAAATTACATGAGACATGAAAACATAACATTAGAATGAGAATAAGAATTTTGGTATTTATATAATCAAATAAAATTGTATCATTAGTACTCATGGTAAATTTACAATACTATCATTATGGAATTGGATTGCTCCAAAAATCATTACATTAGTCAATGTTCACTCCCAATACTATGATATTGGAAAAGGTACCTTACCAAACTATGTTCACATCCCATTCCATTATTTTTTATCTCATCTCATATCAATCATTATCCAATTCATTGGAATCCTATATAATTCTAGTTCTACTAATCCTATTTTAAAATTCAACCAGCAGTTATTATTAATAATGTATCCACCATCCATGGTTATAACATAATGACCATCTCTGATTATTACATTGAAACTATCTGTGGTTTATAATAGAACCAACATTCAAATAATAAAAACCAAACATCCGTGTTCCAAAATATCAAAAAATAGTCATTATATCATAAAATAATAACATATATAAAGAAACATGGTTTTATAAACATTTAATTAATACATCATATCATAAACAATGTAAAAAAAATGGGTTTCATAAACATCTCATCATCATAAACATTTACGATTTATAAAATGATAAGGATGGTACCATTGGATCATATACCTAGTATAATATAAGAAAAAAATGTTATTCTCATTCAATAAAAGAATTCCAAAAAAAAGATCATTAAAAATTTAAATTTGATAATGTATTTTCAATTTTCAATTTATTTATTTAAAATCCAAAAACATAAAAAATATCAATAAAAAATGTTTCATTGAAAAAACCTCTTAAAAATGTAAGGGGATCATTAAATCATTTAGTGTTAAGGGAAAAAAATTATTTTTCATGTTGTACACATTAAAAAAATGATTCCTTTATTATATTTCATAAAAATACAATTTTAAATTGTTTTGGAAAATGAAAAGAATATTCCATTTAATCCTAAAAAAAATTAAAAACAGTTAAAAAATACATTAAAAATATTATGATAATATTAAAATTAGTCTTTATATTTTTTTTAAAACAAGGAATCAAATATAATGGATATACACTGGAATGGATAGATAATGTAGAATTTCTATATAACATTATTGTTTTATATTTATTTATTATATATAGTAAAATTTAATTGAAAAATGAATTCTAAAAAATAAACATAACAAAATATTTTTATATTGATTGGAATATCATAAAATTTAATCATCAGAATAAAAATCATAAACAATCCAGACAAATAATGAGATTGAAAATAAATCCATTATCACATTGATAAAATTGGAAACAAAATACCCATAAAAGAAAGAATCATATATAGATATTTATGTCTCAATAAATTTCATATGAATAATAATAAATGAAAATAAGGGGTATTATAAACAACAAATGAATAAAACTGGTGTTGAATAGGGAATTTTCCTAATTGAAATTAAAATTTAGATGAGATTTTAATAAATCAAGTCCTGAATCTCTTAATTCACAATTTAAAACAATTTTATTTTAAAAATAGGTTTATAATAAACATATTCTTGATCCATAATCATATATATAATAGTATATATGATTTACTTTTAAAATTTTATCACTCATTTATAAATAATTCTTTGTTTAAATCAATGTTTTGGGTAATAATATCTTTTTCCATATCTATTCTAGTTTGATAGTTTTTTTAATTATACATTGAATGTTTTTCAATAATTAAAATTATTAATATCAATATTTAAATAAGATATATATTTTTTATATACATATTTATATTAATTAAAAAAATATAGATATGGAGATGGATCAAAAGGAATAAATATTATAATTAAACCTTATATAAAACTTATATTATAATTTATATCTTATTTATTAAATAAATATATCATTTTTAGATTCCAATTAAAATTGAAATGAGAAACACATCACATTAGTCCACGAGGTGGTAGTCTTCCGTACACATGAGTGATTTCATTGTTTTCAAAAGGGTTGGAATGTATGACGTTAAATATGAAATTGTAATTGACAAAAAAAAACTTAAAAATATCATATATATATATATACACACTTTATATACATCATTATATCAATTATTGAGAAGTGGTGATGGAAAACAAACATCATAGGTTCCCAAGGAGATAGTCCATCGTACACATGATCAACAAATTATTTCCCATTTGGTGGAAGTGAATATGAATATAGGTTATGATATTAACATAATAAAATTTATTATATTTTATAAAATTATTTTATTATATCTAAAAATCTGAATAATATTTTAATGATTTATATGGATAAATAAAATAAAAATTCTCACTTTTAAACTATACCTCTTCTTCAGGGAAGCTCGTTAGATTTGTACCTAAATATTTCTTAGTTGGGTTCCTATTCAATATAATAATCAGGGATATGGTTATGGATTTACTAATGGTATTCTTATAGGTGTTTCTGGAATAATGTTTTTTTAGTTTTAAGTGGATAGATGTGGATTCCATTTTCAATATAGGGAGATGTCCCAATTGGAATTGGGGAAATGAATAATGCATTCCCCCATCTAAAACAATCCAGTAGGAACAAAAAATGGATAATTATCTAAAATTTGATTTCATTAATTGTTGAAATATTTCCCTACAATATCAACTTGATAAGTTTTTAGTTCATGAAAACCCTTATAATTTTAATTCAACCCCTCAATAAACTCGTTTTAAAGTTAATTGTGTGATTGAATTTTAACTATTTTTAATATTCCTTTTTTTCAAAAAATTATATTGAAATTTGTAAATAAGATTAATTATTATTATTTAAATTTATTGTTCACTTTACTAAATTATATTGTTATAACTGGAAGATTTTAATTTATTATTATACCTACAGATGTGAGGGAAAAGCGACAATATAATGAAAATGTTCTTAAAAGTATAAAAATTTCTTATACAAAAATACAACATGAAATTCCTTCCAATAACCCTAACTATATTATTAATTTTTTTATTTATCAATATTTAAATTGGAGACATTTTAATATATTATTAGACATTTTAAATACATTGAACGAGTGGGTAGTTTTCAAAAGCTTCATAAATTTTCACTACTCTTCAAAAATTAAACTCTTCATATAATTCTCTAAAATCAAATTTGTGATAATGTTAAAATTTTGATATAAAACAATATTCTTTAATTTTTGAACTAAATTTTTTCATATTGGATATAAAATAATCTTTTTTCATAAAAAACAATGAAAATTGTTTTTTTGAGAAAAAGTAATTTTTGAAGAATATAAATACTTTACAGAAAAATAAGTTCAAAATTATAATATTAATTTATATTTATAAAGAAATTTAATTATTTATTAAAATATGTTTATTCAATTCAAACCACCAATTTTAATGGTTATGGTGAAATGGAAATGTTTAGATATTAATATTAATAGTATATTTTTGTTTATTAAAACTAATATCTTTGTGTACTATTGGATATCAATGAAATTTAATTTATTTGAAAATATATTTCAAAAATAATTGGGGATTTTCAAAAAAATACATAGAAATTATTATTGAAGAATTTATATTAAAAAATTAATACATGATTATGAAACCTTGAAATGGTCAAAATGCCTTCATTTTTTTATTATTTTTGTTATTCCCCCTTTCAATGGTTAAATGGTAACAATTAAATAGCTCATATGCTTAGTCGCACATCACATGACCTGAATGAATTACTAGAATTTATCCCAAATATACTACATGGAACATCCCCTTACCATAATATATCATGATCTCAGCTCTCCACCTTTTCAAGGCTAATTGGATAGTTTTTTTTGCAGATGCATGGGCTCGGTGTGGATGGTAAATTCATACCCATTCATTCATCCTATTTTGATTATCTCTAATCCTATAAATGTACATGCTTTAAATCCTCATCTAATGACTTGATAATTTGAAAATTTTATAGAAGTATCAACATTTCATGTGGCCCGAAGCCCTTGATGTGGCCCAAAATCCATACTGGCCCAAATTCCTTGGGTGGTCTAATGGTCTTGAAGGACTCAACAACAATACTGGTGAAACATATGAATTATTCTGGCTACTACAATACTAAGAATTACATACTACAGTATCAAACAATACATGATACAGTGCCATCTTTATTACCTTCTACTGTACAAGTACAGTTACCTGAAAATATTCCTCCACTCAGATTTGATCTTGGGTCTCTAGGATTCACTCGAATACTCCTCACCAACTTGTCCAAGGATCATGTTCACTTAATCAATAAATATTATCAATAAAAAGTGTTTTAGATTTATTAATATAACTCATGTTTTACAAAATATTTTATAAGGCTTTCAATAGTGAAGTGAATCATAAAACATTATATCATAAAATACTAGATAGATATTTTCAAATTAATTTCAAAAAATTATAAGATTTTTTTAGTTTACCCATACTTGAATTCCATAGAATATTATAACAATTTCAACCAATTGTGGAAAGAAAATTAACACATTTTTCACTAAATTATACATTTGAAACATAATAAATATATATAGTAAAAAAGATAATTTAATAAAACATATTTGTATTATGATATTAGAAGGATGAGTTTTTTCTATAACTTATGTAGTAGATAATGAAAACATTGTAGACCCTCCAAAAACATTTCCATATAGTATAATGTACATTGGAGATTTTTTTTCATCACCTTAGTAAATATATGATATTATTTTTTTAACCATATATATGGAATTGTGATATTAATTTCTCATGATTGATGGTTTGTATGAAGAAAAAAAATTGATTTGTTGTAAGCCTTATCGTAGGTATATTTTTCCATAAATTTTTATCATTATTTATTTTGAATGTGTTCAAGAATATAATTGTGATATGATTACTGAAAAAAGGTTATTTTATTACTATAATTGATAGAATATTATTTCTAAATTTAATAGTGTAATTTTTATTTTGTATGTGATCTCTGTGTAAATATATTTTAAATATTATTATATATATTTATGGTGGGAATAATTTATTTGAGGATTGATTAATCATCATAATGTATATGAAGAGATGATGAATATTTTATGTAATCATAATCATAACAAAATTCCATGATATATATTAAATGAGAAAATATTATAGTTATATTTACATAAAAATATTAATTGGATGAATAATTTTAAATATAACATACTGAGATAGATTTATTTGTTATGTAATATGATATTTATGTGGTTATTAATATATCTCACATTAACTTGAGTTGACAGTGACTTTAAATTTAACATTTCTTGAAATAAATTCCAAAAATGTGAAATAATTATTCATTTTTTTACAATAATAGTGTGATGTTTACTACAATGGAAATGTATTTTAACTGGTTAATTTAACTAATTGTTCATTTAGACTGATATTATATGAGTTGTAATGATGAAATTATTTTTTGGGAGTTATATAGTGACTATGTATTTATGGTTGATGGATTTTAAAAAGGGGATAAAATATATTAGTGATTTACCTTTTAGTATTTTAAATTAATTGTAATGTTATTAATAAATATTATGATATTTTTTGAGAGGATTATCTAGGGATATATTTAAAAATATATAAAAAATAAATATATTATTTGAATAAAAATGTAAAGGAATATAATTTTCTGTTATTAAAAAATTTATTATCTTTATATATTTTGAAAAAAAAAGAAAAAATTAATATAAAAACATGTTTTATAATTGAAAAAATGATATTTTGAGTAAAATACCTAGTTATTGGTATCATGAATGATATATTTAGATATTATTTGAGTGTAAATTGATTTTTAATGGTCAAAATATGTGCTTATTTTGAGGAAATTGAAAGTATGGTGTTGTGGTAAATGCAATTGTTCATAATGGACTTGAGTTAAAAAACCCTAGAAATTTCATGAATTATAATTTGAATTCTATTATTTGAATAAAATATTCATGTCCCAACAATATTAATGTTATCACATATAGTGATTGATGTTAATTAGAAAAATCGATTAAATTAAATAGTGATAGTTATTTTTTGATTAAATTATTTTATTTTTGAATAAAAATTGTTTATAAATATATAATTTTTTTAATAGAATAAAATTAATTTGTACCTATAATGTAGATATTTATTAAATAAATATATTTTTTTGAATTTGGGTCATATTGTGGAGCATATTGAAGATGTGATGTTTTTTATCCTAAAATAAATATTTGTTAAATTGATTAATCTAGTCAACTATTGAGGATTGATATCATTTCTGTTTTTATATGGTAATATCATAAAAACAAAAACAATAGATATATCATAGACACAACTATAGGAATATTTAGTAGCTCTATTAATATTATAATGTCCTATAGAAATAATATTTTTTTTATTTGAATAAATCAAGGATTACATAAATATGTTTTCCATGATAATAGTTTCATTAAAGATGATATTTAATTCATATAATCATTTTATATTATGAATAATGGCACATAGGAATATCTCAAATATTAAGAAATTTAAAACATTAATAGTGTTCAAATAGATATTTGAAATCACTATAAAAAATATTTGAAGGATTATCATGTGTATCATTGTTTTCTGGGTTAGAGAAATTACACCCTTGATATCTATTTTCAATTGATATATGATTCTATGATTATTTTTTGTAAGAATATGAGTAATTAATAAGTAATAATTTATCCTTTATTTTTTGTAGGACTAACCTCAACTAAGTGTAACCCATGTATAGGTAGTTATGAGATCCCAAAAAAATTATTAAAGTGAGAATATTAGAGCAATAATAGCAAAAAATTCTATCACAATGAGGTTATTTTTTTATTTACCCATTAAAATATATAGTTTTCAATGTTCATTAAATTATCCCCACATTAGAGTTAATTATGTAAATATTTGTGCACACTAGTGTATAGTTTTTTTTATTTTAAAAATGAGATGTTATAGAGTAAATAAATCAATCAATAAATAGATAAACACACATATATTAAAATCAAAAGATAAAAAAATATTAAATAGGAACATTATAATTTCGATTGGAAAAAACTTTTGTATGTGATGGATTATTTTTCATAATATGTTATAATTCACCTAGTTATATCTCATAGAAGTTAACCCTCCACCTCCCACATCACAGGTTGTTGTATGATATATAGTAGACATAAAATTTTTACTAGATCCTAATGCACTTTTAATATTATAATATATAACTCTTTAATATTTAATATTCATTAATAATATTTTATTCATCTATGTATTAATCAAGACCATGAAATTGAATTTATGAAAATTTATTTATAATTATTTACAATGTTAGTGGAATAAATAATTGGTATTGTAGTGTTTCATAGTTTTTAATTTCATTGATAGAAAATAGAAATATTAATTTATTTATATATTTTTTATGATGCTGTTTTATCATTATTGTTACTATTAGTTATCTATAGAGATGAGAGAAAAACGTAATTAATGATAAAGAATAAAAATTTATTTTCATTATAATTTCAAATAATGTTATTGTTTTTTATAAATGGAAAAGCCAATGTAAATTTAAAAACATTATTCTATAAGAGATTACAAATTTTAGTATATAAATTATTATTTGGGATAAAGATAACTTATGAATGACAATTGAACAAAAATTAAGAAATATTCATTATTTAAAAAGTGAAAAAAATATTTCCAAATATAAAACCTCAAATAAAATAATTAAAAAATCAAGGGTGGGAAAATTTATCATTAATTAAACTTAAAAAAATTATAATTTAATTACACATTATTATATATTTTAAATAATATATTATCAGTAATCAATAAATTAATAGAAGCATTATTAATCAGATAATGGAATGTTGATCACTCAATATTTTAATATGAGAAATTTGAGTATAGAAGTCAAATTAAAAAAATTGAGGAAGACAATCAAACCATAGGAGAGAATATCTCGAATATTGAAGACAATAATTGTGTAATCATTATAATATAATCACTAATATGGATGTTTGTTAAAATGATTTTTAAAATTACAATGATGAAAATATAAATCTCAGTTATTTTAAATAAAAATCATTGAATAAAAAGTCTTGACTTCAAATTTTCCTCCCACATGAATCATATTGAATAATATATCAAAAATTATGTTGTTATAAAAATTATAAAAGAGAAACAATTTATACCCTTTTAATAGATAATAACATGAGAATAATGGATAAAATATATATATTGATAGAGACAAAACCTAAAAAATTTGATTATATTTTGATTTTTAAATATTTCATTATTCCATGTATGATAAAAATTTTGTATGTAATGGGAATATCAAAATATAATATGATAAATAATTAAAGGTTCATTTAGTAAAATATGATATAACACTCACAAAAAAACGGAAAAATATACCTTGATTACTATTATTGATCTCTAAAAAAATATATCAATCATATAATCGATATAATAAATGAATTTTTATAAGAAATAATTATATAATTGAGGAAGAGGGATGAAGGTCCCCAAATGACAAACCATTAGAAAAAAATATTTTTATTCAAACTTACATTCAATGAATGACCTTATTATTTAAATAATAATTGGATTAGAAGGGATAAGATATGTAATCATGTGATTGTGTTATTATATATATGGATATGTCATATGTTTTTATTTTGTTTATTAGTCATATAACTCAATCTCCGAATTTAGAAAATCATCATTATTAGTCTTATTAAAGTACATTATAGTGGGCATAGGTTTATTTGTTAATTATTTAATATACATTAATCACATATAAAACGATAATTTGTATGAAGGATGTTTTATGATATGTTAATTTTAGACGGAAAAAAAATCAGCACGGTGATTTAGGGAAATATGGTTTCAAATAGAATAGCTATCATGTATAAAATTATGTATTTTTTAAATTTAAATTATATTTAATACAAAATATATCATTTATATCAAAATTATATTTAACGTATGTGAAGAAATGGTTTTGGAAGGCTACATGAAATGAAAAACCCATAATAGCATGCTATAAGGGTATGAAAAGTAAACACAAGTATGTCATGTCAATTTAGAGAAAAAAATTAATTGAATTGATTTATAAGAAATTAAATTTTTATTTGAACACATACTGAATAGAATCCCTATACGATATATGAGAATGAATACTATTTAAATATTATATAAATTTAAATAATTAATAAAATTAAACTAATGAAATTATATTAAATATATTTTACATAAAAAGAATAGAAAATAAAATAAAACGATGAAAATAATTCAAAAGTTTCAGAATTTTTTGTGCATCATAAAACTTACTAAAGAGAAAAGAATATCAATATTATTTTGATGTCAATGATAATGTTTACTTGGTAGAAAAAATCAATTCCATCAAATAATGGATATAAAAAATTTACTACCTATCTATATTACTATTATATATATATATATGAAAAAATCTCAAAAAATGGGGTTTTTATGGGTATAGGGGAAGATAATTAGTAAAATAATTTATTTGAAAATAATTATTTTAAATATATATGGAGTATCATGTTAATATTATTTAATACTAATGATATTAATGTTTAATGGGGTGTTAAATTTATATTATATAAATATTTAAAAAGAATAAATCTTAAGTATATTTTGGTTTCACATATTTTGATTATAGTTTATTCATTGATATCTGGTTGAAATATATTTTATCCTAGTGATTGTTCCTTATATATTTAATATAAAATCATTATTTAACTTGTAAATAAATTTCAAAATGGGGTGAAATAAAAAATATTAATCTTATAAAGAATTAACATATATAAAAAATAACTACATTTAGAAAAATTGGATAATTTAGTTTAAATCACTCTTATGCTTGATAGATTTCATAACATGTAAGACTGAGATTAAATTTCACTCTGATAAAAAATAAAAATACCAATATTTAAATTTTGAATTTATAAAAAATTTGATCAAATGGAGGTATATGTAACCATAAATTCATTATAAAATATATGTATAATTGTTCTATATATTTCTAATTAAATAAATAATTCATAATAAATTAGTACTACATTTTATTGCACTCAATTTTTTCTTAAAAATTACGTTCACATCAAAAATATTTTCAATTAAATTTTGGTTAGAAATATTATAATTAATTTCTAAGATATTTTAAAAACTAATTGGAGGGAAATTATATAATTTTTTAAATCATCATTTCAATATTATCTTTGGCTAAATTTTTATAATTTTTTAAATAGTAGTATTTTTCATTCAACGCAGAAAAATTCTGATTTTGGTAAAAACACAATTTATTGTCATTAAATTACTTGTTTTAATGGTCCCATTATTTTTTTTATTTTATTCAATATTAAATAATTTTTACCATTATTTAATATAATCTGATTATTTTTATATTAATAAATATTTTATTTGGTTTTAGTATAAAATCATTTTTAGGTTCAGAACTCATTTTTCTATAAACTTGTTTCTATTACATTTTACACTTCTATAATTAACATGACCTCTTCCATAGATATTATTTGAAATTTGTAAAATATATTCAATATTTTGAAAAATTATGTCTATATTTTGTAAATAGTTCCCTTAAAATTTTTCTCATTCTGAATATTAACCACGGTACATATTTTTCACCATTGTTATAGTAAAACATGTATAACTGGGATAAAATCTAAGTCTAGTGGTTTAAAATCTTTAAATATAATTTCATTATCCCATTTTATGGCTAAATTTCTGACATTATCATCCATTTTTGAATCATCTACAACATGGTACCATTTTTCCTTGATAATAAACATTTTATTATTTTAATATAATGATAAATAAAAAATGTCACACTCTTGATTTTAACATCCCTTATATATTTTTATAGGGATAAAATGATGTTAAATTCAGTAATAATTTTTTATTTTAAATAATAATCAATTTTCTCAAAATGTTTCTATTAATTTTTAGTGATATAATAATTACATTAAATGCTTACACAACGCCAACACAATACTCATAAATGTAATATAAAAACTAAATAAATAATTTTATAATTAAATGAATTTTAATAAATTTTTATCTTCAAATATTTTTTCAGATTAATATAATATGATACTGATGTGTGAAATGTTTATATTCGACTTCAATTTCTATCTTGTTGTAATTAAAGTCAAACTGTCTAAAAGGTCAGAAAAAAGACTTCAATGGTTTCTTATTTTAAATAATATTTCACTATATGATATAAAATTCAAAAAAAATATTATATTTATAAAATTTAATGTTATATTTCCTATCATTTCGATAATTATTAACTAATGGGTAAATGGGACATCTATAGAATCTTTCACGACCCCTAAAGAATAAAAAACTTTATATCACAGTAATTGAAAAAATAGTAAATGGGGAGTTAAAACTAAAAGAAAATGGTTAAAAATAATTAATCACTATCTAAATTTTATTTTATTAAATAAATTAGAATCATAATATTCCTATCATATAAATATATCATTTCATTTTCATTTTCACATTCAAAATAATTAACTATATTTAAATCTTTTTTGTAATTTCAATTAGGTTCTTTCATTCATAATAAAACGACACCACCATGATCCCATTTACTCAAAAAAAAACCAAGGAAATAATTCTTAAAAAAATCCTTATATATTTACTACTGGATTCTGTCACTATATAATATTATATGTAGGGTTATCAATAAGAAATTTAGATGATATCTCCCAAGGTGGTGGTAATGATTTTAACTATTTTTATTCATTTTACATCTTTTACCTCCTTCAATTATGTTTTAACCCTTTATATATAATAACATAAATATCAACCATAAAATAAAATTTAATTATGTTCATGTGATAGTATTTGTACGTCTACATTTTAACTCATATGTTAAATGAAAGTATCTTTCATTCATACATGTTCACTTCCTCCACTACATAGTTATATGATTCATTTACCATCATAATCCTTTATAGTTCTTTTTATGATGAATTGGACTTTAGAATATTTTATATGTGAAATATTTATTATTATAGAATTATAATATCAAATATACCTTCTTCCTTCAAATTTTTCATAAAATTATAATGTTTCTCATGCGTACATATGGATAACCACCTCAATGCAACGATGTGGTTATTTTTTCATTACCATTTTAATGAATCTAAATAAAGATATGTTTTATGAATATATATTATAAATTAAATATATTAATAATTTTATATTTGTTATTAATTGTATAAATTTTGTTAATATCATCTATTTTATAGTGAAAACATCGCACATGTGTACATACAGACTACAGTCTCCATGAAGTGATGTAATTTATTTTTCATCATTGCATTATATAAATGGTTATTAAAGTATGTATAATGATTAAATATGACCATTATGTCATTATTAATAATATTCATATGATGAAACTATATAAAATTTTTCATAACTGTAAACATCAAACAAACAAATTCATGGAAAATTGACCAGTTTTTATCAGAATGACTATTTTAATAATTAATGATTATTCTATTGAATAATTGTTATGAAAATAAAAATAGGATGTTATAATAAAATGGTATAAAATAATTTATGTATGAATATGGTTATTTTTTAGAAGTATTATAAATTTATATTTATTATACAAGAGTTTTCAATGTTTATAATGAAAATTATTACTTAAGGTAAGGGTTCTTCATCATAATATTGTTTAGTTGAGAAATATAAAATGTTATAGAACTATAAACATTTTTTATGATTACAAACATAATATTTGACATTTAAATAATGTATAATTGTTAATTCATGTAACATAACACTATAATTCAATTTATTCAATCAATGCGTTTTTATTCAAATGATACCAATTTTGTAAGGGTATCCCTTCTAATATATATTTATATGATATGTACACCATATTCAAAACTTGTTTCATATTTTGGTTTATATAATAATTATTTATATATTTTATCATGCTTACCAAAAAATTAGGGGGATTTAAATATCCATCAATGGTTTTCTCTTTCATTGGGTTTGGATTTAGAGATTACAAAAGTGATTTAGGGTTTATGTTATAATCTCATTTCTATTATTAACTGTCTATGCTAAATTTCTATTAAAATAAAAGTTAAGGATTTATACATAGAATTTATATTATTTTACATTATATATTACTTTAATTATCATGTTTTAGTTCAATATTTCTGTCTTTAGTAAATACATTTTTCAATCAATTGTTTCAAAATAAATCCCAACCTTATTTCCTCATTAGTTTTCATTAATTTTTTTCCATGCATGTGATCATAAAAAAATTTAATGTTATTAACTATTAATCAAAACTTTTAAGAAGATAAATTTCACTACCTTTGACTTTATTCATTAATTTTGTAAAATGTATCCTTAAAAAGTTCCCAATCCAGTCATTTTGGATTTTCTTAAATAGTGTGGAATGAATTCTCTCCTTTAACATATAATAATGAATAGAATATAACACCTACCTAAAAATTATTTTTGTAGTTTAGTAAATTATAAAATGAAATATTTATATTAAAAGAAATGTTTTTCTCTATATTATAGGAATTATAAATTACATATTAATCAGTGTAAAATGATATTTCCATGGTTTTCAATGAATGATTGAAATACACTATTAAATGTATGTTTCATTTATGTCAACAACTATTTTTGTTCATAATGATTTAATGGGAATAATATAAAATTATACCATTAATTATCTTTATATGGATGTATTATAGTTATGTGATTATGAAATTATTGTGAAACCAGATTTTTCCCAATGTATTGATATGATGAAATGAATATTTTTTATGATATTTTTTCCTATATATGTATGGTTTTCATTAGGTATGGTTGGGTATATTTTATCCCTATTTCTTATTATATAAATTATTATATATTATATAATGTTTATGGTAAAAAAAATTATGTGCTAGACCCACTATGGGAAACTACTACGGATGAAGGATCCACTGTGATATGGGAAATTGATGGTGATGCTCGATCTAATATGAAATGGGAAATATGTTTTCATACATGATCTCATATAATATGATTTTATATGTAATTAATCAGAATATATAACATTATTTTTATACCTATGTTGGTTAACACACTCTTATAAAATATTATTATCCTTAAAATTTGATCTCTTTTATCATAATTTAATTTTAGGATTACCAAATATCTTGAGAAGATAATGTGTTATGATATGAATAATGATTATGATCTATGAATTAATTAGTATGATTTTCTATTATTAGTATAATTTTCTCATGCCCTTTTTTGTTAAAACTTTTATATAAATTCATTTGTTAATATCTTCCATGTTTACCATTACTAGTTATCTATGATCGCCTCTTTTTAGGTTTTAATATTCTCCATGTAATAAATAATGTTATTGTATATGATATGTCTAGAAGGGTACCTTGTGTAATGAATGATATTAGATATGGTGACGATTGGACTTATGCACTTTTTTTTAATCTAGTCTTTGTGTACACTAAACATTTAGTTCTCTGGTTTGTGTAATGTTAATAGATGTATAAAATATTCATTTAACAGTATGTAATAAATTTGTTATACATTCTTGGGTCACTGTAGTTGTTATCCAAATAGGGTTCAGTAGTTTTTGGGGATTATGATTATTTAACATTGTTGGAAACCATAGCGATACATCCAAGTATAAGATAATATCCAAAAATATCAGTAACATAGTGATTTTTTAGATTCCCTAGAAATACATCATTTTTTTCGATATTGCATAAGGATATGGTTTTCAAATATGTTCATCTAGGGTTAATAATATGAAAATGTTTTGGTCGAGTATATATCATCCTTCATTTTAGTGTATGGTGGATGGGTCAATAATAAGATTATATTTTGAAAATCATGAAAGTTATTTATGGGTTAACTCACATTTTCATTATATACTAAGATAAGTTAATTGAATTGATAATAATTAAGTATGACCCATGTTAAACCCAAGTGTCATAGACTGTTAAGATGATTTCAATTTTAACAAATTTTATGAATTATTTTAATGACTATATGACTTGAATCAACTATTATTGTTTCTCATAATATTCATTCTAGTTTTCATTATTTTTTATCATATAGTATTTTTACACTGAATGTGATAGACAATAGAATGATGGTCCACATGATCATCCCAATGAAATGAGATATGGAATGTGAAACATAGTGATTGATCATAATCACCTATCTCATTATATGATTAATAAAGTCATCTTTTGTGAACATACTGTCATAAATATGAAGTGAACAATTGATTTTCATGAGGTTTCATTTGAATAAGACCAAGGGGGAATAAGAACTAGCTTCCTACATGTCATGTATGTGGGAGGGAGAACATTCATATGTTTTCAAAAGGAATCAGAATATTTTTTATGTGTGGAAAATATAGTCATACATCTAAGAATTTTTGAGGATAAATTTTGTTTTAAATGGAGGGAATGAATGTTCATCCTAATTTACCAAATATAGATTAAGGACGAATGTATGTGGATTTTTGGAATTATATAACAATGAACCTTAATATGTGGTACTAATCCTAAATCAAGGTACATAATATGTAATTATAATTATTAATGTATAATTATTTAACAATTTATGTATTGGGATTCAGAATTTATAATAAATATTTTTTATCAATGATATTCTAGTTATAATTATCATGAAACGTATATGGGTTTTACAATAGTGGATTTGCATTAAGCATTTTTTACTATATGGTGAAGCTAACTAATTACATATGAAAGTGATTTATTGTGAAAGATGAATTTTGAAAAAATTCATGATTGATGAATAAATTATAATAATATATTCTTAATATTTAGATAATACTGTTTAGTTGGTATAAATAGATTATTGATATTGATAATATATATTTGATTGTCTGTATAGAGTTAAATTTTGAGATCATTTGTGATTATATTATTTCATTACTGTAATCACAATTTTATGTAAATGAATAAGGAATTCTGGGTAATATATGATATGGTTATGTAAAATTTTCATGTTTAACGTAATGCGGTATTGATCTTAGTTATATATAGTTATTTAGTAGATCGTGGATGAATATGTGATCATATCATTATAATATTTGGTTTTCAATTTCATTCTATAATATTTTAATTATTTTAATGTTAATTGTTTATATAATTATTTATGTTTATGTTTTAGTTTATGTATATTTATTTTAGATATTGGTGCATGAATATCTATTCATATTGGATAAGTTGTGTTAACCATTTTAGTTCTTTTAAATATATAAATATAAGAGGAATAAAATTTTATTATTTTATGAATCATATGATCATTTCTAAAATAGTTTTAATATTATTTGAATATAAAAAATTTAACATGAATATTAATTTCATGGTGTAATAGATGATATACATGTTGAAATAAATAAAAACACAACCAATGGTTGGAATTTTTGTTATTAAATGAAAAAATAAGGAATTTATATTATATATTTTAACCTATTTTGACAATAATAACATATCTCAACCCTAGGAAAATTATCAGGGAATAAATAAGTTTCTATTTTACCTTTATTTCTAATGAATCTATTCTCTTATTTATCCCATAATGATTTATGGTTTTGTGGTCATTAACATTATTTATCACTATATATTATTCGATAGATGTTATTCATCTCATATATGTCCATATTTTATATTTCATCTAATTTTCATCATATTTTAGAACCCAATTATGTTTTATTATTGGTAAGATTTACGTTAATCACATTCCCCTTTCAAGGAATGTTTTATTGTC
The DNA here is from genome assembly GCA_963277665.1 of Viscum album. Lineage (NCBI taxonomy): Eukaryota > Viridiplantae > Streptophyta > Magnoliopsida > Santalales > Viscaceae > Viscum > Viscum album. The sequence continues at coordinate 1,300,119,833 of OY728161.1, forward strand.
CCATTTTATATTGTGGGTTTTTAAAAACTGTATCTACAAAATATTTTTTATTTTATTACTGATATAATAATTTTTTAGGGTGGAATTTATTTATGGGGGATAATTGAAGACACCAAAAATTCAGTTTAAAATGATATTATCCTCAATATATTCCTTAACACCAAACAATGTGCTTTAATGGAACAATAATATACTTTAAAAACATTATTATTTAAAGGTGAATATTATAGTATTGTCATTAAGTTGGTGGTACGAATAATAATAACCACAATATGAACAATATGTAAAATGTTTCTATATTATATAAATTTATTTATTTATTCATAATAAATAAGTACGCAATTTTATATAATGTGTTTTCATGATTCAAAATTATGTTTCCATAAAAAATAGTATTTATTACATTTTTGTAACACCCCAGGTAAATAAAGAATATGACATCTTTATATTTATCCATATTTGTGAATAAAATATTGATATTACTTTAAAGGTGATTCTATGCTCGATGGCGTACCCAACACGCAACAACGAGTTTCTAAGGAATCTTACGTTGTACTCTAATAATAAAATAATATTATTTTAAATGGTAGTTAACGCCTAGCCATTGTAATGGCGGTAATGAATAGAACTAACTACAAAATAATGATATATGTTTCTCAAATATTTTTACTCTTTACAATAAATTTTAGAGGATTAAAAATGAAAATGAATCCAGTTTTTAAGCGAAAACATTCTAATATTCTTTAAAAGGTTGATTAACCGCCTTTTGATGGAGAACCCCTTTTAAATCCATTTTTTGAAAATTTTATAAGCTCTATTTTTCAAAATAAACATATTATTTATGATTGGCACATTTAAACTTACCTTGGGTTAATTTTTGGTATTTTTCTGACAATGTTCATTTTTCAATGAATAGTGAAAAATACTGCATTTTACATCAAAACTGCTTTTTCATATAATTTAATTATATGGTTATATTATCTTTTTAATTTGTTTTAAAGTGTAATTAGAATATATTTTTACCATGTAATTAAATTATGGTCATTGTGATTAATTTCACATTGGAATTAGGCATAAACAAGTGCCAAACTTTTCATAAATATTGTTTCTAAAAAACCCGCTATTTGTTTTGACAACGGGAAGTTTTTTTAAATTAATTATTGAAATTTATCTGTTTGGAATTTGGTAAAATTAATTACATATTTGGAATCATAAGGTCCAAATTATTTAATTACGACTCTTTTGTTTTTGGACATTATGAATAGTAACGACGGTAATTATCTTTAATTATTTTGATTAATGAGTAATCGGGTAGTTAAAGATAATAAGATAATATCATAATAATAATAAAATGACCACAAAATGTGTCATAAGGCTACTGGTTGTCTCATGTCCGACCATGATATGCCTTGTGCCAAACATGGGGGCCCCATGGAATCACTTTTGTGAGAAAGTGACTTTTTATCTATTTATTTTTAAAAAAATGTTAAATGTGACAAAGAATGTATCACCTATGTAAAATATTTTTAATTTTGTCTACATAAATTATCTTTTGAACTATAAATATTCATTGGAAATATAAAAAGATTTCCTATATCATAGTATTTTTTTATAATTTTTAGAAATTAAATAAATTAAATTATTTATGACATCATGATGATTCAGCGATGACCTCATTATTTAACGGTTTAAATAAAAAGGAAAGATAATGTAAAATATAAGACCTAAACATGTCCAAAACCTATTGGATGAGTGGATTTAGAACCCTTATCACCTTATCCTCGAAACACATAAATGTGGGACCATTAAAATCTGAAACTCATTTGGAAATAATGTTACATTTTATACCTTTCCACGAGTGCCCCTCCTCTCCTCTTATAAAAGGCCCCCACCTCTACCTCCTTACCCACACTTCCAAAGCCTTTGGCTCAGCCCACCCCTGCCCCTTTTTTCTCTCCAAATCCATCTATAACTCCTTGAAGCCTCACTTTGGTCAGAATCCTTTCCAAGGAAGCTTTTGAGCTCAAATCAAAGGAAGTTACCCAATTTTAAGGTAATGTCTTCACTTGAGTCCTTTTGTTTTATTTTACTTCTCCAACCCCCTAAACTCATTTTATTATTTTCTTTTGTAACAACTCCAGTATCTTCAATATACTAGGATATTTTTATAAGAAGGATTCGAGCTACACTTACACACACCTACATCTAATGGTTAAAGAACATACTGTTTCTGTGGATGGCGAATTTCTGCCTCCCGAAACGATGATTGTTCAACATTATTCTAACACCTTAAAAGGTGGCCATTAAGATGACACTATACTTATATATGATATCTAATATGTTTATGTTTTACTTAAGCTTATGTATTTTTCATTTATGGCATACCTTTATGGTTTCCATTATGGGTAAACGCGATATATTCATTTAAGGAAGTGCGGACTACCACCCCCTCAAAGTGATTTGATTAGTTAATACCATATGTGGTACGTATAAAGGATATATTTAATGATATTATATATGATAACATTCTGGAATTAAAATACTATTATGTATCATTATTTTTTAATTCCATTAAATATGAAATAGAAATGGAAGTAGCGTTCATGCGTACGTACGGCTTACCGTCTCCACGAACGGTGCATTTCATTTCTTAACTCTAAATGTTATGTAATATTATAAATTCCTGAATTTAATGGATATATATGATATATATGATATATACATCATTAATACAATTCTGGATATAATGAACATTTGTCCACACGAACAACATGTAATTGTAAGAAGTCTACTTTCGACTTAAGAACCAAATATTGGAAAAACAAATATTATTAACTTAAATGATTACATAATGTTTATGACATGCTAATAAGTGATATAAAAGAAATAATGAACTTGAAAAAGGTTCTTAAGGAAGTAGAAATTAACTCAAGTTTATTATTCAGGAGATTAAATAACGATCGAGTCAAGTCGGACCCGAGGTAAGGGATCCTACTTCTCTCTTTCTTTTTAAGTACACCCTTTATGTCATTCCTTTTAGGCTGCAGAGTTTTTGTAAGGGATTTTTCATCTCACTTTTATTCCCGTGAGATTTATGCTACATTTGCCACAATTTCCTTTGAGTGGTGTATGTACTGACCATTATTATACACTTTGTGTAGTATAATTTCATTTATGGGTATTAACATCTTCATTGTATGACCCTTCTTCCATGGGGTGTATGTTTCGAAAGTTACCCAACTCGGTAAGGGGACCTTTCACCCTCCTCTTTTTAAAAGACTCCTTTTGTTATGTCTTTTAATTCACATACTATTATGTTGGGATATGTTCTTTTATATCCTTATTGATGTAAATTTTATGTCCATGTGATGAGATGCCCTTTTTATCTCTCATCAACTCATTTTCTGAATTTTGAAGTGATGTCGTTAGGCTGTCGAATTTTACCAAGGGAACTTTTTAACCCAATTTCGATTTCTTTGGGTTCAACATGTAGTTATTGAATATTCAATCTATTGAACATGTGTGAATGACCTTTTATTGCTTTACACTTAATATCCACTTATATTGGGTGTATTTATATTTTTCACAAATAATGTTGAGATTTAATTATCCTTAATTTTAGGATACCCTCTTTATAAGGGAATTCATCACATTTGACATTTCTATTGAGACTTCATTGTTGTTATGCAGAAATTCACTCTTATATGGTGTATATACTGTCCTTTCGAATATTATATCATGAATCCATTTATTCTCATGATATTATAATGTTCTGACTAAATGATATTCCTCAATTATTGTATTCATGTGTCTCTAATTTTGGTAGAACCCCTTTAACCAAAATATCGATTTAAATGTTTTAATTATGTGTTCTTATTAATATCCATGTTTTCAAAATGGTTTTAAGGATTTATTTATATGGATATTAATGGTTTACAATTTTAAAAGCTTCAAGGTGGTATGGGACACTTTGATTCAGAAATCCCTTTATTAAATGTTTTAAATGGTTTTGGAAAGGGTTTCTTTTTTAAGGGATTCATTATTTCAATATACTAAAATGTTATATTGTGATTGAAATGTGGAAATGTTATGTTTCTTTTATGCATGCTTTATGTGATACGTTTAAGTTATGGTTCTTGGGCATTGTTATAAAAACGGGTTGTTCCGTGATAAACTTAGGGCGGGTGAGCCTGATATAGATCTCCAATGTATTGCGTAACGCAAAGGAGTGAAACGTTAAGGTTTCTCCAAAGGGATTTAGGGAATATACTGTGGTGGGTATTCCAAACGTAACCAAGAGGGTTACTCCCTACGTAAGAATGTTATGAATGCCTCAATATACCTTTTATTTCTTATGATTTCTATGATTTATTAATGATTTGATATGCCTATGTTTTATGGGTAAAGTATGATTTCATTGTAATGTATATATGAACTCATGTTTCCTTTCCATATCTTTATAACTCTTACTGAGCTTTTTATGCTCATCCCAAGTTTTTGAAATGTTTTTCACAGGTCATGGGAAAGGTACATGATGTGATGATAGTGTCAAGGATGTGTCAAGAAAGAATACGTGTTTTATTTTAAATATGTTTCCGTTGATGGGAGGAATGAATATTGTCTTTTATGTAACCACTTTGTTTAAATGTGGAATGTAATGAAAGTTTCATGATCTAATTCTCTAAAACTCTAAACCTAAAAAGATACTCAATGTGTAATATTGTAACAACTCAATATTAAGTAAGGTTTAAGGCTGGGGCCTTATAGTTGGTATCAGGGGTCGGTTTAGATAACTTTAGAGGTTAGGGTATTCTCTAAGCATAAGTGACAGTACCATAATGGATAGGATTTCAGAAAGAGTCCTAGTTTAGGATAAAGTGAATGAGTAAGTATATCTTGGTGTTTATCTTCCTCATTAGTATATGATGGTTTTGTTGATATTCTCACACTGAACTTTTTGGTTTTACTAAATGGATGGATCTAGCAGGCACCAAAGTAACAGTGGATGTGAAGGAAAATGTGATAGTTTTTTGAGCAAGCAGCTGAATGATATGGGGGCTGCAATGAGAACTCTTGTGATTATCCTCAACCAACTATCTGGAGTCATGATTGACCACCTAATCCTTAGTGATTTCTCTAAGGAAACATATATGCGAGAAACAAGTCCCTACAGAACTACAGGTGATAATCATAAAGGTTAGTGTGTTCAAAAACCTATGTGTCAAAGATGTGGAAAGAAACACCTAGGAAAATGTTTCAAAGGGACAGAAATATGCTATTGATGTGGAAATGAAGGTCATAAATCAAGAAGATTCCATGGAAAAAGGAATCATCCAGTTGACTCGAGGAAAGGGAAAGAAGTTCTTTCTGAGGGATCAATTGAATGTTTTAAATGTGGGGTGCATGGACATTATGCAAACACATGTCCTATGAAGAAGTTTCGTGAATGGTATCACCATGATCGTACAAATATTTTTTTACCAATACCTAATGCCATTCCGATTGAGGATGAAGAATCTGGCAATGACCAATCAAAGGTATGGATTATTTCATAACTTTTTTTTCCTATTTTGGAATATTAGGATATGATTCATGATTTTGTTTGTAGGAAATAAGTATTTCAGAATAATATGGAAAGGAATGGTTAATGGATCATGAAGAATGTTGAGTGAGTTAGAAGTCAACATATAAGGGCTGCAAGAGTTATGGTGAAATTCTTAAGAGTATTAAGTCTCTTTTGATGATGGGGTTACATTAGAAGACTTTTTATAGTATGTGTAACCCTAATGTTTAACATGTGAAAATTTTATTCAAGGAATAATTATCTGTTCTTTTGTGGACATAGTTATAAAGAACCATTTGGGTTTATATGATCCTTACTTTTGAGGTAATTATGTGTTATTATATGTTATGATGGAAGTGAAAGGCATGAGATAAAAATGAGGTTAAATTATGTTATGGTTATTTTCGATGATTTTATCTCTTTAGGGGAATGATTTGAGAATTATATAGTTTTGGAAAAAGGACAACACGCAAACCGTGTGACAACCCGTCGCGTCGGACAAAGCTGCGGGAATCGAACCCACAACCAAAGTGCAACTGGTATTTATTGCCTACCACTGGACTACGTGAAGTCCCTGGTTAGTTTAACTAATTATTTTCAGTTAGATGATCTTATGAATCTAGAATGATCTGATTTTGGGTTATCTAAGGAAATTATTAACCTATCAAGGAGGATATGTGATTAGGTTAATTACTTTTCAATACGAGAATTTAAGAGCAACTGAAGTTGTTTGGAGATAAATGTTACGATTTAACTTGGAAGACTATGTGACTAAATCCTTCAAATATTTGGGTTTCAACCTTAGTTTGGTTTACTTTGAATAATTTTATGGACAAATTGTTTATCGAATGGTCCTCGTTGAACTTTGGGTTTTGTTGGACAAATTTTGGAGATTAAGCATAGATTTTCTTTTTATAAAGGGTTATCCTTTTCTGGATTATCTGATCTTGTACTAACCTTTTTGGTTTTGGTTTTGGTTAAAGTCTAAAGACATGGGAATTATATAGTTCTCTTTTTTGGATTAGGTGATTCTCTAGAAGTTGATAATAGTACTCTTAATGTGAACAAGTCTTCCTAAATACTCGTCTTTTGGAGAAAATATGAGTTTGTGTAAGGAATCTAATAAAAGTTGAAAGTCAACATGATAAGTGATTATGTTTCATTATGAATAAATTCCTCAATAAAAAGTAACTTAAAACAAAAATTTTGTCTATTAACTTTTCCTACTGGGGAATCGAATACCGTTTAACCCACCACAAGTTTGTGATTTTCTTGTGGTTAACTTTCTCCTAAACATGTTTTCTATCACTCTCCTTCAGAACATGACCCTTTTTTTCCTCCATGTCCATATTTTCATACTTGGAATCCCAGTATGGGTTAAATCGGGTGACCTTTGTACTTATCTTTCTTTATTTTAAAGTGATTTTTTTACCGACTCTTGTTCCGATGTGGGACTTTCAAGGATGTTTCCAAGCCCAATTTTAAATTTGCGAGGACGCAATTCCCAAAAGGGGGGAAGGATGTAACACCCCAGGTAAATAAAGAATATTAAATCTTTATATTTATCCATATTTGTGAATAAAATATTAATATTAATTTAAAGGGGATGCTATGCTCGATAGGGTACCCAACACGCAACAACGAGTTTCTTGGGAATCTTACGTTTCACTCTAATAATAAAATAATATTATTTTAAATGGTAGTTAACGCCTAGACGTTGTAATGGCGAGAATGAACAGAACTAACTACAAAATAATTATATATGTTTGTCAAATATTTTTATTCTTTACAATAAATTTTAGAGGATTAAAAATGCAAATGAATCCAGTTTTTAAGCGAAAAAATTCTAATATTCTTTAAAAGGATGATTAACCGCCTTTTGATGGCGAACCCCATTTAAATCCACTTTTTGAAAATTTTATAAGCTCTATTTTTCAAAATAGGAATAATATTTATGATTGGGACATTGAAATTTACCTTGGGTTAATTTTTGGTATTTTTCTGACAATGTTCATTTTTCAATGAATAGTGAAAAATACTGCATTTTACATCAAAACTTCTTTTTCATATAATTTAATTATATGGTAATATTATATTTTTAATTTTTTTTCAAGTGTAATTATAATATATTTTTACCATTTATTTCAATTATGGTCATTGGTATTAATTTCACATTGGAATTAGGCATAAACAAGTGTCAAACTTTTCATAAATATTGTTTCTAAAAAACCCGCTATTTGTTTTGACAACAGGAAGTTTTTTTAAAATTAATTATTGCAATTTATGTGTTTGGAATTTGGTAAAATTAATTACATATTTGTAATCATAAGGTCCAAATTATGTAATTAAGACTCTTGTTTTTGGACATTATGAATAGTAACAACGGTAATTATCTTTAATTATTTTGATTAATGAGTAATCGGGTAGTTAAAGATAATAAGATAATATCATAATAATACAAAAATGACCACAAAATGTGTCCTAATGATACTGGTTGTCTCATGGCCGACCATGGAATGCCTTGTGCCAAACATGGGGGGCCCATGGAATCACTTTTGTGAGAAAGTGACTTTTTATCTATTTATTTTGAAAAAATGTTAAATGTGACAAAGAATGTATCACCTATGTAAAATATTTTTTATTTTGTCTACATAAATGATCTTTTGTACTATAAATATTCATTGGAAATCTAAAACTATTTCCTACATCATAGTATTTTTTTATAATTTTTAGACATTAAATAAATTATATGATTTATGACATCATGGTGATGCAGCGATGACTTCATTATTTAACGATTTAAATAAAATGGAAAGATAATGTAAAATCTAAGACCTACACATGTCCAAAACCTATTGGATGGGTTTATTTAGAACCCTTATCACCTTATCCTTGAAACACATCAATTTTGGACCATTAAAATCTGAAAATCATTTGGAAATAATGTTACATTTTATACCTTTCCAAGAGTGCCCCTCCTCTCCTCTTATAAAAGGCCCCCACCTCTACCTCCTTACTCACACTTCCAAAGCCTATGAAATGGCCAACCTCTGCCCATTTTGTCTCTCCACATCCCTCTCTAACTCCTTGAATCCTAACTTTGGGTAGAATCCTTTCCAAGGAAGCCTTTGAGCTCAAATCAAAGGACGTTGCCCGATTTTAAGGTAATGTCTTCACTTGAGTCCTTTTGTTTTATTTTACTTCTCCAACCCCCTAAACTCTTTTTTTTCTTTTATTTTGTAAAAAAACCAGTATCTGAAATATACTAGGATGTTTTTATAAGAAGTATTCGAGCTACACTTACACACACCTACATCTAATGGTTAAAGAACATATTGTTTCCGTGGATGGCGAATTTCTGCCTCCCGAAACGATGATTGTTCAACATTCTTCTAACACCTTAAAGTTGGCCATTAAGATGACACTATATTTATATATGATATATAATATGTTTATTTTTTACTTATGCTTCTGTATTTTTTATTTATGGAATACCTTTATGGTTTCCATTATGGGTAAACGTGATATCTTCATTTAAGGAAGTGCGGACTACTGCCCCCTCAAAGTGATTTGATTCGTTAATTCCATATGTGGTATGTATAAAGGATATATTTAATGATATTATATATGATACCATACTGGAATTAAAATACTATTATGTATCATTATGTTTTAATTCCATTAAATATGAAATAGAAATGGAAGTAGCATTCATGCGTACGTACGGCTTATCGTCTCCATGAACGGTGCATTTCATTTCTTAACACTAAATGTTATTTAATATTATAAATGCATGAATATACTGGATATATATGATATATATGATATCTAAATCCTGAATACAATTCTTTATATAATGAACATTTGGCCACATGAACAACATGTAATTGTAAGAAGTCCACTTTCGACTTAAGAACCAAATATCGGAAAAACAAATATTATTAACGTAAATGATTACATAATGTTTATGACATGGTAATAAGTGATATAAAAGGAATAATTAACTCAAAAAAGGTTCTTAATGAAGTAGAAATTAACTCATATTTATTATTCTAGAGTATAAGAACGATCGAGTCAAGTCGGACCCGAGGTAAGGGATCCTACTCCTCTCTTTCTTTTTAAGTACACCCTTTTATGTCATTCCTTTTAAGCTCATATTTCTTGTGATTGGGATGATATTTTATATTACTCTTACTGTATTTTTTATTTTCATATGATGAGATACCCTATTTCCTCTCATCAACTCATTTTATGAGTTTTGACGTGATGTCGTTAGGCTGCCGAGTTTTCGTAAGGGGTTTTTCATCTCACTTTTATTCCCGTGAGATTTATGCTACATTTTCCACAATTTCCATTGAGTGGTGTATGTACTGCCCATTATTATACACTTTGTGTAGTATAATTTCATTAATGGGTATTCACATCTTCATTGTATGACCCTTCTTCCATGGGGTGTATGTTTCAAAAGTTACCCAACTCGGTAAGGGGACCTTTCACCCTCCTCTTTTTAAAAGACTTCTTTTTTTATGTCTTTTAATTCACATACTATTATGTTGGGATATATTCTTTTATATCCTTATTGATGTAAATTTTATGTCCAAGTGATTATATGCCCTTTTTATCTCTCATCAACACATTTTCTGAATTTTGAAGTGATGTCGTTAGGCTGTCGAATTTTACCAAGGGAACTTTTTAACCCAATTTCGATTTCTTTGGGTTCAAAATGTAGTTATTGAATATGTCATCTTTTGAACATGTGTGAATGACCTTTTATTGTTTTACACTTAATATCCACTTATATTGGGTGTATTTATATTTGTCACACATAATTTTGAGATTGAATTATCCTTAATTTAAGGATACCTTCTTTATAAGGGAAGTCGTCACATTTGACATTTCTATTGAGACTTCATTGTTGTTATGAACTTATTCACTCTTATATGGTGTATATACTGTCCTTTGGAATATTATATCATGAATCCATTTATTCTCATGATATTATAAAGTTCTGAATAAATTTTATTGCTCAATTATTGTATTCAATTGTCTCTAATTTTGGTAGAACCCCTTTAACCAAAATATCGCTTTAAATGTTTTAATTATTTGTTCTTATTAATATCCATGTTTTCAAAATGGTTTTAAGGATTTATTTATATGGATATTAATGGTTTAAAATTTTAAAAGCTTCAAGGTGGTATGGGACACTTTGATTCAAAAAATCACTTTATCAAATGTTTTAAATGGTTTTGGAAATGGTTTATTTTTGAATGGATTCATTATTTCAATATACTAAAATGTTATATTGTGATTGAAATGTGGAAATGTTATGTTTCCTTTATGCATGTTGTATGTGATACGTTTATGTTATGGTTCTTGGGCATTGTTATGAAAACGGGTGGTTCCGTGGTAAACTAAGGGCGGGTGAGCCCGATATAGCTCTCCAATGCATTGGGTAACGCGAAGGAGTGAAACTTTAAGGTTTATCCGAAGAGATTTAGGGAATATACTATGGTGGGTATTCCAAACGTAACCAAGAGGGTTACTCCCTACGTAAGAATGTTATGAATTCCTCAAGATACCTTTTATGTCTTATGATTTCTATGATTTATTCATGATTTGATATGCCAATGTTTTATGGGTAAAGTATGATTTCATTCTAATATATACATGAACTGATGTTTCCTTTCCATATTTTTATAACTCTTACTGAGCTTTTTATGCTCATCCCAAGTTTTTGAAATGTTTTTCACAGGTCAAGGAAAAGGTACATGATGTGATGATAGTGTCAAGGATGTGTCAAGAAAGAATCTGTGTTTTATTTTAAATATGTTTCTGTTGATGGGAAGAAAGAATTTTGTCTTTTATGTAACCATTTTGTTTAAATGTGGAATGTAATGCAAGTTTCATTATCTAATTCTCTAAAACTCTAAACCTGAAAATATCCTCAATGTGTAATCTTGAAATAACTCAAGATTAAGTAAGGTTTAAGGCTGGGGCCTTATAATTTTTGCTATAGATATAATATTTAATTTATTCCAAATTTAAATTTTGTTTTTTAGGAATTTCACATCATTTTTTAAACCATTATGTAATTATTTTATTATTGTAAATATTTGGGATTTTTCTAAAAAAAATTCATTAAATGGTAAAATACTGAATTTTTAAAATTTTCATTTGTTATCATTAAATTATTTAATTTAGAAGAAACATTATATTATAAATATAACATTAAAATAAAATATTTATAATTTAATTTGGTATAATATAATAAATTTCACATGAATTTCCATTAGACTTGATTTTGGTATAAGTTTATTTTTTAGGCTGAAAATTTCCTATTTCTATGAATTTCCCATTTTGTTTTATGAATTTATATTAAAATTCATTCTAAAACGTTTAAAATTTGAATACTAAAAATTTATTCTTTATTTTCAAACTAGAGAATCATATTTGGTATGTAGGTTAATTTTTCTGTCATTATATATATTACCCAATATATAAATTTGTCCCCTGAATTAGGAAAAAACATTCACACCAAGGTTAAAGATTTGTTATAAGGGTTTAAAATTACTATAAAACTTTTATTCATACTTTTGGATGTGGATATTTTATACATTCTCACTAATATTTCATAAATATTTAAATGTTGGACCATTTTTCCTTGATTCTGATCGTTATATTATTTTAAGAAGAGTATAAATTCACAATATCACTCTATTTGATTTAATTTCACGTTATGTTTTCATAGGGTTGAAAAAGTGTATATTTGGTTATAAAATTTTATTTGAAAGAATAAAGATTTTTGTAATAACATTTATTTATGAAAATTATTGATGGAATAATTTAATTAAATGATTATCCAATGTTGAGACAGTGCATGTTAAAATAATAGAAAAATAAAATATATATTTTAAAAATATTTAAAGTGTTACAATTTGGTGGAATTGTTATATTACACGTACTATTTACAAAAATATAACATATTAATAATGTGGTAAATGTATATATTATAATTCGATTTTTATCATTTTGTCTTTAAATTATAACTATGTGAATTCTCCCAAAAATGATTTTAATGGTACCTTTTGTTAAATAATATAATATTAAATAATTTAAAATTAATAATAAATTTATATTTGAGAAATTTAATATTAAATTTTTTTTATTATAATCATTTCAATGCTTGTGGTTCATTTCCCCAATTATAATATCTTTCAATATCCTAAAATACTAAAAACAATGATATCACAAAAATCATCAAAATGGTTAACAAGGTTAAAAAAAATTTGGGTTAAAATATCATGTAAACAAACCTATATTTTATTGGATGATAATAAATTGACATATAATCATAATATATGAATAATATTTCAAAAAAAATCTTTCACAAGACAATTAATATATTATATTTAAATCGTCTAAATAATTCCATGTGTTCCCTTTCCTTCACTATAAAATAAAATACTCCACCTCTCTTCCCCACACACCTTGAGCCAATTATCTCATTAGAACCATTAAAAAATTATTCACAACCACATTATAAATATTTTAGTGTTTTTATTATCTTCAAAACTCCATTCCAACAGTTCGTATAAAAAATGCAAAGGATGTCACTCTAGTTAGATGTAGTCTTTTTAACCAATATCATTCATTTTAATTAATCATCTACCTCATTTAATTCTATTATAATCCTTAATATATAATAACATAACTATCTCATAGACACTGAATATTTATTTGGTTTATGTAATAATGATTATTCCTCTTCTTTTCTATTAACTGATAAATGAAACTATTTCTCGTGCGTATGTCCGGACTACCACCTCCACATGGAGATGTGATTCATTTTCTATCATAAAATTTTATGTATGATTGTTATGTTGATTTTCATTCAAATATATGTTTTTTAAAATAAATATTATTTGGTAATTTTTGAATATTATATAACTTTTTACAATCTCATCAATTAGAAAAAGATAGTGTCACTAATTTGTTTTTTCTGGACTGCCACCTCTATGAACTGAGGTGATTCATTTTTAATATCCAAATATCTCTGGTGGTAATAAATATATATTTACTAATTTTATATTATAATTAAAATATAATGGGAAATTTGGAATTATGAATTATTATATAACTTTATTTCTATCCATGAAAAATTGACAATTTCTTTCATGTGTACGTATGTACTATCATCTCTATTAAGTGATGAATTTATTTATTATCACTAATTCTTATGAATGGTTATTTTCTAATATAAAATGATTAAATATCAAATTTATTTAATTATTAAGGATATAGATTTTATGATACCATGACCAGAGATTAAGGACCAAAACCATAAACAGAAACAAGAATGGAAAACAAACCGGACATCAATGTAATGCTCATTTTATTGAAGAAATATTAACAAAATTGTAAATAAAAATTAAAATCGAATAGTAAATAGTAAAATATTTTTTATTATGGTTATGAAATATATTTATAATAAATATATATTATACATCACTTTTGAACTTTTACGGAACAAAACGCGACATAAGGTAAGGGACCTTCGTCCTAGTATTACTTTATAGAAACATGATTGATGTTCTGTGCATATTTATATTTTTAGTGTGTGTGTAATACCCTTTAGACAATTTATATCATGAGTCCATATTAATTCCTGATATTTTAATATTAAATAAAAATCATCTAATCAATGGGGTTTAATTAAATTGATAAAAAAGTATTAAATGTTTCTTATCTCACTATAATTTCATGGATACATATGCAATATTCACCAAACGATTCTTTTTTTGTTTTAAAAATTTTTCTAAAATGAATTTTATGATGGTTATCCTAATAACTATGGTTATTTTTATATCCCACTAGGTATCATTGTTAATTTATTTTCTTCAATGATTACTAATATAGAAATGATTTAAGTTGCAATCACATTTGTTTTTGGGATTTTTTATGGTAATCATCCATTGTGGTAAATTTTGTGGATATTATCATTTTATGACCAATTATTTTATTACTATATATTTATTCCTTTTATTTTAACATATTATGTCTATTTTTCTAACATTGGTACATAAAATTATCAAGAAATTCTTTTAAAGAAAAGATGACCTTATTTCCACTTTTGATGATGAATATTTTCTTTCCAAGACCATGCGTTGTAACTTTGTTTTATGAATGTTATTTACTATAAATGGCATATTATAAAAATTTCAATTTTACTACATTTTTTTTTCACAAATATTTTCAAATATTTTTTTCAAAATTTTTTCCAATCATTTCATTGTTGAAATTTAAAAAAAATTCAACTGAATGTTTTCTTTTAACATATACAACATTTATGGGGTTTCCCATCAATATGAATATTATTTTACTTTAATACAACATTACAATTTTCAATGATTATTTTAAAGGAAAAAATAATTTCTCAATATGCAAAAATTTTATCAATATAAAATGGTACATTCATCTAATTTTTAATGAAATATATAAATACACTTCTTATGGGTTTCCAAATCTATGTCCACATCTTATGTTGTTTCTTATGTACATCATAAACTAATATACTTTGATTTTTTTATTTTATTTTTGGATAGTCTTCATTTTTATTAGGATGAGAGGTAACCATTACATGACCTATATGACATGATGGAAAATACCTAGTAAATGACCTGAAGTCTTAAATACCCCACTACACTTGAACTGACAGCCCACATAATTTACTCCATTGAGTAAAATTTTATGATTCTTATTCATCCCTAGGGATAATATCTAATGATACTATTGGTGTGAGGGAAGCCTTCGAACCAAAAATCTCTCCCAATATTGTATAAAGTATCTCATAACCTAGAGAATAATAAAAAACAACAGGTTCAAAGGCTAAATAAGGACATTCATAAAATAAACAAAATAGAATATTTTTTATGGAAAAAACAACATATAAAATCACTATAAGAAAAACAATATGTAATGATGAAAATAGAATAAATTAATTTAAATGGTTTAGTGAACTTGGCCCTACTACATGGGAATAACACCACCCCACCCTTAATTCATATAATGTAAAGGGAATAATTTTCATATTACAAATAGTTAAGAAAAGAGGTACAAAAAATAAAGAACATAATCAAAAATTATGAATAATACAACAAAAAATAACATAGAAATAAAATAAGAAAAACAAAAAAAAAATGAACATTTCTGTGGAAAACCAATCTAGATCGAGAACCTTATTAGGGTTTGAACTCATATATTTAAAATTACCTGAAGAATCATTGTTGATAATTACTCCTCCACAGAACTGACTGAAACTACCTCTCTACAAAAAATATACTCTATGAATTAGTATAAAATGGAGTCACAAAAAATCAATGGATAGGCGCACCACCTAGGGATTGTATCATTCCTCCAATGATTTCTCTCTCAGATATACCCTCTCTATGAGATTTTAATACTATCTATTCGGGAATATGTAGGGCTCATGGGATTATAAAACTAAAATAATAAAACCCACAAAACAGAGTCCAAAAATTCAGGACACGTGGTTGGTTAATGATATTCTAGAAGAATTTATTGTTACAAATCTCAAACATCTAACATCATATAAGGGTCTTTAGAGTGAAACATTATGTTCTACACACCACATCACATAATGTTCACCCAAATTCACTGTGAAATTCTCTTATCTATTTGTTTATTGGTAATCATGTGATAAATAAGGGTTAGTTGATGGTAATATAAGGTTCTTAAACCACTAAAAAAGAGTCCCTCAAATGAAACCATAAATTCATATGGTTATTTTAGTCCTCTGGAAAGGGTACCCATAGAACAGTCAATCTGCTTTTGAATAAGGGTATGTCGATGCTTGTGTACGGGTAGCCTAAATCATTCCATTGTAATTTAATGGTAGCTCCGACCACATATAAGGTTAAAAAATAGAAATTAGACTATATAGTGGTGAAGGAACAACTTTGTAAAGGTAAACCCTGTATTCCAAATCATACATGATGATACAGAACCACTTATCTAAGAGTTATCACTAAAAAATACAAGTAATGGTTAAACCCCACTCCCATAAGGGTAATACATACCACATGTAGTGGTAAACGAAACCAATATTATAGTAACATAACCTTATATAAGAATAAAATTAATGTTATGTATATGTAAAGAAAAAAAATAGAATTCTACCAAACAAAATTATAAGAAAAAGAAGAGATAAATAAGGATAAAAGTGCATGTATTAAGATTAAATTCATGTAACAAAAAACCAAAAACAAAGATATATATATTTTTAAAACAATACAAATTTTAAAAAACCCCACCATACCATATGAAATTTAAAAAAATTGATTCAATGAAATTACAATAATATACTAGACTAAACAATCAATTGGATCATACAATTTTCACTAAAATTAAAAATCAATTCTCAATCCTGATCATCCCAAACAGTCCAAAATCCTATCATGTTCAATAGCGGAACATATATTCTCGTAATAACACATTTGCTGTAAATAACTTCTAAAATAAACTAAAAAACAAAATAATCTAAGAAATATCATTACCCACAACTCATATATCCACCTATCTATTATTCTGCATCACATATATACAGCTAGAAATACACATTACATTAGTGGCCTTAGTCAACCCCTCTATGATTAAAATAAACACAATGAATACTATAAATTACCCAATTCCTCAAATACAAATAAACACGGGGAAATGAAATTATAATAATAAACAAACACTAAATTTAAAGATTTTTATTTTCCAGTTGAAATAAAACAACAGAATATATCTAGAAATATAGTATTTTGAAAATTAACAATCCCTTACATAATCATAATTATCTCTAAATACCCCCACCCACACACTCTCTTCAAAAAAGGGCCCCTACATATCACATGAGGAGATGGACTTAGTATATTATAATAATGAAAACCGATTTATACACCTAGTATAAATTAAGGGTTTATATATTGAATAATAGAACATTATCACTATCAAAAACAGGGTATACCACATTGTTTGTCGCTATAATATCATTAACAGATCCTTATGGTGTTATCTTTTAATCTGGTTGGATTTTCCACACTAATATTACAAAAACCTATTAAAATGACTAAAACATTTTTATCTTTTATTTTATATTTAGTTTGAGACATCAAGTTGAGAAACATAGGCACATACCACAATCTAATTACATTCACCTTTAAACCATGAATTTGAATATACTTATATAAAAAAATTGATTTTACTTCTTACTATGTGAATGAATCCCTTAAATAAATCCTAGATTTTTTAAATTAATTGAATGATTCATATAGGAAAGTCAATCAAAATAGATATGGTCCTCATTAGAAATTCTAGCATCTATATTGGTTAATCAATCACCTTCATATAAAAGGTTCTCAAAAGAGTCCGTATAGAAGTTTCTATGACCATTACAAAGTTATACTGATGAGTTTTCTTTTATAAAATTCAAAAAAGTGATATATTCATGTAATATGATAGATCTTTAAAAAATGAATGAATATACAAATCATGGTCCAATTCATAGAATAAAATGTCACCTATGATCAAAAAATATATAAAGTGAGATTTAATTAACATAATATGGTCAAAATAATCAAAATATAATGAGTTCCTTCCAAATTTATAGGCATTGGTGATCATTCTCCTTGATGTTGAATGTGTATCATAAAGTCTACTGGGGATGATAATATAATTCATTTTCACTCGTGATAAATTAAAATAATTCTCTCCAAAAAACATATAATCATTTTATATAGTTGAAAAATCTCTTGGATAAATGAAACTAGATCTAATACCACTTATTTTTGGGAGGGTAGTCATTGTGACATAAAAATAACCCAAGGTTGGAGGCACTATCTGCCTACACATCCCAAAACAAAAAAAACAGAAAAAATTATAATAAATAATACATGAAATAAAAGAAATATTAAAATGTGTAGTAAGGTGAAGACCACAACAACATGAAAATAAACCACAGAGAGAATAATAAGTTTCAAGAAAGAAAAATTAACATATGATTGAATATGGTTCTAGAAACATGATCCTAGTCCATGGAAATAACACTATTGTAACAACATTTTAATATTAAGAAAATAAAAAAATATAATACAATAAATAGGATATCAAATAAAGATAAATATTTACATAAAACTCAAACCAATGGGATAATCTAACACTAATGACCATAGAAGTAGATAAAAATTAGCAATAAAAAATTACATTTAAATGGATAACCAAACCATATTTAGGCTGAATGACCAGGGATCAATTTTACCAGTTAGAAATTACATTAAAATTCATTTAAACTTATTGATCCTTCTTAGAATTTACACCACCACATTCTCTTCAAACGAATATAACTCCCATAATTAGCAACAAATGGCTTCCCCACATGTTCATGAACATGTACTCCACCTTTAGATTCTCTCCTCCACCCCATAATGTATCTATTGTCTATAACCTCTATTAGAGATTTTGATGTCCTATATATATATATATTATTTGGAATCTTGGGAAATTAAAATTTAAATAATAAAACACTTCAATAACCTTTAATAGCATTGGGACACTTGTTCTATCAAGGAGAATCTGGATGAATTTTTTGTTACAAATCCAAAATTTTCGACATTGTGTAATGGAATTAAACATGCTATGTAAGGGTATTCAGAAGCTTTCTCGCATAATGGACACCATGGAATAGTAAGAATGATTGTTAACTGAGTTTATATGGGTAAAACATATATAAGTAAAGATCAGTTGACCACTATTAAATAATTTTCACATGCTGTAGAAAGGTCCCTCGACTGAAACTGTGGTTATGTAAGGTTATAGTGGTACTGACATAAGGGAACCACTCAATGCTCCAACCATGTAATGATAAATACACTAATGCATAATGTTCCATTGATGATCCCATAATGGTAGAAAACATCGTTACAATTTACTTTAAATTTAGCTCTAACCTCATGTAAAGGTAACCCCGTAAGGATTGAGACTATTTCTGGGTATAATAACCATACATAAAGGAAAACCCTACCATCCAAAGCTTACATAATGGTACCAAATCTCATAAAAAGGTTGATAAATATAAAACAAGAACTAGCTAACATTAATGAACTACTCTGTAAGGGTTATATATACCTCATTTAATGGTTAAAACACCACTTTTAAAGTTTACCAAAACACACATAATGGAAACCAACCTTATGTAATGGTAAAAAAATCCAGAATACATATAGACCAAATTCTAATAATAATAAAACATTAATTAAGTAAATAACATATAATAAGAAGTTATTCATGGTATCTGTGCATCAAAAAAATTGCAACAACATAACAAGAATAATTTAAATGATATAATACTTGTTATTTTCTAGATTAATTATGGTTATATAATGATGAAATTTTTAAGAAACTCATTTCTTTTACAAGATTTCTACTAAAATGAAATGGTGGATGTTTTATGATCTTGTGGAATACATATTTATGATTTTTATTAAATTTTGTTTGATCTATTATATCCCTCCAATGAATTGTATAAATCCTCATTCCTCAAAATATTGTTTTGGAAAAAATATTTATGCACCCAAATAACTTGGAGAAACTGATATGGATGCTTAATTTTCTATTATATAGAAAATATGTGGTGATTATCAATCCACTAGATATGGGGAAATGGTTTAAAAGATTTATCTGATATGATATGTTTTTCATTGTAGTTAACCTTGACGTTTATATGGTTTACATACCAATGATGGTTCCATACTCTTATGAAATGTTTTTATGCTTATGATTTTAACTCATTAATCATGATGGATTTATTATTATTCCACGATTTTGTGACAATGTTAATTTTTATTCCAGGAGTCATGATTATGATCTTTCAATTGTAGGGTATGATTATCTTTTTATTATTTTATGTTCTCACACCTTACACTCATGAAATATTTGCATATGATCATTGATTGATGTCTTCTTTTTTACCCTTATTGAGTATCTGAGATCAATCTTCTTAATTTATAATTTTTCCCAAGTATTAAAGAAGGGTACCAAATATGGTATGTCTTAAAGGGAGTCTTATATAATGAATGATGTTAAATATGATGAATATTTTACATAAAATTTTTGATTATGTAACCAGTATCCAATAACAAAAATCTGTTAAGGTTATTGGGAATGAAATGTTAATAAATATAATTAATAATCAACTAGAAGGGTATAATTTTTTTGTATGAAATTTCATTGGTCTCTATAATTTTAATCCACTTGTGTATTCAATTTCATTATTATTCATTGTTAAATAATTATTTCTCTGAACGAACTAGAACTAAATATTATTTATATGATGATTTGGTAGTTAAATTAATGATATTGATCCTTGGATTATAATGAAAATATTAATTACTTATATAATCATTGTTTTTTTATCAAATGGATAATGGAAATAGGATTATTAAATATATATTATTAAAAGTGTTGAAAAAGAGTCTGTTTCATGAATATTTTATTTACGACACTTTTAAAAAAATATAAATGGTGAGTGTGTGTTATAAATCAAGTAAATTAGTATTAGTTTTTTTCAATCCATAGAGATAAAATTATGATAAATTTGTCTCAAAATAAATTTCTAGTTTTATTGAAAACTATGAATTTTCATACAACTCCCTATAAAATAAATGAAAACCTAATGGTTGCCTCTGAGCAACAGTGCCTTCCCCTCTGAGTGCTCTGGCGGCGTCTTCCTGTCCGAGTTCCCCCCTTCCTCCTCCGGTCGCTTCGGGTAGCCCGGCTTCGGCTGGTTCATCCTCAGTGCGGCGCGTGTTCTTCATGCTTCTCTCGGATCCTGTTGCACAACGTCATTTCAGACCTTCCTTGCTCGTCATTAGATCTGGCTTTGATTTCATATCGATGATTGATCTAGTGTTTATTTTGCGTGTCTTTGGCTTGAGGACCTCAGATTAGTGTTGGTGCAGCTCAGTCTCTACATGGGATATGGTGTCTGCCTTGGTTCTGTGACATATCTGGCGTCTTTCTGCTGCCAGTTCTGGTGTGATTTCGGTGTGGTCATCTTCAGGTCCTAGGGTTATCATCGGTGCAGCTTGGTCCCTCGACTTGCTCTATCCTTGGCGACAGTGCTTTGGATATAGAATTTACCTCTTCTTGGCTACAGATCTGGTGCCAATCATTTTCATGTGTGCTCCCTGTGTAAGTTTGGTTTCATTTCCTTGGGCGGGAGTTGGCGCTGCTTTGCTTGCTCCTGGTTACAGACATCTAGCTCACGGTCTCTACTGCGGGATTTCAGAGGTTTTGGTGGCAGTTCTATCATTGAACTCGGGTTGGTGTTGATCCTGGTGTGCTTCCGGTGCTGGGAGGGTTTGAATGTTGATCATGCATTGCCTCGATGGGTCTTGGGATGGTTGCATTTCCTTCTTGTATTGGCCTGGCGTTGGCTATGGAGAATCTTGGAGGGGGGAGAAGCTGATTCTGCACATTTGGTGGTGTGTTGCAAGTTGAATGGTCAGGAAGCTTGTTGTGAAGGAAATGCTGGTTATTGGCTTGCCTATGATGCTGGATGGGGTTGGATGATTGGCTAGAGGTGCTGAAATAATGTTGTGGTTGCAAGGTTTAGAGATGATGTTGTTGTATGATGGTGTTGCTCGGATTGGATGTATTGATGTTTCTGTTGTGTCCGTTTTTTGTGTCTTTTTCTTTCATGGTTTCCCTCTTTTGGGCTTGTTTTGGGTATGGGTCGTTTGACTCCGCCCCGCTCCTATATTTTGTGTTCTTTTCTTTGTTTTTTTTTGGGATTTTTTTTTCGGTATGGGCCAATTGACCCTGCCCCTCCGTCGGCAGTGTCCTCTTTTTCTTAATAAATTTTGGCAGGGCCAAAAATAACATGGCTCTCGCATCTACCTTGCCCTGTAAATAAATGTTTTGATAAAAAATTATTGATGATTGAATTGTTTTCGGTTATAATAATAATACATTGAATGCTAATGGAGTATAATAATGATATTATGAGAAGGAATATATTATCTATATATGGAGAATTTATTCTTCTATTGAATATTTTTTATGTCATATTATATTGTTTATAATATTCTTTATTGATAAGCTTAAAAAAATTATATTCCTTAATCTTCTTGTAAAATATTTATAGTTGATTACTATTATTAATGGAGATAAACATAATATGAGGATTGATTATCTAAGGAATACTATGTATTTTTTGTTGTATAAATTTCTTTGGTATGTATAAAATTTGAAAATAATTTTGATATAATTCATTGAACAAGAGTTATTTATTTGGTACTATTAAATTGAGTTGATTATGAGGGTATTTAGTGGTCATATTGACATAAAATTATTATGGATTAAAAAATTGTAATTTTTTTGGAAATAGTATGAAATTAACATGTACTGTATACAATGTCACCATGTGAAATTGTTAGTCAAGGGATATGTAATTGTGATTAAATATTCAATAAAATATGGATTTTAATTGATATTATGTTCCAAAAATGATAAAAATATTTAATTATATTTGGATTTATATGTCACGAACATCCCCCATAGAGAACCACTCTTATGCCTAAATTGAATAATATATTAAACCCCAATTAATTCCTCAAATCGTCCCTCGGTTTAAGATAATCACAAAGGATAGGAAACTTGAAACTGGGATGAATTTCCATGATAAATCAAAGGGATAAAAATTAAAATCATCAAATAAATTAAATAACATAAATAAAAATCAATATCCAACAGTAAACAAAAATTTGTGATTTTGCATGGAAAAAATATTCTTCCAATAAATATCGAAAAGAAACTCAAAAGGATGAACATCCTACCACTACTCCTAGCTTGTATGTTCTACATAAATGTCTATACTCAAAATGGAAACATCAAAAAAATGATTTATCTATATAGAAGGGAGAAAATATGTATAAATATTTTGATCCATACTATGATCACTCAAGAAAAATAATAAGAATAAATACAATTCTCTAGTGACAGAAATTTAAACCCATCAATATCTTATCTATTCAATTATCAACATATAAGATCCCAGTTTTTTTAGGTGTGGATATCATCAATTTCAGTTTAAATTATATTTATGGACTAATGTCAAAACCCTTTGAGGTAATATGAATATTATTGGTGTTTGGGATTTTTTCAAAGCATGGAACCCAAATCATGGATAAAAATATATAAGAAATACTGTTAAGAGAAACTATTTAACCAAAGCCCCACAATTTTATGAAACTATGCAGGGATACACTAGAGATCCAGGACCCACATCGAGTGAGGAAACAACGAGGATAGAGAAGAAAACTTATGCATGGAACTATAAATTTCTACCAGAGAAAAATCACATGGTCAACATATGATTAGAAAAACTGTGAAAACTAACCATGTATGGTGCCCTATTAAGAACTGAATGGTTCCCAGTTGATGCATTGTTAATCCAACCATGCTGCCAAACCATGTGTCCCATTAATTATGGGTAAAATTACTGTTTTCCCTAAAAACATGTTTTCTTCTAATTTCTATTGTCATTATTCATCTGTTGGAAGTGGATCACTTTTGAGACTTCCTTTTGAAGCCAATGTATAGCCTTTGGTGTTGTTTCTCCATCTGATATCCGAATAAAAAATAATCAGTCTCATTTAATATATGTTTGTGAGATCATCATTCCATTTTTTCCATTCATCACTGGTCTTGGTATCAAAAGAGCTTTTTAGATTAAATTTAATTTTCCCTATTTTTAGGTTCATTATGCACTCATCATTTTTCTGCCAATTTGGAACGAATCAAAAGATGATACTGGATGAGCACTCTACTGCGGACCTAAAGTAGGTGATCCATAACATTATCTTGTGGTTTGGCATTTTTTCATTCTACTAGAAATTGTGTTTCACACCATAATTAATAGCATTTTGCAAAAAATGAATTTAATAATTGAATTTAACGAATTCGAACTTGTTTAGGTTTCCCTTAATTAATTTGATATGGTTATAGGTTTTTTCCCCATCCCATGACACCCATAGGGTGATCCATTATATATGTATTTTATAATAAAACCCATGGGTTGTGTGTGATACTTTATAGTTAATGTAATCCATTTTTTATTTAAATTTTATTGTTTGATATTATTGGCAGACGGTTTTCCTCCTTTTCAATGTGATACATTTTTTAATTGTATAACTAATTAAATTTGAATTGTTATATTACGTGGTAAACTCATGAAATGTAAATGTGATGAATGATATTTGATTTTAAGTATGATTTATTCCATAGGACTCCAAGGTTTTTCTTCACCATGTGATATGATAGAGGTAGCTGATGCCTTGGATGAGATTGATCATTGGGTCTTGATTTCAATAGATGACTTAATCCATGATACCCCTTGGATCCTACTTTCTTGGGCTCATATTTCACATAGTATGTTGAGAAAATCCTTAGTCCCAATACAAATTCAAACAATGATTCCATTGAGATGATCCAAAGACTCAATAAGTATTCCGTGGTTCACTATACCTTGGATCAAGATCCACGACGTGTGATAATTATTATTATACGACTCTGTAGTGGTAAATATCACATGTCTAATTATATTGAATGATTGTGTTAAAATTGACATTATGGATTATATGGATCAATCATGTTATATTTTGAATGATTAATTATACATCTTGGATTTGATTTATATGATATATTGGATATATATGAAGTTCATGGTGCTTATTATCATTGATTCACTACAACATTGTAAAAGTATCATAACACTTTTTTCAAGAAGCCTTTTATAGTTGTATAGTATCATCTGTTTGGTTACTTTTTCATTATTAAATTTAATGTCAATAAATATATATTATTTATGTTTTGTAATATTCTTATCATGCATTACACAACATATATTTGTTATAGTAAATGTTGGTGATGGCCTACATTGATTTTATCTCACACCCTGCACGAGACACCATTGGGAAATTTTATAGACTATATGGATACTGGTAGAGATAGAGAAAATTTACCATTATATGATTTAAGATTTCTCTTATGATTAGGATAATGGGAATATATGATTGAACTAAGGCTGGTGGTTATAGACGATATATCTCTTTTTGGTATTTTGATACTATTATGGTACTGATGAATGTAAACCTATATGGTATACTATTTAGAAAGATGAAATTAAATATCATATATTATATGAGAATTTTTATATCATATATATATATATGGGTTTTATCCCATTTTATTTCATTTTTATTCATCTGTTGTGGTGGGTTATTTGTCCAGTGTTTACTTGGTCTGTTTCAACTGTGATATTTTGTTACATGTGATTCCTCTACATACCTGGTTTTTATATATAAAATGGGTTAAACTCTAGTAATTAGGTATAATTATCCTAATATACACACCCAAGGCCTTCACTACTAGTCGGAAACCACTACTGTTTGGGAGGGGTGCGATTGAGGCCATGTTACCTGTCAGCTCCGAGCACTGGATAGTGGCATCAGGTTTGAGACATTAGAATGTGGTATCAATGGCATTTATTTTCTTCATTACTAAATTGAGAGATTATTCAAGTATTATTAAGGTATATTAATTTTTTATTTTTCCATGTCTACGAGAATCTGACCCACATATAGAAAAATACAAATTGCATGGAATAGGAATTGTTTATTTTTTATTTTTTATATTACAGTGGATTTTTATTTCACCATTGGGTGATGTAGTAAAATAGTGATGTTAGTATTGATATTATTGATAATTTTTTATCATTTAGCGATGATATATAGGTATGAATCTTATGAATCATTTTTGGCACCTAGTAGACTTCACATCCCATGCAATACTCCTTTCCATATAGGGTGAATTTCTTAACAACATGACTTTAAAATGTGTGAATGTTGTGATATAACAGTTGTTTTAATAGATTATGTGTATAGGTAATTTTGAAACATGATTTTTTACTTATATTGTATGTCATAAAATAATTTTTTTACATATTAGGCTACAATAGACACCATAAGTATCCAATTCTGGGATGTTGAGTCATGGACCATTAGTCACATTAACTGGAACTTATTATGTTATGTATTATGTAGATGTGATACTTCGGTTCCTGAGGTGTATAGTCCATGGTAGAATTAATGTAGGGAACCATTTGGTTCGACCATTAATATAAATTCTAATTTAAATGTTAATTCATGTGGAAATTAAAATTTTGAAACATGGAAGTTGGCATTGACTCAAATTTTTAGTGGGATGTCTCAAATGTCTCTAGTGATGTTAGTGATTGTTACTTTTTACCTGGTCTTGGATTTAAGAGAAATTATAGGGCTGTAATGTTTTTTAGGAAGGTTTTGTCTTCTTCTATGTTTTAAAATTTTTTCTTTCATTGTCAATATTTTTTTAGTCATGTGATAGGCATCGTAAAGACATTCCAACACAACTACATCTAGTCGTACATTTGGAGGGATAAAATTATGATTATCTAGAGGAGTTGGAAAATTAGCTATAAGTGGATCCATATATCGTTCCAGTTATGGAACTAGTAGTTTTACAAAAAATAGGTGTTGATACAGTGTTCTATGAGCAGTTTTTGGGCTTCATGTAGACATTCTAGGGAGAATTGCATCTTGCCTCATCTAGAGTAGAGCTGACACAAGTCATCCAGTAACAACATCATCCCATGTTTGTGGGGGATGAATTTCCACATTATTTTGAGATGTGTCTTGAGAATACATTGTCAATATTTGTCCATCTAGAGACACTTATTGAGATTATAGTTGATCTCAATATTTATATTTTTCAAGGAGTAGTAAAGAGTTGGTGGGATTTTTTGAACATGTAGGACATGATATATAACATGGAATGGGGAATTCCCAAAACAAATTATATGATTATATTTTTTTCCAAGACTCACAGAGAGGAGAGAGACAATGAGTTTATGTGTATAGATCAGGGAAGAGTGAATGTTATGGAATACTCATCACACTATAAAAAATTGAAATTTTTTTCACTGATATATATTGTTGATGAATCATTGTGGGAAATAAACATTCAGGAAGGTATCGAACATGATTTTCGATTATAGGTCACCATGTTTATGTTGATTATGATTAATGAAATAATTAATCAGGCCCTAAAAATAGATTATAACCAGAGGGAATCATGGGGATTAGATTAGTTAATAATATTCTCTTGACCTAATGGTTTGGATCCCTGTTGTAAGAAGTGAAATATCAAGTATTCCATTGAGTTGATTACCTTGTAGAATATTAGTGATGGTTTATCCATTTTCAATAATTAGTGTAGGAGATGGGGAAACAATACAGATCAGTGTTACTTGGACCAAGTCATGTTTCATGATTTTGTAATGATGGACCATGTACAACACTTTTATTTGACCTTCCCTCAGTCATTTTTTGGTAGGTGATCAGATCCGACAATAGGATTTGGTGATGGTATTATATCGCCATGTTAGGTTGGGATCTGTTGAACTATCGGTTGGTCTGGGTGAGGTGGTTTTCCTGGTCATGTCATTAAGAAACTAGTTATACCTTGAAAAAAGAGAGGAATTACTCTGAATAGTATGAATATTTCACATGGTTGCTGTTCTGGCTAGATTTATGTTGTAGATCCTACACATGGAAAAAGTGTGCCATCCCAAATTGTTAGAGACGAACGATCTTAGTTTCCTATAATTTTTTTCCACATCATTTTGATAGATTTACATCCCATAGTTTAATATTTTTTCCGGTTTTAGAGATCAATGGGCTCATTATTTAGTTTTATGATGGAGTTATGAAACTTGATACTCTATTGGGAATCAGATAATATAGAGTACGCCAGTGTAGGGAGTTACACATTGAATTTTGTTGGTGTTAATTATAATGGTATCTTTTTATCCTTGAGATGATTGGGAATAATATCATAATTGGGATATACTATCAAAATTTTAATATATCCCATATTTATTTTTATTAATGGAGTGTGACTTTCACATCACAAAGAGTGAAGAGTTTATATTAAAAAGGGTGAATCAAATGTATAGGTGATCTAAATGGTACTAAAACATCAACTATTAGGAATGATGATAGCCATGATATCTAGTTTCTATCAGGATAATCAAGGATCATGTCAAGCTGATTTACCTTTGTTGGTTTATCCTTTCAAGGATGTTTTCATGGACAAATTTTCTTATTTACCACCTAAGTGAGAGTTTGAGTTATATATTTAGGTAGTACCAAGAATTTCACAGACATCCATTTCTCTTTACAGTATTTCTACTACAGAGTTATAGGTGCTCAAGATGAAGTAAGAGGATTAGGAGGAAATGGTATTTATAAAACCCAAAACTTCTCTATGGGGTTCTTTGATCCTTTTTGTGAAAATATTTAACAGCACACTCAGACTATATGTTGATTATAAAAAGTTGGACCATTTCACGATAATGAAATATTATCCCCTTCCAAGAATATATTACCTTTTTTTTATCTCTAAGGATCATGGGTAATCTAAAATATTTTCTTCATATTAACAGATCAATCAGTGGGTGTTTGACCAATAAACATGCATATTATGACGTTTAATAGATGGAATTTTTTTATGAGTATCTGGTTATGTAATTTGGCCTTAATAATTTCAAATTAGTTTACATGAAACTAATAATCCACGTTTTCTATCCTAATCCAAATTTTTTATACTGGATTTCATTTATGATGCATTGGTTTTTTCCATAAATTGAAATAACAATAATAAATTTCTTGATATCATATTGGATACACCAATATAGCATCATTTGTATTCTATGTTCAGAAATTGCCACATCTGTATGGATAATATTAACATCTGGGGTCATATTATCACAAATAAAGGAGCATTTGTAGACCTATATATGGTTAGAGCTTTAGCTTGCTAGGATATTCCAAAAACATCTTTGTCATATATAATTTCTTGGGTATGTAACTATAATATGTGTTTTTTCATAAGGGAATCATCATGATTGGATATTCCAATGACATGCATGACTAGAAAGAGTGTAATGTTTTTATGAAAAAGTACCTATGTAAAAAATCATTCATGAGGTAAATGGGGGACTAAATTTAGTGCTAGTCCTGATTCGTCCAGAGATGGGAATGAGATGCACTGTGTATTGTGAAAAACTAGGTATTGGTCTAGGAGCTGTTCTAATTCAGTGGAAGTGTCACAGCATATGGGTATTGGATTTCGAGACCACATGAGTGGAATTACCCAACATAGGGTCTTGGGATTGATATAGTTGATTACAATTTTCACTATTGGAGAAATTATTTTATATGAGAGAGTTGTATGGTGTACACATACCAAAATAGCATCTAGTATATATTTACACCACATGAATGGAATCTGATTTAGTGAAGGTGGGTTGATAGCATATAGTTTTTTGGTATAGAGTATACCTATATGCCTTGAAGGTAAAATTTAGTGGATGATTCACTACATAGGAGGACTCAGACACATGAAATTTATGAGGAAAGTAGAAATTGGAATCTTGTAGATTTATTTTATGATTTGCATTGACACGTGTATGATGGTGAGGGAATGATATTACATTCATCATTATTTGTGACCTTTACACTACATTATTGAGTTAGGATGAAGAATTTATCAGATTTTTTGTGCCTAGTTCTATATGAGTGTGTGTTAGTTGGGGATCTATCTCCTGGTTGGATTGTATGCAATGTTGAGATCCAGCATATTCAAAGTATCATTTATGTTCCATTAGACATACACATGGAGATGATGTGTGATTTCAATTCCTCTTCTTAGGTAGTTCATCACGTCTTTTACTATATTTATCCAATTTATATTTTCTGTATTGGTGTCCATGTATGTAATGTGAGGTATCTAGTTTTGTTAAGAGGTATTTCCCATGTCTAGTAGACAAGGAAAAATTTCAATGACCTTCCAAACTTTTACAGTAGTTTCTTTATTCCCATGTAAAAATGAGATGATTTAAAAATGGATTACATGACTATGTTTATGAGGTTTCTTCGAGATAGTAATCTTGTGTGGGTTTTTGTGGATAGGCTCATGAAACATTCTCATTTCTTGTTGATCTGGAATAAATTCTCAGTGGATGATCATGGGATGTTGTACATCCATGAGAGAGTATGACTTAACATGTTTCATCATATTAATATTTAACATAGGGATGACCAATTTATATATCGTTTCTATAGGAATTTCATTAGTCTATTTCATACTTAGGTTATTATTAGAATGACATATCCCCATCAAACTAATGAGCAGTCAGACCATGCAATTAACGTTCATGAGGACATGAAGATATCTTGAGTCTTTGTTTTTAGGGGAAATTGGGAGAGACATATTATCATAGTTTATATATCCTTGAATAATAGTTATCATGTGACTATAAATATGTCAACTTATAAGGATTTTTTTGGAAGTCCATGCCTATATTTCCAATATAGGTAGAGGCAGGTGTGGCTAATTTACTTGTACCATGTCACATTCAGGAGACTTCCGAGTAGGTCTAGTTGATCATAAAGTGGATTTATATGTCACATTTTTGATATACATATTAAATTAATTATTTTCAATGAACACTAGAATTTATGGTCGAGGATCATGTATTTTTTATTATCTCACCAATTCTAGGAAATAGAACGACTAAGAGACTTTATAATACATGATTGTGATATGTTAGGTCATTAGAGATTCTAGAGAGATTCAGGTTGGTAACCTATCAACTGTATTCACATAATAGGTACTAATCTATTCAATAAATCTTCCGTGTACATATACTACACCATTATCACACGGAATTTGTCACACTCTACATCCAGACAAGGTGGATTTACCAATAGATGCATCCATCTACTATCACTTAATTAATGTCATTGATTGGAATATTATGTTTCTCTAATATTGGTTAATTCCACTTGTATGCATGCTATTGTAGCGCATCCCTTTTCATAATGATAAATGGGAGTGGCAGGCTGATGTACGTGGTTGGTGACAAGAGTTATTCTTAGATGATTCATGACAACCCTTGAGGGGGAAATATAAAAGATGAATTTTTCTATGAGTGTATTATTGTAAGAATGAATGTTTTTCTTTAGGTACACATCTTTTTCATTTTGGTTTAAATGATGTTTTATGGCCAAATTTGTATACGATTTTAGTTCATGGGGTATTGGGTGTTTTAGTGACCAGTATGGATCCCATATCCCAACAATGAAAGAAAAATAGTTCGGCAGCACGATTAAGAGAATCCATGCATCTTGAGCTGCACCGTTTATGAAATTTTTTGGGGATAGTTTGTGGGCTAGGGAGCTATGTGGTCTGAGGAAGCCTTGTGGATGGAGGAACAAGACCATGCATGGAACCTAAATTTTTTAGTAGATACAAATCTCACATTTTGCGCATGGATAAGAAAATCGCGTGCACTTACAATGCGGGGTGCCCCATGATTTAGTGAATAGATCATAGTTAGAGAAATGTTTAGGTAACCATGGGATTTTGTATTTTTTGTAAAATATCGATTTTACTATAAAAGGTATTATATTCTAATTTCTTTTTTTCCTCGTCTATAGGTAGTGGCCCATCTTTAAGAGATACCTCTAATGATTAAGTATAGAAATGTTGGTGGTTTCTCAAACCAGGCACAGATTCAAATTCTATATGTCTCGTTTGATCTGTGTTGGTGAGTTCATCATTCCTTTTTTCCAGTATTTAATATTCTTAATGTTGAAAGTGTTATTTAGGTGAAATATTATATTACAAATTTTTAGGTTCATTATCTGTTCCATTTTTCCTTCTTATCTAGACCAAATTAGAAGTTGATACTAAATGAGAAATAAACTATGGAACTATAGTAGGTGGTCTATAGCATTGCCATTGGTTTTGGTGTTTTATTGACCAATTTTTTATTATTACAGGTGTCTTACTATCAAGTTTCAGAAATAATTACCTGAATAAATGAATTTCATGAATTGGAACATTTTTATGATTACCTTCAGTACATTGAGATTATTGGAGGTTTTTCCCCATTGTTGGCCACCCATGGGGTGTGCTTTGTATCATCCTACTATAATACCATCCATGGGATTTTATGAGACTTCCATGTTAGAGGAAGAACTTATTAAATTATTTATATTATATTATATTATTATTATATGGTTTCGCCCATTTTGATTGTGAAAGATGATGTGAATTGTTCAACTATTTAAATTTAATTTGTTATATGAGTTGGTAAATGCATGAATTTTGAATCTAATGACTGATAATTGAATTTAATAATGAATGATTTGGGACTATTCCAATGGTTTTTTATCATGTTGGGTCTTAATTCCAATAGAGGATAGCTTGGTTGATATTTATCATTTTTTTGTGGGATCCATTAGGCCAAGCAACGCCTTGGATTTGGTTTTCTTAGTATTCAAGTGGGCGTATTCTTTTGACATTATCCATGGACCCCATATCAATTCAATATGATTTTCCATATTGATTCTTTTGTGGATCGAAGATGATCCATTGGTTCACTATAATTTGGATTTTTCATTGTGGGGTCTTACACTTCTAATTATTCATCTCAGCCATGGTAAATGTTAATCTTCATATTATATGGCCCAGTTATTGTAAATGTGACATTTGTGATTATACAGATCAAGGAAGGTAAATATGTACTACATGAATATATATATTTCCATGTTTTAAATGATATAATGGATATATGGTGTGATAACGGTTTTTATTATTATTTATCTACTACATCCTAATTATAGGATCTTGAAACTTGTTTATAGGGAGCCTTTTATAGATTTACAATACCACTAGTTGGGTTAATTTTTCCTTGGTAAATTTAATTTTAGTACTTTTATACCAATTATATATTGAAATATTTGTATTATTTATTACATAGACTATATTTTTTGTGGACACATTAGTGGTGCCCAACTAGAATTTTATCTTACATTTTGTTTGAGTCATCCTTGGGTACCCAAAAAAACTATATATATGGACGTTGTTATATTGGAATGTCCCCTTAGAATGTTTCATGAAATGTTCAATTATTAATATAATAGGAGAATATTACCAAGCATAGTATCATGATTCTTTCTATGATATCTCTTTTCGGCCTTTTCGGTATTTTGATACATGTCTGGAAAAATGTATTTATACCTATTTTGGATGCATTGTTAGCACATGACATGAAATATCCACCTATATATGAGATTTATTATGTAATTTTTGTATATAGTTATATTCTTATGTGTATGTCCAATTTAGTAATTATTGTGCTTCAGGTATAGAAGGTTACAAGTACAATCATTGTAGTGTATGTTTTGATGGTTACATTTTCATTCATATGATTTCAATAGATACATGATATATATATATATATATATATATATATATTGTTGTAATATTGAAATGACAGAATAGTCTCCCCATAGAAACATTATAATGACTTAATACTAGTAGAAATCCTTTGGTATTCGAGGTGATGCGCTTGAAGGCATGTGACCCACAAACTCGGGGAACCATATTGTGGCATCTAGATTGAGACCTTACACGCCCAACCTCACCAATGGTAACTCATGTAATTTCACATCTGAGTATAATGGCATAATAAAGATATATTATATAAAAAGGAAACCACAAAAACACTTCTCGGATGTTTTTTCAATCTAATTATCAACCGATATATGTTTGGGTGCTTCCATAACTTCGTCATATTCATAATAACATACACAAATTCACACCACAACATCATGACATAATAATCATCAAAATATCACATAAAATATATTACCACATAACCACATATCCATTAATTGATGATACATATCCATATATTGATCATAAATCACATTAAAATCATAGTTGGGTATCATGAACACAAGGGAAATCAACATATATTTACCCTCCTACCATGAATAAACACCAATATTTAATACATTGTTTTCCCATACATAACACATTAATCAATATTTTTCCTTCTGGTTATCACATCTTTTATAGAATGACCTCCAAAAGAGAGAGTGAGCAAGAAGTAGTAGTTATGAATATATTTTCTTTAGATCATAAAATTTTGGGGAAATTCATGGAACCAAAAACCATTTGGTGTTAGTAAGTTTATGTGACATGTTTGTGGTATATATTTAAATTTAAATGACAATTAATGTATAATGTAGCCACACAAAATCTCAACTGAAAGATTGGTCACTTAAATAACACTAAAAACCCACTATAACCATTACAACATAACCACCACACACTAAGATTGTTTTTGTTTTTTTATTAGAACCTACCACCACATTCAAGATAAAAATCGCAAAACCGAATAAAAATTAATACTTAGGAATATAAGTTAACCATTTATAGATTTGTCATTTATTATTTGTTTTACATATTTAATGTCATTCAATTAAATATTTAAGGAAAAAAATTATTAATCCATTTCCCACATTTAATCCAGTTAGGGTTTTTCAATTTCATTTAACAAACCATTCATAGAACATAGTTCATTCAATTATGACCCAAAACCATTACTAAGTTCATTATTATCCATCAAATTCTATTTCTACACAAGAATCTATAATCACCCCCAAAATAATAAATCAAATAATTCAGAAACATCCCATGACACATGACAACATCCCCCACAATCACAAAAAAAAATCTCTCCTACATAAAACTCCATCATTTTTCAACACAATCAACCATATCCCATCATTCTATTCATAAAATGGTAGTTTCATCCATTCTACACAAATAACACCCATAATAGAAAACGTATTTTAAAAAATAACCTCCCAAAAAATATAAAAATACATATTATTCACATGACATATAAATATTTTACTACCCACGCAGAATATATAATTTAAACAATAAATTAGATCTATAACCCCTATTCAAAAATACTCTTTTGTAATCATTAAACATATCTCAGAAGGGTGATAACAATCTAATCCAATTTTTACACAACTAATCTATTACTATCAATATGTATTAAGAATTATATAGATTAAAATTATAAAAATAAAATTACCCTATATAATATAAAATTCATTAATAACAACAATTCTCAACTACAATCTTACACATCAAATATCCTTAATAACAATATCATGGAAAATCGATACACACTTTTGAATAACCTCTTCCCATAAATTTCCCCTAGTTCAACTCATTATATTAATTTGTTTAATAATTCACATCAACCCAAAAAATTAAAATAAGTGTATTCATATAAAATATCAAAAATAAAATACATTTCTTGAATTCACTTCAACAACTGTTTATAACACAATCATCGTGGAAAGGAATGGCGGGGAAGGAATTATCAAAAGAATAAAATAGAAAAAAGTAGAATTATTCAAGCTTCTTCATAAAAATTTATCGTCTAAACCTTTACACAAAACCAATTCATAATTAAATATAAATATTTTTATGGCTACAAGAGTATATAAAATAGATGGAGAACCAAGAATAATAGACAAAGTAATTGAAATAAGCTAAAAACATTGATATCTATATATTTAGAGGGAACACTAATTAGTGGGGGTTTAAGGGTTTCTAGGGTTACACACAAAATAACACCTGGTTTAGAGAAATCAAGGTGTATATAAGAATTTGGATGGAATAAAATATTTATACAAACACTTGAAACTGCAAAATTTTTTCCCAACATACTATAGTAATTTCATGAGAGGGTGAAACCACATAATCTTGAGAAATGGCACTGTAAATTCCCCCATATCTCTCCCCTAATAAAAATTCTCATATCATTTTCATTTTACATGACTATAGATTGTATTTTTCTGACCCTGATCACACCAAAATGATGTACCTCTAGTTAAAACCATTGAAACATGACCTCCAAGTCCCTACATAGTGAAAAATATGGACATCTCAAGACATCAATCTTGTAAAACCATTGAAATAATCTATCGAAACATCATTTCACCTTAAATTCCGTAAACCACTCCTTAAAGGACTCGTTTGGAAATAAAAGAAAACTACCCCATGTCATGATAGGCTGTGACCAAACCATCCATATCATAACATGGAAATCAAAAAATTAAAAAAATTTATAGTTTAAAAAAAATATATGGTTAATTCTTATGAATGTATGGTACAAATTATAAAAAAATTAAATTTAAATTCCTTCATTTTCTGACGCTTCACCTAACTCTATGACTCCTCATTTTTAGAAGAATTATCTTTTTCATACATCACTTCAATCTATTCCCTAAAGTTCTTATAAAATAACCATTTCTTTAAGTAGTAACTCAACTCAATATCCACATATTCTCCTCTATCATTTTTCTGACTCCTCATACACAAGAAATATTTAATGTAAAGGGATATAAATTTCTAGTCCAATACAATATTCTAATGTTTTATTTATTATTGAATAAATTGTGAGGTAAATTGTAAATTAGAATTATTGTTGATATACCATAATATATCTCTTTTATATATTTATTATCTAATGTATAAATTGAATGAATATTAATTAGATTTATTTTAAAAATCATTGGAAAATGAGTTTGTATATACAATAAATAACACATTTTCATTGGATATAACATTCTAATGTAACACATGATACAATGATATATTGAATTTGTTTTGGAAAATATATCAGTTGGGTAAAAGTTGATTTGTGTTGTAAAAATTTCAGTTTTATTACGTAAAAAATTGAAAAAAATTTCATTGAGTTAGGTAAAATTAGGTGAAATGATTTTTTATTGAATATATTAGGAATTATATAAATTAATAAAATAATCCAGTAATATATATATATATATGATAAGTATGATGTATTAATCAATATTTAAATTTTTCATAAATATATACAATTTATTTCTGTAGAAATATTTTTAACAAATTTAAATAATATGTGATAAAAAAATTAAATTTGGATTTTTGTAGTATATCGAAACTACTCTAATTGTGGGATGTACTTAAGAGAATATATCCTTGAAATATTGTTAATTTGTAAAAAGTGCACAATGAAAATTTTATTAATGTTGTAATCATTATTGATTGAAAATACTATTATAGTGATAATTGTTTATTCATATACAATATTTCTTATATATGGAATAATTTCATGATGAAAAAAATATCCTTGATAAATCATCACTATAGGGGTTCAACAATCAAATAAATTTTGAAACATTAAAAAATATAATATTTTATATATCTTCCTATGTAGTCATCATGTAAAATACTATGATTTAGATTTCCTTAATATATAAATTAGTGATGGAATATATATTAAAGGAATGTTCTACATTTGATAAAAGATAAGAGTTATACATTTCTCTAGTATGTCCTCTAGGTAGTGATAATAATCTAGTGTTACGTTGATATCAATTTTATAATTAATATTTGAATACTGATATAATAAAATAGTGGCATCGGGTGAAGATAAATATTTCCCATCATATTCATAGTTCAATGTTGGTATATTCTACAGATATTTTAAATATGAAATGACTCCATAAAATCATGTTAATTAACAATATATATGTGTATCAGAGTGACCCACATAGATTGTGACACATTATAAGGAAGTGAGAAGTTGCAAACAAAATAAAATATAATGAGATTAAGAGAGAAATAGACTCCCAAGATTCCATTACCAAAAGAAACAAAATAATATGTTCTTGAATATAGTGATATATCATAGATAATTATATGTTCCCCACATTTGGGTACCCAATGTAAATATAGTTTTTCTTATATGATGTTTTGTTATATTAAAAAATGATGGTGAAATATTAATTAAATCATTAAATTATTTAGTAAAGGAAAATGAAAATACATTAATATAAATATAGAGAATGAAGATTACCCCACTAAAAGTTTGGTAGAAAATTTAGCTATATGATAGTTAATATATTAAAATTGGTTAAAATATAACAATGTTGGTGTCACCCTCATTTACCACCCTAAATGTACTTTGTTTTAGGCAAGAAGATAAAAAGTAACGATTATACCAAAAGAGAGAACATGGAATTTAAAATTGTGTTCTACAGTTTATAAAAGGAATATTAATTTAATGGACTGAGAATGTCTGGAATGAAAAAAGATAAGCCCTATGAATATTTTCCTTTTTCATTAGTTTGGGTTTGTAGAATATGTGGTTGATTGGTTGGTTATGCTATTTATAATATTATATTATATTATTTCATTAATGTTATATTACAAAGGATACAAACACTGAATCAAGTACATGAAATTGAAATTCGATACTTCTAAAAAGATCCTGGTGAATAAAATTATGATGGGTAAGTTTAGATCCTAGATAAAAGGGAAAACTATTACTAATCCATAATACTCTCTATTTTGATCTTCTCAACATCAATTTTAAATTAGAACATGGAATATGGGAACCTAATGAGGATTTTATGATAATTTATAAAAACAATTCATGTATTTATTTCAAACAAAAATTTCAATGATGGAATTATTTAACGTAGTAAATATATTTGATGAAAAGATTTCTATAAAAACATTATAATATAAATATTAGTAAAGAAACACCTTAAACATCAAAAATGTGAAATAATCATTTTATATAAAGTAAGAAAAAGAAAAAATAATATTATAGAACAAAATTATGTCATAATATAGAAAAATGGAGAGGAAATAAAATAATTACATAACCATTTGGATGACCATTATCATACAATCAATAAGACTGCTACCTTATTATTATTTGTATATTACGGTAAATAAAAATTTAAAACATAAAAATATCAAATAAAAAGTGATAAAACAGTGTTATGAATATATGTATAGGAATTATCAAACAAAATTTTGTAATATAATAATTTATTTTACCTAAAGAAAAATAAATAATATAATAGTTGAATACCTGTAAATTTTTATAAGGTTTTTGGTTTTTATTTTTTATAAATTATAATATCACAATTAAATAGTAAAATAAGACATATAAAATATGTGATAAAATAATATAAATTTGTCTAATCATAGATATTAGGATAATTTATATTTTTTCTTTGTTTAAAATAAATCATTTTCTAATTTTATTTTTTTAATTAAAAAATAATTACCCCTCCACATAAGAAAATGCATGTGTGATATTATTGTCTTTATTATAAATATTATTATAATTGTAACCCTATCATATTCCATTGAAATTCAATCTTACAAAAGAATTTACATCGTAATAGTGGCATTTTTCATGTTCAAAAACCAATATGTTTATGTTAGGGGATATTTATCTATCATTCATTTTTTAAAATACATTAAATATTTTGATTCATTATTAAATTATAGTAATCAAGACATTTTACTATTAATAATTAAATGTTTTATTAAAATAAGTATGTCATAATCTTTTCATCTACTCCATTAATTAGTACATATATATAATTTAATAATCCTATTTCTTTAACATGAATAATTCCACGAATACATATAAAAATAACTAGGTATTTCATATATATGTAGATATATATTATTTTTAAATTAAGAATTTTTATGATTTATAATATATTATTCTCAGTAATGATATACCTAGTGTATCATTAATAGGGACATAAATGGTACCCTTCCTCATATTTGACATGAGTGAACATTTGTTTTCTTGAATGGATAGAAGGTCTTCATTTTTTATATTTTTGATAATCCTTCTTTAAAGTGGTGTGGTGGAACCCTTACATGTCCCAAAGGATTGTAGACAATTACATGAACTTGTAGGTCATAGTGGGAATCACCTAGACAAGACAACTTAGAATTGCTCCTCACAAGTATATGGCATGTTATCAACACTCCGCCTTCCCAGGGCTGGTCGGCTCACTGTCATATACAATGATGCATAGACCCGGTACATATAGCAAAGCCATACCTTCTCATTCTTCTAATTACAATTATCTCTACTCTATTGAATGTGCCTGCTATAAATAATTCATTCTTGAATTATATTGTATCCCCAATGTGAATAAAACGTATTACAGAACTTTTAACAATTTATATGAAATATCAAATAATCATTACCTTTTAATAAATATTGAAAACCCTTGATTAAAAAATATTTTTATATTGATGCATTATATTTTATCATTATTTTATATTTCTTATTAACCATTAAAGAAATATTTATTAAGAGTAACATTTGTCACATGCATGACACTAAATATTCCATATACACAATATTATTACTTAAGTTTATTCGTGTAGTTTTAAAAATCTTTATATTTTGGAGGAAAAACAATTATTTTTCTTATTATAGTACAAAATTCTATATAGTCTAGTCATGTGGTTTTATTTTAATATATTAATGCCAAAATCTGTAATGTAATATTTCGTTTTGTGATGATAAAATGAGTATAAATTGTAACTACATTCATGAATTATATTCTTCTATTTAAAATCTTATTATATTAATTATTTATATAAAAATATGTATTTTTTATTCTAAACTAATTGAAATATCTTCGATTTAATTTTGATATATTTTTTAGGATAAATTTTTAGTTGTTTTCAATAGAATATTCATTGAAATATAATTTTAATCTAAATATTTCTTCATGTTCTTGGATTTTATTTTAGATATATTTTGTCAAAAATTCTTTTTCTCTCATTTTTGGATCTGGTAAAAATTTCGGTTAGTCATTGAATTCATTTTTATTCCCTACAAAAAAGTAATATTCTGTTTTTTATATGTTGACAAAGAATTAATATTATATTATTCATAGGACAAGAACATATGGGTATCTTGTTAAAAGTAGCATATGATTAATTTGTGTAGTGAATAATTCAAAATATGGAAAAGGGTTCTTCTTTGTATATGTTAAATATAAATTTTCTCATTTCTATCATATTCTATTTACTTAATTTGTCTACATCATATTATATGTAAATATATTTTCTCATTTACCAT
The DNA here is from genome assembly GCA_963277665.1 of Viscum album. Classification (NCBI taxonomy): domain Eukaryota; kingdom Viridiplantae; phylum Streptophyta; class Magnoliopsida; order Santalales; family Viscaceae; genus Viscum; species Viscum album. Next base: position 1,300,161,397 of record OY728161.1, read on the forward strand.
AATGATTAAATAATGGAAGAATGTAAAATTAATTATACTTGAAAACTGGTATAATAATATTAATGTAGAAGAAACCATATATGAGTTAGTATTTCCATGTATATGTTCCATGTATGAGTTCATGAAAATCGACATATTAGTATGGTGATATTGGAGTAAAATCATATGAGTAGAAAAATTTATTTAAATAAATTTAATAAGGATGTAGTAATTTGTATTTAAATGGAAAAAAAATTGAGCATGGTTGGTCATGTACGGAATTTGGAACCCATTAAGAACATAACGTGCTTGGTTCAATTGTTAACTAAGAACGGGTGAGAACAAATGTGGCTAGTTAGAGAAAATGATTGATTGATCAATGTCATTAAAGATTAAATCTAACTAAGGTTCACAATAAGAATTATTCCCAATGTATAACCACTACAGACCTAGGATCGATGAATTGATGCGGTTCATGCACTAGTGTTGAGACCATTTTATGAAGAATCACGAGATATGTGGAGAACACTAAGCAATTTCTCATCACTAGATATGTAACAATGAGATGAAGCAGTTTAATTGATTGAAATTATGTATACATGAATACCTATATAAATATATTAAATTACGTTCACTAGATTTTATGTTTACCAATAGATCAATCGATTATGATGGAATCAGACCTCATTTTTCCTTAATGTTATGGATTTAGGTATTAATTTTCATGAATGTATGGTGTTCAATGTATTATCTATAAATAATTGTTTTAAATTATCAATCAATTTATTTCATTAAAACATTAGAAATCTAACATCATGTTTGGGATCATATCTTAAGACCAAAAATGTGTATTTAATATGAATAATGTATAGAGACCCTAATTTTCATACATGATTAAAACATCATTTTCATTATAAAAATATAAATGTTTTACAAAACCATGATCCAAAGTAATAGTTTCTTTGAAAAATTATGACCATTCATAAAATTTACATAATAAAAAAATTATTTAATTCCCTCTTCCCTATCTTCTTACTGAACCTCTTATACTCTTTAATATATGTAATGAGCTAAGGATATACATCAAAGAAAGGGGTGATATTAGAGCCCAGTTAGAGGGTAGATAGAAACATGAATCAATATAACATAGGGTGAGACTAATAATAATCATCATAACATAAGAATATAATCGTCATTATATTCATTAGATGAAGCATTAGGTTATGTAATGTAATGTGGAAATGTGTAAAAATGAAATATCATTCCTTTGTTTTCAACTACCCGAAATAGTTGTGAATAGATCACCCATCATGTCCAAAGATAAAATATTTGTATGATCATTAAAACATAATTATATGAATATAGAATAACTTTAATACATATTAAATATTATCTCAAGATATAAATCTCATAATCTAATGCATTGGAGCTCTATATAATTCCAGGTGCACCCGTCATAACATAATGATTGCATAATCATACTTTCCACATAGAACATATATCTATATTTGACAAAAAATAACACATGGAACAAAAATGGGTTTCACGATAATTTTTACAAAACATATATTGACAAATAGATCATGATATTCCTAAAAAAACTGGAATAACATACTGGCTATAAGAATCACCACTCTTGGGTAAAGTAAAAGCAATCTCGGGGGATGTAAAACATGTATTTTTAGAAAGAAGTGACTATTTCAAAAAAATCATTGAATTTGTCATAAAGACAGATTTCAAACATGTATATCACAAAAAAGGAAAAGGTAAGGACAATGAAATTATATTTTTTGAATATTAAAAGAACATCCCAATATAAATTTGGCATGAAATATGAACATACCAAAAAACAAATTGTGTATGATAAATCTATAACTATATATATATTCATTCTCTAATCCAATTAAAATTATGCATAATCATATTATATTTATTAATTAAAAAATCTAGAACCACTAATACATGTAGTTGATTAATTATAATTTTATTATGTTTGTTTATAAACATTTTGATGTGTTAGAGTATTTAATTTCATCATTTAGGAGGGTTTATTTTCATGGTTTTCATGATCGTTTAACTTGTATACATGTTTGTATGTTCATGTAAAATTAAGATAATTTTATATAATAGAGATTATATGTTATTAATGAACTTATATAATTTTAAATATTGATATATATTTTTATTTTTTAATATTTGAGGATAAATCATTAGTTAAAATGTTATTTATAATCATTTAGAATAATCTTGGTGGGTCTCAATCATAACAAACTCATTTTGTTTATTTATTTAATATTATGCATAAATTTTTTTTCAAAAACCAAAGGAGGCTTATAAATTAAATTATAATTTTTTTTTCAAAAATTAAAATCATTTTACGTCCATCCTTGATGCTGTAAAAGGAAATGAAAACTTATCTTCCCTAAAGTTGATAAATTAAAACCTCAGAGACGATGTCTTTATTTTTAGAATAATAAGGAGAGGATAATAGGGTTGAAGATGAATTATCCTATTAACAAAATAAAAATTCCAAATATTAGAGATAATTAATTTATCATGATGAATGGATTCATGGAGGGTAGGAGATATTACTAAATGTAAATAAATTAAAATAAAATTTAATGAAAATGAAAGAAGGTTTTTCCTCATAAATACCCACCTTGAGAAACACCATAGGTAAATTTATAGTTGTATTTTATTATAATAAAAGGATCTTGGATGTTGGGTAGGTACATGGAGAGTGTATTTGTAATAAGTTTTCATGTTTCAAGTATTTGTATTGGTGATGATAAGAGTTGGGGAGGGGTTGTATTTATTTGTGAGGATAGGGTTTTTTTATTTTTTAATTAATCAGTTTAATATTATGGCCCGAGGAAATGAATAGCTTGAACTAAATGAATAAATTGATTAAAAATGGTGTATTTGAAATTTTGGGATTAAATAAACCATACATCATTTATGACTCCATAATTATTGAATTTTTTAAATACTATAAATTATTGTATATCACCATTCACCCAAAAAATCAACTATTTTAGAAAAATCCAAATGAAATCACCTTAATGATTTCTTAGTGTGTAGAATTCAAAAATAAACTTAATTTTATGAAAATAGTATTATAATTGTTATAAATTTAATTTTTAATTAAAAACATTAGTTACATGGAAAATACTTATTTAAAAATTATAATTCATTTTATAATAATATGAAAAATTAATTACAGTATCATGATATTATCTAACAATAATAAGACTTAAAATTACTAATATAGAGTAAATTTTATTTTATAACATTATATTAATTATAAAATTGAAAAACAAATTCATATTTATTAAAATAAATACACTTAATTAATAATTTTTAAAACATTTATTTACATTATCTAAGATATAATTATATCATATAATAATTTATATGATTTCTTGGTTTTAAATATACATTAATATATAAGGTTACTATCATATTGGTCATATTACCATTCCAAATGATAACAATACTATTAAAAATTCAATGTTATTATTCCATTGGTATATGTTTATTAACATCTAGAAATACCTATCATTTCATTCATTATTCTTTTATAATGTTTTTATTATTTTCACTACACGGTTTTATTTGATTAAAAATATATAAAATAATAATAATAATAATAATGTATTTTATATTTATAAAATTTTTGGCTGTTACATTCTTACCCCTTCTGAAATTTCACCTGAGAAATTTCATTTTAAATCAATAGGTAACTGTATTTTTCTATCATCATTTATTTTGATTACCATGTTTCCTACACTTACTTATGGTTATTCCATATTAATTTTTATATTTCTTTAGTCTTGTTTCATATAACATTATCTCGATGATCTAATATCTTCAAAGGCTTATTCTCATAAGAGAGAAAATTTTCCAATTGTACCACATTGAGATTCAGTAATTTTCAGGGATCTGGTTTGTACATACTCAATAGGGATACATGAAATATATGATTTAATTGGTCCATATAAAGTTAATTTTATATTTGATAAACCTAAACTCCAACACTACCAAGAATATATAGAGGGACGATATACGAGGGACTCACATTTCATTTCTCCTCAAATATCATGATCCACTTCCATAGAGAAATGTGGATGAATACCATGTATTTATCCTCAAAATCATGGACTCAAGTATCATTGTTTATATATAACATAGGTTTAATTTAGGTTTCCTTAACGTTATGTTGAATGGATTTCAATTTCTCAACCATTTCAATGAGTATTTTAGGTCATTGCATTTTATGCTCACTAATATCAGCCTAACATACCGGTGCTCTGAATTATTTACCAAAAGGGATTCTTATGGAGTTGCAATGATACTTGAGTGGAAAATATTTTTGTAAGAGAACTCGCCTATAGGTATATATTATTCCCATATTTCTTTCAAGCCCTTAAAACATGATATAAACTTTCCATCCAATGTTTGAATACCTTATTCTTATAGAACATCATTTTATAAAGGATAAAGGATGATGAAGTTCATTTCAGTGTCTACAACATGTTGTAGGTTGTTCCAGAACATGTAGGTGAATCTAGGATCATGATCAGATACAATTGATAGTGGTACACGATACATCCTTAACAATTCTATGATGTATATCCATGCAAGTAGATCTAGAGAGAAGTCCTCCCGAATTTAAATAAAATTTGTTTTCATCATAAGATGATCTAAAACATCCCATATATCATTGTTTCATCTAGATGTATATATAAGACTAGTGAAAAAATCCATTGTGACATTATCCCATTTCCATGCTGGTAGGGTTACAGGTTGCATCATCCAATAATAATTTTTTCTCTTCAACAATCACTTTCGGACATATAATGACCTTTTATGTATACTCAGTGATCTCCTTCTTCATATATTTAAAACAATATTTCTATAATAGATCTTGATACATATTTTTTCTCCATGGGTTAATAGATAACATTTATTTATTTTCATCATTAAAAATATCTATCTTAATATCTATATTGTATTGTACACATAATTATTACCAAATCTCACAACTACTTTTGTATCCATTTTAAACTATGTGGATTCCCCAGTTCTGATATTTTCCACCTTTTTTTAATTTTCGACATCATTTCATTAATCATATAATAATTTAACTATGACAGATTATTAAGAAATAATTTGAGCAATTATTTATTATTTTCCTTCCATAATGATCCCCATGCCTATCAATTGTAGGTCGAAGAATATTGGATCTTTCTCAATTATCATTATTGATAAAGATGAATGATCCATTCTATATAGAGAATATCCCACCTTATTTTCATTCCCAATATGCTTATGAATTTAGAAATTGTAATAATTGACAAGATATAACCATCTTCGTTCTCACATATGAATTTCCTTCTATAAGAATTTATATTTTAGGATCTTATGATCAATATTTGTCTCACACACATCCCCATATAGATTATGCCCCCTGATTTTGAATGCAAAGATAATAGTTACAAACACTAGATCATGAATAAGATAGTTTTGATCATGAATTTTCAACAACTACAAGGCAAAGCATATCAGACTTTAATTTTTCATCATTAAACATCCATATTATTTATTTTCAACATAGTTATATACCAAAAAGAGTTCACCACTTGTCAGATGTGTGAGTACTGACATAGTGATAAACCTTTTTTTAACTATTAGAAATTGGCTTTTCATTAATTAGACCAAAATAAAATTTATCCCATCCATGTTTTATAGGTTAGTGGGTTTCACAATATTTTTTTGTTTAAATTGAATCACAAGTAATACCCACCTAGACCAATGAATATATGAATCTCCCTTATAGTTTTTGGCCCGTGTAAAAACCATGACCCTGGTAGCTCGGTGGTGGTTCCTTACTTAATTAAATTGGTATAATATAACTAGATGTAACATCCTAATGGACCTAGTAGTTTAATGGTCATGGAAAACCTAATATATATTAAATCTTTACATTAAAACTTGAAAGGAAAAAACAACACCGCATCTCTATTTTAAATATCTATAAGCACTTAGATTATCCCTACAAGTCATTCATAATAATCCTTTATCCATCCTGGGGAAAAAAATAGAGTAAAGGGTCATATTAGATGCCGAGTAAGCATTTGAAATAAAAAAGATATATATTATAAAAAATAAGGCATAGTGAATAACTAAAAATACATTCTATTAAATCACAATCTAGAGCATAATATTTTTGGTTTGAAAACTGATTAAATACTGCTGCAAATAATAACATGACAAAGGAAAATAAACATTGTTATTTTACAAGTAGAATAATAACCTGAATAGTAAATTATTAATATCATAATTATAGAATTTACAATGTCTATAATTTGAATCATACCAAAAAGACCTCATCCAAGACATATGAAAATAATTCGTTTAGGCCTCTGTGAAATCCATATATAAAAATATATTTTCAAGACCGTGGAAAAGTCCATATCTATTTTTTCTCATTAGACGAACCAATTCATATAGATTATATATTGGTCACATCCAATAACTTAGTAATTCCAATGCATTACTCATATGAATGGTTTGAAACACAAATAACATATCCATATGAAATCCAAATAACATTCCTAAATCTCTTAACATCCTCACTAACAATTTTGAGTAGTACAGTTATTGGTGTAAATATAGCACATCCACTATCAAAATTCTCAAACACCATTTAATAAATTATAGTATATTATAATAATAATATTTCAATATTAATAAATCATTTGTGAAAACACTTTAATAAAATCATTGATGAATTCTTGAGAGAAATACCATTTTCCTTTGAAAAGAAAAGTTCTTTTGGAAAAAATCATTTTTATTTTAAAAAATTTATTGTATAAAACTAGAGAAGAATAAATATAGTTTTCATCATTTTTTTGATTTTATAAGAATAATGATTTCCTAATACTAATTATGGATGGTAGTTTAAAATGTGTAACAAATAGAGAAGTTCCCTTTAATATGTTTTATTATAGGGAGGAATTGAAAAGTGAACATTGTAAAACAAGAATTTACCATAAAATAAAGATTAAATTATCTAGATATATGATTATAGTACATATAAATAGAATTTATAATAATTTTATATAAATAATTTTGAATAAAATTTGGTAAAGAGATGGAAATCCTAACTCAAATAAAAATATAGGTTCGGGTATAATCACATACCATATGTCGGAAACTGTTCTACACATGAGATTAATATCCTAGCTGATGAAATTAAATTAATTAATAATTTAATTAATAATTTTGTACACATTTATTGTTTTTATTATAATTTAGTTTTTTCATTTAAGGTCATTTTGATGAGTTATAATATCAAATTTCATCGTCTGATAATGTTCTTTTCATTTGTTATCATGATCAGTTAACATTCATACGCATATAGAAGGTACTTTTAAATGAAAATAGTTTTCTAAAATTAAAATTATATGTTATTACTGATCATAAAAAATATTAAATTATTATATAATTCATTTGGTAATTTTGGGTGCATATTAATAATTATATAACATATAAGTGATAATCATAAAGATTTTTTTGGAAGTTTTTTTATCATCACAAACTAGTTTGGTTTCATTTATTAATATTACATATATAACCATTATAAACATTATATAAGATATAATAAATTTATTATAATCCCTTTTAACCATAAAAATGTTTTTGTGACCATCCTTAAAGGTAGAATTGAGAAATTAAAACTCATTATCCACAAAGGTGGTAAATCAACACCCCATGGATGATGTTTACATATTTAAAATAAAAAATGAATGGAGAAGAGGATTGATTTTGGTTTTCCCATTGAAATAAAAAAATTAAATATTATAAAATATACTATACTTATCACATCCTTTTTTATAGGTTAAGATATAGAAGGATAAGAAAAGAAATGAAATTGAAGGAAAATAAAAAGAACAAAAGTGAATTTTACCTCTTGAATTCTTCTAATTAAGAACCTCCTTAGAGAAATTGGATTGGGTGTTTAATTGAGACCTGAACCAACTATAAATGGGAGATATTGTTAGGAAGATAATTGTAGGAATTAGAAAATCTTTATGTCTAAAGATGCGCGAGGAGAGGAGGTGGCGAGGGATGGTATGTATATTGGGGGAGAGTGACATTTTTTGAATATTTTCTTCATTTTATTTATTATTGTGGTTGAATAATATGAAATTATTGATTATTATCCCCCAATATAATGAAATAATTATATTAAATTTGATATTATGTTGATTAAATCTTCATGTACTCAATGTTTAATTTATTTATCATTTCATGTATTGGTACTATAATGTGTCGTATATTACTATTCACCAAAAATTCACATATTTTTAGAAAATCACAAAAATTTAAAAGTATATATTTTTTGACATGTATAATTGAAATATTAAATATTTTATATGATAAAAAATTTATAATTGTGAGAAATTGAATTTTTATTAAAAATCATCATTTACTTGGAAGATACCAATTTTAAAATTATAACTGATTTTAAAAAACTTTGATAGATTAATTATCGTCAAATAATACTATATTATAATCATAAGTAAAAAATTATTTATATTTGAATATATTTAATTAAATTAAATATTAATTTAAATAAAAATATTTATTATAAAATTTTAAGTAAACATTTCTGTTTTATAAAAAATATGAAAACATAAATATGAATTAAAAAAATTAATTGCTTATGCTATTGTATATTTATATCATATTAAAATTAATTATTTTTATTTTTATTTTTATAATTTCATAGTTGATGTTACTATTCATATCATAAAATGAATATTAATATAATGAAAATTATTTTTTTAGAACATTATATTTCACAAATTCACTCGAAAATAAATATTTTAAAAAAATACAAAAAATTAACCCTAAACTAGTTTTAACATTTCAATTATAAAAATCTATTTTATTTTTTTCAAACAAATTTTTAATGGGGAAAAAAATTTAAACAATTGATACACTAAAAAACCTTAAAACTACCTTTATAAAAATATATTCTTTTATTGCATAAAATTAGATTTGTTATTGTCTTATAACTATAAAATAATTTGAATGAATGTAATAATATTTGATTAAATATTTAACATATAAATTTAATTATTTATATTCACTCCCTCCAATTTAACATCTTGGTTATAAAACTCATTTGAAAATAATAATATTTAATGGTATATTATTATTTTTTTAAACATGGTGCTACGTGAAAACAATGATATGGAAGAAATTAAACTCAAGACGATACATATAATAAAATATCAGGGTTTAATATTCTCCCATAATTCAGTAAACATTATCATCACAACGTGAAATTATAGTTCAAAAAATCAAAGGTTGAAACAATGGAATTATTTTGAGGGAAGCCACATTGAAAGTAGAGTTAATAAAATGTCATATTAATATGTGGGAAAGGGAAATATTGATGATAACACAAAACTACATATTCAAATAAGATAACATTAGTGAAAAGTGAAAATATGGACATTGAACGAAAATCTAACCATCACCTTCTAATGGATAGTGATAGGGAACATGGTCAGAATGATAGGTTAATAACTAATATTTTTTTATCAAAAATATAATTCCTATAGTTGAGGGAGTTTTTTAGTATTCAAATATGCACTTGTAAAAATCAACATAATTCATTACAATCAATTTCATTAGAATTATTTTATCCTTTTATGGCATTCATCTATTTTCACTTCACCCATACACCTTGAAATGAATGTTAATGATTAATTTTTCACAACCAAAGAACATTTAATAAACATCTGGTACTTAATTAAATCCTATGACGTTAAATTTTTAATAAATCCAATAAGGAAATAATATGTTGTTAATGAATAATAATTTCAAAATATTATCTTAATCTATTCCACAATTGGAAAATATTTAAATGTGTCTAAAAAATGTCTGTACAGATTCATAACATATTTATAAGGTCAATAAATTTCCCAAATCAACATGGCATCATATTCTACAAATAATATGACCCTTAACCAAAAATAAAATATATATGAATAACTTAATATCCTTTAAACATTTATTAAACATGAATTCTTGCTAATGTAAAATCTCATGTTTAACTTATGTACCATCATCTAATAATTCCATTATAGCATAAACCATCATCTCAATAACCACCTTTATGGTCACCAATAGTATCCCCTAAACATATATGTAATATTATCTCAACATAAATCTCATATTTTCGGTTATCATTCCAAACTGATGTGTTTTTTAGAAGATCAACATACAAAATAATCACATATCGTGATTATTTCTATTATTCATCATAATATTGTACTACCACGAACAATAAGTAAAAAAATATCATCATTATATATCTCATGACTTTTAAAACTGATGAATTATTGATAAAATACTAAAATATCATAATTATTGAATCTAAACAAAATAAAATTAATTATTTATTATTATTTATTGTTGTAAAATATACATGACCATGAACCATTATCCTATTATTGTATATGTTTCATTGAAACATGATAAATTAATTTTAATATATTCCCACATCCTTATAGTTGAAGCACTAAATGTTGGATAATTATTTCATTCCTGTGAAATCATGAGAATAATGGATTTTTTTTTCAAAAAAAGAAGCAAACATATTTTCCACTTAAGAACCTACCACGATGTTTCCCTAAAAATTATCACATATTGGAAAAATACATCATTTACTTCTTATACTTTTCTATATTTTTTCCAGTTTCATATTTTTTCATTCTTAACATTCAAGAAATAAAGATTTAATAAAACTATCTCTATCCTTTCATAACATTATATTATTACCTAATATTATGAGATTATTTTTTATAATAATTGCCATCGAAGACTAGAATAAACTCATTCAATAAATGAACATTCTTAATGTATGGATTTTGTGAAATGATGTGGTTCCCATTTCTTCACCTAAGAGTCTTTTCTACAAAATTTTATTCAGTATATGAGATTCTATAATTATGAATATTAATTTTTATTCACAAAACTAGTAAAACACGTAACATAAATTGAAAAAATATTTTTGTATCTAATCTCAATTTCATAATAATGGAATCTGAAGAAAAATATTTACAATTAATTACTTCTTAATGATCTATAAATAAAATGGGAATTATCTTAAACATATCCCCCATGAGTGTCTAACATAGTGCACAATAAGGCATGTTGAAATGTACTTGGTTACACCGAGTCAAGACCAACTCAAATTTTTAGACTTATCACTTTTAGGTACATCTCTTCTAGAACGAATTTGACATGTAGTATCCAAAAATGTATGTATTTCTAAGAAGACCCACATGATATCTACCTTACAAAACTCCAAATATGTTATTGTATTCTTGTTCTCAAATTCTATCCTATGGTTTTGTCACCTAAAATTTGTTTTATAAACATTTTTTCCATGGTTTACACAAATCATCCTCTGATACCAACATTAATGACCTCAACCCCATTATCTTAGAGGTATGCCTTAAAAATTTATATTGGTTTTATAATCAAAGAAGTTTCATCCCTATGGACAGATTAGATTAGTAGATTTGGGATACCAGATAAATAAATATATATTACATAAAAACATGATAAGAAAGAACAATAGAACAACTCTATAGGAAACATCCATAAACTCAAATATTACCCCCGTAAGTCATTTATATGAAAATATACACATCCTGGGGGTAAATATGTAAAGACCCGTAAAATTCAAGGAAGTTTTTTTCTTAATTTTCTTGGGATTTTTACAAGAACACAGTTTCTGACGGTACCTGATTCTGAGGCCTGGTGTGCCCGGAATCAATTTCCGAAGTTTAGCTCGGGTACGTTCATTGAACGAACGAGCAAATTTTTCTAACTTTTTAAATGGTGCTCAGAATCAAATTTTGAGGGCACCAATGGAATCACAATGCCGATATTTTCTTAAAAACGCCTTTTCCGGAGTTGTTTTTTCTCGAGTGTGGTTTTTAATTTTTGGGGTTAAGTTAAGAAATAAAATAAAGTGGTTCGACAACTTTATTTTATTTCACTTAAAGCCACTTAAGCCAAGTTAAGTGGATAGGGTGGAACCCAAAATACCCTACCCACATGGTAGGATATTTTTGAGGTGGGGCCCGCACGAGCCCTATAATTTCTTTCCCTCTAAGTAACACACCCGCAAACCCCCTCTTTAATGAAAGTCAACCGTGCGTTTTTCTGGTTAAGAAACGCCCCATTAAATTGGGCAGTTAAATTGTTACAATTAATTCTTTGAATTAATTGTCCGTTTCTTATATTTTGAAATTCAAAAGCTTAGGTTGATAATAAAATAAGGGCTGGACTTATTTTATTATGGTTGAGGGGTTGCTTGTTGGGAGGATTTGGAGAAAAATCTAAGGCTTGAAGATCTTCATCCTCCTTCGTCGAAGAACGCAATGAACGCGAAGAACGCATCGTCGCCAACGAAGAATGCCGGCCTACGATGAAGGGCGACGAAGAATGCTAAACCCTCGGAGATTGACGACGTGATGCCATGTACCGCGACGCGACGATCCTCCTTCCACGATGCTTCTTTCGCGACAATCCTCTTCTTCCACGGTGACCCTCTTCTTTTGCGGCGGTTAATTCCGCGACGAACGCTCGTTCGACGACAGCATTGAGGTAGGGGTTTATTTTTCTTGTGATTACTTCCGTCGTTATCCCCCTTTCAATTGAACCACATGTTATCGCATTAACGGGAGGAGGTCGGGCCGCACGAACACGACCGACACTCCACCGCTCTTTTCAGTTGTTGATATTGATGCGGCGAGCAAGGCGACGCGGTGGCAAAGCACCGCGCGGATTTTGTAAAAAGGAAGAGCGGAGAAGCGCGACGCCGTCACACTGCGCCGTTGGAAACAATAAATCAGCAGCGCCGTCGCGCCGCGCCGTAGAAGATGAACAAAAGACGCAGTGTCGTTGCGCCGCGCCGGAGGACCTCAGAGGCACCGCGACTGGAGTGGGGCCGCGGCGGAGGGGCGCGGCGCCGTCGCGCTGCGCCGGACGAACGAAGGCCGCGGCCGGTTCCGGGCCGCGTTCGAGCAGTGAAACCGGCGGCCGGTTCGGGCTTTCGGCGTCGGAGCAGGGGGGGGATCGACTTTCTGGTCCCGCGGCGGCAAAAGCTGGCCGGCTGGAGCGGGCCGACCGGACCAGGAAAATCCGGTGGTTAAAAACCCTCGACCGGCCAGATGAGCGGCCCCATTAAGGGGTCGCGGTTTCAATCACAAGGGGGTAGCGCCCCCAGCCCCGTAACGGCTCGGCCGTTTGGCCAAGTCCCCGGCCAGTGCGCCGGTGCGCCGTGCGGCGGGCGGCTGCTATGGCCGGTCCGCAAGACCGGACATCCAGGATGGGCCGTGCCAGCCATGCCGGGCCGCGTCCAATCGGGCCGGACACCCACTCGGTTCGGGTAGACCCAGTTCGGGCCGACCCTGGGGGTATCGGGCCGGGTCGGCCCGAGCCCGAAGCCATTAATATCGGACCTTCTTCAGTCTATTGCCCATAACATGAGCTACGAGCCTCCGATCGATGCACCGTTAGTTGTGATGCGATCCTTGGATTGAGACGGTCGTTTCGGTATATCACACTTAGGGTTTCAGAATACTTTGAGTTCGGCCGGGTTGGTTCGTACACGAAACCAACAGGGCCCTTGGAGCGGAAACGCTCATAACTTAAGCTCCGGACCTCCAATTGACGTGTCGTTGACTTTGATGGATTCATCTTAGAGATACAGATCTTTTGGCTTACTCCGCTTGAGGTTTGGTCACCGTCGGAGTGCAGTCGGGTTGGTTCGATCACAAAACCAACCGGGGCCCTGGAACGAAAAAGCCAATAACTCATAGACCGGGCGTCTGATTGACGCACTGTCTGTTTCGTTATTTTCCTCTTAGTGAGACGGATATTTTGGCTTACTCAACTCGAGGTTTGGATACCATCAGAGTGTGGTCGGGTTGGTTCGATCACGAAACCAACCAGGCCCCTGGAACGAAAAGGCCAATATCTCACAGACCGGGCGTCTGATTGAAGCACCGTCTGTCTCGTTGTTTTCCTCTTAATGAGAAGGATATTTTGGATTACTCCGCTTGATGTTTTGATTCCATCGGAGTGCGGTCGGGTTGGTTCGATCATGAAACCAACCGGGCCCCTGGAACGAAAAAGCCAATAACTCACAGACCGGGCGTCCGATTGACGCGCCTTCTGTCTCGTTGTTTTCCTCTTCATGAGATGGAACTTTTGGCATACTTCTCCTGAGTTTTGGATGCAATTGGAGTATGGCTGGGTTGGATTGTACACAAAATCCAACCGGCCCCCTAGAACGGAAAAGCTGATAACTTTCAGACTGGACGTTCGTTTGACGAACTGTCAACGGTGTTGGTGAACATGTTGAGAAACGATCCCTATGATTATACCTATGTGAGTTTGGGGTACAGTTGAGATATGGTCGGGTTTGTTCATACACAAAACCAACTGGGCCCCTGGGATAAAAAGGCTAATAACTCACAGAACGGGCATCTGATTGACGCGTCATCTGCTGCGTAAAGACCCCTATGACGAGGCGGTCCTTTGAGACACTTCTTCGTGGGAGTTTGTGATACTTGTAGTATTGAATAGTATCTCATGGAGCGGACCCTCCCAGAGACGAGCATGCGGAGTACGGAGACCGTGTAGTCGGCTGAGACCTGACGACTGCTTGACCGAATGCCTCGGTGTGTTTCGGATAGCCCAGTGGAGAGCGCCTGGTTTTAGCGGAAGACCCACGGTGGAGGAGCACTTGGTTGTAGCGGTAGACCCGCGGTACTCAACAGAAGGAGTACCTATGGAGGATATGAGGGGGAGCGCTTGGCTGTTGCGGCAGACCCATGGCGGAGGAGCGCTTGGTTGTAGCGGCAGACCCGCGGTACTCAACAGAAGGAGTACCTATGGAGGCTATGAGGGGGAGCGCTTGGTTGTAGTGGCAGACCCATGGTGGGAAGCTCTTGGTTGTAACAGCAGGCCCACAGTACTCGATAAGAGGATTATCTCAGCAGTCTTAGGTTAGTGAGAAGTATCTCGGAGTCGTGACAGGACCACTGTACACTCCAGAGACGGGGCTCTTCTCCCGTTACAGTTTTGATAATGAAAATCCTGTGTGAGCTGAATCCTTTTTTGCTTTCCTATGTGTATTGTGTTGTGCTATCCTGTGTGGATTTACGTTATTATTTCATGTGTGGACTGGGTTGTACATGGGCTCGGAAGTTGGAGCGTACTGGAATTGATGAATTAGGTATATGTGTGGGAATATACCTAAGCAGTGTCGAATGTTACTTCGTGATTGTATCTTTTTTTGTGGATTATCCTTTTTGGATTCTGAGAGACCTTCGGGGGTCTCAGGGTACCTACTGAGTAGCTTATACTCACCCCTGCACGGGCTATGCCTGCACTATGTTGTGTTGGTTTCAGAAGACGGACAATGTTGATCGTGGTTGAGGCTAGCGGAGCAGGACAGTACCTGGAGGTGGACCACTGGGCGGGACGTTCTCGGAGCGGACGGCTGGACCCGAGGAGCTGTGGAGGCTATCTGTACTCACCCATCAGGTGGGAATTCTAGTGGATAGCTCGACATTGTGGCTTTACATTCAGTTGTTGTTTTCCCTTTCCAGTTTTACTTTACTTTCAGTTTGGGTTTGTATTCTGGCCCACTTACCTTTCCGAACTTACTTTGTGTCAGCTTTTACTTAGTGTTTACTTCTACTGCTTGCTTGCTCTGTGGTGTTTTTTTACTTTATAAAGGAAATTCCTTCCCTTTTTACTGGGATTTATGCCTTGGTGCTAGTCGCCAGCCCCTGGCCTATGGAAGGCGGGCTTGGGGTAGTCACGGCACGGGCCCCGAGGACGGGTTGTGACAAATTGGTATCAGAGGAGTTCGGTTCTACCGCAGAACTTTGGACTCTGATCTTTTTCTATGTGAGTCAATAGTGTTAAGTATATTGGGTGTTGTTATCAGTTCAGGGAGTCCAGTGTTGGTGTGGCAGCCGACGTATTCGTACACCAGGACCCTGACTTCTGATTTCCGACTTAATGCACAAAAACATTGATTGCTTGTGTGTTTCAAGTTTTCTTTGTGATTACTTTGTGTCAGCTCACTAGGTATACTGTTCTGACCGTGGTGCACCTGTTTCCATTTCAAGATGGCCCCACGATGGCAGCCAGCTAGGGTTATGAGAGTTGTGTGTGACGACAGCCCACCAAGCGACGAGGCCTCGGTATATGTCCCTTTGACAGTAGAGGCACCAGCGGTATCTCTACCCGCTGACCCACCGATGCTACCAGCCCCAGCCACTGACGATGCACGTCACCTTAGTGCACTGCACGGGTTCCAGTGCCAGTGACCGCCCAGGTTCCGTGCGGAGATGGACCCCCAGGCAGCCGAGGATTGGCTGGAGGCAGTGGTACGAGTTTTCAGGTTAGTGAGGACACCAGCAGACTTCATGGTGATCCTCACAGCGAGCCTACTGCATGCGGCAGCAGGTAGATGGTGGAGCTTTATGATCCAGGTGCACGATGAGGCATCTCCTCTCTGGATGGACTTTGAGAGCCTCTTTCGCTCAGAGTTCTTCCCAGCCACCCTCTATGCGGTGCGCATCCAGGAGCTTCTACAGCTGCAGCAGGGTAGCTTGTCGGTCTCCCAGTATGCGGCGAGGTTAACCGATCTCTTGCACTATTCTATGGACATGGTACGAGACCCATTCTTCAGGTCCCGAACCATAGATTAGGGGATCAGGCGAGATATCAGAGCTTCATTTGTTTCTCACAGCATTCCAACACAGGCATGGGTGTTGGAGCGAGCCCTCTTAGTGGAGAGTTTCCTCACTGTGCAGTCTCCAGCAGCAGGACCCACCACTAGATGACATGCGGCAGAGTCTTCTGTAGTAGGCAGTAGATAGATGACGCAGAAGTCCAAGAGGACTAGACCTATAGGTGGTCGACCGCATGACACAAGATCGTTTGTGCGAGGCACCCGGGGTGGAGAATGACTTACCATGCGTGGGCAGTGTTACTCCTACGGTGAGGTTGGTCACATGGCTCGTGACTGTCCGAACCGCCATACAGATGACCAGCAGATGAATGAAGGACCTCCCAGGTAGAGGCATAGGTTCGATCAAGGTGGACTGCATGGAGCAGGAGACCATGGCAGGGGAGCTGGCCCTGCAGCTGGAGGTGGACGACGCTTCGAGGTGTTGCCGCCACCACCACTAGGAGGTCCACCCCGACCGCAGGAAAAATGTGGACGTGGGAGAGCTCAGCTGCAGGCAGCTGAGGCCTATGATCATGGAGCTCCATGAGCAGATGGACAGGAGCGAGACTAGCTCTAGACCTAGAGACTTTTGTTCATGTTGCTTATAGCTCTGTTGATGTTTGTTTGTTATTGCTTTGTTCATTTGTACTTTGAGTTGAAGTAATAAAAAAACACCTTTCTTGTGGCATTTACCTTCCTTTCCTCTCTTTTGGTTGTTACTAAGAGGTTCCGGTTTAAAAACCGTTGACTTGACCCTCACTTGAGATACCTACTGGGAGAGACCCAGTGACCACACACTGATGCCGACAGTGTGACTCAACCCTTGGAGGTGAGAGTAACGGTTGGATCTCTTGGTAGTAGAGTCGAGGCCTTACGAAGTCATTCTTGGTATGGATTAGTATCATCCATGTCGGGATTGACTGTATTAGGCAAAGAACGTGGTTCATCCAGAGGATGAGACCAGATTTCTCTTATCGGCAAAGAAGAAATCTCCGCAGCTCTTGTAGGACCAGAAAGGTCCAAGTCATCCAAGAACAGATGTGGACAGCTCAGAGCCGGCAAAAATTTTGTGCTGATGGGGGCGGAGACCACTAAAGTTCGAGGTTGGTGACCATGTTTCCCTACAGGTCTCACCTCAATGTGAGTTATGGAGATGTGGCCGAGGCGACAAGTTATCTCCGAGGTTCAACAGACCTTTCTAGTTCCTCAGTAGGATTGGCGAGGTGGCTTATCTCCTGGCTCTACCACCTCAGTTGCACCGGGTGCACGACGTCTTCCACGTATCTCAGTTGAGGAGATACGTGCACGACCCGTCACATATCATTGACAATGGGGAGCTGGACGTTGATGATGGGGAGACTTTTGTAGAGATTACGATGGAGATCGAGGATCGATAGGAGCGGGTCCAACGTGGATGGTCGATTCCTCTACTGTGCATCAGATGACAGCACATGAACCTCCAGGAGAGCACTTGGGAACAGGAGGCTCAGATGCATACTCAGTACCCACTTTTGTTCCCCTAGTTTTGATGTATCTTTACGGGGACGTAAATCCCTGAGGTAGGAGTGATTTAAAGTCCTGTAAAATTCAAGGAAATGTTTTTCTTAATTTTCTTGGGATTTTTACAAGAACTCAGTTTCAGACGGCACCTGATTCCGAGGCCCGGTGTGCCCGAAATCAATTTTCGAAGTTTAGCTTGGGTACGTTCAGTGAACGAACGAGCGGGTTTTTCTAACTTTTGAACCGATGCATGGAATCAAATTCTGAGGGCACCAATGGAATCACAGTGCCATTATTTGCTTATAAACGCCTTTTCCGGAGTTGTGTTTTCTCGGGTGTGGTTTTTAATTTTTGGGGTTAAGTTAAGAAATAAAATAAAGTGGTGCGACAACTTTATTTTATTTTACTTGAAGACACTTAAGCCAAGTTAAGCGGATAGGGTGGAACCCAAAATATCCTACCCACTTGGTAGGATATTTGTGATGTGGGGACCACACGAGCCCCACCGTTTCTTTCCCTCTAAGTAATGCACCTGCAAACCCCCTCTTTAATGAAAGTCAACCATGCGTTTTTCTGGTTAAGAAACGCCCCATTAAATTGGGTAGTTAAATTGTTACAATTAATACTTCGAATTAATTGTTCATTTCTTATCTTTTGAATTTCAAAAGCTTATGTTGATAATAAAATAAGGGTTGGACTTATTTTATTATGGTTGAGGGGTTTCTTGTTGGAAGGATTTGGAGAAAAATCTAAGGCTTGGAGATCTTCATCCTTCTTCGCTGAAAAGTGCGAAGAACGCATCGTTGCCGATGAAGAACGCCGGCCTCCGACGAAGGGCGAAGAAGAATGATGAACCCTCGGAGATCGACAACGCGATGTTGTGTACCGCGACGCAACGATCCTCCTTCCGCGACGCTTCTTCCGGGATGATCCTCTTCTTCTGAGGCGACCCTCTTCTTCTGTGGCGGTTAATTCTGCGACGAACGCTCATTCGATGACAGCGTTGAGGTAGGGGTTTATTTTTCATGTGATTACTCCCGTTGTTATCACCCTTTCAATTGAACCGCCTGTTATCGCATTAACGGGAGGAGGTCGGACCGCATCAACACGGCTGACACTCCTCCCCTCTTTTCGGTTGTTGATATTGATGCGGAGAGCAAGGCGATGCAGTGCTAAAGCACCGCGCGGATTTTGTAAAAAGGAAGAGCGGAGAAGCGCGGTGCCGTCGCACCGCGCCGTTGGAAACAATAAATCCGCGGTGCCGTCACGTCGCACCGTAGAAAATGAACAAAAGACGTGGCGCCATCGCGCCGCGCTGGAGGACCTCAGAGGCACCGCGGCCGGAGTGGGGCCTCGGCGGAGGGGCGCGGCGCCGTCGCGCCGCACTGGACGGACGAAGGTCGCGGCCAGTTCTGGGCCGCAGTGGAGCAGGGGAACCGACAGCTGGTTCGGGCCGCCGGCGTCGGAGCAGGGGGGGACCAGCTTGCCGGTCCCGCGGTGGCAGAAGTCGGCCGGCCGGAGCGGGCCGGCTGGACTAGGAAAAGCCGAGGGTTACAAACCCCCAGCCGAGCAGATGAGCGGCCCCACTAAGAGGTCGCGATTTCAATCACGTGGGGGAAGCGCCCCCTGCCACGTAACGGCTCGGACGTTTGGCCGAGTCCTTGGCCAGCGCGCCAGCGCGCCGCGCGCCGGGCGGCTGCCCTGGCTGGTCTGTAAGACTGGACCGCCGGGCCGGGCCGTGCCAGCCGGGCCAGGCCGCGCCCAAGTGGGCCAGACCCAGACCCGGTTCGGGCCGACTCTGGGGATATCGGGCCGGGTCGGCCCGAGCCCGAACCCCTTAATACCGGACTTTCTTCGGTCTGATGCCCATAACATGAGCTACGAGCCTCCGATCGACATACCGTCAGTTGCGATGCGATCCTTGGATTGAGGCGGCCGTTTCAGTATTTTGCACTCAAGGTTTCGGAATACTTTGGGTTCGGCCGGGTTGGTTTGTACATGAAACCAACCGGACCCTCAGAGCAGAAACACTCGTAACTTAAGATTAGGACGTCCAATTGACATGCTGTCGACTTTGATGGATTCCTCTTAGTGAGACGGATCTTTTTGATTACTCCGCTCAAGGTTTGGACACCGTCGGTGTGCGGTCGGGTTGGTTCGATCACGAAACCAACCGGGCCCCTGGAAAGAAAATGCAAATAACTCACAGACCGGGCGTCTGATTGATGCGCCTTCTATCTCGTTGTTTTTCTATTAGTGAGACGGATCTTTTGGCTTACTCCACTCGAGGTTTGGATTCCATCGGAGTGCGGTCGGGTTGGTTCGATCACGAAACCAACCGGGCCCGTGGAACGAAAAAGCCAATAACTCACAAACCGGGTGTCTGATTGACACGCCGTCTGTCTCATTGCTTTCCTCTTAGTGAGACAGATATTTTGGCTTACTACGCTTGAGGTTTGGACATCATCGGTGTGCAGTCGGGTTGGTTCGATCACGAAACCAACCGGGCCCCTGGAACGAAAAAGCCAATAACTCACAGACCGGGCGTCCGATTGACGCGCCGTCTTTCTCGTTGTTTTCCTCTTCATGATGCAGAACTTTTGACATACTTCGCCTGAGTTTTGGATGCAATTGGAGTATGTCTGGGTTGGATTGTACCTGCAATCCAACCGGCCCCCTAGAACGGAAATGCTGATAACTTTCAGACTTGACGTCCATTTGACGAACCGTTAGTGGCGTTGATGAACACGTTGGGAAACGGTACCTATGATTATACCTATGTGAGTTCGGGGTACAGTTGAGATACGGTCGGGTTGGGTCGTACACAAAACCAACCAGGCCCCTGGGACAAAAAGGCTAATAACTCATAGACCGGGCGTCCGATTGACGAGTCATCTGCTGCGTTGAGACCCCTATGACCAGGTGGTCCTTTGAGATACTTCGTTATGGGACTTTGTGATACTTGTAGTATTGACAAATAGCTCGTGGATCGGACCCTCCCGGAGACGAGCATGCGGAGTATGGAGACCGTGTAGTCGGCTGAGACCTGATGACTGCTTGACCGAACTCCTCGGTGTGTTTCGGATAGCCCAGTGGGGAGCGCTTGGTTGTAGCAGTAGACCCACGGCGGAGGGGTACTTGGTTGTAGTGGAAGACCCGCGGTACTCAACAGAAGGAGTACCTCTAGAGGCTATGAGGGGGAGCGCTTGGCTATAGCGGCAGACCCACGGTGGAGGAGCGCTTGGTTGTAGCGGCAGACCCGCGGTACTCAATAGAAGGAGTACCTCTAGAGGCTATGAGGGGGAGCGCTTGGTTGTAACGGCAGACCCATAGTGGGAAGTACTTGGTTGTAGCAGCAGGCCCATAGTACTCTACAAGAGGAGTACCTCAGCAGTCTTAGGTTAGTGAGCAGTAACTTGGATTCATGACAGGACCACTGTACACTCCAGAGACGAGGCTCTTCAGCAGTTACAGTTTCGATAATGAAAATCCTGTGTGATTTGAATCCTATTTTTCTTTCCTATGTGGATTGTTTTGTACTATCCTGTGTGGATTTACGTTTTGTTTTCCTATGTGAACTGGGTTGTACATGTGCTCGGAAGTTGGAGCGTACTGGAATTGATGACTTTGGTATATGTGTGGGAATATACCTAAGCAATGTCGAATGTTACTTCGTGATTGTATCTTTCCTTTGTGGATTATCCTTTGTGGATTCTGGGAGACCTTCGGTGGTCTCGGGGTCCCTACTGAATAGCTTATACTCACCCCTACACGGGTTATGCCCGCACTACATTGTGTTGGTTGCAGACAACGGATAGTGCTGATCGTGGTTGAGGCTTGCAGAGCAGAACAGTACCTGGAGGTGGGCCACTGGGCGGGACGTTCTCAGAGCGGACGGCTGGACCCGAGGAGCTGTGGAGGCTATCAGTACTCACCCTTCAGGTGGGAATTCCAGTGGACAACTTGACGTTGCAGCTTTACTTTCAATTGTTTTTTTTCCCTTTCCAGTTGTACTTTACTTTCAGTTTGGGTTTGTATTCTGGCCCACATACCTTTCCGCACTTACTTTGTATCCGCTTTTACATAGTGTTTACTTCTACTGCTTGCTTTCTCTGTGGTGTTTGTTTACTTTACAAAGGCAATGCCTTCCCTTTTTACCGGGATTTATGCCTTGGTGCTAGTTGCCAGCCCCTGGCCTATGGAAGGCGGGCTTGGGGTAGTCACGTCACAGGCCCTGAGGATAGGCCGTGACAAAATATATCATAAAAATGGTGTGATATCAGATGCTTAGTAAGGGAAATAAATATATATGAAGTTATCAAAATCAATAAGGATTAGAGAATATATATAAACACATTTTGTTAAAACATTATTTTGATAATAGTATGGAAGGATTGAATACTTAATAAATAATTCCATAAATAATAATTTTAGAATGAAACATAACCATGGACATTCTACGAGCTTAACAATGACATTAATAATTAATTACTAATTTCATAATGAGGGAATTAATAATGTTAGAAATATAATAAAAACCATCGAGGACTCGACTAAGACATATGAAAATATATGGTTAAAGACTCATACAAATCCATAACTTAAAATAAATGATCAAGGAATTGACCACGTCTATTACTATTTTTTCTCTTGAGACCTACTATAACACCCTGAGTTTTTACAGAACAATTTTATCAGATAAATTAAAATTGCAATGATATATTTCAGTTCAATAAGACAAATGTTCCATTCGCATGGAAACAACTCGGTGTAGGATACATACAACATCAACATGGTGTATGTTATACACAACACCAAATTTTTTTTTCTTACCCACAACACTGACATGGTGTACTTTACATGCAACACTGACTTAGCATACGTTACGTGTAACCCATTTTTTCTACAAAACATCTTTTTTTGTTATATTTATTTAAACAATAAAATTATAACCTAGATATTAATATTATAAAAATAAATTCTATTAAATGATTTTTAAAAAAAATTATAATTATTTCATTTAAATAAATAATATTGATTAAAAATGATATTATTTTCTAATGACCTTAGTTGATTAAAAATATTATTTTCTCCAATGAACTTATCTTCATTTCCTTCATGGAAAAACAAAAAAAAATCATAATTTTATACACATTAAGAAATTCAATATGATAAAATAATATTCATTTTAGAATTTCTAATTTTAAAATTATCTTATGTCTAATTTTTGGGTATTTTCTAAAACTCATAATTTTATAATGAATAGTGATAAATAATTAATTTTAATTAAAAAATATTTTTCATCTGATTATGTCATTGGATCTAATTTGACATTGAAATTAGATACAAAAAAACTAGCAATATTTCGATCATTATTACATAAAAAACATTATTTGTCATCCCATTAGTAGGATTAAATTTAAATTAATTTCTAACATTTCTTTTATTGAAAATTGGAAAAATATATTCAATATTTGGAATCAGAATAATTTATATTTTCTTATATGGTCCAATAACTTTTTTACCAAAAATTTATGTGACTTCAATTATGATTATTTACAATGATAAAGGTATGACTAAGAATAACAAGGGTACAAATATTCAAAATATGGGAGAAAGTAACATATACACTTTTCTATCACTAATTTGATGGATTTTATTCTATGATTATCCTTTAATTATTGAGTTCTGTTTGTTTTGGATTACATGTTTTTGGAAAAAACATGGTTACACCTAAACTATTTTAAAAAATACCATGTATGTACATTACTTCTCCTATAAAAATCACCCCATCCTCTCACCACTCAAACCACTTAAAAATAACAATGATCTAACGAATAAAATCTTAAAAATCCATTTATTACTCATTTTATATTCTTAATGGGAATAAATACTTCCATGTAATCTCTTTGATCCCATCCAAAAGGAGTTACCATCCTAAGAGGTAACACCCTCCCTAAAGCTCCATTCTTTTACAGTCTATCTCCACCACATCAACTCTCCTAATTCAATTATTATAAGAAACAAATTTATCCTAAATATAATTCTATTTTTTTAATTCCATTTTTTGGACCAAAACATACCCAAACTACAATCTAATGGGTATTTAACATTCTCTTTATGCATACGGGGAGCTACCACCTCATAAATAATTATTTTTCATGTTTAATTTACCGCCTATCATGGTGAAAATTATTTTTTTCACTATGTTTTCTATTTGGTGTAAATATGATTATTTCGTTTGGGGAAGTGTGCACTACCACCCCCCTAAAGCGATGTGATTCATTCACACACTAAATGGAATGTATTATAGATGGGTTTACTAAAAAAATATGATATAGTTGATATAATAATACTACTTGATTAATTTTATATATAAATATATAGATAATTGTATGAAATTATAATTTTTCCATTTAATCTGATAATAAAAATGGAAAAAATGATCATGCATATGTAAGACTTACTGTATACATGAACGGTGTATTCCATTTCTTACATATATATCCTATTGAATATTATAATAAACATATAATTTTTATAAATGATATAAACTTCATATTTCAAATTATATAAATCAATATAACTATATAAGGACCAAATATATTACAAATTATGACACATGTGATTCACAAAATGAATATTAACTCAACTGAAACTGTGACACAAATATTTTTACAAGAAGGAAATATAAGGCCATAATCAATTAATATATGGTATTACATACTCTAAAATTATTCCATAATATATTTATAATAAACATACATTTTTTATACTAGAATCTGGTATGACTATGAAGATAGTCGGGACACATGTTAAGGGAATCTTATTTCACATTAAATTCTATAAAATAAATGTCTTAATCACCACTCACTTATTTTTAGTGGTGTATATACTACGCATGAATGAATTATATTTGTCTTTTAATTCAATTTATGTGTATTTACATATTTATTTTATGAAATTTCTTTCTGTTGGTTTATGTTTCAAATGATACCAAATCAATTGGATAGTTTTATCTCAATTTTCCTTCATTGAGACTCTAGTTTTGTCACAATTCTTTTCATTGAGACTCTTGTGTTTTTTTATACACCTTATTTTTTTTATTTACATATAATAACATTTTACATGTCATATCATGATTATAAGTAATTTAATGATATACTATTCTCCATGTAATTTCGTTTTCATACAAGGATAGTATGATCAAAATTTACCTTGTGATAAGGGTTTATTATATCAAACACCATGATATTCAATATTTTTTTATGTTTATACATCCATTTTAGAAATCTTGTTATACATATCTCATGTAAGCTCATTATTTTACATATCCTAGACATATTAAATACATATACATCTATTATTACCTATTTTCACTCTTTTGAGAGTAATATAATTAAGAATTTTTTTAGAAATACTTAACCATATTTGTCTCTTCAGTCAGAAATATATTTTATCTCTGAATTTTATTAATAAATGTATTAAAATTGATTTCAAATGATCCTTAAGGATCATACTCATGTAAAAAGATTATATTTTTATGGTTTCCAACTCTTCAATTATATGTTTTCAATGTAATTTTCAAAGGAAACTTTTTTCAGAAAAAATTATGTTTAAAAAAGAGTATTTCAATGATGAGATGATATTTTACAATAGATTTTTTTAATAGTTATTTAAAAATTATTTCCCTTATATGATGACATATATTAGATTTATTGATTCTTTTTTGGAAAAATTATTTAATGATTCCATTCATATCCGTTCTCTTAATAGATTAGTGTTTAATGGCATGATGTTTATGAAGCACATTTATATCTCACGGGTTTTATTCCTTTCAAATCCACATCCTTTCATGGGTTCTTCTTTGATAAAATGATTATGAAACCAATATATATTTTTATAGGTTATTATATGATTACATGTTTATGAGAACCATTTCATTTCATGGGTTATGATAATATTTTTAATGATCTTACGGAACATGTTTGTATGGTTTCTCTATGAGACTGGTGGGTCCTATATCTCTCTTCAATGCATTGGGTAATGATTTATATCTCAAAACATATACTAATATTGTCATTCTAGCGAACCATATCTACTAATATGGTCATGGGAGTGAACCATGCTTACCAATATTGTATGAGGAGTGGACTCATTCTACTAATATGGCCATGGGAATGAACAATTACTATTGAGATAGTATGAGGTGTGAACATATACTACCAAGATGACATTGGTAGAGATGTCATGAATACTATAGAAATCATATTATATGCTTATGTATCTTCCAAAATTCCATTTTTTTTCCTACGTTGTGCTTCATAGATTATGTTTTTTATTTTCTTATGATTAATGTCTTGGGAATATCCAATCATTATGCCACGTTTCTGGTATAGTATATTTGATATGATGGGTATGATCATCGATTTTCATGATCATATTATCATACCCTCTTGCTCTTGACTAGGATTACATATCCTCTTTGTTTACCCTTAATGAGCATCTGATCTCAGCCCATTTAATGATTCATTCCCCATGTTATGAAGGTATGAATTATTTGTGATGTGTTTACGAAGTTTTATAGTAAATAATAATCTAGTGGGAGATAATTTTACTCACATATGTATTATTTTTTATGTTTCCTTTTTTCCGAAGTCACTATACTACTATTATCATTAGGCATTTATTTTAATATTGTATTAAGTATTCTGGGAATGTTATGTGAGATTAATGTATGAATAGTAGGGGAATATATAGTTGGTATTAGAGGAATGATTTATTAAACAATCAATATCTAGGATGACAAACTGTTAGTGAGAACCCTATGCACATGTCATTGTATAGGTATAATAATAAGAAAAAAGAAAAGGAAAATATGATGATGTTTGGTAAAGGATTGAGTGGGTGGTTTCCTATAAATATATTCATGTCTTGATACTATAAGTGTATGTAAGTTTATCCAAAATTTACTTATGGGTAACAACTCTAACAAGATGTTCCAAGATTGTCATAGTGTAATCTGGTACAAGACAATGGTCCTAACTGTACAATTTGTTTTACACTCATCGAGGATATTCATTGGGAATTCACAAAATCTTCACAACCCATCATGAATTATTTAAATATAATATGGATATTAATAACCTAGTATAAACCTAAAGTGTCATAGATTATGGATGGTGTCATAATTTTTACATCCCATAAGTGAATTTTCATGATTATGTGATTCCTCAATATGTTAACTGCTTCATAATATATGATTCAAGGATTTATTCAATGGTTAGAATCTGAAGGAACCACTTTAATGGTTATTACTATGGAAAATTATAATATTTTCCCCTATGAGTGACCAAATTTCATGGGACTTGGAATGAAAAACATCATTGTTATGCTCACATATCATTCTCAAGCTATGATTCATGGTGGAGTTCCAAAGAAGAAATAGAGTAAAAAAATTGTGGAGTCCTTCATTAGGCAATGTCTTAATTATTTTATATCGTCTTCTGATCCACTTATTGTGGAATAATGGATCAATATTACTGAAATGGTATTTTCTATTCTCCAATGTTCGAACCATTAGAAATTTGGTCTCGATTTATATCAATTAGATGGTGAATTTTATTGGTGGTGGAATCTAATTGAGAACATGACTTAGATTTATGAGATTGAATCCATCGATTGAGATGACATTAATAACATATTTTTCAATAACTAATTAACATTTATTATTCACACCATGATAGATAAATATCTCATTAAGTTGATCAAAATGGATGATGAATCTTTTTGTACCTATAAGAGTAATATAACAATAATTTAAGGTGACATTCATATTTTATGATCCAATCTGAATGTAAATTTGATATGTTTTTAATTTGATTAAATCCAATTCTCAAAATGGATTTATCCATTAGAGACTTTATTATATACGAAGAGATTTTACATTGTGAAATCATGCTTTAAATGTAGGATGGATTCAAGTATTAATATCATGGTCTTTACAAGAAAGGGAATATTTGGTTTAAAATAAAATATAAAAAACATGAAGAGAACAAGATGATATTTACTTTATGCTCTATGTGTGGGAAGAAGAATAAAGGTAATTGACTTAAATAATCTAATAAATGTTTTATTTGTAGAAGGGAAGGATATCAAGAAATTGAATAATGAATTGATGAGAATAAGTTAGAAAATATTATTAATGGATAAAATGTTATATAGAATGAACACCCCATGATTTAGTGCTACATGTGTAAGAAGAATGGGAATTATGCTAACCACTTCCCAAACTCAAGGAGTGGTTATGATTAAAGACGTTAGGAATCTCTTAATCCAAGGGAAATGGGGAAATCTACTTCAATAACTATTTCTACTAAGGGTGTGATAATAAAATAATGAAAGGTTCAATTACCATCAAATATGGAACTACTAATGTCATGTTATTTTCTACATATACCCAATCTTTTATATCTAATTATTTATCAAAGTGTGTTATGTTTCCACCCAAAAAATTAGATGAGGAATTACCAGTAGAACCCCCTAATGGCATGATGATTGTATTCCAATTCTATGATTCCTTTATAGTTATCATTTATGGGAATGTTATTCCTGAAAAATCATATAATTCTTTATTTGGTTGAAACTGAATCCATCTTAGTCAAGGATTGGATTTCTCATTATAAATACCACATAAATTATTAAGGATGTAATGTTAGTTTTGATATTCCAAATGCTAGTTTGATCAACCATCAATGTGATGATATGTTTCCCAATCCAATGCATATTACATCCAGCGAATGGGTATTAATTACCTATAAAAAGGGTTTTTCATCTCAAATGTTTAGGGAGAAAATCAGCATCGATGAATTGACTATTTGTTCAGTATTTTTTTGTATGTCTTTATTGAAGAGTTTCTTAGAATGCCACCGAAATGTGAATTTAAGTAAAAAATATAACATATACCTAGTTCCTCACCGATTTAAAGACTTTTTATGAAATTTCCAGAGTTGAGTTGAAAGAACATACAAAGAAAATTCATGAAAAACATGATAAGGAATTCATGTGCCCCAGTGTGTCACCTTAGAGTGCACCTATTCAATTTGTGAATAAGAAATATGGATCAATTTGACTCTATATTATTTATCAAGGGTTAAATAAAATTACAATCATGAACATGCCACCACTTCCACTTACTAAAGAAAATATTGATTAGCTTTGGGGAGTTCAATAGTTTTAAATGATTGAATATCATTCCAGATATCATTAATTGAGTGTCATGAACGATTATATAACCATGATGGAATTCTATATAATGTTTGGGAATTATGATAATATAGTTATGCATTTTAGATGTACGAATTACACTAAAATCATCAAGGTTTTGATGAATATAGACTTGAAATTTTATATAAACAAGTTTTTGGTAGTCTTTATAGATAATATTATTCAATATTCAAACAATAATTAATATCATGAAGATCACTTGATAATTGTACTAAAGACCCTAAGGATTGAGAAGCTATATAAAAAATTTTCAAAGAGTGAATTTTGGTTGTAAGTGTTCTCATTTTTTTGGGTCATGTAATCTCAATATATGGTATAACAATAGCTCGGTCAATGATTAAGGCTATTTAATGATGTTCTAGACCATCAATGGTGACTGAGATCCATATATTTCTTGGTTTAGTTGGATATTAATGATGGGTTGTGAAGAATTACTCCTGACCATATAATATTATGACCATGTCAACATTGAAGGGTGTCAATTTTATAATGATAGATGAATGTGAGTTAAATTTTAAGGAACTAAAGATAATATTATTCATTGCACCTGTTCATTCATTAACATGTAGGGTTGAAGAGTTTTTATTCTAAATTGATAATTACTTGAAGGAATTGGGATGTTTTCTTTTGAATAATAACATTATTATGAGTTGTTCCTTGCGACAATTGAATATTCATGAGAAAAAATACTCAACTTATGATTGGGAGTGAGCATCAGTAATTTTTTTATTCAAGATATGGAGACATTATCTTAATGGAGAAAATTTTCAAATATATAATAATCATAAAAATATGAAAAATACATTCATATAGATGGGGTTGAACAGTCACCAAAGAAAATTGTTATAGTTGTTTAATGATTATGATTTCTTAATAAATTACCAACATAAGAACGAGAAAAAGTTCATTGATGCTTTGAATCGTAAAGGGAAAACCAACTTATCCATGATAATCATTAAAAAAGATCCATTTTTATGTAGTTCCAATGGTTTGACCAAGAAATCTTGAAGGAAGGTAGAAAATATCATCTTTCTCAAATGAATATTCAACCTTAAATTCTTGTGAAGATTAATGAGTCATAGAAGGAAGATGTAGAGCAGTAAAATAATGATATAAATGTTACATTTTATAACCTAGATCAGGATGCAATGACGAGGTTCAGTAATCGGGTATGTATTCCTTTCATACAATATTTTAAGGAGATATTAGAAGAAGATTATAGTTCATTATTCACCATTCATTCTACATGTATGAAGATATATATGGACATGAATGAATACTTCTATTGGAATATAATGAATATATATATCGCACTTTTTGTATCTTGGTTAATGGTATTCCAACAAGTTAAGGCTGAAAGAATAAATTACAATGGTATGTTGAAACAATTGACCATACAAAAATGGAAATTGAGGAACATTGCTATAGATTTTTTCATTTGACTACCTGAATCCTTGAAATGGATTGACGTTATGTTGGTGGAAGTTGAACGCCTTAAAATATTAGAACACTTTATAACTATCAAAGGAGAATTATCATCCCTCAATCATTATTCCAAGATATACATTAAGGACGTTGTAAGTATGCATGGAGTACCACATTATACTGTATTGTATCAGTATATGATCATTACATTAATGTTCTAGGGAAGCATTCATCATTAACATGATAGAGAATTGAGATTCAACATTTATTATCATCCTTAGAGAGGTGGTTAGAGTAAAATAACAATTCAAACTGTATGTGATATTTTGATACCTTGTTTTCTATATTTCATAGGTTGTTGGGATAGAGACCTTCTTCTAGTTGTGTTTTCCTACAATAATATTTTTCACTCAAGAACTCATATGGATCCTTATGATGACCTCAATGGTTATAAATTTAAAACTCTAATGTGTTGGGATGAGGGTGGATAAAAAATGATATTTGGACCAGAGCTATATGAAGAAATGGTCAAGAAGGTTATAACCATTCAACATCATATCATGGAATCCCAATGTTGGAATATATGTAATACTGATAGATGATGGGATGATATAGAAATTGTGGTTAGTGAAATGGTTTTTCTATGAATCTATCCCCTGAAGAACAAAATGAGGTTTGTAATGAAAGGGAAATTAAGGAATAAGAATATAATTCATTTTGAAATTATTGATCGTATTGGGATGGTATACTATCCCTTGGAACGTCCTAAAAATTTTGCTCAGGTACCTAATGTGTTCCACGTATCTCTCTTATAGAAGTACATACCTGACACGTACCATGTATTGAATATAGAGGTCATAACAATAGATAAGGAACAATATTATAAGGCTCATAAAATTTGAAATTATGTATCATATAATGAATTTTCTATTAAACAAGACTACTCACCTCGGGAATGTTTAATGTATAAATCAATAGTTAGAAGAAGATACAAGGGAATTTGAAGATATGATGAACCGAATGTATCTTCATTTTTTTACCTGGGTGATAATGTTTGAGAGAGAAATTCAATTTTAGGGTGATAGAATGGAACACCTTGAGTTTTTTGGACCTTTATTTTCTCAAATAAATTAAATTATCATTAATATATTGCATTGTAATAAGTAATATATTCCATTCACGTGGAATCAGCTTGGAATATATTATATTCAACACCAATTTATAATATGTTTCATTAAACACCAACTTGGAATATGTTACATGAAACACCTACATATAATACACTACATGAAACACTGAGATGGTGCACATTACAAGCAACATTGAGTTTCATCGAAACATATTTTTATTGATATAGTAATTTAAATGTGAAAATTATATCCCAGTTATTAATCATTGTAATATAAATAATAATAACATATTTTAATATAGTTTTTATAATTTTTTTGTATATAAATAAAAAATATTTTAATGAAATATATATTGTTTGGTAAAGTCCTTACTTGTTTAAAAATACTATTTTCTAAAATGAAATTATTTTCATGTCCATGTATGACATACAATAAAATTAATTTTGGACACATTTATAAATTTAATTTGATAAAATAAACATAATATTTTAATTTAGAATATCTAAATTAAAATACGTAATTTTTGGAGTTTTCCTGATAAATTACATTTTAAGATGATTAGTTTAAAATAATAAATTTTAGTTCAGAACTATATTTTAGTCTATTATATTTACAATGATAATTTTTATTTTAATTTTAATTAAAAATTTATTTAGATGATATTTTCTATAATTAACCTGATGTAGGTCCTTGGAACCAATTTTAAATTGAAATTAAGGAATAAAACAAAGGAAAAAATTCGTGATATTTATTTTTAAACCGTACAGTGTCATCTATTCAATGATATTTAATTTAAATTAATTTCTTCTAAATATATTATTGTAATTATTAAAAATTAATTATATTTTTGGAGTCATAAAAATTAAATTTTTTTAATAATTTCAAATTGGTTTTTACCAAAAATATTAATGAATGTAACTAAAATTAATTACAATTATTAAACTAAAATTATTCATTTCATGGTAATAAACCTTCATCTTTAGGGCCCAAATGACTATCCATATATCCAGAACCAATTTTATGGACATTATTTGTAAATTATCCTTCCATTATTTAGTTTCGTTGGTTTTGGATCTCTTATTTTCAGAATAAACGTGAGTACACCTTACTTGTTTTCAAAAACACCAACTTAGTCCTTTCTATAACCAATAAAAGGCCACCACCACTACCATTTCCTCACACGTTTCAAAAAATTGTATTCTCCCAAGATCATAGCATTACACTGCTCAAAATACCTCCCTTACTTTTTGATGCCTAGCTATTTTTAGAAATCCTTCCAAAGATACCCTTTAGTGCATACCCAATTGAGTCAACCGATTAAGTGGTAACACACTATTTCATACTCCATTCTTTTATTTGATATCTACACAACATAAACAGTCCTTATTCCATTATTATAAAACAAAAAAGTATCCAACATATAATGAGATATTTTTATTCAAAGATTAATACCTACCTTTATAGGCACATCCATCTAATGGATAAAAAAACATTATTTATGTGTACAATGAACTATTATCTCACCAATCCATGATTGTTCATTTTTCTTTTATCACTCCTCACGGTGGACATTATAATTTATATTATGCTTAAATAGGTTATATATTATGTTTATTAATTCTTTAATATTATTTATTCCTTTTATAATACATATCATTATACATTCCATTAGGATTAAATATGATGATTTTGCAAGAGAAAGAGTGGACTACCGCGCCATTAAAGCAATGTGATTTGTTCACACACTACATAGAAAGAATTAATGATGGGATTATTGAAAATATAAGAAATATATGATATAAAAATACTATTATAATTTTTATGTATTTATATATATTGATATTTTTCATTTTCATTCTTTCTTTCAATATGGTAAAAAAACCGAAACAACGTTCATGCGTACGTAAAGCTTATTGTCTTAATGAACAATACATTCCTCATGAATCATATATATACTATTTATTATTATAATACATGTATAATAAAAAATTTATATTTATATCATGGATTATATTCATTAAATCATTGTATAAGTATAAGTACCAATGGTATAACAAATTAAGACATCTACAAAGAACAAAGCGAATATTACCCGAAGTGAAATCCTAACATAGAATTGTTCAAAATAGGGTAAAATAAGATCATTATCACTCTATATATGGTATTAGATATATGAATATTACTAAATAATATATTTATAATAAAATTATATTTATTATATTGTAATATTGAATAGGAACTAAGAGAGTTATGACACAAGGGATGTGAATTTTTCTCACTTTTATTTCCATAAGATACATACCTTATTCACAAAAAAATTATTTTGTGTGGTTTATATACTAAAATTTAATGTAATATATTTATCTTATAAATAAATTTATCAGTATTTACAAATCCATTTTATGATCTTTATCGTATGGGTTTTATGTTACAAAAGATACCAAATCAGTAAGATTGTTGTATCAAAATATTCCATTTTTAAGACTCGTGTTTTCTTATGCACCTAAATTATTTTTTGAAGAGTATTTAATAAAATTTTAAATGTAATATCATCAATATACTTATTTTAATAATATTTTTATCATCATTTAACTTCCGTGTCTTTTTTGAGAGTGTATGATCCCATGTTACCATGTGATTAGAGTTTAATGAAACAGTCTAATCACATTTCAATATTGTATATGATTATGTTTCATTTGATGAAATATTATGATCCATATCATAAGAATTATCATGATTTTCATTATAATATGTTTATTAAATATATATCCATATATTAGTTTCATTTTTTAAACTTTGGTAATTATGAAAATTATTTAAAACAAATTAAGAAAAATATTAAAGTGTTTCCCTCTATGTTCAGAAATAAGTTTTTTTAAATATCATGTTTTATAAAATGATTTAAAATGATCATTAGAGGTAATTTTCATTTAAATTTATTTTAGAAATGATTTATGGTTTTCAATTCTTCTTTTATAGGTTTTAAAATCATTTTTCAAATAAAAAAATATATAATTTTTTTCTATTTTTATTTTCAACATAGAAAGGATATTTTCTTCACAAATTGTTTTTTAAATATTTTTAAAAATTATGTTCTAGCTATGACGGCATTATTTTTTGTTACTCATGACTTTATGGGAAAATTATTCAACGTTTTTAGTCATATTCTATCTTTAAATGGATTATGTTTTAATGGAAGTTTGTTTATTAATCTTATTTCCCATTCATGGGTTATATTACATTAAAAATCAATTATTTTCTTGGTTAATGATTTTGAAGAAATGATTATGAAACATGTACCTTTTTTGAATGTTTTTTATATAATGACATTTTAATGATACTCTTTTCATTTCATGGTTTATGATATGATTTATAAAGATCTTGTCGATCATGTTTTTATGATTTCACTATGAGATGTGTGGGACATATATCTATCTCCACTGCATTGGTTAAAGATTATATCTCATGAGATAGACTAATATGATGTTGGGAGTGAACCTTGAAATCTAATATGGTTATGGGAGTTCATCATGACTACCATGATGGAATGAGGAGTGAAATCATGCTACTAATATTTCTATGGGAGTGAACCATGACAACCAAATAAGTGTGAGGACTAAACCTATAGTACCAAATGTCATTGGTCATGATGAATTGAATACTATAGAAAAATGTTATTTTCTTATGTTTCTGACACAATAACATGTTTTATTCTTATGTTATGATTTCGTAGATTATGTTCTTTGTTTCCTTATGAGTCATGTCTTATGATCATCTAGAAATTAGGTCAAGTTTCATGTATATGTTCTCTAATACGAATGATATTATCATCTATTTTCATGATCATGTTCTCATACCCCTATTATCAAGATTATGTTTACATATCATCCTTGATTACCTTTACTAAGAATTTGATCTCACCAATTTTTAGGATTCCTTCCCCAGTATATGAAGAAATTTATTTTTCTTAATGTGTTTTGTAAGGGTACTAGTCATTAAGAACGTAGTGGGTGATAATTTTGGTCACATATTTATCAGTGTTAATGTTTACATATTTCAATAAGCTATGGACTAGTACTATCTTTCAGTGTCTATTTTTATAATGTTGAATGTATTTTAAGAATGTTATTTAATATTAATGTATGAAATTAAATTTTCCTTTTAAATAATGATTAATCAAAATGATATACTGGTCCTTTCCATAACTAACTATGTCGAATTAATTCCTCATATGAATGGGGTTAAACATAAAAAATATATACATATGAAATGTAAATCACATTCCCAAATATATAATCATAATCACTACCCACTTTGATTACTATGGTCAATGGGGTCAAGATAGAACATCTAAAGTCAAAATGATCATAAAAAATCTAATTAAATATGGTACATGATAATCATAGGATTTAAATCTCAATAAATTATATATAAAATAATCTAATAAAATCCTCGTTGAATTTTTGAGAGAAATACACTTTTCACTTTGTAATGTACAATTATTTGGGATAAATCCATTGTAATTATCATAATTTATTATATAAAACTAGAAATGAAACAATATGTGTTCTAATGAAAAATTAATGATTCTATGAAAATAATGGTGTCATAAAAATATGACGGATGGTACATGAAAATGGGTATGAAATTGGGAAATTTTCTTCAACTGTATTTACTCATATGGAAGAATAGAGATGTAAACCATGAAAAACATGTATTTACCATAAAATAAAGATAAACTAATTTTTATATATGAGTTTAGAACATAAAATATTGAATTTAGAATCATTATATAATGATATTGATGAATTAAATTTGAGTCAATAGAGGTAATGTGTAATCCAAATGAAAAATAGCATTTTGGGTAGAATCCCTTACCTTATGTAAAAAAGTGTTATGCACTTGCACTTCAAGAAATGTATATTGAAATTAGATCAATTAATAATTTAATTTATAAGCAATTAAACTCAAATTTGTTTTTTTATAACTTTACTGAATATTATTATGGTTGTTTTGATGATTTAAAAGATTAAATTTTGTCATTCGGGGGTGTTCTTTTCCTTTATTTTCATTATCAATTTACATTTATATGCATATGGGTTTTGGTGTCCCCACCATGGGAGCCTCCTAAAGGGTTCCCTAAGCCAGGTTGTCAACATTACCTTAAGCACATCTCCTTGAACTCCAGAGGATACCGACTTGCTGCGAGGGCCTTTTTCGTGTCTACGGGGGAGACTATGCCCTCTTAGATAATATGTATTATCACAGCGATTGTGAAAAACAATCAATAATAAGTAGAGGAAGCATATTAATTATTAAACTGTAGAACGAGAAATATTAATAATCCAACTGAATAATAATCCACTGCGAAAGATCATAAAATAATGTCATACTGTTATTTATGTCTAATCTAAAACAACAGAAATAGAAACCCAGGAATACTATCAACTAAAAATTTAATATATGAAGTAAACAACTAAATCACAAGAAAGGATCCGTCCTCTGACCCCAATCTCTATCCTAAGCAACATGAAACAATGAAGCATGAAATTTAACATGGTCCCCTTTTTCCATACTTTCAAGAATATAATATAATCTGGTGCCAGTAAAGCCCAACCAGGCTGTGAGAAAAAATACCTGTAGGTCG
Source organism: Viscum album (assembly GCA_963277665.1). Classification (NCBI taxonomy): domain Eukaryota; kingdom Viridiplantae; phylum Streptophyta; class Magnoliopsida; order Santalales; family Viscaceae; genus Viscum; species Viscum album. The sequence continues at coordinate 1,300,199,213 of OY728161.1, forward strand.
GAACCCATGGTGTCTAAAACATTCCATTTCATTCAGTAATTAAATGTAATGTTTCATTATTAAAATAATGTGGACAATTAATTTTGTGTAATAAAATAAAATAACACACCCGAGTTTCCCAACAACATCCGTCCCTAATAACATGCTTCAGCCTAAGATGTGAATCTGAATGAAGTACCTGTAATAAAAAGGATGCATATATTCATATCTAAAATCCATTAAAATAATTGTAAAACAAACAAGTTTCATACCCCCATTATTGTGCTTTAACATTAGTACTAAATTAGCTGTCAACCATGTGTGATCTAGTATACCAAGAAAGATCATAACTATCATGGGACTCAAGCAGTTATTATATAACTCTGATGGAATCAGAAATGATATGTTCATGTTAAAGGTTTTATTTTGATCCCTTCTTAATGTTATCCCTACAATACATCCTTCAAATTACCCAATTCCCTTGAGCTCGTCCAAGGAAATCTCTCGAAAGACCATTTATCGCTCAGGGCATGCATTCACCATGAGTCTGAACCAATCAATTAATAAAAGGGGATGAGTATCATCTTGGGATTATCATATCCACATTGAAATGGATACATCCTATATGTTCACTTTTGGAAACTGTATCACTCATAAGTATTTAGAAATCATGGGTATGTCTCAGTCTGGCAATGCCTAAGACAATGCCCCCTGGCGCGTAGTGGTATTCAGTCTAGAACGAAGAGTTCATCTGTAATTCTTTAATACGGAACCCACATTCCCTACCAGATCATTATTTAATAAAAATTTCATTGATGAAGATATGACATGATATGTATAGATAATTACAACATGAAATCTAAGAAGATACACCCATGAAACACAATGTTTTAATTTAATATTGCAGCGCCAGACTTAACGAGGAAAGATATTGTATCATCAAAAGATGATAAATTCACTTATTAATTAATAAATAAATCAGCGAAAACAACTACCATGAATCCAAATATTCATGGTCCATAATTATTATAAAATAATTAGTTAATTTAAAAACAACTAAAATGGGTTGCATGACACACAGAGTTAGTTAATATAAATTCTCAGGCTAATAGAATTTATACCCACCATGTCAGTACACCCAAGGGGGTGTCCAGCCATTTTTAAAAAATTTATACAATTTTACTTATGATAAATAAATATGAAATTTTTAATAGAAACAATTAATTTGGAAATATTTTTTGAAATTGAACAAAGTCATTAGGCTCCGACGAATGGCACAACAGTGTATTTTTTATAAATCGCAAAACAATTGAGGCAAAGCGAGTAGAATCCCAACCTTCTTCTCTCAAATGATTTTATGATCCATGGTAGGATTTGATTTTGGACTAAAATAGATGAAAAATTGTGATTTTATAAAAACCCGAAAATAGGGTAAAAACCTTTTACAACATATTGCGCGAAGGATACTCAACAAAACTCTATGATTCCAACTGGATTTGATTAGCCTTACCATAAGGTTTATATTGCACTTTATGGTTTAAGAAAATAGATGATGAATGGAGATGCAATGATCATCCGATGGTTGAATAATGTGGTGTGCCACCTAAGGAAAATGGGAAGCACGACGTGAAGAGAGGGAGAAGAAATGTGAAGAGTGGAAAAAAATGGAAGGAAAGAAAATAAAGAAAAAAACTAAAATAAATATTATAAATGAAAAAATGGGAAACAAAATGGAGATAAATTAAAATAAAAATGATATAAAAGAAAGAATATAAAAATAATAAAAATTTTAGTTTCCCACTTTAATTATTTTTAAATTTTCCAAAACCCCTTTTTTATTTTATTTTAAAGTTTATTTTTATCCCTTGTTTCATCATTTAAATTTTTCATTAAAATTGATATTATTTTATTTTCATACATAAATAATTATTTTAAATTTTGAACACTGTGCTAAAGTGCGATATATCATTTTTCATAAATCCCATACAACCATTTAATTAATTTAAATATCTACCTAGGACCCGTAATGGGGTGAACTGGCGCATGTCCTAGGTCACCATAAAGAGTTAGAAAAGAAAATTTAAATGATTCTATACATAATTAATCTTGTGAAATTATAACCTCTCTTATTTAACAAAACATTTCTTGGAGTTTCCCATCTATGGGGAGTGGATCTTCATCAGAGAAAAATTTCAGCCCCTGCGCTTGTACATTCGTTACTCGATACCAGGTCTCATTCGGAATGCGTCTGTGTTTCCATAACACCCGGACTAGATGGACTGAACTTTCTCAGAGGACCATCATGATACGGCCGATGATACAGATCAGATGCTCTATATAGGATGATTCTACCATAATCTCAATGTCGTTTGGGTCAAAAAAAATTAGATGAGTCATGATAATATTTTCAAAGATGAGATACATAGATAACGTCATGCATGGCATGGTGCTTCTGAGGTAGTAGTAACCGATAGGCTACAGGCCCAACTCTCTCCACTATCTCAAAGGGCCTGATGTATCTCGATGATAAATTTAATTGTCTCCAGATCTTCTTGTGACCCAACCTCAGAGAAACACATAGAAAGTCATGATGTCCCACCTCGAACTCCAGAGGTATGCCACGACGATTGGTATATGACTTATATCTGATAGAGTTGTAGTCATACACTTATTAATTAGGTGAACTTTATTAGAAGTCTCCAGAACAAGATGTGGACCCAACAGATTTGGCTCAGCTACTCTAAGCTATTATAAAGATGAACGATCTGGTCTACCATAGAGGGCCTCATATAAAGATATTTAAATTGTCTACTGGAAGCTATTATTATAGGTAAAAACAAAAAGTAGTATTTGTTTATCTTAATAGACTCCAAAATTAAGTACATAGTCCCATAACATATCCTCTAAAACTCATATAGTTCTCTCGAACGTCCCATCAGTTTGATAGTGATATAATGTACTCAGAAGTACTTTTCATCCCAATTTCTTTTTCAATATTTTCCAAAACCATGAATTAAAACGAGAATCTCTATTTGATACAATGGAAAGAGGTATGCCATGATGTCTCACTATCTCTTGGATATATAGCCTTCACAACACATCAATTGTAAAGGTCTCCTGGATATGTAAGTAATGTGTAACCTTGATCAATCTATTGAAAATCACCCATAGAGCATCAATGCCTTGAAAAGATCTTGGAAATCCTGTAACAAAATCGATTTTGATGTCACTCCATTTTCATTCAGGAATGGATAGGGGCTATATAAATCCAGCAGGTCACTAGTTCTCTTCCTTCACCAGTTGATTGGTGGAGCACCGATTAAAGAAACACACTATCAAAATTTATATATGATTCCCTTAGTATAGTCGACACATGTCCTTATACATCTTGGTCATCCGCAGATGAACTAACCAAAAAAGGTGTGATATTATTTCATAATATCTTCTTGTATACAATAAGTTACACATACAAGACCATGGTAACAGTTAGTTTCACTTCCATCAACAACCCAACTAGGAGGTGGGTTCAAAACTATAATGATTTACCTCAAAATGATCCCCACAGGATCAGTCAATTGTCACATATGGACATGCAAAATAATAAATGATGACATTGTGTGAGCTTCTAGAACTGGTTGGCCACACTGTTCTTGAACCTCCACATGTTTCATGGAAATCTAATCCATCGTCATCCACTCACTTCCTGCTACATGAACGACTTGTGTCTATTTCTTATGGCTCAAAGAATATGCTAGGGAATTACCCTTACCAGGGGTATAAGAATGATCCATGTTGAATGACTTCAAGTACTCAACCCTTTTGTGCTACCTTAAGATCATGTCTTGTTGAGGGCAGATATATTTTAAGATTTTATGATCTTTGTAAACAGTTAATCTTTCCCCAAGATGTATTGTCTCCAACTACGTAGAGCATGAAACACATCTACAAACTCAAGTTCCTATATTGGATAGTTCCTCTCGTGACGTCTCAGTTGGAAGGATACATAACCCACAACTCAATAACCATGCATCAAAACTTCACCCTGTCTAGTTCCTAAAGCATCATAGTAAATAGTATAGCTTTTATATAAGGACCTGACCTTATAACATTACATAATATTTAATTAAATGAATAATTCACATTGAGGATCTTGTTAGGTTTATATTTTTATAGATTTATTCATAACAATTACATAACAAATTGAATATTACATGTAGACACTACTACTCCGTATCCATTTTTTTATAAAATAAAAACACGTAAAAAGAAACATGTCTAGTTCCATGTTTTAGATACCATGACTTTTCCTGGACCCATCCTTTACCCTATTCATATTTAAGTCATGTGGAAAACTTTTCAACAACTTGGGATGAGCATAAAAATCTCAGTAAGGGTTATAGAATAAGTAAGTAAAACATTATCCCATCAATAAATACAAATCAATGAAACCTTAATTTTCAATCATAACATACCATATGAAATCATAAGATTTATGAATAATACAGAAAAATCATAAATCATAAAGGTTACTTATGGAATCCATATCAATCTTACATTGCAGCTATCACAACTACATAGGGAGTTACACTTGGAATACCCATCATGGTATATTTCTTAAATCACTGAGGAGAAACATCATGTTCACCTCCGTCACGTTACCCAATTCATTGGAGAGCTATCTCGGGCTCACCTGCCATAGGTTTATCACTGAACCACCTATATATATAAAAAATGACCAATAACCATAACATAATCATAACATATGACACATGTATAAAGGAAAGATAACATTTCCAAATTCCAATATATCAAATTATGATATTTAAATAAATAATGTTTTATCTAATCATTTTCAAAACTATTTTAAAATATATTTTTGAATCAAAGTGTCCCATACCATATTGAAGATTTTAAATGAATTATCATTTGAAAAAAATTAATATCCATATAAATAAATCCTAAAACCCAATTTGAAAACATGGACATTAATGAAAAAAATTTATAAGAATAAATCTTTACAATATTTAAAATGCTATTTTAGTTAAAGAGTTTTTTTAACAAAAAGAGAGACACTTGAATACAAATAATTGAGGAATAACATTGAATCGGAACATTATAATATCATGAGAATAAATGGAATCATGATATAATATGTCAAAGTACAGTATATACACCATATTAGATTGAATTGGTTCATAACAATAATGAAGTCTCAATGGAAATGTAAATTGTGATGAAATCACTTATAAATATGGTATCCTTAAATTAAGGATAAATAAATCACATTATTATGTGTGAAAAATATAAATACACCCAATATATGTGGATATTATGTGTAAAAAATCATAGGTCATTCACACATATTCATTGGTTGACATATTCAATATGTACAAGTTGACCCCGAAGAATTGAAATTGGCCTAAGAGGTTCCCTGGTAAAAATTCAACAGCCTAATGACGTCACTTTAAAATTCAGAAAATGAGTTGATGAGATAAAAAGGGTATCTAATCACTTGGAAATAATGGTTACATCAATAAGGATATATAAGATCATATCCCAACATAATAAGATGTAATTTAAAATACATAACAAAAAGAACCCGTTTAAAAAGAGGAGGGTGAATGGTCCCTTACCGATTTGGTAACTTACAAAACATACGCCACATGAAAGAATGAACATAAAATAAAGAGGTAAATACTCATTAATGAAATTATATTACATAAAGAGTACAATAATGGGAAGTACATACACCATACAAAATGAAGTAGTGGAAAATATAGCATGAATCTCACGGGAATAAAAAGTTAGATGAAACCCTTTACCACATTGTAATCAACTGAGTTGTATGAAAAAAAGTTAATAACCACCAAATTATTTACATAATAACATTAATATAAATAGAATCATGATAATATCTTTCAAATGGCAGTACACAATACAGCACTTTCAATAAATTAGTGGCAGACAATGGAAATCTCATGGAATTGAAAGTGAGATAAGAAAATCTCTTACCTTGTGTCCGAATTGACTCGATCGTTCTTTAATCGCATGAATAATAAACTAAATTAAATTTCTACTTTCTTAAGAACCTTTTTAAATTTTATTATTCCATTTATATCACTTATTACCATGTTACAAATATTATGTTATCATTTAAGTTAATAACGTCCATTTTGTCGATATTTGGTACTTGAGTAAAAAATTAACACCTTATATTTACAAGTTGTCCATGTGGTCAATAGTTCATTATATCCAGAATAACATTAATTATTTATATATAATATATATCATATATATCCAGTATATACATGTATTTATAATAGTACATAACATTTGGAGGTTAGAAATGAAATGCGCCGTTCATGGAGACGGTAAGCCGTACGTATGCATGAACGCTACTTCCATTTCTATTTATTATTTTAATGGAATTAAAAACATAATGATACATAGTTATATTATTATTTTTATTAAAATATCATATACAATATTATTAACTCCATCCATTATACGACCGACATAAGCCATTAACGAGTCATATCACTTTGAGGGGGCGGTAGTCCGCACTTCCTTTAATGAGATTATCGTATTTACCCACTATGGAAACCATAAAAGGAGTGATATAAAAAGGAAGTAAAGAAGAATAATGAAATCATAAAAATAACATATATAATATATAAATAATTTTCCAGCATAATGGCCACCACGAGAGGTGGTAAGAGGTAATTGAACAATCAACGTTTCGTGAGGTGTTAGTTTTCCATCCACAGAAACATTATGTTCTTCACCCATTAGATGGAGGTGTGTGTAAGTTTACTTAGAATAATTCTTATAAAAAATAATAGTATATTTAGGATACTTTTTTTGTTACAAAAGAAAGGAATAAAAGATTTTAGGGGTTGGAGAAGTAAAATAAAAGAAAACAAAATAAGATAAATTGTTTCCTTTAATTTGGTTAACTCCCTTTGGATTGAACCAAAGGACTTCTTGAAGTGCCTTACTTCTAAGGTAAGGATTCTAGGAGGAGGATTGGAATGTTAAGAGATTAATTGGGCAGCATTTGGATGATCCAAAAAGATTGATAGGTGTGTGGAATTGGTTAGATGTGGTCTCCTTTTATAAGGGAGAGGAGGGGCTCTTTTTGAAAGTGTAAAAATATTATTTTATTATAAACTTATCTTCAGTTTGAAAAGGTCAAAAAATAATTAACGATTAATATAAGATTAATCATGGTCTAAATAAAATCATCCAATCAGAATTGGACATGTTTTGGATAATATTTTAATCATTATAATCTTATTTATTTAAATCATTTATTAATGAGGTAAATACTTCATCATTATTGTGTCATCAATAATTTACTTTATATGATGTTGAAAAACTATAAAAAAAATACCATCATGTAGGAAATATTTTTAGCCTCCAAATTAATATTTATAATAAAAAATATAATTTATACAACAGCTTATTAAAATTAATTACTAAAAGATATTTATTAATTTCAATTTTGTCTTTACATTAAATTAATTAATACAAATTGTCATTATCACTACCAAGTGGGTCCATGGGGTCCCAAAATAGACCAATGGATGTTCATGGTAGGCCAATACTCATACAATATGTTTAAGAGAAGTTTTAAGGTAATTTTGAATTATTATAATATTCTTTTAACCTTGAGTTACCCTATTTACCTTTAACCGTGGTAAATAAAAGTCAAAAGTTAATATTCAGCAAAAATTATGTTCATCTTAATGAACCAAATTTTACTTCTTGATGAAAAAAATGTATGTATGATTTTTTAAATTAAATTCACAGAAGTGGTAAAATTTCATTTAAATGAATAATTACATTTTTTTAACTACCACGAAGTGGTTTCACTATTCATTAAAAATTGAAGTTTTCAGAAGAAAACCAAAAATTCAGCCTAAGATATATTTGATATTCCAAATTCAAAAATGTTTTCTATTTTTCCAAATTAAAAACATATAGTTGAAATTAATTAATTTTAAAATTATTTCCCATTATCAAAACAAATAGCGTGTTTTTAAGAAATAATAACTATCAAAAGATTGATACTTGTTTATGTCCAATTTCAAAGTGAAATTAATTACAATGACCAAAATTGGATGAAATGGTAAAAATTTATTTTAATTTTACTTTAAAACCAATTAAAAATATAATCTAACCATATAAATAAAATATATTAAAAGGATTCTTTGAATTAAAATACAATATTTTTCACTATTCATGAAAAAATTAACTTTTTCGGAAAAATTCCAAAAATTTACACAAAGTAAATATTGATGTCCCTATTATAAAGAAGGATTTTATTTTCTCATATAAAATGTATTAAAGTGACCAAAACTATATTTAAAAATGGTTCTCCATTAAAAGGTGATAAATCTGCCATTTAATGTAAATTATTCTTAAAATTAGAAACATTCACATTTTAAGCCTCTAACTTTTTATTGGATAATGTAAATACATTAAAGAATCATGTATAATCATATTGTAGTTAGTTTTGTTCATTCCTTCCAATACAACAGATAAGAGTGAACTACCATTTAAAATAATAATATTATATTATTAGTGTGCTACGTAAGATTTTAAAAAAACTCGTTGTTGCGTATCAGGTACGCTATCGAACATAACAACCATTTTAAAGTAAAATTAATATTTAATTCACTAATATTAATAATTATGAAATATTTATTATTCTTCATTTACTTGGGATGTTAAATATTACATGTCTCAGGAAGAATCATGAATGGAGACGAGGTTATCCTTCCTTTTAAAACCAAAAAAGGCATTTCAAAAGGTTCATATAAGATGAACTGTACACCTTTATTTTTCAGTGCTGTTATAGGTGCCACTAAGCATGAGAAATACTATATGAAATGTTTTTAATATCCATAAATCCCTATGAAACTATGGAGCTCGATGTCATTCATGGGATGCTCCTATGAAACTACAACGCTCACCTTTTATGTATCAACTGATACTTATTTTTCAGATATAATATGTCCCATGAAGTGAACTTTATCAATCCAGTTGTGGAATTTGTTGATATTTGCATATAACTAGTTCTCTTTCAATGTACTTAGCATTATCTCATGATGGGTTGCCTGATTAGGTCTAGAACGTGAATACACCAATATGTCTTCTATGAATACAACCACCAAGGAATCATGATATGGGTTAAAACCCTAGTTCATTAGAGACATTAAGACTTCTGGTACATTCGTGAGGCCGAATGGCATAACCAGATACTCGTACAATCCATACTTTATTTGGAATGTTGTACATGGAATGAAAGATGGTTTCACATGCACTTAGTGATATCCTGACACCATATCAATCATAGAGAAAAAAGTTTCTCCCCAGAGACGATCAAAGAGATCATCTATATGAAGCAATATATATCGATTCTTTAACATAATATGGTTGATTCAATGATATTCCACCATAACCTAGTGTACCAACTACTTTCTTGGAGATAAGAATAGGTGAACCCCAAGTTTATGTTCTAGGTCTATTGAAACATATATCCTCAAGTTCATTAAGATTCTTTTTTAGTTCCTATAGATCTATTGGTGACATCTTATAAGAAGGAATAGACATTGGTGCCACACCTAGAAAAAGATCAATAATTAACTCCAAATCCCTCATAAAAGGTATACCATAATAATCCTCAAGGAAGAAATACCTAAAAAGATCCACAACTGGAGTGAATTCAACTAGCGGGGTTCCCTGATCCCTCATTAAGAGACTCGCTAACTGAGCTATCACTCTGCCCATAAATTCATATTTAGGCCTTTCTTAATCTTCCTTCATATCTAATTTTACATTGTGTACATATGTGACTCCTTCAGGGCATATAAAGGACACACAATGATGATATAAATCCACCTGATCATGATAAAGAGAAAGCAATTTCATAAAGAGAATGACTTTAATGCATGACATTTCAAGGATATAGAAATTTCAAAAAAAATGGTACCCACCTTCCTTAAGGAGAAATCATGGCACTGGTGTATGACCTCTATTCTAACTCATTACAGAGTTTTAAAATACATAACCCCTCAAGGGTACTCAATTAGAAAACCAAGACATTCAACAATAGCAGCAAATAAAAAAGAGTTTGATTCCCCGGAATCAAAAAGGGAAGAAACTAAAGTGGAAGAAATAAGATTAGTAATGCTAACTATAAATGATCTTGAACCATACTCCTCTGGTGCGGATTGAACTATGTTCCTGGGACCTGAACCACGACCCTGAGATGCTGCCTGGTTGGCCTGAGCTAGTCCACTGAGCTGACACTGATAAACTGGAACACAAATTCCAAAACCATAACCACCACCATTACCACAGCATGATGGGCCATAGAAAAAAGAACTTCCAGCCTTCTATGAAGTCATAGATCTTATACCTGATAGAGATTCATGTTCGGATCCTCTATCATTGGATGCTAAAGGGAAAGAATGGATGAAATGATGAAGGTGACCCATCTTGTAGCAAGCTAGGAACTCATTCGTGTATATCATGCACTATGGATTCAATTGACCATATCTACTGCACTAATTACATGTGGCATAGACATCAAAATGTGCTTTTTGTCTAGGATTTCCCACACATGTACTTTCAAAAATGGTTTTTTCTGCTGCCATTAGAGTTTTCTCCATGTCTCAGAACTAAACTGCCCTGGCTCGACAATTTAGCTTCCCTGACATTTCTTTATAAAATTAGAGCTGGATTTTTTATCTTAATGATAGTTGTAAAATAAAATACATTCATGTACGAGCATATAGTATACTCATGTCCATCCTCAAATTGTCGAACAATATTTTATACGTCACCAGTGAGTGATGGAGAAAAACACTAAAGCTCATTGAAATGAGTACAATACTCTAACACAATCATAGAGCCCTACTTAAAATTTTGTAATTCTCGTGCCTGATCATCTATTAGAGTACATGGGAAAAATTTATTGTAGAAATCTGCCCTGACGTCAACCCAAACCATGTCACTTGTCTGCTCCGCATGTGAAACAACATCACACCAACGATTGGTGGAGTCACGAAACATGTTAACTGTAATTTTAACTCTTCTCTTTGGAATCACCTCAAGGTGTTCGATGAAATAACTTAAGGCTTCTATCAATGAATCTATAGGATTAAGGAAACCAATCCCCAAGAAGGTGGGAGGGCACTAGTGCAGTAAATCCCGTGTAAGTTCTTCTATTGATCGGGCAGGTCTGGGGATATTCTGAACAACCTGCATAAACCTAAGTAGATTAACCATGAACTGAGTGTCAGGGACCCTCGGAGTATTGGAAAGAGGTAGTACCAAAAGAGGAACTACAAGTGGTAGCACTAGTGGTTTGAGATCCACCATCTCTTGAATGTACTCATTGCCACTCTCTTGAGGAATGATATGAATATGTCCTGACAAAATTTTTCTAACACATCCAAACACAAACCTTTATTCAAAAAGTAAATAAGATACCAAAAATAGATAATGTTCAAAAGAGGATAGGTATATAGCTTACCTTTAAGCACTACATAATAGATAACCCACTTCCAGAGATAGGTTTCAATATGGAAGAGAAAGCAGATGAGGATAAAATAATAAGGTATATTATCCATTGCTAGGTTATGTTAGGATAACATCTAACAGACTATCAAAAGTTTATATTTAACATACTATCATTTCAAAAAAATACTACTATGCAAAATAACTCTAACATGAAAATAGTACGGTGCACACAAAATGTAGATAAGGCCTAGAAATATGCATGTCGTTTTAATCCTATGGTGCCTAATATGATGAATGTAATGTCATTATCTTGTATCATCTGGCGAAAATGGTAAAAACACGTTATCTCAATTATACCAATATAAATAACAATGAAAAAATTTGAGCCACCCAATAGTGAAATAATATCAAAATTAACTAAAATAATCAATAACTACAATCCCAACCTATGAATTTTGGTTTCCCATATATGTGGGTTAGCTACGTCCAAGCATAGGGAATATTCCAAATCCCTATTTTCTAGTATCCTATCTAATCCAAATAGTTAGATAAAATGAAAACCCTTATCTAATACCACTTTGTAGCATCCTCACACCAAGAGCCACCTGAAGGGTTTCTTAATTTGGGTTGGCCATATAACCTCAACCGCATCTCCCCAAATGCAAGAGGCTACTGACTAGTAGGGAGGGAATTATTCTTGTCTTTAAGGGAGTCGATTCCCACATATTTAATAGTTATTATCACAGTGGAAGTAAAAAATTAATAATAAATATAGGAATAATATAAATGAATAAAGTGTAGTTGAACCAATATGAATAATCTCACTAAATGAGAATCAAGTGTGAATGCTCACAAAATAATTTCATGCAATGGTGTATGTTGAAACTGAAAGAATGAAAAAAAAACACAAGAATACTATCATCTAAAAAAGAAAATACATCAATTTCAACAACGGAATCACAATAAAGGGTATGTTCAGTACCCCTAGTCTCCATCCTAAACAGTAAGAAACAATCATGAATCAGAAGCAGCACACTTCATTTTCTCAATACCTATAAGAATATAATATACTCAGGTGCCAATGATGTCTGAGAAGGGTGTGAGATAAAATCCCATTAGGCCATAACCCTTGTTTTATAATCAATTCCATTTCATGCAGTAATAAAATGAAATATGAAGTTAACTAATAAATTCATACTATTAATTAAGGGACATAAAATAAAATTACTCAACCCATGTTCCCAATGAAACCCATCCCTAATTGCATACTTTAGCCATTGCTGGGAGTCTGAATGACATAAATTAAATAAGAAGGATGCACATATAAATATCTATAAACATTTAAAATCAAGGTTAAACAAATAAGATGAATACGCCCAAACTTTTTCTTTAACTGGGGGTCTAAATTATGTGTCAACCATGTCTTCTCTAACATACAAGGAAGGATCACAACTTCAATGGTACTCAAGAGGGGTTTATATAACATTAAGAGAAACATCATTGAAAGGATCAAGATGAGGGTTATATTGTGAGCATGTCTTGAAGGTATCACTATGGTACATCCTTTAAATTACCCAATACCACCGAGCCCGTCCAAGGTAATCTCTCGAAAGACCATGTATCGCTCGGGGCATGTCCTTACATTGAGTCCATCCTGATGTCAGAAAGAAAGGGGTAAAGTATCCCCCAAAGATTAATGATGAACATTTTTCAATGGATCGATCCTGAATGGTCCCTGTTGAAAATATTATAACTTAAAAGTAATTAGAAAGCCCAATTAAGTGTTAGTTTCACGAGGCCTAAGACAGCACCCCCAACGCCTAGTTGTAATCAGTTCAGAACGAAGAGTTCATGTGTGTTTCATTAATACAGAACCCAGATTCCTTTACAACCCATTATTTAATAAAAAATTCATATTAGTAGATATAAAATGGTATGTATATATAATTATAGCTTTAAATCTAAGAAGATACACCCATTCAATATAAGGTATTAGTTTTACATTATAGCACTAGACTTAATGAGGACATATAAAATATCATCATAAAAAGAAAAATTCACTTCCAAATTAATTATTTAATCAGCACAAAAAAATACCCATAATTCAACAATTTAAGGATCATAATTATTCTAAAATTATTATTTAATTTAACCACAACTATAATGTGCTGCACAATACTTGAAATTAAATAAATTAAATGCTCGGGCAACAAAATTTATAACGACAAAGTTAGAACACCCTAGGGGGTGTGTAAACATGTTTAAAAAATTTAAACAGTTTAATTTATGATAAATAAAATAGTAATGATTAATCAAAACAATTAATTTCAATTACTTGGGAGAAATTGAAAAAAGTAGGTAGGCAGCAAAAAATGGGACCACCGTGCATTTTTTTATAAATCACAACAAAAAATTAGAAAGTGAATAGAATCAATTGATTATGGTCATAGATTAGCCTATGATCCATGGTATGCTATGATTTTTCCTATAATAGATTAAAATAGATGATCTTAGAAAAACCCCAAAATTGGGTAAAAATCCTTCTGCAGAAGACTGCGTGAAGGATACTCAACAAAACTCTACAATTCGAACTGTGTACGATTAGTATTACCGTAAGGTTTATAGTGCACCTGATGTTGAGGAAAACCAATGATGAATAAATGTGCAAAGATCATATGAATATGGAATAATGTTGGAAACCACCTATAGAGAGAGGGATGTGTGACATAAAGAGAGGTAGAGGAGAAGAGAAGAGAGGAAAATGAAATAGGAAAGAAATAAAAGGAAGGAAAAAATAAGAAAAAAATTAAAAGAAAAGGAAAATTGGGAAATAAAATGGAGATAAAATAAAATAAAAGGGATGGAAAATAATGGAGATAAAATTATAAAAATTGTAGTTTTCCACCTTTATTATTTTTACATTTTGTATAACCCCCTTATTAATTTTTATTTTTTTATACCTTCTGGATTATTCATAAAAATTTCATTAAATGTGTTATTTTTTTAATCCATAATTCATTATATTAAATTTCTAAAACCACCCTAAAGAGTGTTATAGCATTTTTCTTAAATCTCATGCACTCAATTAATTAATTTAAATAGCTGCCTAGGACCCACAACATGGTGAACATGCACACGTTCTAATTCACAATACAAAATCATACAACAAAATTTAAATTGGTTCATACATTATTAATGTTGGGACGTTACATGGAGAATGATGTAAACTAAAAATAGTGGTCCAAAATTAATATTTTATGTCATTAATTATATTTTGGAATATTAAATGGTTATATAATTTTTTTTTGATAATGAGTCATTAGATAATATCTTCGTGATATCATTTAGATTATTTTGGTAGTTTTTAGATCTTCACAAACTAGTTTGTTTAATTAATTAATATTATATATATATTATTTCCTGAATAGTAGAAAAGATTTAATGACAAAATTTTTATTCTTATTAATCATAAAAATGGTTTTATGACCATCCATGAAGGTGGAATTGAAAATTAGAGACACTTCGTCCAAAAAGAATCTAAATTGCAACATCATGGATGATGTTTAAATCATTAAAATAAAAGTAAAAGGAGAAGAGAAATCATGGTGGATTTTTCATTAACAAATTTAAATTATAGTATATAAATTATATTGGATTTTTCATGTCACTATATACAAGGGAGGTGAGTGAAGGAAAAGAAAATAAAATATTTTGAATGAAAATTAAAATAAAAAAGAGGAATTTACCTCTTGAATCCTACTACTTAAGAAACTCCTTAGAAAAATTGTTTTTGGGGTTTTTTTAGGCAAGAACATTATGGAAATGGGTGGGATTCTTGGTAAAGGTATTAGTCAGGAATTGTAAATTCATAAAGGCTTATGAGGTGAGAGGATAAAAGGTGGCGATGGTTGGTATTTACAGTAGAGTAGAGGGGTGTTTTTTTAATATTTAATTAAATTGATTATTATTTTGGATAATGACTATGAATAGTTTGATTATTATGGGTAAATATTTTAAAATAATGATGTGGAGTTTTATAATATAATGATTAAATAATAAACGACTCATGTAATAGTGTATTTAACTTATAATGTGTTTATGATTTAAATTGCCATATTTTATTATTCACTGCAAATTAAATTATTTTAGAAAAACCCCAAAAATTCACCAAAGAACTATTCATTGTGTATAATTAAAAAATTAATTTTTATTTACTTAGAAGTTTGAGAATATAAGATAGAGGTAAGGATTCTGATGCTAGATGAGATATATCTTTTTGGTATTTTTGAAAATTTTACACATGTATGGTATTGATATATGTATACCGATTTTCGCTACTTTGAAGGCACATTACAAGAAATATCCACTTTTATTGGTGATTAATTCTAAATTTTTTATATCACTATTTTCATTTTTTTTTATTTGGTTTAGTTATTATTGTACATCAGCTATGGTGAGTTACCTATCTAGGGTTTTTAGTATATGATTCCAATATGAGATTTGGTACATATTTTTCAAATACTTTACTATTATGTATATATATATATATATATAAAGTTTTAACCTCCAGTAATGAGAGAATAGACTCCCTATAGAAACAACCTAATCCTTCCCCACTACTCGGTAGGCTTTAGTATTTGGGAAGATGCGCCTGCGGCAATGTGACCCGCCGCTTAGGGCACTAGGTTGTGGCATCTTGGCTGGGAATTCACAATGTGGTATCAAATGTTTTTCATCTTTTCCTTAATATTTTAAAATATTTAACATATAATAAGAATATATTGTAATTTTATAATAAACAATGGCTATGATTAGCTAATCCAGGAAAAGGAAAATCCATATTCCCTATAATGAAAATTGATTTTCCATTATTTTTCCTATTATAGTTGATTTAGATTTCACCGTTGAGTTTTGAAGTTGAATATTGATGTTAGTTTTTATTTTATTGGAATTTTTGTACATTTTCTAGGTGATATGAGGGTATGTGTCTATTGAATTATTTTAGTCACTTGATATAATTCACATCTATTGATTAATCCTTTCCTTAAAGGGTGATTTTCATTAGAGCATGACAATCATATGTGGGAATGGAGTGATATAACTAATATTCTGATAGATAATTTTTACAATGAATAATAAAACATGTTTATTACATTGAGTTCTAATCATAAACTAATTAGTTTTTTCTATATTAAGCTATAAAAAACTCCATGAGTATCATGTTGTAGTATGTTCAATCATGGGCCATCGGTCACATGGACTAGAATGTGTTATGTAATGGATTTACATGACTACATACTTTGGTTAAAGTGGTTTATCGTCCCATATTTATTGGATGTGATGAACAATTTGGTTCAACCATTAAAATAGAATTATGATATAAATGTTAATTCAAATGGAATAAATTTTTGAAATAGATCACTTGATATTGTCCTGACTTTTGAGTGGGGTGTAGGAAATGACATTATTGATGTTAGTGATTGTTAAAATTTACACATTCAGGGATTTAGTATAATGAATAGTGTTTTGATGTGTTTATTTTAATGTTTTGACATGTTCTATGATTTAAATTTTGATCCTATATTATCATTCTTTTCTGATTCATTTGTTTGGATTTTTAAGTATATTCTAACACAGTGAACTCCAATAATAAAATGATATGGTTAAAATGACCATTCACCATAGCCGGTGGACCATCAGCTACGAGTGGATCCATCTATATTTCATGTTATAGAACTATTTTTTTACCAGAAATAATTTCTGAGCCATAGTTCTGTCAGGGATTTTGGATTTTTTAAGACATTCTAGGGATCACCACATATTTCCTCATCTATGGATGAGTTACTACATGTGTTCCAATAGCATCATCCCCTAACATTTGTGGGGGATGGAAATACATCCGCTACAAATAAGGGGATTAAACTACATTTTTGATATTTTGAGAATCAGGAGAAACCTCATGAGTAGAGAGAAAATATTAATAATCATATTATTTAGGGAGTAATAATGAGATGGTGGGATGTTTTGAACAAGACTTACCAGCCACAAGACATTATTTGGTGGAATTTCCATACTATATTCTTTGAATATTTTCATTCACAGGACTCTAAGAAAAAATATGTCTTTTGAGATTTTTTGTATGGATAAAGGTATGAGGAATGTTATGAAATATCTGTAATTATTTATTTAGATGAATCATTTTCCACTGATATATAATGTTTATGGGGAATTATGGGAGAAATTATTTAGGTAAGGTCTCAAACATGTACTTAGATCACCTGTCAAAATGTTCACATTGATGGAAATTACAAAATTATAGAATCAGATACTAATTCAAGAGAAGAACATGAGGGATGTTGGGGTGAATAATAGAAAATTATAGTTTCTATACATAGTGTTTTAGATTATAATGGTAGAAATACACATTTTGAGGATTCTGGTGTAATGAGTACTAGCTATAGTATTAGTGTAGGTGGCTCTATTTTTTATCGACAATGTGGTACATGGGGATATGTGAGAAATCATTGTGATATAGACCCATTCGAGAGTCAGGCTTCAGTAGGATGGGTTATGTGAAGAAATTTTATAGGGCCTACCCTCCATCAGTTAGGGGAAAGGGATCAGCATCGACATAAGGTTTGTTAGTGGGTTTTTTAGCTCCACATTAGGTTAGGTACTGGAGATGTACTAGTTGGTCAAGATGAGGTGGTGGTCATGGAAAAGTCCGTCATGATCCAGTTGTACATATAAAATAAAGAGGAAATAGTCATAGTAGTGAGTTAGTTTCACATGGTCTCAGTTCAGACTAGATTTATGTTGTATAGCCTACAGTTATGGAGAAGAGTGTTGGGCCATTTATTGTTAGAGGTAATATCTTACTATCAAATACTCTTATTTCTTCTCTTTTTGACGTATGATAACACCATGTTTTTATTTGTGAAACTATTTGGTTGATCCATGGGCTCATGATTTAATTTAATGCTGGAATTATGACACTTAATACACTATTGGGAATTATAACAGGTAGTGAACACCAGTCAAGGAAGTACCCCTTGATATTGGTGGGAGTAACATAGTAAGGGACCTTTTTGTCCTTGAGATGACTGAGTTTGATGTTATACACCAGATAGACTGTTTAGTTTCTTATCAATCATATAATGATCTTTATCATCATAGGGTGACATTAAAATCACCAAGGTGAGGATTTTATATTTTCAAGGGTAAATGAGATGTATAGATTAGTAGAACTAGACAAAAGCATCATAGTCTAGGCGGGATGAAATACAAAATAGCTAATACGCATTACAATAATAAGGGACCATGTAATATAGATTTCCATATGGTGTTTTATTATTTGAAGGAGGTTTTATCAGATGAATTATATAGTTTACATCCTAAAAGATAGGTATAGTTCTCCATGGAGCTAGTTCTAGTTTCGTCACTACCATCTCTTCCTTCTAACATGATGTATACTACTGAGTTACAAGATCTCAAGATGAAACCAGTGTATTTGGTGGTAAGGGTTTTTTAAGACCCATTACTTCTTTTAGGGTTTATCTGGTCCTTTTGATAAAGAGCCAGATGTTACCCTTAGGATACGTGTGGATTACAATAAATTGGACCATTTAGCGATTAAAAAATGGTATCACATTCCAAGAATTGATGTCCTTTTTGACTAGCTTGGAAAAGTTTGGGTAATATAAAAGATTGATTTGTTATCTGGATATTAGCAGGTTTCATCCTGTATACATACTTTGTTCCATATTTCGTAGAAATAACAGTCAATATGAGTATCTACTTATGTCAATTGGTGTAATGAATGCACCAATATTTTTCATGGTACTGGTGAACCATGTTTTCCATACTTATCCAGTTTCATTTATGGTGGTTTTCATGGATGATTATTTGGTATATTCTTCCAATTGAAACAACCATTACAAATATCTTGATATAGTTTTGGATACACCAATAGAGAATCAATTATATTCTAAGACTAGAATGTTAAATTTCTAGATAGATAAGATTCACTTAGTGGGTCTTATTATCTCAAAGAAATGAGTATCAGTAGACCTGGATAAGGTGGGAGATATAGTTTCCTATGAGTATCCATAGAATTTATTTGACCTACAGAGATTCTTGAGACTATCTATATATTGAATTATTTTTATAAAAGACTGGTTATGAATAAAATATATTCTGACTGTCTTAACTAATATGGGTGCGATGTTTTTATGTGAAAATACCTACGAGATAGCCTTTCATGAGCTAAAAGGGATATTTACTTTAGTGTCTTCCACAATTCATATATATATTTCAAATAGACACACTATGTATTGTGACACATTAGGTATTATTCTAGGAGATAATATTATGTAGGAGGCATAGTCATTGAATACAAGTTATGTCTATTGAGGCTCCATCAGTGTAATTATGTGACACATAATCATGAGACTGATGCAGTTTCCCATACTTCACACTATTGGTGAAATTATTTATTGTGAAAGTTTTGTTTGGTGTACAAAGACCAAAAAGTCTTTATATATATATATATATATTGACATAGTGTTATATGTATATGGTTCAGTGGTGGTTGGTTGGTAACCTATAGTCTTTTGACTTTGACCATTACCATACACCAATAATGGAAAATATAGTGGTTGATGTACTAAGTAAGAGGACTCAGATACATGCAGATTAAGAGTCCATTACTGAGTTGAGGCATATGGAATTGTTTAAAAAGATTCAATATGTGGTGAAGGATGGTTAAGGGAGAAATGTTATTCACCAAAAAGAATGACTTCTATCCTACTTCATATATTTAGGATGAGGTTGCAATCAGATGATGAGGTCCAAGTCCTATATGAGAGTGTGGAAGGTGATGACACACCCCCGGGTTAGACTATATGTGGTGATGAGATCCTCTATATTCATGGTCTCTATTGGTTCCATTAAACATACACAAGGAGATGATACATCAGTTTCATGCCTCAATTTAGGAATTTCATCCCAGATTTACCATGATGTATCCTCATATATATTTCTAGTATAGGTGGTCTGGTATGAAATGTGAGGTAGGTAGTTTTGATAAGAGGTGTTCCACATATCCCCAGGTGATGATGAAACATCAATGATTAACCAAACGTGTAATTTATTTTTCTATTATTTTGTGGAAGTGGTATGATTTTATGATGGATTTCATGACCAGGCTTCTGCGGTCACCTAGATGTATGGATGTTGTGTGGGTTGTTGTGGACATACTCAAGAAGGTCTCCCATTTCTCTCTGGTCTAGGATACCTTATCAAATGATGATCATGGGATTTTTTATAAATGATATATGGTATCACGTTATATCGACCACTATAATATCGTTTAATAAAGGTATTTCCAATTTATGTATCATTTTTTGAGGATTTGTAAATGGTTTTTTTGAATATAGGTTCTTTTTAACATGAAATACCACCCTCGGGCTGATGGTCAGTCTGAGGGTATGAATAAGGTATATGAGGACATTTTGCGCACATGGGTCATAGATTTTGGGGGAAATGGGTGAGGAATATTTTCTATGATGAGTTTACCTATAGTAACAGTTATTAGGTGACTATAAAAATGTCACCTTATGGTGATTTGTGTGGTAGGTCATTTTGATAGCCCATATACGGGGTAGAGGCAGGAGAAGAATCTTTACAGTGACTATGTCTCATATAGAACACTTATGAGTATGTCTAGTTGATCAGAATGTGGATGGTTACTACACATTATCAAAATAATTTCTATGTTTATAGTCGTGTATGACCTATAGTGATCATATTAAGGGATTGGGTATTTTTCAATATCTCTCTGAGGTTTGGACACAGCCGTATTAAGAGATGTGGTAAGATATAATTGTGATATGTCGGGCAATTATAGATTTTTAAAAGAGTCAAAATTGTAACCTGTCATTTTAGGTCACCTCTGAGGTACTAAGCCAACAAATAAATATTCTATGTTTCTTAATAGTAATGTTATCACTCAGGCATGTATCACAATGTATAGGAATATTACGTGGGGGTACAAGTAGATGCATCCTTTGGGGAGATTTATATTTTTATTGTTGACTAGATCATGATGGTTCATTATTATCGTTCAATTCATATAGTATGGGTGTTATGGAAGAAAAATCATTTATAAAATGAAATTTGTATCAGGAGGCCGATGTACATGCTTAGTGGCTACTGTTATTCTCAGGAAATTCTAGACCACTCATGAGTGTGAAATTTGAGGATGAATATCTTTAAGGGGGGGGGATTTTGAGATCTCTAGTTTTTCATGATATTTATACATTATAAATTTTAGTTTAAATTATTTTTGATGCCTATTTTGAATACCATTGATGACATGGGTGTATCAGGGGTGTACATGGCATGTTTTGATCCAAAAACCCTACTCTTGGCAAAAAACAGTTGGGCGCATAGTTTGGAGAAATTGTGAAACTCAAGATACATGGTTTTATGAATCCATGTGGGGTCGGAGAGTGGGATCCAAGAGATATACACTTTAGAAAAACCATGAGGATAGAGTCACACACTAATGTGAAGAACCTATAATTATTTGTATATACAATCACATTGTTTATAGACTTTTAGTAAAACACTTCACACTTTCCATGCGGTTTGCCCCATGATGTAGGGAATGAATAGTTATTGAAATATAGATCAGAAAACTATGATGCCAAAATATTTTTAATAATATTTTCCTTATTTACATTAAATCTTATTGAATACTAATTTATATTTAGATATTCCATCTATTGGTAGTGTCACTCCCTTGTGACCTCCCTCCAATGACAAGGTATTGGTTTGGGTGTGGTTCCTCTATCTGAGGATGGATTAAAATCCTATCAATCTCATTGGATCTATTACGTTCAGTTCTTCATTTTTTTAGTTAATTTTTATTCTTCATATTGATAGTGTTTTTTTAAATATAATATTCCTTATTTCTAGGTTCTTTATATATTATTCAATTTCTTCTGATACGACGGAATTAGAAGCTAATACTAGATGTGATATATTACAGACCAACAGTAGGTTGTACATACCTTTACCATATGGTCTGATGCCTTATTGAAATTATTCTCATTGTTATATTTGACAAACATTCCATGTTTTCTCTAAAAATTAATTGTACAATTTTATTTAATAAATTTGATCCTTTTTAGCATTCCCATTTGTAATTTAAGACTTTTGGAGGTTGTTCCAATTCCCAATACACCCATGTTGTGTTCCTTTTAATATTACACTTGTAATACCATCCATGGTGTTTTTAGGATCATTCATAGTTAGATGAAACCATTTTTAATTTAAATTTAATTATTTGATATGATTAATAGATTGGTTTCTTCATTTTTACAAGTGATACATGATGGGAACAGTTTAAATATTTTTATGTAAATTTTTATATGAGTGCGTAAACTACTAAATTTTTAATGTGATGTATGATAATTGAATTTAATAATCAGTTATTTGAGAGTACTATATGGTTGTTCTATACCATGGGGAATGGTAGCAGTAGTGGATTCACTAGATGATATTTTACATGGTGTCTTTATTCTATGGGATTCATTGGGCCTTGATATGCCTTGGATCCAAAATTCATGGTATCTATGTGGAAAAAGTCTATTGATATGATTCATTGACCCCGTGTTAAGTCCAACCTAGTTTCATTATGATTCTCCTGCGACACGATGAGTATGCTTTGGTTCACTTTACCTTGGAACCTTCCCCACTGGTTCAGACACTTGTGATTATACAAATCGATCATGGTAAACGTAAACCATATGATTATATGATTCGGTCTAAGAAATGTGACATACATTATAATACTACTCATATGTTTTAAATTCGACAAGCATGATTATATAGATCGGTCATGGTTGATAACAAATATTCAATATATGTTTTTTTTGGTTTTATTCTTATTTATTTAGTGATGCTTGGTTATATGAGCTGGAAAGTAATTTTTAGGGAGTCATTATAGATGTAATGCATCACATGTTCTATTAATTTTTATTGGGAAAGATAAATTTTTTTACATCCATACCTATTATATTTTTCACATTTTATATAATTTTTTACACATCCTAGATTCGTTATAGACAATTTTGGTTAAGGACAATAGGTATTTTATCTCACACCTTGTTTGAGCCATCATTGGTTACCCATAATGTCTATATAGATGGAGTTAGGTACATTTGAATATTCCCACAAAAAAATTATTGAATTTTTATATGCATATGTGAAGGGGGAATAGGACAAATCTGAAGGTTTTATTTCTAACTGGGATATCTCATTTTAGTTTATTTATTATTGTGATACATGTATGATACCAATACATGTATACCTTTTTTGGATACTCTATAGAACCAAAACATTCTATATCATCTATTATATTATATTAATTCAAAAAAAGTTGTATATATCTATCTTTTCATGTTTATATCATTTTTAGTTATTTTTTTTTCAATTATGGAGGGTTATAGGTTCAGTTTTTATAGTTCATGTTTCCAATGTTCCATTTTCATAAATATGTTTTCGATACATCATTGTAAATTATATATCCAATTTGTTACACTTTAGAAAAGTGGGAAGATTCTACCCACAAACACACTCTCATCCATTTCTACTAGTCAGCAACCATTAGCATTTAAGGGGATACGCTTGAAGCCATCTGACCCACCAGATCACGGCACCCAATAGTTCAATCCATCTTGATACGTTACATACCCAGCCTCACCAAAAATCCATCACCTATATTATATCCTTGTATAATATCATAATAACGAAATACTTTAACAAAATGGAACTTCATAACCACTTCCCCGTTGTTTTTTCGAACTAATTCTCCTCTAATATTTGTTTGGGTGCTTCCCTAACTTCCACACCTTAATAATTGCATACACATATCCACATCAAAACATCATGACTTCTGCATTAGCATAAAATATCACATAACACATCATAAAACATAACCACATATCAATAACCTCAGGCCACATATCCATATATGATTCATAAATCACTTCAAAAACATAGTAGGGTGTTGTTAACATGATGGAAATTATCCTCAATCTATCCTAATATCATGGATAACCCCCACACTATAACACATCATTACCTCATTCATAACACATAAATGAAAATTATGACTTTTGGATCCCACATATTATATATAATAACCTCTATAATATAGAGTTTAGATGAAGGAGTCATTTTCCACGTAGTCCCTTACTCACCAATGTATTGGGGGAAACCCCGGGTACATAAAACCATTGGGTTTTATTATGTTAATGTCCATTATGGGTGTATATATAAAAATTAAAAGGGAAATAAATTTATAATATAACCACACAAAATCCTAACCTATGGACTATAAGTTAAAATAGCACTACCAAATCCACTATAACTTTTACACCATTACCTCCACACACTAACATTTTTTTCACTTTCTTTATCACAACACATCAACAGCTTCCAAACAAACCAACTATATAAACCAATAAATGTCTCCATGTAAACACATTAGTTAACAATTTATATATTTATCATTTTTAATCCATGTTACATTATTCATTTAGTTCAATTCCATACTTAATGATAACAATTTCTTAATCCATTGCCCAAATTTAATCCGGTTGATGCTCATCCCATTCATTATTAACATACCATTATTGACAATAGTTCATTCTATTCCATCCCAAAACCATTACCAATTTCATTATTATCCATAATAATACTTTACTACTTTGAAACTATAAAACACTCCCATAACCATAAAAAATGATACAAAAACATCCTGAGTCACATCCCCCATAATTATTAAAAAATACCCCTTCTCTCATAAAAAACAGCACCATTGTTCAACATTAGTAACCACATTTCCTCTTTCCAATCATGGAAAGGTAGTTGATTCCCTACTAAAAAAATATAACCAAAAACCCAAATTATAATCAATAATAACCACACACAAACTATAAAAATTGACACATAATTTATATAACCTATAATATTTTTACCATCCTAAAATTATAGCTAAGTCCATCAGGAAATCACTTCCATATTCCACTTTTAAAAACATTATATTGTATTCATTAAAAATATCATGCATGAGGGATATCACTTTAATACAACATTAATTAATTTAATTTATTTCTATCAGTATTTATTTATAATTTTAAAGAGAGTCATTATAATAACAAAATCACCATTTACAAGATAAAACTCATTAATAAAAACAATTATCACCAAAAACCAGAAACATCCAAAAATCATATGAGTAGTATCATGGAAAATAGATAAACACTTGTGAATCACCTCTTACCATAAATTTTCTATAGTTAGATTCATTATATATATTAGTTTAAAAAGTATCATCCACCAAAATAAGATGGTGAATTATAACCCTATATTATATTTATCAAATAAATGATTTTTCTTGAATTCCCTACAATGACTGATACTAAAATAATAATTGTGTAATAGAACGATGGGTAAGGAATGATTATAAGCCAAAAATTCACATAATGGTATATAAATCAACCTAAATTATAAAAAATTATCACAAAAACAATTAACCAATACAA
Source organism: Viscum album (assembly GCA_963277665.1). Lineage (NCBI taxonomy): Eukaryota > Viridiplantae > Streptophyta > Magnoliopsida > Santalales > Viscaceae > Viscum > Viscum album. The sequence goes on from OY728161.1 coordinate 1,300,225,339, forward strand.
ACTTTTTTTAAATTTAAAATAAATCTATGGTCACATGAGAAGTGAAAATAGAGGGAAACCCATGATTAATTGTTAGGGAAACTCAACTGAGAATAAAATAAATTAATGTATTGATGTAAAACACCAACACTAATTAATGGGGGATGGAGGGTATCTAGGTTCACACCCATAGTCACTCTTGGTTTTGATAAATTATGTGTTATTGAATACTTTGAATAGAATTTAATATTAATACATTAACTGGAATCTGTAGCATTGTGGTGTGACATACTATAGTAATTTCATCACTATGGGAAACCATCGAATATTGAGAATCCATACTGTGAATTACACCATATCACTCCCCTATTTAACATGGTGATATAAATATCATTTCATATGAATATGAATGTTCATTTCGTGACCACAATCACTACAACATGAATACACTCAAAACCAAACCACTAAAACATGACCTCCAAGTACTAATGTATTGATAAATATGGATGTGTCATGACATTTAATGGGTAGAACCATGGAAACCATCAATCAAAACATCATTCTACATTGACATACCTGAACCATTCCATGAAGCATGCTGATGGAAATAAAAGAAAACTAACCCATGTCAAGACACAACGATAACTAAAAATCCACATCAAGAAATAGACATAAAAAAATACAAAATTATAAAGTTTGAAAAAAATATTAACGATTGATTCCCTAGAATGAAACTTTATGTTTTTTTAAAAAGTCCACCTTTGAAATCATAATGATGTGACTCTTCCTCTACCTCAATTAATCCTCAAACTCTGAATCATCCTCAACTACAACCATCCCTTCAATACATTCCCTATAAGTTCACTCCAATAACTATCTCTATATTTAGTAACTCAACTCAACATCCACATATCCTCCATTATCCTTCTCTTAAAACCTAAAAAAACTAATATTTTTTGTATAAATGGCTAAAAATTTCATTTATAATACATTATATAAATTTTTTATGAATAAAAAAATTCATAAATTGTAATTAAGAATAAATATTGATATACCTTAATTATACATCCCCTTCCTTAAACATTACATAATATTGAGTTAATAAAATAATTTTACATTAAATAACATTGAAAATATTTTCAATTATTGTTATTTATATAACTAGGACATAAATCATATATAAAAAAATAAATATAAAATGTTGACACTTATAATAGTATCCATTTATTCCATAAAACAAAAACTTTAAAAAAATCATGGTTTCCTTTCATGTTTAACCATATATTTTTCTTGATCACATCCTTGAAATTATTCTTCACTAAATCCTATGAATAAAATTTCAATACATTTGATGAGCATAAAAATCTTAGTATGGGATACACAAATAAGGATCACTGTTAGACTTTTGAAACCATGTAAACCATGAATACTTTAAAACAATGTAATAATTTTCACCTTTATGAAGTAGTAAATACTCTTTAATAAATATAAGCTCAAATTTTAGTATATTTATAATAGAATGATTACCATAAACCCCATATAAATAACCTACATCATATAATGGTAACTTGCGATATAATCTTACATAAAAGGAATAACCATGCGGTTGAATTCCAGACATATCACTCTTAAAAATGGAATATCCATATGAATGACTCTCATACCCAATGCATTGGAGGTTATAATGTAACCACACATCCTTGATTATCATGGAACCAACCATATTTTGTTCATCACATATCTACCCATATTTGGTTGATTATTTAACAAACCGTCAAATTTTCAGGTACCATTATTCAGTCATAACATATAAAATATTACAAGTGTCAACATTTGACTCATAAATTTTCATTTCCCATCACGAGAAATCTTCCATGATATTGAAATAGTAAATTCAAATTCAAAAACCTTTTCAATACCAAAACATCCAAAAAGTAAATAATTTATTTATTTTATATATAAAAATTATTAAGTCTTATAGAGGAAGCTAAATATAAAATAACAGTTATGATTATAGATAAGTCTTTGTCGATGCATACGTTAGAAAACATTTATTTTTTCATTTTTTCATGAAAGTAAAATTCTATGTATAAAAATATTACTTTATAAAAAAATTAAAATAAAGACAAAAAATGTAATTTATAATCGTTATATATCCATATAAGTAAATATTTTAATTAATACTATGAAGAAATTATTTGACAATTATATCTTTAAACTTTCAACGTGTCCCAACCAACTTTGAACATTTAAAACATATTGTCCCTGAATAATTACATTTACCAAAATATTAATAAAAATTATTATAGTTAAAATGTGTATATTAAATTTCTTAGTGGATGTATATACACAAAATAAATGATTAAGGTTCATATTATCATGAAATTCCTCAATTAATGAAAATTTAGACGAAGTCCCTTACCTCGAGTCTTATTCGTCACGTGTGTTCATTAACATCAATAATAATATGAATGGGTTAATTTATACAAATTATAGAACATTTTTCATGTTTATTAATCATTTTATATCACTAATTACCATTTTATAACTATTACATGATTATTTAAGTTTATATCAGATGTTTTGTTGATATTCTTTTTTTGAGTTGAAAATGAACCTGGTATAACGATAATAGTCCATGTGGATATAATTCCATAATGTCCATAGTATAAAAAATGATAAGAATATCTTATATATTCATTATATATGTATTTATAAAAATATTTTATGATAAATCAGAAACACCATCCATGTAGATGGTAAGCCTTACATTCACATGAACGTTATTTTTTCGTTTTCCTCTCATGATGAAATAATGAAAATTAAATGAAATGTGTGTAAATATGTATAAATATATAATATAGTTATATTATAATTAAAATTTCATTTATATCAATTATTTTAAAAAAACAATCTTTAATACATTCCATGTGATTTTAGATGGAATCGCATGATTTTGACAAGGAGGTAGTCCACATGTCCCCAAACGAAGTTATCAAATAACCACATTTTAGAAAGCATGAAATTATGATTAATATAAAAATTTAAAAAATATTAAATAAGATATTATATAGATATAAAAATATTATTTTGATATAATAACAGTTTTATTATATTTCATGAATGCGGTAAAGGGAAAAAAATAAAAACATTATTCAAAAACATAATTTACCGGCATAACATAGACAACGATTTCATTTCATTGAATAAGAAGATGTTATAAATGAAATGGATATGAGATATTATATTATAAATATAACACAATATTATGTACATGATTCTGGATTTATCATGAATTGATGGATGATGGAGGTGATAAGAAATTAGAATAGGGAATGAAATTATGATATGTACTTTCAAAAAATTACCTATTGAATATCCCCTCCTTGAATGACCCTTGATTACATTGGATTCGGGATTTTGGTAAAACATTCAGCACTTGGATTTGGATAAAGTTAGTTTAAGAGTTTTGGGTATATATTTTAGGAGCTAAAAGTCTTTTGGGTATAAATTTGGAGGTTGGGGTTGATATTTATACTTGAGGAGAGGTGGGTTCAAGGGATTAATTTATTCATTATTTTATATTAAATAACTAACCATTTAGTGGTGGAATAAAATTCCAAGACTATAGAAGGTAATTATTAATTTATATTATTATTTCGGTGATCCATACCACAAACACCCTTTAATTTTTATATTTATAAGGTATTTTAATCTTTTAACTTTTAAATTTAACCGTTTCCAAAATTTTACTTTTACTACTATAAATAATTTTTTACCATGGTAACTTTTTTATATAAAAAAATTAAATTGAAAGACCCAATTAATTTAGAGCTTAAAATTACAAATATGGAATCCATTTTACCTAATTCATTTATTATAATTGGGAAAAATAGATTTATAATTAATTTTGTTGGAAAAATTAAAAAACTGGGTTTTTTAAATTGAAACGTTGAGAAGTTTGAAAAAACATTTATATCTAATTTCAATTTCAAATTAATTAAAATTACCAAAATTTTACTAAAGGATATAAAATTAAACAAAATAAACTTTTAATACTATATAACTTATCTTATAAAAAATAAATAAATTATATGAAAAAACATTTTTGAACTAAAACACTGTATTTCTCAATATTCATTAAAATACTAATTTTATTAGAAAAATACCAAAAATTCAACCAAATGTAAATTTTGATGTTTTTGATTCCAAATAATAAGTTTATATTGTCAATAATAACATATATAATTATATAAAACACTTTTTTAAATGGTTCTCCCATCAAGAGGCAGTAAAACTATTTTTTAAAACAGTGTTTTTAACAATAAATCTAGATTTATCTGATATGTTGTTGAACATATTGTCTCTTTAAAATTCAATATAATTAATAAATATTAATAGATATGAAAAATTATTATTCTATAAGTATATAAAATTTTACAACCTACCCCCTTTGAAAAATTTCTTCCTCATAATTTTTTATTCTTCTAGAGTCATATTTTAATAAAACCAAAAAAAATATTTCATTTTTGTAAAAAAAATATTTAGATATATTAAATTTATAACTGATTATGTAATATCTTATTACATAGGATAAGTGTAATAATAGATGGAATATTAGGATATTTAAGGTATTTTAAATTTAAAGGATATAAATTTTATTAGTGATTGCGAATTTTAAGCCTATTGTGTTACTTAACTAAATTTTGTTTAATAAATTACGTTACCTATAAAATATGAAGTGTAATTTTCATTGATGAATATTTTTTAATCATAATTGATTTTAATGAATAATTATTTAGAGTGTTACACCACAAAATTATTTAAAATTATTTATTTTATTATTTCATGGCTACGGTTTGCCTCACAAAGGTGTGGGTTGAGCGAAGGTCTAAAATTTTATAAGTTCAATAATTTTGATCAGTTTCGAACTAGTTCTCAGGAACCTAATGGTTAGCGATGAATGCATTGTCAGACTAAGAGCCCATGCAGCTATCTAATGATTATAATACATTAAATTATATAAAAATAAAATTGGTTAAATATTTTCTCCCTAATAATGATATTATTATTGTGTATATGTTGTTATTATTATTATTGGAAGTGTTATTATTTTCTTTAATAATTGTTTTAATGTTAAATGGTTGTTAAAAGTGTTCTTAATATTTTTATGAGTAAATCATTATTTATGGTATGATTATTTAAAATGAGATATTATTATTATTTAAAAAAATTAATAATTTAGTTATGATTATAAAATTTTTAATATTCTAATAAATAGTTTCCTTATAGATTTGGTTATTAGTATTATTAAAATGGTAATTATTATCATTATCATTATTTCTCTTATAATAATTACCGTAATTAACATAATTTGTCATCTTACTTTTTTTATTATTAATTTTATAATTTTATTAATAAAATAAAATGAATTGAAACCATGTGGGTCCTCACCCCCCCCCCCCCCCCTCTTCTCTGAATTGCGAAACAACACCCCCAGGGGTTTTTCCTAGGAGGTAGCCCTGCTCCCTAACTGGCGCTCCAGCCAGATCCCCTTTGGCCATATCATTCTCAACTGGAGTTCCCCCTTCCCCCCTTCTCTCCCCTATGTGAGAAGCTCTAGGCAACCCACATAGTACAGCGCACCTCTCCCCTACAACCCATGGAGAGGCCGATATACCTCTTTCTTCCATTTGGTCAAACATCCTCTTGGCCAAAAACTGTTCTTTACTTTGATTTACACCAGCATTGTGACCCTCAAGGCTAACCCTATAACGTAAAACCCTCCCTCAGACACGCCCCTACATCATGACCGAACCCTCCCACGACCTCCCTTGTGCATAGAACACCTGGGGAAGCCCACTCGCTTACTCCGTTATCCTCCCGCACCCACTTCACAGGTATGTTTCTCTTCATTAGGTTGCTTCTTCTTATTGCAGGTTATCATAATAGGGTTTTGATTTCTGGTAGGGTTGATTTTGGTGAAATTGGTTTGATATCTTGTTTTTAGGGTTTATTTACGTTTTTTCTGGTGTGTTTGACATGAGATGAAGTTTTTGCACCATGTAATGAAGTTTTCTACACTGAGGTAAGTGGTTCAATTCTTGAAAATTAATTTTGATAAATTTGACAATCTTTCTTGAGTTTTTATATGTTCTCTGTGGTTTGTGTGTGTGTAGAAAAAATTATTTTGAGATGTTTCAATATGCACATAGCATAAAAGTGGGTTTTTAATGGAAAATTAGTTTATTTAAACTGTATGCCCTTATTTTGAATCTTGAAACATATTATAAATTATTCAAATTTTTTACTTCATAGTGCGCGTGGGGAAAAACCAGTTTTGGAATTTAATTGGTGTATGTTTGGTATAAAAATTGGTTCTCAATAGGAATTTGGGTGTGTAGTTTCGTTAAGTCTTGATATTCCTTTTTAAGATGTTTTATTAATTTTGTAAATTGTTATTTAATTTTTATAAAGTATGTGAATCATATTTTCAATATTTATGAAGTACAGATTTTTTTAAAGGGGTTCTTTGATACAAAATTTGGTGAGTTTTTAGTGTACATTTTGTGTTTCTAATTATAAAGTGATTCATAAATTGTTTTATTGATTTATTCAATTTTATGTGCAATCGAAATGTGGTCTTAAAAAAGTTTAAGTGTGCATTTGATTTTTAAAGTGGCTCCCTTATATGAAATTCAGTGTTTTTTTGTATAATCCCATATTGGGTCAATTGGTTGTTTTGTGTATATTGTGAAATGGGTTTATTAAAATGTGTGTGGCCTGAAAATTGTGTTTTGAGGTGGTTTTAGAGTGAGTTTGTAGATAAAAAAGGTTTTTAATGTATATTTGTCTGTAATTCCATGTGACATTTCTGGAAATGTTTTTATAAAATTTTCATCATGGTTTATTAGAATATATGGAAGGTGCAAATCGTGTTTCCAAACTATTTTGGTGTGTGTATGATTTTAAAATGGAACTGTATTGTTCAAGTGGTGTTATGTGACGTATGGAACATGTTTGTTCACTATAGGAAAAGTTGGATATCTAGGTGGGCAGACAGGTACTAGTATTCTAGTGATTTAGAGTGGTTTCGTCTATGTTTCATGAAGAATGTTTGACGCTGACAACACTAACTAAAGAATGATAATTATTATGGACCCCTAGGTTATGGGTATGTTCCCTACGAGTGGCTCATGCATGAGAACATATATTTTTATGGTTACTTTTTCACCGAGTCACGAGGTACCTTGGGCCCATAGCTTGCTAGTGCCTAAGGGTATTTTCTATGACGAGTGCTCAATGTTTATTTTTCACTTAATGGTGGCATATAGTAGGTTGGATTGGTCAATTTTAAAATTATTTTCTTTCCTTTAAATATGAATTCATTGAAACTATTTTTATAACACACAAAAACCATCCTTTGAAAATACATTTTTTTTTAAATTTTTACTGCTTGAAACTATTTTATATTTAAATTTGTGATCATCATAAGTTGTTTTGTTTTAATTTTATTCTCCCTAGAATTTATCTAGAACGTTCTCACATTATAATGAATTCATGTTGTTATTGGTCATTAAATGTTTATTACAAGGAATATCTACTCGGGTGGCATCTTACTATGGTTTGGATCATACCCTGTATACTTTTTTGGGTGTACAAAAACCTTGTTTTATCTTTGTTTTAGGTTAATGATTTTTATGTATTATGGGTAGTTGGTATTATTGTGGTTTTGGTATTTAATTTTGGTTCTGGCATCTCTAGGGAATTAGTCCTCTTTTGTGTGGTGATTTGGGGTTCTGTTTTCATTCCCCATTATGTATTTTCCATTTTTGGTTCTTGATTAATCCAAAATTTTAATTTTGGAATTTATTAACGGTGTGTTTGGATATGTTTTTACGATATTTTTCTTGGGTTATTATTGTTTATTTTTATATTTATATTAAAATGGTATAATTGTTCCCTCATTTTTAAATTTGTACTCGGACATTTCTACCTGCCAATAGGGATCGAGAATTCCCTTAGGGCCTTATTGTGGACTGATTTGGTTGACCATTTAGGGTAAACCTAGGTTGGTTTGTGAAAAAATGGTATCATAGGTGGTTTTTTAATTTGGAGTGTCTGGTAGAATGAGTTTATGACTACCAGGACTCAGGAGGTAGGTTCAAGAAGAGTGTCCCAAACTCTTGCTCACACTAATACTCGAGTTACCAGGGGTAGTATGGGATTTTAGTCATTTTCCTTTAGTTGTTTTGGATTGAGGGATGCAAATGAAGTCGAATCGGGTTATGTTGCATCCTCACGTGGGGTGCTGACCCATGTGGAGTCCAAGTGCTCAGTTCAAGTTCCTCTTAGTGTGATTCTTTAATTGTGGCATGGATCACCACCATGTCACAATGTTAGGCATAAGAACTAGTTCCTCATACTGGTGGTTTTTTTTGGATGTGATTCATTTTGGTTTCATTTAATGTGAGTATATATTAGAATGAATGTGATTTTGAAATTGAAAAATGGATTCATTCAAGGTTTTAAATAGGAAAAGTGGGTTTTAGAAAATGAAGTGTTTCGATTTGAAATATTCGGTACGTGTTTGGATTTGATAAGTAAAAGAGAATTTTGGACCTTGGTATTTTTCTTGGAGGGTCACATGTTCATGGATATGTATGGATGGTGCATGGGGGAACTTTTCCATAAATGATGTAAGTGAGATTGGATGAAATCATGTGTGATGGTTCATAAGATACCATTGGTGAGGATTAACATTTTAATGGGTAATGGTGGTTATAAATATTGAAATGAAATTTTGGAAATTGGATTGGGTTTAAAAGGATAGTTCTTGTATTTTACAAGCGGTTTGGAAATGTGGTGATTTAGAAAAATTTTATGAAATGAGATTTTCAGAAGGGTGTTTTTTGTTGTGTTTGAGTTTGTTTTTCTCTCGAGCTAGTTGTTTTGATCTCGGGGAGTTTACTTTTGATTCTGTGTCCGGCTTGATGTGAGTTTCAGGTTGTTTTATTTTGGTTTGTTTAGGTTGTTCCCCCAATAATTTCCCCAAATATTTCCAATAATTCATACCCAGTTCTTGTTCTTTTTATGTGTTTCTAGTTTATTAGGGTAATTGAGTTTTTTTGGGACAGTTGTGGGGTTGTGGAAGAAGAGTGTGTCCTTAGGTTTTTGGTAACTACCAAGTTTGTTTGTATTTATTGTTTTGGATTTAATGGAGAAATTGTTTTTTTCATAGTGGAGGTTGGGAGCATCTTTGTCATTAGGTTTTGGGGAATGTTTAATGGGTAGTCTGATTTCATGAGTGTTCCCCCATCTGGAAAGAGGGGTGATCAAGAGGAACCTATTTATGAAGAATCTCATTTGTCAGTGTTGAATTATGGATCGTCAGCCCGTTCTCAAGAGTGCCACTAGACATGTCAATTCAGACACTCTATGCCATCTCATCTCATCCCTCTAAATTCCTACTATCGTATGATCATTTGGGTTACCAAGAAAGGTTTTGAATGAAATGTCATTTGAGGAAGGTGTTCTGGTCAGGGGACGCTCGTACCGGACTGTGAGGCATTAGATTCTCTAGCCATCAAATCCCCAGCCTCAGGTATTAGGGTGAAGCTCATTCATAGTCAATAGTTTTGGGTAGAGAGAAACCTCAATCTAAGTTGTGAGTTCTATGTTGGGACTGGAACAGCTAAATCCTATTTGTCTTTGTTTTTGTGTTGTTAATGTTTTACCATCATTATATTTTCATCATTTTAATGGGGGAATGTGATGAGTTTGTTCAATTATAGTCCAATATGTTGTGTTCATCTGGATGTGGTTTTATAAATCATATGTTTTTCTTAAAAGCCTATTAGGAACTAGTATGGGTTGATCATTGTTTAATTGAGCTCATTTGGAGATGTAAATAAATTTGGAATAATAGATCCTTGTAGCTTTGATTGGGTTTCTATTTATGTCTTGGGTGAATAGTTTGGTAGTGAGGGAAAATTCAATGAGTTCAGTTTGGGAGTTCAAACATTATCCCCACCCCCTGGGGTGGCGTTCTTGGGCTTTATGGTTTATGTGTTAGTGAATTATTGTGTTTGGGAGAACCCTTCAATGTTCTCTCCTCAACCTCGAGTAGTGGTTTTTCATGAATTGGTCGGGTGTGAGGTGTGCTAGAAATTGCCACCTTGAGGTTCTCAGTTTCTAGTGGTTTTTTCTGTTTATGAACTCGTGTTGGGTTATCTGTTGGCTTGGTGACTTTCTGCGGGAAAAAATATTTGTGTTCGAGAGAATTTTCATTCCCCAAATTTTTTTTATAAAATAATTTATTTTATTCTTTTTTTGGATTTGGTTGGCCCAGCCATGGTTTGGGTTGAGTTATAGTGTAAAATTTTAGATGTTTAATAATTTTTATCGTTTTTGGACTAGTGCATGGGCACCACATGGTTGGTTGTTACCGTGTGGTCGGCCTAGGTGCCTGCGCAGCTATCAAATTCTTAACATAAATAAAATTTTATTAAAATAAAATGGTTTATCATTTTCACCATAATAATGACATTATTATTGTGTGTATGTTATTGTTATTATTATTAGAAGTGTTAATATTTTCATTATTATTTTTATAATATTAAGTGGTTATAAATTTTTTTAAATATTTTTATGAATAAATCATTATTTATGGTGTGATTATTTAAAATTCTCTATTATTATTATTGTTAAGAAAATTATTAATTTAGTTATGATTATATAGTTAATAATATTCCTATAAAATTTTTCATTAAAATATTTTTATTAGTAGTATTAAAATGGTTATTTTTTTATTATCATTTTTATTGTTATTTTAATTATTTTATTTAATAGAATTATTCTTCTTCTTATTATTATTATTAATAGTATAAATCTATTAATAAAAAATGAATAAAACCCCAATGTGTGCCCCCCTTAGTTTCTCTGAATCGTGGCACAACACCCCCCCCCCAAATGAGGTTTTCTTTCATGGTAGCCTGCTCCCTGACTGGTTGTCTGGTCGGCTCCACTCTAGACCTCTCTTTATTATCCAACATGGCCCATGAATCCCTCTCCACCTTGCGTGAGGCACACTAGGCAGTCCCCATGGCACGTCACACCTCTCCCCTACAACCCTAAGTGTGGTGGATATCCCTCGTTCCTCCCCATGGTATGATATCGTCCCATCTGACAACCTTTTGATACCATGTTTTACACTAGATGCACAACCCTCAAGCTAACAATAGGATGCATGACCCTCCCTTGTCCACACTCCTACTTCATAGTTGGACCCTTTGGAAACCTCCCTAGCATGTAACACACCTCCAATAGCCCTTTCTCTTACTCTATTATCCTCTCAAACCCTCATCGCAGGTGAATTTCTCTTCATCATTTTTCTTCTTCATGCAGTGGGTTTTTAACATAGGTTTTTGGGTTCTGGTTTGTTTGATTATGGTAAAAATGATTTGATATTTTGTTTATAGGGTTTATTTATGTTATTTGAGGTGCGTTTGATGTGTGGTGTAGTTTTCACACCACGCTACGATGTTTTCTACGACGAGGTAGGTTGTTCAAGTCTTGAACATTCACTTTGATGAATTTGACATGCTTTAATGAGTGTTTATATGTTCAAAATGGTTTATGTGTGAGTTTAAATAAATGTGTTTGATTGTTTTTGATATTCGAATAGCTAAAAAGTTATTTATAATAGAAATTTTTTTTATTTACTATGTATACCCATATTTCACATCTATAAACTTTTTATAATTTACTCAAATGATTTACTTGAATGTGTAAGTTCTAGGAAGCCAGTTTTAAAAATGAATTGGTGTATTTTTGGCTTGAAAACTGGTTCTCAATATGAATTTTGGGGGGTTATTCCTTTATATCATGTTATTCCTTTAAGGATGTTTTTATAATTTTTATAATTTTTTACATAATTAGTATAAATGATGTGAATCATGTTTTTCCATGGTTATGACATGTGGATAGTTTTAAAGTGGTGTTTTGATATGAAATTAGGTGAGTTTTAGTGTGATTTTCTTTAATTTGGAAGTGTTTCATAAGTTGTTTTATTGATTTATTCATTTTCATGTGTGGTGAGAAAGAGGTATTCAATAATATTAAGAGTGAATTTGATTTTTAATGTGGATATCTTATAATAAATTCGGTGTTTTTCTTATTTAAACCCATATTGGGTCTATTGGTAGTGTTGTTTAGATTGTGCAATTGGTTTATTAAAATGTGTGTGACTTACTAATTGTGTTTTGAGGTGGTTTGGGTGTGAATTTTTCTGATAAAATATGTTTTTAATTTATATTTGTTTCTAAAGCTTGTTGACATTACTGGAATTGTTTTATTGAATTTTCTTCATGGTTTATTAAATTATATGGATGGTGTGAATCATGTTTCCAAACTATTTTGGTGTGAGTATGATTTTCAAATGGAATTGTAATGTGATTTTTTTTTGTGATATGTGGAACATGATTGGAGACAATAGGGAAACACAGGTATCTAGGTTGGTTGACGTGCACTAGTATACTTGTAATCTAGAGTGGTTTCATCCCAATTTCAATTAGAATGTTTAAAGTTGACGCCACTAACTAAATAATGGCGTTGATTGGGGACCACTAGGTTTTAGGTATTTTCTTTACTAGTGGATCATTCCTGAGAACATATATTTTTTATGGTTACTTTTTCTCTGAGATAAGAGGTACATGGGGCCCACAGCCATCAAGTGCATAGGGGTATTTCTCAGAACTAGTTATCAAGGTTTATTTTTCAATTACCATCATCAAATAGTAGGCTAGATTATTGAATTTTAAAAGTATGTTATTTCCACTAATGATGAATTCTTTGAAAAAAGTTTTTATCTTACAATAAATTTCATCCATTGAAATGGATTTTTTTATTATTGCATTGCTTGCAACTTTTTTCTATTTAATGTTGTGCTCAACCTATGTTGTTTTTTTTAAAATTATTCTCCCAAAAATTGATATATAACTTTCTTACATTAATGAGAATGCATTTTGATATTGGTCATTCAATATTTAATGCATGGAATCTCTACCTGGGTGGCATACTATTGGGATTTGTCTCAAATCTTGTATGTACCATTGGGTGTATGCAGGCCTTGATGTTTATTTGTTTTAGGTTAATGCATTGCATGAAAGATTTCTAGTTGGTCTTATTGTGGTTTTGGAATTGGTTTCTGGTGGTAGTGGCTCGAGGATGTTATTCCACTTGTTTATAGAGGTTTCAGGTGTTGTTTTTATTACCCATTATGTCTTTGTACTTTTTTGGTTCTTCCTTACTCAAAATTTAAAATTTCAAATTTAGTAAAGGTGTGTTTGGATAAATTTTTCAGATCTGATTTAAGGGTTATTATTGGTTATTTTTATATTGTTTTAAAATGTTTTAATCATTCCCTCATGTTTTAATTGATACTCGGCCATATGTGCCAGCCTATGGGGATCGATAATGCTTTTCGGGCCTTGTCACAAACCGATTCGGGTGGCCATTTTAGGGTCCACCCAGATTGCTTCATGACATAGAGGATCATAGAATCAAGTTAAAGATGCCTATAAGGATTTTCAATTATAAAAATACTATAATTGAACCTAAAAAAATTAGTTTCAATATTCATGTATGTATCTAATTATACATGTATGTTAATTTATCAAATAAAATATAGGTATTTTATTTAGAAAATTCAAGTATAGTGTAATGATTCAAATATTGAAAGCATTTTATGGTATAATTAGTGACAACATCATTTGGAAGGTATTGGTTGACCCATGGTGTTTAAAAAACTCCCAATTCATAAATATTTTTGTTTTAATCCCCCTCCCTGTTGGTGTTTAATTTTCAACATTGATTCTCATTTTTAAGGGATTTTTTTCCAATTGGATTTCTAGTAAATGATAGATAAAATGTATGATATTTATAATTTTTTTATTAAAAAGTTTAAGAAATTTGCGAATCCCATATGAATGGGGGAAATATAATCTTATAGAAGAGTATTTTGGTACATTGGGTATGGAGATATATAGTCCATGGTGTTTGGAATCAAAAAGACATAATAATTTGGGGTTATATAAAATTCATAGTTTATTGATCTATAGGTTCATGGTATGTATTAAATTATTTCTAGAACTCTTATTTTTTAATCATATATTTTCTCACATAGAATTTGAGTAATATATTATACTATCAATTTATATTAATATCATTTGGAGAGTGAGGAATCAAGAAATTTACAATTTGTTCCCATAAAAACTAATTGGGTAAAAAGTAGGAAAGAAAGTTTGAATTTATCTATATTAAAAGGGGATTATATTAAATTATTAATAATTAATTTAATATTATTTTAATCTAGTTTCTATGATGATATTTATCATTAGATATATTTTAGACACATTTGTTATGATTTTGACTAAATTTGAAGTGATGCGATGAAATCATGTTGATGTTTTATTGCTTATTCTATAGATGCGTTTTGAAATATTTTCGTCGAAATAAGAAATATTTCTATATGATGTTAAATAATTTACTATGATTAATTAAATATATGATTTAAAATGATTTGGTGTTTAATAGATCTATGAATTATAGTAAAATTTTCATGCCATAAAATGGATCTTGAACAAAGAATAAAAATGTTGTGGAAAGTAATTAAGCTATAATTTCAAGAAAGAACATTGATGCATTTTGTATCAGTTACACAACCATTTAAAAAACCTCATCTAGAAAGTAATTTTGTTTATATATTATTTTTTTCAAATTTACTAGACTCTATTAAATTATTTTAATTTATATTATTGTAATTAAAGCTGCAATATGACCTCATGAACAACTTTAATGAATCATTCGATGAATATGGGTGCAAAACTTAAGTGCCTAGGTGAAATATTCTTATGAAATGAGAATAGGGAGAATAAATAGAAAAAAATACATTAAAAACTATCACTATATTGGTTAAAAATGAAAAAAAATAATAAAACAAATTGATGAAAATGAATAATAAAATGTTAGTAACATGTAACAAAATATTAGAGAAATTTTAAAATGCCCCCTTATTATATTTTTGGGAAGCATATCACTAATGTTAAATTGTTTTCATCCCACATAAAAATTATAATCTTATTATCATATAATATATATTATATGATGGTTTAATATTTTCGTGAAATTCATTATTATGTCAATGAGAATACATAGAGGAACTAACATACATATGTCCTAAAAATGAAGATATATGTTCTCCATTCCACTTTGAGTGAATCCATTATTTTATAGAGTGTTAACATTATTTTCCCCCTCAAACCCAACCTATATATCTCATTAAATGTACATATAATCTAAACATATATAAATTTATTCATAAAAATACTCTAACTGAATATCCACTTTTTCAAGACACATAAAATATCATGGTGTAACGACATCCGTTGTGAAGTAATATTTAGTAAACATCAAAACTAAAAATTTGGGATCAAATACGATTTCAAACTAGTTGAAACAAATATTTGGATCTAATAAACACATACTCATATTGAACTCATTAAATCATGAAAAAATATACAACAACAATAAACCTTTAATATCAAAATGTCTAATTATACTAAACAATTATGCAGTTTTTTTCTATAGAAATTGTGTTATGAAAAAATATTATTTGATTCTTTTAGTAAAAAAAATTATGTTAAAACTACCAAAATTCACTTTTTTCATTAGATTTGAATATAATATTCATAACTAACCTATAATCATGATTTAGTAAAAAATTACTATATTTCAAACCTACTATCATAGTGTTATCAAAGAATCCCTATATATGGAATTTCACGGTATATAGTTATGGTATCAAAAACTACTATGGTAGGCTAGTTAAATGATCATTTATTTAAATAACCATGACTATATTTCAACATATAGTCATGATTATTTAAAATTATTTCCATTTGTAAATCCTAGTTATTAAAATTTTATATATCAGTCATGATATTAAAAAAAATTATTATCTTTTTTATTATAAATATATATATATATTATTATATCTATATAAAAAATAATTATTCTAGTGGTTTTGTATATTCTATCATAAACTATATGTTTATGGTTCATAAATCAATGTTGGATATTTTATTTATCATTGGATGCCTATATTCATAGTTTTAATGTAATAGCTGTAGGAAACAAACAGTGATCATATGTACCTATGGTCATTATTTTGAAACCCCAATTATATTTTTCATCTTAGAGTCACATATTTCAAATCATGGTTGTAGTCTTTATATAGTCATTATTTTATCAACACCATAACCATACGCTAACCATGAGGACTTCTGCATCCATGTTTTCCCAAACCATTGTGGTTGGATTCAATCTTGGTCATCAAGATATTTCTATAATTTTTATTTCAATAAATAACATATTTTTTTAGTGTGATTAATTTTAAATAAAGGTTTATTATCAAGATAAATCAATTGATATTGTTTAACATATGTAATAGGGGAATTATATCCATCCTATAATGAAAAAACCATGCCTTCTTCAATCCCTCACAAAACACAACCATGCACTTTTTCATATAACGATTGAATGAGTAACTAAATAATACTCAATGATAGAATAATTGTTTAACTAATTTATATTATGGTATTTCTTTCACATATAAGATATATTACATATTCCATCAACCAATTGTTGGATAATGATAACTAAAACATGGTATGATTTCTTAATGCTCAATAAATCATTATTATTTTCCTTCCAACACATCACAAAATGATCTCTAACGCATCCATGATAATGTTGAGAATAAATATTACATGAAATAATCATCATAAACCATGAATAAATACATTCATAAAACTATTCAAAGCATTATTCCAATTTTAAATTTTTCAAAACTAGTCAGAACATGATAAAAATATGATAGTTATAAAACTACACTTTAGTATATGCATTGAAATGTCTCAATTGATCTCTTCTCAAAAACCCTATTTTTCATTCACATATCGGAGGATCATTAAACTGAAAGGAAACCATAATCTATCGTTTCATTTAATATTCGACATTCTATATTTATTTCAAAGTTTCACACCAACACCTACATGATATAATGCATCTCATCTAAATCATTGTTTTTATATTTTTTGAAAACCACATTATGGCTATGTGGTAACCAAACAATTGAAAAAACCTATTGGAAGACCAAATAATACAGTAAACAGATTTTAAAAATTTTCATAACAATGAATTTTAGGTATTTTTATCCATTGTTAAAAAATGCAATTAAAAAAGAAAAGTAATTATACTAAATCATAAATTTTTATGAGAAAATAGAATCCCAAAAAGAATTAATGTGATGTATACATCCTGGGAAAATAGATCGATGATGTTATAAATAAAATATTATTTTGTTGAAATATAATTTAATTTAACTCAAACATTTTATTTCTTACCTAATTAAATATAAAATGATAATAATATATTGATCCCTTTTATATTCTCATATTTCTTTGATAAATTTTTAACTGATCGATTTCCACAACCATTCATAATTGGGTATCCAACATTCAAAAATATGTATTTATGTTGTAATTTTATACACAATATATGGTTTTTGGTATGTAATACAAAAACATACTTAGATTTTATGTTTCATAATTTGAATAAATTTTAATTCTTTGAGTTCCATGTAGAAAAAATTATTCTAATAAATTATTCCCTCCTAGAAATTTTTTTTAATCCACTATGTATCCTTCCAAATACATGTTCAAAAATTTATAAAGCGATTCTGATTAATATTATTCATCCCTCAAAATATAACTAATGTTACATTTAAAATTTATAAAGATTCATTTCAAATATATAGTATATGTCTCCATTGGGTTTTATATGAATCAAGAACATTGTATAAAGTAATGTATAAGATCTATTCTTGATTCCATCAGTTAAATTTGTCTTCAAGGTAGCCTTAAGAACTCTATTTGGTCAACAACCCTTATATCTATATCCATGGGATATATATTCCAAATTACAATTAGTTCTGAAACATCTATCATAACTTTTAAATAAAATCATTTTAATAAATCATTATATCACTTTTATTATGAGGAAGAAATATGACATACCATTTTCATTAATTATAAAATAAATCTAATTTTTTTTAGTGACACTATTAAATTTTAAATAGATTTTTTTTGATTTAATATAATAATTATTATTAAAATAATTTTTTGAAAAAATATTTTTATCAATAAATATAATCATATTTTGTGATTTTTTTCTACTCCTTTAACAGATATATAGTTTTCAACAATTCCTCTATGGAAATATTTTCTGGTAAATATATGTTCGAAAAAATTAATCACTCTTGTGGAATTTTTTCAACACCTTAAAGTTTTATCTATAACTTCAATACTTGATATCTATATAGACTAGGAATAGATCCTATCAATTTTCCAATTATATTATATTCTTTGAGTTTCCCTTCTAGAAATTATCACTTAACATCCATTTAAAATTATATTCAATTTATTTTGGAATAAATCATAAGAAAAATATCATTCATTGAATTCTTTTTGGTAGGATAAATTTTATAATAGAAATATATACCCTAAATTTTAGTGTATATCATTCATGAATCAAAGGTTTATAATGATTCTATTTTTCCCTTTCTCGTTGAGTTTATATTAAAAATTAAATTTTATCCTAATCACATTCTTATACTTAGTCAATGACACTTATTCCAAATTATCATTATTGATGATTTAATTAAAAATTTCCAATATCACTAAAAGATACTATTTATATTCTAACACTTTATAAATAATATTTGGTTGATCATATTGAGGAATGATAATACAATTTTATCTAATTTTTAATTAGATCAAATATTTTTTTCATCATATACAAATTTTATCATTCTGGTGAACTTATAATATTCCAATTATTAGACTTCCTAATAACAATAATTTGTTCAATCCACATGAGATTCATGTAAACATACCACAATATATGAATCTATACAAGTTTGTCAAAAACATACTCTATAAATTTTTTAAATATCATTATAAATGTGAAATGATGATCAAGATTAAAATTGATCCACCAAGACTATCACATCAATTATGTAATCCACTTTTCTCAGATTTTTTATTACACTAGACGATCCTTAAATAAATTTTGTATATAATTATGATCACATCAAAAATTATAAATGAAAACATACCCAAATTCCTTAATTAAATATTTCTGTAAAAAATGTAAACATTTTACTTTAAAAATATTCAATATTAGATTACATATAAACCATATATTGTATAGTCTTTTAATTGAATATAGGTAAAACATAAACTTATTAATAACGTATTTTTTAGCAATATTGTATTTTCAATTAAATAATATTTCATTTTTATGGTCTATTAACATGGTTCTACACATATTAAATAAAAATTACCTCATCCTATATGCCACAATAACCCATTTTGGAGTGTATAGAGTCTTAAATTCATGTTATATCACGTTATTCACATGACGTTACTCAAATTTTTCATTTTTATATTCAGATACACAATAAAAATAAATCCTTTTAATGACATATCCTTTTTTATAACATATTAAAAAATCCTAAATCCTTAAAGAGTTTTTGGTTTATTATTCTTAAAATAATTGAAATTCATTTGGTGGAAATTATTAAACAATGTAAGGGTGTTCTTTTTTCTAATGGAAGAATTTAATCTCATTTGTACACATGAATCCTTTTATATAAATTCATGTGATATCTTATTTTTAATATCCACCTTAATGTGAAATTTTTAAAGATATTTTTGAAACAAATCACAATAATTGATTCTAAATCAATCCATCATTATTAGAATTCTAAAAAATTCTTACATGATATCTTTTTTCAATTTTTTGACTTAAATGGATATGTCTTATATGACAATAATCATTATTCTCTTTTAGACTGAAGGGAAAAAATAATGATGGAAAAAATAAAATTAATTATTTCTTATTCATTGCCCTTTTATGATAATCATGTCATCCCAAAATATCTTAATGACACAACTATTATTTTGAAAAATTACTGTATTGTACAAAACTATTCTATATAGATTTCTTATTCATAAAATATTTTTATGTAATATATAGAAATATTTTCATTAAAAACATATTATAAGGTGGAATATAAATCAAATTCACATCATTACATAAAAAACAATATTCCATAAATATATAACACTACATAAAAAGGATAATAACATTCCAAAAAATTAAAAATAGTATAATTAGATAATGAAAACAATTAAAAAATGACATGAATTTTAAAATACATAGGTGTATGGTATCTAATAATTACCATAAAACCAATAAATAATACAAATTTTAAATTACATTAGGAATAAGAATGAACATTTATAGATGTTTTATATAAAATATTGAGATAAAACCATTCATGTTACTAATGAATGAAAGAAAAACTATTTATTGGGTGTAGAACAATTTTGTGACATTTCAAATAGTAAAACAATAGTGAGAAAATTCATCTATTCATTTTAATAGTATCCTAATGGATAAAATAGTAATTTTTCCATTGAACAAGTTAAATGACTAGAAATTAATTTTCTCCGTGAAACAAATAATTAAATATAAAAGTAAATATTTTATATAAAAATATTCAAATTATATAACTTAAATAAAGATAAGTTGAATATTTTTAATAAGGTATGTCTTATCATATTTCCGAAATACCTTATTTTATATATTAATCATTAAATATTATAATTAAATAAATTTCAATAATATTAAGATGAAATGAATTTATATTTAGGAATTACCATTTAAATTTTTTGTGAAAGTCGATTTTGTTATTTTTGAAAAAAATATTAATTTTCTAGGTGAGTAGTAAAAATTCATTTGATCAAATATGTTTTGTTTTACCTTATAATATATTTCATATAATGACCTAATAATTTATATAATAGTTTGATCAATAGATAATTTTAATAGTAAAATTGCTATCCGTACTACAAAATTAATTCTAATTGTTTAAAATAATAATTTATTTTGAAAAAGAAATATATTTTATTAATTTATTTTTTACAATGTTTTAAAACATTGATTTTTTTATGGAATTGATTTCTTCAAAATATTTATATTATATTAATTACTATTCATTTTCTTAAATTATACAACTAGTTTAGTTCATGGTCCTTAATTTATTTTATATTCAACATTTTTACACAAAATACTCATCTACTTAAAGTATAAAACCCTCTCTAACACACTGGAAAACTAGTTTTAAAACATTATCATATTTATATGATATTAAAATATCCATATAATTAATATTACTGATATCCTTAAACATTTCTACATCTCAACCAACTCCAAGACCACAATCATGTATTCTCGTGGGAATAAATAATCATTAAAAAAGTGGTAACTCTTATTTATCCATATTCTGTTATTATTCTTATAATCCTCTATTGCCATTACATTTCAAACAATTTGAAACATATAAATTAATAATTATAAGTTATATATTTTTTTTCTAATTTATAAAATTTATAATCTTTTTAATATATATATTTATATATATATATATTATCTATGTTCCCCTTCTAAAACATCGAGTTAATGGTTAGTTTTTTCAACTAGGAGGATGTTCTTAATCCATTATTTACCACCACCTTCATTAATGGTTAATATATATGTTATTATATATATAAATATTTATATATATTTGTGTATTTTTATTCATTTATAGGGATCTTAATTTACTAATAAAAACATTAATAAAAAATATTATATTAAAATGAAAATTGAATAATTCGAACCAACATTCCATCACACATTTAACTTGATTTATATATATTAATAGGTAATTTAAAATGGAAATAAAATATGAAAGTAAATAAATTTAAAATACTTATGGAATAATTTTTCAAGAATCAAAAGTTACTTATACGTGATGTGTAAGAATGAAGAAGAAAAATTTGGCATATAGTAAGAGGATTCCAAGATGATTTTATTCACATCGGTTTAAATTATCTATTCATAACCATTTATCAATTTTAAATTATATTATCTCATATTAATTTCATTTTATATATTTTATATCCTTATTTAAAAATATATTCCTCAAAATAAGCATCTTCAGACTACTACAAAATTATATGAAAACATCATTTCTTTTAGTCTTAGAAAACACATTACCTTTCTCAATCATATTTAATAAGTTTTGAATGAAATTTTTATTAAAAATTTTCTTGTATTTTAATATTATTTATATGTGAATTACTTATATTTATCTTTTTTATTATATATACACATCTCACATTCACATTTCTGGAGGAGTAACTATTCTCACTACCTCACTTCAACCATTCTCATTTCAACTATCAGGTTTCCAAACATGATTGATGGGTTCTCTCCACTATATTTTGAAAAATGAACATCTATATATCCTTAATTTCTCCTAATATAATTTTTTATCACTTCATTATTTAAACCCTCTATTTCATATGATTGAATTCATTTTTGGACATGATATGTATTTTAAGTTTATTATAAAACATGTTTCAATTTCCTCACATGTTATTACTGTAATTTTTATTGATTGTTATATGAATATTGTATCCATTATTTTCTATAAAACCTCTATTATTTTAAACATGTTACGATGTGATAGATAGAATTAGAATTACACATCCCTTTAATGAAATATGTAATGATTTATATCTAAGGTTATCACTATGAGTGTCCATGGTGCATTTAGATTGTTAAAATAATTTTTCTTGGAAATTATGCTATTATTTTTTCTTATTATTCTTTTATTTCATGGATGTTAGTGTTGAATTATTCTTATTTTATTTCATTATTTTAGATGTACCAAAAATTATGTTTAATTAATATGTTTTTATTCTTAGTACATTATGCATATGATGAATAAAAAAAATATGTTCACTTACATACTCATTTTAATCTATGTATCATTTTTTTATTTTCCACATATTCCTAATGAAACATTTAACTCACCATTTGCATCATTTAAGACCTCAGGTGATCAGATGTATTATAAATATTATGATGTTCTATAGGATAAATCTGATTATTTTTTTAAAAGATTAATGTTTTTTAGGTTTTAATGTAGTATAAATATAATTTTATAAGAAAATAAACCTATCCATTTTACGATGTGTAACATTTTTTAGGTTTATCATAAAAATAATTGTGTTATCGTATATGAAATGTTGGTTAACTATAGTTTTTATTAAGTAATTTTTTATTTAATTTCATAATTTTTCACGATAGTAAAAGATATTATTGGTCAATCATAGAGATATCATAAGTTATAAAATTTGTATTTATTTACTAATATGAATTATTTTTTTATCCATTTATTATTTATTTATGTTTAATTATAATATTTTATATTTTTAAATATATTGGGAACCAATACTAACTTATCTGACATCTAATGTCAAGGAAAAAGTTACTATTTATCCAAATTACATTCTTAATGCAATTGTATTTGGAATCCACAACCATGATGTTGTACTTAACAAATTACCTCATTTTACAAACAAAAACCTACTCCTCTTGAAACATCCACATTAACCATTGAAAAAATAATCATTCATTGAATCCCTCGTATAATAATTACTACATTAATTTGTGGTGTATTTTAATCCAATTTTTGTGGAATTAGGTGTAAACTCTGTAGAAATTATATTTCTTATTATTTATTTATTTCATTAATAGAATATTACTGTGTAAATCTAAAATTTAGATATTGAACCAAATCGATGGTAGAGTTTTATTAAAAATACTGAGTTTAAGGATAATATTGAAGAAATGGAGTTAAATTATTTCAAGATAATATTTCATAACATGTTTTTTCTCTATACACCACCTAAAATTTTGAGATATATTTTACTAAACTCTAGATAATGAACCATGACTCTGTTTCAACAAATGAAGTGAATTTTACAAGGATTTATTTTTTCAGCATAACTTCTATTATCAATTATGATGTGAAATTTGATAGATTATTTAGTTAATCTAGTCCAACCTCAATAAAATATTTTTATTTTTCAGAATTTTGAAGCTATGAATAAATAATTTGTCATAATTTTATAGTATAAAGGATTTATGGATAATGGTTCCACTGAAATAAAGATAATAAATAGTAAATGGAGTATCATATTATAAAATCATATAAAAATACATTCAAGTAAGAGTATCAAAATAACCATAGGTAAAATAATATTGAATGAAACACCCATAGAACAACCTTAAGGATATATGGAAATGATTTATGTGTAAAAAATGAGGGATTCCAATTCATTAATCTAGAATGATCCATAAGAGACCACAATATAAAAAGTGGATAGAATGGTTTTACTCAATTATATATCCATGTTCTAATGATAAAACTCTTTGAAATTGATAATAATATAAGACACTGTATCAATATAGGAGTCTTCTAGGATAAATAATGTCCAAAAATTCTTATGTCCTACGAGAAAGGCATGGATTAAACCATTAACCCCACTAGGGATAATAGAAAATAAATTTTTTTAATGATATACTCTATTCACGAAATATTGGAAATAGTTTTAAATTATTTTAATTGATGAATTCCCTTATATTAGATATTTTTTATAGAAATACTTCTTCTACTGAAATTCATCTTGATGTCAAGATATCAGTGAAAAAATATAATTATGAAACTATTTCATAAAATTTGTATAAAAATTATCTAATTATTATTTATGGGAATAATCTATTTGAACATTTTTTAATTAAACATTTTCTAAAATTTTGATATTATATTGATAATGAATTCACTCTCTTTATAAAGAGCTCATATCAACTACTATGAAAATAAAATCTATCTCCATATCTCAGATCTTCAAATTCTTCTATAAAAATGTATGCTATATTATGAATCTACATTATAGAATCCTTAAAATGTATGGGTATTGATTCCTAATAAAAATGTTTATGTTTCTAAAATGGTTCATATAAAGGAAAATTTCTAACATGCGGAAATTCATATAATGAGGTATTATACTAACGTATTTCCAAATCATTTTTCATGACATACTGAGAAAAATTTAGCAGATTACACAATATAACTTAAATTGAATTCTAGAATTATATTTTAGATATTATATAGAATATAACTACTATAATTAGAGGAATTAATGAATAAATAATGAGATAATTTGGATTTATGGGTTATAAACACTAGAAAATATGATTGGGGTGTACATGTTCACTTTTTTACAATGTAGGATGGGTCAATGTTCTCTGAATAGACAACCAAGATATCAATCAGATGTCTATAATGAAGAGGAATCCATTACCATGAATGTAAAAATTATTGGATAATCTTCACAAAAATCAATACATATCCAAATTGGGAAATTGTTACAGATATCATCAACTGAAGTTGATGAGAAAATATATTTAAAATAACGGATTTCATGTGAGATATAAACACTATAATTTTTTATTAATTCTTATAGATGTAATAATTCATATATATCTTCATGTTGGTGATGAATAAGGTCTATAGTGTAGAGGACGTGATTGTTTTACACCATTATATCATCATTATTCAAGTGTGGGAGGTGTTGGTAGAAGGTTGGGGAAGGTAGGTATTTCTTAATATAATACAACAGATGCAAGTAATGTGTCATGATGTGGTCATTGGTGTTGAACCATTAAGATTTGGCTAAAGGATATCGTAGTTCTATGTGTTGTTTCATCTCTCTATTTGGATATCTATAGAATAAATCTTACATAAGTAAGCATTATGCATCACTATATGACATAGAGTAACCCCTATATACAACTATAGCATATTATTATCTAGAGGGAGAAACCGTTATGTATTAATGTTCACCATTATTTAGCATTCCATTATGGGAAGTTTATGATGGTATTTATTTATCGAACTGGAAACCCCCAATGGTACCCTTATTCATGATTTTTCAAAACATTTTTTCTATATTTTGGTTGTTAGGGGGAAATTGTTACAAAAACATATAGTAAATTACAATGGATGATGGTATGGGATGTCATGTTGAGCAAACGATTTCTGGGGGAACTATTGCCTACTTTGGGACTCAAATAGTGAATTAATACATATTCATGAATCCTTTATCAAATCCCAAATATTAAATGATTCAATATTGTATTAAAATTTATTTTTTAGTATGTGTTGTATTTAAAATTATCTTTACGTATTTAATGTTCTTCATTTTTGAATACATTTGTATGTTTGTGGGGTTCTCCATCAATGGTACCATTTTTATAGACTAGATATTTTAATGCCATTTATTCATATGATACTAGTTTTAAGATAGGTAGTAAGGAGATCTGGAATTTATTTTCATCCATGATTAGAATATTTGTTTTTATTTTTAGATCAAGTCAATTCAAAGGTATTCCTATGTATCCTTATGAATGGAATTAGATCACACTTACATTGGTGCAACTTAACAAGACATGTCATACCTTTAAAGGTCATGTGGTGATGACAAGACCATGTTGTTCAAAAAAATTCGTATTGATATCTTGGAATAAGGTGCCTATACAAGCATGGTGTGGGACACACATCAAAATATATGGGGGGGCTGGGAAAGTATATGGCCTTCAATGTTATATATGACCCTATGATGAATATGGGCCATAAAATATTAGGGTGAGTCTGGGAGTTCGGTTTGAACCCCATGGATCCTTATGAGGTATACCATTTGGATAGGAATGAAAGAAAATATAGTTCATAAGGATGTGCTAATACCTATAGGGGTCAAAAGGTATCATTATCATGAATATATCCCTTTTATGTGGTAATATAATTTTTGGTTTTTATCCTGAATATAAGGCCCAAGTGTTGAGTATTTGATCATGTTGATGACATGATCCCTACTAACCTCTATGCTCGTGTGATTCATGGTTTATGTGAGAAACAAGTGGAATTGGAAGATATGGAAATATGAAAAATCTCTATCATCTATTGATGGATGATTTTTATTTTATGGAAGGTGGTGGAATGACCCTTATTAAATACTAGGGGATTACTCTGAGATTAATTCACTAAGGAGGAATTTTCCCACCATCTACTGGTAGATGAGGATGAAGTATTTGAAAGGTATTCAGAAACGGTAGGGGGAATTTATTTTCCTACCTCGTATCCATTTCCACGATCTTGATGTTGGGGTTTACGTATCCATATTGAAACAACATGATTTATTTAAAATTTCAGGTAGTAGATGATGTTTCTCAACCCTAGATGCCATCCACCATCATCCTCATGTATGCGGTCTGCTTTAACAGGGGAATGTATAATTGAGGACCATCTAATGATCCTATATATTGGGTAGGATATGTTTTGGAAATACATTAATATTGTAATTTATAATTAATTAGAAACAATAGTGTTACATTTCTACTAATTATACATATTTTGAGGCCTTGGGGAAGGTCATAGATTTTCCCCCTTAAAAGGAGGGATCTATAGAAACATTTTCCCTACCATTACTGGATGATAATGGGGCTACAAGGGTTTCTTGAACATGTGAGGCCTTGTATAGATGAAGGTTATTTTTCCTATGTAGGACCTTGGTTAGTTTATGGTGATTCAGTTACACATGACCCATGTGAGTTGTAAATTCCTCTTGCTGGGTGGAACTACTTGAGATAGAGATTCATTGTATAATATAATCATGATAAATAAAGAGATTCCTCTTGGGTGATGAGTAAATTAGAAAACAAAACGTATGTTTTTCCATTATCTCAGCTATAAGGGACTTCAAAGGTATCCCTAGAAGACTAGAATTCATCTTTTATGTGTTTCAAGGGCCCTTATCTCTATTATTTTGACTATGTGGGAACGTTTCCTCTTGTTGTTTTTTGTATTCTAAACCTCTAGGGACCTATATTGTTTAACTATTCATAATTCCATCTACTTTTTTTGGGATATTGTAACTACATGATGGTTTGTGTAAGATATAAAAGGGGCATTGTAAAGTATAGTGATAGTTGATATCTTCAAATTTTAGTTATAACATATGAAAATATTGAGGGACAAATTTATAGGTGAAAATTGGGACCCTAAGTGGTGAAGGTTTTCTATGAAAGACCATCATGCAAATAGATTGTACAAAAAATTCTTATAGGTGGGAATCTTGTGAGTGTTCCATGATTATTGTACTTACTTGTGTTTGGGTATTTCTTCTTGTGGCTCACACTTCCAAGACATGTATGAAACTCTCAATCATGTAGGTAGCTCACATCCCCCCACATGGATGACTTGGATCCCTTATATTACATCAATTTTCATACAATATTTACGTACCTTATAAGATTATTGTCATTTTACAAAATAGGTATTTTTATGATTTTACCCCACCATCGGGATTTCACTCTAGTGAAAGAGGAAGGTTTAATACACATGTAGAGAGAAACAACTGAACTAATTGATTATTCACAAATTCATCTTCATGTATTTCTGTATCGATATTTTTGTGTTTAATGAACATTATTACATTATCTTCATATATAAGAGGATGATGTGGGTGGAGTAAAAATTCTAATCATTTAGGTAGATCAAATAGGTTTACCACACAATTCATCGTTGTAGGTTGAACATTAAGGTCATCCACACATGCTAACCATGAAAGATATCCATGCAGGTCAGCAATGCTAGTTATGAATGTCCGTCATTCATGATGGTCATATGCATAACATTTATTATCTACTCTTTCAGGTACCCATGTTAGGCATTTCTTCAATTCGTAGTCAAGTGACATATTCAAGGACACTTGGGTGAGTGACCTTCATAAGGTCTCATAGGTAAGTGACTTGCATGAGGTCACTCAATAAACTAATATGGGTTAGGTCCCTCCATTTTTATGTTTTCTTTGAAACCTTGGTGTTTAATAAAATCATTTTTATATCCATGTAGTTATTCTAAATGGCTACTCAAGTTGTATATATTTATAAAGATCATGTTATTCTATGCATCTAGGGGTGATGGACACTGTCACTATATAATAATAGAGACTATTTAACCTCATACTGAAATATCCTATAATAAATTTTAAGAATAATTTTTTGGAATACTTTAATAGTAAATAAATAACAATATATGGTTGTGTAATTTTGAAATATGTGCCCATCCCAACACTAATATACTTTTTTACAATGTACGAGTTCACAAAATATACAAATATTACTATTTATAATGTTTCTGGGAAGAGTTTGTACATTAATGAAAGAATGATTCCCTAATTTTATTTCATGCGCCACAATTTAAAAATTATAGAAATGAAACATCAGACAACTTAATCAAAAAAATATTTTAATTCTTCCATTTTAAATGAATCATATTAAGAAAAAAAGGGTTGGATGGAAGAAAGGGGAATTCATACTAGAGGAGGGTTCAACCCTAAATCATTATGGAAAACTGGTATTGAAAAAATTGAAATGAATTTAAGACTGAGATACAAAACTATAGAATTTATGAGATTGCTCGGGTGCCGATGATATATGTGTTCAAGCCTCCTGATAATGTCCTTCATTTTCTATGTCATTGAAACCCACAAACTAATAAATTTTATTCAACTCATAGTGGATTTATTATTAGTTTTCGGGATATTTTCAAAATCACTAGAGTTCATATTCTCAAGGAAACATAATATGAAATTATCCCACTAATGGATTAAAGGGGTGATATTGAATGAACAAAAGAACTATACAATGAGTTATTAAGAGAGATCGGGGAGATCATAAAGAACACCCTCTCCCAAGGGTTGAAATCCATTATGAAGAATGGATAGATGTTTTAATTTAGAATAAGTGGAAGAGTCCCACATATAAACATCCCATGAGATGTCTTGAAATTGATAAGAATGAAATTTTGAGCATGATATTAACCCGTGTTGGCGTATGGTGAATCAAACAAATGGGGGCATTCCATCCGGTCATTAATTTATGCTATGGATTTACATTCCATATTTCAATCCATGTGGCTAATCATTTATATGTCATTTGACTAAAAATCCTTTGGCAACATAAATACATGGACATTTTTCATTTTTGTATTGTTGGAAGAAGGAGAACACATAGGTTTGGATGCCCCCACATTGGTGAAGACCCACCTATTCATGATACACTTGTATATAGTGATATATCCCATCTAAATTTTGAAAACATACTTATACTATGTTGGTGGATTAAAGATCACATTAGCTTATATAAAGTGATAAGAGGGGATAACATTCCAAAGTGTCGATTTCTCCCTAGTTTCCAAAATATATCTCTTATGAGACATCTTGATCAGAAACCAGATGTGGCCTTGAAGACTCAAGGCATGTATAATGACATTAACTACTTCTCGTATAATGATCTTCCTACCATAATGATAACTGATAATGGTTGAAATAATTAAGGTATCATAAGTAAATGAAATCTATTAATGATTATATATTATTTAAATTAGTTAATGGTGAAATTATCTGTGAGTATTACCTCCCCGAAATGTTTTCAAGTTATTTTTATTTTCTAAAACAACCCTGCATATATCTTAAAATATATTCCTAATTGAAAAAAATCTAATGTTGTCTAGGGATCATTGGGTTCCCACATATCATGAATCATCTAAGAGGACCATTGATTTAGTTTCCTCAAATTAACATATTCGGTTGTCTAAAAAATATTCCCACTCCTTGATTTTTCATTCCCAAGGGATTGTTGGTGAAATAATTCCCTCGTATTGAAGCTTGTCCAACTTCGTCTAATATAGGATGCAAGACCATTCCAGTTTACTCTGAATGTGGTAGTGACAAAGAGCCTTCATGGCCCCTATCCTCAGACACACTATTCAAAAATAATAGAAAGATTTACACCAGTGGAACTGATATAACATTCATTTGGAGAGGATTTAGTGTCTATCTACCCAGCCCAAATTTTACACCATGGGATCAAAAAGGATATCAAACTCGAAAGGTGTTGGTTCCATTACATATCCATCTTTGGAAGCATCTGATTAAGTTTTTCTTGAGGTGGTAAATATCTAGACAACAATAACCAGTGAAATCTAGGATTTATGGATATTCGTTCAAGATGGAACACATAAGTAGAAACATCTGTATATTTGTTCTTTCCTTAATCTTAAATTTGACACCAACACAACTAACGTGGGTAGTATGTCTGTGAGTATGATATTATAATATATCTCACCATGGTGCAGATCCTAGAAATAATATAGGTATCTTGTATGCTATATTAAGGTGATTTAAAAGGATTGGATGACTAATACGGTGATGAATGGGAAAAATCATCGATATTGTTTATGTAAGAATAATTCCCTTTTTTCATTAATCTAGATTATTATGAGTTGGGGAATTTCTATTCAGGGATCACATTGACATCCATATGGATGTAATATCACAATAACATGCTTCTTAGATTTATATATCATTGGGAACATCGATCAGGGTTAAGGGGTATATCCCTAAGCCTAAGTAGATATCTCCAGGTAAAGTATTTAAACAATAGGATATAGTGGGATTTACTTTAAAACTTCATTATCTAGGATTATGAATGTTGACATAGTCCTATCACTATCTCAGGGGATGAAATTGAAGTAGAAAAATTTTTTGGTCAGACATATGTGCCATAGTAACTCTTCACAATTTAATTTTGTCCAATGAGTTTCTTGAAGTAACCACCTTTCCATCCATTCCAAGTATAGGAAAAAAATCAAATTCCTATATCAAGGGTTCAATTTATGATCCCTTTGGAGTTAAAGAGGAAACTATAAATGGGGCACAAAATCATATGGAAATATCTACATACATAATGGATAAAAATTAATTTGAAAATAATTCACTGATTCTCGTCATTATATATGGGGAGAGAACCCATTAATATTTGTTATGATTAATATGATGTTTTTCAATATAAACTGATAATCCTTTTCAATATATTTCATTCTCATTGAAGGTATTATAATAGAATGTGATGACATGTACTGACCATATTACAATCATGATAGAAGATGATTGGGGTCTCTGGTTGCTTTCATAGGTTATTACTACTGAAGTAACTATGGTTTTATAAGGCGCAAGAAAAATTTGGATCCAAATCTTGTTTCCCAGTGAGTCCCCATTATTGAGTAATCCACATGTCTTGAGGAGTTATTTCAATAAATTAGAACTCCTGATATTTAAATTGAGGATATTATTTCACGTACAAATGTCCATTTATGATTAGATGAGTTTTTAATTAAATATTGAGTAAGATGATTATGAGTCTTTACTTATTACTTACTAAACATTATACTTTGTTTTTTTATTATGAAAATATTACAAATAATTTTTTTGGAAAATATTTATGAATCAATTGAGAAGGGGTGTAGTGACTTTACATACACTTATCAAATTTAAGAGGTAATAATCCCAAACCACGATTTATGGAAATCCCAAGAGACTTATACCATATTCTTTGAGGCGCATTTAAGAATTACCTCTCATCTAGAGGTATTTTCTCATATAGAAGAGGATGTATGCATATGATAATCTTCTAATCAATTTGTTGACATAACAACTGGTTATTTTCTTCATATACATTCCATTTATCACCCCACTATTGATGATGATTTATCCTTGTATTTTAGTGACATCGACGTTGATAACCAATCATAAGGTGGATCCCTTTATGTCGGTTCAATAAGAATTATAATATGGGTTTGAGGAAACTCTTGAAAAAAAACGGATTACCTCTATGAGTGATCTGATCATGGAATATTTATCTCCCACAATTAGTGACTCTTTGGTGGACTTAGAGGCACAAAATTCTATTCTCTCGACAAAAATTTTCATTTTTCAAGATATATGGTAGTTAATTTATGATACCCTTCTTGAATAAATTCCATTTCAACTTTTTTTACTCCCAACTAAGATTAACATTTTTTTGGTATGTTGATTTTATGTCCACATGATCCACCATGTCGTGAAGTTGATCATACAAAAACATGAAGAGTTGTAAAGATCATAACAGCCTATGATGCATCAGGTGGTTTAGTTTGAATAACATAGAGCCATTGTATCCTATAAAGAACATAGTATTTTCATGAAATATGTAGAGAATCACATCCATATTGAAAATATATATCTCTATATGTTCCGTTATTAATAATAATATATGTTACAAATTTAGAGGTTGTATAACTCCAATAAAATTTGAAGAGAGTCCCAATACAGGGAAGTTAATTGGTTACTACATAAAATGAGAAACATCATCATTTTATGTAATTAATCACAACACAACTATCTAGGATTTGAAAAACTACAATGTTGGACCATTATAAAATGAAAAATATACAATTAAATATTTTGTATCACTTGTAAAACATTTTATAGAGACCCTAACATGTAAATGATCCCCCAAAATATTGATATATGAATGAAAATTGTTTTGTTCAATGATTAACTTTTTTTCCACCAGCATACTGAATAACTTTATGTTCAAATTGTCTCATTTATGTGAACATGATTGTGTCCATATGATTTAATACTAATTATTTTTATAAAATATTTCTCAAAATTATTCTTAGAACACAAGACATGGAGAGAATAACATGGCTGTGTTTGGGTCCATAATATTGGACACACAGATTATATGTAACACCCCGAGATTTTATGAGATATATTCATATCATTTCTTTGATTACCTATGTTTTATGGAACACAAATAATTGTTTGCGCTATATGCAAGACATTATTAGCTTATAGTATATGAAATAGTATTCTTGGATTATGTTATAAACAATTTCTTGTTCCTTTGATAGAATTAATTTCAAAGAATAATGTGTATAGATATTGATAAACATATAAATGAAAAAACATTGGATTATATTATACGAAACACCAATGGAATCTTTAACAACACGCAACACTAACATGGATTGTGTTACATGCAAGAGGGACCTTCCTCGATAGCTTGTGTTGTATGCAATACAGAGTTTCACTAAAAAACAATATATTATTAAAATATTATATAACTAGCTATTATGAATAGTATAAAACACATTTTGAGTTTTATATCACATTATCAATCATCTTATACATTTCTAGAACATGATATGAGACCAAATTCATTTTTTCATATAAAAGAAGTATTTTTCAAAGAATACAGTTTTACTACCTTTTTATGGCGCACCCATTTGAAATATAGTATTCAAAATTTTATAAGTTTAATTTGAAAAATAATCTTCTTATATGGAAGTGGAAATATAAACTAACTTTTGTTGATTTTTTTATTTTTCCAATAAAAATTAAAATTTTAATAAATACTGAAATATACTACATTTTAACTCACAACTGCATTATTATCTACTTTATTTATTTAGTTAGATTATCATTTTAATTGATTTTAATGAACAATAGGATTTTTTTTCATTTAATCTAATTTTCTTCATTAATAATATTTTCAATTTTAAATTTGGCATAAACACATGTCAGTATTTTGATAGTTATTTCTTCTTAAAAACTCGATTTTTGGTTTTCACAATGTTAATTAATTTTAAATTATTTACTGAAAATTATATGTTTTGAATTTTAAAAAACCAATACATTATTTGGAATCAAGAGGTTCCAATTGTGTAAATAGGAACCTTTTATTTTCAGACATTATGAATAGTAACATCAGTAATTATTTTATTTACAATGGTTAATAGGGTAAATCTGGTAAATAAAGATGAAATATAATATTATAATAATATTAAACTACCCTAATACATGTACTTATCCTATTGGATGAGATATTTCTGACCATGGGAATCTTTAGGTCTATTTTGGGACCCCATGGATTCACTGGGATGTGAAAAAACATTTTATAAGAATTAATTTAGATTAAACATAAATGTAACCTTAACATATATCTTTTACTAAATAGATTTTAATATAGGGTTATATAAGTGATCAACATGTCTATAGATAGTAATTAGAAATCTAAAAAGATTTTCTAAATCATGGTATTTTATTTATAATTTTTATACATTAGATAAATATATTTATTTATGACACAATAATGATGTAGTGATTAACTCTTTAATGAAAGATTCAAATAAATGGTTTTATAAATATTATAACAAATTTAATTTGATCATTTTGATGTCATCCATGAATTTTCTAG
This sequence comes from Viscum album, assembly GCA_963277665.1. NCBI lineage: Eukaryota > Viridiplantae > Streptophyta > Magnoliopsida > Santalales > Viscaceae > Viscum > Viscum album. The sequence goes on from OY728161.1 coordinate 1,300,260,544, forward strand.
ATTTAATTAAAATATTATGGATGAGTTAATGAATTTTTTTTCAAAGGAATGAGGATGTTATGAATTTTTTAGAAATAAAATAAAATATGAATAGTGTCCAAAATTGACATAATTATAACAAAAACATAAAAGAGTTTATTAAATGTTATTAAATTCATAAAAATACAAGATTCACCCAAATTCTAAATAAAAGTTCAAATATTTGATAAATAAATTTCTATGGGTCTTTTGAAATGATATTGTAATTATATTAACCCGTGATGTGTAAATAACATGATATCATGATAAGATTAAAAGTGTAAAATAATAGTTAAACAAAAAAGATAAGGATAATGAAATATTGAAAATGGGTCAAAAAATTATTGGATGATGTGTATTCAAACTAAAATCATATTATAATAGAATTAAATAAGTTTTTGACCATTATTAATTTATAATAAATTTATAATAAATTAATACTTTGAGAGTTTCCAAAAGGGCCCCTCTCCTCTCATAAAAAAGGGAAACTCCTCCCACTCCTCTTCACTCCATTTTCAGCATTCAATATTTAAAAACCCCTTAAAATTTAACTTCTAAACATCCCTAGTTACATGTTTGAGGTTCTTCCCTTCTCAATATACCATCTCAAGTTCCCTAAGTGTAAATTAAATAGAGGCACTTTGAGGAAAAGATAATATCTTCTACTGATTCATTCAAATTTTGTTCTTCTTCTACTTACTCTTCTTTAGTTGTTTAATTATAAAGTAATAACATGAGTATCACTCATATACTGATATGTTATTTTAAACATCAAACAAAATTATTTCACCTTTTATCCATTTTACGAAAAAAATGATATCACTACATGGGTGTATGTACGACTTACCATCTTCACGATGGGGTGTAATCTGTTTCTCACCACCACCTTACATGGATGTGTGTAATAGTGGAAATAATAAATATATATGATTATTATAAAATTATAGTAATTTTTAAATTTTATACACCATCTAATTCAATACCATTCATCAACTATGGGAATTATATCATCGCTCGTGCGTATGTATGGCTTACCGTCGCCACGATGTAATAAGATTCATTATCCATGTTAACAATTCAAGAATGATTGTAAAGTATACATAATAAAAAATCATGAAATATATGATATAAAAATTCTACAATATATATGTATATATGTATATATATATATTATTTAATTCAATTCAATTCAATAAGAAAACAAAAATATTGTTCATGTATTTGTACGACCTACAATCTCCATTAATGGTGTATTTCATTCCATTTATCAATCTGTTAAATATATATATATATATATTTGTATTATCTATCTATTATATATATATATTTATACACTAAATTTATATGATATATGAATCATGTATTACATTCATTAAGTGAATAAATCATTATATAAGTAAGAATATCAAGAATAACAATTCAAAACATGTACGATAAATAAAATGATTATTACCCAAAACATTGCTTTAACATGGGATTAAAACATTAATGTGTAATATAAAGTCGTAAGGGAATCATATATGATATCATAAATATTATTATTATTTTATTACAAGTAAATAATATTTTTAAACCCACTATAAAATAGTTTTAGACACATATGGAAGAAATTATTCATAAGGTAAGAGATAATTTTGCAATCTTATTTTTATACAAGATTGTTTATAAGTAATTATATATTGGGGATAGATTTATCATCCATGTTCATTTTTTCTAAAAAATTTTTATAAAATGTTTATTATTCTTATATTTATGATTAAAATCATTTTTACCCATTTTTACTTTTACTACATGGTATGGAAGGAATAATTCTTTAGTTTACCATACGAGGTATTTTTTGAATTTTTTGAGAAAAGTACATGGATAATGTTTTTTAAAATTATACAACATGAATATATTTTTATGGTTTCATGACACATTATTTCCTTGAATTTTCTTCTAAACTATAACAAGTTTATCTTCTACTAAATAATTTTCTTATAAAATTGCCCGAAATTTTGAGAAAAGAAAAAAAAATTGAAAACAAAAGGATATTTCACTCAAGAATTATGTTCAAGTTTTTTATCAAAAATATTTTCCATATAATATGATGATTTTTAAGTAATTTAATGTTTTTATCCCTTTTGTTACTACGATTTTATTTTTTTTAATTATGGAATGTTATTTTTCATGGATTATGTTATGATGGAATTTATTTAAGAATTCCATTTTATTTCTTGGGATATTCGATGATGAACGATTTGTGTTTTGTGGAACATGCATAGCTGAAATACTTATGCGATGTGTGAGACCTATATCTCCCTCCAATTCATTGGGTATATATTTATATCTCATGAGATAGACATTACTAGAACATCAAGTAAATCTTGTTAAGTAGTGTAGGGCTGAAATGACATGTAATTCAGATTCAGTAATAGATGGTTGGAATGGCTGGTAAACTGGGTTCATTAATTAACAATGTCCACTTTTATGGTCTTGGATTCAATGTTGGATACTATGAAAGTCATATTTTTTGATTTTTGGTTTTCAACAATTACATGTTTTATGCCAATTCTATTCTATCATGGTTAATGTTCATTTATGATGGATTTCTTATATACTTCCATGATTTATTTAATTACTCGTGATTTTGATGTGTAAAATTTTTGTTCATTTTTTACATTCAAATTTTTGTGCTTTGATTTGTGTTCTCCATGTTTACACTTTCTGAGCATTTAACCTCCCCCTTTTTATGTTTTCTTTTCCATGGGATATAAATAACGGTTTTAGCTTGGAAAACAAAAGCGAAAGATTTTTATGGTAGATGTTAAAGATCCTCTACAATGATTAGAAGATTTTGTTCTGAGTTTTCAAAGATACTAAACTAATAAAATCTTTGGGGTTCTATTTGTTTCATGTATTATTTTTTCATAAAAATAAATATAATGTCCATATACATCAATCAAGGGTCTCTATAGATGGTAGTAGAGAGAAGGTTTAGTCATCCATTGGAAACTAGGATGCGAAAACATTCTTGATATCCCAAGAGATATTTCATGTATATGTATAGGGATGTCCTAAGGATTAGTATATTATTGGTTACAATACTAGGTTTTGTGATAACCATTACTTACCTAGGGTTAAACTGAAGGTATCCTAGATTGAAATATTATATGTAATTTACCATACATTTGTTTCTTTAATCTCTGATATGTTATTCTCACACTTTTCTTTCAGATCATAGTCAATATCCAATAATACATAAAAAATTTTTATCCCGTGAATGTTTCAGATGTGGAAATTATGGGAATTACGAAGATTGATTTTCTATGCGAAAATATCATGAAGATAATCTTGATGATGGAACAAGTATTAGTTATATTGCTATGTATAAAGAGATTGTATACAATATGTGAAAGGTATGGGATATTCTTCTAGTATTGTTTACTATGAACCTAAGAAGCATGAGGAAGAGAAACAAAAAGACATTATTTATATTTTAGGAAATATAAATATGATGGATAATGATTAATGGTTTAAGAATAATACTGATTGATTGAGGTGTATATGTTTCAGAATTCAGTGATTATTTAATACAAATCATGAAATATATAAGTGTTTTTAGTGTAAGTATTGAAAAAAATGTGATGAATAGTTCTAAGGATATCAAAAGTAATTTAATGGTACGGTGATATACTAATAGAACACTTGATTAAGGGAAATATAACCCTTAATATGCCCTTTATGTTAAGATATTGAGGTTTGGATAAAGATATATTGTATTTGAATAAGTAAATTAGATAATTCTAGTATCTTGAAATATAATTATAGGTTTATTGAAACAAAGGTTATGTTATCATGGATGATGTATACAACTATATTAGGCTTAAATGATATATCAAATATGTTTTGGAACAAGGAAACATGTATGTTTTTAATAAGGATATCTGATAATTCAAGTTGTTACTGTGACTCAAGAGAATACATGATTAAGGTATTCACATGTTTAGAATGTGACAACCGAGAACTACCTTATGAGATATGGTAGGTAAATGTTATCCATTTATGGATTCAATAAGTTATATTCTAGTTAATGTATGTTAGATTAATTTATTATCTCACTATAGGAGGACTTATGAATATTTAATTTCATATGCTGACCATTATGTTGAGATAGATGAAATGACCTATAATTATATCAAATTATTTGCTAATAATTCCTGAATGAAAAATTAACATTATTTCATTAAACAAGTTATAATGTTTAAATTGTTTAAGTCACGAACAATGATTAGATTATACTCAAATCATGTAAGTGTTTATTCTCATGAAAAATTATTCAACTTTAGGGAAAATATCATCAACACCAAAACTGTTATCCTAGTTCCCTCTTATCTGATGAATCTGATGGTCCCTTAAATCCTCTAATATTTACGTATATCTAGTAGCTAACTTTCCCCAAACTTTATTCTCTATCACAATCCATCAAAACATGATGGTTATTTTTATCTTCCGTATACATGTTTTCGCTTACCACCTATGTTCATTTAGGTGGAAACCCGGTGATTAGTTACATATGGTAACCATTATATTTATAACATTCTTTCTAAAAGGAACATTTAGTATCCATTTATATGTTGTGGGTTTCCATGATAGAATCATTCGTGTAGAAAACCATTTATAACCCTGACGAATTTAGAGGGGGAAATCCATTTTAAGGGATGTAGAATGTAAAACCATGAGATTTTAGGAGATAGATTCTTTTAAATTCATTTATGAAATGTGTTTTGTGCAACAAAATTATTAGCTTGTGCTCTACATAAGACCGTATTAGTTTTTAGTATACGTAACAATATTCTTGGCTTGTGTTGCACACAATTTCAATATCCTTTGATATAACTCATTTCACGTAACACTGAGTATGGATTTTGTTCGATGTATTAATGAAATATTTTTTTATTATGTTATATACAACAAAATAAGAAGCTTTCACTACATGCAACACTGACTTGTCTTGCTTTACACGTAAGAGCAACCTTTCTCGATAGCTTGTGTTGTAAGCAATACTGAGTTTAACTAAATAACAATATATTTTTAAAATATAATATAACTATACATTATTAATATTATTAACCTAATTCTATATTTTATGTAAAATTATAATTCATATTACACATTTTGTAGAACATGATATGAGAAAAAAATCAATTTTACGGATAACATATGTATTTTTTTATAAATATATTTTTACATCCTTTTGATTGCACACCAATTTTGAACCCATTTTAAATCTAGTTTTTGATAATTTTATAAGTTAAATTTTAAAAAATAAACTTTTTATTTGTATGAAGGATAAAAAAATTGTTATTTATATTTCCTTGGTACTTTTCTAACGAAATAAAATTTTTAATGAATAATGAAAAATTCTACATTTTTACTCAAAAATGCCATTTTATATAAATTATTTATATAGTTATATTATATCTTTAATTAGTTTTAAAGTTTTATTATATTATATTTTAATCATTTAATCCAATTTTAGTTGTTGGATGTAATTTCACATTTAAATTTGACATAAACACAGGTCAATCTTTTGAAAGTTTTTAATTGTTAAATATACGTTTTTTGTTTTGACAATGGGAATTAATTTTAAATTAATTACTGTAACTATTTAGAATTTAATATGGAAAAAATAGTTTCCATATTTGGAATCAAAAGTTTCACATTGTGTAATTAGGCACTTTTTTTGGAAATTATAAATATTAACATGACTAATTGTTTTATTTACCATGGTTAAAAGGGTAAATACAGTAAATAAGGGTAAAAAAATAATATTATAATAGTATTAAACTACACTAAAACATGTACTAGTCCAATTAGATGATATATTTCTGACCATGGGAATCCATGTGTCGATTTTGGGACCCCATATATTTACATGGATTTGAAAATAAAATTTTATAAGAATTAATTTTAAGTATAGATAATTATAAACTAAACTTATATATTTTACTAAATAGATTTTAATATATGTTTATATAACTGATATATATATATTTATATAGAAATTATAATGCTAAAAATATTTCCCACATCATGTTATTTTATTTAAAATTTTGAGACATTAGATAAATATATTTATTTATGACACCATTATGAAATAATGAATGATTCAAGTAAATGAATTTATAAATATTAAAATAAAAATAATTTGAACATTTTGATGTCATAAAAACTTTTTTCATGACATTATCATGTTAAGGAAGAGTTAATTCCTTTGGTTAAAAAGAATCAGGATGTTATGAATTTCTGAAAAATAGTCATGTATGTATATTGACCAAAATTGACATAATTCATAACATAAAACGTAAAATAGTTTATTAATTGAAATTAAATTCTTTGAAGTCTATGTTTCAAAAAAGTGGTTAGTATAAGTCCAAATATGTCATAATGTTCATTTTTGGGTCTTTTTACATGATATGGTAATTAAATTAACCCACAATGTGTAAATAACATGATATCCTGGTATGATTTGAAAGGGTAAAATAATCTTTAACCCAAAAAGATAAGGATAGAAAAATATTAAAAACTAGTCTAAAATTTTGGAGATTCAAGTTATTCAAACCAATATCATCTTATCTATTAATTAATGATGTTTGGGACCATTTTTAATCTGAATCTTACTTATAATGAAATAATATTTTGAGAGTTTCCTAAAGTGCTCCTCTCCTATCTGATAAAAGGGAACATCCTCCCTCTCATATTCACTCCATTTTGGGCCTTCAAGCTCAGCCAACCCCTACCTATTTCTCTTATAAAATTCCAAGTTCCATTATTTAGTTTATGGTCTTCTTAAATTCCATATCTAGTGCCCTAGGTGGAAATTTAAAGGAGGCACGTCGAGGAAGAGGTAATCTCTTCAACCGATTCTTTCAAATTTACTTCTTCTACTTCCTATTATTTAGAAGTTTCATTATAATGTAATAAAATAAGTATCACTCATATAATGATATGTTATTATAAATATGGAAAAACTTTATTTCACCTTCTATCCATCCTACAATAAATGAAATCACTGCACGTGCTTGCATACAACTTACCATCTCCACACCAGGGTGTAATCTATTCTTCACCACCACCGTACATGGATGGGTATAATGGTAAAAATAATAACTACATATGATTATTATAATATGGTTATAATTATATGATATTATACACTAAATGAATCAATACCATTCAATAACTAATGGAATGATATCATCGCTCGTGTGTACGTACGACATACCATCTCCACGACGTGAAGAGATTCATTCTCAATGTTAACAATTCAAAAATGTAAATAAATTTTATATAATAAATTATCATGAAATATATTAAATAATAATTCTATAATATTTATGTGTTTTTATGTATATGTAAATTACTTACTTCCATTCAATTCAACAAGGATATGAAAATAACATTCATGTGTACAAACGACCTACCAACTCCACGAATGGGGTATTTTATATGATATATCTATCTATTTTATATATTTTTATACAATGAATATATATGATATATAAAACAGTTTTTACATTCTTGAATTATTGAAATCATGATATAATTAATAATATCAATAATAACAATTCAAAATATGTATGATAAATAAAACGATTATTACCAAAAATGCTTCGTTAACATAGAATTGACAAATTAACAATTAATATAAACTCATAAGTGAATCATATATGATAACATAAATATTATTATGGTTCTATTACAAGTTTAAAATATGGTTAAACCCACTATATAAGATTTTTATACATATGGAAGTAATCGGACCAAAGGTAAGGGATAAATTGGCAATCTCATTTTTATCGAAGATTGTTTAAACATAAATATATATTGGGGAAATTTTTAACATCAGTGTCAATTTTTTCTAAAAATATATTCATTAAAATTTTAAAATTCTTCTGTATATGTTTAAATTAATTTTACTAATTTTTTAATTTTACTACATAATATGGAATGAATCATTATTTTTTTCCACACAAGGAAATTTTTTGACCTTTCCTACAAAAGTAAGATCAGAATGATTTTTTAAAATTATAAATCATAAATGGTTTCGTGCAGTTTCATGACGCATTATTTCTTTGAAAAATCCCCTACACTATATTGATTTTATTTTTAACTAAATTAATTTCTTTTAATATAGCATAGAATTTTGGGCAAAACACTTTTGAAGAAGAAAGGATATTCTCCTCAAGAATTAATTTCACATATTTTACCAAAAAATCATTTAATATAATGCTCTTTAAATAGGGTTATGTTTTTATCCCTATTGTTACTTAGATTTTATTATTTTAATAATGTAATGATATTTTTAGGGATTATATTTTGATGGAATAGTGATTAATAATCCCATTTTATTTAATTGGTTATGCTATGATGAATGATTTAAGTTTTGTGGAAGATGCTAGGATTGTTTCATTATGAGATGGGTGGGACCTATATCTCCCTCCAATGCATTGGGTAATGATTTATATATGATGAGATAGATATGACTTAAATAAAAAGTAAATATGGTTCAGTAATGCATGGTTGGAACGACACATAAATTCTGTTTAGTAATACATGGATGGAGTGTGAAGTAATCCCGGTTTAGTAATGGACTATGTTCACTATGATTGTCTTGTAAGAAATGTTCTGGAAACTATGGGAAACACGTTATATTCTTATTATTTATCCACAATTACATGTTTTATTCTAATGTTTTTCTATCATGGTTAATGTTCCTTTATGATGCGTGTCTTATATTTCATGACACAAGATTTTGATGTTTAATATTTATGTTAATATTTTTACATTCAATTGTTTATGGTTTGTTTTATGTTCACCATTTTTATCCTTACTGATCATTGAATATCCAACTTTATATGTTTTCCTTTTTCTAAGACACAAATAAAGGCTTTAGGTAGGAAAACAAAAGGGGAAGATATTTATACGAGATGTTGAAGATATATCACCATGATGATAAGATTTTGTTCTAAGACTCCAAAAACACTAAACGAATATGATATTTGGGCATATGTTTGTGTCATTTATAATGTTTAGGATACAAATCTATGTTCTTGTGATAATCATGACCAACCTAGGTTTAAACTTACAATATTATAGATTGAAATATTATAAGTAATTTACCTTAATTATGTGTTTCTAATCTCTGATCAGAATTTCATACACTTTTCATTATAATCATAGTCTATATCCAGAACTACATAAATCATAGTTATCAATTGAATGTTTTAGATGTGGAAATTATGGGAATTAAGAAGATGGATTTCCTCAGAGGAAATATCATGAAGAGAATCATGAATATTTTATGAGTATTGGTCATACTGCTGAGGATAAAGTGATTTTAAACGATATGTGAAAGGTATGTGATTTTCTTCCAGTATTGTTAACATTGAACCTAGGAGGCTTGAGGTTGATAAATGAATAACATGATTCATATTTTAGGAAATATGAATATGAGGTATCATGATTAATGGTTTAAGAATAATGTTGGATGATTAAGGTGTATATGTTTCTGAATTCAATGATTATTAAATAAAAATCATTAAATATTTAAGTGTTTTCAGAATATGGATTAGAATGGAAATGTTGAATAGTTCCAAAGAGATAGAAAATTGATTTAAGGGTAAGGTGATATACTTGTAGAGCACATGGTTAAAGGAAATATAACACTTAAAATGTACATTATGTTATGATAATGAGGTCAGGATGAAGATATGTTGGATTTGAATAATTAAATTTGAATATTCTAGTTTGCTGAAATCTAATTATGGAGTTATTAAAAAAATTGTTATGGTATCATGGATGAAGTATACAACTTTTTTTGGGCTTAAAAAAATATCCAATATGTTTTGGAAAAATAAACCTTGCATGTTTTCGAAAAGGATATATGATAATTCTTGTTTTTACTGTGACTCTAGTGAAATTATGATTAAGGTAATCACATGTTTGGAATGTGGCAACCAAGAACTACCTTACGAGATATGGGAGACAAATGTCATGTCGATTTAGTTCACCACTTTCAATGTTTAATATTTTTTAAAGGATTTTAATGTTATCTATTTATGGATTTTATAATTTATATTTTGGTTTAAGTTTGTAAGATTAATGTATTATCTCACTATAGGTGGACTTATGCATATTTGATTTCCTATGAATACCATTATTTTGAGGAAAATGCAATGACCTATCATTCTATCACATTACCTACTAACACTTCAAGAATTATCAATTTGACATAATTTCATTAAATAAAAGATGATTTTGAAATTTTTGAAGGCACTAACAACGTTTAGATTGTACCAAAATAAAGTAAATATTTATTATCATGAATTTTTTCTCCAAATTAGGGAAAGGATATTGAAAACAAAAAATTTGATCATATTATCATTTTATCTAATGAATCGGTTGATCCCTTAAATCTTATGAGATTTAAATATTTCTGGTAGTTAACTTTTTCAAAACATTATTCTCTGTAACTATCCATGAGAACACTATGGTTTGATTTCTCTTCCATATCCATGTTTTCACATAGCACATATGTTCTCTTATATAGAAACCCAGGGATGAGTTACTTTGGGTAACCATTATGTATCTACCATTACTTTTAAAATGATGTTTTAGTATCCCTTTTTAGTATGTGAGTTTCCATGAAATAAACTTTTAAGTACAAAACAATATATTACACTGAAAAATTTAGACGGTGAAAATATTTTTAAGGGGGTTAGAATATATTAATAAATAATTTTTTGAGAAATATTCTTTTAATATATTTGATTAATTGTGTTGTACACTACACAAAGATTATCTTTAACTATAAACAATACTGTATTTTCTTGTCGTATACATAACAGTATTATTGGCTTGTGTTGCACAAAATTTCAAGTTCATTTGATAGAATTCATTTCATGAAACACTGAGTATAGATTTCGTTCAATGTATAAATTAAATAATCTTGACTTATGTTATATACAAAACAAAATAAAGATTACACTACACGCAACACTGACTTGGCTTTCATTACACGCAAGAGCGACCATGCTCGATAGCTTTCGTTGTATGCAACAACGAGTGTCACTAAAAAAATATATTATTAAGATATTATATAAATATCCATTATAAATTGTATTAACATCAATTTGAATTTTATATAACATTATAAATCATCTTATAGATTTTCTAGGACATGATATGGGAATAAAATCAATTTTTCCAGATAAAGAAGTATTTTAAAAAAAAATGTGTTAATGCCTTTTGATGGCACACCCATTTTAAATCTAGTTTATGAGAATTTTATATGTTAAATTTGAAAAAATAAACATCTTATTAGGAATCAGGACATGACTTTTTTTTTATCTTTGGTATTTTTCTATTATAATTAAAATTTTAATGAATGTGTAAAATACCACATTTTATCTCAAGACTACCTTTTTATCTAATTTATATAAATAGTTATATTATATTTTTAGTTTTTTTAATGTTTAATTGGATTATTAATTTATAATTTATAACAATTTTGGTCATTTTATGTAATTTCAGTTATAAATTGGACATAAACACATGTCAATCGTTTGATAGTTATTACAACTTAAAAACCCGCTTTTGGGTTTTGATGATGGGAATTAATTTTAAATTAATTAATGCAAATTATGTGTATTGTATTTGGAAAAAAAGGCATCCATATTTGTAATCATAAGGTTCAAATTTATTAAATAGGTATCTTATATTATTAGACCTTATTAATAGTAACTCTAGTAATTATTTTATTTACCATGGTTTAAAGGGTAAATCTGGTTAACCGGGGTAAAAAAAATTATAAAAATATTAAATTATGATAACACATGTACTAATCCTATTGGATTAGATATTTCTGACTATAGTCATCCTGGGGTCGATTTTGGGACCCCATGGGCTCACATTGATATGAAAATGACATTTTATAAGAATTAATTTAATGTAAAGATAATTATAACCTAATCATTATCTTTTACTAAATTGAATTTAATATATGGTTATATAAAGATCTATATGTCTTTAGATAGACATTATAAATATAAAAATATTTCCAACATCATCGTACTTTATTTATAATTTTTTGATATTAGATAAATATATTTCTTTATGACACAATTATGATGTAGTGATTACCTCATTAATGAAAGATTCAAATAATTGAATTTATAAATATTAAAATCAATTTAATTTGATCATTTTGATACCATCCAAAAAATTTATTGATGATTTTGACATATTTTGGATGAGTTAATTCCTTTACTTCAAAGGAATTTGGTTTTTATGAATCTTTTAAAAAAGTCGTGTATGAATAGTGTCCAAAGATGAAATAATTCATAACATAAAACATAAAATAGATTATTATATTATATTAAATTCCTTAAAATATAAGATTCCGAAAAATGGATAATATAAGTCCATATATTTCATAAATAACTTTTTGTGGGTCATTTGACCTGATATGGTAATTACATTAACCCACAATGTGTAAATAGCATGATACCACTGTAAGATTTAAAAAAGGAAAAATGAGGGTTAAACCAAAATGATAAGGATAAAAAATATTCAAAACATGTCTAAAAATTATTGGATTATGGTTATTATAACCTTTAATATTTTATCTTCTAATTAAATAATTTTTTGTCCATTTTTAATTAATATTAAATTTATAATAAATTAATATTTTGAGAGTTTCTAAAAGTGCCTTTCTCCTCCCATGTAAATGGGAACCCCATACCTCCCCTCATTAATCCATTTTGAGCATTCATGCTCAGCCATATCCTTAACATTTATTTTCTCAACATCCCTAGTTACATTTAAGATGTTATGGTCTTCTCAAAAGTCTAACTCTAGTGCTCCATGTTGAAATTTAAAGGAGGCACATCAAGGAAGAGGTAATCTCTTCTTCCAATTCTTTCAACTTTAATTATAATTATACTTCCTCTTATTTAGTTGTTTCATTATAAAGTAATAACACTAGTATAAATAATATAATTATATGTTATTATATATATTAAAAAACCCTATTTCACCTTTTATCTATCTTAAGGAAGACGAAATCACCGTGTGTGCATGTGTACGACTTACCGTCTCCACGTCGGGGAAAATATGTTTTTCACCACCACTGTATATGGATGTGTATAATGGTGGAAATAAAATCTATATACAATTATTATAACATTATACTACTTCTTAGATATTATAGGTCATCCACTTCAACACCATTCAACATCTTTGGGAATGATATCGTACGTATGGCTTACCGTCTCCATGACGCGATGAGATTCATTCTCCATGTTAACAATTGTAGAATGATTATAAAGTATGTATAAAAAATATTCATGAAATATTTGACATAATAATGAAACATAATATATTTGTATATATGTGTTCCATTTACTTTCTTCCATTCAATTCAATAAGGAAGCGAAAATAGAATTCATGTGTACATACGACCTACCGTCTCAATGAACTATGTATTCTGTCTGTTTTATCTATCTGTTATAAATATTTTTAAATTATTGGTATATTATATATATATATACTGAATATATATGATATAAATATCATGTTTTAAATTTTTAAATAATTAAATAATGATATAAGTAATAATATCAAGAATAACGACTCAAACACGTACGATAAATAAAATGATTATTACCCAAAATGATTTGTTAAATGGTATTAACAAATGAATGGGTTATATAATGTCCTAAGTGAATAATATATGAAATAATAAATATTATTATGGATTTTTACAAGTTTATAAAAATATTAAACATGATATACAGTACTTTAAGACACATATAGAAGATATCGTACTTAAGGTAAGGGATAATTTTGCAATTTCATTTTTATTCTAGATTGTTTATACGTAAGTATATACTGGGGATATATTTATCACACATGTCCATGTTTTATAAAAATTACTTTATAATGTTTTTACTATTATTCTATGTGTTTTTAAGTCAATTTTACATATGTTTTACTTTTAATACATGGCAAAGAAGGTATTCTTCATCTATATACCATATGTGGGATTTTTTTAATTTTTGGGTAAAAGTACGAGGAAAATGTTTTTTTAATTATACGGCATTAATGTATTTTAAATTTTTCATGATGCATTATTTCCATGAAGTTTATTCTACAATATATCGAGTTTATTTTCAATTAAATTCAATTCATTCAAAATAGTGCATCATTTTGAGAAAATAAAACGTTTTGGAAGAAGAATGGATATTTTCATCAAGAATTAAGATCAAGTGTTTATCAAAATCAATTTCCATATAATATGATTTTCCATAAAACAATTTTATGTTTATATCCCTATTTATACTATGATTTTATTATGTTAATGATGGAATGATATTTTTTGGACTATGTTATGATGGAATGATGTTTAATAACCCCATTTTATTTCTTGGGTTATGTTGTGATGAATAATATATTTTTTGTAGAACATGAAAGGATGATTTCATTATGACATAGGTTGGACCTATAACTCCCTACATTTTATTGGGTAAATATTAATATCTAATGATATATAAATGACTGGATTAAGTAAATCTGGTTCAGTAATGTATGGCTGGAACAACATTTAAATCTGGTTCAGTAATTCATGGCTGGAACGATAACTAATCCCAGTTGAGTAATGAACTATGTAGACTATTATAGTCTTGGATGCAGTTTCATGGCTACTATAGAAATCATATTATGTTCATATTTGATTTCCACAGTTAAATTTTTTTTATGCCAATTCTATTATATCTTGGTTAATATTCTGTTATGATCAATTCCATATGTACTTCCTATATGTATTTCATGACTCAAGATTTTTATGTTTAAACATTATGTTCACGTTTGTATATTATAATGTTTATGTTTTGTATTATGTTGTCCATGTCTACCTTTACTGATCATTTGATCTCACCATTTCTATTTTTTCTATTCCCTGATATATAAAAAATAGTTTTAGATATGAAAACAAAAAAGGAAGAAATATATGGGATATTTTAATGATCATTCACCATGATTAGAAGTTTATGTTTATAGTTTCTAAATACACTAAACTAATATAATATTTGGGAATCTGTTTGATTCATGTATTAATATTTTCACAAAAGAAACTTAATGTCCATGTATATCCAGATTGGGTCTCTAAACTCTACACTTTTTCCTTAAATATTTTAAGGTCTTGAAGGAAAATTCAATGCAGTAGATGTGTTATGTAAAATATCTTTGACCAATAGTGTGGGATTAAAAACCCTGAATGATGCATCTAGTCCAATAACATCCCAACATCACCTATTATTTTTATGAAAATGTATAGTTAATGATTTTGATATTCCTAAAGTGGTGTGACACTTACGTAGGGAATGATTTTGGATCAAGGTAAAAATAACATTTCCATTTCGATAATGTTAAATAACACATAGATAAAGGGTCATAATCCTAAAGATGAAAATTGAACTTTTTGATAGGCTGGATTTGTGGAATAAATTATGTGTGGAAAATTTGAAGTGAATTAGGAATAGTCAAATAATGGTTTATATTGGATTGTAATGTCTTTAGTATCAATAGGGGATGAAATTCCATGAATTATTCAGTTACATCAATTAAATTATGTACAAATCATTGGAAGAGGGGTATTTAGGACCATAAGGTGGGGTGGGTGGGCTTGATCTTATCATTTACCTAGTTCCCCCAAAATTTTGGGATTTATTTACACCCACAAGTATTTACCTACCATAATTAATCTCATGAGTTGGTGTAGAAGAAATTTATTATTTTGGCTAAATTGGAATAAAGGTTTTGAGAATCACAGTATGTAGTGTTCCTTTTAAGGCCATTCCTTCAAGAAAAAACATTATGTGAATTTGATTATAGTATTTTTTTTGTAAGGGAAAAAATTGGATGATAACCCAATCTATCTATGATAAAATTTATCATTCTCATTGTTACAAACTAGTAGAGTTGGAAAAATAACCAAGAATTTGGTGATATCATTGATTATAAACATTTGTTGATGATCACCACATTGTATATTTCATGGGTGATGTATTGAATTTTATTATCATGTGACTGATCCCAGTAGTCCCTATAGTGCATGGATGACATGAATTGATAGAAGAACATGTGGAAAACAAATATAATGGGTCCCTATAAGTCTAAAAATCCCTATTATACCTGGATGTGGTAGGATATATTCTAGACAATGATCTTAGGGTCACTCGAATCCTGATGATTTAATAAGGGACATGTATGAAAATAATTACCATGGCACATATTTGAAAAGATTCTTCTCTTATGACTTTTTCGAAGTGTACATATATAAAAGGATTCCATCCTAAGGATGAAGATTCAACCAGTTGGTTGTAACATCTTGTTAATGTTTTTATATATTCTAAAACATCCAATTTTAAAATGCATTGGTTGGGTTTTCTTTAAGGGAGATATGGGTGAAATTATGGAGAGTTTTTATGTTCTTGGGATATAAAATAATGGTGCATGGTTTTCCCAAACATTGTGCCCTGATAGTACAAGCTATGGAAACCAAGATAGTGAGGGTTTGAATATATGGCGCATGGTTTTAAAAACAATGTACCCACCTATTATAAACAATGCACCTGGGAAAAAGGAGGTTCATGTTTTGGGCACACAGTTTGTCTAATCGTTAATCTCTACCAAGAAAACCATGCGTATGATAAATCATTTATAAAAATATTATTAATTATATTATTGAAACAATAATTTTAGTTTCTATTAAGGGTTTTATGAACAATTATAATTTTGTTCTTCCTTAGAGGCTACCAGGATGTGATTTTGGCCACACTACACCCTTCTGGATGCAAATTGAATATTGGTGAATGATGTTCAATCTCTTCTGGGAATGTTTTATCTTCTTATTCTCTTTCTAACACTCTATCATATTTCTTCCCTAGGGATTTAATGGTATCCATGTTGTTGTATGATATAATACTCACTATTAAAGATCATGAATCTTGGATTGATTCAAAGATCCTCATTTCTGATATTATTCCTTAGAGTTCCTCATTTACAGATTCTCATTTTCAGATCTTCTGATACAAAGGTATTTCATTCCATTATATTATCCAATTTGATTAACCCTAAACTTATTAATTTAAATTAAATTATTTATTTTAAATTCAATTACTAAATGTCAATTAAATTTCATTCAATTGGTTTATTCAAAAACTAAATTCCAATGAATTTGTGATTTATATTTTATTTGTATTGAAATTGGGAAATAAACTACTAATACCAATGAATTGAGATATGTTTGAGAAATTGATACAAAATTCTAAAATTTAAATTGTTGAATTTAAATTTTGAAATTTATTTATTCAAATTGATTTGAAATTGGTATTTTTTAAAATGTCCTAAATTAATTTTTTTATAAACCTAATGGGTTTATTTTAGAAATGGAAATAATTTATTAAAAACTGTTGTATTGGTATTTAATTGGAAATAGGCATATATAAAGGGTAAGTAGATTGAATTGTAAATTTAATAATTAAAAAAAATATCATAGTTGATTGTTACTAGAGAATAAGAAATATTATGTAGTTAGTGTTTTATTTATGACAAAAAAGTAGGGTGGAATTTCCATAGAAATGCATTTACACCTTACAACTCTAACCAAAACACAGTTGGCACATCACTGGATAGTGAATCTTGTGAGTTTAAGCATACTATTGGGGGAAATTTGTGAACATTTTTATTATTATCACATAATTTTTGAGGATCCCATAACCTAGAACTATCATACCATTTTGCATATGAACATGTTTCTTATTGTTTATATTTGAAATATATTCTATTTCTTGTAAACTGGTTTACACATGCGTTCGAAATATATATAAACTATTATATATAAAAATCTTATTAATCTTTTTTAAACTATTTTAATCATTTGAAATGTAATTCATGATTTTTTAAATGTAATTTTGAACATCTTTGCCTATTTATTTAAAATTAAATGATTTATTTGGTTAATTAAATGTGTAATTTTTATTATGGATCCATTGTGAGTGCCTACTAGGATTTTCAATAACACCCAATATGTGACATTAGGTGTTGGTAGATAATCACCATCCAGGTTAGAGAAAGGGTAATGTGCCATAAAGAGGTTCATGTTATTTCTTATCCCTAGGCCTAGAGAGTATTGTTAATTGGGAATTGGGTGGATATTTTGTTTTATATTACTTATAATTGTACATTGGGGTATTTATGTATTTTTTTTTCTAGTAAACGTATCCCTATGAATTGTTTCTTGTGTGCATACTGACATTTTATCATTCTTCTTTTTTTGTAGAAAATAAGTTCCCACATTCAAATTGTATAATTCTAGGTGTTAGTCAACATCCTATGGGGATCATTACACCCTTTAATCTCTGTTAAGACTAGTTCTATTATCATGTTACTAGTGTATATGGGTAGGTTTGTGGCAATGAGTTATCATATGAGGTTTTTCATGATGAATGGATGTCAGTATACTGTTGTATAATAATTTTAGGACATTGGTGTCAGTTAAGATTGAGTCCATTGCTAGCTTCTATAGTAATGAACCTTAGGTCACCAAGGGTGGTTAGTGAAAATCATATTGACGATTAGTTATAGTATTTTCCATTATTTTTTTGGATATATTGAAAAATAAATAATTTTTTATCTATTGGTATTAATTTATCTTATGAATCTGTATTAGTGTTAATATGATGTCTTCAATGTTGTCAACTTATGTTTTGAAGAATCATGGCTCTGAAAATTAATTTGATTCAGATACTTAGGGAAGTTTATCATGAATCTTAATAGTAAATCATCTCATGGTCCTGAGTTAGGTTGAGTGTATTGTGTATACTTTCCAACTTCTGGTTCATGCACCTAAAACTATTTTTTATTCTATATCTATTGAACCTCTCAGGGATATTATATGAATATTTTCTCAATGGTTTATTCTCTAGAAAACACCAGACTTCAAAGGATCTAATGATATTAAATAGTTTGAGGAATTTTTAATTAGGGTTGAGAATATGTTTCAGTTCATAGAGGCACCAAATAAAATATTGGTGTTGTGTGCCTCTTTTGTACTGAAGGGGCTGAAAAGAAGAGTGTCGGACAAAATTTTGTTGGAGATGAAGCAAGATATATTAGAGTTGAAAGAAATCAAGGTTATTTTCATGGACCAGTTCTAAAAAAATTCAATGGTGTTTGATAAGGCTATTCAGTATTTCATACTCAAGGTGGATGAAAAGAAAGTGGTAGTGTGTGAAATCCATTTTTCTGATCTTATGTAGTCTTGACTAAATATTTTATCTAATGAAATGTTGAAGACTCGATATTTCGAGTTAGGAAACCAATCATATATTTTTCCTGAGGCTTTGATGCAAAAACTACTTTCTTATAATAATGTCTTGGATAGAGCATTGCTAATCTAAATGGAAATGGAAGGAAATTTATGGTTTTTGGGATTTCTTTCATCCCTCAGTGGTGGCATGGGTTCCATTAAAGGAAATTGAAATCTTGATGGTTTTCATTTTGGTTATCAAATATATTTCATTTCAATAACTCTTCATGTTCCTCGAAGAGGCCCAATGAGTTTTTTAAAATTCTAAAATCTAGGGAATTTTGGGTAGGTATATATTGAGTCACCCAAAGTATGTTGTTCCTATATATGCTTGGGTAACTTGCATAAGATCTACATATCTATTGCATAATGGAACATGATCATTAATACCTACTAAAATCATAGACAAATAAGATTCTTCAAGGATAAAAGTGTTCTAGAAACACACATCTAGAATAAATCTTATTTACATATGGGATGAGTCTCTAGAGGAATTATATTTGGTTCAACTGACCGTGAGAGGTACCATCACTATAGCTTTATAATTATTTACTTATTTTTAAATAGATTCATCACATTTATTTATTTCAGCTCATATCATAAATATGAAAAATATTCCAATGGATATATTATCTTATATGGTGGATATTACTACACCCCTTGGAATGAAGTGAGAGAAAGGTATCCAAAGTCCTACTTGTTCTTTCTATATATTGGATGTTGAGATTTCAAGGGATTATCTATTTCTCAACATGAATCCTCTTCACGCCATTATTGAGATAGATCTAATTATTTCCAATAAATATCATAATGAATATTATCATTGATGGTTATCTTTTACTACACCTGATGGGTGTGAAATGTATTTTATGGTGAATTGGGCCTGATGTTGAGAAATATCGAACATTATTATCTTGAGTTGGGGAAAGTTATATATGTGATGAATTTTTACATGGAGTGATAATACTTAATCAATGTTATATATCCCTTTTTCATTGAGTTTCATAACATTTTTCCTTTCTACTTCCCCGAACATACATCATTAAGGGGGGTATAGTTTTATATTAATTTAGTACCTCGTACTCAATCAGTTCCAATTCCTTCATAACACATAGCACTAGAGGATATGAAATATTTGATGACTCGGTTGGTGTTATTCTTGAGAAAGGAATTATATTCCTAAGTGTTTCACCATGGCTACTTGAATTATCATTTCTATGAATGTTAGGGGTTCACATTGAATTTTTAGTGATTACCAAAAAATCAATGGAGGTACGGTAAATAAAAGGTATCAGTTTCCATGGATTGATGATCTATTTGATCATTTGAAAGGGGATAAGTGGTGATAAAAAATTGATCATTGATATTGTTACCATATATTGAGAATTAAATCAGTTCTCATTCAAAAACTCATATTTCAGTGTTGGTACGACCATTATAGGAACCATTCCAGGCCATTTTGTTTAACAATATATCTTATAGTCATCATGGATTTAATGAACATGATTTTCCATGAGTATATTGATAACTTCATGTAAGTCATTGTGGATCACATTCTTGTTCAATATATGTCAAATAATGATAATTTCTGTTATATTATATTATTCCTATAATTGTTGATGATTCAACATAAAATTTAATTTCTAGGTTTGGGAAATTATGTTCATGTGAAATTTTGTGTGGAAACATGGTCTCATAGTTAATCTAGAAAATTTAAAAGTTGTTATGACATGAGAGAAATCATAGAATATTATCAAAATTTTGAGATTCTTGGGAAAATCTTTATATTATTCCCTACTCATTCAAGAATTATCATAACTTTTTCCACTGATGACTTCACTAACTTGGAAGGGTTAATTTTTTCTTTGGATGAATGATGTTATAATTTTTTGTTGAGATGATATTTTTGTTGACTGTAACACTGGTGTTGACTATTATATAGGCTGGGAAAGGCTATTTGGTCTTATTTGATGCATGAGTTTCAGGTTTGGAATGAGTTATTATATGGTGTGATCATACTTTTTTATAGATCTCATTAGCTTAGTCCTGATGAGATGAATTATCTGACCCATGACCTTGAACATTTAGATGTGATGCACGCACTTAATGGTTAGTGTCATTACCTTTTCAATGAATATTTTATCATGTTTTCAAAACACCAAATGTTTATTAATATCTTATTTTAAAATATTAGAATCTCTTATAGTGTATTTTTTTTAAATAACCAAAATATTTTCATTTTGACATCACCTATACCTCGGGGAAATGAAATTTCATTTCAGATTCTTTAAGAATGAAACTTATGACCCATATAGTTACATAGTCATTAGAAGGGTGGATCATGATATATATTTTTTCAAAGTTGAATATTTGATTCTTGGAATAATGGGTTGAGGTTTCCTTGTGAATATTTTGATTTCAATCCTATCTTCTTGAGATGATTATTCAGAAAGTATAGACTTATGTTTAGTTCCATATCTTTAGAGACTCTTCACTGTGGGGATGCCTTTTCTCATAGGTCATTTTCCAAAGAAGGTATTGTATGTTGTTGGAATCATTTTCTTGTACCATTAGAGGTAAAAATTCCATTTATGATATATATCCACAGTTTCAACATGGTTGTGCACCCAGGAACCATAAATAACTTCTATGACGTGTGGCATAGATTATTTTGGCCAAGAATGAGATTAGCCATTTCTGATTTTGTATTTCATTGTTATAAATTACAACAGGTAATGCATGAGTACCAAAAACATTCATTTTTTCATCTACCACATATAGTGACAAATTTTGTGTAATGTTATATATCTATGGAATTTATGGTTGGGATACCACATACCAAGAAAAAGAAGAGAGTGATATGGGTAATGGTTGATCAGCTATCTAAATTGGCTCACTTTATACCAATTTGTGATACAACAATGTTTGAGATATTGGGAAATCACTATGTGAAAGATATCATTCATTTTCATGGAATTAAATCTAATATAGTCTCAGATATATATCTTTAGTTCACTTCTCTCATTTTGAGATGCATTTTGGAGGTACTAGGATCTCAGGTCTATTAAATCCCAAAATACCATCTGCAGTCAGATTTCCAGATAGAATGATCAATATAGGATCTTGATGATATGTTTATCACTTTTTTTATTATTTTTGATTGGTCTTGGGATGAACAAATTGGGATTTTGAGTTTTATTATAACAATAGTTAACAGTATTCCATTAGAATGTCTCTTTATGAATCATTCTATTGTCAACCATTCTGATCTCTGTTGGTGTGGTCAAATAAAGGGGAATGTTTTTTTATATACCATGTTTTTTCAATATATGACTACAATGATTTAGTATATTCGATAGAGAATATTGACAACATAGATCTAGTATAATTTTTCAACTGATCGTCAGCATTGATCGTTGAAATTTTCCGTTGGTGATTCAGTGTTCATGAAAGTTTCAGTTTGGTTGGGTCATAGATGACTTGTGAGGAAATGTAATCATGGTCCTCGTTTTGTGGGAGAGTTTGATGTTTTTGAGTAGTTGGGAGATGTATATTAACATTTAGCACATCCATCATAGCTAATGTTGATATATTATGCATCTCATTTATCTCATCTACGATTGTAGTCTCCTAATCCATCCCATGTTTTGAGCATGAGTTACCTTGGGGTTAAACCTGCTATTTCAATGATTGAACATCCAGTCAATATACTTAATTATAAAAATAATTTTCTTTGTGGGATGATTATTCCATTGGATCGTGATTTATGGATACATGGTTTCAATACTTATGAGAAACGGGAGAGTGAGGTGCTAATTAGGGAGGAGTGACCTCATCTTTTAGACATGGAAGCTTCTTTGTAGGCACTTCAGGAAGGGAAAGTTTCCATGGTGGAGAGTTTGTTACATAAAATTACTATTTTCACATATTTTGAAATAAATCATTTTACCATGATATATTTGGGTTTCATTTAATGGATCTTTTGGTGAAATTAGGTACAATTTTGTAAGTTCTTGGGTTTTTCATGTTTTTCACATAGTTCTTCAAAACTGTGCACCCTACTAGTGAAAACCATTCAAATAGATATAGTGAGGGTTTGTATGGATAGTGCATGGTTTAAAATTCTATGTGGCCACCTAGAAAAAATCATGAAGATTGGAAAAAATGGTCATACAGTTAGGCCGCACTGCTTTTTTATCATGCAACAATACCTATGAAACTATACATATGGGAAATAATAAATCTAAAAAATATATTTTTCAAAATATAAAAACCCTATTTTTATGGGACCGATGTGCTTGTACAAGACCATAGGGTTTTTTTTCTACTGTGGAGTCCCCTAAGACGTTATTTTAGTCTCTCTACTATATTCCAATATCAGATGATGTCGAGGATAATTAATTTTCATCTCTTTTTAGTAAGTTTCCTCTTCTCTTTCTCTTTCCCCCAATCTATTCTCATTATTACCTAGGATTTTATGGTTCTCTGTATTTTTATAGGATATAATATATACTATCATATATCTTGAAACTTTGTTTTATAATCTGATCCTCATTTATGACAATCTTCATTGTAGTTTTCTGATTTGAGTTTTTTGTTTCATGATCTTGTGAACCCAAGCAACATGGTTTTGTTATGATGGTGAATTTTATTAAACCTAAATTACTTGTTTTAAATTCACTAGCTTGATATAATTTTATTTATTTAATTAAATTAAATTACATTCAATTGGTTCATTGAAAACCCCATTTCTAGTGTATTTGGGATTTATGTTTGATTTGGCCTGAAATTCTGAATAGAACCCCCAATAATAATGAATTGTGGTGTGTTTGTACACTTGATGTGAAATTATGGAATTTAAATTATTGAATTTAATTGTTGAAATTTATTTCAAACTAGTATTTGATAAAACCGATTAGAATTATAACAATCCAAACATGTGTTGAATATACATTACATTACATTTGCGATATAAATAATACAGAACAAAAACAGATGCCTAAAGACCACATTAGGTAAGTTTTGTTGTAAAAACGAAATGTAATCTTATAACATGGAGAAATATATCCAAAATCTACAAAGAGGGATATCCTTCATTAGTTTTCTTATCTAAAACCTTTATTTATATCTTCACCATATACATTAAAATGTAGAAATAAGAACATAACCTTTATATATTGGAATATTGAGTCATAAAATAATTCATCGAAGTTCATAAGGCATAAATCATAAATGAACACGACCTTGATAAAATTCCATTGACAAAAATCATGAAATGTGTAAAATAAATAAGAACATTATATGACTTCAATAATAGACAAGGCATTACTATGAAGACCATCATAATGGACAATGTCCTTTACTAAACTGAGTTTACTTGTCTTTCCATCCATGTATTACTAAACTAGATTTACTTGTTGTTTCAGCCTTGTATTATTGAACCAAATTTACATTCCATTCCAGCAATGTTTTACTAAAGAGGATTTACTTTTTGTTCATGCCCTATATTACTGAATCATATTTACTTACCATTCTAGCCATATTTATCTCATGAGAAATAAATCATTTCCCAACACATTGGAGGGAGATATAGTTCCCACCCATATCATAATTAAATCATTCTTACATGTGCCACAAAAACATAAATCATTCATCATAGCATACCCCATTAAATAAAATGGGTTTCTTATACATCATTCTATCATAATCCATATAAAATAATAGGATTTCATAAAAATAATTATATCATTAACACAATTTAATCAAAGTAATAATAGTTAAAGAAATAAAACCATATGTCATCTTAGATGGAAAATAATTTTGATAAATCACTTGAACATAAATTCAAAGAAAAATAACCTTTTTTCTAATTTTTTTCCTTTTCTCAAAATTTCAAATAATTTTAAAAGAAAATAATACAGTAGAAAATAATCTTGAAATCATGAAGAGGAAGATTCATAGAAATAAGGCTTCATGAAACCATAAAATTCAAATCATGAAATATAAGTTAAAAGACATTCTCCTCATCCTTTTTCTAGAAAAGTCAAAAATTACCTCCAATCAAATAAATACAAAACATTACATTCCTACCATTTAATAAAAAATCACAAAAGGGTAAAATTACCATTAAAATTTGTAGAAGAATTGAAATAAAATTACATAATTTGGAAACATGTATTTTTATGATAAATATACCCCAGTAAATTCTTACGTATAAAAAATCGCACATAAAAATGATATTGTAAATTTATCCCTCACCATGTGTCCAATGTGCTTTATATGTATCCGGACCTCATATTAATCGACATTCCTCTTCTAAATCTCCTCACAGAGCAATATAGTTGGCCTTTAAAGAATAAAAGGACCTATGAAATGTTTCTATGGAAGTTGAAGAGGGAAATTTGTAGGTAATGGTCGATCTTAAAGGCTCAAATAAAGTAAAGAGTGGAGGGAGGAAGTCCCCATTTATAATTTAGGTGCGGGGTACTTTGGGAATCCTAAAATATTTTAATTGATAATAATTTTAAAATCAATCAAAATTCCTCCAAAATGAGATATATTCAATGATAAGATATTATAACATTAAAATCTCATCAACCAATAAAATTTAGACTTGTTTTGATATCAATTTATACATTTTTATTTTAATTGAAAATTTGTTATTCTATTTAGATTTTATTTAAGATAAAAAATGTGTCAATATTAAAAGGGTGATATTTTTACATATTTGATTAAAATTATACAATAAATAATTAATTTTGAAAATTTTAGGCCATATCAAAATTATTTTTTATTTTTATAATTGTTTAATGATTTATAAATAATTTTGAAAAAATGTTATATTGATAAACAATCAATAGTGTCAATTTTTACACTACTCAATTTACTGATTTTAATAAAATATTAAGCTAATAAGTTACATTGAACCAACTATTTTATTGTATTACTAAAATTTCAAGAGTATCAATAAAATTAATTAGACAAATTAATTATCAATAATATATTTATTTTATTATTTTTAATAACATTTATTTGTTATCTACATTAATAAAATAATTACTACAATGGTTTTGGGGGATTATTTAATATACTTATTTTATGAGTAAATATTAAAAATAAAATACTACAATTATGAAAAATTTATTATATATCATTTGAATATAAGTAGTCGAATTTATCTACTATAAAATAAAACATGAAAAATTAAAGTATGAATGTGACAACATTAACATTACATCATATAAAATAATATAAAGGTCATAATATATTCTATAAGGCTCCAAATGGTCATTATATTGACTTATGGAGGATTATGGATGAGATATACTCGACCAATAAAATTTGGTAATGTGTTTGATCCGTTTTATGGTTATTAGGATTTAAATAAAAAATTGTTTCACTGATTTATCATTAATTAATTAATTATAACATCATCAAAGAATAATATTCTAAGGTCATTATTCAATTCTGGAAAATTAAAAATAAATTACCATGATGTAGATATTTTTTTTATATTTCAATGTATTATTTAAATTATAATATATCAAGTAGTTATCACTATATTGAAATTATTATACTTAAATGAAATGTTAGTTTGACTTTTTTTCATTTTCATTTGTTTTATTAATATTTTTGACATTTTCATTGTCATGTGGACCTTAAATGACTATTTTTAGAACCTAAAATTTTAATTGTAGAATTGTATTCATCAAATAATTTTTTTTAGGTTTTAGGATAATTTTATTGTCCTTATAATATTATTTTTTAGACAAATTTATCTGATATACCTTTAAATACGTTAAATAAAAATAGTTGTAGTTACAAATCATAATATCAAAAAAAAGTAACCAATTAACATAATTTGGACCCACTAATTATAAATATACAATCCATTTTTTTAAAATTCTAAACACATAAGTTATAGTAATTAATTTAAAATTGAACCTGTTGTCGGAATAAAAATTTGGGTTTTTGATTAAAAGTAAAAACATTGCAAAAGATTGAAATTTTTTTACATATTAATTCAATGTAAAATGATTTAAAATGAATTAATTTTTATTAAAATATATAATTATATTCAATTTATATTTTTAAAAAAATCTATATTATTTTTTAACCATAAAAATTATTTTGATGAGAACAGCTATTTTCAATTAAAGTTTAGCGTATTTTTACTATTCATTAAAAAATATTTAAGTTATCAGAAAAATATAAAAAAATCATAAAAAGTAAAATATTATTTCCCTAATACAAATAGTAAGTTTATTTTTTTCAAATTTAACTTATAATGTGTCAAAAAATAGATTTAAATTGGGTTCTCCATCAAAGGGTGGAAAAAGATCATTTAAAAAAATATTTTATCGAAAAAAATAAATTTTTTCATATATAATGTATATAAAATACATATGATAAATGTTACTGTTATATAAAATACAAAATATGGTTAATATTATCCATAATGACTATATTATATCCAATTAAATAATAATATTTTAATAATATATCGTTATTTTGTGAAACTTTGTATTGCATAAAATGCAAGCTATCAAGGAAGGTCGCTCATGAGTGTAATGCAATCCATGCTAGTGTTTTGTTAGTGAAATTTTCCTTTTTTGTTGAATATAACGTAATCCTAAAATTGTTATTTTTTAAATTGAAAAAAAAAATATATACTCAGTAAAATTAATTCTATCAAAGGAACATGAAATTATCTGTAACACAAGACTAGAATTGTGTTGTGTATACTGCCAGCTAATATAGTGTATAGAGAAAACTAATCATGGTGTATCATAAAACACAAGACAACAAATACAAAAATTATCTCATAAAATCTTGAGGTGTAATATTATACCCTCCTTAAAATGAAATTCTCCCTCGAAAATTTTCAGGGATAAAATGGTTTACTACATGAAATTTTCTTTCATAGAAACCCACATCATAAAAAGGAATAGTAAAACATCACTTTAAAATGGAATGTTATAAAAATAACAGTTACCCAAAGTAACTCATCATAAGGTTTCCACATAGGAGAACATAGGTGGGAAGTGAAAACATTGATATACAAGAAAAAAATAACCACCACGTTCAGATGGATAGTGATATAGAATAATGATTGGATAAAGTTAACAACAAGAAATACATAAATCTATAATGATTTAATGGACCAATGGATTCATCAAATAAAATGTACTAGGATAACATTATTGTTTTTCGAGATCCTTTTCCTAATGTTGAAGATTATGAGATGAAATACTCAATTTATTTTATTACAATATCTTCATTGGTCGTGCCTTAAACAATTTCTACTACATCTATTTTTCAAAGAAATGATGTTCAATTTTTCATTTCTAAAGTGTTAGCAGATCTTGGGATCCATCAATTGAATGATAGATCATTCAATAAATCTTAAGAAAAAAAATATTACCATAAGTTATCAAATATAAATAAGTCCATCTATGGTGAGTTGATTCATATATGGTTCCAAAAATGGACTTATATTTCATCAAACATACTGATTTAATAAAATAAAACTAATTTATACTGACATGGGACTTCCTATAGTCCAGTTGTACATAATAAATGCTTGATTAACTTTCTTTTTTGGTTTTATTTCCCAAAACCTTGTCCGACATGACAGATTTTCACCCATCATATCTACTGTCCTTTTAAAAAAACTATAATATTACAACATTCCAGAAAAAATATTAATTTTTTTATCATTACCCAATACTATTAGATGTCCAACTTAATCCCTTACAACCATTACACTTATCCAAATAATTTTTTCCACACTCATAGTAAACAAAAAATAACAAAAATTGTCATATAAAAAGCATGTTAATACCATCATTTATACCCTATACATCATAAGATATATCTGGTTGGTCAAATGAAAATCATTAGAATGACTTCATAATGCATTCTCTTGATTTAGGGTAATATCCTAGATTATCATATATCCTTTTTGTAAACATGCATGTTTCTTTATTCCAAAACAAATTGGATATATTTCTTAAGTCCCAAAAAAATTGTATACTTAATCCATGATCTCATAACCCTATTGTCAACAACTCCATAATTAGTTCCCATGAAACTAGCACCATCCCATTTATTTATTCAAATCTAACATATCTTTGTCCAAACATCATTATCTTAATATACATGACATATAAAGGGTTATATGTACCTTAATCATGTGTTCTCCAAGTATATCACCTTACCCTTTAATCACTTTTTGTTTCCTTATAACTATTCAACATATCCTTTCCAATCTGTAATGAAAAAATTCTACTAAAAACACTTATATATTTCATGATTCATGTAACATATACTTTGAATTACGAAACATATTCACTTCAATCATCAAGATTTTTTCTTAAACCATTACTTAGGATCCATCATCTTTATATTTCCTAAAATATGAATCATTTATTAAGGCTTCTCAAGATTAATATTCTTAAGGTTAAAGTAAATTATACGGGAAAAATAACATATAACTTCCACATGTCATTTACAATTTCTTCATGCTCGAAAGTAATACTAATACTTATACCATCGTTATGATTCTCTTCATGGTGTTTCTGAATAGAAAATAGTTCTTCTTAATTCCCATACTATTCTCATCTAAAATATGCAATGGTTAACAATTTTTTATGTATTTGTAGTTATTGACTATTACTAAAAATCAAATTATTATATATACATATCAAAGATTAGAAACACAAAACTATGGAAAATTAACTATAATATTTCAATCTATGATATCTTCAGTTTAATCGTAGGTTAGTTATTATTATCCCAAAAAACCATAGGATTCTGAACTATACTTGAATTATCCACAGAACATCCCTATAAAAATCTTTATAAATGTCTATAGGGATATTACTAATGTTTTTTCATCCAAGTTTCCAAAGGTTGACAAAACATTCTCTCTGATACCGAATCTAACAACACAAGTTAGACATACATGTAAATTAATTTAATTTTATAGAATACATAATACATGAAAAAAATAGAAGCCCAAACATCGTATTAGTTTATTGTATTTTGAAAATTGGAACATTATTTTCTAACTTGGTGAAAGATCTTCAACATATCCTATAATGATCTTCCCTATTAGTTTTCTTACATAAAACCATTATTTATATCTCATGGAAAATAATATATAAAAATTATTAGCTCAAATGATCAGTAAGGATAATAATTGAGAACATAATAAAAGCCATAATCATTAGAATTTAAAAAATGAACATAAAGTATTGATTTTAGATTTTTGTGTCATGAAAAAAAATTGGCAGTTTGTAAGCACTAAATCTTATGTGAACACAACAATGATAACATAACGTTTACATAATTCATGGAAATGTGAAAAAAATTAGCTCATAATATAACTTCCACAGTATCCTTGGCAATGCTGCCAAGACCATAATTGTGGATAATGACATTTGTTGAAACAATTTTACTTTTCCTTCCACAATTAAATAATTTTCACTACACACAACACCGAGTTCTAGCGCACTATGACTTACCAAACTAGACATTCAAAAGAGGTTATGAATAGTATTAACAAAATTTTGAACTTTATATAATCCTTATAATTTTAAAATCCATATTGTGAGTTTCTTATATATAATGTAAGAACATATTCAATTTTTTCCGATAAAAAATTATTTTTCAAAAATAATGCAATTTTACCGCCTGTTAATGGTGAACCCTCACTGAATCCAATATTTGAAACTTTAATATATTTAATTTTACAACATAAAATTCTTCTTTATAATCGGTACATAAGAATTTAGTTTCAATAAAATTTTGGTGTTTTTCTGATAACTTTCATTTTTGGTTGAATAATGAAAATACCATATTTTAACTGAAAACAACTTTTTTAATCAAAATAATTTATAGTGTTAAATTATAAATTTTATTGGTTTGGTATTATAAATAGTTTATATTTTTACCATTTAATCAAATTCTGGTTATTGAAAATAATTTCACTTTGAAATTGGACATAATCACGTGTCAATCTTTTGATAGTTATTGTTTCTTAAAAATATGCTTTTTGTTTTTGACAACGGGAATTAATTTTAAATTAATAAATGAAAATTATATTTTTTATATTTTTTAAAATGGGAATCATTTTTGAATTCAGAATATCAAAATCTGATTAGGGTAAAATTTTGGTATATTTTTGAACACTTTCAAATTTTTACGAATAGTGAAAAACATTGTGTTATAATTTAAAAATGACTTTTTATTTAAATAATTATTTATTTTATTTAAATTCAATTTAATTCAGAATATATAAATAATAACTATATAAGTTCAATTTAATTCATTGGAGTCATTTTATTATAAAATTAGATGTATAAAAGTTTATCTTACTTTTTACCGTCTTTTTCCCACCTCCTAGGAGAATTTGAAAATTTGCCTAAAACTTAATTTTACCACTTCTATGAGTTTAATTTAAAAAATCTGAGAGACATGGCTGATATCAATAAGTTAAATGTGGTTCAATATGATGAAATAATTTTTTGGTGAATTGTAACTTTTGACTTTTATTTACCACGGTTAAAAGTAAATAGGGTAATTAATGGTAAAAATGATATCATAATTATCCTAACACATTTCCAAATTCTATTGGATAATAGTAATTCCAACAAAAACAATCTTAGGAATAAAATATGATTCTTTAGTTCCACTTTGATTATATTAGGACATTTATTATTATTTAATTCAAAGAAGAGTAAAAAGTGTTAAATTCAAAGATAAATTACCAAACCATTTTTAAATTAGGGTTAAACATAATATAAAATCAAATATAAATTTTTATTAGAAAGATAAAGATATTTCCTATGTAATGGTATTTTATTTATAATTTTTAGGAATTAAATATTTTATTTTATTTATGACACAATGATGATGTAGTAATTAACTTATTAATGAAATATTAAAATAATTTATATTATAAATACCCAAATAAATGTAATTTGAAACTTTTTATGAATTCCACTAATTTAATAGGTTACTATGACCCGTTAGGGTTGATTAAATGAATTTTTATCGAAGTAATAATGCAATTATGAGTTTAGAAAAAACAAAATACCATATAGTGTCAAAATTAACATAAAAGAGTTTTTAAAACAAATATTATATTATTAACTGGTATTATATTCCTAAAAATCAAAGGTTTGGAAAAGGGGCTTAAATAATATTTTATATGTCATTAATGAAAAACTTAGGGTCATATTGGAAGTTTATAGTATGTTTATTAACCATATAATACAAAAATACAAAGAGATGTGCTAAATGTCAAACTATTTAACTAAGAGTTAAATAGAAAAGATAAGGTTAATATAGTGACCCAGACCTGTCTAAAACCTATTGGTTGAGTGTTTTTTGACCCTTCACTACCTTATCCTTTAAATAATTTGTTTTTTATCAATTATAAACCGAAAATTATTTTATTATAAAATAATATTTTAAGTTTTGTCTAAGGTTCCCCTCACCCGTCTTATAAAAGGGCACTTCCCCTTCACTCAAATTCACATCTCCAATGCCATTTGGCTCATCCAACCCCAACCCAAATATCATCCCAACTATCTTAACTACATACTAGAGGCCTTATATGGTCCATAATACCAACATAAAGATCCCTTTTGATCAAATCAAAAGAAAGAACCCGAAGAAGTGGTAATGATTTCACCACCCTCTTTCAAGTTCTTTTCTTCTTCCACTTACTATTTCATTGATCTTACCATACCAAAATAATAAATAAAGTACCTTATAAATACTGTGATATTATTATATGTATGGAAAAACCATATTCATTATTCTATCCATCCTATGAATGATTATTTCCCCATGCGTGCGTACGTACGACTTACCGTCTCCACGTCGTGGTGTAATTTGTTATTCAACACTATGATATTTGGAAGGATATAATGATGAGTAATATGTATATAAATAATGAAAATAACAATATAATGTCTCTGTAAAATTAATATACCATCCAATTCCACACCTTTAAGGAAATGATGTTTCTTCTCGTGCGTACGTGCGGACAACCGTATCCACGACACGATGGGATTCATTTCCACGTTCACCATTCATTGACGATTATAAAAATATATATTACTAATAAGTATGTTATATGTGACATAATAATGATATTGGAGATATATATACTTATATATATATATATGTACTTACATATATCTTATTCACTTACTTCTGTTCAATACGATATGAAAACAAAAACAATGTTTATGCGTACGTACGGTCTACCATCTCCCTAAACGGTGTTTTCCATTATATATATATATCTATAATAAATTTTTATATTCTAAATATATATTATGTATAAATCAAGTTTTAAATTCTGGAAGTATTTAAATCATTATCTAAATGATACGATCAAGAATAACATGTTAAAACACGTACGATAAAGAAAGTGATTATTACCCGAAATGTTAATTTAACATGGAAATCATTATTAAATGGGTATTATAAAGTCCTAAATGAATCATGTATGATATAATAAATATGAATATGGTTCTGGTATAATTTAATAATAGACTATATTCATTATACAGGAGGTTAAAAGTACCCTTGACCAAAGGAAAGTGCAAGGTAAGGGTTAATTTCACAATCTCTTTATTATCTATGCTTGTTTTTATGTAAGTATCTATAGGGAATTTTTTATTATCTATGTCCATGTTTCATAAAAGAGTTTTCAAAGGGATTATTTTTATGGGACATTTTACTAAAACATCATTTTAAATGTTTTAAATATTTATTCTTCTAAATCATTCTCATTAATGTAAATTTTTTCAAAATGTTTTTAAGGATTTATTTATATGGACATGAATGATTTTAAAATTTTAATTCTATTAAAAAGATACAAAGTGGTATGGGACACTTTGATTCATAAATTTATTTAAATGTCTTCCTTTTTAAATTGTGTTACTTTTAAATGTTCTCATGAAAAAGGGATATTTCTCTTAAAGAGTTTTGCAAATAATTTTCAACTATGTCAATATACTTTAATGGATTTTAAACTTGTTTAGAGTTTATTTATTATGATACAAATCTTCCATATTGTACTGAAGGTTTTGCGATATGTTTGACTGTGGATGTGTAATTTTTATACCATTCATGGTTTATAGATAAAGTATTGACATTTCTTATGTTAGTTTTAATAAAAATGATTATGTTATTGTCACGACCCGACCCTACCTGGGCTCGAACCGCAACTACCCCAAGCCCACCTCCATAGGCTAGGGGCAGGAGACAAGCACCGAAGGCTATACAACTCAGGGAGGCCCTTTCCTGAGTACCTGTACACACACACGCAACACGCTCAATGCAAAAGTGCAGAGTAAAAAAGAAAAGAAAATTAAAGAAAAGTACCAACTGTTATAAACAACCACAAGAGTGCATCTACCTCTAAACAGTACATGGTGAAAGATGAAGGTAAACTGAAAAGAAAAAGGGAAAAACACATGCCAAATAGAAAAGTTCCACAACCTGGGAACAGGTAAACAAAAGAAAATAGCTGGGAAGGTCCCACACCTGGAACCCGACTACGACCACCGCACGCGGTCCAATATCCCGATCTCCTAAGCATTGCTGATGTCACGACCAACCTGTCTGTCATCTGCAAGGGCACACCAAGTGTGGGAAAAGCCCAAGAAGTGGAGAGTATAAAAATACTCATTAGGATACCTCAAAGGCTCGAGGGAGAAACAAAGGAGGTACCAAAGGGTGATCAGTAGATCGAATAGGGTAAAGTAAAGGAGTACAATAGAGAGAGTGCAGAAGAGTAAAAGTAGAGAGTCCAGCTCAACCCGACAAGAGGAAAGAAGGTAGACTCGTCCAGACAAAAGGAGCTGGAAACGGTGAGAAGATGAACTTCTCGTCAAGTCTTTGCTACAAATAGCAGGAGAGTAGACTCATCCAACCACGAGAAGCTAGACACGAAAATCACCTGGCATACCCCCCACGCCTTCGCCTCTCCTGGAAGGATAGTAACTAAACCCAAGAAGCGGGTACTGGAATAAGGTATATACATATACATATGCTCAAACAAGAATCCCGAACAAGATTGTAAGGGGATATCCATCCCATAGCTCAGCCCAAGAAAGTGAGTAGCCAACAGTCCCAGAAGTAAACACCATCAAAGCCCAACATCCCGCACGTCTGCCCTGAACTGTAAGTCAAGGGTTCAAATCACCGCACCTCAAAACTATCCTCTTTGGGCGGCATTGAATCGCCAGCATGGTTTTAGTTCGTGTCCCAAGGACGTGTATCAGTGGGGAATGTGCCCCTCGTACTTGAGAGTTTCGGGTTAAGTCAAACCACACCTCGTCACTGCCCCGCAGTCGAGAGGTCTCCTCAAAGTCAAGGTCCTTCCATCACAGACCCGTAAATCCAAGGGTCCCACTCGAGTAATCATGGAGGAAAGCTACAGACTATCCTAGTAGAAAGGACTGAGTCTGGAATGTCAACGAGTGTCCCACTTCCTAGCCCTGCAAGAGGGTAATTCATTATATGATATCGAGTGACCAACTGCCTAGCCTTGCTGGAGGGTAAACCCTAATAAGATATCGAGTGACCCACTACCCAGCCCTGCTGGAGGG
Source organism: Viscum album (assembly GCA_963277665.1). Lineage (NCBI taxonomy): Eukaryota > Viridiplantae > Streptophyta > Magnoliopsida > Santalales > Viscaceae > Viscum > Viscum album. The sequence goes on from OY728161.1 coordinate 1,300,296,613, forward strand.
TAGACCTGGAATAGGTCGATGGGTGACCCACTACCCAGCCCTGCTGGAGGGTAAACCCAGAATAAGTCGACAGGCGACCCACTTCCCAGCCTTGCTAGAGGGTTGACCGGAATCAAGACGATAAGTGACCCACTGCCCAGCCCTTCTGGAGGGTAGACCCTCGAGAGTCATCGGGTGACACACTTCCCAGTCTCTGCTGGAGGGTAAACCCTAAGAGTGTCGGGTGACCCACTGCCCAGTCTCTCCTGGAGGGTAAACCCTAGAAGTCAGTGAGCGACCCACTGCCCAGTCTCTACTTGAGGGTAAACCCAGAACTGCTCTGGACATCTCTACTGGATTGTACAACACTGGCCAACCGAACACGGAGTGGGTATCGTGAAACCACCTAACTCTGGAACAAAACCAGGGGAAACCACTCAACCCTGTTGATCAAACAAATGAGCACAGAGGGACCCTCTACGTCATCAGAGGTCAAAGTACGCAAAGCAGAACACGGCACGCACGTGGGGCCCACACAACATGTGGCCCCATCTCAACCCCAACCAAGTGAACGAACATTCTCAGGTACAAAAATCCCCAATGTGTACCTCCAAGCATTCTCGTATACTCCTAGAGTATACCGCGTCTCCATCTATAGGGCTATCGTGTAAACGGCACCCCAACGTCAATGTGAAGGGTGTAAACGTAACTTCGCCAACCTTCCACCTCATCGGCCTAGTCAAGTCCAACCACATTACTTCAAACACCAACATCACTCTCCCAGGAGTGAATGCGATCGCACACAATGGGTCCGCTACAAACACGGTAGAAGAACCGCCAACGGTACACCTTTCATATTTACCCATTTAATAAGATCACGTTAGAGGCTCTGATCGCCTGGACAGATTACACCGTTGTAATCCTTGAGGAAAAACACGCGAGATCGACTATTTACTCTCTCCTAACGGTCAACCGGTGAAAAAGGTATTATTCACCGTAACCAACCTGTGTGGGGCCCACCCTCAGATTTGGAAACTGAACAAATGGATCACACCACTGCGATCCCCTCGGAAAAACACACGGGATTGACTATTCAATCGCCCAAAATGGACACCCGGTGAAAAAGGTACTATTCACTGTAGCTAGGTCGGGTGGGACCCACACCGTGTCCCTGAAAAAGGTCGGGTGAACTGTGTCATCGCTATGCTCTCAGAAAAGCACATCAAATCGACTGCTTACATGAGCATAAGGGATATCTAGAGGAAAAGACACGCTCCAACATACCGAACATGAGTGGTGCTGCGTGGGACCCGCATCACGGTCCCGAAGCGCTGCGAAAGGATCGCACCGTTGCGATCCTCTCGAAAAAGTACACAAGTTTGACTACTTGTTTGTCCAAAACAGACAACCGATGATAAAGCCGGAAATCACCATCAACTCTCAAAACGGCCCTCGCGGGGCCCGCACCACCGTGCAGAATTAGAGTGGGCAGATTGCACCGTTGCAATCCTCTCGAAAAAACACCCCGAATTGACTGCTCGAACGCCTCAAATGGATGTCGGGTGAAAAAAGTTACAGAACGCTGCTCGCAGCTCAAAAGACGGGTCTTGGGGCCCACGCCTAGACTCCAGTTTCAACACCCTAAAGCACACTGGAAAACTCCGGCTCAATGCCAGGGTCGCAACGCCACTGACGACGCTCAAATCGGATGTCGGATGTGTCCGCGCCGTCCAAACCGGGAAACCCCCGGAAAACGTTCGTCCACTTAACGACGCGTCGTGCCTCCGAGGCCCCTCGTTTTGTGAATTAAAAATTCCCAAACCCTTCTCAAAAATTCCACCTTGATGTATGGAGTCCACTGCCACAGATGGAAAGCAAAACGGACATCCGTAATGAAAATTACGGATGTCCGAAAAGGGGTCGAATTCCCCTCTTGGGCTGGACCGGCCTGGACAGTCCGGTCTGCCCGGCATGGGCCGGCCCGCGCCGGCTGGCCCAGCTCGCAGTGCTTGGCTAGCGGCTTGGCCGCACGGGCCGGCGGTGGACCCGGTCCACCGCTTGGCCGATCAGCTGATGTTGGTCGCCGCACGACGCGGGTCGTGTTCCCCCGCTGGGGTTGCGTGTCGCGACCCCTGTGCTCCCCTACACCCGGCGAGCTCGACCTCCCACTTGGAGCCGCCGTCACCTAAGCCAACTGAAGCGCAGCCGCGGTGCCACCAGGTGCCCGGACCAACACACTGCCTACATTCTGGAACCGATCTACCGCCTGGAGATGTTGTGCCGCCGCCTTACCTCGTCGGACCACCGGAACCCGCCGGGAAACACCTCCAAAACCGGAAACTTTCATCGGACAATTGAAGACACCATAGAGCTCGGATTTTGAGTCTGAAACAAGTGTCAGAAAGCTCAGAAAACAAACTACACATTCATGGGATTTTCTTGATGATTCGATAGATATTCGATGCAAAATGTCGAGCTCAAAGTAGATGCAGAAATAAAAATTGAAACTGCAACGATCCTACATTGTTGGGCTTCACCCGACGCTTCGCGGAGGGTCCGCCGCCACACCGCTGCCTTGCCAGAGGAAAGGAGGAGAGGAAGGATGAGGAGGAGCTCCTTGGGAGGGATTTGCCAGGGGAGAAAAATGGAGGGGAGGTGAAGAAGAAGGGTTTAAAAACAATTAAAATTTTAATTAAATTAAATCCATAATTTAACCAACATCTGATATGTTGGGCGAGGTCAAGATTAAACCTCTTCTACGGTAAACACCACCTCCTGAGCACAACAGCGATCTCAGAATTTTAATTTGATCCCTTGTTCAAAATTTATTAAACTCAACGCCTGAGGCCACCAAATTACGAAAATGCCCCTAGGGCCATTTTTCATTGACGGCCTGTGCCCGCGAAACATAGACCCCTCCTAGGGTAATCAGCATGCTCCGAACTCAACGGTGCCCTTGGTTTTCCAATCCGATCCACCTTTTAAGAGATACTTGAGTTAAGCAATTAAACGAATAAATTAATTATTTAATTTATCTGTTCCACGCTCCGAAAGCGAGCGAGGGGTCCAAACGCATCGCGCCGACATGTTTTATGTTGTTCCTAGGATAAACAACCCATTCCGGACCCATCCATAAACTCATATTTCTGATCTGAAGCACCGTTTAGGCGTTATCCCATTTGTTTGGCGTTTCCAATGTGAAAACATTGAAAATTTAATTCCGGCCACACCGGGGCTCGGAATCACACGCTGTCTGAAGGCGCTGCTCTGGAATCACATCAAGAATATTCCAAAGTCTTTTATAGACAAAACTAGGTCCCTACATCATTCACTCCTTCATGCCTTTCATCCCCAAAAAACAAAACCAGGGAACAACTCAAGGTACTAAGCCCGCACCTGGCTCTCCAGTACCCAAAATAACTCTTTCACAATTATGCGCCACCGCACACAGACCAAAGGATTTGACCTGTTCACGCAAGATCAGCCCTCGATGATGACATGCATAGGAGCAATCACACATCTCCTCGGGTGAATCACGCGAGAGAAGATAAGCACCCAAACCAGCCTTTGAGGTTAAGGCAAGGTGGTAGGGAACCTCGCCATCCTTTTGCACGGTCTCAAATGGAACAAAGGCTCTCGGGGGTAGCTTACGTCCCCGACCAAACCTATACGTTGCATGCCAAGATTGAAATCACTGCCCGCACCTGGAACAAGGCCCAGTGATTCCCTCTTTTAGAATATCCATATGGTGAAACACCCAAGGATATCTTGTCACACAAGGTTTCACAGTCGATGTCCCACAACCAAGACCCTCTTACATGCTCGAAAGCGAAGGATTCAACACCATCGACTAAAGAGAAAGGTCCCACACATTTTACCTTACCAACACAGGGTTACACCAACACCCCGTGCCACCCTCGTAACACCTCAAACAAGAAGTAGAGAGAAAATAATTTCACACAGAGTCTAACAATTCTACAGAAAAAAGTATAAGAGCTGTATAGCATACCTCTTATCACCTCATGCTCTGCAGCATTGTAGAAATCCAAAGCTCGTGGCTGTCTGCGGTCTCAACTTTCAGCTCCCGGAGCCTGACTTGAACCGCCTAGTGGTAATGGGAAGAACTCATGAGGTCTTCCTCCACTTCCATCTCCTCCCGCTCCTCTACTAGAACCACCTCTCTGGGTACTACTCCGATCATGGTGATGCCTCCATCCTGGTGGTGCACCTGCTGCCTGCCCGAAGCTCTCCGCATGCCTGGTCGGGCAGTCTCGTGCCAGGTGACCTCGCCCATCGCAAGCATAGCACCAACTCTCTTTGTGCTGCACCGGTGCCCTCTGGAGCCGCTGTGGTGTACAACCATGCCCCTGAGTCTGGTTTTCAGAAAGCCACCTGCGTCGAGGTTCTGCTTGACGACGCCTGCTAGCTATGACAGATGTATTGGCTCCAACGTGCCTGCTGCCACCACCAACTCTAGAATGTGACAAGAAGCTCTCTGTCACCAGAACCTTCACTAGCACCCCGACATATGTAGAAATGCCCAAGGCTACTATGACAGCACGAATATCTCTGCGGAAATCCTGCTAAAACTTCCGTGCTCAAAAGTTATCATCGTGGACCAAGTCCGGGTAAAAACATGCACGGTCTGTGAAACTAGCTGCATACTCGGCCACCATCATACCTCCCTGCTGAAACCGCATGAGCTCTTGAATCTGAACGGAGAACAAGCAGGATGGGAAAAACTCCTCATGAAACAACAACTGAATGTTGCCCCACGAAATCGATGACTCGTCAAGAAACTGAGTCACCAGACTCCACCAATGCCAAGATGCTCCATGAAAAATGTTGGCTGCTAAAGCCACTCTCTGATCTGTCGGTGTCTGCACAAGTCTGAAAAGGCGAACCACTATCTCTAGCCAAGCCTCTGCTACCTGAGGGTCCGGATCACCACTGAAACTCAACGGTCTCTACCGCTGGAACTCATGGAGCGTGCTCAACCTACACTCAAGCTCAGCCTGCTCTTATGAAGCTTTATGCTGCTTAATAGGTGGGGGTGCTGCTACCGGCTCACCTGGAGAAAGGGGATCACATTATGGGTCCTGGACTGAGGCCTCATTGCTCACAGGGTCGTTGTCACAAACCAAAGCCGGTATACTAGCTGGCTGTCTTTGCGGAGAAATCCTGAATATTATCAAGGAGTGCCACGGTCAAATGAGCATATATGTATATACCAATAACAATGATGGGGAGCTGACTCAAGAAGGACAGTCAAGGACTCAATCCTATGTGATGCACAAACCAATTTTCCCTGCAATAAGTGTCTCATCATGCTGAGTCGACAAGCGGGTTATCAAGGTCCTGGTGAATGGATACATCGGTCGCTGCACCATCACTAGACTCCCTGGCCTGAGAGCCGCTCTCGAGACACGTTAACACTGTTTTCCTAAATCCCAACCAATTCCTTTTTTTAGGGACGTCCAAATAACGTCCCAAGGAACAAACCACCTCTGATACCACTTTTTACGACCCGACCCTACCCGGGCTCGAGCCGCAACTACCCCAAGACCGCCTCCACAGGCTAGGGGCAGGCGAAAAGCGCCGAAGGCTAAACAACTCGGGGAGGCCTTTTCCTGAGTACCATTACACACACACGCACCACACTCAATGCAAAAGTGCAGAGTAAAAAATTAAAGAAAAGTAAAGAAAATTACCAACTACTATAAACAACCACAAGAGTGCATCGACCACTAAACAATACAAGGTGAAAGATGAAGGTAAACTGAAAAGAAAAAGGAAAAAAACACACACGCCCAACTAGAAATGTGCCACAAACTGGAAACAGTTAAACAAAAGCAAACAGATAGGAAGGTCCCACACCTGGAACCCGACTACGACCACCACATGCGGTCCATGCTCCCGATCTCCTAAGCTCCGCTGAAGTCACAACCAACCTATCTGTCATCTGAAAGGGCACATTAAGTGCCAGACAAGCCCAAGAAGGGGTGAGTATAAAAATACTCAGCAGGATACCCTGAAGGATTGAGGGAGAAACAAAGGATGTACCGAAGGGAGAGCAATAGATTGAACATGGGAAAGTAAAGGAGTACAACAGAAAGAGTGCAGAAGAGTAATAGTAGAGGGTCCAGCTAAACCCAACAAGAGGAGAAAAGGTAGATCGTCCAGACACAAGGAGTTGGAAACGGTGAGAAGATGAACTTCTCATCGAGTCTTCGCTACCTATAGCAGGAGAGTAGACTGGTCCAACCATGAGAAGCTAGACACAGAAATCACATGGCATACCCCGCGTGTCTTCGCCTATCTTGGAAGGAGAGTAACCAAACCCAAGAAGCGGGTACTGGAAAAAGATATATACATATACATATTCTCAAAAAAGAATCCGGAACAAGATCGTAAGGGGATCTCCATCCCATAGCTCATCCCAAGAAAGTGAGTAGCCAACAGTCCCAGAAGTAAACACCATCGATGCCCAACATCCCGCACGTCTGCCCTGAACTGTAAGTCAATGGGTCAAATCACTGCACCTCAAAACTATCCTCTTTTGGTGACACTGACTTTCCTGCACAGTTTTAGTTCGTTTCGCAAGGACGTGTCTCAGTGGGGAAAGTTCCCCTCGTACTTTAGAGTTCTGGGTTATGTCAAACCACACCTCGTCATTGCCCCGCAGTCGAGAGGTCTCCTCAAAGTCAAGGTCATTCCATCACAGACCCGTACAACCAAGGGTCCCACTCCGGTAATCAGGGAGGAATGAAACATACTAGCCTAGTAGAAAGGACTGAGTCTGGAATGTCAATGGGTGTCCCACTACCCAGCCCTGCTAGAGGGTAATTCATTATATGATAGCGGGTGACCCACTGCCCAGCCCTACTGGATGGTAAACCCTAATATGATATCGGGGGACCCACTGCCCAACCCTGCTAGAGGGTAGACCTGGAATAGGTCGACAGGTGACCCACTGCCCAGCCCTGCTGGAGGGTAAACCTGGAACAAGTCGACAGGCGACCCACTATCCAGCCCTGCTGGAGGGTAGACCTGAATTGAGACGACGAGCGACCCACTGCCTAGCCCTGCTGGAGGGTAGACCCTCGAGAGTCGTCGGGTGACCCACTGCCCAATCTATGCTAGAGGGTAAACCTAAGAGCATCGGGTGACCCACTGCCCAGTCTCTGTTGGAGAGTAAGCCCTAGAAGTCAGTGAGCGACCCACTGCCTAGTCTCTATTGGAGGGTAATCCCAGAAATGCTCTGGACATCTCTACTGGATGGTAAAACACTGGCCACCCGAACACGGAGTGGGTATCGTGCAACCACCCGACTTCGGAACAAAAATAGGGGAAACCACTCAACCATGCTGATCAAACAAACGAGCACAGAGGGACCATCTACGTCGCTAGAGGTCGAAGTACGCAAAGAAGAACACGGGACGCACCTGGGTCCCACACAATGTGTGGCACCATCTCAACCCCAACCAAGCGCACGAACGTTCTCAGGTACAAACATCCCCAACGTGTACCTCCAAGAATTCTCGTATACTCCTAGAGTATACCGCATCTCCAGACCTAAGGCTATCATGCACACGACACCCCAACGTCAACACGAAGGGTGTAAATGTAACTTCACCAACCTACCACCTAATTGGCCCAGGCATGGACAACCACATTTCTTTAAACACCAACATCACTCTCCCAGGAGTGAACATGATCACACGCCAAGGGTCCGCTACAAACACGATAGAAGAACCGCAACCAGTACACCTTTCATATTTCCACATTTAATAAGATCATGTTTGAGGATTCGATCGCCTAAACAGATTACACCGTTGTAATCCTCACAGAAAAACACATGAGATCGACTACTTACTCGCTCCAAACGGTCAACCGGTGAAAAAGGTACTATTCCCCCTAACCAAATCGTGTAGGGCCCACCCCAAGATCCAATAACTGAATAAATGGATCACACCACTGCGATCCCCTCAGAAAAAAATACGGGATTGACTATTCAATCACCCAAAATGGACACCCTGTGAAAAAGGTACTATTCACCGTAGCCAGGTCGGGTGGGACCCACACCACGTCCCTGAAAAAGGTCAGGCGAACTGCGCCATCACATTGCTCTCAGAAAAACACGTCAAATCGACTGCTTACTTGAGCGCGACATATATCCAGAGAAAAAGACGCGCTCCAACATACCGAACATGAGCGGTGCTGCGTGGGACCCGCATCCCGGTCCCGAAGCGCTGCCAACGGATCGCACCATTGCGATCCTCTCAGAAAAGTACACAAGTTTGACTTTTTTTCCCAAAACGAACACCCGGTGATAAAGCTGGAAATCACCGTCAACTCTCAAAATGGCCCTCGCAAGGCCCACACCACCGTGCAGAATTAGAGCGGACGTATTGCACCATTCCAATCCCCTCAGAAAAACACACCGAATTGACTTCTCGCATGCCCGAAATGGATGCCGGGTGAAAAAAGTTACAGAACGCTGCCCACAGCTCAAAAGATGGGATGTGGGGCCCATGCCTCGACTCCAGTTCCAATGCCCAAAACCTCACTGGAAAACTCCTGCTCAATGCCAGAGTCGCAACACCACTGACGGCGCTCAAATCAGATGTCGGATGTGTCCGCACCTTCCAAAACAAGAAACCCCCGGAAAACACTCGTCCAATTAACGACGCGTCCTACCTCTGAGGCCCCTCGTTTCAGGAATTAAAAATTCCTGAAACCATCTCAAAAAGTATACCTCGACGTCTGGAGTTCACTGCCGCAGACGACAAGCAAAACAAACATCTGTAATGAAAATTACGGACATCCGAAGAGGGGCCGAATTCCACTCTTGGGCTGGACTGGCCTAGACCGGCCGGTCCGCTCGTCCTGGGCCGGCTCGGCCGCAGCGCCAGGCCCACGGCCTGGCCGCGCGGGCCGGTGGTGGACCCGGTCCCCCACTTGGCCGACCGGCTGAGGCCGGTCGCCGCGTGACGACCCGCGCGACGAGGGTCGTGTTCCCCCTCTGGGGTCGCGCGTCGCAACCCCGGTGCTCCCCTGCACCCGGCGAGCTCGGCCTCCCGCCTAATGCCGCCACCACCAAAGCCACCTAAAGTACGGCTGCCACGCCGCCTGCATCCCGGACCACCATGCCACCTACACCCTAGAATCGAGCCGCCGCCTGGAGACATCGCGCCGCCGCCTTAGCTCGCCGGACCGCCGGAACCTGTCGGGAAACACCTCCAAAACCAGCAACTTTCTCCAGACGATTGCGGACACCACAAGGCTCAGATTTTGAGTCTGAAACAAGCGTCGGAAAGCTCAGAAAACATACTACGCATTCATGAGCCTTTCGCAATGATTCGACAGATATTCTATGAAAAAATATGTCCTCAATGTAGATGCGGAAATAAAAATTGAAACCCCAACGATCATACCTTGTTGGGCTTCGCCCGACGCTTCGCGCAGGGTCCACCGCTACGCCGCTTCCTTACCAGAGGAGAGGAGGAGAGGAAGGATGAAGAGGAGATCCTTCATAGCGATCCTCTAGGGGAGAACAAGGGAGGGGAGGGGAAGAAGAAGGGTTTAAATAAACTTAAGATTTTAATTAAATTAAACCTATAATTTAACCCGCATCTGAAACTTTTGGTGAGGTCAAGATTAAAACTCTTATAGGGTAAACACAACCTACAAAGCACAATGGCGGTCATGGAATTTTAATCTAAGCCCCCATTCAAAAGTTATTAAACTCAACGCCTGAGGCCGCCAAATTATGAAAACACCCCTGGGGCCATTTTTCACTAACGGCCCGTGCCCGCGAAACTTATACCCCTCCTAGGGTAATCGGCACGCTCTGAACTCAATGGTTCCCTCAGTTTTCTAATCTGAGCCATCATTTAAGAGATACTTGAGTTAAACCATTGAACAAATAAATTAATTATTTAATTTATCTGTTCCATGCTTTGAAAGCTAGCGAGGGGTCCAAAGGCCCCGCGCCGACATGTTTTATGTCGTTCCTAGGGTAAACACCCTATTTTTGACCCATCTGTACACTCAGATTTCTGATCTGAAGCACCATTTAGGAGTTATCTTATTTATTTGGTGTTTCCAGTTGAACACCCTGAAAATTTAATTTTGGCCACACCGGGGCTCAGAATCACACGCCGTCTGAAGGCATTGGTCTGGAATAACATCAAGAATATTCCAAAGTCTTTTATATCCAAAACCGGGTTCTTATAGTTATTTTTAATCCTTTTTCATATGAGTAATGCATTGGACTTAGTATGTAATGGGTGGTGCCTTCTATAGCTCATCGATGCATCAGTAGGTATCATGAGACATTCTAGTGTCTTGGCACCAGGCATTGACAAAATCTTATTTGTAGTCTTGGCACATAGCCTTGACTATTTGGTTATGAAAGTCTGGAATTATGCATTCCATCATTATGAAAGTGGCTATTGATATTGAATGTGATTATTCGATTAGTAGAATGTCCATGTGAGTAAGTAAATGGTATTACTTTGATTTATATTTTCCATATTATGAAGATTTTTATGTTGAAAAGGCTTTTGTTTTAGTTTTATACATAGCCATAAATGTTTATGCTTATTTATGAAAGATTCCACTATATTTTTATCCTTACTGGGCATTTGAGTTCACCTATTTCTTGTGTTTTATTTTCCCAGGATCCAGAGAAGTGTTTTATGTTTGAGATATAGGGTTATGCTAATGAAAAAATGGCATTATCAAAGGATTATTTTTTTTGTTGTAAGTTAGAAAGTGTAATGTAACATTGATGCATGTAATATATTTTACAAAACTGCTAAACTGATTGGTCTTTCGAGACATGATTCCTTGTAATCATGCGAATTTATTAAAATAATACACCGACCTTGGGAGTCTATGGGCGGGGCGTTACTATTGGTATCGGAGAAGGTTTTACAATAACCTTGGAAACTAGATTTAGATAAACTCTGATTATAGCACATTAACCTAAGATAGAAGTTGAGTATTAGTATAGAAGAACTTCTTACGATTTTGGTAAGGTAGATATTTTGTGAGTTTTCGATGCAATACATCCCTGTCTGGATACGAGCAGATAGAGGTGGCTCTGGCACACATGTACCAAAAAGTAAAACCCTAAAACACAACTTTTAGCTAGAATCGAATGGGAACTGGTGCACGATAATGGGCCTTGTTGAACTCTTGGTTACGACACTCCCGAGGATTACACGTAGAATAATTCACTTTTTTATTACAAGACATTATAAAGGATTTAGGAGTAAATAATTCCACAACGAATTTTTTTTATGATTATGGATTATATCCATAAACTGTTCAATTTATGATAGGTATTTTACAAGTTTGGAACTATGAATTATGATTCATAAATTATCCTACTGTATTCCATTGTTATGAAATTATGCCTAGTAGAAGGAATGAGAACTCCATCAATACGTATGATCCAGAATGTAAAAAAATGGGTCATATCTTTCCTGGTATTAACCCAACATTTAGAAGGGAAATACTCTCCCACATATTCTCAACATATGAATAAATAGTATCATGTGTTAATATGATAAGTAAAGAATTATCTTAGTCCTATTTCTTTGAAGGGAAGAAAGAGAAGAAAAGGATGGTAGAGAGAAATATGGATAATGGGAAGATGGGAAAAAAGGATTTTCCCATATTTGATAAAAGTGGAAATAATCACCTTGGTAAATGATTTAAGGGAATGGGAGTTTATTATATGTGTGGAGAAATAGGACACAATGTACGTGATTGAATGTGTAATAAAAAGGACTCAAATGTAAAATGCTTCATCTCCAAGGCATTGGGACACTATGCGAATCAATGTCCCAGTCATTAGAGTATACCTCAAATGATGCTATTAGATAATAATCATGTTATGATACTACCTCAGATGAAGAGGAATGACTAGTGTTTTTATGTTTTTATTATATAATTACTTCATTTGTGTGTTGTATCATCAATATACTGGTTAAAATAATTATGGAGATAAATAAGGATTATATTGTAGTAATATTTTATTAAGGATTTGAGATTATATGGTTCTCTAAAAGTGACTTAATAGTAAGATACACTTTTTGAAAAATACATGGTTGAATGAAAGGTAATCCTTAACATGGTCCTGGTAATGAGGTAGTGATTTTTGAATAAGAGATGTTTGATTTGGATAAAATATATTTGATATTCTTTACTTCCTTGGAACTGATTAATAGTTTTTTTCTTTCACCATTGCTGGAATGTTAAAAATATTTGGATATAAGGAATATAACAAATATTATATAAATGATAAGGGAGCATGAATGTAATAAATAAGGTGTTATGGTAATTCAGGGTGTTACCATGTTTTAAAATAATACATGATGGTGTTCACATGTTATTACATAGAAAAAAAGAATCTTCATTGTGTTTAACATTATTATAAATTTTGGACTGTGAGTTTGCATTGAATTATTTTGGATTAGTCTAAATGTTGAAATGGATTAAGATTAAAATTGTATACTATTGTTATGGTTATTTTTGGATTGTTATAAAAAGGACAACACACAGACCATGTGACAATCCTTCACGTCGGAAAAAGCTGTGGGAATTGAACCCACTACCATAGTGTGATTGGGATTTATCGTCTACCACTAGACTACGTGAAGTCCCTGGATTGAATAATCTTGTTTTTTTAAAGGTTCTGATAGGTGAATTATAAATTCATTATTTTTTTCGAACCCTATACGATTACGATAAATAGAATATTTTTTTGAAATCTTTTGGTCTGAAATATTAGTTTGTGGTAGGAATTAGTTGATGGATGAAACTCTACCTATCAAGTATATATATATATATATATATATATATTTTCTTCCTATACTATGGGTAAATTAATTCTTTATATTTAGGGAAGGGATCTTAAAACAAAAAATGTGTTATACTAATACCTTATGTTTTGTTGAAATGATGGTATTTTAAATCATCATAGATTGATGGATTTGAGGCCCTCAATTTTATACTTGTTTGTGATTTATGACCTCAATCACTCCCTATAAATATTTATGTTTTTCCTCTAATTTTCTGTCTCTAATTTCCACCAATGATCTCATAATCGAGATCATAATTTGGTGGTGACCCTTTCATTTCACTTTTCCCCGTATTAAGATTAAATTTTATTAACCCAGTTTCTGATGTGGGTTTTCCCAAAAAGGTATTTTCCATTTTCAACATTTTATTTTTGAAAAACAATTTCAAATTGCGAGAAAAAAATTTATTGAAGGAGTTAATAATGTAACACCCCAAGATTTCATAGTACGTTATTTCTTTAAAGTAATTCAATAACTTGCACTACAGGCAACACCGAGTTCTAGCGCACCATGACTTACCAAACTAGTCGTTAAAAAGCAGTTTTGAATAGTATTAACAGAATTTTGATTTTTATATAATCATTATAATTTTATAATCCATATTTTTAGTTTCATAGACATAATTTAAGAACAAATTCATTTTTATAGATAAAATAGGTATTTAAAAAAATGTAATTTTACTGCCTTTTAATGGAAAACACTATTTAAATCCAATATTTGAAACTTTTATATATTCAATTTTACATAATAAACTTCTTCATTAAAATCTTTATATAACAATTTAGTTTTGATAAATTTTTTATGTTTTTATGATAACTTTCCTTTTATGGTGAATAGGGAAAAATACTATATTTTAACTGAAAACTACTTTTTAAATCAAAAAAAATTAAAGTGTTAAATTTTATATTTTAATGGTTTGGAAGTATAAATATATTAAATTTTTACCATTTAATCCAATTCTGGTCATTTTAAGTAATTTCACTTTGAAATTGGACATAAACAACTGTCAATATTTTATAGTTATTGTTTCTTAAAAAATGTTTTTTGGTTTTGACCACATGAATTATTTTTAAATTAATAAATTCAACTTCTATATTTTGAATTTGTAAAATGGACTTCATTTTTTAATTCATAATATCAAAATTAACTTAGGGTAAAATTGTGGTATTTTTCTGAAAACTTTCAATTTTTGATGAATAGTTAAAACACTACGTTATTATTTAAAACTAACTTTTTATTTAAATAATTATTTATTTTATTTAAATTTATTTTATGTAAAAATATATATATAAAACCTATATATGTTCCAGGTAATTCATTGGAGTCATTTTATAATAAAATTAGCTGTATAAAATTTTATCGAACGTTTTACCGTCTTTTACCCACCTCCTATGAGCATTTGAAAATTTTAATAAAGCATAATTTTACTATTTTTGAGAGTTGAATTTCAAAAATCATAGTGACTTGATTTATATCAGTATGTAAAATGTGGTTCAATAAGATGAAATAATTTTTGGTGAATAGTAACGTTTGACTTTTATTTACCACAGTTAAACGTAAATAGGGTCAGTAAGGGTAAAAATAATATCATAATTACTCAAACAAATGTCATAATTATATTAGATAAGTGTAATTCGACCAAAATAAACATTAGGAAAAAAATAGGATCCTTTAGATCCTCTTGGATTAGATTAGTACATTTATTATAATATAATTCAAAGAATAGTTAAAAGTGTTAAATTCAATGTTTAATAACTAAACCATTTTTAGTATAGGGTTAAACATAAAATAAATTAAATTATAAATATTAATTAGAAAGATAAAAATATTTCCTACATAATTGTATTTTATTTATAATTTTTAGACATTAAATAATTTATTTTATTTATGACACAATGAAGATGCAGTAATTACCTTATTAATAAAATATTAAAATAATTGTTATTATAAATTCCCATATAAATGTAATTTGAGACTTATTATGAATTAAACTAATTTTATAGGTTAATAAGACATTTTAGGGTTTATTAAATGACTTTTTTGGATGCAATAATTCTGTTATGAATTTAGAAAAAACAAAATAGCAAAGAGTGTCAAAATTGATATAAAAGTATTTTTTAAAGAAATATTATAATATTAATTGGTATTCTATAACTAAAAATATAATTTTTATCCAAAGGGCTTAAATACTATTAAATATTTCATTAATGAACCACTTAGGGTTCTCTTGTAAGTTTATTGTAAGTTTATAAACCATATAATATAAAAATACAAAGAGACATGGTAAATGTCAAACTATTTAACTAAGAGTTAATTAGAAAAGATAAGGTTAATATAGTGACCCAAACCTGTCTAAAACATATTGGTTGAGTGGTATTCGACCCATACCCAAATTATCCTTTAATTAATTCTATTTTTATCCATTATTAACTGAATATTGTTTTATTATAAAATAAAATTTTATGTTTTTCCTAAGGTGCCCCTCACACCTCTTATAAAACGACACTTCACCTTCTCTCAAATTCACACCTCCAAAGCCATTTGTCTCAGAAAAACCCTGCTCAAATATCCTCCCAAATATACTAACTTTATCCTAGAGGCCTTAATTTGTTCCTGAATCCATCATAAGTATCCCTTTTGATCAAATAAAAAAGAAGAACCCGAAGAAGAGGTAATAATATCACCACCCTCTTTCATGTTCTTTTCTACTTCCACTTACTCTTTCATTGATAATACCATACCAAAATAATAAATCTAGTACAGTATATATATTGTGATGTTATTATAAATATTTCACAACCATATTAATTATTCTATCCATCCTATGAATGATAATGTCACCATGTGTGCGTACGTACGACTTACCGTCTCCATGTTGTGGTGTAATTTGTTATTCAACACTATGTTATTAGGATGGATATAATGATGAGTAATATGTATATAAATAATTAAAATAACATGATAATGTCTCTTTATAATTACTATACCTTCCAATTACACACCTTTAAGGAAATGTTATTGTCACTCATGCGTACGTACGGACTAACGTCTCCACGACGTGATGAAATTCATTTCAACATTCACCATTCATCGATGATTATAAAAATATATATTACTAATAAGTATATAATATGTGACATAATAATGATACTGGATATATATATATGTGTGTGTGTGTGTGTGTGTATGTATTTATTTATGTACTTACATATATCTTATTCACTTACTTCCATTCAATACGAAATGAAAACAGAAACAACATATATGTGTACGTACGGCATACCATCTCCTTAAATGGTGTTTTCCAATTCATATATCTATTTATTATAAATATTTAAAATCTAAATATATCTTATATATAAATCATGGTTTATATTCTAGAAGTATTTAAATCATTATTTAAATGATACGATCAAGAATAACAAGTTAAAACATGTACGATAAAGAAAGCGATTATTACCCGAAATGTTAATTTAACATGGAAATCATTATTAAATGGGTATTATAATGTCATAAATGTATCATGTATGATATAATAAATATTAATATGGATATGGTATAATTTAATAACATACTATGGTCATTATATAGGAGGTTAAACGTACCCATCGTCCAATGGAAAGTGCAAGGTTAGGGTTAATTTCACAATATCTTTATTATCCAAGGTTGTTTTTACATAAGTATCTAGTAGGAATTATTTATTATTAATGTCCATGTTTCATAAAAGAGTTTTAAATGCGATGATTTTTTAAGGTACTTTTTACTAAAACACCATTTTAAATGTTTTAAATTCTACTAAATCGTTCTTATTAATGTCTATATTTTCAAAATGGTTTTTAAAGATTTATTTATATGGACATGAATGTTTTTAAATTATTAATTCTTTTGAAAAGTTTAAAAGTGGTATGGGAAACTTTTATTCAAAAATGTCTTTAGATTTCTTCATTTTTAAATTGTGTAACTTTTTAATGTTTTCATGAAAAAGAGATATTTCTCTCAAAGAGTATTACAAATCTTTTTCAACTATGTCAATATCCTTTAATAGATTTTAAACTTGTTTGAAGTTGATTTATTATCATACAAATATTCCATATTTTATTGATGTTTTTGTGATATATTTACTATGGATGTGTTATTTTTATACCATTCATGGTTTAGGTATAATGTATTTACATTTTGTCTGCTAGTTTTAATACGAATGTTTATGTTATGTTTAAACCATTTCATATGAGAAATAAATTGGATTTAGTAAGTTATGGGTGGAGCCTGCTATAGCTCCTTGATGCATGGGTAGGTCTCATGAGACAAACTAGTGTCTTAGAATAAGGCCTTGACAAAATATTATTTGTATTCTTGGCACAAGGCCTTGACTATGTGGTTATGAAAGTCTTGCATTATGCATTCTATCCTTATTAAAGTGGCTATTGATATTAAATGTGATTATTTGACTAGTAGAATATCCATGTGAGTAAGTAAATGGAATTATTTTGATTTATATTAGCCATATTTTGATGAATTTTATGTTGAAAAAGCTTTTGTTTTACTTTTATACATTTCATTAATTGTTTATTATTATTTATAAAATTTTTCGCTATATTGTTATCCTTACTGAGCATTTGAGCTCAACACTTTATTATGTTTTATTTTCCCAGGATCCCAAGAAGTGTTTTATGTTGGAGATGCAATGTTAAGCTATGGAAAAAATGTAATTCTCACAGGATTACTTTTTGTGTGTTGTTTGTTAGAATGTGTAATGTAACATTCATGCATGTAATCTATTTTCCAAGACTGGTAAACTGATCGGTCATTCGAGACATGATTCCATGTAATCATACCAATGTATTACAATAATGCACCAACTTTGGAAGTCTAGGGTCATGGTGTTACCTGTATTTCTGAACTAGATTTAGTTGGTGTTCCATTCCAGTACTACTGAACCATATTTACTTGTTATTCCATCCATGTATTACTAAACCAAATTTACTTACGGTTCCAACCCTTTATTACTAAACTGGATTTACATTCTGTTCCACCCATGTTTATCTCATGAGATATAAATCATTACCCAATGAATTAGAGGGACATATAGGTCATACCCATATCATAGTGAAATCATTCATACATGATATAAAAAATATAAATCATTCAATATAGCAAACCTCATGAAAAAATTGGGTTTTATAAACCACATTCCATAATAATCCATATAAAATAAATTCATTTCATAAAAATAATTCTGTCATTAACACAATAAAATAATAGTAATAATATTGAGTGAAATATAACACTTTGTTATCATCGGTTGAAAATAATTTTGAAAAAACACTTAAACTTAATTCTATAAGAATATATCATTTCTTTTTTTTTAAACATTTTCTTTTCTCAAAATGCCACGTAATTTTAAAAGAAATAAATTTATATTAAAATAATCTTAAAATCATGTAGAGGATGAATCATGGAAATAAGGTGTCAAGAAATCATAAAATTACATTCATTATATATAATATAAAAAAATATTATCGTCATACATTTTTTCGGAAAATAAAAAAGTACCTCAAATCAAATAATGTCAAAAGAATCTTTCCATACCATTTAATAAAAAACAAACCAAGTGTCAAATTAAATTTAAACAATTGTATAAGATTAGAAATAATATTTCATAATTAGGAAACATGGATAAGAATGATAAATATACCCTAGTAAATACTTACATATAAAAAATCTCGGATAAAAATGACATTTTAAAATTATCACATACCTTATGTCCAATCATCTTTGTATGTATCTGAACCTCCTCTTCTTCGATTGTCCTCCTCTAAATATCCTTATATAGCACTAGAGTTTGTATTTAAAAAAGTCCAAGACCTGTATAATGATTCTAGGAAAGTTGATAATGGAAATGGTAAGGGTATGGTCGAGCATGAAGAATCAAAATGAAGTAAATAGTTGAGGGAGGAAGTGTCCTTTTATAATTGAGGTGTGTGGCACTTTTGGAAACTTCAAAAATATTAATTTATAATTATTTTAAAATCAATTAAAATATCCCCAAAATTAGATATATTTGAATCTATGATATGATAATATTGAAATATAATCATCTAATAAAATTTAGATAAGTTTTGATGTCAATTTAAGAAATTTTATTTTAATTGACAATTAGTTATTCTATTTAATTTAAATTATGATAAAAATGTTTCATTATTAAAAGGGTGAAATATTTACATATATGATTTCAATTATACAATAAATGTATAATTATGAACATTTTAGAATATATAATAATTATTATATATTTCTAAAATACTTTTATAAATTTTAAATAATTTTAATAAAATACTATTTTGATAAACAATCAATATTTTTATTTTTTTCACTCTTCAATTTAGTTATTTTTAAAAATATTTTGATAATAATTTAACTTCAAAAACATTATTTTATTTTATTACTAGAAGTTTTAGGGTATATATAAAATTCATTGGACATATTAATTATCAAAAATATATTTTTTTTATTATTTTCAATAACATTTATTTGATATCTCCATTAATAAAATTATTACTACAATGATATTGGGTAATTATTTAATATACATATTTTTTGAGTAAAAATTACTAATAAAATACCATAATTAGGGTAAATTTAAACTCTTTCATGAGGATATATGTAGTCAAATTTATCTGTTATAAAATCAATCATTAAAAATTAAAGTATGAATGTGACAACATTAACATTACATTAATTAAAGTAATATAAAGGTCATAATATAATATATAAGGATAAAAATGGTCACTAGAATGAATTTGGATGATTATTTTCAAGATATACTCAACCAACAATATTTGTTCATGTGTTTAGACATTTTATGGTTATTAGGATTTTAATAATAATTGTTTCATTGATTTATCATCAAGTAATTAATTTTTACATCATCAAATAATAAGACATTAAGGTAATTATTTTTTCCCAAAAAATTAATAATAAATTTCCATTATGTAGTCAAATATATTATCTATCCTTGGGATATTTTATTTTTAATATATCTAATTTTTATCTCAATATTAAAATTATTATTCTCATAAGAAATTTGAGATTGACATTTTGTCACTTTCATTTGTTTTATTAATATTTATGTAATTTTAATTGTCAAGTATCCCTTAAATGGATCCTTTTAGAACATAAGATATTACTGGTATAATTTTATTCATAAAAAAATATTTTAATAGGTTTTACAATCATTTTATTTTCTTTAAAATTTTATTGGTTACCCTAGTTTACCTGATTTACCTTTAACCATGTTAAAAAATTATCACAGTTATTTTTCATAATATCAAAAAAATAAAATTAACCAATTATCTTAATTTGGACCTAATGATTCCAAATATATATTACATTTCCCAAAATTCAAAACACATAAGGTTTAGTAATTAATTTAAAATTAATCCCATTATCGGAATAAAAAAATGGGTTTTTGGTTAAATGTTAAAACATTGTAAAAGAATGAAATGTTTTTACATATGAATTCAATGTAAAATTAATTAAAGCAACTTTAATTTTTTAAAATTATAAAAATATATTCTCTTTATACTTTAAAATAATTCAATTATATAATTTAAACATATAAATAATTTTTAGGAAAAATTTTGTTTTAAAAAAAATCAATGTATCTTTACTATTCATCAAAATAGGAAAATTATCAGAACAATATAAATAATTTATCCAAAGTATAATTTTATTTCCTTCATCCAAATAAGAATTTTATATTTTAAAATTGTAGTAATAATGTTTTGAAAACTAGATTTAAAATGGATGTTCCATTAAAATGCGGCAAAACTGAATTTTTTTACAAAATTACTTCTTTAGTCCGAAAAATGGATTTTGTTCTTATATCATGTCTAGAAAATACATAATATAAATTTTAACATTATATAAAATTCAAAATTTTGTTATTTATTTTCAGAAATTCTATTTTATATCCCGTTAAATAATAATATTTTAATAATATATCGTTGTTTTGTTAAACTCAGTATTGCATACAATGCAAGCTATTGAGGATGGTCCCTCTTGTGAGTAATGAAATCCATGTGAGTGATGTTTTTAGTGAATTAATCTTTTTTTATGTGTATGACATAATCCAAATATAGTACTTTTATACATTGAACAAAATCTATACACTTTGAAATGAATTGTTTCAAAATAACTTGATATTGTGTATAACACAAGCCAAAAATAGTGTTGCGTATACTTAAAGTTAATAAAGTGTTGTGTATAGTGGAAACTAATCCCTGAGTAGAGTAAAAAAATACATAAAAGAAAAAATGAATGAATCTCATAAAATCATGGGGTATTATAAAAATTATTTTAATATAAACCAAGTGGGTTTATCTAGGAGATATTCATTATTTGATTAAAAACCCATGTATTTGTTTTTAAATTTTAGTTGACATATTGAAATGGTAAATTGGATGGATTTTATTTCCAAAAGATTTAAAATAATTCTAACATTGTTTGTTATTACTAGAGAAAATGCCCGCCTAGGTAGTTTGTGAGTTAATTGGAAAAAAAATTCTAGGTTGGAATTGTCATTGAAAAGTATTAACATTTTATATCCCTAGAAACATATTTATGGAACATCTTATTCCTCAATAAGTTGTTGATTATGCTTCTCTATTCAGTGTCAATGTACATTTGTTTAATTTATGTTATTACAACATGAGTGTCTAAGGATCCAATAATAATAATCCATTTTAACTTTTGGGAGATGACCATGTTGGTTGTTCCTTGTATTTAAAATATCTTCCATTTTTTACAAACGATTTTATGCATACCTTCTGAATTATTATAATATGGTTTATATTAAATCATTATTAATCCATTTTTAAATTTATTTAAATCATTTAAAATGAAATTCTTGATTTTATAAAAAATATGTTTTTAAATTTAAATTCATATTTATTTAAAATTGAAATAATTATTTGGTTAATTAAATGTAACATCATATTATGGAATCCTTTTTTGAGACCCTAATGAGATAATATCTCACACCCAACCCTTCCCTTCAAGGGTTTGTAGATTATCTCATTCAATGTTTGAGAAAGGTTAAATCACACATGTTGGTGAATCTAGTTATTGATTATTAGGATAGGGGAGTGGTGTTTGTTGGGACTTGTGTGGTTATCCTATCTTTCAGCACTTGTGGTTTTACTTTTCGTTTTTAGGCTTGTTTGATTTCTTTTACACTAATCTATGTGGAATTATTCTTGTATGAATACTGAATTTTTTTATCTTACTTTTATTCTGTTTATAGAAAAATTTGTACCCATATTCATATTATATGATGTCAGGTGTTAGTCACCCACTCATGGGTATCAAGAATGACATTTGTTCTATGTCATGACTGGCTCTATTATCAGGTTATAAGGGTATCTGGGATAGTTTGTGAAACTGGAGGACCATTTTTTGGAATTCATTATGTAAAACCAATTTGAGGTGTATTATAAATGTTCAAAACAAAGGGTTCCATTATAGTTATTTTCTCATATCACTGGCAATAGAAATGGAATATTTAACTTATCTGAGTTCCCCAAGTTATGGAGTGCATCTAGTGAAAGGGATGATTCCAAGCTAAGGGGAAGCATCTAGACCAGCATTTTCCATGGAGTGTGATGTTCCCTATATAGATATATCTTCCTTTTATAGAAGGGGTTGGTAATTTTTTATGGTTTCATGAATGTGATAACTCAAATTAAGTCAACCTATATGAACTAGTATTTTATAAAAGAGGAAAGGTACACTCAATCTTCCCTGCTTGTATGTGGTCAGGCCTTGGTTATGTTATCTTGGTGTCACTAAATAGCTTGATAATCATGAATCAATATAAACATAGTTCTAATGTATTTGGGTTTACACCTATGGAGGTGGACATGGGTTGGCGGTTTAGTAGGATACCAATATTGAGATTGAGGACCTCTTAGGTGAAGGACAATGTGTTACACACTTTTTTATCATTAAATCGGGACAATAACGAAGGTGTTTTATGTCATTCTGATAAGATATTTTTATGGAGGTTATAATAATGTGATATGGAATTATATCATACATTTTAATGTTGTACAAATAGGACCAATAATTTCACGGTGATTAGATCAATAATGCTCTGTTACTCTGAATTTGTGAAGAGGTAAGGTTGTAATATATGGAATGCAGTTTCCAAAGTACGAGAAAATGAAATAGTAAATATAATCAAGGGATTATCATAGACCATGTTTGAATAAAAACATACCTTATGATATTTTATGAGTGTACAATGATAAAAGGATTTTCTCCAAAGGATGAATGTTCCATTGATTGATGGTCTATTTTGGGGTAGTCCTTACGCATATCAAATTTTATGAATATTTTTAATAGTAAACAATAACGGGATATATTAGACTTTTTTTATATCATCAATGACTTAAAAATTATAGATTGTTCATGTTTGAGTTCCTCATACCAAGGAGTGTGTCTTATGATATGGTGTATTCTTGAGAATGAATGGATATGTTTTACGAGAATTAGTTTCGAAAGTAAACATTTTTCCATACATATGAATAATATTTGACCTATATAATAATAAGAAAAACATATGTGATTATTCCTAGGGTATAGACACCCATGAATGACTTTTTATCATGTAGTAGTAGTATTTAATCCATTCATAGTTATATATTGAAAAATACCAGCATAGTTCTGATTCTTATGCATGGAGGGACTTTTTAATATGAGCTAAAAATGGTGTGATAAACTGTACCATATTCTACCATGTATATCTAGATCATAGATATAATAGTGGGGATATTTTTATATTCTAACTTGTATAGGATGAAGTATTTGATCAGAACTATGTATCACATTGAAGTGTGAATCAAGCCACACATAATGTTTGGATTGAGGTTTTGTGAGATACTTACACAAAGGATAATGGTGATCTTGGGAGAGTACAACAGAAATTCCCATTATTTACATATTGAATGGGACATCAACCATGAAGCGTATCATATTGTTGAAAGTATGTTTGGGTTTCCTATTATGTTCTTTCATTCAGTACCATCATGACCCTTTTTTCATCCAATTTAACTTGATCATTCATGTAATACATCACCATAATTTGTAAGATAAACTTGATTTATGATCACTGTAATAAAAAAGGAATTGAAAAGGAATATATTAAACATAGAAGGGATATAAAAAATGATAGGGTAATTTTTGTCATATAACTACTGAACTTTTATTGTATGGTATATGAGTTATAATTAATCCCATAGGTATGAAAATCATGTCATACATTATTCTGGATGTTTCTTAACATCAAATGGGAGGGACATAAACCATGAAATTTAGCATCTTTTGGTAATTATAATGTTTACATGATTTGAAATATAATTCTTGAAGTCCCATAAATCTCATCTAGGCTTTTAAGAAACCGTCTTATTAGACGTACCCCGTGATTTTGAAAAGAAACTTACTATGTTGGAGATTCATGTAATCCTTTTCTAATTAAAGAAGGTAAGACTAAATTTTTACATCATGTTCTAAAGACATTTTGATACATTTTTATGTCTTTTGAATAGTATGAAATCCTTCATTCAGTATATATTCATAAAATGATGACATATACTTGTAGTTTAGCATCATGTGATAATAAAAAATGGTATCTTTTATTTGAGGTTCTTAAGACTAGGTCTAAGGTCCCTTGAAAATTCTTTTTCAATAATATGACTTGGACGATGGATTCTTACATATTTTTGGGCCATAATCTTTGAAATGTAGTTACATATAGTTTTTGGTCTTACTAATTTGGAAAGGGAGTTTCTATTATTTACAATAAAAAATATTTGATTAATATACTGGTTCAAAGATATCCTCACTAGCCAAAGGGTGATAAGCCTGATGTGATGTGAGGCAACAGAGAACAAGGCTAGATAAAATGCTCTTGTAAAGGGGTGGATTTGTTAATGGTCCATTAAAATAATAACCATGAATAGCTACATATATATTTGAGCTAAGAATCATTCCATACATATTTATGAGGATATATAATTTTGTGGTGTGGTCAAATAACTATACTAATATTAGGAAACAATCATGTGAGGACTAAATAATTACATAGTTTTAAATTGTGAAAAAATGGAAAAGAAAATTCCATTTTACATCGTTTTGTGATGATGTTTTCTTACATTTTAAATTCTTTTAACAATGAAGACTATAATTTCATTTTAGTCCATGTAACTAGGACCATGGATATCCATTTTATAGTCATGTAACTAAGACCTTAGAGGCTTACTATATATGTTTTTAAAAAATGGACTATATGGTTAATCACATTAAGAATTTCTTGAGATACCTTGCATTGGTAGGGGTATTGGGTTCCCCATCATTCATGATTAATGGGTAGGAACCATTGGGAAATACATTATTTGTGATTTATGGTCATTCCCAACTAGGGTAATGTTTTTTGGAATCTTAACAGTTATCATTGAGGTCTTAAGGAAAAAAAAATTCCCTATGAACTAATTAATGATAGAGAACCATTTTGTTAAAATCTTGAGATACACGGTTTTGATAAACCATAAAATGGAAAAGGGGATACAGTATTTTCTCAACCAAAAAATACAATTCAACCATATGATTCTACGATTTATCATCCATAAATAATTGAGTGCATATGGTATTATGGGGTTAAGGAAACTATGATTCTATGGGATAAAATTCTTCTATTTCATATACCAACGAATAATGGGCCACTTATATAGTAATATATATTCTGGAATGGATATCCCTCAATGAATTTTAATATTTTTTTCATGGACATATTTCTTTTCATTTTACACTATTTTATTTAGTATGTTTGATTAGATTTTTTTAATGCCTGTATCATTTAACAATCTACAATATTATAAAAGAATTAATTGTTGGTGTTATTGTTATATTATTTGTACAACCACTTAAATATTGATAAATTAGTGTTGGTGTTGTTTTGTGTATGTATTTCACGATGGACACAAAATTTCATGATGTTGTTCTTAATCATGAAATAGAAGATACCCTTTATAAATAATTATGTAAGATGTACTTTATATACCCATTTGGATAATAATTGTGAAGAGGTAATGATATAATTGAACATTTGTGGATGTAGAAGGAGGGTATGTCCCTATAACTGTAACATCCCAAGTAAGTAATGAATAATAGATATTTTTATCTATGTCTATTAATGAAGTAGATAGTGTTTTAGAGGCTTAAAATGAGAATAAATCCAATCTTAAGCATGGAATACACTAATATTTTTAAAATATTGTTTTACTGCCTTTTGATGGCAAACCATTTTTAAATCTATCTTTTGACAATTTTATAAGCTATATTTGTCAAAATAAACTTATTCTTTATGATTGGGACATCAAAATTTACTTTGTGTGAATTTTTGGTATTTTTCCGATAAAGTTCATTTTTTTAATGAATAGTAAAAAATGTTGTATTTTAATTCAAAACCTAATTTTATTATAATTTTTTATATTATTAGATGATATTTATAATTGGTTTTAAAGTGCAATTAGAATATATTTTTACCATTTAATCCAATAGTGGTCGTTGGAATTAATTTCACTTTGAAATTGGATTTAAACTACTGTCAATCTTTTGATACTTATGGTTTCATAAAAACACGCTATTTGCTCTGACAGCGGGAATTACTTATTAAATTAATTAATTTAACTTATATGTTTTGAATTTTGTAAAATAGAAATCATTTTTGAATTCAGAATATCAAATATATCTTAGGGTGAAGTTTTGGTATTTTTCTGGAAAACTTCAATTTTTGAGGAATAGTGAAACCACTAAGTGGTACTTATAAAAACTGATTTTTCATTTAAATGAAAATTTTCCACCTCTGTGTTTTGAATTTCAAAAATCCAACATACATGGTTTTCATTAAGAAGTAAAATTTGGTTCAATAGGATTAAAATAATTTTTTGGTAAATAGTAACTTTTATGTTTTTAATCGCGATTAGAGGTAATTAGTGTGGTTTAAGGTAAAAATAATGTTTTAATAATATGAAATGACCTAGACACATGTCCTAACCTTATTTGATGTGTCATGGCAGAAAAAAAAATCCATGGGTCAACTTGGGGACCCCATGGAGCCACTTTGGTAGGAAAATAAAATTAATATATTTTTATTTAAAGATAAAATAAAAATGTCACAAACATGAGTTGTTTTACAAAAAAAAAATTAAATGAGGTTATAAAAGTTGTATTTTTTACTATAAATATTCATTAGAAAGCTTCAAATATTTCCTACATCATGATATTTGTTTTATAATTTTTATACATTAAATAAATTAAATTATTTATGATACCATGATGATGGAGCGATTACCTCATTATTTAACGATTTAAAAAAATGAAGAGATAATGTAAAATCTAAGACCTAAACATGTCAAAAACCTATTGGATGGGTGTATTTCGAACTATTATCACCTTATACTCGAAATATATAATTTTGGGACCTTTTAAATCCGAAAATCATTTTATAATAAAGTAACCTTTTATAACATTCCAAGAGTGCCCCTCCTCTCCTCTTATAAAAGGCCCCCACCTCTACCACCTTACCCACACCTCACAAGCCTTTGGATCAGCCAAAACTAGACCATTTTGTCTCTCCACATCCCTCTATTACTCCTTGAAGCCTCACTTTGGGAATAATTCTTCCCAAGGAATCCATTGAGCTCAAATAAAAAAGAGTTACTCGTTTTAAAGGTATTGTTTTCTCTTGTGTTCTTATGTTTTATTTTGCTTCTCCAACCCTCTAAACTCTTTTTATTCATTTCTTTTGTAACAACTACAGTATATTAAATATACTAGGATGTTTTTATAAGAATAATTCTAGCTAAACATACACACACCTACATCTAATGGTTAAAGAACATACTGTTTCTGTGGATGGCAAATTTCTGCCTCACGAAACGATGATTGTTCAACACTCATATAACACCTTCAAAGGTGGCCATTAAGATGTCACTATATTTATATATGATATATATAATATTTTTATGTTTTACTTAAGCTTATTTATTTTTCATTTATGACATACCTTTATGGTTTCCATTATGGGTAAACGCGATATTTTCATTTTAGGAAGCGCGGACTACCGCCCCTTAAAGTGATTTGATTCGTTAATACCATATGTGGTACGTATAAAGGATTGATTGAATGATATTATATATGATACAATACTGTAATTATAATACTATTTTGTATCATTATGTTTTAATTCCATTAAATATGAAATAGAAATGGAAGTAGCGTTCATGCGTATGTATGGCTTACCGTCTCCATGAACGGTGCATTTCATTTCTTACCTCTAAATGTTATGTAATATTATAAATGCATGTATATACTATATATATATATGATATATATGATATATACATCATGATTATAACTCTGGATATAATGGATACATGAACAACATGTAATTATAAAGAGCATATTTTTGACTCAAGTACCAATGATCATTAAAACGACCGATATTAACTTAAATAATTGCATAGTATTCATGACATGGTAATAAGTGATATAAAAGGAATAATTAACTTGAAAAAGGTTAGTAATAAAGTAGAAATTAACTCAAGTTTATTATTTAGGAGATTAAACAGCAATCGAGTCACGTTGGACACGAGGTAAGGGAACTTCTTAACACAATTTCCATTCTTTGGGTTAATCTTCTACTTTCAAATTATGTCATGATATTATTATGTCATATCTTGTATTTGTACATTATTTATGTGTACTAATAGTGAAAACACATAATAGTTCTATTTTATTTAAAAAAAAATCTTTTTATGGGACTTCGTCTCAATCTCCTTTCATTGAGGCATATTTTGTTTTATACACAACCTTCTTTTTTACGGTGTATAAACCCATATGACTTTTACGTTTATCCAAAAGGCATATTTTTTTATATGAATCTTTTTACTAAACGTGAAAAGGTAATGTTTTTGTCGTATGTATGCGACGACAACGACTTCTCCGCCGCTGTGACCATTATTTTAGTTTCGGCTTCCTCTACAAGCCAAACCTTTTTTTTAAAAGAAAAATAAATTCCATGTTTTACTTTTCTTTTATTTTGGTATTAAAAATGTTTTTCATAATGTTTTTATATCAATGTGTTGTATTGATATCTTGTTATTGAAAAGTGGAAATGTTATGTTTCCTTTATGTATGTTTTATGTGATACGATTATGTTATGGTTCTGGGGCATTATTATGAAGACGGGTGGTTCCGTGATAAACTAAGGGAGAGTGAGCCCGATATAGCTCTCCAATGCATTGGGTAATGTGAAGGGATTAAACATTGAGGTTTCTCCGAAGAGATTTAGGGAATATACTGTGATGGGTATTCCAAACGTAACCAAGAGGGTTACTCCCTACGTAAGAATGTTATGAATGCCTCAAGTTACCTTTATGTCTTATGATTTCTATGATTTATTCATGATTTGATGAGGTATGTTTAAGTTCTTGTGTTTTATGAGTAGAGTATGATTTCATTGATTCTTATGTATACATGTACTCATGTTTCCTTTCCATATTTGTATATCCCTTACTGTGCTTTTTATGCTCATCCCATGTTTTTGAAATATTTTTCACAAGTCAAGGGAAGGGTACATGATATGATGATAGTGTCAAGGAAGTGTCAAGAAAGAATCCATGTTTTATTTTAAATATGTTTCTGTTGATGGGAAAAATGAATACTATCTTATATGTATCCACTTTGTTTAAATGTGGAATGTAATGCATGTTTTATGATCTAATTCTCTAAAACTATAAACCTGAAAATATCATCAACGTGTAATCTTGTAATAACTTAAGATTAAGTAAGATTTAAGGCTGGGGCCTTATAGTTGGTATCAAAGGTCGGTTTAGATAAATTTAGGAGTTAGAATTATATTAAATGATTATCCAAAAATATTTTTTTTATGGTCAAATTGAAATGATATAGCATTTAAAGATTACCATACTGCTTCGCATAAGGTATTTCAATGTTAAGAATGGTTTTTTGTAGAGGAAACAGAGAAGATTTTCTGGGAAGGCATACATAGGGAAATGACCTTTCAAATCAGTATCCTGAGATGGTCAGAATCATAACTAAATAGTTTGTTGCAGTGATGGCTCTGTTGACTCAGGTGAAAAATGTTGGTTGTTTTTATTGATGATATTTTTGGTGTTTTATAGAAGTAAAGAGGAGCATGAAAGACATTTAAGGGTTATTTTGAAAACCTTAAAAGAAAATAAATTATACGGGAAATTTAGAAAGTGAGAGTTTTGGTTGTAAAAATTTTATTCCTTGGTCATATTGTTTCTAAAGATGGGATAACTGTTGATCCTGCAAATGCAAAGGTTGTGGAAAAATGTCCAAGACCCACAAATGTAACTGAGATTTGTAACTTCCTTGGTTTGGCAGGCTATTACCGAAGGTCTGTTAGAAATTTTTCACGGTTATCTAGTCCAATGACTAAGCTAACTCTGAAGGGTGTTAAGTTTATCTGGAAAAAAGAATGTGATGATTATTTTCAGGAGTTGAAAAGAAGATTGGTGAATGTTCCAGTTTTGGCACTTCCTTCCAGGAATGGTGAGTTTGTTTTCTACATTGATGCTTCATTGAAAGGACTTGGTTGTGTCCTAATGCAGAATTATCAAGTAATTGCTTATGATTCACGATAGTTGAAAACTCATGAAGTAAATTATCCTACACGTGATTTGGAATTAGCTGTTGTTGTTTTCGCTTTAAAAATTTGAAGGCATCATTTGTATGGAGTAAAGTGTGAAATATATACCGATCAAAAAAGTTTAAAGTATATATTCACTCAGAAAGAATTGAACATGAGACAGAGGAGATGGATAGAATTAATCAAGGATTATGATTGTACAATTAATTACCATTCGGGAAAAGAAAATAAAGTGGCTGATGCTTTGAGTTGAAAAAGTAATGCTTCATTAACGATGTTTCATTTGGAACGTGATCCTTTGGTTAAGGATTTTATGAACTTTGGAACAGAAGTTGTTGGTGTAGGATATTCTCCTGTTTTGTTTCAGGTATTAGTGAAATATTCCTTATTAGACAGAATTAATCAAGCATAGAAGCAAGACAGTGAGTTTCATAAAAAGGTAGAGTTGGTTCAGAAGGGTAAGTTTCCTGAATTCAACATTGATAATGATTGTGTTTTGAGATTTTGGAAGAGATTGTGTGTGCCTTGTGATTCACAGTTGAAGAAAGAGTTGTTATGTGAAGCTCATAGTTCTCCATTTTCATTTCATCATGGCAGTACTAAGATGTACAGTGATCAGCGAGAGTATTACTGGTGGGATGGAATAAAAAGAGATATTGTTGATTTTATTATGAAGTGCATGACTTGTCAACATGTTAAAGAAGAGTGGAAGTTAACGAAATGGATGCTTCAGCCTTTACCTGTACCAGAATGGAAATGAGAAAATATATCCATGGACTTCGTCGTGGGATTGCTGAAGACACCTCAAGGTAATAATGAAATCTGGGTTATTGTTGATCGCTTGACTAAATCTGCTCATTTCCTCACTATAAGGGATACTTTTTCCCTAGATCTACTTTCCCATTTTTATCATAAAGAGATAGTCAGGTTACATGGATTTCCTCTATTCATTGTATCTGACCGTGATCCCAGGTTCACTTCTAACTTTTGGAAAGTCCTTTAGAAGCCATTGGGTACTGAATTAAAGTTTAGTACAACTTTTCATCCTCAAATAGATGGGCAGTCAAAAAGAACAATTCAG
Source organism: Viscum album (assembly GCA_963277665.1). NCBI lineage: Eukaryota > Viridiplantae > Streptophyta > Magnoliopsida > Santalales > Viscaceae > Viscum > Viscum album. The sequence goes on from OY728161.1 coordinate 1,300,328,306, forward strand.
ACTTTGGAGGATATGCTATGTGCTTGTTCGATGGATTATCAGGGATGTTGGGACCAACAACTTTCTTTGGTTGAGTTTTTTTATAATAACAGTTTTCATTCCAGTATACAAATGGCACCATTTGAGGCATTATATGGTAAACGGTGTCGAACTCCAGCTTTCTGGGATGAAGTGGGTGAAAGGAAGTTGATGGGACTAGAATTGGTAGAAGAGTTGGCAGAAAAGGTTCAGCTAATACAGAAACACATGAGAACAGCTCAGAGCAGGTAGAAGAGTTATGCGGACAACAGGAGGAAGGATCTCTCTTTTGAGGTAGGTGATCATGTTTTTCTCAAAGTCTCACCATGGAAAAGTGTGATGTGATTTGGAAAGAAAGGAAAGATGAGTCTGAGGTTCATTAGACCATATGAAATTCTGGAGAGAGTTGGATCAGTTGCTTACCGAGTGGCTTTACCTCCGATTTTATCTCAGGTACACAATGTTTTTCATGTTTCGATGTTGAGAAAGTATATGCCAGATACATCTCATGTTTTGAGTCCAGTGGTAGTTCAGATGGAAGAGAACCTATCTTATGAGGAACAACCAGTCTAGATTCTTGACCACAGGGAGAAAGTGTTAAAGAATAATGTGATTCATAAAGTAAAGGTTTTGTGGAAAAACCACATGATTGAAAAGGCAACATGGGAATCTGAAAATGCAATGAGGGAAAAATACCCCCACGTATTCGATAAGTAAATAAATTGCGGGGACACAATTTTCTAAAGGGGGGAAAGATGTAACATCCCAAGTAAGTATTGAATAATATATTTTTTTATCTATGTCTATTAATGAATTATATAGTGTTTTAGAGACTTAAAATGAGAATAAATCCAATCTTAAGCATGGAATACACTAATATTTTTAAAAGATTGTCTTACTGCCTTTTGATGGAAAACCATTTTTAAATCTATATTTTGACAATTTTATAAGCTATATTTTTCAAAATAAACTTATTCTTTAGGATTGGGACATTAAAATTTACTTTGTGTGAATTTTTGGTATTTTTCCGATAAAGTTCATTTTCTAATGAATAGTGAAAAATGTTGTATTTTAATTCAAAGCCTCTTTTTAATCTAATTTATTTATATGATTATATTATATTTTGAATTGGTTTTAAAGTGTAATTAGAATATATTTTTACCATTTAATCCAATAGTGGTCGTTGGAATTAATTTCACTTTGAAATTGGACTTAAACTAGTGTCAATCTTTTGATACTTATGGTTTCATAAAAACACGCTATTTGCTCTGACAGCGGGAATTAATTATTAAATTAATTAATGTAACTTATATGTTTTGAATTATGTAAAATAGAAATCATTTTTGAATTCGGAATATCAAATATAGCTTAGGTTGATGTTTTGGAATTTTTCTGGAAAACTTCAATTTTTAATGAATAGTGAAACCACTAAGTGGTACTTATAAAAACTGATTTTTCGTTTAAATGAAAATTTAACACCTCTGTGTTTTGAATTTCAACAATCCGACATACATGGTTTTCATTAAGAAGTAAAATGTGGTTCAATGGGATTAAAATAATTTTTTGGTGAATAGTAATTTTTATGTTTTTAATCGCGATTAGAGGTAATTAGTGTAGTTTAAGGTAAAAATAATATTTTAATAATATTAAATGACCTAGACACATGTACTACCCTTATTGGATGTGTCATGGCCGACCTAGACAATCCATGGGTCAACTTGGGGACCCCATGGAGCCACTTTGGTAGGAAAATGACATTAATACCTTTTTATTTAAAGTTAAAATAAAAATGTCACAAACATGAGTTGTTTTACTAAAACAATTTTTAAATGGGGTTATACAAGTCATATTTTTGACTATAAATATTCATTAGAAAGCTAAAAATATTTCCTACATCATTATATTTGTTTTATAATTTGTAGAAAGTAAATAAATTAAATTATTTATGATACCATGATGATGCAGCGATTACCTCATTATTTAATGATTTAAAAAAATAAAAAGATAATGTATAATATAAGACCTACACATGTAACAAACTATTGGATGGGTGGATTTCAAAATCTTGTCACCTTATCCTCGAAATATATAATTTTGGGACCTTTTAAATCCGAAAAGCATTTTATAATTAAGTAACCTTTTATAACTTTCCAAGAGTGTCCCTCCTCTCCTCTTATAAAAGGCCCCCACCTCTACCACCTTACCCACACCTCACAAGCCTTTGTCTCAGCCAAACCCTTCCCATTTTATCTCTACACATCCCTCTCTTACTCCTTAAAGCCTCACTTTGGGCATAATTCTTCCCAAGGAAGCCTTTGAGCTCAAATAAAAAAGAGTTACCTATTTTAAAGGTAGTGTTTTCTCTTGTGTTCTTATGTTTTATTTTGCTTATCCAACCCTCTAAACTCTTTTTATTTATTTATTTTGTAACAAATCTAGTATCTTCAATATACTATGATGTTTTTATAAGAATAATTCTAGCTACACTTACACACACCTACATCTAATGGTTAAAGAACATACTGTTTCTGTGGATGGTGAATTTCTGCCTCATGAAACGATGATTGTTCGACACTCATATAACACCTTCAAAGGTGGAAATTAAGATGTAAATATATTTATATATGATATATATAATATTTTTATGTTTTACATAAGAGTTTTTATTTTTCATTTATGACATACCTTTATTGTTTCCATTATGGGTAAACGCGATATCTATATTTTAGGAAGTGCGGACAACCGCCCCCTCAAAGTGATTTGATTCATTAATACCATATGTGGTACATATAAAGGATATATTGAATGATATTATATATGATACAATACTGTAATTATAATACTATTATGTATCATTATGTTTTAATTTAATTAAATATAAAATAGAAATGGAAGTAGCGTTCATGCGTACGTACGACTTACCATCTCTATGAACGGTACATTTCATTTTTTACCTCTAAATGTTATGTAATATTATAAATGCATGTATATACTGGATACATATGATATATATGATATATAAATCATGATTATAACTCTAGATATAATGGATACATGAACAAATTGTAATTATAAAGAGCATATTTTTTACTCAAGTATCAATGATCGTTAAAATGACCGATATTAACTTAATTAATTTCATATTGTTCATGACATGGTAATAAGTGATATAAAAGGAATAATTAACTTGATAAAGGTTCTTACGCAAGAAGAAATTAACTCGAGTTTATTATTCAGGATATTAAAGAGCAATCGAGTCACGTTGGACACGAGGTAAGGGAACTTCTTAACCCAATTCCCGTTCTTTGAGTTAATCTCCTACTTTCAAATTATGTAATGATATTATTATGTCATATCTTGTATTTTTACTTTCTTTATGTGTACTTATATTGAATACAAATTATATTTCTATTTTATTTAAAAATATATCTTTGTATGGGACTTCGTCTCAATCTCCTTTCATTGAGGCATATTTTGTTTTATACACAACCTTCTTTTATACAGTGTATAAACCCCTTTGACTTTTACATTTATCCAAAAGGAATATTTTTTTATACGAAGCTTTTTAATAAACGACAAAAGGGAATGTTTTTGTCATACGTATACGGGGACAACGACTTCTCCACCGCCGTGACCATTATTTGAGTTTCGGCTTCCTCTACAAGCCATACCTTTTTTTTAAAGAAAAATAAATACCATGTTTTACTTATCTTTTATTTTGGTATTAAAAATGGTTTTTATAATGTTTTTATATCAATGTGTTGTATTGATATCTTGTGATTGAAAAGTGGAAATGTTATGTTTTCTTTATGTATGTTTTATGTGATATGATTATGTTATGGTTCTTGGGCATTATTATAAAGATGGGTGGTTCCATGATAAAATAAGGGCGGGTGAGCCCGATATAACTCTCCAATGCATTGGGTAATGCGAAGGGTTTAAAATTTGGGGTTTCTCCGAAGATATTTAGGGAATATACTGTGATGGGTATTCCAAACGTAACCAAGAGGGTTACTCCCTACGTAAAAATGTTATGAATGCATCAAGTTACCTTTATGTCTTATGATTTCTATGATTTATTCATGATTTGATGAGGTATGTTTAAGTGCTTACGTTTTATGAGTAGAGTATGATTTCATTGATTCTTATGTATACATGTACTCATGTTTCCTTTCCATATTTTTATATCCCATACTGAGCTTTTTATGCTCATCCCATGTTTTTGAAATGTTTTTCATAGGTCAAGGGAAGGGTACATGATATGATGATAGTGTCAAGGAAGTGTCAAGAAAGAATCCATGTTTTATTTTAAATATGTTTCTGTTGATGAGAAAAATGAATACTATCTTTTATGTATCCACTTTGTTTAAATGTGGAATGTGATGCATGTTTTATGATCTAATTCTATAAAACTCTAAACCTAAAAAGATCCTCAATATGTAATCTTGTAATAACTCATGATTAAGTAAGGTTTAAGGCTGGGGCCTTATAATAATAGTAATTAACCATACATTAAGTTGTCATGAGTATTAAGTGTGTATAGTACCTTAGGGTTGATGGATGATATAACTATGAACTTTGAAAGAATGACATGTTTGGAATAGTTTTATGAAATCATGCATCATTATTGAAAAAAAATTGAAGTCACCTAATCTTATGAGAAACCCAGGTTCCTAACTATTGTGAACCACATTCATGTGTATGAACTTCCTCATGCTGGTAGTCATCTCCACAGTGTTAACTTATCGGAGTACTCCATTTATGATTCACTTATAACAAACTTTTTGATGACTTGGGCAATAAAAGAAAGTAAAATTGAATAAAAATTATCATATCATTTAATTTAAAACATTTTATGAAATAAGGGTCCCATTTTAGAGGTATTCTAGGATGTTTTTAATTTTTCTATTTGTATAATTATCTGTCTGGGATTATAATCGACCTCAATGATCTCTTCCATGCTACATGGAAAAACAACAAAAGCATTATGTGATGTGTAATTGTCCTGACTATTTTATCTCTATAAAAATATACCAATGTTATGGAAAAAAATTTCAATTCCTTTTCTAGAGTATTTTGTGAATGTATGAAATGATTTAGTATTGGTTAAAATGGTAATTTTTGAATCAATCCTTCAGCATAATTATGTAGAGGGTCAGCTCTTATTTTTCTTATAGAATAATAACTCATGGTCTTCTTAATCACCAACAAGGGGCAGCCTCTAATTCACAAGTGAGTCAATGGTATTTTAAAAACAAATTTCAATCCAATTATGAGGGCCTATTATTTGTCCACATTTTTATTGTATAATTCAGATATCATCCTGGAGTAGTGAAGAACATCCTTTTCATGGGAAATGAGAATTACTCCCAACCTGAATTTGTTGAGATTGGGGTCTTTCATCCTTCTTCTAGACGGGCTTTCGAATGTCACATAAAATTAATATTCCCACATTTTGGAATAGTCTTTAATGATGATGATATTCTCATATAAAAGATTGGTACTCACTGATACATTTTTAATAGATGGTTCTTCCGCCAGATAATTATCTAATGTCATCCCTCTTATAACCATTTGTGGTATAAAGTGAATATCTAACTATTAAGAAAATGGTTTCCCATAAATCTAATTATCTTGTAAACATTGGATTAATTTGAATATATTTGATATGGAAATTCGGAGATATAAAATGGATCTCATGGTGATGTAAATATTGGAATTATTTTTGAATTAAAATATCAATTCCAAACAAATATTTTTAATATCTAAGTACTAATTCCCAGTGTCTACTATGATAAAACTAAGATAATAAAAGACATTTTCACTACCAACATAAATTTTATGTACTAGTAAGTCCCCTATTAATTGATATTGAGAATTCGTATATATGAGGATCTTCTTTCGATCAACAGGTTTAATCAGCACTGGTGGGATCAAGAAATATTTATTGAGGCTATCAAATTATTCTTGGTAATAATCAGTAGATTGAAATGTGATCCCTTTCTTTATCCAATTATTGAATGGGAAACACTTTCCTCTGAGGATTTATATGATTAATCACTTATATGTATTGATCCCTTGTCCTATAAAATCATTGAGGTTTTGAGGGTGTGACATACCAAATATTTCATTAATATTTTTTGAGTTGACATCGATTCCATTATGTAATACTAATAAGCCAACAAAATTTACTAATTTAACATAGAAATCTCATTTTTTGGGTTTTCTTTTCAATCTATTATATCACAATTTGTTTATAATTATATCTAAGTCTCTAAGATGGTCTAAATATTTTAATTATTTTCCACCAGATCATCAACATAACATCAACTAATTTTCACAAGAAAGGTATACATATAAGATGATTGACACATTGAGATATAATAATATCATTATTTGAACCTAATAAAATCACCCTGTAGTATAGTATTCATAGGACCTTGAATTTAGTGGATTCTTTATCTTCAAGTGTTATTCTGATTTGGTTGTATCATGAATATCCATCCATAAAAGAGAGGGATTGATATGTCATTATTAGATCAATGTAAGGTATTTCAATTAGAACCATGATTTCATATTTCAGAAAGTTAAGATCGAGGCCTCTGAAATTGTTGACCCCATGATCTTACCATTATTTTTCTTTATGGGAACAATACTAGAAGTCCATTTTGATGTTTGACTACCCAAATGACTTTATCATTAATATGACTTTCAATTTCAGTACCAACCATGGATGCATGATTTAGATGTGTCCTTCCATTATTTATATTATAACCATCATGGTTTCATTATAGATCCAAGATATGGGTTGCCACATTGGGGTCAATTCTTGTAATTTATTTGTAATTGAACGAAAACAATTCATGGTGATATTTAAAAAATGTGTGTTGATTTCATTCTCATCAAGGGGAATAACTATACTAATAAAAACTGGTCTTGGATCCTCCACAGTACCCATATTTTTCTATTGGAGATCATTGATAGTGGTGGAGAATCATTTCTACAATAGTAGAGTAGCATCTCCAAGATCATCATTTTCTTCCTCTAACACTTTATCATCCTCCTCCATTTCCAAGATGTGTATATCGATATGTATATTATAAAAAGGGGAGTTCTTTTAATCTATAGGTGAGATCAATGTTTTAAGATTAATCTTTTAATTATGATAAAATTACTTAGTCGTATTTTTCTAATGAAGTGGTGTCCTATTGATGTTACGGGGATGAAATTTATGCCTTTTTTGACTTATTACTAAAAATGGGGAAATCATTGACTTATTGATTTATATCTAATCTATATTATGTGTTTGATTTTATAAAAAAATATAGAGAACATTTATAAATGTGATCTTATGTCTTAAATCGGGCTGATGGAAAGTACATATTCATCACCATTGTCATTGAATGAAATAGACAGAGTAATTCTACGCCATTTGGCAAGATAACCCGAGGGACACCATCATATTAATTCTAGGAATCTCTCTAGTAGAATCCTACATCATAATATTTAGACTCACAAAACTCAAATAGATATCTATCATCATGTATAATCTGAATTTTTACATCGCTATAGTATTTCAGTCATTGATGATACGATGAAGGGATGATTGCATGCTTTTGCATCAAAGGAAATCCTTGAATGTCATTGATAGATGTATCTTTTAGGATGACCATGAATACATATTTGGAAACAAAATCTACAAATTGGGCTACAATATCATTATATTATAGTTGTTTCTATTCTATTTTATGATACCCTTGAAGTGTTACAGAGGAATGAGATATATCAGTTTCATTATATCCTAATTGATAGAATGATCTGAAAGTAATAAGTTTGACTCCTTAGCCATTATAAATGAAAATAGAATAGATATCAAAGTTACATAATCTTCAAAATATGTAAAAGTGCATGATATTTCCTTGTATAAAACCATCTCTATCCTTTTCCTTGAAAGAGATAAAGTTGTGAAACTTTTAGGGCCAATCTCTAGATGATATATAACATTGGTAGTGACATCAGTTTAATACTCTTGAGCGATCAATAGAACATATAAAAGTTCTTTGGTTAGATATTTTTACATGTTGATAGAATCCAAATATGAAAAATTAACTATAACCATGCGAAACTACTTCAGGATGTCATTTTTTTAGTGAAAGGCATGTATCTTTTGGCGGGGATCTACACCATAATAAGCATTGAGGGTACTTATGTGTTTGGGGTAGATTATTTGGGTGTTAAACAAATTTTGAAGGCATGTTTTCTACTTTATTAGACCATTTGTACTCACCTACACATCTTGCATGACCTGACAATTTCACCCTTTCTTGAAGATGTTCTAGAATGATCATACATAGAGGACTCTTTTTTAGGGTGAGGTCATTTTTTTTCTTCATGTACTTGATACAAGGATCTTCTGTGAGTCTCACTAGCATAAATGGCCTTGTCGAGGATTTTTCTAGGTTATTTGTTCCAACCATGACTACAACCTCCCATGCCTCCCTATCATCTAGGACATCTGCATGGGGTTCCCCATCTTGGAATATGGAATTCATGATTGTAATCCTCTTTGTCATCAGATAATGGATCCATTAATGGAATGATGTGACCGGATCGTAAAATATATCCATTATATGATGAAAATTCTATATGGGAAGATTATTTTGATTGTTTTTGATAGTATGGTGCCCACATTACTATTTGTGGGGTTGTTCCTATTATATTGGGGTGAATTCATCATGTCTTAGAGAGTCGTGGATAATATTTTCCATATTTCTATATCACATTCCTATGTTTTTCTCTTATATTCTAACCATGTTGTTTCATAAAATACTGGTCTTTGGTGGGTAATGTCATTGATATAGTTGTATGTGCTGTTGTTAATGTGACAATTGATGAAATTTGACATTTTTAATGTTCATCAAGGATATCATGAGTTTAGTTGATTATATTTTTATTCATCTAATCATTGTAATTTAATCCATTATTTTTTATAGCTTCCTTCCTTTATCATACAACCTTTGTTGTTCTAGTGAAAAAAATGCTACCTATACTGGTGGGTTCCATAGATTCTATTTCCAATAATAAATCATCATTTGTTGTAAATAATTAAAAAAACTGATCTACTCGACTGGCCCAGATCTTGAGTATGGGGAATAGCAGGTTGGGCCAAATGTGGAAACTCTTCTTGTATTAATAGTACATAACCTACATGGTATTTCATGTAGGGATATTTCTATACTTGATGTAGTCATCTACAAAATATAGGAATCACCTGATAGCTTCCTAAATGGGTTCCAAATGTATTTTTTCTTATTTCCCCATATTTAGTTGATGTTTTTAGACCATTTCACTTTCTTTTATGTACCCTATATTTTGAGGTATGTTGGTTGGGGGTAAGATATTAGAATCTCCAAATAGAACATATCTAGTTTGGGATATTTCCTTGCATTATTTATGTTTTTTGTTTTTCTAACACCTTCATCACTTCCTCATGTTGAGGAAATATTTCTTAAAGTGTTATAGGATCACCTTCTTCTAGTTCTGGGTGAGATATGAACACATAATTTCCCATTTCATGTGTGCTTCTCATAGAGGATTTTTTAGTGGAGATGTTAATGGAATCCTCTAATTCAGAGAAAACCTCCAGTTTTGGGTACACATGCCTTCTTTGATCATCTCAGTGTAGAAAATATTAAAAATATAGACCTCTATTTTTTGTTCATATATATCAGACCGCTATTCCATAACATCTTCATGGGAAGTTCTAATAATTATTAACTACGGATAATGAATAAAAGGTGTCACATTATCAACAACATGATAATAAGGTCTTCTATATTGAGGATATATACCTAATGATGTGAAATCACCAAGAGTAGTCATAACCATGAAAGATTACATTTTTTCTTTCATTTCCATGGAGTCTCGTCCTCTCCATCACAGGTCCAATTGGAATCTTTTGATAAAGGGTGATCCATAGGAAATCATTAAAAAATTATGTTGCATTTGTTCCTATAGAGGATTTCCAATTATGTGATATTATGAATATAGAGGATTTACTTTACAGTGGTCCCCCTAAACGATACGAAATTGACATCTTTTAAGGTGGAGGTTGAGGTAAAAATTCCACTGTCCTAGAGGGATTCGGAAAATTCAGTTATGTTTTCAAAACATGTAGGGATTGGTTTGTGATCCTCAAATGTCATATTAAAAATTCCTCTTTCCTTATGTATTGGAGGTTCCCCAGTTTTTTCACAATTTTATATATTGCAGTTACTCTATTGATTTTAAGGATCTTTTTTTACACAAGGATTGAGTTCATTATATTATTTTCTCTTATTCCATCTTCTTCAAATAATATTGGTGATTCTCAATGATTTTCTTCCTCTAAGGAGGCTGGTGCGATATTATTAGACTCTTATTAAGAAATTATTTAGAAGGGTTTCTATCTTTTATCCCAAAATATTTGAGATTTTATCATATTTGGTTTTTTTAAATCATATAATATTTAAGAGAAGGTCTTGTTTCTTGAAGCTGGCCTAATTAAATGACTTTACATAATATCACTATGAGTGGGATTTGTTGATCAGGGAGTGAGGTAAGTGTAATGCCCCATGCTCACCCTATCCCTTGATATAAATGACTAATGGGGAATTAATTATCATCATGTAAAATTATTTTTATTCATTGATAAAAACACACTTATGGGATCCATTCTATTTTACCAATCTCAGTTGTATGATATTTATAAGGGCCTCCAAGTCGATTTCAATGCGTATATATTTTGATTATATGCTGTGGATTTTGTATTTTTCACAAGCTGTATCTTTTGTTTTTAGGCACTGAATGTTAGTACCAATATTTAGTAAGATTTCAGGCACATAATCATCAAAAAAATACCTCTATAATAATATATTGGGAGTAGTAAAGGCCATAACATGACTATTATGTTATCTTTATCCAATTTTCTACTCAAGGGAATTATTTCCTCTTTAAATAATGAAAGAGGTTACTCAACAAATCCTATCCAAATTTAATGCTTCCCGAATGATTTATTGTAAACAATAGGGTTTCAAAACATTTCATCGATCATGTTCGAAGGTCGGTGATCTACGGGTGCTTTGGAGAATGAATTTTTTTTATGATGTCTTCTATTTGAGAAAGAATATTACTTTTCAATTAATAGGAATCAGACATGTGTGGTATTATTTTCCCAAGAACCTCATGATAAGAGTGGATTATCATAGTTGATTCGATAATGGGAGGACCTTTATTACAAAATGTAGTGTCACTATGGGGATTAAAATCATAGAGGATGCTATCATGATGAGGACTACCATCATGGCTTGATGTTTGACTACAAGAGGAATTTCTATTACTAATTCCCTTGGTATGGACTTCATGGTGGCCTATAGAAAGTGTATGCCATCAATATAATAGATCTTATATCCATAATGTTTTTTCCCTGACACACATTTTGTTATGGGATCTCATGATCGATCATATTTTGAACAGGAACTTTGACATCCTGGAACGATGTCAAAGGATGACCTACAAACCCATTGGAAAAACCTTTGCGAGGGAGGACCATTTTAATTGTAGATATTATCACCATAATTTGGTAATAGATGAGTAAAATCCTAAGATAACAAATAATATAATATTAAGGCATCAGGGAGACCCAAATCGATCAATTCCGGAATATATATTGGCACATAATTTTTCAATCCCATTGATGATGCTTTTTTTGTATTGTATCCTCCAGGAAATTGGGGCTGCCTACTATAGATATTGTATTTCATATTTGGGGAACTATTTATGTTTCACTTGAGTTACTAGATAAATTTTATGATATATATATGAAATTATTATATGTATATATTCTTTCACTAATGTGAACACTGAAATTGTTCAAGGAACTCTATTTGGAATAGGGATTTGGAACCGATTCATGTTTCTATTTATTTTTGAGATTTTTATAATGAACCTTTTGGAAATTAGAAGGCATATAAATATTCTCCTCTATGATACTCACATTATGTTGATGTGTGAGCCCAATTAGAGGGGTGAGGTTTTGTTCCCACACTTTAACAAATTTCCTTAGGGAGATATCATATTCCACAGATGGAGCAAGGATGTTGTCATGTTCTTATCCTATAATTTTTTAGAATATTTTTTATATTATTCTTGTTTAAGGGTGTATATATAGGTCTTCTCTTAGTTTTCACCGTGATTGTTCGGGCCATTTTCTCAATCTGCCACTAGATCATGTAGGTGGGTTTGATATGCATGAGTAGGTATTTTTTTTTCTACTCATCAATTGATTCAGTGTTTTTTTGTCATGTTTCATTGGTTGCATATATAGTGTGTTGGAAGTTTTAGTATTTATATGATTGAATTATCATATACTCATATGTTGGAGGCATGTTTCTTTTGAGATTATTTATATGTAAAAGGTTTTTTAGCATCTCCCTAATTGTTTTATTGGTTCACTTGGTAGGATTTAATTTTTGATCGGGTTTGAATAACTAGATCTAGATACTAGGGGTGGTGTCCTCATAATAAGAAATAATTATTTTCATTTGGTATTGATGGTGGAGGATGTTGATAGATTCCCCAAGGATGAACACCTGTATTATTGGGATGAGGTCATCAGTGACAACATGATCCATCTACCTATGATAAGGGAGTAATCAATTTTTTTATTCAAGAGAGTGGCTCATGAAACATTTTGAAATAGACATTGCTTTCATCACTTCTTCACCACAAGTATTTTTTAGTCAATTACTTGTGGAGAATAATTCCATGAATGGATTCACTTGAGGCCTCCAGTATGTTGAAAATATCATACGTTGGTAATCCCTGGTCCACAATTTGACACCCAATTCTAAAGATGATGGGTAGGTGAAGGGGTGCACTGATTAGTTAAGGATATATCATTAGTGGAAGTAAATTCAATGGTACAGACAAGATAGAAATATTTTATTTGGATTTAATGGAGTTTTAATGTTACATATTGATATTATAAGACAAAATAAAAACCTATCAAATCATTATCTCAATAAATAAACACATACATAATAGATTTTTTAAATCCACTTCTAACCCATAGTAATTTTTTGATAGGATGCAATGGGATTGAAATGTTTGAGTGAAAATAATTTTGATTAAGGATTCCATTTGGTTAACAGTTTTTTCTAATTAATTTTCTGATGATATTCAACAGGGTTTATTAATTTAACTTAAAACACCCAACGGTTCCCTTATCTATGTTGTTTAATAAAAATGCATTCTAAATGATGGTGGTCATTGGGAAATGGTAACCACATCACTTATGGAATCACATTGGTTGAGAGAATGGGATTTCTTGATCATCATACCTTTTTATGGGTAATCATTGCCTACTTATGGACCCACATGTAGATTTAAGATATATTCATGAATCCATTATTTAATCCAGAAAATTTAATGATTCACCCTTATATTAGAATTCAATATTTAGTGTGTATTGTCTCAAAAATTACATGTATGTATTTGAGTATCTTCATTGATGGGAACATATGTATGTATATATGTTTCTTTGTAGATGGTAAAATATATATGTATTAATGGTTCATATGTTTTTTATATTCATGATGCTACATATAACCCTTTTAATGGGGCTCTTTAGAAGGAATCATTATACAAAAATATAGGAGTTGTTTTTATGTCAGGAATGGTACCATGAGAAGGGCTTCCTATGTATCCATTTAAATTGTATCAAAACCCTGGTAATTTTGATCCACTTAATGGGACAAATTATACCATTCTTGGTCATGTGAAGAGTACCAAATAGAGTAATTTAACATTGTATGAAAATAAAATCATGTTAAAAGCTTCCTAACTAATGATGTTTCATGACATACGCTGAAATAGGACAGGGGCCAGAAATGTATATAGCCTCTAAATATGGATTTTCACCTCCTAAGAATTTGGCCTAGAGAATATTAGTGTGACATTGGGGTGTTGAGTTTGAATAACAATGAGGTTACCTATATAAATTTTTGGATAAGAATCAAATACTATTTTGTTCCAAAGGTTTCATATTTCACATACGAGGGAGGCCCATTTTTTCATTATAGGGAATATGTCCCCTTGAAGTGGTGACGACTTGGTTGGGGATTATACCGAATATGAGGCCCATTTAGTGAATATTTCATCATGTTTATGGAATGATCACCAATAAAATATAGAATATGTTATTTATACTCATTGTTATAATAAATAAGAAGTGTAATATCTAGAAATCTGTACAATCCTCATCAATAGCGAGTGGAATATGGTGCAAGTTTCAATGGTTAGTGAATTCCCTTCAAGAAACACTTGGGCATACTTTGGGATGAAATCCTATGGATTCATTTTCTCTACATCCAATGTTATGTGAGGTTGAATTCATGGTATGGTATTCATATATGGAGAAATTTATTTGATGCTCTCATATACCCTCTTTATTCAAACCCTGGGGTTTATCATTTACGTATCCATATAGACTCAACCTGATTCATTTCATATTTTGAGCATCCGATGTTGTTTTCATTCCAAAGAAGCCTATCATTATCATTATTAATGATAGAATCCTCACCACCATGGCAATAAATAATTAAAGAAATTATAATGATTCAATCTATTACATAAGAGAAAAGAAATGTATAATTGTGAAGAAATAGTATTGTTCCTTGTGTTCTAATCATACATATATAGAGTATTTATAGGAGGTATTGGATCATCCCCCATCATATGAGGAATCCAAGGAATGAGGTTCCCTTCCATTGGTTGTATAGGAGATGGATAAAATGGTTGATCACCAAGGACATGATTGGGAGATATGAAGACTATTTCACCAAGGTATGACCTGGGTGATCTCATGGTGCTACCAACAAGTGGGACTCGGGAGAGTGGAGGGTATTTATATAGGTTTGACCTTGAGGTATATAGATTCATGGCATAGGGTGGACCTAGGAGTGATGGGGAATCATCTTGGTTAATGGGAAACATTGGAAAAGTTCTTTGGAAAATCCATTCTCTAAGCTCATAAGATCTCATTATGATTCCTTGGATGATCGATGATCAAGTTTTGAGAAATGGATGGGACCTTATCCCTAGTATTAATTACCAGGGGAAATAGTTCTACTCATTATTACTTGTATTTGATAAATTTATTGTCCTCAATTCATTAATCATTCAAAATTCCCACTTCTTTTGTAGGCTCATGGAATTACCTGAGGTTTTAGATGACATGTGTGGGAGACATAGGTGAGAAGAGATTTAGGAAGTTTCTTCGTCTTCTAGTCTTGTCGAATGAGGTGAAATAGGGTCTGATTTATTGTCAAAAGTCCAAACCATTGGTGAATATTTTGTTCCATGACTATTTGTCATGTAGGTCAATAATTCTATTCATTTTCATAGGTGAGAATCACGAGTTTATGTTGTTCATGTTAGAAATACACAGGGCTGGGCATTTTCACATGTGGATCTTTCTACCTTGATTTGCCTTAAATTCTCCACCATATAGGTTGCTCAAATTTCGACACACATGTGACATGGAACACATTTACACATTTTATTTAATTGAATTTATGAGGTATATTCCTTTTATTATTTTTATACTTTCATGAGTAATGGAGGGTCACCAACCATTTGTAAAGGTTACTATTCCATTGTAACCCTTACATATCAAGATAATTAAGATAATTTATTTTATTTTAGAAACAAAAAATTATCCTTTTGAGATGGAATCAAATTATAAAATTTAAAATGGTATTATCAATCATAATCCTATCATATTTGATAAAATATACATTTTCAACTGTACACATCAATTATGGTGTGGAGGTCCTTCTTGCAGTGTGTAGTTTATATTTGTCATGGTTTAATATCACAGTAGATTCAACTACACCATGGTTATAGGATCTACAAAAAATTACATAGTTTTTACAATTCCTTTTTGTTATTTTCATTGGGATTTTTGTTTCATGATGAATTGGTTGTTCCATGCTTCATAGTAATGATTTTTCAATGGGTATTTTTTAATATTCACTACATGATAATCCTAAATTATAATGATTTTTTTAGCATTGAATAAATTTTATAAGGTAGAGTTCCTAGTAAGATCATTATTTGAGCCTAAAAAGCATGATTGAAACCAACCCATCAGAATGTAAATCTATACATCACAACATGATTCCATGAATCCCAATTTTCATTATAAATTGTGTGTACCCATCCCTTTGTTATTATCATCATAAATTCTATAGAACACTAGGTGTTGGGATCTATTTTGGAGGTTTATTGTGTATGAGGAAGATCTATGATGTTCTAATACATGTGATGGATGCCTTCATATTTTAAGTTTACATTACATTTACATTTTTCTTTTTTTGCCTTCATCTACGAAGGATTCAAGAAAAATTATATTTGGTTTTAATGGAATTGTTGTTATTGATTGACCTGAATAATTTTGTTCAATTATTTTCCTAATTTCATTATTGATTAATAATTATTCCCTCAATGTAGAATTTCAAATAAAATTTACATTATGGGTTTTCTATGATTTTATTATATCTTAGAAAATAATATGGTTTCTTAATAAAAATTGTAATATTTTTTGATACCATTATCATTCCTTATGGATTTAAATTGTTATTAACATGGAATATAATTATTGTATAATAATTTATTAGTCCCCTTAACTTTTTAACAATATACCTTGGATTAAAACCCATCCATTTAATTTCATAACCTGAAACCAATTTATTGTACCATTAAATATTTTCATATAATATTCTCTTTGCCTAACTCTAGAGATGCCTTATGACATGTAAATTTTATAATATAAGCTTGGCCTAGTCAATGATGGATTGAAATGGGGGAAGTAGTTTCTTTCTAACCACACCTAAACACCTAAGAAAACCCAAGTAAAATTATTTTACTACATCTATCCTTTGATTTGAAACTGATTCAGATGTGTATCAACAACCCATGCATATGGCCTACATATGTCAAATGTTCCTCAAAAGGACCCAATAAAACATCAGAATAATCCCACTGTAGGAAATATGAAATACACAATATAGTATACACCATTCTATAAAAATATCATTATAAAAATCCATCATTATAGTTTTTTACTTCATTCACCCATGAATCATGTGACAAATCTGCTTTACCCCATAAATCATTTAATGAATTAGGTTCACCCATGAATCACATGATGAAATTATTTCAACCTCAAAACATGTCATGAATAACTGATTTATACCGTATGAAGATACTCATTCACACCCTAAACCATGTCAAAAACTAGGTTTCAAACCTAATCATGTCAAAAATCATGGTATATCCCATGAATCTCTAGAATATCATAGAAAAACCATCCAAATACTTATTCCAACACACTTTTTCATTCAACATCTCATTAAAATATCATATATAGTAATAATATAGAAGTAGGTAAATAATATTTACCACACATTAGCCACTAAATGTCGCCAATATTATCCACTTATTAGTCAGAACACACATCTCTGACACCAAAACATTGATACAAATATCTATGAATAACTCTCCATAAATTACCACATATAATGATTGGATGTGAACATAATTTTCATAACTATGCCCCTACAGAAAACATTAATTATAAACTATTTCTATATCATGGGAACATCATCCTAATTATCAAATGAAATTCATAAATAACAATTGACTCCCACCAATAGTTACAGGGGACCCCCGCCATAAATCTTTCATTATTTTTCTCATGGAGAATAGCCTCAATATTTTTCATCACCAATGAATATCAATCATCTTGGTCCATTCTCATCAATATCCAACCACTGATATTATTCCTCTTTTATTTTAATCCATTTTGGACGTATATAATAACTCATTGGTACATTTTCCAATTTTATCAGTTTTTAGGAATCCATTCCAAATAGTATTCATGATTCCCCTTTTCTTTAAATCACACAAGGCCCCTCACCGACATGGAATTCAATAGCTCTAAATAGATACAACACATGATGCCTCTAACTTATCCAAAAGAACTAGTTATATTCCCCAATAAAATATAATCAAATACAATGATTCACATTTCAAAACACATTGTCTCATGCATCTATACCACTGATCATGCTCACACACATGTCAAACTCACCCAACTAGAAGCTCCCTTGGCCATCCTCCTCAACGTCTGGAATTTCACCTTTTCCAATCCTATATAATTTTATCCCAGCAATAGACAACATTCCAAAAATGAAATATTCCACACACAATTTCTTCCTATGACCCATAGGAATGAATCCACAATATATAATTCAGTACATCAAAATGAATCCTTCCATACAAACAAAATCCATGATACTAAAGGAAGTATCACTCACAACGATTCCATTATAAAAATTCAGTGAATAATCATGAATATACCACATATAGAATCACCCCTGATGAAATAATCTCCAGAAAATTGTCATACCCATTCCTTTTATATTCCCAATATCTAAAGCAAGATCATGCCCATATCACACACATAGTATCTCCTCACATGAATTGGTCCCATAACATAAAAAAATACCTATTCTTAAAACCTCTAAAGTAATAAACATCCTTCTATAACCCTTTCATTGGGTTACCCTTGAATATAAAATCATGTCTCATCCATAATACACAACTCATCATTATCCCAATTAACATATCAAGAACCTTGTTCTTCCATATAACTACTAGTTTATATCTCAAATAAATCACAAATCATGGTCAACCATTATATTCCACTCTCAAACACTTCCTGAAAACTAAGATTCCAAACTACCCACCATAGTGTCTCCAATAGAAAACAAGAATCACCTCAAAAATCACCACCTCCTAGGGCACATATTATTTCTAAGAACCCACCTATACAACTACCCCTCTAGAATCTAATATATTAGGTTGATCCTCACTAGTCCTCCACATACATAAGTCACCAATCAATGATAACAATGATATCCACATATACACATATATAATTTCATTTAATTATAATGACCAGTGTCAAGTATATGATTATATTATGTTTAATGTCTCATACAGTAAATTTTAGAAAACACCATATAGGTTATTGTTGGAACAATAAATAACAAATCATATTTTCTCTTTTTAAACTAGTCCCATAGTTAACAATAATAGTTGTATATCTATGGAAATATTACACTAAGGGACTACATCGCTCTAATATCCCTAAAACTTATCATAGTTCCATATAAACATGCATCAACATTAGAATATATTGTGGATTATTTGAATAGAATTACATTACACGTTATACATGAAACAATTATATAAATTATTATAAAAGTTTTAAATTGTTGAACCCTCATTAATAGATATTTTAGTCACAAGTAATCACATATATTTCCTATGAATACTATACACCAAATATGATACATTAACACTGACCTATTTCCAATGGTCCAATAGCTAAAAAATTAAATAAAATGACTATATCAAATGGGCATGGATCAAGAAAACAGCATAAATCATAAATCAAAAAAACGTGTCCCCCATGCTTGGTAAAAATCATACAACTATATAATCAGAATCCATGAATAGTAATTATAGTCCCCTAGAAACCAGGGCTCTCATCCAGAAAATTTGTTTGTGATGGATCAATCTGATATCCATCACATGCATAGAAAAAATGATATAGAACATGTATATCATATTCCCAACTATAAATATGAAATAAAAATATAATTAACTATATTATATATGTGAAATTCAATCTATTATACCACATTGTAACATCCAGTTCAGGATCTATGGCCCCTGAGTGATTCCTAAAATGGGAGATTAAGTGTTGGACCTCGAGAACCCCTCCATGTATTCCATATGATTTTAACTAGTAGTTAGGGAATAATTTAGTACCATGAGGAGACTATACCCCCATATAGTAGTGTTAAATAATAGGTAAATAATCCAAAAACATCAACAATATTAAACATTGATGTACATGGAATAAATAAACATTTCCAAAGGTAAATAATTAATGATTATCAAAGCATAAACCATGAAAACCCATAATATGAGCACCCACTAGGATGAACATATATATAATATGAATGAAATAATTAATTTGATTAATTTGATATAATATATCCCTAACACACACCTCATCCACATATCTAAAACCATCCAAGTAATCCTGCTTGATCAATAAACCCCAGGCCTATACCCATCCTGAACAACTGACCCATGAGGTTTTCTCAGGTACCCAATTTCCATGGTCTCCAATGAATGGTGTGAGTACAACACAATAATGAAATAAGAATTTCCCATAAATAACTAGTACATTTAAGAGTAGTGATTTCATAAGAACTGATTATAATTAAATGTTGTAGAATTATAAATGAATAACCACTTTAAATCATAAGGTTATAACATGAAACCCAGGATCAACTAAAACACGATTTAGATAGTGTTAGAGTGTTTCTACACAATTCACAAAATCATTCACCCAAAATGTCCTCCTACTACTTTGGAAATTGTCCTAATTGATCCAAAATTATAAGTGAATCATCATCCATTACCAGATGTAGCGTATAATTACAACTCCATTGATCGAATCTAAGGAAAACCAAATCACAGAATCCAACATCCATATCAATATTATATAAAATAATTATACTTAATGTCATCTACATGGTTAAAATATAGTGTAATGTATGACATATTACCCCCAACTAAAATCAGTGAAATCCTAAATAATTATCACCATGTTTTTATATATAGAAACCAACAAATGGTTCTACATATTCCAATATATTACATCCCAAAACAAGACATCATTACCCATATGAAACTTAGCATCATATCCAGAAATCCAAAAATATTATAATTCCCAACTCCATGAATCAATCTATGAAATCCCAAAACTCTCCAATAGCATTCTTCCAACTCCTAGAAAACATTCAAGGTATCCTAAACCATTATGTTAGGGTTGGTAGTGTGTCATAGCCAAATTATATAATATAACACATATAAATGAAATAATAATCTTCCAAAAACACATCTGAAACCTAATATGGGATTCAATTATAAAAATATATAATTTTGACATCAAAATTTGATTAAATAAATTATTCAAGTACTTGGTGACACTCACAATCATCACTACCCATTTCCTAGTGCCCATAATAGGAGTCACTATGTTTTTGCATTCCCTATGGGGTCCACATAAGTCACAACTAGAATAAAACCCATCATGGGTCCTATTATTTTATCCATATATCTTAGTTCAAATCCTATTTCATGAATTGAATAACCTCTATTAGCATCATTAATTTATCACTAAGACCATAGTGGACTTCTAGTGTTAGCTCTCAATGGAGACAACATCATTCATATCCCATTCCCTTGAAACTATATGCTGGTCAGAATAATAAACCTATCAATCAGTCTTCTTAGAGTTTAACCTCCCATGTAAACAAGTCTCAATGGGTGAGTAACACATTCCCAATTCACATCTCTACAATCCCAAGGGCTCTGAGTCATTATATAGTTATCACAAGGCTAAAACCTTGCTCTCCCATATCAATATATTACACATCTCTACCAACGGTGTAACACCCGAGACTTTTATGTTATATAAATCATCAAAGGAATCTTTTTCTACACAACACTTGCTTGGCTTGCTTTGCATGTAATCGCGACCTTCCTCGATAGCTTGCGTTGTACGCAATACCGAGTTTCACTAAACAACAATATGCTATTAAAACTAGCCGTTATGAATAGTAATAACCACTTTTTGAAATTTTATAAATTTTATTTTTCAAAATGGACTTCATTTTTGGACTCAGAATATCGAAATTACCCTAGGGTGAAATTTTGGTATTTTTCTGAAAACATTCAATTTTTGATGAATAGTGAAACCACTAAGTGGTAGGTTAAAAACTGAATTTTGCATAAAACTTAATTTTACCGCTTCTGTGAATGGAATTTCAAAAATCTGACAGACTTGGTTGATATCACTAAGTAAAATTTGGTTCAATGAGATAAAAATAATTTTTTGGTGAATAGTAACTTTTCACTATTTTTACCGCAGTTAATAGTAAATAGGGTAACTAAGGGTAAATATGATATTAATATTACCCTAACACATGTCCTAATTCTATTTGACAAGTTTAATTCGACCAAAAACAAACTTAGGAATAAAATATGACCATTTAGGCCCACTTGGATTAGATTAGGACATTTATTATTAATTTATTTAAAGAAGGGTTAAAATAGTTAAAATAAAAGTTTAATAAGTAAATAATTTTTAATATGGGGTTATACATAAGATAAATTCGATTTTAAATATTAATTAGAAAGCTAAAAAGATTTACTACATGATGTTATTTTATTTGTAACTTTTAGACTTCAAATAATTTAATTTATTTATGACACAAAGATTATGCAGTAATTATCTTATTAATGAAATATTGACATAATTGATAATATAAATACCAAAATAAATGTAATTTAAGACTTTTAATGAATTCCACTAATTTTCTAGGTTACTATGATATATTAGTGTTGATTTAATCAACTTGGTTCGAACATATAATTCTGTTATGACTTTCACAAAAATCATATATCAAATAGTGTCAAAATTGACACAAAATAGTTTTTAAATCAAATATTATATTATTAATTGTTATTTTATTCCTAAAAATATAAGGTTCGTCAAAATGACTTAGATAAGGATATATATATTAATAATAAACAATTTGGGGTTCGTTTGGCATGTTATAGTAAGTGTATTAACCATATAGTGAAAGAAAACAAAAAGACATGGTAAAAGTTAAATTATTTAACTTAGAGTTAAATCTAATTGATAAGGTTAAAATAATACCCTAAACTTGTCTAAATCCAATTGGTTGATAGGATTTCGACCCATACCCACTTTAGCTTCGAAATAAGACCCTTTGGAACCATTATATACCGATTTTGACTTTAATATAAAATAATATTTTGAGATATTCCTAAGGTGCCCCTCTCCTCCCTTATAAAAGGGCACCTCCTCCTCCTCCTCCTCACACCAATTTGAGCACTAAAGCTCGGCCAAACCCTGCCATTTTCTCCTCTCCACTTCCCTAGAATAATCCTAGAGGTCCTGGTCTTCTTCAAAGACCAATCTTAGTTCCCTAAGTGGAGAATTCAAAGAGGCGTTCTAAAGAAGAGGTAATATCCATTACCGATCTTTTCAATTTCTTTCTTCTTCAACTTATTATTCTTTAGTTGTTTCATGTTAAAGTAATAACATCAGTATTACTTACATACTGATATGATACAACCCTAATTCACCTTCTATCCATCCTACGGAAAAATGAAATCACCGCGCGTGCGTACGTACGGAATACCGTCTCCACGCCGTGGTGTAATCTATTCTTCCACCATCACTTTACAAGGATGGGTATAATGGTGTAATGAGTAACTATTTATGATTATTATAAATTAATATTGATACTGAAATAATATATATATACTCCAATACAGTTCCACGATCATAGGAACGATATCATCACTCGTGCGTACGTACGGAATACCGTCTCCACGATGTGATGCGACTCGTTCTACATGATCATCGTTACATAGTAATTATATAAATGAATTGAATGAATAAATATGATATATGTTACACTAATACCATTCTGGATATAAGGTATCTATAACCGTAAAAGAATAATAAGAATGTATTCGGCAAAACACGCATAAGAACAAAAGGCAATAAAGACCCGAGTAACAAGTAACAATGAAATATTACTAACAAGAAGCTAAGAATATGACCATATATGATATCATATCAATATTTATGATTCTGGAATAAGTCAATAACATTATTTAAACCATTATATAGGAGCTTCGGACACGTACAAAGCAAATCGGACCTAAGGTAAGGGAAAATATCACAATCTCATTTTTATCTGAGATTGTTTATACTTTGGTATTTACTGGGGTTTATTTTATCATCCACATCCATGTTCCCTCAATAAGTAATATTGTTTCCATCCACTTAAAATAGTTTAAATCCAATTTGACCCTTCGGTGAGTTTATAGTAAAGAATATGAAAGGAATCTTTTGTCATTTTTTTCGTACGAGGTACTTTTTGACTTTTCCGACAAAAGTACGAAGAATGTTTTTTTAACTTATACGGCGTGAATGGATTTCTAAAAAATTATTTCCAAGAAGCTTTCTTTACAAGTATTCAAGTTTATTTTTAATCAACTTCTTTTTGTTTAAAATTGTATAACATGTTAAGAAAGGAAAAGTGTTTTTGAAGTAGAAAGGATATTTTCCTCAAGAATGGAGTTCAAGTATTTTATCAAAATTATTTTCCATCTAAGATAATAAAAGGGTTCTGTTTTTATCCTTATTATTACATGGATTTGATTATGTTGTGATGGAAATATTTTTATGAATTCCTTTATCTTATATGAATTGTTTTATGATGTCATGTTGTTTAAGAATCCCATTTTTATTACATGGGTTATGAGATGATGTATGATTTATGATTATGTGGAATACATAAGAAAGGATTAATTATAAGATGGGTGGGACCTATATCTCCCTCCAATGCATTGGGTAAAGATTTTATATCTCATGAGATAGACATGGCTGGAACGGTAGGTTATACCGGTTCAGTGAAACAGGACTGGAACGAGGGTGACTCGGTTCAGAAAGGGACTTTTTCCACTAAGATAGTCTTAGCAATGAGTCATGACTAACAAGAAATGATTTTCCATGATTATTTGTGCATGCCACAAAGTTTAAAGTTTCATTTTATGATTATGGGGATCTCATTTTCACTTCTATGATTTGTTCCATGTTAAGATATTATGATCTATTTTGCAGGTTATGATTTTCAAAAAGATATGATATGATTTTTATTTCCTTTATTTGCCCTTGCTGAGCATTTGAGCTCACCCTTTTATGTTTTCTTTTCCCCAGGTCAGGAAGATGGATATTAAGTAGAATATGCTAAAAGGGACCCTAGATATGATGAAATAAATGGGAGACACTGTAGAAGATTTATGAACCAGTTGTTTATGTTTCCCAGTTTCTAAAGACACTATACCTATACGGTCCTTTGTGGTTTTGTCATATGTTGTAATAAGTGTGCTTCAATTTTGAAGTATTAACAATGTATGTAAATTATGCGTCATTATAGTCGGTATCATAGGAAAGGTATAGTCAACCTTTGGAAACTAGGATGTGAAAGCCTTAGTAAGAACCCTAAGGATAAGTCTAAGCATAGAACACAATCTTAGTGTTTTAGAAATGGCCTTGAATAACCTAGGATAAGACATTAAGCATGAAAATTTTATTCTTGAATTATGTGGTTTTCCTATTATAATTAGTATTGCTCACACTATTCTTCTTGGTTTTAGTCAATGGCTGGAACCCGAAGGAACCGTGTTAATACGGAATTCGATGGGCAATGCAATGATTGTCCCCCTGAGCAACCAAACGATATGGGAGCTGGAATGCAAAATCTTGTAGCCATGCTCACACAACTTTCTCAAGCTATGAATCATGCAGGACTTCCAAACGAGCAAAGGAAGGAGCAACATTCTGTTGAATCCTTCATGAGGCAGCGTCCACCTTCTTTCAGTGGGTCTACTGATCCATTAGTTGCTGAACAATGGATTAGTACTACTGAAAAGATATTTTCAGTTCATCAATGTTCTGAACATGATAAAGTCATCCTAGCATTGTATCGTTTGGAAGGAGATGCTGATCACTGGTGGAATCTTATTAAGAATACGAGGCAAAGGGATGAAATTGAGTCTATGGAATGGGACGAGTTCAAGAACTTATTTTTCAATAAGTACTTCCCTCGTATTCTCCGAACAAAGATGGAGAAAGAGTTTCTTGAACTGAAGAAAAGGGATGATGAATCTGTTGGTACCTATGAAGCAAATTTTACAAGACTTTCAAGGTACGCTTCTGGTATTATTATCCAACCTGAGAGTAAGATCGATCGATTCTTTAGTGGCTTAAAACCAAGTCTTCGAAGGGCGTTAGCCATAAGGGACTTCAATAGCTACGAGGAAATCGTTCGATGTTCTCTCAAAGTCGAGATGGAGATTGGAATAACCCATCAGTCACATGGGTTTGATAAGAAGAGGAAGATGGAATTCAAAGAAAAATCTAAATAGCACACGGAAAAGAAGATGAGCTTTTCCTTATGCTCAAAGTGTGGAAAGAAACATGGAGGGAGTTGTCTTAAAGGGACAAGTAAATGCTTTAAATGTGGAAAGGAAGGTCATCGGGCATTTGAATGCCGTGATAATGGGAAGAAGATGTCTAATGACTCAAACAAAGGAAGGGATACACAGAATGAACCTACTAAACATCAATGTTTCAAGTGCAAGGAGATGGGGCATTATGCCAATCAATGCCCAAATCCAAGGGTTGATTATGATGGTCGACGTCAACAAAATATTAAGGCTAAAGACATAGGAAAGTCACATGCAATTTCTATCAGCGATGTGGAGTACGATAACGAAGTGGTGAAAGGTACACTTACCATCCACTCTAAAGTATCAAATGTTTTATTTGATTCTGGATCCACCCACTCTTTTATTTCTAAAGAATTTTCTAAGGGTATCGCCGTATTACCTCAACAATTAGATGTTGAGTTAGCTGTGACAACACCTATTGGCACAACAGTCGCATCAAAAGTTTATAATTCTTCTCCGATCGAAGTTTGTGGGAAAGTGCTTCCTGCAAATCTTGTGATCCTTCCTTTAGTGGAATTTGATGTGATTCTTGGCATGGATTGTCTTTCTCTACATGGAGCTCATATCAATTGCCAAATAAGGGAAGTCACATTTCATATTCCAGATCAATCTACGATCATATATCAATGCAAGGATGAACATAATCTTCCAGTGGAAATTTCTTCCATCTTATGGGTATTGATTCCACTAAATGAAGGTTATTTATCTCAAATGGTTGGTGAGAAACTCACGATTAAGAATATGCCCATTGTACAGAAGTTTGATGATGTCTTTCCGGAGGAATTACCGGGTCTTCCACCAAATCGTGAAGTTGAGTTTTCAATAGAACTCGTACCGGGTGCTTTGCCTATTTCAAAGACACCTTATAGAATGGCCCCAATTGAGTTGCAGGAATTGAAGAAGCAACTCCAAGAGAATCTTGATAAGGGACTCATACGCCCTAGTGTGTCACCTTGGGGAGCACCTGTTCTATTTGTTAAGAAGAAAGATAGATCAATGAGACTCTGCATTGATTATCGGGAACTTAACAAGATCACTATCAAGAACAAATATCCTCTCCCACGCATTGATGACTTATTTGACCAACTATGCGGAGCTCAATACTTTTCCAAGATTGATCTTCGTTCAGGGTATCATCAATTAAGGGTCAAAAGGGAGGATATACCAAAGACGGCTTTCCGTACAAGGTATGGACACTATGAATTTATAGTGATGCCATTTGGTCTTACTAATGCCCCTGCTATCTTCATGGATCTAATGAATAGAGTCTTTAGAGACTATCTTGATCAATTTGTGGTAGTCTTTATAGACGATATTCTTGTCTATTCAAGGAGCAAGGAAGAGCATGAAGATCACTTGAGAATTATATTGAAGACCCTGAGAAAGGAGAAGCTTTATGCCAAATTTACCAAGTGTGAATTTTGGCTTCAAAAAGTTGCATTTTTGGGTCACATAATCTCAAAAGAGGGGATATCTGTGGATCCAGCAAAAACAGAGGTTATCGAAAGATGGTCGAGACCAACAACAGTAACTGAGATCCGAAGTTTTCTTGGTTTGGCTGGATATTATCGACGTTTTGTAAAAGATTTTTCACGATTATCTAATCCACTCACCAAGTTGACTCGGAAAGGAGTTAAGTTTGTCTGGACAGAGGAATGTGAAGAGAATTTCAAGGAGTTGAAAAGAAGGTTATCCAGTGCACCTGTGCTCACACTGCCTTGTAGTGGAGAAAGGTTTGTGATCTACAGTGATGCATCCAAGAAGGGATTGGGGTGTGTTCTTATGAAAAATGATATGGTGATAGCTTATGCCTCATGACAGTTGAAAATCCATGAGCAAAATTACCCAACACATGATTTGGAGTTGGCTGCAGTAATATTTGCATTAATGATTTGGAGGCATTACCTTTATGGTGAAAGGTGTGATATTTATACTGATCATAAAAGTTTAAAGTATATTTTCACACAAAAGGAGTTGAATATGCGTCAAAGAATATGGTTGGAGCTGATTAAGGATTATGACTGCTCAATCCATTACCACCCTGGGAAAGCAATCAAGGTGGCAGATGCATTAAGTCGACAAGACCATGCTAGTTTATCCATGATGATGATCACAAAAGATCCAATATTTATGGATTTACAAAGGATGGATCTTGGAATTATAATGAAAGGGGAAAAATATTATCTTTCTCAAATGAATGTTCAACCATCTATACAAGTGAAGATTAAAGAGGCATAGAAATAAGATGTCGAGTTACAAAAGAAGGTGAGAAATGTTCCTGAATTCAACCTTGATTGTGATGGGATAATAAAGTTCAGGAATCGGGTTTGTGTTCCTTTCATCCCCGAATTAAAGAAGGATCTGCTGGATGAGGCTCATAGTTCTTCATTCTCTATTCATCCGGGAAGCACGAAGATGTAAAGGGACCTGAAAGAGTACTTCTGGTGGGATGGCATGAAAAGAGATGTTGCTGAATATGTCTCTCGATGCTTGGTTTGTCAACAAGTTAAAGCTGAGAGACAGAAGTCTAAGGGGATGTTACAACCATTACCCATACCCGAATGGAAATGGGAAAACATCACTATGGACTTTGTCACAGGACTTCCTAAAACATCCAAAGGCAATAATGCTATCTGGGTCATAGTTGATCGTCTTACAAAGTCTGCACACTTCATTCCTATTAGAGAGGATTTCTCTCTAGATCAGATTGCCAGGATATATGTAAAGGAAGTGGTAAGATTCCATGGAGTACCACTTTCTATTATATCTGATCGGGATCCGAGATTTACCTCGAAGTTCTGGCAAAGTCTTTAGCATACTCTGGATACAGAGTTGAGTTTCAGCACTGCTTATCATCCCCAGACAGACGGTCAGTCTGAGAGAACAATTCAAACCCTAGAAGATATGTTGAGAGCTTGCTCTATGGATTTCAAAGGAGGTTGGGATCAACACCTACCTTTGGTGTAATTTTCTTATAATAATAGCTTTCACTCCAGTATTCAGATGGCTCCTTATGAAGCTCTCTATGGAAAGAAATGTAGGACTCCAACTTGCTGGGATGAAGTTGGGGAAAGAAAGCTATTAGGACCTGATCTCGTTGATGAAATGGCAGAAAAGGTCAGATCTATTCAACAACACATAAGCGCAGCTCAGAGTCTACAGAAACGTTATATCAACAACCGAAGAAAAGACCAAGAGTTTGAAGTGGGTGATAAAGTGTTCTTACTAATATCTCCCTGGAAGAGGGTTATGAGATTTGGAAAGAAGGGGAAGTTGATCCCTAGATATATCGGTCCTTTCGAAATACTGGATCGTGTTGGGAAGGAAGCTTACCGATTGGCGCTTCCACCAAATCCCTCTCAAGTTCACGATGTGTTCCATGTATCTCTCCTGAGAAAGTACATACCAGATCCTTCACATGTACTCAGCTCAGAAGTTGTACCGCTGGAGCAAGATCTTTATTATGAAGAACAGCCGATAGAGATTCTGGATCATAGTGAAAAAGTCCTACGAAACAAGACCACTCAATTGGTGAAAGTTTTATGGAGGAACCACCAACCTGAAGAAGCTACATGGGAGCTTGAGGTTATGATGAGGGAGAAGTATCCTCATCTGTTTGTTACAAAGTGACGAATTTCGAGGGTGAAATTCTTTTTAAGGGGGGTAGAATGTAACACCCGAGACTTTTATGTTATATAAATCATCAAAGGAATCTTCTTCTACACAACACTTTCTTGGCTTGCTTTGCACGCAATTGTGACCTTCCTCGATATCTTGTGTCATACGAAATACCGAGTTTCACTAAACAACAATATGCTATTAAAACTACCCGTTATGAATAGTAATAACCACTTTTTGAAATTTTATAAATTTTATTTTTCAAAATGGACTTCATTTTTGGACTCAGAATATCGAAATTAGCCTAGGGTGAAATTTTGGTATTTTTCTGAAAACTTTCAATTTTTGATGAATAGTGAAACCACTAAGTGGTAGGTTAAAAACTGAATTTTTCATAAAACTTAATTTTACCGCTTTTGTGAATGGAATTTCAAAAATCCGACAGACTTGGTTGATATCAGTAAGTAAAATGTGGTTCAATGAGATAAAAATAATTTTTTGGTGAATAGTAACTTTTTACTATTTTTACCGTAGTTAATAGTAAATAGGGTAACTAAGGGTAAATATGATATTAATATTACCCTAACACATGTCCTAATTCTATTGGACAAGTTTAATTCGACCAAAAACAAACTTAGGAATAAAATATGACCATTTAGGCCCACTTGGATTAGATTAGGACATTTATTATTAATTTATTTAAAGAAGGGTTAAAATAGTTAAAATAAAAGTTTAATAAGTAAATAATTTTTAATATGGGGTTATAAATAAGATAAATTAGATAGTATATATTCATTAGAAAGCTAAAAAGATTTCCTACATGATGGTATTTTATTTGTAATTTTTAGACATCAAATAATTTAATTTATTTATGACACAAAGATGATGCAGTAATTATCTTATTAATGAAATATTGACACAATTGATAATATAAATACCAAAATAAATGTAATTTAAGACTTTTTATGAATTACACTAATTTTATAGGTTACTATGATATATTAGTGTTGATTTAATCAACTTGGTTTGAACATATAATTCTGTTATGACTTCCAAAAAAATCATATATCAAATAGTGTCAAAATTGACACAAAATAGTTTTTAAATCAAATATTATATTATTAATTGTTATTTTATTCCTAAAAATCTAAGGTTCGTCCAAATGACTTATATAAGGATATATATATTAATAATAAACAATTTGGGGTTAGTTTGGCATGTTATAGTAAGTGTATTAACCATATAGTGAAAGAAAACAAAAAGACATGGTAAAAGTTAAATTATTTGACTTAGAGTTAAATCTAATTGATAAGGTTAAAATAATACCCTAAACTTGTCTAAATCCTATTGGTTCATAAGATTTCGACCCATCCCCACTTTAGCTTCGAAATAAGACCCTTTGGAACCATTATAAACCGATTTTGACTTTAATATAAAATAATATTTTGAGATATTCCTAAGGTGCCCCTCTCCTCCCTTATAAAAGGGCACCTCCTCCTCCTCCTCCTCACACCAATTTGAGCACTCAAGCTCGGAAAAACCCTGCCATTTTCTCCTCTCCACTTCCCTAGAATAATCCTAGAGGTCCTGGTCTTCTTCAAAGACCAATCTTAGTTCCCTAAGTGGAGGATTCAAAGAGGCATTCCAAAGAAGAGGTAATATCCATTACCGATCTTTTCAATTTCTTTTTTCTTCAACTTATTCTTCTTTAGTTGTTTCATGATAAAGTAATAACATCAGTATTACTTACATACTGATATGATACAACCCTAATTCACCTTCTATCCATCCTACGGAAAAATTAAATCACCGCACGTGCGTACGTACGGAATACCGTCTCCACGCCGTGGTGTAATCTATTTTTCCACCATCACTTTACAAGGATGGGTATAATGGTGTAATGAGTAACTATTTATGATTATTATAAAGTAATATTGATACTGAAATAATATATATATACTCCAATACAGTTCCACGATCATAGGAACGATATCATCACTCGTGCGTACGTACGGAATACCGTCTCCACGATGTGATGCGACTTGTTCTACATGATCATCGTTACATAGTAATTATATAAATGAATTGAATGAATAAATATGATATATGTTACACTAATACCATTCTGGATATAAGGTATCTATAACCTTAAAAGAAGAATAAGAATTTATTCGGCAAAACACGCATAAGAACAAAAGGCAATAAAGACCCGAGTAACAAGTAACAATGAAATATTACTAACAAGAAGCTAAGAATATGACCATATATGATATCATATCAATATGTATGATTCTGGAATAAGTCAATAACATTATTTAAACCATTATACAGGAGCTTTGGACACGTACAAAGAAAATCGGACCTAAGGTAAGGGAAAATATCACAATCTCATTTTTATCCGAGATTGTTTATACTTTGGTATTTACTGGGGTTTATTTTATCATCCACATACATGTTCCCTCAATATGTAATATTGTTTCCATCCACTTAAAATAGTTTAAATCCAATTTGACCCTTCGGTGAGTTTTTAGTAAAGAATATGAAAGGAATCTTTTGTCATTTTTTTCGTACGAGGTACTTTTTGACTTTTCCTACAAAAGTACGAAGAATGTTTTTTTTAACTTATACTGCATGAATGGATTTCTAAAAAATTATTTCCAAGAAGAATTCTTTACAAGTATTCAAGTTTATTTTTAATCAACTTCTTTTAGTTTAAAATTTTATGACATGTTAAGAAAGGAAAAGTGTTTTTGAAGTAGAAAGGATATTTTCCTCAAGAATGGAGTTCAAGTATTTTATCAAAATTATTTTCCATCTAATATAATAAAAGGGTTCTGTTTTTATCCTTATTATTACATGGATTTGATTATGTTGTGATGGAAATATTTTTATGAATTCCTTTATCTTATATGAATTGTTTTATGATGTCATGTTGTTTAAGAATCCCATTTTTATTACATGGGTTATGCGATGATGTATGATTTATGATTATGTGGCACACATAAGAAAGGATTCATTATAAGATGGGTGGGACCTATATCTCCCTCCAATGCATTGGGTAAAGATTTTATATCTCATGAGATAGACATGGCTGGAACGGTAGGTTATACCGGTTCAGTGAAACAGGACTGGAACGAGGGTGACACGGTTCAGAAAGGGACTTTGTCCACTAAGATAGTCTTGGCAATGAGTCATGACTAACAAGAAATGATTTTCCATGATTATGTGTGCATGCCACAAAGTTTAAAGTTTCATTTTATGATTATGGGGATCTCATTTTCACTTCTATGATTTGTTCCATGTTAAGATATTATGATCTATTTTGCAGGTTATGATTTTCAAAAAGATATGATATGATTTTTATTTCCTTTATTTACCCTTGCTGAGCATTTGAGCTCACCCTTTTATGTTTTCTTTTCCCCAGGTCAGGAAGATGGATATTTAGTAGAATATGCTAAAAGGGACCCTAGATATGATGAAATAAATGGGAGACACTGTAGAAGATTTATGAACCAGTTGTTTATGTTTCCCAGTTTCTAAAGACACTATACCTATACGGTCCTTTGTGGTTTTGTCATATGTTGTAATAAGTGTGCTTCAATTTTGAAGTATTAACAATGTATGTAAAGTATGGGTCGTTATAAACGGTTTACTAGGGGCTACTAAAATTGGTAAACTATATAAAAATCATTACAAATTTATTATCATCCTTGAAATTCAAATTGTTCCAGGGCATACAATTACAACCAAGGCCCATGGAATTGGTGACCAAGTTAATCAATCTAGTTCCCAAGGTTATGTTGTGGCCTTTGGAACATTTATTACTCTATGAATATCATATTAAATAAAAAACTATTTATATTTTATAAGTTCACTCATCCTCAGTTGTGATACTAGACATCAAATTCTATAAATATATATACAAATGAAAATATAGTCAGGCATGGATGAGGGACTACCAACCTTAAATTCGTGCCATTTAAATGTTCTATGAGTTGAATAATAGCTCAACCTAGGATCTTCCAAGTGTATCAGACATCATATAAAACAACTACAATCGTAAATCATTCTTAAAATAGAAGAAATATTAGTTATAAAAATTATTAATGATTACACTTTTTAATTTAATGGGGAATATATTATAAAAACATATCAATGAATATTGGTTCACTAAAACCACGCCTGATGGGGTGCAGTCCACTTGTAATTCATTCTGACACTAAGAAAAAAAATTAGTAATTTATATCACATGTTAGATGGATAAATAAATAAATTATCAACCAAGCCCCTATAAAAATACAAATAGTTACATACATTCCCCAAAACAACATGCACCAGCATGCAGATGTGGACATAGGTTCTCCACTTCCTAGGTTAACCCAAAATACCTTAAAATGGTCAATTAAAACATGATCAAGTGGAATAAAAAATAGAAACATAATCAAAATATAAAATAATTCAAATTATATTTTGTGTGAACAATTATAAATCTATAAAATTTTGAAATATTCCATTAATTCCTAGAAATTTCGCCCAAACCCACCAGAAATGAAGGAGGTATAATACATTGATGGTTGTGAAGATGTCATCCAAATGGAATACTCTTACTATGTGGTTCCCCCATAAACCATAATCCCAATATAATAAAGACCAAAATTCCCTCACCAATGGAAAACACCATGGTAACTTTATTGATGTGAGCATAAATTTCTCAACCTAATCCTTCAATATGTGTTATAATTTCTCTACAAGTCCACCTATCACACCCTACAACCCTCTCATGAAATAAATTCACGTAATAAATTAAAAATCACATAAATAATGGTATTATGGTTCCATTTTAATTATCCACATTACTCCATTCCATATTTAATATCCTCTTGAACACCCAAGTCAGCCACCAACTCTCAGACCATCTCCAAAAAACACTTATAGAAGATTTATAGACTCTCAAAATACTTTTTTCAGACCTGGTACTCAAGAAAAACATCCAAAATAAACTATTAATTCTTATTTAATTTCATAATTAATTTATTAATAGTGTTTTGAAAACACTACAGTAAACATGTTTATTTTTTATTGAATCATATTTTATTATTGATAAGGTTAATAGTATTTTTACTCCAATCATCTTTGAAGATATGTCACTTTTCCACTTAACTTTTATATTAATACATGGAGGCTCATATCTTGATGTGTCATCCTGAATGGAATTCTTTCAATCTCGTGTGGGGATCAATTGTACAGTGACTGTAGCTTATACTCTGTGATTCCCAGGTTATTCAATACCCTTGGTTATATATTTTAAGAGATTATTGCACTTAGTTTCATTGGATTCCTTTTAGTTCTAAATAATGTCGATGATGCAACATTTTTAATTTTTTTGCAAGATAATCCTTAGTTGAATCATATTTCATAGAGTCTACCATATTTTGGAAGAGGGAGTGGTTAGTAGCATGACCCTGTGGCCCATATAAATGAGTTTTAAACAAACTCATCATGACATGAATCCCTCCATAATGTGGTGATTCCATTCATCTAAATTTTTATTATAAATTTAAGGAACCCCATCTCATTTGATATTTATCATAATTTAGCACCAAAATTTTTGGACTTTGGAGATCATTGGTGGTCCATAATGTCTGAGAGAGTTCTATGACCTTTTAGATTATTTGATAACTTCCTTATTTATTTAAGATGCCTTTCAATTTCATTTTGTATTCTTTCCCTTCCTCTAGTAATGTTATAGTCATATTAATATTTTGTGCTAGTGTAATTTTTAATATGTATTAGTATATAGAATGTTGTAGAGAGATTCTCATAGATTCATTATTTATCTATTTTGTATTTTTTTTGTATTTTTCAATGATTGAAATTCTAAATTTTTAGTTAATATTCTAGAATAATATGTCCACTTGGAATTTTTTATAATATTTAATGTATCCCTTAATGATCTTAAATCATTTTTTATATTACCCATTTATATTTATTGAATGAAAACCATTTTTCTAGAATTAATTAACTTGTATACTAACAACCCCTTTTATTAAAACTCTTCAACTAAATTCTTGTACATTTAGGACTTCTTTTTCCCCACATTAACATCTGATATCCTAACCTCATTCCCTAAATATAGAGAGACATTCTAAAAAAGTTATTTAATATTCACAACTCATGATAGGTGGATATTTTTTGTTATGGGTGATGTTTTTCTATTTACATTATATATCATACAATCTTACATATCCCTCGTGCTTCGTATTATTGTTTTGATGTGGGGGTTTGGTTATACTATATTACATTTTATATTGAACAAAAAATTTATGTAAGGGATTGTTTTTTGGGTTTATTCCTTGGGAATAAAATATTTCATTTTTCATTTTTCTACATTGTTTAGATTAATTATTCCATTTTTCTTATAATTCAACATTTTTATTTAATTTCCAATGTAGCAAAACAATATTATATTATTTCATTTAACCCAATAAGAAGGTTTTTTTCTATTGAAATTTACTAGATTATAAATTTAATGAAAAAAAATTGATCATGATGACCGTATCCCCCAATGTTTTTTACTATTATGTTCTTGGATTTATACTTATATCATCTAGATTGTTTATATAAATAATTTTTCATTGTAATATGTTTTAATGATGGAAATTTGAAAGAAAATATAAATCAAAAATTAGAATTAATGTTAAAGGTAATTCCATTATATTATAAATATGAAATGTATGTTAATTTGGAATTAATATAGGATAATACAATAAATGATTAATGAGTTTTAATTTTCCATCTTACCGAGTTGGAGTGTTTGATAATTTGATAAGATTCATGAATAATTTTATGTTGTTATCATGTGTTAGATTTTGGGGTAGCTGGATGGTTAATATTATAGATATTCGTTCAGTTTGGGTATTTTATATAGGGATGTTCGTAATCTACAGGTGATATCAAATGTGTTTTTATCAGTTTCATCGAGAGTGGATGCTAATTTGTATGTATTTATGCCTTCCATATAATAGTCTTTTACTATTGGGGTGATTGAGAAACTATAAAAGTCCTTTTGAGGATGAGTAATAGTATTTCTTCCTAGGGGTTTAATACTAGTTATAATTATCCGATATGTATTATGAGATTCTATAGTTGAAAGAATATGTTTGGGGGTGATTACTGGTGAGTTTGAAAATTTTTTGTGCTATATGTTGATGTTTTTAGTTGTATGATAATAGTGGTGGTATATTTTTTAGAACTCTATGTCTAATTATATTATAAGGATATTTCACATGATGATTGTTTGCTATTATTTATTAACATAATAATAGGATTATAAAATAATATATTAATGGTGGAGGATTTAATATCTTGATATGTTATTCCTTCCACTATATTATGATATTGTTTTTTTAAACCTATTCTTTGTTTAATCTTTTACGTTTCATAGACATTATAAACCTTATCTATCCTGGAATATTCATTTCTCATTGATATAGAATTCTACATAAATATAGTCCTACTATGTACTCCCATGTTTTCACCCCTTTATAGTTTTCTTGAGTTGTTTTATATGATGTCTTTCTATATATTAGGGATTAATCAATTTAGAGAGATGAAAGGTATTCTGTGAATATTATCTTGAATTTTCCATGATTGTTTCTTATGTTTCATTATGTAGAGATAGTTTAGGTATAGGAATTGAAATATTTTTAGTTTGTATATAGAGAATACTGGTTGAATCAGAAAAATTTCCTAAGAATTTTATAATAAATACATCGCATATGTTTGGTAGATACCCTTGTTGAAAGTTTCCAACCCATGCTCTACTATTGGTTAACTTTACATTTCATGCTTTTAATCACTTCTATTTAAAATGGATTTTATGTTATGGTGGTTTCTAATATATATATATATATACTACATTAATAATGTTTTGGTGGTGTTTATTGATAATATTCTCACACACTCCATGTGAAAAGATGAAATTAATGAATGTATATCAATTTTATAGATGACATTAATAACGGTGCAATTGTTTTCAAGAAAATTAATGTTTGGATATTAGATGTTAGATGTCACATTAAATGAGAATGTGATCAGAGTAAATAGGATTTTCATGGATCCTTCAAAGAGAATGAAAAGTAATAAATTTATTAAATTCAATGTTTCATATAGATTCATTATTTTATTATATTCGTTCGTTAGTACTGATGATTTTTGAGAAATTGCAAATGATTTTATATACAAATAACTATGTTATAATGAGTGGTATTAATGTATATTTAGATAAAATATTGAGAAGAAATATTTATGTGTAAAATAAGACAATAATAATTACATGTTTACTCGTACAACCCTAAAATGTAAGATTTCATGAGATATAAAGCGTTGAATCATTGAAAGTATTATGTTAGACTCTCTTGAAAAATTATACTGAAAAAAAATATCCCTCATAACAATTTATTTCCTTTTATAAACATTATCTATCTCATAATATATAGGTAAAAATTATTATATTTTCTTGATTATTAAGACACGGAAAAATTACATAGAGACATATAAAATAAATATTAATAACAAGTTTTAATTGTACATACTCACATTAATGGAGTTTAATGAGAATAAACAAATATTATAGGATTTATAAAAGGACTATGAATTCATAATTCAATACCACCTTGTTAAGGTAAGGATGTTTGTTAATACTCTTATAATAATACCGCTACCTAATCTAAGATGTGAATTTTTAAGGTCATAATCATTATATTTATGAAATGTGTAGATTTAGAAATTACAGAGTTAAGGAAAACATCCAACCATTCCAAAATGATTTTATTAAAACCTATAATAGGGAAAATCAAGGAGACACATGATGATGATTTTGAAGAAAAATGAAGTTGAATGTAATAATGGAAATGAATATTCATGAGTTCGGAATTAAAAAGGATGCAGTCATTTAGTTTGGAACTAAACATTGTCTAAATAAAATTCAGATATAATGATGGAGATTCTAGATGATTCACATAACATATAATTTTCCCAACACCTGGGATGTATCATGATATGCTACTATCATCTTTGGAACTGCATACATGAAAATATAATGTTAGGGATTATTGCATACCACTCAATGTGATTAGTATATTAGAAAGTAATATAAGGGAACTGAAAGTCCATGGTGATGATGTTACCATTACCTATTTGAATATGGAAATGATAGAACATAATCATGTGTTCAATGTCATGACTTATAAAGACATACAAATGAAATTATTCCATATGGGTTTTGGTATATTAACTTTCCAATATAACACACATCATCACCATTATTTGATATTTCAAATTCAATTATCATATAATTATTTAAGTTCATGATATAGTTAGGATGTATAAGGAACCAATTTTATTGTTTTATAATTGGGACCTATGGTTTCACATGACAATCCCAAGGAGGCATCGACATGTAATGAACAATCAGTTGATATTAAGTATGTGGTATCATCCCTAGATAAATAATCGTTATGTATAAGGAACCATTTATTGAAGGTTCTCTATAGGGTCATGGTATCTCAAAATACCATATCCATGAATGAAACTATAAAAATTCATATATTATTATATTCTTTTTATATGATTAATAAAGTACCTTGAGATAAAACAACATTAATATTTAATGAATTAAATAAAGGGGAATTTATTAGAATTATAATGATTATATAATAATTGTAATAATAACATAACTATTGAAATTATAATATTACCATTAGAATAATTTACTCACCATTTCAATTGTGACATAAACATTAGAATAGTAAAATGAATAGTAATTAATTTTTACCTAGATTAAGTCATGTAAATATAAATATATGTATATTCTAAATTAAATATTTGATGGCTGTATCTAAAAATATATTTTGTTATTTTTTAATGAGGTCCATTTTAGTAGTTTTTTTAAATATCAGACTCTTTTTATATTTTTTTTGTTTTTTTATTTATTTAAATATTAAAAAATAAATAAAACAGAGGAAATTTTTTCAATTATTATGCCGAATTTATCTATAATTTTTCTTGTAACTCTACTAAAAACGTGAATTTTTTTATGGATAGTAAAAATATATTTTTATAAAAAGGTGATTTTTGTTATGTAACACGATTAACCGTGACCATATGAATTAAATAGTGTTCTTAAAAATTTTTTTAATAAGTTACATGATATATTTGAAGGAAATAAATTGAATTTACAAACCTAAAAATTAATTTCCAAATTATTAAACATAATTTCTTTAATTCAAAATTGGTTTTTTTGTTTTTTTCATTTTGTATTTTGTATATCATATTAAATTACTATATTTTTGTTTTAGAATAGATTAAATGTAAAAAATGAAATGAAATATTAATTTTAGTGTCAAATAAGTGAATTATTTCATACTCTGGTCATTTTGTACATTATATATTCAACTATTTAACCTAAAAAATATGTCCCTTTTATTTATAACCCCCCCTCAAAA
Organism: Viscum album; assembly: GCA_963277665.1. Taxonomy (NCBI): domain Eukaryota; kingdom Viridiplantae; phylum Streptophyta; class Magnoliopsida; order Santalales; family Viscaceae; genus Viscum; species Viscum album. The sequence goes on from OY728161.1 coordinate 1,300,368,748, forward strand.
CAATGGAATTTCAATTCTAGTATTCTTTAATGTGAAAATTATTTCCATTTACCTCTTTTAATAATAATTTTATGAATCTTAAAGACAACCTTATCCCACCCCACTAAAATCCTTCACTGCATTTGTCCCATATAAAATGTCAAACATAAAGTAACTGGTCACCCCAATATGATTCATTAAATAATATATAATTATTTAATTTCTAAATAGTCTAAATTAATTAATTACCATTTAAAAATGATATAAATTTTATTATAATACTCTCAACTTTTTATAACCTATTTATAATATCTTTTTCTCTAACCTTCCTTTAAAATGTCATCTTAATCATCAATTTTACTACTTGTATGTTCATTTTCAATATTTTGTAAATCACCACCTTCACAACTAGTTAGTGAAGCTTATATGATATATATATATATATATATATATTGGTATTTTTTTACATTTTTATGTATTTTAAATTATAATGGTTTATTTTAATTAATAGATATATTATAATAATGATCAAAATCTAAAAAGATAAATGAAAATAAAATAATTCAAACAAGAATGTCACTATGCCACTCTTTCATTTATAAAAAATATTATATATAATTTACAATGAAGGAAAATGATCAAAAATAATATAAATAAATAAAAAAAGTTGAATTATTTTTTAATTAATATATATTGGTGAAATTAGAATAGTAACGATAAAGAAGAAAAATTATTCTTAATATAAAGGGATTCTGTATAAAGTTTCTTTGCCTCGATTTCAATTATCATTTTTTACCCATTATAAATTAATGGTTTCTAATTGACACTATGAATATATATTTCTATATTTTCCCCCAATTCGGTATATAATTAGTCTTAGTATCCCATTTATGATTACTATAATATTTAATGGAAACATCATTTCTTTCTCTCTTAAATTAGACATTCCATTTCAAAATATTCTTTTAGAAGGTGAGTATGAACTTTTTATTCAAAATTTATACTTTTTAATTATAATTATCATTATATTTATATAATTTTTTATATCTTCTATTTATTTTTTTCACTTTGAATTTTTATTTATAAGAAAGCTACCGAGTTAACAGTTTTATTTCATTTCATTTTAACTATGGGTTTCTTTTGTTATTTTGTATTTAACCTCTATATATAAAAAACTATATTTTACTTTAATTATCATTTTTTATGAACTTCATTTTTATCATCATTTTTACCACACTATAAATTTACTTTTTACATAATTATTTATGATATGATGGATTTTTTAGTTTATTATGAATCATGTTTCAAATTCATTATTGGTTTTTCAAGATATGCTTATTGATTTAGGTATGATTATCGTATCATTTATACATGGCCAATATGATTTTGAGTATATTATAATATCGTGATCATGTGTGGAACAATACAACCCTTAAATGTATTGTTTAAATCATTATATTTCACGATATCATTAGTATCTCTTCATCAATATCCTATTCACTAGAAAATATCACTATATAATGAAATTGATTCATTTAATGGTTTCATAAAATATAAATCACTAATAACTAATTTTTCTTCCTTTTATTTTTCACTCTCCCCATTATAAGATTTCAAATCATATTTTGAGATAAAATTAAAAATGTTTTATGTAATGGATTTTCCATAACATTTAAATAGTTTCTTTCCAATTTTCTGGAATTATAAATTATTTAATCTTTAATATCATGTATTTTATCATATTTTTCCAATTATTTTTTATTCTTTGGAAAAATAGCTAAAACCCATCTAATTTTTCAACATTTATAGTATTTAAATGTGTTATCCTTTGTAATTACCTTTTCCTAAAAGATATACTATAGGGAAATAATAAATAAACTCATTAAAATTAATTGAATCATATTAATCTTTACATTACACGTCATAATAATTTTTATATTTAATGTTATTACAGGCACTGATAGCTTTAAATATTATCTCAAGTTTATGGTTTCATTTTTTCATAAATTTTGAACTAGTCATTATATTATAGTGTATCAATATATCAAGAATCTTATTTGTGAAAAAATCATCCTTGAGATGATGATCAAGTAAAAATTATTTTATAATTAGTAAAGTAAAATAAATATTGTTAATTAAATTATAATTTTAAATCTTTAAGAATGTCATATTAACCTAGTATCATCATAAAATTTTTGTTTACCTGAATAATTAACTAATCCGATAATCCATCATCGGAAACCTGAAATATCTAAAAAATCTAAAAAAATAATCATTAATCCATATCCTTTTTTTGACCATTAGTAATTTTATAAAGGCTTATCATTATCGAATTATCTACTAGATAACCCATTAAAATTTTCATTTTCATTTCAACTGGGGATGAGAGCTATGAATTTATTTCTTCATGTTAGCTTACATATTCATATTCAACTAAAATGTAATGGCCACAAAAATAGGATGTATATTAACACCATTCTTAGTGATTTATTGTTTATATATTTCATGTTATTAAGGATAATAAATCATTGTATTTCCTCATTAATAAAATCCATTTTAATAAAACATGGGAAAAAATTATTATGATGTAATTCATGAAGTATCCATGGCATAGTGGAGTGGATATCTTTATTCCAAACAAATTGTTTTTAAACAAAACATGATGAAATAGAAACCCTAAAAACCAAGAGATGATATTTTTTACATATAATTTAAAATTAATTTATAAAAATAAGAATTACCTTAACTTTCACTTCATTATTTAATTTCATGTAAAATGATTTTTCTTATCGTACTATTATTGTGCATTGGGATTCAGGGGTTGAATCATTCTAGATAAGATCCACACATCTTCCATGATCTTGAGAATTTCGTTGAATGATATTTTCATTCTAATACTGAAGAAAAATCACCATTAATTATTCCCAATGATCAGAACTAGAATTCCATTTAGGCTAGGGGCATCTATTAATTTCTCTCAAAAATTGAGATTGAGGAGGTGGATCGAATACCTCCCTTCTTGATAGAATTCTAGTGATGGATTTCTCAATAATTATACAGATTTTATAATGATAATTATTTATGGAAAATAACATCTAATATTATACATGATTTAACATGTATTATATAACTATGATATATCAATTCCTATTGTGTATATACCCAATCCTAATCTCTTAATATTTAAAATACACCACATATTATAACTTCACTAACAATATTATTACTTACTTGTGATTTATTTAAATTGAGGATAAATTATTAGCATTTATTATAAACCATTAACTCATCTCTCAAATCCTCTACCTTCATAGAATATTGAATTATAAAAATTTATTTAAATAAAAAATTTAATTTTATTATTCATTTAATATATATTTTTTTATCTACATAAACTAAATAAATACTATTCATTAGATCATGAGAGTAATATTTATTATAATATAAATTTAATAATGAATTGAACTGAGGTTGTGAATACTATTAATGTGTGACCCTCCAAGACACTATTAATTTTTCATTTAAATAACTCACATAATTTCCTGGATCAATATCTAGAAACTTTTCATGGATCCCATAGAGAAAAACATTAATGTCACAAGGATTGTAATCTACTTTGAATACTCACAGATCAAAATAATCCATCGATGGTAACATCTCAACGATAAGGTTTCATTACAATAGCTATTATCCTATACGGATGATAATTCATTATTTGAAATTAAATTTTTGATAAATACACCTTGGAAATAGATATAATTAAGATGAACCATTCCAACAAATGGTATAGATTCATTACATCCATTGACGTTAATGTAAAATGTAATTATTGACTTATTACATATCTCATGTCATAAATGATGAACCCAATGTATCTTATGTCAACATGAATATATTTTATAATTATTTTCTTCAATAAATATAAGAATTTAAATAATGTCATATATTATTAATAATTTCATAATTATAAACCATTACACATGTATGTGCCTAGGAATACCAAATGACACATATAACATGTGGAATTACTATGGGAAGGCCATTTTTAAAAACCTCATATCTTTGTGATTACCAAGTCTGATCATTATCATATGAAGTCTCAATGTCATATAATACTCCAACACCTAATAGTTTGTAGCATCTATACCCATCAGATTGATTTAATATATCCATATCACATATATTTGAAAATAATATCATAAAACATCAGTATTATCATTATTTCAAGGAAATTATTTGATCTTTTAATATGATAAGTAATATAACATCATTATCACAGAAATGTTATATAGAAAAATAGTCATCCAATGAAATTATATTTAATAAAATCAATGCCATGAACATATATCTAATTTAATTTTTAAAGTATTTATTTCTATGGAAAACTATAATAGAATTCCACTTAGACTAAAAATAACTATTAATGACTTCTAGTCCACTATCCATCACATGATATTTCTTAGTTATTCTGAGATAGGAATTAATAAATCGGTCTACCAAATTATAATCAATGAAAAATCTATATATTATGACCTCACGCCTTAGTTAAAAATACATATGGAGGTGATGATTACAAATTATGTTCTTTATCCTTTCATGAAACCTTCACTCCAAGGTGTTCGATAATAGTATAGTGAAAATACAATAAAATGTAAAAAGTTATTTACTTCTATGTACCACACTAAGTTCAAGGATGATATCTTGTGTTTACACTAAAAATTTAGTTTCTTATTAATCCAAAGTGTATTTGAACCATTCCATAGAATCAATGATCATTTACATTATTTAGCCATTCATGTTCACACATCCTCTATTAATGGTGAGTAAATGTCATTACTGTTATTTCAAATCATCTTGAGAAATTTTAAAACTAATATCATTATATAACATAATGAATATCTCTATATACCCTCTATAAACTAGAAATATAAACTTTTTAAAACTAAGATACATTAGTATATTCGTAACTCCCCTCTAACTGCAGTCACCTAGATGTTCTTGATCATTCTATTTCAAGATCATGTCATAGGAAATATTATTATTAGTACAAAACATTGAATATGTGATGGAACCGAACAAAAAATGTGAGGAATCTAGGTAATTTTGTTAATTTACTATTATATAGAAGAAACAAATTTCCTTAATTGACTTACCCAATGATAAAATACAAACTATCCTCTCTTGAGTAGTTCCACACTGCATCTCTTTGGAATCATTTTAATTTATATACTATGACATTGTATAAAATGAAACATGGAACTATAATTAATGAACATTATATAGAGAACATGTTTATTTATAAATTATACCATCAAATAGAATCACATAATCAAACATATCATAATAGATTGGGAGAATTGTACCAAATTTCCAATTAGTAACATTTCATCAACATACCCTACTATTAAAATGACTGCACTTTGACGAGTCTATTTTCAGACATATGGCTCACATTTTATTTTTGAGAAACCAAATTTATATATGGATTCATTAATGTGAATAGTCCATTATCTGAATGTTTTCTTTAATATATATATTTTTCTATGAATCAGTTATATCATATCAAAATCAAATGATTTAATAATAAAGATATGGTTATTTCATGTAGACATCTTCCAAAAAAATCCATTTTGGAAGTTCATTTTGACATCCATTGTAAAAATAATATAATCATTGTAATATATCATTGAAATTTGAATTCTGAATAATTATATCATGAAAACATTGGAGAATTTTATTTACAGTCTAATCCATGTGGCTTCATGCACCCATTATCTAATAATCGTGGATTATAGGTACTAATTTTTCATTCCATTTCCAGTTTCTTATTGAATAAATATTTGCAACCAATAATATTATCATCTACTATAGGATGTACTAGAACACAAACATGGTCCAATACATGGAATATATATTAAAATTTATGTAATATTGAAATATTACAACTTCCAAGAATTTACTGCTTCCTTTTAAGAAATAAATTTATTATTTTTAACAAATACTTTCTCACCTTCCATGGAAGCCATAAAAATTTATTTCTATGAATATCCTATATAGTAATTTTGTCTCTAGAAATTTTTATTGTATGGGGATTTAAGGAATCCTACCTTGTGAAAACTACAGTTTATCTAGATCTTAAACATCAGTAAAGAATGTTTTGTTCCCCTTATATACATTGAATATGTTCTCCCCCGAAATTAATATTAATTTTTTTCAACCATTACGCTTTTCCTAGTGGGGTTATATAGAAAATATTAGTTTTTTTATTATATCCTATTATGATACCCTAGGTTTCTATGGGTGTAAGTTTTTTACTCAAGGTTTTCATAAAAAATGCTTTACATCCCCCCAAATAGAAGTTATTTTAGAAGGGTTTCCTCCCTCATTCTAAATCATATGTGATATAATTTTCCACATTAGTTAGCACCTAGATTATTTTATATTAAAAATATATATAAAAAATATACCCATAAGAATAATTTAATATCTATATGACTCCTCAATAACTTCATAATTTATAACATGATGTGGTTCTGCATTTCACTAAATCCATTAAATTATGTTGTATAAGAAAGAGTACATGGAGGTAGAATGCCAAAATCATTTTAGTATTTTATAAACTCTTGTTTAAGAAATTATATTCCTTGATCTAGTCAAATATTCATTATCTTCATATTAATATTACTCTCCACATCATTCCTGAACATATTTCATATCTAATGGTAGTTTGACTTATACCTTATTAAGTAGAAATATCGATATCAAATCCAGTTTTCAGTAAATGTTTTAATATTAAATTACCAACATCATTCCATAATAATAAAAATTATTCATATTTATTTGTTTACGAATTCAATAATTTTTATTCGCTTTCATTCCATCCAAAAAATTATTTTTTAATCATTTTACCTTATAAAAGTCATTATATCTATCTTGTTGCTTTATTTCGAATAAATTGAAATAACCATATTGATAAATCATTAATGAGTTATTATCACAAACCATATCTTACTGGTGATCCCTCAATTAAGTGTGATATGAAGCATGTGAAATAGATTCATTATCAATTTTCAACAATTGGTTTTCAAATTATATTACATAAAGACCATTATTATGGTGGTACATACTATAAAAAATTATATATTTATAAAAATTGATTCTTTTATAAACAAAAAAGAAAATAAATCTACCCAAATCCACCTCACCATCACCAAATGTTTTTAATATACTTGTTTCATGTATTTGGGTTGAAATGTGTTCACTCTAAGATATATATTATTCCCAAAATTTTCATATGGATATCTTTCATTTGATAACAAACTAACAGGAAGATTTCACTACCTTTTCCACTATGGAGTTATTTTTTTCATGTATCCATTCATGCCACATATAAAATATTCTATATACTATCTCGTAACCCACCTGAAGATCATTCTCTACATATATGGCTAATGTATTGAAATAGTAGACTAAGAAAGGGTAATATTACACTTTTTATTTCCTTTTTTCTTATTTACTACTAGGAATCTAAGTATTTCATTTCCCACATTCTTATTTTATTGTTAAATTATGGTAGGAATATTCTAGATAGAATAATCAATATTATTAATCTTAGTATTCAAAACAAAAATGGAGATTCTTTAATTGACTGAATAAAGTAAGAGGTTGGGTTGATTCTCATTAGGTTTCTTAAATCCCAAAATGTCCAAATGCATTATATATCCAATCATCTAGACTACATGAGGTTCAAATAGTGAAAAATCTCAAAAAATGAATGTTGTGATTTCCTTGGAGATCATGTTCCTCTCTTGCCTAGTATTTTTTTGTTAAAGATCATGGAGTGGAGACCATGTCATTTATGCTTACCTAATTCTATAAAGCATATTGGGTTCATAATTAGTATATGAGAACAAAAAATCATTTGTCTTTTATTTCATCATCTAGGTTCTTCTAGAAGACATTGAGATCATTGTCACCCACCTCCTTATAGGGATCATTATGAATGTCAGACTCCACCATAAAAGAATTCAATTAATAGAGATTTATAATGGGTAACATCAATACCACTGCAAGATATTATTGTAAGTTAGAAGATTCACTTTATAAAAAACAGATGGAAGGAATAAATTAAAAGTTTCATGAATTTATATTTTTACATCAAAAAATAAATCATTTTTTAATAAATTGTTTTTACTACCAAAAAATACTATGTAAGAAATTTTATTTCATATTTGTCTTAATATTTTCTTAAATCCCAATTTCACTCATTATTTTTATTTAGAAAACCAAATAATGTGGGTATTTTAGTGTAAACGGTATTTATTTCACTTTTATTAACCTATAATATGTCTGTGTCAAATTATTGAATGGGGTTTTGGTATGTAGTGACTTCAAACTAAATATACTCACAGTTCATGGATATGTTTAATGGCCTCTCCAATCCAAGATTTATATATTTTTATTTACTCGAAAAATACATGTATTTTAATGAATGTTTTGTGAGGAAAACCAGTGATGAATTTAACTATATTAAGCCAACCTAGAACAGTCATTTGAATCTGAAAAAATTTAATGTTTCCTAAAGAGTTATGAATGAACATTTTGATCAATATTTTTATCATAAATCAATAAATGGGTTTATTTACCCACACAATATTTTATTTGAGGTTTTTAACATTTGGTAAAAATTCATTATTTTATCCTTTTTACATTCTTCATAATATTATTTATATTTTAAACATTTTATTAACCATTTCATAATAAACTAATTTTTTCATAATCAATTTATTATATAAAATTTGATTTATTTTTAATTATTTTATTTTATGTCATCTCCAAAACCCATACTATAATTAAACAAATAATTAACCATTGTATGAATAAAAAATAAAATAAATAAGTTGAATTATCATGTGATTTACTGCTACATAGTTTATCAGGATGATGATAAACCAGCCCATGAACCTATGGGGATAACCCTTTGAACCTAGCATACTTCCATTTTAAACTTATTATTTTTTTCACATATGTATCTCTTTCATTAGTTTCACCTCTGCTCCATGTTGAACTATATCCACTCACATGGGAGATCTATAACATTCATGTACTATCTCACACATATATGATGTGTATATGGATGTGGGATACATAATAGAAACCATGGAACCACATGCCTGTATAATATAAAAGAATGTGAAGTTAAACAAATAATCATTTTAATTTAACAATAATTATTACAAAAACAATGAAAAAATTATAAAATAAAATAAAAATCCAACACATATATGGTTCTTCAATGATCATGATCGTCCACACATGTAATAAACATAAATTTAAATAAGTAGGTATTATTTATTTCAATATGATATTTTTTAAGATATATTACCCAAATTATTAAATTAATTATCTTATTAATTAATTATTTAATTTGAAATATTTATTTTTTCAAATAGTCCTTGAGATTCCCACAAATAAATAATTTTAAATTAAACAAAAAAATAAAATTAATATAAAATTAATTAAATCCACTACTTGTACTATAGGATACAAGATGTGTACCCCTCTAAACAACATGATTTTTGTATAGACCTCATTGTGTATCATATACTTTCATGGAATGTTTCCTTCATGTTGTGTCATGATATTATTTGAAATGTAGCTTCTTGTTTCAATAATAGTATTCTTCTCATAATCTTTGACACGTGACTTGATTAAATTTACAAAATGTTAACTTTTTTAATAATAATGATGTACATGGAATCTACTTCAACCATACAGGGTGTGCAGTTCCAAAATTAACTTGGAAAAAATTGTTCATTTATGATTCTGAAAAATGTTATCACATAATGTATGCACTATATAAATTCTATGAAGTTTGGTTTAATAGAATAATTAATGTTCAATTAATATTACCAAATTTACATGGTGTAAATCATCATTCATCATGTACTCCGGGAATATGAGTATGAGTTACAAGGAATTAATATTCTACTTTACTATGTACCCATTTTGGTGGACATACACAATACACACCTCGTGTATCAAAACATAATCCATGTCGACATTAATGTAGTAGGATCTTGGGTTTTCATATGCAGTACAGATCCTTTAATTTTCTGGTTATTATATTATTTACATTATCTCATGACTTATACATTGAGTCCAAGACCGAGATCCAGTTGGGTTGTTTTTGGATTGGAAGATGCATGGGGTAAGTAGGTTTGGTTCAGGAAAATAACATGAAATTTAATTTTTTTTCATTACATGTACTTATTACATGATTTCTATTGTCCTGGGCATACCAATTTAGGTTTTGTTAAGTGATTTTCATGTGGGAAGACCCTCTTCCTTTACACATTGTGTAATGTATTTACAATCCATGTAAATTCAATAGAATAGATTTTTAAAATATAGACAGGGCCTCTATATAGGATAGAAGACTCCATCCCTCATTTCATTTCCCTCACACGCAGATGTTCCACTAGATAGAACACCCTATAAATCCTAAACATAGTCTTGGTTGTCGTTTAACCATGTGGACTCTAATTCTTCTACGGTCAGTCTTATTAGATCCACATTGGTGAATTCATCATTCCTCCTGTGTCGTTATTCTTTTTTCATACATCTCAAAGGATTTATTTTAGAAAAAGATATTATTCCTTATTTTCAATATTTTTACTCATTCATTGTCTTCCTCTTTATCTAGACCTAATAGAGATCGATATGGTAGTATTTCCCCACTAGGGACCTATGGTAGATAGTCTATACCATTCCATTATATTTTTTCATTTTATTCATTTTGTTTTCATTGGGATGCATGCCTGAATTATTTATGGAACCCATCTAATTAATTATAAGTTATAATTTAATGAATTTTAATTTCTTCGATTGGCCCACTAGTTCCAATGAGATTGTTGGTGTTTTTTAGCCTTATCTTAGGACACCCATGGGGTGTATCATCGCATCTGTGGACTTTTTACCACCCCATTTGGTGTGTGTGAGATCTCTATGAAAGATTAGGCCTTTTTTAATATATATATATATATAATTGAATTAAATTTTTGGAGATTTTTATGAACCTTTTCCATGTTTTAACATGATGTGAATTGTTTTTACTATTTAAATATTAATTGCTAAATGATTTGGATGAACTCGCTAAATGATTGTGGAATTTGAATGAAATGAGATGAACATAAGATGATGGTATGTGATTCCTTGGTGTGTATACCATGGATCATGATTCAAATAGGTTCCATGGAAATTTCTACCATGGATCATGTTTACAATAGTGGATTCTTTGGACATGGTTTCTCATTTGGTCTTGGTTCTATACTATTCCAAATGCTTTCCAACCCATTAAATCATGTCATAATGGGATCAATGTGGATGTTGTCTATTGAAATGTGCCTTAGAACCCACCCATGTCATTACTAGGTTTCCATATAGAATCTCATAGGACATTACGTGGATGCCTTGGTCTTTAGTATCTTTTATTTGGCTAGTCGTGGCCTGACACGTTGAATTTCGTGGATCAACCATTGTGAATGAATTTTTTATATGGTGTGGTGATGGTAAATGATACATATTAGAATATAATGATCGGATATGATGGATGTTTTACACATGTTTTCATGGAATGACTTTTGTTAATGATTTAGCATGTTTTACAAAGATCCCTTGTATTGGTATTAGTTCTCAGTTTCTAGAATAGACTGTATCAATTTTTTATTTCTTATTTTCACCTTAAATTTTTTAAGGAAGATAACATTTTTTATAATATTCCTTGGTCGGATGATTCTACCTCCTGAATTGATTCAGTTTTCATTCACTACTATTATACATGTGAAATATTTTATATACTATTTTTTATTATATCCAACTGAATTGATTTATTATAGACCCCATGTGTAGTGTCTTGGTGAGTGTTATCTCGCACCGTTTTTGAGCCATCATTGGGGTATGGATTGAATTCTTGTATGTATGTAGGGGCTATATAAATCTTCCGTTTTTTGATGCTTTATTTTAAAATTTCTTAAGATTAAGAGATAATATGATTGAGTTAGGCTCGTGATGCTAGCCAAGAGAGTCCTTTTTTTACTTTTTAGTATTTTAATTCATGTATTTTATTAGCTGTAAATATACCTATTTTACTTCTTAATAGGTATATGACATGAAACATCATATTTTAAATGATATAATTTTTGGAATATTTTTTAAATTCATATCTTGATTTTCTTTATCTTCAGTCTGGTTGATTTGCAGCTTCTACTAATGACTATTATGATTACTACAGAAGTATAACCCTCGGACCAGGGAAAATAGTCTCCCAAAAAACACATCCTAGTACATTTCTACTAGACCATATACTCTATAAAATGTGAGGGTGTTTTTAAGGCCATGTGACCCTACAACTCAAGGAACCGTTTAGTAGTATCTAGGTTGAGATGTTACAATGTGGTATCAAGAGATTTTCATTTCTATTTTATTTACTATTTGGAGCAAATATATATGGAATAGGAAGGTATATGGATTTGGTAATGATTTGTTCTTATAATAGATAACCCATGTATAGGAAAGATCTAAAATTTCAGGAATGAAAATGTTAGTTTTTTGGATTTTTTCAATTATAATTTATTAGATTCCACTATTTGGTAATGCACTTGAATTTTTATGTTATGAATAATATGATTGGGAATATATTTTACCATTTATGTATTAGATGATTGAATGCATCTCATTGATCATTTTTCGATCCTCTTAAAATTCACATCCGATATATTATCATATTCCGTATAGGATTAATTTTCTGACTAAATAACCTTTTGATATATTCCCTTTGTTTTATATATGTGTTATTCTTCAATATTTTGTGCATGTAATTGCGATAGATATGTTGTAATTATAGTTACTACTATAACCTAAATAGTGTTTTCATGATTTTGTTATAGTATCCACTATAAGCAGTGAACTATGGTAAGTTGAGTCATAGAGCATTGGTCACATGTAACAGAATGTGTTATGGTAATGTTTAAGTGAATCCCATATTTTAGCTCATGAGGTGTATGTGGAATTATGGATCATTCATGGGAAAAAATTAGTTTAATTATTTGATGATAATACTGACATAAGTGTCAACTAAAATGAAATGAATATTTTTGAAAAAGATAACTAAACCCCTATCTGGAATTAGAATAGGAAGTTGGTAGTGTCTCTATTGATGATTTGAAAAACATAATTTTACTGAGTCGAAGATTTAAGAGCAGGTACCCAAGTGTGATCAATATTTTGGAATGATTTCTCATGTCCTTCACATATATTAGTGATAGTTTCATTATAAATCTTTTATTAGGATTTTTTCGAAATTAATGAAACATTCTACCATGATTATTTCTAGTTGTATGTTATGAGGGTGGTGATGACCATGCTCTGGTTGTAGTGGACCACGGTCTACCAATAGTTCTTTTATGTTACTAGAAAAGAACAAGTAGATGCACTAGATACAGGTGGTGGTGCATAGTTATAAAATTGTTTTACATAGAATATAAAGACTTTTCATGGAGCACTACAACCTTTCACTGCTGAAATTAGAAGTAGTTGCAAGGAGCTATTTGTGATGGTATCCCGTCATAAATAATCGTTAGCGACGGGGCCCTGTAGAAAATAGCATATTGCAGAAAACGATGTCACAAATAAGTCTCTGATAATATACATTATAAATAAATAATCATTTTGCAACGGTCCCATCACAAATAAGACTCTGATTATATACATTATATATAAAAACCTTTTGCGATGGGCCTGTCGTAAATAATATTTTGAAATATATATATTTAAACTATTTGCAACGAGATCTCGTCACAAAATGTCCCACCGCAAATAATAAACAAATTAAAAAAATATTTTTAATATAATTATCATTAATGAAAGAATAATATTAATATTATTAAAAAAATTTAAAAAATAAAAATTATGAAACTTCCCCATATTCTCAAAAAAATATAAACAATCATCAAATATTTTTATTCTTATAAGTAGTAAAATAAAAAAACATTAAAAAATATAATACTGAAAAATAGATTTAATAAAATTATGATTAATGAAAATTAATATTAATATGATTATAAATTAAAATATTAAAATTATTTGAATTTTCAATATTAAAAAAATATATATAAAAAAATCATAAAATATTATTATTATTAGTTGTAGTAAAATAAACAAATATTAAAAAATATAATTCTTATAATAAATAATAAAATAAAAAAAATTAAATTATGCAATATTCGCACCAATATAAAAGAAAGCAACTGTAAATAGTGCATATTATAAAAAATATTGAATTCAAATGTTTTTAACATAAAAAAATCAATGGGGTCGTCTTCTGGAACAGGTGGAGGAGCTCTAGGATATGGTGGAAGAAACTTCATCCCTAAACTAAGAGTCAGACGGCGCATTTACTCCATCGGCTCATGATGCAGTAGAATCTACTACTGCCATCAATGCATCTCCTTCTCGTGCTGCTGTTGCTGATGTTGTTGCTGACGCATCTCTTCATGCTACTTCTGCAAACTCTTTATAAGCTTAGTCTGAGTTTGTAACTACTCTTCATAATGTGAGGCATAAGATGATGCCTCTCCACGAGCTCCTATCGAGTTGGATGCCGACATCGCAGAAGCACCATAATTTTTACCAGGAGTCAATTGTGATATGATGCCAGTTACTTGGCCCTTCCCAAAACAAGACTGAGTAGCCTACATCCAAGCCACCTAATCAAAATTGTCAGCACTGGTCTGATCAGTCGTCTCGTCCTGACTCTCAGCCTGTGTCTGAGTGGTCACAACATCATATGACTCCATCAATTTCAATTTGAAATTAAAATTGTGAAAATATTATATGCATTTAATTGTCAAACTAAAAAATAATAATACTAACCACAATCTGATACTGGCGATCACCTCTAATCACTCTAGAGGTTGAATCCCTGTACATCCTCCGATAAACGTCATACTCCGTAACATCGGTATTCTCAACTTCCTATCAAACTATAAAATAAACTATTTAAATTTAAATTTAAATAAAATATTTAAAAAGATACTTACCAGATGCTCTCTATGCATACAGAATGTAAAGATACCAGCTCGATGTGTCCCCTCCTGTCTCTCCCAGATGTGCCGACCCATTGAAGATATCCTCTAAAATCCACCACCCAACTAGTGTTTATATAATCCATCCCAAACATGATATGAAATGTACTCTGGTCTATGGGCTCTACACGACTCATCAGATTCTGTCACTCTTACTTTATTAATGGTCATCCTTCTCAAATTATGCAAAAACTAATGGAAACAGTCACACACATACACCTGCCATGCTGTGTGGATAGAGTCACACATGCAATCTTCAATGGGATACCATAAACCCTATAAATAATTTATAATATCATGTTATTAAAAAAATAAAATTCAAAATAAATATTGTTTATTTATGTACCAACCAATGATTGAACATGTTGAGCTGCACATCAACAGGTATCTGTTCCCATGTGATCCAAGTCTGAAAAAAATAATTACGCAAAATAGCGCTTTCTAGTCCAACAGCTACATGAAAAAAAATGTGAAAAAGGAATAAATAATCAAATAATTAGTATATATATAAATAAATTAATGAAAGCTAACTAAAATATACAGGTTACCATACCTCCATGTGTGTGGATCAAAGCCTTGACATAGACATCGCTCGGGGATATTGTCAAGAATCATCAGTCATGCAAGGTCATGCCCCCTCCATGTAGCCCCTGAACCGCCAGTAATCTAAGGGTCATATGATCCAAAATCCCACTCAACCAAAGGTAGCTTAGCCTCCTCCAATTTTCAAAATAGATTAGGGTCCATCTAAAATGAAAAATGATTTTTGTTAGCAGATAGTTGAAAATAACTATTATATATTGATATATATTAGTTATGATTATAACCATCATTTAACTATGACAATGTCCATCTTCATAATCATCTCCATAGTTGTCAATGTCAATGTCTTCATCATCCTCCTCAGCATCATCAATATCCCTATAAGTTTCAGTTTCATCATCTCTTGTCATTCAAATTTCATTTGTAACATCATTAATTTCTTCATCACCATAGATCCTTAATTGTGCGGTTTCATCAATGATATTCACATCTATTTGTGAAAAAGATGGATTTTTAGTAGTCTATTGAAAAATTTCAATTCCTTCAACTTAAGCAGAACCAAATTAAGTTTGAGTTAACTGATTTTCTTGATATTTTATTTTTATAATGCTCCACCAATCATTCATGTCTCTTGAAGTGGAACAATACTTCTTTTAATAAATTTGATGTCCCTATTGAGGTAGTAAAAATGTTTAATTTACTGGAAGAATACTTTTATATTTAATATCAATGATTCCATGAGTTTTATGAACATGCAAGCCTTTCTCAGTATCCAACCATCGACATTTATACATTGTTATGTAATTCTGTCCTAGATAACAAAGCTCAATAATTTCATCCATAATTCCATAAAAGTCAACCTTGGTTTCTCTATGGTGTGATCCTATCAAGAAAACTCCACTATTCATTGCTTTTTTGATTCCCCATATGCATGTGTATGAAATCAATAACAATTCACCACATATTCATTTTAAGTTTTAACCATTTTGGTTGGTAAGTTACTCAATATACACAACCGCTTATCAATTTTATTAGCATGTTGAGACACCAGTAAATTTGTAAAACAATTATCAATATAATAAATAATAAAGGGAACTAATATTAAACCATCAAGAATTTATGTTACCAGTTTTTGAGACCATTGAGGAATTTTTTTGTCATTGTTTTTAAGAGAAGCTGCTGTAATATGTGAATTTAATTTCTTGATATGATTATCATATAACCTACAAATAAAATAAGTTTACATACTGTAACATAAATTATACAATAAGTGATAAAAGCACTCACAGTACAAATGATTTCATTTATTCATAATTGAGCAGAACATATGTATGTACTCAGTGATGTTCAGCATCTGAAAGCCATCAATCAGGAAGTCCACTGAATCCATGATTTGGAAGATTAAAAACTGAAAATTTATTGTCCGTTTCTTCATTAACATTCCCCTCATTCCGTCCGATGCAGTTGTGTTTTTAGGGATATTTAGATTCAAAATAATGAGTGCGGAAAAAAGTCAATTTACTCATAAAAATAAACTTCAACAATTGAGCCTTCATATGATGCTTCGTTAGGTACTTTTTTCTTCAATTTATGCAAGCATATCTTGAATGGGTATATCCTTCAAAACTGTACTTGACCTCCACTCAATGGTTTTCAATAATCATCAATATTCATTTTTGGATGTCCAATGATTAATAAGGTCAAATATATATAGGGATCTTTCATCAACATTCGTGGAGGTAATTTGTACGGAGTTATAAAGACAGGCCAACATTAATACTGACAACCATAAGAACCGAATTGACAGAAACCATCGGTAGAAAGACTCAATGGCATGTTTCGGGCTTCTAAATGAAGAGACAGAAGTATATGGTCAAAATGTTTCCTTGAATCACCATTCGATTGATGATTCAATATTTTATCAGCTGAAATCTTTCTTTTTTTCCATGACCTCATTGATGCTGTATTCTAAGACATAAATAAATAGTGCAACCTATGTGTAAGAGGGAAATATATCAACTGTTTTATAGGAATCTATCCAAATATCCATAGTTTTTCTTTATTATACCTCAATTTTCCACATGTGGGACAACTATCTAATGACTCATTTTCACCAGAATAGAAGATGAAATCATTTGGACAAGCATGAATCTTTCGATAACTAAGGCCCAAATAATGAACTAACCTCTTTCTCTCATAGTAATTTGTAGGAAACACATTTCCTTCAAGTAATAGTGTTTTAACCAAAGAAAATATCTGATCAAAATAGTAGGTTGATATTGTATTATCTGATTTAATAGCCACGAATTTGGCAACTTCTTCTAATATGATTATCTTACAACCAGGATATAATGCATCCTCAACATACCTCAACAACTCAAAATAGTTTGACGGTGTCATCTCATGAGTTAAATCAATATCATCTTGAGTTTCAGTTTGTTGAACAGATGGACCTACAACATCATGAACTAAATTTTGAAGTCATGATGGATCCAGAATCAAGTTATTAGTATCTTCTCTCAAACTGCATTCACTATGTTGATTCCAAAAAAATAAAATCTAGTTGATGAGTAAACTGAAAGTGATGTCCCCCAACCATGTCAAATGGTTCAAACGTTCTCAGAGCACATTTTTTACTAGGACACATTATTGTGCCTTTTGAAACATATTCTGTTTTTGATGATAAAAATGGTAAGAAACCTTCAACACCCTCAATATATACAGTATTTAAAAGAGAACTGTTTTGATTTCTACGTTGAGTTATCTATGCACGATCATCTAATAATGACTATTTTTGACTTCCTTCTTCCTTATTTTTCTGACAAAATATAAAATCATTTATATTTTTGAATAATTAGAATTTATAAAAACACTATCTGAAAAAATAAAAGATAAATAATTACAACTACTACTTAATAATTACCATTAATTATGGGCGACACAATTTCCTGTCGATTGATGGCTCCTCTTTTGTCCGAGGTCTCATTTACATAGAAATTTATCTCACAAAAATCACAATGAAGAATCTTCTCGAAGGTATGTATATTCATTCTCATGCATACGAGAATGAATATGGGTACTTCAGATCAGATTCTTCATTGTGATTTATGTGTGAGAAAGTTCCAAGTAAATGAGCCGTTGGACAAAAGATCCCCCTTTTTGTCGATGAATCATCGTCTTGCAACTGTCGCTGCCTAAACACTTTATGAAAAATGTGGTCCTACGAATGCATATTCAAACTCTCATATAATATATTTGATATGTATATTTAGAAGCTGACTTTTCTTAATGTTTTGAGTAAGTGAAAGTTGAAAGGAGAAGATTCATTGAGTAAAAGGAGTGCCGCAAATCCATAGGAAATTTTTCCCAATTATTACAATTGATTTTTTCCCTAATTGTTCTTATTTCATCATAATTGTTCCTATTTCTTGATAATTGTTACCAATTGTTATAATTTATTAATAATTGTTACTAATTGTTACTAATTGTTACTAATTGTTACTAATTGTTTCTAATTGGTACTAATTCTTACTAATTATTACTAATTCTTTCCAATTGTTACTAATTCATTCTAATTGTTACTAATAGTTACTAATTCTAACTAATTCTTACCAATTCATACTAATTCTTACTAATTCTTACTAATTCATGCCAATTCATACTAATTCATTTTAATTATTACTAATTCTTACTAATTCTTACTAATTCTTACTAATTCTTACTAATTCTTACTAATTCTTACTAATTCTTAAAAATTCTAACTAATTCCTATTAATTCTTACTAATTCATACTAATTCTTACTAATTCTTACAAATTCTTACTAATTCTTAGTAATTCTAATAATTCTTATGATTCATACAATTCTTACAATTCTTACTATTCTCACGATTCTTACAATTCTTATAATTCTTACAATTATTACAATTATTACAATTCTTATAATACTAACAATTTATTACAATTTATTATTATTTATTACTATTTATTACTATTTATTACTATTAGTTACCATTTATTATTATTTATTACTATTTATTAATATTTATTACTATTTATTACTATTTATTACTATTTATTACTATTCATTACTATTGATTACTATTTATTACTAATTATTAGTATTTATTACTAGTTATTACTATTTATTACTATTTATTACTATTTATTACTATTTATTACTAATTTTTATTAATAATTACTAATTATTACTAATTATTACTAATTATTTGTAATTATTACCAATTATTACTAATTATTAATAATTATTACTAATTATTACTAATTATTTATAATTATTACTATTTATTACTATTTATTACAAATTATTACTAATTATTACTAATTAATCCTAATTATTCCTAATTATTATTTATTATTACTAATTATAAATAATTTTTACTAATAATTACTAAATATTACTAATTAATTCAAATTATTACAAATTATTACTAATTATACCACTTTATTACTAATTATTAAAAATCACTACAAATTATTCTTAATTATTACAAATAATTCCTAATTATACCTATTTATTACAAATTATTCCTCTTTATTCCTAATTATTCTTAATTATTTAAATTTATTACTAAATATTCCTATTTATTACTAATTATTTATATTTATTACTAATTATTCCTATTTATTGCTATTTATTCCTACTTATTACTATATTTTCCAATTTATTACTAATTATTCATATTTGTTACTAATAATTCATAATTAATTCTAATTATTGCCATTTATTCCAATTTATTTCGAATTAATCAAATTTATTACTTATTATTCCTATTTATTACTAATTATTACTAATTATTCTTAATTATTACTAATTATTCCAATTTATTACTAATTATCCATATTTATTACTATTTAGTCCTAATTATTACTAATTATTACTATTTAGTGCTAATAATTTCTATTTAGTCCTCATTGTTACTAATTGCCCTTAATTATTACTAATTAACCCTAATTATTACTAATTACCCATAGTTATTACTAATTATCCCTAATTATTACTAATTACCCATAATTATAGCTAATTAGCCTTAATTATTACTAGTTACCCCTAATTATTACTAATTACACATAATTATTACAAATTACACCTAATTATTACTAATTACCCCTAATTATTAATAATTACCCCTAATTATTAAAAATTACCCATAACCATTAGTAATTAGCCTTAAGTGATATTAATAACTACAATTTACAACTACTAATTACTACTTACCACTAATTATTTATATAAAATAATAAATTTTGTTAATAATTATTAATTTTTAAAAATTATTAATTATTACTAATTATTAAGAATTAGTACGGATAATTTTAATTTATTATTACAAATAAATACTAATAACAAACCCATTTAAATCTAATTTAATTACAACAAATCAACAATAATTAATATTAAAATAAAAAATGAAATAAATAAAAAATTAAAAAAAATATAAATACCTTTAAACTTGATCTCCTATTGATGTAGATGACTTCACAACTTCTTCTTATAAAAATTAAAATGAGAGAAATTTTTACTCTAAAAATAGAGTTTAAAGAGAGAGAGGAAGTGGTAATTGAGGGGAATAGAAAGTAAAACAGAAGGGGGTATATATATATTATATTAGTTGTGACATGACTATGTTTGACGGGTCTTGTCGGAAAAACCTTTGCTTGAATTAATTGTTGTCGGTAGTTAAAAGGGTATTTGCGAAGGGACCCATTGCAAATAGTTTCCTACCGACACACTTTTTACGAGGGGACAACATCCCGTCGCAAAAACCTATTTACCGCCGCCTGTATTTACAATAGGACCCGTCACAAATACCTACTGACCGATGCACTATTTGCGACAGGGGAATCTCCCAATAAAAAATAACCTTCTCGTGCTTTCGTGCATAGCCCACACCAAACCGCGCTTGCATTTTGTGACGGATCGAACCTCCCATCGCAAATTACCTCTAGGATGGACAATTTTGTGACGGAAAATAATCCCATCACAAAAGGCTATTTTCTCATAGTGTTACTTATCTATGGTTGAGCTGACATGTGTGTTCCAGAAGCAGCATCCTCCCACATTTTTAGGGCAACGTATTCCAAAGGGTACTGAGCTATCAATTGAGAACACGTTGTTGACATTCGAGCATTTGGAGATGCCTCCTTATAGGAGAGTAAATATCACAATATAATTTTTGGGGGTGTAGGAAAGCACTAGTGGGATGTGTTGAACCATGCTAATGCACTACGAGATATAGTTTAGATGGATTTTTAATTTATTTATGATAACTACATATTGCCTGATACCTTATGAGTATGGTGGGAAGTGAGTTTATGCATATAGAGTAGGAAACAATGATTGTTATGGAATATTCATCATATTTTATAGTTCTTTAGTTTCTTTTCACCATATACCATGTTGATGAGTCATCAAGGGTATTATGCTTTGAAGAAGGTGTTAAAAATGTCATTCGATTGGGGTTAAATGTGCATTGGATGAAAAATATTATAGAAATACTGAATCAGTAGTTAATTTTAGGGCATATCCCACTGGATGCTGGTTGTGCAGACTAAGGAACTTTAGCCTCTCAATGTAGTATTTCAACATCCAATGGTAGAAGCATCATTTTGATGTTTCTTGTGTTGTGAGCACCAATCAGGTTGTAAGTGTTGGTATCTCTGTTTTCAATCATCAGTGTGGAATCTTGGGTTATATAAGGAATTAGTGTGATCTAGTTCTAGTCGAATGCTGAGCTTTCGGCAATATAGGATGTATAAAATCATTTTGCCTTACTTTTCTTCTATATGTTAGTGTAAGGGGTCTTATACAACTCTAAGATGAGGTGTATAATTCAATGATCCGTGTTAGGTTGTGATATATAATAGTATCGATCGATCATGAGAAGGTGGTGCTCATGGATGAGCCAGCTAGACACAAGTTATACCTAGATAGTAGAGTGGGAACAACCTGGGTAGTGTGATTGTTTTGAAGGGATGTGGTATAGGATAGATATATCATGTATATCCTACACCTGAGGAAAAGAGCGGCAGACCATCTATCGATAGAGGTAAAATCTTATTTTCTTATATGATTGTATCTTCCCATTTTTTGTACATTCATTATATAGTTTCATTTATGTACCTTTTATAAAAATATATGTGCATGATGTTCAGCATCTTAATGGATTTATGAACATTAATACTCTATTGGGTATTATAACGGAGGGCATACATTAATACTGGAGTTCCTCCTTGAGGTTGCTGGGCATCACATCGTATGGAATCTTATTGTCCTCGAGATGATGGGGTTTAATGTTATACTCAAAATGGATTTCTGGTTTATTATCAATCACATGTTGATTTTAATCACTGTAGGTTTGTTTTTTTATTCAAAATGGGGGATGGTATGTCTAGGTGAGTTGATCTGGACAAAATCATCTTGGGCTAGGTAGGATGAAGTCTCATATGTGTAGTTTGTACCTAGATAACCATAGAATTCATCAGGATGATATCTCATCTGTGGTTGATTGTTTGAAGGACATTTCCATGTTTTAATTTTATGTTTTACCTTCAGATATATAGGTGGACTTATCCATCAATCTAGATCAATTAGATTCAATTGTATCCATTCCTCCTTACTACATGGCTATTCCATTGTTGTAGGAACTCAACAGGTTGTGAGTAGACTTAAAATAAAAAGGGTTTACACTACCGGATATGTATCTAAGGGGTTTTCATGTCTATTTTGATAAAAAGGTGGATTGTATCCTTAATATATGTTTGAATTATATAAAATTGAACAAGTAAATTATTAAGGACTAGTATACTTTTCCCCTGATAGATGATATCTTTAATCAGCTCTGAGGAGCATGGTTGTTCTCAAAAAATTTACTTGAGGTATGGATATCACTATGTGCATGTTCTATTATAATACATACATCGAACAAATTTTTTTAGTAGGTATTTTCTATATTAGTATAAGGTTTTTTATTCAATCACATGAGTGTGCCAATAGTTTTTATGGTTCTAATGAACTGAGTTATTCATCCTTATAACGATTCATTTGTGGTTGTTTTCAATGATTATATCTTGGGGTATTCTCACAATCTATGAGAAAATTCCAAAGATCATAAGATTATATCAGATACACTAAGAGAGCATCATTTTTCTAATAAACTCATAATGTTACACTCTTAGATGGAATAGATTCACCTTCTAGGTAATATTATCCTATATAAAGTTGTATCATTTGACCCAAATAATGTGAGAGATGTAATTTCATAGGATAATCCCATTAATATAATTGATATATGAAGTTTTCTAGGTATAGATAGATATTAAAATCATTATTTGAAGTCCTTTAACACCTAGAATCACCTTTAACAGGCTTAACTAATAATTTTATGAAGTTTATATTGTTAGAGACCTACATCAATGCCTTTCAATAGATAAAGGGGAGGTTGCGTTAAAGTCTTCTCTTGACTCTTCTAGAGCTAAGAAGAATAAATACTATGTATGGTGATGCATTATATATCAGGATATGAACAGTTCTTATGCATAATTATATATTCATTGTAGGTGGGTCTCATTAGTTAAGGTGATAATAGAGGAATTACATGAATAATGATCTTGAGTTAGTTATAGTTTTCCATGATTTGCAATGTAGGCTTCATTTTATACTGGGAGAGGACTGTGTGGTGTTTATTGAGAACAAAATCCTCATGTGTTTATTTTTATTACAAGATCTGATTCTGAGGTAGCATATGCAGTTTGAGAATCTAATGTATTCTGACATATATCTTGCCTACATTCCTATTAAAGGCAATATAGTTATCGAAGAACTAATTATGAGTACTCTGATACAAGAAATTAATTATTCTAGAAGAAAGTGGATGATTATGGTGTTGTTTCTGGAGATTGAACATGATGTTTAAGATAGTCATGTCCATACATTCCTTTTTTTCTTTAGGTGTGACTTATAAAATTTTGGTTATAGTGAGGATGGGATAGCTTTTTGATGTTGAGGGATTAGTTCTACTAGATAGTCTAATAGGCGGGGACCCTCATCTTGTATTGACTATAGAAGTGCAAGAAATTCAATGTAATCATGGTCACATTCGGGTTCTAGTGGGAAAATGTGAGCAGCTGATGCAGATGTTTCATGTCTTTTTTGGGGTTGTGTAACCCAATGTTACTAAGATGTATCATGATTTAGGCCTCCTATATTGGTGGTTGGGGATAAAACAAGAGGTAGCTGGTTTTTACCGAGGCATTCCAGCGATCAGTAAGTAAAGGCAGATCATTGGTTTCAAGGTATGGTTTTGAATATGCTATCCATTCATGAGTGGAAATGGGATGATGTTGTAATGGATTGTTTGATCAGTTTGTCGAAGTCATCCCAAGGAAGGAATGTAATTTGGGTTTTTTTCAACAATCATGATAAGGTTTCTAATTTACTACCAATCTTGTAGACCTTCTTAGAGGATTTTATCTGGAGGTTCTATATCCATGAGATAGTACAACTTTATATGTTAACTTAGAATGTTGTAATGTATAGGGATACCTAATTTACAACTCATTTCTCCCAAATTTCATGTAAGTAATTGGGTATATATGTGATTCTGAGCACAATATACCACCCTCAGACTGATGACAAGTTAGAGTGCATGATTCTGGTTATTCACTAAATACCGAGAACTGTGGTTTTTGATTTCAACAGAATATGGGAGTAGAATATGCTAATAATTTAGTTTTCTTACAACAATAACAATCTGGGGAAACTACTGATGGATCCTTATAAGTCATTGTGTGGCAGGACATGCTGATGGACACTTTTCAGTCCATAGGTAGGTAATATAGGATTAATCTAACCATGTCTCATATAGAAGACTTCAAAGAATGTCATGTTAATACAGAAAAAATTTATATACCATAGTCATAATTGAAATATTACGCGAATAATTTTCGATGACCTCTAGTGTTCGAGGTTAGGTATAGTGCCTTTTTATATATCTTAATGAGGCTGGGACAAAGATATTTTCATAGCCATGATAATATTTCACTGTTATTTTTTAGGCCATTTGATTTTCTGGAGAGAGTCAGGTAAGTAGCCTATTTTTTTAATTTACATTAGAGGTATCAATCCATGAATGACGTCTTCCTTTTATCTTATTTGCCGTGTTATCACTCAGACCCATATCACACTATATTCTCGATTAATTTTGACATACATGTAGATGAATCCTTTGAGGATGTCCATATTCATACTATTTATAGGAGAAAATAGGATCACCATTTCCAATAAGTTCTTCTAGTATGTATTCTATAGAAGAATTTCCATTTATTAGACGATACAATGTATTTGAAGATTGACGTACATGGTTAGTGTCAAAGTTATTAAAAGGTAATTATTTATCACCTCTAAAAGAGAAATTTATTGAATAATTTATTTATGGGGGAAAATGGTAAGATCTCAGTGACTCCTATGAGGTATATATATTTTTTTATTTCTATTTAAACTCTTGTTTTGGTTCTATTTTGGATTGGACCCCAACTCGATCCAAAGGGAAGGTGGGATTGTTTATGAAAGGAAGAGTAAGGCAGAATGTAGGTTAACTAATTTTCAATTAAATTAGGTGTAATTGGTTTTTACAATGTGTACTAATTACATGGAATCTAATGGCCTGATATGGATGAGCCACAATTTCTAAAGGGGTTTTCTAATAGGAAAACCCCCAGGCTTTACACGATATGTAATGTACTTACATTCCTTGTATATTCATGAGGATATTTTAAAAAAAATAGAAGTAGGAACACTATCATTGATAGAAGGACCCATCCTTTATTTGTTTTCCCTCATGAATATGGGGTATATAGGGATCTCCCCTTTAAAGAATAAACTTAGTCTTGGGTGCCAATTCACCATCAAAACACTATTTCATCCACCATTACTATCGTTGGATTTGTATCAGTGATTAATTCATTCCACTAAGTTCTTTGTTCATTTAAATTCATCTTGATGAATTTATTTATGTACAATATATGATTAATTATTCTCATGATTTTCATCCATTCTAAGAAAAATTCATGATATGGTCCAAATTTGTGATTGATACTAGACTGGTTCTCTACTACAAACCTATGGTATGTTTTTTTACATTCCCTTAGGTTTTTTTGTTTTGTAAGATTATTTCTAATTGTTACATGAACCATACTCTCTATTGGTTACCCTTTAATTATTTAATTTTTTCCAATTAAATGAATTTGAACTTGTTCAAGCTACCCACTAGTTCTACTAATATTGTTAGAGGTTTTAATCCCCAACCTATAGAACCCAAGGTGTGTTACATTGTTTCTGCCTATTTTTTACCACCCCATTGGGTGGATGTGAGATCACCGTCAAAGTGGGATCCTTTTTTAAATGTAAATGTAATTTAATTTTATTTTTCAGTGTATGGGTATGCCTCATTTCATTTGATTTAATTTTATGTTAATAGTTTTTATTGTTTAAATGGAAATTTTTTAATGAGATTGCAAAACTCATAGATTTTTTATGGAATGTGAATAAAATGAGAAGATGATATAATAATGGTAATGGATTTCCTAGAAATTATATGTTGGATAATGATTCCATTTTATTCCATTGATTTTTCTCCCATTGATCATGATTACATTTGTGGACTCCTAGGACCTATTTTCTCCTTCGGTATTGATTCCGTAGGATTCCTCAAGTTATACCACCCATTGGATCCAGATTTATTGGGCTCATAGTATACATGGTGTATTGACATTTCTCTTGGACCTGACATTTTTATTTAAAGAGTTACTATCCATATTCACATAGGAATTGATTTGGATGCCTTTAACTTATATACCTTGGATTTGGCCCTTCCTGGTCTGAAACATTGGATTACATGGTGAAACCATTGTGGATGACTTGATTGTACTGTGATGTTTTGGTAAATGTTATATAATAGATTATATTCTTTGGACATGAAGGATGTTTTAAACTTTTATTCACTTAAATTCCATTGTAGATTATTTGGCACATTTTACAGATCACCTTGGTATGGGAATCAACTGTCTATTATTAGACTAGATAGTATCCCTTTGTTTTCTTTTCTTTACTACTTCCATCATTTATGGGAGCTTAATAATTGTTTACATGATACCTTAGTATTTTTATTGAGACACATGAAATCATTCACGTTAATTTTTATACTATTATACTTATGATAAATTTGTAAAAGAACTATTATTTATACCACACATATTTGTTTCTTTATAGACATCGTTGCTGGTGGCATACTGTGTGTCATATCATACAATTTTTGGTTCATAGTTTAATACCTATACAAAATTCTTCGATGTAGTAAGGGATCAGGGTTAACACCAAGTATAAAAAACATGATTTTCTAGTTTATTTTAGAGGAACAACAAAGGACGGAGCTTGGATTGTGATGCCAGTTGGGATATTCCTTTTTGTTATTTTTGTATATTGATACATGTATTATATTGAATATCTATATACATGTTTTTCTAACCTATATAGACTTAAAAAGATACATAATATATTATATGATATTCCATTTAACAATTTTTATTTATTATATTCATCGATATTTATCTTCTTTCTGGTTGATTTATAGCTCCAGCTATCAACTATTTTTTGCTATCGTTGTGATACATTATTGCATGAGGGAATAGTCTTCCCACAGACACACCCTAGGACCTTGATGTAAGTCAAAAAACTCTAGAATATGGGGTGTTTTACTTGATACCATGTGACCTATTAGCTCAAGGAACCAATTAGTGGAATCCATATCGAGAAGTTACAAATGTTTTATATTGTGTAAATAAAAAATACCCTCCATGTATAAACAACTAGACCATGATTTTGACAATTAAGTCATTACACAACATGTATTAAAAAGCGGAATGTATATTTAACTCATAGATTTCTTGTATCCTTTATGGGGAAACCATGTGTTTTTATTTGGTGTATATATTGGCTACACACACTATTACCCTAAATCTACAATTCACGAGGACCATTAAACATGTTGTTTTTAATGAATTTGCATACCATTTCCTCAAAAAGCATCCAAAAATTACCACAAATCATCATTTTGTATTAAACATTGGTATCCAACATGTATTTTCATGTTACTGTATGTGGATTTATGATATCCATCTAGAATCTACATAACCATTAGATATGATCTTTGAGCATTCGTCTATTGTTGTTTTCCTATTCATGATCATATAAAAGTTAACAAGCATCTTGTATCAAAATTTATATTACGAATGAAAAATTAACAATAAAATGTATAATTAGATAATGATTAATAAATAATTTTAAAATAATCTGTGACTGCTTGTATACCATGTGAGGTTATTAGATAAAATTGATGTTTTTTTCCCATTACAAACAATGATTTTTTATTTGGTAAAAGTTAAAATAAAAAACATAAAAATATATATGGTAAGATCATTCACATATAATTTGTAATTAATTTATACAAATAATAATTACCATTTTATTTAAATTCATTCATCTTTATAATATTGGAAGGCCATATTTTTTTAAATGTCATTTAATCCTATGATTATATGTAGTAATCCTTCTAGTTAAATCAACACATTATTTATGAAACTCAAAACACCACAAATATATATTTTCATGAACGAACCCAATAATAATCACCTTTTACTGTTACCATTGATCATAAAAAAATATTTTATGTCTTGAAGATATATATCTAGTTCTCTTAGGACATGAAATTGAAGTAGAGTATCAAATTTCATTATTATTGAGAGCATCCTATAGAAGGATATCTCTTCCATTTGGAATGTTCTGCAGAGAGGATTATTTTTTCATAATATGTTATATCCATATAAATGATATATGTAGGTTTATATATATTGATTAGATCATGGTTATTTCAGATAATCCCATAGTCAATCACTAAATCCTTAGGGAATACCACACCGAATAATAAATTTATTGTTATTATTTCCCTGATATAAACTATACTCATAGATATATAAAAATCATTTCATTGGGAACATTACCTCATCCAACCAATAATTGAAATTAATTGAACCTAAAATAATATATATTTATTTTAACTAAATAAATAGATTTATATTATTAGTTTAATTAATATTTATGTGGTAAGTATAACATGAATAATTATTATTTTTTGGAACATGAGAAAAATAATAATTCTAATATTTAATTCATGTTGATTTTAATTGACTTTATAGATATAAAAATTTTGTGACGCCCAAAACTTATATCTCTGTGTAATTAGACTAATATACATAAACTATGTGATAAATATCTTACAACACTACAACTAAAAGAAAGTGTAATATGTTAATGATGTAATAAAATGAGAAACATATTATTTGTCATAATGTAATTTTATCCCTTAGTTAAAATGTATCATCAATTAAATTTTATTACTAGTATCATAAACCCATGTTCTTGATATATAATCATTTTAAATTAATGAAATAAACATGTTGATAAAATAAACATGGAAATGGAATTAATTGGACAATTATATTCCAATTGAAGGACCTAAGATATTTACATCCACTAACTCAGAAGGTAAAAATACATAATGAATTATTGTATAACTCTATGTCACCTATGAAGGAACCAATATATCTTACCTCTCCAGGATACTAAACCAACATAGGTTTCATCAGTACATTTCAGAACATGATCCATGACAGACCTTAATAATAATCTCTTGTCGGTGGACCAATACACATGTTCATATATAATAATATCCAATAATCCTATTTAACATGAGGAATTTCTATTTAGCGGGTTTGTTCTTGTAACATCCTCCCTTGGAGATTCCATTTTATGAAATAAAGGATAATAATTATTAATGTCTTATAATCCAATAAAAATTGATATATTTCATCATATATGGTTCTCATATAGATATTGTCTTGATATAAAAATTATATTTAATATTATCATCATTGAACTTTATGGTTCCCATCATATTGGGGAACTACTATAACCATTTGATAAGAAAATGCTGAAGGGAAATCAACAAATTAAGGTTGTGTAAAATAAAATTCACCATGAGGAAATATGTAATTAATATTCAGGACTACGAATATACATTTAATGTAATGTACATAGTTAATATTTCTATGGAACACACTCAAAAATTTCATAGTCTTCATGAAATTCTTAAATAAAACCTCCATCAATAATGAACAATCTCAAAATATTGGTGAATACCATGAATAATTACCCTAAATCCAATATAATGAATCAATATCAATTGAATCCTCCACATTAATACCAATTAATAATTATTAATCAATTGATAGAATAATATTTTAAATAATATCTCTCTTTGATATTGATTAAAAGGATTAGGATAAATATTCTAGACTATGGTGAGGGTGTCAAATTAATTTCCATGAAATGATTGACCTTTAGAAAATAGCATATACAATTTATTTTATAGTATTAATAATCAAAACCAATAGTTGATGGTGTTAAATAGAGAGAATGTATTAATTCATATGATACTTGATATTATTTAGAAGGAAAACCTGCCCTTTTTTTGAGTGGTTAATCATTGGTGTTTTGTAGTTTCTCTCACATCTCACATGTCATTATATTTTTATCAAAAATAACATACTTTTCGTTTACATGAATAATACATAAATTCTTATTTAATTTTAAAGAAAATAAAAAATATAAAACCCCATTAAAATTTTGATAATGAAGATATGTTTTATTAAATCCTTTTTAAGTTCCCCTAATGATGGATCAATTTATCTACCTTAGTTCATGTCCATATTACTAGAAAAAGTTTCTCTAGAAATATTATTATAAATATTTACCTTCTTTAATAAAAAATTGACACATTTTTTCATGTGAATATTTATATTTTAATGATGCTTAAAAAACTAGGATGTAATAAATTAATTAGTGCATTAGACATATAAAATTTCATCCAAAAAGATTATGTATATAATACAATTTTAATCACCTTTAAATATCTACCAAAATAAATAAAATACAAACTTTTTTCACGCATTAATATGTTAAAAATATGATAATTAATATAAGGCCCCAGCCTTAAACCTTACTTAATCTTGAGTTATTACAAGATTACACATTGAGGATCTTTTCGGGTTTAGAGTTTTAGAGAATTAGATCATAAAACTTGCATTACATTCCACATATAAACAAAGTGGTTACATAAAGATAGTATTCTTCATTCCCATCAATGGAAACATATTTAAAATAAAACATGGATTCTTTCTTGACACTTCCTTGACACTATCATCATATCATGTACCTTTCCCCTGACCTGTGAAAAACATTTCAAAAAAAACTTGGGATGAGCATAAAAAGCTCAGTAAGGGATATAAAAATATGGAAAGGAAACATGGGTACGTATATACATAAGGATGATATCATACTTTACCCATAAAACATAAGCACTTTAACATACCTCATCAAATCATGAATAAATCATAGAAATCATAAGACATAAAGGTAACTTGAGGCATTCATAACATTCTTACGTAGGGAGTAACCCTCTTGGTTACGTTTGGAATACCCATCACAGTATATTCCCTAAATATCTTCGGAGAAACCTTAACATTTCACTCCTTCGCGTTACCCAATGCATTGGAGATCTATATCGGGCTCACCCAACCTTAGTTTATCACGGAACCACCTGTTTTCATAATAATGCCCAAGAACCTCAACATAATCATATCACATAAAACATGCATAAAGGAAACATAACATTTCCACCTTTGAATCACAAGATATCAATACAACACATTGATATAAAAACATTATGAAAACCATTTTCGATACAAAAATAAAAGAAAATTAAAACATGGTATTTATTTTTCTTTTAAAAAGAAGGTATGGCTTGTAGAGGAAGCCGAAACTCAAATAACGGTCACGGTGGTGGAGAAGTCGTTTTCGCCGCATACGTACGAAAAAAACATTCCCTTTTTCGTTTAGTAAAACGCTTCGTATAAAAAAGATTCCTTTTGGATAAACGTAAAATTAAAATGGGTTTATACACCATATAAAAGAAGGTTGTGTATAAAACAAAATGTGCCTCAATGAAAGGAGATTGAGACGAAGTCTCATACCTCGTATCCGACTAGACCCAACTGTTCTTTAATCTCATGAATAATAAACTTGAGTTAATCTCTACTTACTTAAGAACCTTTTTCAAGTTCATTATTCCTTTTATACCATGTTATGAACATCATGTAATCATTTAAGTTAATAATGTTCATTTTGCCGGTATTTGGTTCTTAAGTCAAAAATAGACTTCTTACACTTACATGTTGTTAATTTGGTCAAAGGTTCATTATATCCAGAATGATATTAACGATTTGGATAAAATATATATCATATATTCAGCATATACATGTATTTATAATATTACAGCACATTTAGATGTATGAAATGAAATGCACCGTTCATGGAGACGGTAAGCCGTACGTACGCACGAACGCTACTTCCATTTCTATTTTGTATTTTCTGGAGTGGAATCATAATGATATAAGAGTATATTATATTTCCAGTATAATAGCATATATAATATCATTAACTTTATCCTTTACACATCCCACATATGGTATTAACGAATCAAATCACTTTCAGGGGGCGGTAGTCCGCACTTCCTAAAATGAAGATATCGTATTTACCCATAATGGAAACAATAGTGGTATGCCATAAATGAAAAATACAGAAGCTTAAGGAAAGAATAAAAATATTATACATCCTATATAAAAATAGTGACATCATAATGGCCACCTTTGAAGGTGTTAAATGAGTATTGAACAATCATCGTTTCGGGAGGCAGAATTTCACCATCCGTGGAAACCGTATGTTCTTTAACCATTTGATGTAGTTGTGTGAGAGTGTAGCTCCAATAAATCTTATAACAACATCCTAGTATATTGAAGATACTGGTTTTGTTACAAAAGAAGTAAATAAAAAGAGTTTAGGGGGTTGGATAAGCAAAATAAAACAAATGAACATGAGAGAATGAATTACCTTTAAAAGTGTAACTCCTTTTGATTTGAGCCTAAAGGCTTCCTTTGAAAGGATTCTGCCCAAAGGGAATCCTCTAGGATGAGGAGAGGTATGTGGAGAGAGTAAATGGGCAGGGTATGGCCGATCCAAAGTCTTTTGGAGTGTGTGAAATGAGGTAGAGGCGGGGGCCTTTTATAAGAGGAGAGGAGGGGCACTTTTGGAAATCATGAAACTATTATTTAATTTTCAAAAGTGTTTCGAATTTTAAGGTCCCACATTGATATATTTCGAATATAAGATGATAAGGCTTCGAAATATTACCATCCAATAGTTTTTGGACAAGTTTAGGTCTTAGAGTTTATATTATCTTCTCATTTTATTTAAACTGTTCATTAATGAGGTCATCGTTGCATCATCATGATGTCATAATTAAATTAATTTATTTAATGTCTAAAAATTATAACAAAACTATCCTGATGTAGGAAATATTTTTATATTTCCAAAGAGTATTTATAGACAAAAATATGATTATTTTAACCCCTTCTAAAAATTGTTTTAGTAAAACAATTTATGTTAGTGTCATTATCACCTTTATTTCAAAAAAAGGCATTAACGTCATTATCTCACCCAAGTGGCTCCATAGGGTCCCCTAAATCATCCCATGGGTTGTCGTGGTCGGCCAGGACTCATCCAATAGGGGTAGGACAAGTGTCGTGGTGTTTTCATATTTTTATAATATCATTTTTACCTTAAATTACACTAATTACCTCTAATCGCGATTAAAAACTTAATAAGTTACTATTCACCAAAAAATTATTTTAATCTCATTGAACCACATTTTACTTCTTAATGACAACCATGTATGTCAGATTTTTGAAAATCAAAACACAATGATGTCAAAATTTCATTTAAACGGAAAATCAGTTTTTATAAGTACCACTTAGTGGTTTCACTATTCATCAAAAATTGAAGTTTTTCAGAAAATTACCAAAAATTCACCCTAAGATATATTTGATATTCCGAATTCAAAAAATGAAGTCTATTTTAAAAAAATCAAAACATATAAGTCACATTAATTAATTTAATAATTAATTCCCGCTGTCAGAGCAAATAGCGTGTTTTTATGAAACAATAAGTATCAAAAGATTGACACCAGTTTAAGTCCAATTTCAAAGTGAAATTGATTTCAATGACCACCATTGGATTAAATGGTAAAAATATATTCTAATTTCACTTCAAAACCAATTAAAAAGATAATCTAATCATATAAATAAATTAGATTAAAAAATAGTTTTGATGTAAAATGCTGTATTTTTCACTATTCATTAAAAAATGAACATTGTCAGAAAAATACCAAAACTTCACACAAAGTAAATTTTTGATTTCCCAATCATAAAGAATAAGTTTATTTTGACAAACATAGTTTATAAAATTGTCAAAATATAGATTCAAAAATGGTTTGCCATCAAAAGGCATTAAAAAAATCTTTTAAAAATATTAGTGTATTCCATGCTTAAGATTGGATTTATTTTCATTTTAAGCCTCTAAAACACTATCTAGTTCATTAATAGACATAGATAAAAATATATATTATTCATTACTTACTTGGGATGTTACATCCTTCCCCCCTTTAGAAAATTGTGACCCCGCAATTTATTTACTTATCGAATAAATGGGGGTACTTATACCTCATTGCATTTTCAGATTACCATGTTGCCTCTTCCATCATGTGGTTTTTACAAAAAACCTTTACCTTCTTAATCACATTATTCCGTAACACTTGCTCCCTATGGTCGAGAATCTGGACCGGTTTTTCCTCATAAGATAGGTTCTCTTCCAGCTGAACTACCTCTGGACTCAAAACATGAGATGGATATGGCATGTACATTCTCAACATCAAAACATGAAAAACATTGTGTACTTGAGATAAAATCATAGGTAAAGCCCCTCGGTAAGCAACTGATCCAACTCTCTCCATAATTTCATATGGTTCAATAAACCTTGGACTCAGCTTTCCTTTCTTACCAAATCGCATCACACTTTTCCATGGTGATACTTTGAGAAAAACATGATCACCTACCTCAAAAGATAGATCCTTCCTCCTGTTATCTGCATAAATATTCTTCCTACTATGAGATGTTCTCATGTGCTTCTGAATCAGCTGAACTTTTTCTTCAATCTCTTCTACCAATTCTGGTCCCATCAACTTCCTTTCACCCACTTCATCCCAGAAAGCTGGAGTTTGACACCGCTTCCCATATAATGCCTAAAATGGTGCCATCTGTATACTGGAATGAAAAATGTTATTATATGAAAATTCAACCAAAGAAAGATGTTGGTCCCAACTTCCCTGATAATCCATAGAGCAAGAACGTAGCATATCCTCCAATGTCTGAATTTTTCGTTCTGACTGCCCATCTGATTGAGGATGAAAAGCTGTACTAAAATTTAATTCAGTACCCAACGACTTCTAAAGGCCTTTCCAAAAGTTAGAAGTGAACATGGGATCATAATCAGATACAATAGAGAGGGGAACTCCATGCAACCTGACTATCTCTTTAAGATACAAACGGGAAAGTTGATCTAGGGAAAAAGTATCTCGTATAGCAAGGAAATGAGCAGATTTGGTCAAGCGATCAACAATAACCTAGATTGCATTATTACCTCGAGATGTCTTCGGTAATCCCACAACAAAGTCCATGGATATATTCTCCTTTTTCCACTCTGGCACTGGTAAAGGTTGAAGCATCCCTTTCGGTAACTGCCGCTCTGCTTTAACATGTTGACATGTCAAACGCTTCACAGTAAAATCAGCAATATCTCTTTTCATTCCATCCCACCAGTAATACTCCCGCAGATCTCTGTACATCTTAGTACTGCCAGGATGAACTAAAAACGGAGAACTATAAGCTTCACATAACAACTCTCTCTTCAACTGTGAATCACAAGGCACACACAATCTCTTCCCAAATCTCAAAACGCAATCATTATCAATGTTGAATTCAGGTAACTTACCTTTCTGAACTAGATCTACCTTTTTCTGCAACTCACTGTCTTGCTTCTGTGCTTGCTTGATTCTATCTGATAGAGATGATCTCACTGATACCTGAAACAAAACAGAAGAACTTCTTGCACCAACAACTTCTATGCCAAAGTTCATCAAATCCTTAACCAAAGGATTACGTTCCAAATGCAACATTGCTAATGAAGAATTACTTTTTTGACTCAAAGCATCAGCCACTTTATTTGCTTTTCCCAGATGGTAATGAATTGTACAATCATAATACTTGATTAATTCTATCCATCTTCATTGTCTCATGTTCAACTCTTTCTGAGTGAATATATACTTTAAACTTTTATGATCAGTATATATTTCACACTTTACACCATACAAATGATGCCTCTATATTTTTAAAGCAAAAACAACAGCAGCTAATTCCAAATCATGTGTAGGGTAATTTACCTCATGAGTTTTCAACTGTCATGAAGCATAAGCAATTACCTGATCATTCTGCATTAGGACGCAACCAAGTCCTTTCAATGAAGCATCACTGTATATAACAAACTCACCATTCCTGGAAGGTAGTGCCAAAACCGGAGCTTTCTCCAATCTTCTTTTCAATTCCTAAAAACAATCATCACATTCTTTTGTCCAGATAAACTTAACACCCTTACGAGTTAGCTTAGTCATTGGACTAGATAACCGTGAAAAATTTCTAACAAACCTTCGGTAATAGCCTGCCAAACCAAGGAAGCTACGAATCTCAGTTACATTTTTGGGTCTTGGCCATTCTTCAAAAAATTTTGTTTTTGCAGGATCAACAGTTATTCCATCTTTAGAAACAATATGACCAAGGCAAGAAATTTGTTGCAACCAAAAATCACACTTGCTGAATTTTCCATACAGTTTCTTTTCTTTTAAGGTTTGCAAGATAACCCTTAAATGTCTTTCATGCTTCTATTCACTTTTAAAAAACACCAAAATATCATCAATAAACACAACCACCATTTATCACCTGATTCAATTGAGTCACCACTACAGTAAACTGATCAATTCTGATTCGGACCATCTCTGGTTGCTGATTCGGAAAGTCATTCAACTCTGTATGCCTTCATAGAAAAGATGCTCTATTTCCATTATGAAAAACAATTCTTAACACAGACATATCTTTGTTGAAGCAACATGGTAATCTGTATATTTTATATCATTTCAATTTGACCATAAAAAAATATTTTTGGATAATCATTTAATAGAATTCTAACTCCTAAAGTTATCTAAACCGACCTTTAATACCAACTATAAGGCCCCAGCCTTAAACCTTACTTAATCTTGAGTTATTATAAGATTACACATTGAGGATCGTTTCGGGTTTAGAGTTTTAGAGAATTAGATCATAAAACTTGCATTACATTCCACATATAAACAAAGTGGTTACATAAAGATAGTATTATTCATTCCCATCAATGGAAACATATTTAAAATAAAAACATGGATTCTTTCTTGACACTTCCTTGACACTATCATCATATCATGTACCTTTCCCTTGACCTGTGAAAAACATTTCAAAAAAAACATGGGATGAGCATAAAAAGCTCAGTAAGGGATATAAAAATATGGAAAGGAAACATGGGTACGTATATACATAAGGATGATATCATACTTTTCCCATAAAACATAAGCACTTTAACATACCTCATCAAATCATGAATAAATCATAGAAATCACAAGACATAAAGGTAACTTGAGGCATTCATAACAGTCTTACGTAGGGAGTAACCCTCTTGGTTACGTTTGGAATACCCATCACAGTATATTCCCTAAATATCTTCAGAGAAACCTTAACGTTTCACTCCTTCGCGTTACCCAATGCATTGGAGAGCTATATCGGGCTCACCCTCCCTTAGTTTATCACGGAACCACCCATTTTCATAATAATGTCCAAGAACCTCAACATAATCATATCACATAAAACATGCATAAAGGAAACATAACATTTCCACCTTTCAATCACAAGATATCAATACAACACATTGATATAAAAACATTATGAAAACCATTTTCGATACCAAAATAAAAGAAAATTAAAAAATGGTATTTATTTTTCTTTTAAAAAGAAGGTATGGCTTGTAGAGGAAGCCGAAACTCAAATAACAGTCACGGCGGTGGAGAAGTCGTTTTCGCCGCATACGTACAAAAAAACATTCCCTTTTGTCATTTAGTAAAACGCTTCGTATAAAAAAGATTCCTA
Organism: Viscum album; assembly: GCA_963277665.1. Classification (NCBI taxonomy): domain Eukaryota; kingdom Viridiplantae; phylum Streptophyta; class Magnoliopsida; order Santalales; family Viscaceae; genus Viscum; species Viscum album. The sequence goes on from OY728161.1 coordinate 1,300,407,721, forward strand.
TTGGATAAACGTAAAAGTCAAATGGGTTTATACACCGTATAAAATAAGGTTGTGTATAAAACAAAATATACCTCAATGAAAGGAGATTGAGACGAAGTCCCATACCTCGTATCCGACTTGACCCGACTGTTCTTTAATCACCTGAATAATAAACTTGAGTTAATCTCTACTTGATTAAGAACCTTTTTCAAGTTCATCATTCCTTTTATACCATGTTATGAATATCATGTAATCATTTAAGTTAATAATGTTCATTTTGCCGGTATTTGGTTTTTAAGTCAAAAATAGACTTCTTACACTTACATGTTGTTAATTTGGTCAAAGGTTCGTTATATCCAGAATGATATTAATGATTTGGATAACATATATATCATATATTCAGCATATACATGTATTTATAATATTACATCACATTTAGAGGTAAGAAATGAAATGCACCGTTCATGGAGACGGTAAGCCGTACGTACGCATGAACGCTACTTCCATTTCTATTTCATATTTTCTGGAATGGAATCATAATGATATGAGAGTATATTATAATTCCAGTATAATAACATATATAATATCATTAACTTTATCCTTCACACATCCCACATATGGTATTAACGAATCAAATCACTTTCAGGGGGCGGTAGTCCGCGCTTCCTAAAATGAAGATATCGTGTTTTACCCATAATGGAAACCATAAAGGTATGCCCAAAATGAAAAAAACAGAAGCTTAAGGAAAACATAAACATATTATATATCATATATAAAAATAGTGACATCATAATGGCCACCTTTGAAGGTGTTAAATGAGTGTTGAACAATCATCGTTTCGGGAGGCAGAATTTCGCCATCCACGGAAACCTTATGTTCTTTAACCATTTGATGTAGTTGTGTGGAAGTGTAGCTCAAATAAATCTTATAACAACATCCTAGTATATTTAAGATACTGGTTTTGTTACAAAAGAAGTAAATAAAAAGATTTTAGGGGGTTGGAGAAGCAAAATAAAACAAAAGAACATGAGAGAATGAAGTGTCCTAATCTCCATTTCAACGAGCCGAGGAGGACTTCATGCTGCTCACCATCCTTATATTTTTCTGTTAATCATAGGTTATCAATTATGATAAGAAAAAATGGTTTTGATAGATTCATTATTGTGTGAAATCCAGAGTTATACTATAAGATATTGATCCAAGACATGGCATAAGAAATATAGAGAACTATCATGAACCTGTCATTTTTTTAGAAAACATGATCTTCATTTTCCTCGTTGAAACTATATAGGTGTTCAGAAAAAATACTTCAATAAGGATTCATATAACAACTATAGTGTATTAAATAATAATTTTTAGAATTATTGAAATTCTATTTTTTTTCTACATCCTATTATGTCATAATATGACCACATCATGTTGAGAACTTCACAAATTCATAAAATGTTAATTCTTTTTCACCAATCACTGCTATATTAGATCTCCATCTCATTAATGAAAATGTAGAAAATAAATAGATCATTTATAATTATTAGAACTCATTATGAGATTCATATAATAGACATCTCCTATAATTATACTAATGTGATATTACATAGAAGAAAACACCTTTGAATATACTAATATTTTTAGAGTGTTTTAACAATTTTTGTAATGTTAAATAATATAATAAAATAATAATTGGGATATTATAAATTCCACCATATTTAGTTCACAAACTTAGGACTCTTCAAATGTATGTCATTATATTCATATGTTCAAGCATCAAACTCAGAAACCAATGTTTTATGGAACACTTCCTTATACCATAATGACAAATATTACAATATAACGTTCATAAAAAAACATGTAAAAATATCTTAGGGATCAATTTAAAGGATATAAAAAATTGTTATTCTTTAATATTTGGTGATATCTCATAACCAAGTATAACTACACCTTTATAGACACCATCACACAGAGATTTTATGGGGTTATATATATATATATTGATGATATATTTATTTTCTAAATTTGGGAATTCATAGATGATTATTAGAAGATATTACATTACCCATATGGTTGGTTTTAAACCCTAAAATTGATGTGGTGTTTTTAAATTATAGGATGACATATTTTATAGAAATTTTTATATAAAAATAATCATATTTAAGTGATATGATAATGGAAAAAGTATAAAAAAATAAATCATGAATTAAAAAGTTAGATTATTATAATTCATATAATATATTTATTCAGTTATGAATTTTATATCATTATAGCATGTATTCTGGATGATCAAAATATTTGTACACAATTTATTATGAAGAGGAATACCTATTTGAAATATAATTTTTTTAATATATTCTCCTTAAACATTCAATGTGTGAGGCCATAATTTCTTCATCTTGTTTAAGTATAATAATATAATGTGTAGATGGTAATGTAAAGGGTTCACCCCTTGGATATAATAGTACGCTATTCATAATGATTATATTCATGATTGTACATCAGTGATATTTCATTATATAACATAAAAAAACTAGTGTATACTCTATAGAAATTTCCTATTTTAATGGAAAATGTAAAAACATCACTTTACTACATTAACATGTTATATAGTGAAGTGGTGGATATTAGATCATAAATGAATGATTTATGTAATTATTAATAATATGATGAAGATACATTATTGGAAAATAATATTTCCCAACGTAATTGATCCACCAATTGTGGTGTTTGGTGCCTTTTTGTTGAAATCTCAACATTCCTTTCAACACCATCTAATTCACTTATCTTTTTAGGATTATTGAATCATAAATATAATTTCCCAATGTAGATCTATGATTTTATTTATTCTTTTTTTATATGAAACATAGTGACATGTGGAATATGTTTATATTTTCAAACAAAGTTGTCTTTCTACCACTACTCCAAATTTAGGTCATGATCACCCAACCATCCACAATTATATCAATGAGGTTTAAAAAAAATGTATAAAGATTTATATTTATTTATATAGGATACACTGTTACTCTAATGAAATATCATTCTATTAGAAGTCAAAATTTATTTATGTTACTACTACTCGTCCATATCTAGTTTGGATTTCCAAAAACATCATGATTTAGTTTATTTGGGCACTATTCTCCTTTAATACACACCACAATATTAAATTTATGATCGTAATTTTTTCAAAATATTTCATCCCTTTTTATAGTTGGTTTGAAAAATATTTATATAGATTTCATGTGAGATTTCACGACTCTATATTTACAATTTCACCATTGGTATTATTATTGATGAAGAAATAGAAAACCCTTGAGTAAACATCATTATTTTAATCTAAACCACTAAAATAACTAAAATTATTTATCAAACACCAACCACTATTGAAAAATATTATTTTGAAAATAATATTATTTAAATAAACACCATTGGTTCAGGATTACACATAATTCACCTGTAATATGGCCGAAAAATAACTTTATTGGAAAACCATATTTGTTGAAGAATCCTATAATTTCATATGTTTTTGAAATATCAATATATTACTATTGATTACAACAAGTATACTAGTCATTATTGGTATAATAATCTAACCTAATTTGAAAATTCGGATAAAACTATCACTCAAACTTTTCCAATTGTATTTTTAGTCTCTCTATCATCATCTTTACTGCTTTGATTCAAGAGTGATTTTTTTATTTTATACATCAAAATTATTATGTTTAATTTGATTCAAACACCAATTTTGTTATACCACAAGCATTACACATGATATTACTATGAATTAATATCAAATAAATTTATATTCCTATATTGTATAGAATTATTTAGGGATTTATTCTATATATTATAGGATATATAGGGATACCTAGAATTACAGTCCCATTCTCCATTATATTCTATGTCCAACATCATCCCCAATTTAATTTGTTGTTAAAAACATTTACAAATTTGTCTGAAGCTGAGTTTCATCCCTTTCATTCAAATTGAAAAAATCTAATGGGAACACATATCTTCTCCTCATTATTATGATCCATGACATAGACTTATTATAATGCCCTATCCTTAAACATTACTTAATCTTGAGTTACTTCAAGAATACACATTGAGGATCATTCTAGGTTTAGAGTTTTATAGAATTAGATCATAAAACATGCATTACATTCCACATTTAAACAAAGTGGTTACATAAAAGATAGTACTAATTTTTCCCATCAACAGAAACATATTTAAAATAAAACATGGAATCTTTCTTGAAACTTCCTTGACACTATCATCAGACCATGTACCTTTCCCTTGACCTGTGAAAAACATTTCAAAAACTTGGGATGAGCATAAAAAAGCTCAGTAAGGGATATAAAAGTACGAAATGAAAACATTATTCCATGTATGAAATCATACTTTACTCATAAAACATAATCACTTTAACATACCTCATCAAATAATGAATAAATCATAGAAATCAGAAGACATAAAGGTAACATGAGCCATTCATAACATTCTTACATAGGGAGTAACCCTCATGGTTATGTTTGGAATACCCATCACAGTATATTCCCTAAATCTCTTCAGAGAAACCTTAACCTTTAACCCCTTCGCATTACCCAATGAATTGAAGAGCTATATCGGGCTCACCCGCCATTAGTTTATCACCGAACCACCCATCTTCATAACAATTCCCAAGAACCATAACAGAATCATATCACATAAAACATGCATAAAGGAAACATAACATTTCCACATTTCAATCACAAGATATCAATACAACACATTGATATAATAAAAACATTATGAAAATCATTTTCAGTACCAAAATAAAAGAAAATTAACACATGGTATTAATTTTTCATTTAAAAAAATGTTATGGATTGTAGAGGAAGCCAAAACTCAAATAATGGTCACGGAGGCTGAGAAGTCGTTGTCGCCGCAAACATATGACAAAAAAACAATCCCTTTTGTCGTTTAGTAAATGCTTCGTATAAAATGATTCCTTTTGAATAAATGTAAAAGTCAATGGGGTTTATACACCGTATAAAAGAAAGTTGTGTATAAAACACAATATGCCTCAATGAAAGGAGATTGAGACGAAGTCCCTTACCTCATATCCGACTTGACTCGATCGTTCTTTAATCTCATGAATAATAAACTTGAGTTAATTTCTACTTGCTTAAGAACCTTTTTCAAGTTCATTATTCCTTTTATATCACTTATTACCATGTCATGAACACTATGTAATTATTTAAGTTAATAACGGTCGTTTTTGTTGGAACCACTTTGTGTATAAGGTTGTATTTGTTGTCAATATTTGTCAATGAAGATCAAAATTAAGGAGATCAAGAATTACTCTGATAAAGTTTGAATAGAAAAGTTTATTGAAGAGAAGATTCTCATTTTGACATTGACAGATTCATTTCAGAAGATGTATACGATATTGACAACAAAATAAAAAGGGGGATATTTTGGGAACCACTTTGTGTATAAGGTTGTATTTGTTGTCAATAGTTTTCAATGAAGATCAAAATGAAGGAGATCAAGAAGTACTCCGATGAAGTGGAGGAATGGTAATTCAGACGATTGTTGTACTGATCATAAGTTCAAAGAACATGTGTTAAAGGTGATACATTGTTTACAACAATGAAGAATTGTAGGTGTAATCCATCTAAGGATGATTAAAGAAGAATGGGGTTTTTGGATGAAGACCATGCAATTACTCATGATTGCATGATAACCATGCAAGAGACTTCTTGACGAATTGAATCATATGGTTTGCATGAAGTAGATCATGACGGTTGATGAAGAAGACAATGAGCAAATGATTGGAATTCTAAGATGGTCGTGCGGGGATTGAATTATGAGATAGCCATGCACATCACATTGTCATAGAAGATGATGATACTAAATCTATGCCTTCAAAGAATACATATCACAATATTGGAGTTTGTGATAAAAGCAGAAGAGTTGCTGAAGGATAAAGATCACTAAGAAGAAGTGCTTTTGAGGTGATCGTGCTTGTCGACAAAGCAAACAAACGACAAAAAAATTTGTTGACAAAGGAGATTCCATGGTGGCATGTCGAGTTCAAGGTCTTTGGATAATGATCCATGTTCTATTCAATAAACATAAACAAAGGAATGGATAATCTTAAGGCGGACAAAAAGAGCAGATACAAGGTGGCGCCATTTCCCAGTGTTTGCCAAATTTTTGGGCCTGAAAATCAACAAATGAAGAAAAGTGGTTTTGGAAAAGAGACTTGTGCGCCGTGTACTTGAAGGAGAGGAAACTTTCGCACCATATGTTTTTCAAGATCAGAACATGGAAAAATGGAAAAGGAAAGAGAGTCGCGCAAGTATTGGTTTGGTCGCGCAAGTGACTTGCGCGCCGTGAAGAGACTTGCGCGCCGGTGCCTAGGGAGATTGAAAACATGCGTGCCTATTGCTTTTCTAGATCAAAACGTCAAAATATGGAAAACAAAGTAAGGTCGCGCAATTATTGGTGTGGTCGTGCAAGTGAGTTGCACGACAGAGGCTAGGGGAGATAAGCTGCATGTCGAGACTTGCGCGCTGAGGGGTGACTTGTGCGCCGACCGCGCAGGTTGACCAAATGCCTATAAATACTAGACCACCCCTCCTCATTTTCTATGGAGTTAAACACTTAGAAAAATCAGAGATCCCGTCGCGCAGGTGTGGAAGTCGCACAAGTAGTGTGTGGTCGCGCAGGTAGAATTGTGCACCAGTGTTTGAAGCTGCACGCCGGTTGTTGGTTGCACGCTGAAGGCGGTTTGGGTGAGAAAGGAAGTGTGTCGCGCCAGTTAAAAGTTGAGGAAGGCAGTGTTGCGCAGGTGGTTTGGTAATACCTGCACGCCAGTTCAGACCTGCGCGCCGAAGACTTGCGCGCCATATTGGGACTTGCACACCAGGCTTGGAGAAGAGCGCCAGGTGTTGTTGGAGCTTTCCCATCTTCGTGGAGCTGCACGAAAGCCGTAAGATTTCCCGATACCTTTGGTACAACAAATGATGTATTCATTTACAAAGACAAAAGAATAGTGAACAATTTGGTTTTATAAAGAGAAGTGGTACCGCACACACATGACTGATGTTTATCATCCTCGTTGTGCTTTGCGAAGAGAAGAAGAACGGTTCATGCAACTAAAAATAGATCTGCACAGAAATAGGAGAATATATCAATACACGCAGGTGTTAGTATTGGGAATCAAAGGAAGAGAAGAAGAAGATATAGTGCATTCAGTTATTGCACTAAAGTAGAAGGTTGAATACAAAAGAGCATCAACTCAGGACTCTGATGCAAGCAAAGTCTCATGCTGAACAGGATACAACGACTTCAATGAAAATCTATTAAAGAGTCCTTCAAGTCTATAAACTGAGTGTGACTTCACCAAGGGCAGTGAGTCAGGGGGAGTCAACGGGAGTGACCTGAGGGAAGCAGTGAGTTATCCCTGAACCTTTTGTAAAGGCAGTGATCCTGGGATAGAGTGACTATTCTTGAACCATTGTAATCCACATCTAGTGAAGATTAGTGGAATTTGGTATGACCGGAAGCTTTTTGGCGTATTCTCCTTAGACGTAGCCCTTAGTGGTGAACCAAGTAAAATTGTTGTGTTTTCGCTTTGCATGTGAATGTTTCATTGCTGATCATATCCATCATACAGGTTTAAGTAGGTCCTACCAACGTGGGAACAAGATCCACAACTTTAAGAAGAAAAAGTTGACACCCTAATTCACCCATCCCCTCTCAGGGTGTCCCGGGGTCCTACAGTTTTAACAATCATTGGTACTTGAGTCAAAAATAAACTCTTTAAAATTACAAGTTGTTCATGTATCCATTATATAAAGAGTTATATTCATGATGTAGATATCATATATATCATATATATTCAGTATATACATGCATTTTTAATATTACATATCATTAAGAGGTAAGAAATGAAATGCACCGTTCATGGAGACGGTAAGTCGTACGTACGCATGAATGCTACTTTCATTTATATTTCATATTTTATGGAATGGAATCATAATGAAATAAATATATATTATAATTCCAGTATAATATCATATATAATGTCATTAACTCTATCCTTTATATGTCCCACATATGGCATTAACGAATCAAATCACTTTGAGGGGGCGGTAGTCCACACTTCCAAAAATGAAGATATCACGTTTACCCATAATGGAAACCATAAAGGTATGACATAAATGAAAAATTCAGAAGATTAAGGAAAACATAAACATATTATATATCATATATGAATATAGTGACATCTTAATGGCCACCTTTGAAGTTGTTAGAAGAATATTGAACAGTCATCGTTTCGTGAGGCAGAAATTCCCCATCCACGGAAACAGCATGATCATTAACCATTAGATGTAGGTGTGTGTAAGTGTAGCTAGAATCCTTATTATAACAACATACTAGTATATGGAAGATACTGGTTTTGTTACAAAAGAAATTAATAAAAATAGTTTAGAGGGTTGGAGAAGCAAAATAAAAAAAAGAGCATTAGAGAAGACTTTACCTTTGAATCTGGTAACTCCCTTTGGTTTGAACCAAAAGGGTTTCTTGAAGAGATTCATGCCTAAGGTAAGGCTTATAGGATGAGGAGAGGGATTTGTAGAGACAAAATGAGCAGACTTTGGCTGAACCAAATGCTTGAGAGGTGTGGGTAAGGAGGTAGAGGTGGGGGCCTTTTATAAGAGGAGGGGAGGGACACTCTTGGAAAGGTATCAAATGTTACTTTATTTTCAAATGAGTTTCGGATTTTAAAGGTCCCACATTGATTTATTTCGAGGATAAGGTGATAATGGTAAGAAATATACTCATCCAATAGGTCTTTGACAAGTGTAAGTCTTATTTTTTATATTATCTTTTCATTTTATTTAAATCGTTCATTAATGAGGCAATCGCTGCATCATCATGATGTCATAAATAATTTAATTTATTTAATCTCTAAAAATTATAAAAAAATACTATGTTGTAGGAAATATTTTTAGACTTCAAATTAATATTTATAGTCCAATAGATCATTTATGTAGACAAAATTAAAAATGTTTTACTCAGGTGATACATTCTTTGTTATATTTAACTTTCTTTAAAAATAAAAAGATAAAAAGTCATTATCACACAAATGTGATTCCATGGGGTCCCCAAGTTTGGTACAAGGCATACCATGGACTTCCATGGCACAAAAAGTAGCGTTAGGACACATGTTATGGTCATTTGTTATTATTATGATATTATTTTATTATCCTTAACTACCTGATTACTAATAAATCAAGATAATTAAAGATAATTACCTTCGTTACTATCCATAATGTCCAAAAAAAAAGAGTCTTGATTACATAATTAGGACCTTCTGATTCCAAATATGTAATAAATTTTACCAAATTCCAAACACAGAAATTGCAATAATTAATTTAAAAATAATTCTCGTTGTCAAAACAAATAGCGGGTTTTTTAGAAATAATATCAATGAAAAGTTTGGCACTTGTTTATACCCAATTCCAAAGTGAAATTAATCCCAATGACCACAATTGGATTAAATGGTAAAAATATATTCTATTTAAACTTTAAAACCAATTAAAAAGATAATCTAACCATATAATTAAATTAGATGAAAATGCAGTTTTGATGTAAAATGCAGTATTTTTCAAGATTCATTAAAAAATGAACATTGTCAGAAAATTACCAAAAAATTATCCAATGTAAATTTAAATGTCCTAATCATAGAGAATAAGTTTATTTTAACAAATATAGCTTATAAAATTGTCAAAAGTTTTATTTAAAAATGGTTTTCTATAAAAAGGCAGTAAAACAATATTTTAAAAATATTAGTGTATTCCTTACTTACGATTGGATTTATTCTCATTTTAAGCCTCTAAAACACTATATAATTCATGAATAGACATAGATAAGAATTTCTAATATTTATTACTTACATGGGATGTTAGATCCTTCCCCCCTTTAGAAAATTATGTCCCCACAATTTATTTGCTTATCGAATAAGTGGGGGTATTTATCCCTCTTTGCATTTTCAGATTCCCATGTTGCCTCTTCACTCTTGTGGTTTTTCCAAAAAACCTTTACTTGATGAATCACCTTATACCGCAACACTTGATCCTTGTGGTCAAGAATCTAGACTGGTTGTTCCTCATAAGATATATTCTCTTCCAGTTGAACTACCTCTGGACTCAAAACATGAGATAGATCTGGCATGTACTTCCTTAACATTGAAACATGAAAAACATTGTGTACCTGAGACAAACTCAGAGGTAAAGCCACTCGGTATGAAACTGATCCAACACTCTCCATAATTTCATATGGTCTAATGAACCTTGGTCTCATCTTTCCTTTCTTACCATATCGCATCACACATTTCCATGGTGAAACTTTGAGAAAAACATGATCACCTACCTCAAAAGAGAGATCCTTCACCTTGTTGTCCACATAACTCTTATGCCTGCTCTGAGCTATTCTCATGTGTTTCTGTATCAGTTGAACATTTTCTGCCAACTCTTCTACCAATTCCGGTCCCATCAACTTCATTTCACCCACTTCATCCCAAAAAGCTGGAGTTCGACACCACTTCCCATATAATGCCTCAAATGGTGACATCTGTATACTGGAATGAAAACTATTATTATAAGAAAACTCAACCAAAGAAAGATGTTGGTCCCAACTTCCCTGATAATCCATCAAACAAGAACGTATCATATCTTCCAAAGTCTGAATTGTTCGTTCTGACTACCCATCTGATTGAGGATGAAAAGCTGTACTAAAATTTAATTCAGTACCCAACGACTTCTGATGGCCTTTCCAAAAGTTAGAAGTAAACCTAGGATCACGGTCAGATACAATAGAGAGAGGAACTCCATGTAACCTGACTATCTCTTTAAGATACAAATGGGAAAGTTGATCAAGGGAAAAAGTATCTCGTATAGCAGGGAAATGAGCAGATTTAGTCAAGCAATCAACAATAACCCAGATTTCATTATTACCTCGAGGTTTCTTCAGCAATCCCACAACGAAGTCCATGGATATATTCTCCCATTTTTACTCGGGTACTGGTAAAGGCTGAATCATCCCTTTCGGTAAATGTCACTCTTCTTTAACCTGTTGACAAGTCAAACACTTCATAGTAAAATCAACAATATCCCTTTTCATTCTGTCCCACCAGTAATACTCCCAATGATCTCTATACATCTTAGTACTGCCTGGATGAACTGAAAACAGAGAACTATGAGCTTCACATAACAACTCTCTCTTCAACTGTGAATCACAAGACACACACAATCTCTTCCCAAATCTCAAAACACAATCATTATCAATGTTGAATTCAGGAAACTTACCCTTCTGAACCAGCTCTACCTTTTTCTACAACTCGCTGTCTTGCTTCTGTGCTTGCTTAATTCTCTCTGATAGAGAAGATTTCACTGATTCCTGAAACAAAACAGAATTACATCCTGCACCAACAACTTCTATGACAATGGTCATCAAATCATTAACCAAAGGATCATGTTCCAAACGCAACATTGTTAATGAATCAATACTTTTTCAACTCAAAGCATTAGCCAATTTATTTGATTTTCCTGGATGGTAATGAATTGTACAATCATAATCCTTGATTAATTCTAGCCATATCCTCTGTCTCATGTTTAATTCTTTCTGAGTAAATATATAGTTTAAACTTTTGTGATTGGTATATATTTCACACTTTACTCCATAAAAATGATGCCTCCAAATTTTTAAAGTGAAAACAACAACAGCTAATTCCAAATCATGTGTAGGGTAATTTACCTCATGAGTTTTCAACTATCATGAAACATAAGCAATTACCTGATCATTATGCATTAGGACGCAACCAAGTCCTTTCAATGAATCATCATTGTAGATAACAAACTCACTATTCATGTATGGTATTTCCAAAACTGGTGCATTCACCAATCTTCTTTTCAGTTCCTGAAAACAATCATCACATTCTTTTGTCCAGATAAACATAACACCCTTCCGAGTTAACTTAGTCATTGGACTAGATAACAGTGAAAAATTTCTAACAAACCTTCGGTAATAGCCTGCCAAACCAAGGAAGCTATGAATCTCATTTACATATGTGGGTCTTGTCCATTCTTCAACAACCATTGTTTTTGCAGGATCAATAGTTATCCCATCTTTAGAAACAATGTGACCAAGGAAATAAATTTGTTTCAACAAAAACTCACACTCGCTGAATTTCCCATACAATTTCTTTTCTTTTAAGGTTTGAAAAAATAACCCTTAAATGTCTTTCATTCTCCTCTTTACTTTTATAAAACACCAAAATATCATCAAAGAAAACAACCACAAGATTATCCAAGAACCCATGGAAAATTATATTCATAAGGTCCATGAATACAGAAGGTTCATTGGTTAGCCCAAAAGGCATTACTACAAATTCATAATGGCCATATCTTGTTCGAAATGCAGTCTTTGAAATATATACTTTCTCTACCTTCAAATGATGGTACCCCGATCTCAGGTCAATCTTTGAAAAAAACCGAGCTCCCTGGATCTGATCAAACAAATCATTGATATGAGGCAAAGGATATTTTTTCTTAATAGTGATGTTATTCAAGGCTCTATAATCAATGCAAAGTCTCATTGAACCATCTTTCTTTTTAACAAATAAAATAGGAGCACCCCATATTGATGTTCTAGGCCGAATGAAACCTTTCTCTAGTAAATCTTGCAATTGCTCCTTCAACTCTAAAAGTTCAGATTGAGCCATTCGATAAGGGGGTTTTGAAATTGGCTTAGCAACAGGAACTAAGTCAACAGTAAACTCAACTTCTCGATTTGGTATTATTCCAGGCAACTCATCAGGAAAAAAATCAGGATACTCATTTACCACTAGCACATCATTAATCTAAACAATTCCCTTGTTTTCAACGATATGTGCAAGGTAACATTCATTTCCATCTTTTACAAGTTTCTCGGCCTCTTGATATGTTATCAACAGTAAGGGTTCATTATTGTACACAAACTGAAAGCCTTTCTAAAAAGAAACATCTTTAGCTCTACAGTCAATCTTATCATGGTAAATAGAGAGCCAATCCATACCCAGGATAACATCAAACTCTACTAGAGGTAAAACAATAAGGTTTGCAAGTAGGTTCTTTCCACAGATAAGGATCGGAATATTCTTATAAATTATTTTTGACTCAACATTTCCCCCAGGTGTTTTTACCACAAGTTTATGAGTCATTTCTTGAGATGGTATTCCCATTTTACTAGAAAATTTTTCAGAGATGAAAGAATGTGTAGATCCCGAATCAATCAACACACTGGCATAATCTGAAAAAACAAACAAAGTACCTGATACAACTTCATTTGATGGCCTGTCATCTGCTGAAGTAGTTGCAAAGGATTTCACCACCCCTTTCTGCTTGTAGTCTAACTGCTTCCCATCACTCGAGCTCTTTCTTGGACAATCATTTGCATAGTGACCCATCTCATTGCACTTAAAACATTTCACTAACTATAAATCAAATTTGTTCTTACCATCACCCTGATCTTTTTTAGTGCAATCATGAGCCTTATGTCCAATGTTACCGCATCAGTAGCACTTTCAAGAATTCAGAAGACATTCCCCAGCATGCCTTTTACCACATTTATCACAAACTGGAAACATAGTTTTCTTACCATCAGACCTTTTTGAAGAATTCTTTCCTTTCTCCTGCCACCTCGGTCTCTTCTTCTGCTGGTTGTTATAGAACACTTGATCATCGAAAAACTCCATTTCCACCTTCTCAGCACATCGAACAATCTTTTCATAACTCTTGAACTTGTGAGAAGCTAAAGCCCTTCGATATTTTGTCTTTAATCCTGAGTAAAAATGATAGATTTTACTATCAAGGTCTTAGATAAAATTTGGATCATACCTTGCCAATCAAGTGAACCTTTCTTTATAGGCAGCCACTGAGTCTTCTTGTTGCCTCAATTCTAGGAATTGTTTTTCCATCCTAAGTCGAACAACCTTAGGAAAATACTTCTCAAGAAACATACCTTTGAATTCATCCCAGTCGAGAGCATCAATCACATCAGCATCCCTGATATTTTTAACAATCGACCACAACTGATCTGCTTCACCCTCCAAACAGTAAATAGCAAGACTAACCATTTGATTGTCTGAACACCCCATCACATAAAAAATCTTGTCCAGTTCTTTAATCCACCCTTCAGCTAGCACAGGGTCAGATGATCCTCTAAATGATGGGGGATGTTGCCTCATGAAATGTTCCACCACTGACATGTTCCTCTTTGGTTGATCTGGCTGATCTCGTGCATGGATACCACCACCATTTATCGCTTGAGTCAACTATGCCATTACTGCAAAAAGTTGTTCAGTTCCAATTCCGACCATCTCAGGATGCTGATTCGGAAGGTCATTTCCTTTTGTATGCCTTCCTAGCACTACTTCCCTGTTTCCTCTACGGAAATCCATTCTGAACAAACATGTCTTAGATGAAGCAACATGGTAATCTTAAAATTATATATCATTTAAATTTTACCATAAAAAAATATTTTTGGATAATCATTTAATAGGATTCTAACTCCTAAAGTTATCTAAACAGACCTCTAATACCAACTATAATGCCCCAACCTTAAACATTACTTAATCTTGAGTTACTTTAAGAATACATGTTGAGGATCTTTCCAGGTTTAGAGTTTTAGATAATTAGATCATAAAACATGCATTACATTCCACATTTAAACGAAGTGGTTACATAAAAGATAGTACTTGTTTTCCCATCAATAGAAACATATTTAAAATAAAACATGGATTCTTTCTTGAAACTTCCTTGACAATATCATCACATTATGTACCGTTCCCTTGACCTGTGAAAAAAATTTCAAAAACATGGGATGAGCATAAAAAGCTCAGTAAGGGATATAAAAGTACAAAATGAAAACAGTAGTCCATGTATGAAATCATACTTTACTCATAAAACATAATCACTTTAACATACCTCATCAAATCATGAATAAATCATAGAAATAATAAGACATAAAGGTAACATGAGCCATTCATAACATTCTTACGTAGGGAGTAACCCTCATGGTTACGTTTGGAATACCCATCACAGTATATTCCCTAAATCTCTTCAGAGAAACCTTAACCTTTAACCCCTTCTCATTACCCAATGCATTGGAGAGCTATATTGGGCTCACCCTCCCTTAGTTTATCACGGAACCACCCGTCTTCATAACAATTCCCAAGAACCATAACATAATCGTATCACATAAAACATGCATAAAAGAAACATAACATTTCGACATTTCAATCAAAAGATATCAATACAACATATTGATATAATAAAAACATTATTAAAACCATTTTCAATACCAAAATAAAATAAAAGTAATACATGGTATTTATTTTTCATTTTTTTAAAAAAAGTTATGGCTTGTAGAGGAAGCCGAAACACAAATAATGGCCATGACGGCGGAGAAGTCGTTATCGCCACATACATACGACAAAAAACATTCCCTTTTTTCATTTAGTAAACGCTTCGTATAAACATATTCCTTTTTAATAAATGTAAAATTCAATGGGGTTTATACACCATATAAAAGAAATTTGTGTATAAAACAAAATATGCCTCAATGAAAGGAGATTGAGACGAAGTCCCTTACCTCGTATCCGACTTAACTCGATCATTCTATAATCTCCCGAATAATAAAATTGAGTTAATTTCTACTTGTTTAAGAACCTTTTTCAAGTTCATTATTCTTTTTCTATCACTTATTACCATGTCATGAATACTATGTAATTATTTAAGTTAATAACGGTCGTTTTAATGATCATTGGTACTTGAGTCCAAAATAAACTCTTTATAATTACAAGTTGTTCATGTATCCATTATATACAGAGTTATTTTCATGATTTAGATATAATATTTATCATATATATCCAGTATATACATGCATTTATAATATAACAAAACATTTATAGGTAAGAAATGAAATGCACCGTTCATGGAGACGGTAAGTCGTACGTACGCATGAACGCTACTTTCATTTCTATTTCATATTTTATGGAATGGAATCATAATTACATAAAGATATATTATAATTCCAGTATAATATCATATATAATATAATTAACTCTATCCTTTATACGTCCCACATATGTCATTAAAGAATCAAATCACTTTGAGGGGCGGTAGTCCGCACTTCCTAAAATGAAGATATCGTGTTTACCCATAATCGAAACCATCAAGGTATGAAATAAATAAAAAATACAGAAGATTAAGGAAAACATAAACATATTATATATCATATATAAATATAGTGACATATTAATGGCCACCTTTTAAGGTGATAGAAGAATATTGAACAATCATCGTTTCGTGAGGCAGAAATTCTCCATCCACGGAAACAACATTCTCATTAACCATTAGATGTAGGTGTGTGTAAGTGTAGCTCGAATCCATATTATAAAAACATAATAGTATATGAAATATACTATTTTTGTTGCATAAGAAATGAATATAAAGAGTTTAGGGGGTTGGAGAAGCAAAATAAAACAAAGGAGCATATGAGAAGACTTTACCTTTGAATCGGGTAACTCCCTTTGGTTTGAACCAAAAGGGTTTCTTGAAGAGCTTCCTGCCTAAGGTAAGGATTATAGGATGAGGAGAGGGATGTGGAGAGAAAAAATGAGCATAGCCTGGCCGAGCCAAATGCTTGAGTGGTGTGGGTAAAGAGGTAGAGGTGGGGGCCTTTTATAAGAGGAGAGGAGGGGCACTCTTGGAAAGGTATAAAATGTTACTTTATTTTCAAATGAGTATCGGATTTTAAAGGTCCCATATTGATTTATTTCGAGGATAAGGTGATAAGGGTTCTAAATATACTCATCCAATAGGTATTTGACAATTTTATCATAGATTTTACATTATTTTTCATTTTATTTAAATCGTTCATTAATGAGGTAATCGTTGCATCATCATGATGTCACACATAATTTAATTTATTTAACGTCTAAAAATTATAAAAAAACTACTATAATGTAGGAAATCTTTTTATCTTTCCAATTACTATTTATAGTCCAATAGATCATTTATGTAGACAAAATTAAAAACGTTTTACTCAGGTGATACATTCTTTGTTATATTTAACTTTCTTTAAAAATAAAAAGATAAAAAGTCATTATCACACAAATGTGATTCCATGGGGTCCCCAAGTTTGGCACAAGGCATACCATGGTCGTCCATGACACAAAAAATATAATTAGGATACATTTTGCGGTCATTTGTTATTATTATGATATTATTTGTTTATCCTTAACTACCTGATTACTAATTAATCAAGATAATTAAACATAATTACCGTCATTACTATTCATAATGTCAAAAAACAAAAGAATCTTGATTACATATTTTGGAACTTCTGATTACAAATATGTAATCCATTTTACCAAATTACAAACACAGAAATTGCAATAATTAATTTAAAAATAATTCCCGTTGTCAAAACAAATAGCGGGTTTTTTAGAAATAATATCAATGAAAAGTTTGGCACTTGTTTATGCCCAATTCAAAAGTGAAATTAATACCAATGACCACCATTGGATTACATGGTAAAAATATATTATATTTAAAATTTAAAACCAATTAAAAATATAATCTAACCATATAATTAAATTAGATGAAAATGCAGTTTTGATGTAAAATTCAGTATTTTTTACTATTCATTAAAAAATGAACATTGTCAGAAAATTACCAAAAAATTATCCAATGTAAATTTCAATGTCCCAATCATAAATAATAAGTTTATTTTGACAAATATATCTTATAAAATTGTAAAAAATTTGATGTAAAAAATTTTTTCCATCAAAAGGTAGTAAAATAATCTTATAAAAATATTAGTGTATTCCATGCTTAAGATTGGATTTATTCCCATTTTAAGCCTCTAAAACACTATATAATTCATGAATAGACATAGATAATAATATATATTATTAATTAATTTATTGGGATGTTACACTTATAGACAACATGACAAGCCAGTATGAATTATATTATCTTATACTAAAATGAATCATTTATTCCAACCAATAATACCTTAAATATAATACCATAAATTCTAATTATAACATCTTGAATGAGTAAAATTTAATACATAATACTAATCAGTATAAAACTAAATAATTTTTTTATGAGATTTTGAGTCATTTCCCACAAATATTTCACATTTTATATCCTAGAAAAAATGTTTAACTTAAAAAAGATATGAATATTATGGGATAAAAAAGATGCATTAAGAATGTTTGAGATATTCACTAATGGTAAGGTTATTTAGTGAAAATATTTTCAATATATTTATTTACTCTTTCTAATATATGTATAATATATTAAACTATAAATAAAACAATTTTTGGGACACCAAAACTGATGATGAAGTTTTCCACAATATTTCATTACAAGTGCCACTACCATTATCATACATTCTTTAAATACATAAGAGAATGATACCGATAAGAAGAAATTAATTTTAATAACACTATATTAAGAGATTAATGGCCTTAAAAAATAAATAATCATTGGGAAAAATTTATATGGACATAAAGTATAAATCACCCTTTGATTCATGCTCCTTCACAATAAACTATAATGCACTAGTAGCCCAAAATCATTCTTGTTAATAAAAAATGCACCATATAGTCATAGTTAAATTCTATAAAAACATATAAATATTGGAAAATAATTTTTTATGTAAAAACCCTAAATGTGTGGTCAAAGTAATAATAAATCCATTATTATTAAGCCTCTCTAATATGATTATTTCAATAGCTACTTCATAAACAAAAAGAAACAAAATTCTTTTGGGGATTATTTATTGTCATGATAAAAGTCAAACTATTCTACCTAGATCCATGTATTGAAGAAAAATTATGACCAAGAAACTATTTATTAATAAGATTTATAGAAAAATAAGTTAAATTATACTATAGAGAACTCACCTACCCAATAAGATCCGTTTTTCAAACTAGTGATTTTCACTCATTATTTTTGTCCCCTTCACATAATGATTCAAATAAATTTTGAAATATGGATCAATCACATCCTTTAAACTATATTTAATTTGTAATATCATTCAACTATGAAAGAATAATATTCATGTTACCATTATATAGGATAAATATTTAATTATATTCCTAATATTTTTCTCATGGAATACACCATCCAAATCATGTTGGATATTCTGTTAATTCACAAGAACAATTTTATCCAAATTCATTACAAAATAAACCAATTTCATTTGATAACAACAATTATCCAATTTGTACTAACTCAATAACACACATGTTAAGTCAACCAATTTTCATATATATGTCTAGGGAATAAGATTATCTAAAATAATAGTTGTATTTTGTAGGTTAAAATTATTCATAACCTCAATTATTTCATAAATGACATTAAAATTGTGTCTATAATAATTACTAAATAATTGATGTAACAACTTATTATGTGAACATTTTCACATATGTAAATTAATAACAGATGTTGAAAATATTTTTATGGTTAGTTTCATCATAATATACATAAAAACCCA
Organism: Viscum album; assembly: GCA_963277665.1. Classification (NCBI taxonomy): domain Eukaryota; kingdom Viridiplantae; phylum Streptophyta; class Magnoliopsida; order Santalales; family Viscaceae; genus Viscum; species Viscum album. The sequence continues at coordinate 1,300,427,296 of OY728161.1, forward strand.
AAAAAAGATGATTCAAACATATTGGAAACATGAAAACCATGGGATGCCTCTCATATATCACTTTTGTTTAATGTGTTCAGCCCAACATGGATCCTAAATCTATCAATTTTTTCTTGGTTCATTGGTCTTCTCAGTTAACTCAATCTTTGTTTTTTGTTTACTGAATGATTAAATGAATGGTTTCAACCTATGTCCATTGACCTTGAAAATGTGACCACTTGTGGGATCTTGAATCTCTACAGCCCCATGGGGGTACACATGATGCACTATGAAAGTACCTTTCACATATGTGAATTTTCTTTTTCTACAGACAAGTATGTCACAACACATGAAATTGAACATACCTACCAAAACATTCCATTGGGTTTTTATGTCTCAATTGTGATGAGATGTAGTTTAGAGGTCTTCGGAAGGCATTGAGAGTGGTCCTATAGATTCTGGGGGGTTTTGAGCCCATGTGATGAGCATAGTGAAGGATATATTAAGGATAAGGGAATGGGAAATATATTTTTGTATAGGAATGTTGTTCAGGGTGTATCACAACAAGTAACATGAACTCTCAAGATTTTATTCTAGACATTTTTGGCACTAGTGTCTTCCATCCTCAAAAATCCATATTGAAATGCCAAGTGAGGCCTTGGATCCTCAGATGGATCCCTGTAAAAAATGGGTAGAATACTACAAAATTACCATTATTATTTTATATTGAGTATTAAATTCTTGTTATGTGGTAAACATAACTTATTAGAATACTTTTGAGCTTGCATTCCCATGAAAACCGTAATCCTGGAAAATTCATGGTGAAAGCTGTGGTGTTGGTAGAGCTTTCAATCAAAAATTAGAAACAAAAACCTTCTTTATTGGAAATAAATCATTTCAAAGGGAAAAAGAGTTCATATTGATGGGGGATATAAATAGTTATTTTTGTGAAATGATCCCAATATTAAACAAGATGCAAAACCTCTTGAATCATTCGTTCATTTTCCATGTTCTCCAAATGAACATAACACATGGATGGGTGAATTATACATTGAGGTTCCATAAATGAGATTTTTGTGGGATAAGTGAAAATTTTAACTTTCATGATAACCCTTGATAATATAGGTATGGATTTTAACCCTGGTTTCATTGATAGTTAAATTCTATTAGTTCAATGTACCCTTTATTACCCTATTTGACATTAACTCTTAATTCTTCATTTTAATAGGGAATTCATTATGGATTTTCTATTGGTTTTGGGGAAGATACCTAACCATGGTTGTTTTATTCATATATATATTTATCCTTAAAAACATTCCTTTTTAATAGAGTTTCATTTTGTGGTAGTAGATCCCGGATCGATTGTTCTTGTGAGAAGAATTAAGATCTTGTGAATCAATGTAGGAAATTTTTTTCTTATCAAATTATTTTATGTGTAATAATAATTTAATAAAGATGTTTATCTTTGGATAATAGTTTAATTCAAAATACTATTAATAAAAATAGAAATAAAAAAATGTGAATTTTGGTTGTACTAATTGCATGTGTTTATACCATGTTAACAGTTTGAATCTTTTTTTACTAGAAAATGTTCTATTATTCAATTATTTTATTAGTAGAATGTCTGTTATACAATATTTTATCATGTTTTATATGATTATATCTGATAAATATGGTAAAGTTAGTCATTCTTATAGGATGAAGAATCAATCATGCATCTTTAACTTGAAATTATTCTTCCGTATAATTTAATGGGAATCATGTGATTCTTGATTCATGTTAAATTATATTTTTCATTCTTACTATTTTATAAATTAAGAAGAAAATATTTAAATCATATTTAAATATTTCATAATTTTTTATAGTTTATCATTATATTCCTATTGGTTTTTACCTTTGATAAATGAATTTGTAACTTCTTGATAGAAAATAATCAATTTTTTGATAAAGACAAGTAGATAAGGTCAAGCGATTTCCTTTTATTTAACTATTTCTTAAATAACTCACCGTTTTGGTATACATCATATGATGTAAATGATATAACTGAGATAATGACACCTAAATCCTACCTCAAATAGGCCATGGGTTCGTGACAAGCACCTTTGGTATATCATAAACATAGATGGGAGGGATTACCCTCTAAGAAGAACATGTTGAATAAGAGATAATAAAAAGTCAACAAAATAATAATAATAATAGTTAAAGAACCCTATAAATGTATATCATCTCATACTATTGAATATACTATTAAAAAAACTACCAAAACAATCCTAGAAATTACATTTATGCCCAAACTTCTCTAGAAAAATACCATGATCAATTAAAGTCCAACCTAACACCCAACCATCTCATGTGGACATAAAAACAATTTATAAATATGTAGAGTGATAATAAATGGAATATTATATGTTCTCAACACTAAATCCTCTCATAAAAATGATAAATAACGTATTGTAAATACCATTCAAAAAATAAATAATGACAACTTGTCACCGATATAGGTACACTAATCTCTGATACTCACCATGAATCTCTCACTAGGTATTGAATGCATTAATATTAAAATAATTTTGAAAATTTGAAAATAAAGGAACCTTACTTATGAAAAATTATATATTCAAAACACTTCATTTTATGATGTATCACATAAAGATACCATAAATACAATGCCATAATATTACGAGGCCAGGTGTATTTGGGTAATCATTTATAAAACATAACAACTTATAATAAATTGAAATGAAATAAATTTAAACCTAACAATATGCCTTTATATTTTCTGGATTCTTCTAAAATTGCATGGGATAAACATGGGATGTACATAAGAATGAGGTGAGCTATAAAGACCAGTAAGTGAGTAATCAAATAAGACATTATAAAAGTAATACATGTGATTCTAGATGTATATCAGGATGACATAAAATTGTTGAGAATTATAATCATGAACTATTAATATTTATATAACAAGATAACATAATGAAAAACAAAAAATGTGGGAAAAAAGTAAACACAATATAATATAAAGTGTCAAGTATAAATAAAAAAACATAATAACATAGAGTAAATTTGAAAACCATCCATGCACCATACATGTAATATCAAAAGATAAAACTATTACACAATGTGTTTGAGGGATATATAATTCTGGGCTACCCATCACGTTCATATTAAGTACATGAAAACAAGTGCACTATGATCATTCAACATAAGATCATTTTTAATTAAATTTAATCTATTGTCTAAGGAATGTGGGATATATATATTGAATTATAAAATCAATTAAGGATATTTAAATCTATGTTAATACCATTGAGTGGAAATGGGGATTGTTATTCACTACCCAAATTTTTGGCTTGGAAAAATTACATGATATTTTCATAAGTATAATAGAGGTACATAAATATTAATGGAAAGTTTAAATGAGTGTAAACTAATTTTATCATCTATATGAAATATTAATGACACTAATAGGGATGTGAAAAAACATATTCCTACTAGAAAAAATCTAAATTAAATTAAATAATTTAATGAAGTTTTTTTAATAAAGAGGAGAATGAGATAATCCCTTGTCTTGAGAGGGTTCTTTTTACTGCTTGAGATATGCCTCTCAAAATTTTGGAGGAATCTTGGGAGTTCTATAGAGAGTGAAGTGTAGATTAACTTCATGATATAATGGATTGTAGTTAAGAGGCATGGGATGTTCGGAGGGTTTATATTTCTTGAGAGGTTGAGTTATTTATTAATTTTAAAAAATATGTTTTGAAATATATATAATAAATTATTCCTAACCACAAACCATAACATGGTTTTTTGTACATTGTTTGTTATATATAAATAATAACATTGAAATTTTACTACTCAAATAATAACATGGAATATAAAAAACTCATTTCATATTTTGGGAATGAATAATGTTGTACATCATAAACATACATATAATGATTTTTCCAACACACAATAAAAAATGGTAATAAATCATCCAATACCCAAACTAGTTCCTCCCACGATACCTACCAATGCAATTAGGGGATATATCAGTCCCCACCCCTCTCCTACTATGTCTAAGTAATTCCACATATGAAAAGGGTCAAACATAAAGAACATAAATATTTGTATTGGAAAACTAGCATATAAATTTTGAATACATTGACCAGAAACCATGAATGGTATAGAAGTAGAACATCCACAATCAAACTAATCATAAAACCTTCAATAAAAATATTAAATTATATCACAATAGATAAATATCAATTAACCTTTAAATACAACAATGTATTTTGAAAAAGATGATATTAGTCTAATGAAATCAATAAAAATTTCATGAGAGAAATAAACATTTTTTACATTAGATAAATTTATTTAAAAATACACTCAATTATAAATGAATAAATTTTATATTAAAATATGTATTTAAAAATGTAATGTATGATTAAAAATGAAAAAGGCATCATGATGATAGTAATATCTTCTCACACCCTATAAGTTTAAAATAAGTCTATTCTTTGAAAAAGTTATAATGGATCAAGTTTAGAAATTGTCAAAAAAATATCCATTAAAACTGATTAGTAAAAAGTCAAAATGCATAAAAATTAATTTAAACATCCATTTTATTATAGTAAATACCATTTTGAATTTTTTTTAGAAAACAAGGATATGGATGAAAATTTATTCCCTCGGGAGACATAAACATAATCATTCCTCAATAATAATAAGATTTTGAAATAACCATTATAAAATTTTAATTAGTCGAATCCTATGACCCATGAACGGATGAAAAATATATGGAAATTTAAATAATATAAATAATTATAATACTCACAAATGATATTCATGGTCATTATATATATCCCATATATGAAATGGGTGGTGAACATGGCTTGTATCTGATAGAAAGTAAAAGTGAGATTAAAATACATTACTATTGAGTAACATTAGAATCATGAACCCCATGAAATAATAACATAAATTATATATATTAATATTGTAAATAAAATAAATTAATGATATAACATGTCATATGTCTGTATATAAACCCCAAAACAGAAGCAAGTGGTGAATATATAATTTATCTCATGGAAATAAAAAGTGATAAGAAATTCGCTTACCTCGAACTTTCCTACAGTTGAATGTGATCAAACCTAATTAATAATGTTTTATATCATGTTATTAATTTATACCAAAACAATATATATATATATATATGATATCATATATGTTTTTCTTATATCGTTTTTTAAATAATATTCCACTATTACCCTTGATTTAGTTGTTAACTACTACATTTTCCTATGCATGTTTTGTTGTGTAAATATGATTTATTATGAATATGATATATATTTATTTTATTTAAATAATAATATAATTTTAATCTCTATTATATTTACTAAATATATACATGTTTATATTGATTATTAAATGATTAATGTTGAAACTGAATCTCGTTGCATCAAGGAGATGGAAGGTCATTTGTATGCAAGAGAGACTATATCATTACCTTAATTGTGAAAAGGGTAATGATTTTGATGATATTTTAGATATACATAATAAATATCACTTCATAATTAATATAAATATTTATTATTTCTATTTTTATGTCCATCTAGTAAATGGGTGGTTAAAACAAATTATAGTATCCAATGGAGATGGTAATCTGTCAGTGTGCAAAAATGGTTATTTTTTATTGAATGGATAAAAGAGGGGGGTATGGTTGTATTAAAATCATAATAACATATCATAATATATATTATAATTCATTTTTTTTGTTCATAATTATTATAAAACATAAATATGATGTTGATCAGGAAATGATCTTTGATGAGTTATTAAAAATAATTATCTATTCTTCATCAGACATCCTTTTGATCTCTTCATAATGGATCATGGTATGGTCTTTTTCAAGGACAAAACCCTATAAAACATGTCAAATGATGTTTAGAGTGGAAATTAGAATATATTTGTCGATTTCGAAGGAAACAATTGTTTTTATAAAGTGTGGGTGAATGCTCCTTTTCATAATTGGGGAGAGGGGAACATTAGAAAACTCTCAAAATACTAAATCAATTTAATTAATTATTAGTTCCAAATGAATAAAAAATTATTTATTTAGAGTCTAATATGATTAAATACAGAAATAATCTCATGAAATAATTTTTATACAAGGTTATGTCACATTATTACCCTTATCTATTTGGTTTGAACCCTTATTTAATATCTTTAACTCTTACTGTAACACATTTTGTTATTACTACCATAAGGTTAATATATTAAAGAAAATTCCAAATAGACCTCCAACAAGTCGTGGATGAAATTTATAACTTTATAGAAATAATTTTTCCAAATTTATGATTTAAATGAATTTTATATAATTTAATAAATTATTATTTATTTAAAAAGATCATTAGTGTCAATTTTAAAACTATTCCTTACCTGACTTTATAAAAATATCAGAAATAAAATATAACATAAAAAATTATTATAAAATATTAACAAAATATAAAATGAATATAAATTTTTTTATAACATCATTTATATCAAATCATATTTATTTTAATATATTCAATATCCTGTATCTGATAGTTCCTTTAATGAAATAACTATTGCATCATCGTTGTGTCTCCATTTAAGGTACTAATATTATAACTACAATATATAAAAGAATTACCATGATGTATAAACAAAACATGTATTTAATAATAATATTTATAGTAAAAAAATCTCTTATATAATCCCACATCAATAAAATTTCTCTTATAAAAAAATCATGTGTGACAAAATTGAATTTCCTTTGAATATAACATTAAAAAGGTAATATTATCATTTAATATTATATAAATGTTCTTATAACGACCCATACTTTACATACATTGTTAATACTTCAAAATTGAAGCACACTTATTACAACATATGACAAAACCACAAAGGACCGTATAGGTATAGTGTCTTTAGAAACTGGGAAACATAAACAACTGGTTCATAAATCTTCTACAGTGTATCCCATTTATTTCATCATATCTAGGGTCCCTTTTAGCATATTCTACTTAATAACCATCTTCCTGACCTGGGGAAAAGAAAACATAAAAGGGTGATCTCAAATGCTCAGCAAGGTCAAATAAAGGAAATAAAAATCATATCATATCTTTTTGAAAATCAAAACCTGCAAAAGAGATCATAATATCTTAACATGGAATAAATCATAGAAGTGAAAATGAGATCCCCATAATCATAACATAAAACTTGAAACTTTGTGGCATGCACACATAATCATGGAAAATCATTTCTTGTTAGTCATGACTCATTGCCAAGACTATCTTAGTGGACAAAGTCCCTTTCTGAACCGAGTTCACTCCTCGTTTCAGTCCTGTATCACTAAACCGAAATAACCTTCCGTTCCAGCCATGTCTATCTCATGAGATATAAAATCATTACCCAATGCATTGGAGGGAGATATAGGTCCCACCCATCTTATAATGAATCCTTTCTTATGTGTGCCACATAATCATAAACCATACATCATAGCGTAACCCATGTAATAAAAATGGGATTCTTAAACAACATGACATCATAAAACAATTCATATAAGATAAAGGAATTCATAAAAATATTTCCATCACAACATAATCAAACCAATGTAATAATAGGGATTAAAACAGAACCCTTTATTATCTTAGATGGAAAATAATTTTGATAAAACACTTGAACTCCATTCTTGAGGAAAATATCATTTCTTCTTCAAAAACATTTTTTCCTTTCATAACATGTCATACGACTTTCAAATTAAAATAAGTTGATTAAAAATAAACTTGAAAACTTGTAAAGGAAGTTTCTTGGAAATAATGTTTTAAAAATCCATTCATTCCGTATAAGTTAAAAAACATTCTTCGTACTTTTGTCGGAAAAGTCAAAAAGTACCTCGTACGACAAAAGATTCCTTTCATACATATTACTAAAAACTCACCGAAGGGTAAAAATGGATTTAAACAATTGTAGGTGGATGGAAATAATATTACATATTGATGAAACATGGATGTGGATGATAAAATACACCCCAGTAAATACTTACGAATTAACAATCTCGGATAAAAATGAGATTGTGATATTTCCCTTACCTTAGGTCCGATTTGCTTTTTACATATCCGAAGCTCCTTTATAATGGTTTAAATAATGTTATTGACTTATTCCAGAATCATACATATTGATATGATATCATATATGGTCATATTCTTAGCTTCTTGTTAGTAATATTTCATTGTTACTTGTTACTCGGGTCTTTATTGCCTTTTGTTCTTATGCGTGTTTTGCCGAATACACTCTTATTCTTATTTTAAGGTTATAGATACCTTATATCCCGAATGGTATTAGTGTAACATATATCATATTTATTCATTCAATTAATTTATATAATTACTATGTAATGATGATCATGTAGAACGAGTCGCATCACATCGTGGAGACGGTATTCCGTACGTACGCACGAGTGATGATATCGTTCCTATGATCGTGGAACTGTATGGGAGTATATATATATTATTTCAGTATCAATATTACTTTATAATAATCATAAATAGTTACTCATTACACCATTATACCCATCCTTGTAAAGTGATGGTGGAAAAATAGATTACACCACGGCGTGGAGACGGTATTCCGTACGTACGCACGCGCGGTGATTTCATTTTTCCGTAGGATGGATAGAAGGTGAATTAGGGTTGTTCATATTTATAATAACATATCAGTATTTAAGTAATACTGATGTTATTACTTTATCATGAAACAACTAAAGAAGAATAAGTTGAAGAAGAAAGAAATTGAAAAGATCGGTAATGGATATTACCTCTTCTTTGGAACGCCTCTTTGAATCCTCCACTTAGGGAACTAAGATTGGTCTTTGAAGAAGACCAGGACCTCTAGGATTATTCTAGGGAAGTGGAGAGGAGAAAATGGCAGGGGTTGGCCGAGCTTGAGTGCTCAAATTGGTGTGAGGAGGAGGGGGAGGAGGTGCCCTTTTCTAAGGGAGGAGAGGGGCACCTTAGGAATATCTCAAAATATTATTTTATATTAAAGTCAAAATCGGTTTATAATGGTTCCAAAGGGTCTTATTTCGAAGCTAAAGTGGGGATGGGTCGAAATCCTATCAACCAATAGGATTTAGAAAAGTTTATGGTATTATTGTAACCTTATCAATTATATTTAACTCTAAGTTAAATAATTTAACTTTTACCATGTCTTTTTGTTTTCTTTCACCATATGGTTAATACACTTACTATAACATGCCAAACGAACCCCAAATTGTTTATTATTAATATATATATCCTTATCTAAGTCATTTGGCCGAACCTTAGATTTTTAGGAATAAAATAACAATTACTAATATAATATTTGATTTAAAAACTATTTTGTGTCAATTTTGACACTATTTGATATATGATTTTTGTGAAAGTCATAACAGAATTATATGTTCAAACCAAGTTGATTAAATCAACACTAATATATCATAGTAACCTATAAAATTAGTGGAATTCATAAAAAGTCTTAAATTACATTTATTTTGGTATTTATATTATCAATTATGTCAATATTTCATTAATATGATAATTACTGCATCATCTTTGTGTCATAAATAAATTAAATTATTTGATGTCTAAAAATTACAAATAAAATACCATCATGTAGGAAATCTTTTTATATTTATAATGAATATTTACAATCGAATTTATCTTATGTATAACTCCATATTAAAAATGATTTACTTATTAAAATTTGATTTTAACTATTTTAACCCTTCTTTAAATAAATTAATAATAAATGTCCTAATCTAATCCAAGTGGGCCTAAATGGTCATATTTTATTCCTAAGTTTGTTTTTGGTCGAATTACACTTGTCCAATAGAATTAGGACATGTGTTAGGGTAATATTAATATCATATTTACCCTTAGTTACCCTATTTACTATTAACTGCGGTAAAAATAGTAAAAAGTTACTATTCACCAAAAAATTATTTTTATCTCATTGAACCACATTTTACTTACTGATATCAACCGTGTCTGTCGGATTTTTGAAATTCCATTCACAGAAGCGGTAAAATTAAGTTTTATGCAAAATTCAGTTTTTAACCTACCACTTAGTGGTTTCACTATTCATCAAAAATTGAAAGTTTTCAGAAAAATACCAAAATTTCACCCTAGGATAATTTCGATATTCTGATTCCAAAAATGAAGTCCATTTTGAAAAATAAAATTTATAAAATTTCAAAAAGTGGTTATTACTATTCATAACAGCTAGTTTTAATAGCATATTGTTGTTTAGTGAAACTCGGTATTGCGTACGACGCAAGCTATCGAGGAAGGTCGCGATTGCGTGTAAAGCAAGCCAAGCAAGTGTTGTGTAGAAAAAGATTCCTTTGATGATTTATATAACATAAAAGTTTCGGGTGTTACATTCTACCCCCCTTAAAAAGAATTTCGCCCTCGAAATTCGTCACTTTGTAACAAACAGATGAGGATACTTCTCCCTCATCATATCATCAAGCTCCCATGTAGCTTCTTCAAGTTGGTGGTTCCTCCATAAAACTTTCACCAATCGAGAGGTCTTGTTTCGTAGGACTTTTTCGCTACGATCCAGAATCTCTATCGGCTGTTCTTCATAAGAAAGATCTTTCTCCAGCGGTACAACTTCTAAGCTGAGTACATGTGAAGGATCTGGTATGTACTTTCTCAGGAGAGATACATGGAACACATCGTGAACTTGAGAGAGATTCGGTGGAAGCGCCAATCGGTAAGCTACCTTCCCAACACGATCCAGTATTTCGAAAGGACCTATATATCTAGGGCTCAACTTCCCCTTCTTTACAAATCTCATAACCCTCTTCCAGGGAGATATTCGTAAGAACACTTTATCACCCACTTCAAACTCTAGGTCTTTTCTTCGGTTGTCGGCATAACTTTTCTGTCGACTCTGAGCTGCGCTTATGTGTTGTTGAATAGATCTGACCTTTTCTGCCATTTCATCAACGAGATCAGGTCCTAATAGCTTTCTTTCCCCATCTTCATCCTAGCAAGTTGGAGTCCTGCATTTCTTTCCATAGAGAGCTTCATAAGGAGACATCTGAATACTGGAGTGAAAGCTATTATTATAAGAAAATTCCACCAAAGGTAGGTATTGATCCCAACCTCCTTTTAAATCCATAGAGCAATCTCTCAACATATCTTCTAGGGTTTGAATTGTCCTCTCAGACTGACCATCTGTCTGGGGATGATAAGCAGTGTTGAAACTCAATTCTGTATCCAGAGTATGCTGAAGACTTCTCCAGAACTTCGAGGTAAATCTCGGATCCCGATCAGATATAATAGAAAGTGGTACTCCATGCAATCTTACCACTTCCTTTACATATATCCTGGCAAGCTGATCTAGAGAGAAATCCTCTCTAATAGGAATGAAGTGTGCAGACTTTGTAAGACGATCAACTATGACCCAGATAGCATTATTGCCTTTGGATGTTTTAGGAAGTCCTGTGACAAAGTCCATAGTGATGTTTTCCCATTTCCATTCGGGTATGGGTAATGGTTGTAACATCCCCTTAGACTTTTGTCTCTCAGCTTTAACTTGTTGACAAACCAAGCATCGAGAGACATATTCAGCAACATCTCTTTTCATGCCATCCCACCAGAAGTACTCTTTCAGGTCCCTATACATCTTCGTGCTTCCAGGATGAATAGAGAATGAAGAACTATGAGCCTCATCCAGCAGCTCCTTCTTTAATTCGGGGACGGAAGGAACACAAACCCGGTTCCTGAACTTTATTATCCCATCACAATCAAGGTTGAATTCAGGAACATTTCTCACCTTCTTTTGTAACTTGACATCTTCTTTCTGTGCCTCTTTAATCTTCACATGTATAGATGGTTGAACATTGATTTGAGAAAGATAAGATTTTTCCCCTTCCATTATAATTCCAAGATCCATCCTTTGTAAATCCATAAATATTGGATCTTTTGTGATCCTCATCATGGATAAACTAGCATGGTCTTGTCGACTTAATGCATCTTCCACCTTGTTTGCTTTCCCAGGGTGGTAATGGATTGAGCAGTCATAATCCTTAATCAGCTCCAACCATCTTCTTTGATGCATATTCAACTCCTTTTGTGTGAAAATATACTTTAAAATTTTATGATCAGTATAAATATCACACCTTTCACCATAAAGGTAATGCCTCCAAATCTTTAATGCAAAGATTACCACAGCCAACTCCAAATCATGTGTTGGGTAATTTTGCTCATGGATTTTCAACTGTCGTGAGGCATAAGCTATCACCATATCATTTTGCATAAGAACACACCCCAATCCCTTCTTGGATGTATCATTGTAGATCACAAACCTTTCTCCACTACAAGGTAGTGTGAGCACAGGTGCACTAGATAACCTTCTTTTCAAATCCTTGAAATTCTCTTCACATTCCTCTGTCCAGACAAACTTAACTCCTTTCCGAGTCAACTTGGTGAGTGGATTAGATAATCGTGAAAAATCTTTTACAAAACGTCAATAATATCCAGCCAAACCAAGAAAACTTCGGATCTCAGTTACTGTTGTTGGTCTCGACCATCTTTCGATAACCTCTGTTTTTGCTGGATCCGCAGATATCCCCTCTTTTGAGATTATGTGACCCAAAAATGCAACTTTTTGAAGCCAAAATTCACACTTGGTAAATTTGGCATAAAGCTTCTCCTTTCTCAGGGTCTTCAATATAATTCTCAAGTGATCTTCATGCTCTTCCTTGCTCTTTGAATAGACAAGAATATCGTCTATAAAGACTACCAAAAATTGATCAAGATAGTCTCTAAAGACTCTATTCATTAGATCCATGAAGATAGCAGGGGCATTAGTAAGACCAAATGGCATCACTATAAAATCATAGTGTCCATACCTTGTACGGAAAGCCATCTTTGGTATATCCTCCCTTTTGACCGTTAATTGATGATACCCCGAACGAAGATCAATCTTGGAAAAGTATTGAGCTCCGCGTAGTTGGTCAAATAAGTCATCAATGCGTGGGAGAGGATATTTGTTCTTGATAGTGATCTTGTTAAGTTCTCGATAATCAATGCAGAGTCTCATTGATCCATCTTTCTTCTTAACAAATAGAACAGGTGCTCCCCAAGGTGACGCACTAGGGAATATGAATCCCTTATCAAGATTCTATTGGAGTTTCTTCTTCAATTCCTGTAACTCAATTGGGGCCATTCTATAAGGTGTCTTTGAAATAGGCAAAGCACCAGGTACGAGTTCTATTGAAAACTCAACTTCATGATTTGGTGGAAGACCCGGTAATTCCTCCGAAAATACATCATCAAACTCCCGTACAATGGGCATATTCTTAATCGCGAGTTTCTCACCAACCATTTGAGATAAATAACCTTCATTTAGTGGAATCAATACCCATAAGATGGAAGAAATTTCCACTGGAAGATTACGTTCATCCTTGCATTGATATACGATCGTAGATTGATCTGGAATATGAAATGTGACTTCCCTTCTTTGGAAATTGATATGAGCTCCATGTAGAGAAAGCCAATCCATGCCAAGAATCACATCAAATTCCACTAAAGGAAGGATCACAAGATTTGAAGGAATCACTTTCCCACAAACTTCGATCGGAGAATAATTATAAACTTTTGATGCGACTGTTGTGTCATTAGGTGTTGTAACAGCTAACTCAAAATCTAATTGTTGAGGTAATACGGTGATACCCTTAGAAAATTCTTTAGAAATAAAAGAGTGGGTGGATCCAGAATCAAATAAAACATTTGCTACTTTAGAGTGGATGGTAAGTGTACCTTTCACCACTTCGTTATCGTACTCCACATCGCTGATAGAAATTGCATGTGACTTTCCTTTGTCTTTAGCCTTAAGATTTTGTTGACGTCGACCATCATCATCAACCCTTGGATTTGGGCATTGATTGGCATAATGCCCCATCTCCTTGCACTTGAAACATTGAAGTGTAGTAGGTTCATTCTGTGTATCCCTTCCTTTGTTTGCGTCATTAGACATCTTCTTCCCATTATCACGGCATTCAAATGCCCAATGACCTTCCTTTCCACATTTAAAACATTTACTTTTCCCTTTAAGACAACTCCCTCTATGTTTCTTTCCACACTTTGAGCATAAGGAAAAGCTCATCTTCTTTTCCGTGTGCTCTTTAGATTTTTCTTTGAATTCCATCTTCCTCTTCTTATCAAACCCATGTGACTGATGGGTTATTCCAATCACCATCTCGACTTTGAGAGCACATCGAACGATTTCCTCATAGCTATTGAAGTCCCTTATGGCTAACGCCCTTCGAAGACTTGGTTTTAAGCCACTAAAGAATCGATCGATCTTACTCTCAGGTTGGATAATAATACCAGAAGTGTACCTTGCCAGTCTTGTAAAATTTTCTTCATAGGTACCAACAGATTCATCATCCCTTTGCTTCAGTTCAAGAAACTCTTTCTCCATCTTTGTTCGGAGAATACGAGGGAAGTACTTATTGAAAAATAAGTTCTTGAACTCGTCCCATTCCATAGACTCAATTTCATCCCTTTGCCTCGTATTCTTAATAAGATTCCACCATTGATCAGCATCTCCTTCCAAACGATACACTGCTAGGATGACTTTATCATGTTCAGAACATTGAAGAACTGAAAATATCTTTTCAGTATTACTAATCCATTGTTCAGCAACTAATGGATCAGTAGACCCACTGAAAGAAGGTGGACGCTGCCTCATGAAGGATTCAACAGAATGTTGCTCCTTCCTTTGCTCATTTGGAAGTCCCGCATGATTCATAGCTTGAGAAAGTTGTGTGAGCATGGCTACAAGATTTTCCATTCCATCTCCCATATCGTTTGGTTGCTCAGGGGGACAATCATTGCATTGCCCATCGCATTCCGCATTAACACGGTTCCTTCGGGTTCCAGCCATTGACTAAAACCAAGAAGAATAGTGTGAGAAACACTAATTATAATAGTAAAACCACATAATTCAAGAATAATATTTTCATTCTTAAGGTCTTATCCTACGTTATTCAAGGCCATTTCGAAAACACTAAGATTGTGTTCTATGCTTAGACTTATCCTTAGGGTTCTTACTAAGGATTTCACATCCTAGTTTCCAAAGGTTGACTATACCTTTCCTCTGATACCAACTATAACGGTCTGGAATTACTTCCATTGGACTATAGTTGATACCTATCAGGGCACTCCATGGGCAGATACACCCCCTGGGCGGGACACACCACCATCCCCAGTGGCAGCCATTTCCTCACGAAGCCCTTGGGCGGAGAGCCATGCTTCGTCCAACGCTCACATGTGAGAGTTCCCAAGGATCAGATACATTCCTACCTCCTTTGCCTCTGATACCAACTATAACGACCCATACTTTACATACATTGTTAATACTTCAAAATTGAAGCACACTTATTACAACATATGACAAAACCACAAAGGACCGTATAGGTATAGTGTCTTTAGAAACTGGGAAACATAAACAACTGGTTCATAAATCTTCTACAGTGTCTCCCATTTATTTCATCATATCTAGGGTCCCTTTTAGCATATTCTACTTAATATCCATCTTCCTGACCTGGGGAAAAGAAAACATAAAAGGGTGAGCTCAAATGCTCAGCAAGGGCAAATAAATGAAATAAAAATCATATCATATCTTTTTGAAAATCAAAACCTGCAAAAGAGATCATAATATCTTAACATGGAATAAATCATAGAAGTGAAAATGAGATCCCCATAATCATAACATAAAACTTGAAACTTTGTGGCATGAACACATAATCATGGAAAATCATTTCTTGTTAGTCATGACTCATTTCCAAGACTATCTTAGTGGACAAAGTCCCTTTCTGAACCGAGTTCACTCCTCGTTTCAGTCCTGTATCACTGAACCGAAATAACCTTCCGTTCCAGCCATGTCTATCTCATGAGATATAAAATCTTTACCCAATGCATTGGAGGGAGATATAGGTCCCACCCATCTTATAATGAATCCTTTCTTATGTGTGCCACATAATCATAAACCATACATCATAGCGTAACCCATGTAATAAAAATGGGATTCTTAAACAACATGACATCATAAAACAATTCATATAAGATAAAGGAATTCATAAAAATATTTCCATCACAACATAATCAAACCAATGTAATAATATGGATTAAAACAGAACCCTTTATTATCTTAGATGGAAAATAATTTTGATAAAACACTTGAACTCCATTCTTGATGAAAATATCCTTTCTTCTTCAAAAACATTTTTTCCTTTCATAACATGTCATACGACTTTAAAATAAAAGAATTTGATTAAAAATAAACTTGAAAACTTGTAAAGGAAGTTTCTTGGAAATAATGTTTTAAAAATACATTCATGCCGTATAAGTTAAAAAACATTCTTCGTACTTTTGTCAGAAAAGTCAAAAAGTACCTCGTACGACAAAAGATTCCTTTCATACATATTACTAAAAACTCATCGAAGGGTAAAAATGGATTTAAACAATTTTAGGTGGATGGAAATAATATTACATATTGATGAAACATGGATGTGGATGATAAAATACACCCCAGTAAATACTTACGAATAAACAATCTCGGATAAAAATGAGATTGTGATATTTCCCTTACCTTAGGTCCGATTTGCTTTGTACGTGTCTGAAGCTCCTGTATAATGGTTTAAATAATGTTATTGACTTATTCCAGAATCATACATATTGATATGATATCATATATGGTCATATTCTTAGCTTCTTGTTAGTAATATTTCATTGTTACTTGTTACTCGGGTCTTTATTGCCTTTTGTTCTTATGCGTGTTTTGCCGAATACATTCTTATTCTTATTTTAAGGTTATAGATACCTTATATCCAGAATGGTATTAGTGTAACATATATCATATTTATTAATTCAATTCATTTATATAATTACTATGTAATGATGATCATGTAGAACGAGTCGCATCACATCGTGGAGACGGTATTCCGTACGTACGCACGAGTGATGATATCGTTCCTATGATCGTGGAACTGTATTGGAGTATATATATATTATTTAAGTATCAATATTAATTTATAATAATCATAAATAGTTACTCATTACACCATTATACCCATCCTTGTAAAGTGATGGTGGAAAAATAGATTACACCACGGCGTGGAGACGGTATTCCGTACGTACGCACGCACGGTGATTTCATTTTTCCGTAGGATGGATAGAAGGTGAATTAGGGTTGTTTCATATTTATAATAACATATCAGTATGTAAGTAATACTGATGTTATTACTTTATCATGAAACAACTAAAGAAGAAGAAGTTGAAGAAGAAAGAAATTGAAAAGATCGGTAATGGATATTACCTCTTCTTTGGAACGCCTCTTTGAATCCTCCACTTAGGGAACTAAGATTGGTCTTTGAAGAAGACCAGGACCTCTAGGATTATTCTAGGGAAGTGGAGAGGAGAAAATGGCAGGGGTTGGCCGAGCTTGAGTGCTCAAATTGGTGTGAGGAGGAGGGGGAGGAGGTGCCCTTTTATAAGGGAGGAGAGGGGCACCTTAGGAATATCTCAAAATATTATTTTATATTAAAGTCAAAATCGGTTTATAATGGTTCCAAAGGGTCTTATTTCGAAGCTAAAGTGGGGATGGGTGCCAATACTATCAACCAATAGGATTTAGAAAAGTTTAGGGTATTATTTTAACCTTATCAATTAGATTTAACTCTAAGTTAAATAATTTAACTTTTACCATGTCTTTTTGTTTTCTTTCACCATATGGTTAATACACTTACTATAACATGCCAAACGAACCCCAAATTGTTTATTATTAATATATATATCCTTATCTAAGTCATTTGGCCGAACCTTATATTTTAAGGAATAAAATAACAATTACTAATATAATATTTGATTTAAAAACTATTTTGTGTCAATTTTGACACTATTTGATATATGATTTTTGTGAAAGTCATAACAGAATTATATGTTCGAACCAAGTTAATTAAATAAACAGTAATATAACATAGTAACATAAAAAATTAGTGGAATTCATAAAAAGTCTTAAATTACATTTATTTTGGTATTTATATTATCAATTATGTCGATATTTCATTAATATGATAATTACTGCATCATCTTTGTGTCATAAATAAATTAAATTATTTGATGTCTAAAAATTACAAATAAAATACCATCATGTATGAAATATTTTTAGCTTTCTAATGAATATTTACAATCGAATTTATCTTATGTATAACCCCATATTAAAAATGAGTTACTTATTAAACATTGATTTTAACTATTTTAACCCTTCTTTAAATAAATTAATAATAAATGTCCTAATCTAATCCAAGTGGGCCTAAATGGTCATATATTATTCCTAAGTTTGTTTTTGGTCGAATTACACTTGTCCAATAGAATTAGGACATGTGTTAGGGTAATATTAATATCATATTTACCCTTAGTTACCCTATTTACTATTAACTGCGGTAAAAATAGTAAAAAGTTACTATTCACCAAAAAATTATTTTTATCTCATTGAACCACATTTTACTTACTGATATCAACCGTGTCTGTCGTATTTTTGAAATTCCATTCACAGAAGCGGTAAAATTAAGTTTTATGCACAATTCAGTTTTTAACCTACCACTTAGTGGTTTCACTATTCATCAAAAATTGAAAGTTTTCAGAAAAATACCAAAATTTTACCCTAGGCTAATTTCGATATTCTGGGTCCAAAAATGAAGTCCATTTTGAAAAATAAAATTTATAAAATTTCAAAAAGTGGTCATTACTATTCATAACGGCTAGTTTTAATAGCATATTGTTGTTTAGTGAAACTCGGTATTGCGTACGACGCAAGCTATCGAGGAAGGTCGCGATTGCGTGTAAAGCAAGCCAAGCAAGTGTTGTGTAGAAAAAGATTCCTTTGATGATTTATATAACATAAAAGTCTCGGGTGTTACAGTTCTCATATCTGATACATTATTTTTTATGGGAGAAAAATAATCATCCAATAAAATTAGTAAAAGTGTTTACTAAATTTTATAATTTTATTTTTACCCTTAATTACTCTACTTACCCTTCACTATATTAATAAAAACAATATTACTAAATTCAATATTCACAAGGTCCAAAAATAAAAGAAACCTATTTATCCTATTTATACAATTTTATTTAGAATATTGATTCGATTTTTTAAAATTAAAATAATATATATTGAAGAAATATGATAAAAATTAATCTCATTGATGGAATGAGAAAATGATGTTTTAAAGTAAAAATTATCAAAGGATTGAAATATTTTTATATCAAAATTAAATTTAAATTTATTCCAAGGACATATATTTGACTAAATTAAAATTATGTGATGAAATTATACTTTAAATCCAATAAAAATAAAAAATTTCTCAGAAATTATTTTGACGAAAAATCTATTTTCAATTAAAATGCGATATTTGTTTCATTATTCATCAAAAAAGAAATATTGTCAAAAAAAATCAAAAAATTCTCAAAAGGTAAATTTTGATAATACGATTAAAAATACTAAGTTTATTTTTTTCAAATAGAATATATAAAAGTGTCAAAATAAGATTTAATATAGGTTCTCCCACAAAATGAGAAAAAATCCACCTTTTGAAAAATATAGATTTTTTATGAGAAAAGTTGGTTTTTTCCTATTGATATACCTATAAAATATATTTGTTTTAATATAAAAAATATTTAATTTAATATATAAAAATATGTTTTATTAATATCATTATTTAATTTTAATTAATTTAATTAATTAGGACTAAATAATTTTGGGAGTATAAAAATAAAACAAATTCCATTATATTCAGTAGGATTGTTTTTTTAGTTTTTAATTAATTAATAAACAATTAATTATACATATTTTTTTATTAATAATATATTCATATATTTTATTTATTAATATTCATATCTCTTAATTTAATGGTTAGTTTGTAATGGGTGTATTTATATATTAATATTTTGTTGTTTCTTTATCTTCATCGTTGTGTGCAATGTAAGCTATCAAATAAATCAAATGTAAAAGGAACATACCATAAAAATAATTTGGTGATACAATTAATCCTCTTTAAATAAATTATTTATGAATAATATTTCAATTCTAGTTATGTTTGTAAATATTTAAAATTCAAAATACTTTTATTGAAATCCCACATTTAAATAAGGTTCAATAAAACTTCCACTTAAAAATAATGAAAGGTAAGTAGAAAGGTCACCAAATATAACACATTCTATTGTAATATTTAGAATAACATGGAAATGGAAGAGAAATATAATCATCAAGTTATGATATAGATTGATTGAGAATGTAGTCCAAATATTAATAACAATCACACAGCTATATATCTATGATGATCTAAGGGACATTTGATTCCATAGAAAATAAGGTAAAAGGATAAAATTAACAGATTGAAGATCATTTAAATATAGTTATGAATTAATTTATCTCATAGAATAATAACTAACGGAATCATTCTTACATTAAAAATAGAGTTTCATCATTTAATAAATATCCCCCCAAAACTCATATTTTTCTCCAAACTATGAGTATTTAAGAAAAAAAATTATTCATGAAGACATTGAATAAATATTTAAGAATGAAAAAATCTACTAATTTTTACTATATATTACTCCCATCATTAATAATTAACCAAAATAAAAATTATTAGGATAATATAAGGTAATCTTAACACACCTGTCCCTCGATAGCCCATATACTATGTCTAATTCTAAATATATTGGCATGATTATAAGGAATCAAATCTCGAAGGACTGAGAGTTTAGTAGTCCTAGAAAACCAGATACATATGTAATTATTTTATTATAAATTAATACACTAATTAAAATATTTTTTTGTACTTTCCTAATAAATAAATAAAATTATGGATAACTTCATTCAATTGGGTAAATACCTACATATCATTCATAGTAGGCTACATGAATTCATGAGGAAATAAACATAATAAAGTATACATCAAATGATTCAAAAGGGAAAATATAATGGAATAAATAATGAATGAATGAAAATAATAATTATGAAATAGTAAATAACTTAACTCACTTTCCAAAAAAAATTGATAAGGAAGTGTATAAAATGTCAAGATAATAACTAAAAACACATTCCAATGAAATAACAAGATAATGAAATATCAACATGAAAATGTAATAAAATGAAAATACATTCCATTTAATCAATGAACTAAAAATGAAATCAACCCATAGATATGTAATAAAAAATATCATGGGTAAAAAACAATAATATATTTCAAAATAATATAAATTCATAATTATCAAACATCATGTTTCCAAGACCCATGATACCTTCACCGTCCAAGGACAATTTAAACATGTCTAATTGTTCAATTATTTAATCCCATTAGATGAAAGATGCATCTATGGTCTTTCATTAAATGGACCCCAACACATAGGGATTACCTTAAATGGTCCCCAACCACTGTATTTAATGTCTAAGGAATTCCTAATATATAATAAACTATATGCCTTATCAAATATACATGTTGAATAAGGTACATAAAATTATCAATATTTCCCCAAATAATCAAGAAAGGCTCAAGGTAATCGCCATATGAAAAATGGTTTATGGTTTACAAAATAATCATATCCATGATAGACGATATGGGTAATTAGGGGAAATTGAATGTTCATTGATCATAGTAAATTGAATATTTTGTTGTTACTGAACAATGATTCAAGGAAATGAAAGTGAAACTATCCTCAGCCAAAATAATATTGAACCATCCAAATTAAGATTAAGTATTGTATCAGTATAATATATCTCAAGTTGACTACAAATAGTGGTTAGTGTGATTAATGAAAATAAATAATATCAAAAGAACATTATAAAACAATTTTAAAGAAAATATCCTTTTGTTTTGAATAACCTTTTTGAAAAATCATTTCAATGAAAATAACTTTTGGAAATATTTTCTTTAAAATTGATCATTTTAATCATGTGAATGAATCATCAATGAAATGAATGCGGGTAAATCCTTATGTGTCATACAGGGTAAAAACATTTATTTTTTTATGGTTAAATGTTATAAAATTGTATTTTATAGAAAGCAACAAAAAAATTCCATTGAAAACATTGGTAAAAACAAAAAGGGTAAACATTTCCTTACCAAACCATATTCAAAAAATTTATGAAAAAATTATAATAAAACATGGTTTTAGAAGAAAAAATGATCACTACGTAAAGATAGAAAAAATACTGGGTTTTTTAAAAAACATTTCATATAACATTTTGAGCACCAAAGAGTGGATAAATGGTACTAACAACTGAAAATGGTCATAAATAACCAAAGTAGAGAAAATTTAATGTTTTATAGAACAATAATCACTTAATTTCCTCAAATATATATACCATTTAAATATCATTAATGATATTTTTGAAAAAATTTGCAACACCCAGAGAGTTATTGAAATTTGTTTTAAAATTAATTTAATCTTTTTGATATTTTTAATTTAACACAACCCTGATAATAGTTAGTTTACATATATTAGAGCACAATTTTTAGATTGTATTATATAAAATTCCAAATTAATATTGTAGAAATGTATTATAAATGTTATCTTCCACAATATAGATCATTTATATAGGATTGTGTTTCACAAAAGACTAACTTTACTCAATGGCTTCTATAACACGCAAGAACAAGTGTTATTGAACAATAAAACATTTTTAATGAAATATATATAAATATAAAAAATAGAAATTAAATTACATTTTATGAATATTATTAACTAACTATATGGTGTTTTAAAAATATATAATGAATTAATTAGTTTCAAATTATTTAGAAATTAATATAGGAACACAACTATATGTAAAGAGAGTATTTCTATAGAAAACTATTATTATCACAATATAGATTTAATACTAATAAATTAAATTAATTTATATGTAATTATAATTTAATATATATTTTATATATATAAGTATATATTTTTTATATTCTTTAAATATATTTTACAAGCATAAGATAAGAATATAAAAACATAACATAAAAACCAATACTTTTATTAAGGTAGTTTTGTCACCTTTTATTCAAGAAACCATTTTAAATCCATTTTTTGAATAATATAATATTACAAAATAAACATCATCTTCAGAATAAGGAAATTGAAATTATGCTAGGATAAATTTTGGGTTTGTTTCTGTAAGGATTCATTTTTTAATGAATAGATAAAAATATTGGATTTCAATTCCAAACTTTTTTTTAAAAAAATTATTTATAAAGTTAAAATATATTTTAAATTATTTTAAAAGTTTAATTAGATTATATTTTTATATAATAATCTAATTTAGTTCATTTTATCCAATTTAACATTGAAATCAAATATAAAAAGTTAGAAAAATTATGAACTTTTTTACTTTAGAAACCTGCACTGTCGACTCGACTGTGGGATTAAATTTAAATTAATTTCCACCAATTATAAGTCTTTAATTTAGAAAAATTAATTCCATATTTTGAATAATATTTATTTATAATTTTTAATAATCTAAACTTAGTTTTGTCCCAAAATATTAGTAAAATAATAAAAACTAAATACAATGATTAATATTAAATTAAGTTTAATAAGGGACTAAACCATAACCTTAATGACCAATAAGACCTATAAACATGTAAAAACTCCAATTTATGGAAATATTTTTACCCTATAACCCCATTTATCTACTTTTACACTTTATATAACAACTTTCAACTATAAAACTATTTTTGGGGTTCCTTTCTTTTAAAATATTATAATAGTGTCATCCCTCCTCCATTATAAAAGACCTCATCCACCAGCCACTTCCTCCCAAATCTCAAGAATCTGTGGATTGACAAAAATATTCCAAAATTGATTTCAAAATTCCATCCTTTCGACCTTGAAGGCTCCCCTTCAGTAGAAATAAATCCAATAATTCATTTTTGGTACAAACCAAAAGGAGTTACCTGATTAAGAGGTAACACCCTCCATCAAACTCCTTTCGTTTATTTTCATTCTCCTCCCCTAAAATAAAAACACCAGTATAAAAAATATACTAGTATTTTTTTATTCAAGGGATTCATCCTACTCATAAACACAATTCCATCTAATGGGTAACGAACACATTTTTTACTTGTGTGGTTAACTACTGCCTCACTTAATAATGATTGTTCATTTTCATCCTTTACAAGATCTCATTGTAGTTATTGTTAATTAAACTATATTTATATTTGATATATATTATATTTATTATGTCTTTAATCTTATTTAGTTTTTTTAAATCACTTATCTTTATAATTTCCATTTTTTGTTCATATGATAATTTAGTTTCAGGATGTGTGGACTACTGATGCCTCAAAGCGATGTGATTTTTTCATACACTAAAATGAAATTATTTAAGTTGAATTTAGTGAATATATATTATATATGAGACATAATAAGTATTATAAAATACAGATACTCTAATAATGAAATTTATAAGTATATACACATATATTCATTTTAGTTTCTTTATTTAACATGATTATTATAGGGAAATTGCATTGATGCGAACGTATGGTGTTTTGTCTCCATGAATGGTGTATACTACTTGATACTTCTATATTCAATTGATAATTATAATAAAAAATATCCTTATTATGAATTAATTTTAAATAATTGATTAAATTTTGGAAATTTTTATTTAATTCTAAGTCTCAATGTTATAAAAAATTAAAACACATGCAAAAAACAAAGTTGATATTACCCAAACTGAAATCCTAACATAGAACTATTAAGAAAAAGGTAATATAATTACATAATAAAACCATATATGGTATTAAAAGTAATAATATGGTTCTATGAGAGAAGTATAATCAATTTATATTTATTATACAATAATTTTGAATAAGTATGAATAAATGAAATACTTAAGGGAATTTCATCTCACTTTTTATTTTTTTGAGATGCATACTTTATTCACCTCCCATTTTTTTGTAGTGTGTGTACATCCAATGAATTTATTGTATTATTATTATATTTAAATTTAGGGGTATCTAAATATCCATTATATGATATTTAATTCGTGGTTTTATGGTTTTAGAAGATAGAAAATCGATAATGTAGTTTTGTCTCTAATTTCTTTCTTTGACACACATGTTTTTTTATTCACCTATTCTGTTTAATGATGAGGATATGATTATAATTGACATGTTATATAATAAATATAATTCTTTTCATGAAATGTGATAATTCATTTAATTTCATTTTATTTCATGGAGCGTGTAGTCCCATTTTACCATGTGATATGATTTTATTGAAAGAGTCTCATCACTTTTCGTGATTGATAATGATTATTATTATTTGATGAAATATTTTGATCTATATATTAATAAAGTCCTAGAGTTACCTTATCCTCAATTTATTAAAGGTAAATATAAGTATTAATACCATTTTCTCTAATATATTGTAATTAATATAATTAATAAAAAAAATTATGTAAATCTGAATGTATTTATCTCTTCAGTCAAAAATCTGTTTTATTATAAAAATGATGTTATCATAAATGATTTAAAAAAAGGGTTTAAAATTATCATTGAATATTACTTTCAAGGAAAAATGATTTTAATTTTTTTATTTTTCTCAATTCTTCCTTTATATGTTTTGAAGGATATTTTCAATGAAATTGGTTTTTAAAATTTTATAATGATTCTTTTATAAGTTTTTAATGAAAATGGTTTTCAAAATGTTTTGAATCTATCATAATGTGTCTTCCAAGAAAAATGTTTTCAAAATGATTCCATATCTTTATTGAAAAATTATTAATTTTATTTTCAATGTAATGGTTTTAATTTTTTTTCAAATAATAAATGATGTTTTCCTGAAGAAATGTGTTCAAAAGATATTTCAAAATTATTTTCCATATAAGATGATATCTGTTGATGTTACTCATTCCTTTCTAGTAAATGGTATAATTTTTTCATTCATATTATATCAATGAATGGTTTATGCTTAATTAAATTATATTTGTGAAAACCATTTCCCTTCCATGAGTTATATACTTTTGAAACCCTTCTCTTTTAAAAGGTTATGATTTCATGAAGTGACTATGAAAGCAATATCATTTCATAGTTTATGATTTAGTGAGTTGTTAATGTTACCCTTTTAATTTCATGGTATAAGTCTTATGGTTTATAAAATATATTTGTTTTAGTCATCCATTATATGAAGAATGTTTTATATATGGAACATGTTTGAATGATTTTATTATGAGATGGGTGGGACCTATATGACCCTCTAATTAATTGGTTAATGATAAATATTTTATCAGATCCAAGAGTACATGAGAGGACGTACCATTACTAAAACAAGAGGGTAAACAGGAGGACATAACATGCTCAAAACTAGAGGGTAAAGAGGAGGACATCTGAAGGCTGAAACAAGAGGGAAAATGGGAGGACATCTCAATCCTAAAATAAGAGGATAAAAGGGAGGACATAACAATTCAGAAACAAGAGGGTAAATGGGTGGACATCCCAAGCCCAAATCCTGAGGGTATACAGGAGGATATCCAAAGCTAGAAACAAGATGGTAAACTAGAGGTCATCCCAGTCTTCAAGTAGGTACATAGGTGATTAACCCTTTCCTAACATGTTACAAAGTCCTTTTCAGGAAACCTTAATATTAGGTTATTATATAATTATTATTTTTCCACAATTATATGTTTTATTCTTATGTTATGGTTTTATGGTTATGTTCTTTATTTACATATGATTCATGTCATATACACATACAATATTGTTTATGTTCTCCAATATATCAGGTATGATCTTTGAATGTTATAGACATGATTCATACCCTTTTGATCATGTTCTTCTTACACATTTTCATTATATACCCTTACTGAGTATCTCATCTCACACCTTTCTTATGTTTCCTTTACCCAAGTATTGAAAAACTATTTTAGGTGTCACAAACTGTCCCCTTGGGCCTTTTCCAAGACTACCCCAAGCCCTCCTTCCATAGGCTAGGGGCTGGCGACTAGCACCGAAAAGACGTATCTCTATAATGGGATGTAATTTCTTTTAAACCTGTACAAATACAAAATCCAAGAACACAACAAAGAGTAACCATGAATTAAACTACCATAGTAAAATTTGTAGATAAAGTAAAGGGGCTAGAATATAAGACCAACTAGAAAGTACTTGTACAACTGAAAGTGAATGAAGCTCCTAAAACGGACACTGAGGATCCTACCTAAAAAGTATGTACAGATCATGATTAGTAGTCACTATGTCACGTCACGTCAAATGGTCCACCTCTAAGCACTGTCAAATCTTGGATCCCTCATCCTCGATCAACGGTGTCCATCATCTTCACAAGACACAACAAGGTGTAGGTGTAGCCTGTACATGGGTGAGTATAAAAATACCCAGTTGGGACCCTGAGACCCCCGAAGGTCTCCCAGAGTTCCACAATGGACAAACCACAAAGAATAACCTCAAACACAAGGAACGAAGTAGTCATAAACTCTACTTAGGTATATGCAAATACACATACCTATGCTATCAAGATATACTCATCTCATACATGAGGAAGGATAAGGCTCATACTTTTAATACATCAGCACAATAAATCCATGAGGGAAGAATACCAAAATGGTAACACCACGAAGGTAAAACCAAGAAGGTAATGTAACACAAAGATAACACCACGAAGGTAAAAGTACCACAAAGGTAACACCAAGAAGGTAAAAGTTCCACCAAGATAAAGACTCAGCAGACACCAGGTATATAACTCATGTACATGAGTATAGATGATTATTCGTAAATATAGATCATCTTAATCAGTTGAGAGGCTCTACTACAGACCCACACTGGATCGATCAATGCTGGCCCATATAGGATCGTAAGGTGCTAAACCCTACAGGATCGATAGATACTAACCCAAAATGGATTGCAAAGCACTGACCCACATATGATTGATAGATGCTGACCCACATAGGATCAATGTTCTTTCTTCATGTTATAGTCATCCATGAGTTTTCTAATCTAAGCACGCTTGATTCTAGGAGTATCCTCTCCACAATTAATTGGTCATATATCAACCACCATTATGTTCCACTAATAAGTATCCCAAAGTTCCTCTATGTCTAAAGAGATCCAATGCGATAGATGACACATTACTTGGACATCCGGTATGTAAGTTATAGGAATTTTAATGCCAAGGGCCAAATTGGATTCAATTATGAAACAAACCAGGTCACCAATCAAACACTATCAAAAACTCACTTAGAGTGTCTCCAATGGAACGTCGTGTCACATGGGTCTTTACTCCACAAACGACACTTCCGTTGGACGCCTGTTCTATTATTTATACCCCTTTTAGTTAAATGGGGTGATCACACCACATTCTATCCTGATATGGTCGGGCTTGCCAGAATATGGAAAAGGGACCGCTTTCCAAAAATTGTCCCAACACCAATGTTGACATGTTAAACATACACCATGTTTATATGTTATGGGCATTTCTTTATTCAGGTACCGGTTGGGTCTACACTTGGTCCGACTATGTCAGACTGTCCCCTTGCAATGGGTCCAGGGGTCTATCTGACCCCAATCAGGTCCAGCCCCCTGGGGCTCAGCCCGATTCACGGGGTCCATCCCGTTGGGGTCTGCCTGACATTCTCATGGGCCCGGGATGTGGTTGGCTTGCCCTGTCAGGTGGGGCTCGGCCCACCTGCGTTGTCCTTCTAGGCCCTAGGTCCAGCCCAACCCACTAGCGGGTCTGGCCTACACCGGCTCAGTCCCATTTGAAGGTAGACCATTACATCATGACAGCCCCTTTCTTGAGGGGCCATTTTCCAGCTGATGGGGCGATGCCCAACCATATTTAACAATCAGTTGTTTGGCCAACTGGGCTTCACCAATGAGGCACGGCATAGGCCGCACCACCCCATCCAACAACGGACTCTTCTTTCAGTGGTGCCTGTGGGCCATGTCGTTGTCTCGCACGTCCAGCTCGAGCCGAATGCCCTTGGCCACCGTCGCGTGCCACCATCCACCACTCATGGCCAGTTGCCATGCGTCCCCCTCGGCCACTGCCATCGGTTTTTTCTGATGGTCACTGAATGTGCTTCGGTGTCCATTCTTGGTTTTGTCTGCTCTTATGGATATCCCATGGTGTCGTTATCAAAAAGATACCCACTAATTCATGTTACTGGAAACATGAGGAATCTGCCCATGGAGAATGCAACATGGGAAAAGTATCGGATGGTCTAGGCTTTGTTTTTTGGCATGCACCCTCCATGTTAATGTGATTGCAAGTAGAATAGAAATTAATTAATCAAAGACAACTTCAAAATTAAACCCCCTACCTGGAAGAGTCATTGAATGATGTTGATCGATGGAAATCCTTCGTCATTGTCATCAGATTTTTCTTTGTTGTCTCTCTTCACTGCTCACTAGAATTGGTCTCATCCTCCAAGTGGTTGGTGTCACGGTACATTTCCAGAGCTTCGTCACTTGGTGAGGCCGTGCGAATACTCCTACCCAAGTTCCATATAAATAAGAGAGGGTAGGGTGAGTAACATACATGGAATTAATGGGGTTCAATTACTTAAGGAACCTTTTAATTTAAATGGTGATGTTACAAAGAATTGAGGAGTTAATCCATTTAATGGCTTGACACGTCGTTGGTCTCGCCACCTCCTCTTGTCTATTGGAGGATAAGAAAGAAAGGAAATAAAATAACTTTGTTATTTTATTATTCTTTTAAATGTAAAAAATATATCTTTTTTCCCAACCTTCTGTGGTCGAAGTGATGTCTCCCTTAAGCAACTCTTGACACTTCAGATTCAATGGTTCCCTTGGATTTTTTATCCGAGCACTAGTTTAAATGTTTGAAAAAGATTCTCGCACATTTACTTAACATACCTTAAAAAAGATCAATAAATTATTAACATTCACCCTCAACCCACATCAGTTGAGGATAGGCTCTGCCTAAGAGAAATAGGCCCCAAAGAACTCAACAGTACTCTCTAATTTTAAATCTGAGTTACCACTTAGATTTTATGAAGTTTAATAATAAAATAACTATTACTTAATTGTTTTTTTATCGACAAAAACTAACTTCCATATTTGGATTGCACTGTCAAATTTGAGTATCAACTTAGAGAAATAATAACCTCATGAGCTCATTCGTGGTCTCATATTTTTAATTCGAGTCACCATTAATGAGTTATAATCATTTGAAAAATAAAATAACTTTATTTAATTCATTTATTTAGAGTTATACTATTTTTGTGTTTTTTTACCCGAGGCCTATGCCGACTAAAATTAAGTTGTTCCTAGGAGAAACCCATTATCCTGAACGCAACGATGCCCTCAGAATTATGATCCGGGAACCCGTTTAAGAGTTACTCTAATTTTTTCCAGAAACCACTCTCGTGGGCTATTTTAAGCATTAAATTTTTTGATAGATCATTTCAGGCACTCCAGGCATCGGGATCACATGACATAAGATTTCAAAATTTCAAAATAATTCTATATAATTAAAAAAATTATAAAGAAATCCCAGAACATTTTATTCTCCCCACCTTAGGTCTTTACATCCCTGAAAGGAAAAAAAGGCAAATCAAACAAATGAGGGTACTGAGCATGAATCGGACCCTCCTGATCCCATGTTCTCTCATGGAGGTTCCAGTGCTGCCCCCAAACTCTCACCCGAGGGATCAAC
The DNA here is from genome assembly GCA_963277665.1 of Viscum album. Classification (NCBI taxonomy): domain Eukaryota; kingdom Viridiplantae; phylum Streptophyta; class Magnoliopsida; order Santalales; family Viscaceae; genus Viscum; species Viscum album. Next base: position 1,300,458,039 of record OY728161.1, read on the forward strand.
CATCCATGAAGGACTTGGTCCTGTCGATCCTCTATCTCCATCAAGAACTCCATAAAAGTATTCACATTTTCAATGTCCAACTCGCTCTAGTCGATAACATGTTATGGATCATTCACGCATATTCTCATCTGTGACATATGGAAAACATTATGCACAAAATGTTTATGTGAGGGAAGAGATAAAAAATATGACACCATGCCCACACTACTGAGAATCTAGAAAGGTCTAACGAACCTCAGAGATAGCTTGTCTCCCAATCCCAACCTCCATAATCATCCTCAGGGTGAGACCCATAAGAAGACATGGTCTCCCTCCACAGACTCCAAGGGTCTTTTTCTCCTATCGGCATAAGACTTTTTCTAACTCTGTGTAGTCTTTACTTGCTAACATGTGAGGCATTGTGATACAAACTCTTCCACTACTTCCTTCATCCCTGGTCACCAGTACTGACATAGGTGGTCCTAGTACATCATCACCACTCTAGGATGTATTTTTAAAGGTTATGTATGTAACTACATCAAAAACTCTTCTTGAAGTGTCACTGGTACCATGGTGCATCCTCTAAAGAAAACAACATGCTCCCCACCTTCAAGAAATCCTTTAGGAGACACTCTTATAGATATCTGAGATCATCGAACCTCACAGTCAACATCCCCAAGATGTGCCTCCCAAGATCATTAAATAATTGGGGGAGTGACAGTCATAGAATAGAGGTATGCTACTCTATCTTTATCCACAAAGGATATCTACAGTGCAAAAATCTGCTCTGACGCCTCACTCAACAGTTGTAGACCGGACCTCCTGTTGAGTGCGTCTGTTGCCACATTCCCCTTCCCATGAGTATAGACTATCTCAAAGTAACTGTCCTAGTGGAAATCTGGACATCATTATTGTATTAGGTATAGATCTTTCTGGGGGAAGATATACCTGAGACTCTTTTGATTAGAGTAAATAGTAAACTATTCCCCCATCAAGTAGTGCCACTACATCATCGGCGCAAAAACCACTGTGACTAACTCCGGGTCATGGGTAGCATAGTTCTGCTCATGCTATCTCAATTTTCATGAGTCGTAGGTGATAACTGCATGCTCCCGCATTCAGAAACAACCTAGTATGGTCTATGATGCGTCACAGTAGAATACATACCCAATGCTCTCTTCTGGTAGCCTCAAGATGTGGCACATTTTAGTATCTTTCCCACCTCATAATATATCCGATTATACCTCCTCTTCCATAGGAAAGGCTCCCCATTCTTCGTCAAAGGTGACAAGGGTGTCACTACCCAGGATATGTCTAGAAAAAATATCTGGTAGTACTCAACCAAAGAAAAAGTCCATCTCTCTTTAGGGAGGTAGTCCAGGAAACATCTTTTGTAAAGATTTCCCCACACTCTGCCACTACAGTTTGGAACTGAAAACTTAGAACACATTATTCCCTGAGGGTAATGCTAAATGACTCAAGAGTGATTAGCTGCACCCTCCTATGTATGAGTTTATCCTATGCTGCCTGTGTTTTCTTTTTCTCCAACCATGGAATACCTTGTTCCAATATTGTAGATATACTAAATAATTTTTGTCCAAAATGTGAATATGAGTATGAATTGTTGATGTCTAGTCCATCCCCAAACTATGTTCGTAAGGACTCGACACTACCACCAAGAGGTTCCAACCAAAACTCTCACCTCAAGGGTCAGATCACAATGTTAGAAAAATTGTGATTATCGAGTCTCCTCCTAATGGTATCTCCAGATGTAAGGTTCAAGTCTTCGGTTTAACTGAAAAATCAATGTCTTGAAAAAGATTTGTGGAAGGAATGAATTATTGTTACCTTTTTCTATTAATAAAGTATCTATTATTATACACAAACTGTACCAAAAATCATTCCTGGAGCCCTTGGGTCGCACTCCTTGATTTCATGTAGCTACTCCATTTCCATGTCCTCTAGCTCTTTGAGTGTAGTGGGGACCACATTAGAGTGGTGGTTGTAACATGTTGAAATGTATAACACCTCATGATGCTCTCCTTACTCCACTTCAACGTTTGCTGCCACATAGATTCATCTATATCTATCAATTTACCTTCTTAAAAAATTTAATACACCCATGTCTCTGAGACTGGCGTCAGTTTACTATTTTTCCACTACTAAAAAGCACCGTTTGTATCTGCTCATCCAAAGAAAATTCAACCACAAAGGTTCTCTCTAGAATCCTAAAATAAGTAGGAATGCATATAGGAGTAGTTCTAACTTGGATGTCCCTAAACACACCTCGCTCAGAGGTCTAAGCCTTAATGCACTGACCGTAATGTATTCATCGTGTAACTGGGATGGTCAGTACATCTCAATGAGAACTCAGATACCAATATTTTTTCCTACCCAAGCTATAGAAGCTCTAAGGAAAACTCACCCCTTATAATTTTATGGATGGAGTACCCATTCTCTAAGAAAGGTTCTCATGTTTATCCATAGAAAAATAACCTGTTCGCAATATCATGGTAATCTTAACCTTTTCATCATCCTGTTAAGCCACATAGAATGATCTATACTAGGACCTTCATTTGATCGAATGGTTCCCTGGCTAGATGGAAACTTGGAAACCTCTTCAAGACAATCCTTATATGACTATGAGTTAGGATTGCCTCGGAACCTGAGGGGTATCTGATGTTGAAACACATGTAATACACTAATCATATATGTGTCCTCTACCAGTACTGCCAGTTGTAACTACTAACCAATGAGAAGTGGTATATCTGGCACACAACCTGAAGGTACCAACTCGGGAAACTGTCCATGTACAGAAGCCTCATCACCATGTGGACCATCCTTATGGTCATGCACTTATAAATACTAGAAGCTAGAATCACCACCTGATTTTCTTGTGTCCCAACTAGGCGGAAACCTCTAGTCATAACCTACTGCTAGTTCTCAGCTACCTGGGGATCTTTCTCACCTCAAAACCTTAGAGGCCTCTTCCTCTAGAACTCGTGCAATGCACTCAGTTAGCATTCACAGTCCACTGGTAGCATCTGGTGCTGATCCACACATGATCGCTATAATTCTTATCCATACAGGATCACTCTATAGACCATCATCATTTTCTCTCATGGGAATCCTTAGAGGCTATCGACGCGGTGACATCTTGATAGGTAACCTATGTGCCACAGTCATTATGTTATACCAAGTGAGCTGACTCTAATGAAACCAAGGAAAATTTTCCTCCAAAACACACACAATCAGTGTTTCATAAACCAAGTCGGAAATCAGAATTCAAGTTCCTAGTGTATGGATTTGTCGGCTTCCCCACCAACACTAGATATCCCAAACTGAAAACCACACTCATAATACATGACACTATTTCCACATTGAAAATATAGGATTCATAGTTCTTCAGTATAACTGAATCATTTGATACCACTTTGTCACAAACCATTCCCCGGTGCCCATGATGTGTCTATCCCTAGCCTACCTTCCATTGTTCATGGGCTGGATACTAGAATCGGAATGGTGTATCCCTATAATGGGAAGGCATAACCTTTAAACCTATACAAACTCAAAATCCAAGAACACTAAAAGAAGAAACCACGAAGTGAAAAATTATAGTAAAAAGTGTACTGAAGGTAAAGGGGATGGAATACCAACCCAACTGGAAAGTACAAGTACAACTGATTGAGAAAACATCTCCTAAAACACCCACTGAGGGTCCAACCTTAAGGGTAGGTATATCTCACGATTAGTAGTCACTATGTCACGTCATGTCAAATTTTCCACCACAGAGCATCGTCTAGTCCTGGCTCCCTCTTCCTTGATCAATGTTGTTCATCATCTGCATAAGACACAACAAGGTGTGGGCATAGCCCATGATAGGGTGAGTATAAACATACTCATTTGGGACCCTGAGACCCTCGAAGGGCTCCCAGAGTTCCACAATGGATAAAACCCAAAAAAGACCTCAAAAACAAATAACGAAGCAGTAATCAACTCTACTTAAGTATATTCCCATAAATATACCTATGTTATCAAGATATACTCATCTCATACATGTGGAAACATAAGGCTCCATATTTCAAGCCTTTAGGACAACTGATCCATTAGGGAATAATACTAAAAAGGTAACACCACAAAGGTAAAGTATCACACGGGTAACACCAAAATGGTAAAAGTACCACCAAGGTAAAAACACGAAGGTAACACCAAGATGATAAAAGCACCATAATATTAAATATTCATCTCACACCAGGAATATAACTTTTGTATATAAGTAAAAATGATTAGTCATAAATCTTGAACATCTTATTCTATCAAGAGGCTCTACTACTGACCCACACATGATAACTAGGTGCTAACCCACCTAGAATCTCTTAGTGCAGACCCACACAAGATCGATATATACTACCCCACAGATGATCACTAAATGCTGAGCCACATAGGATCGATAGATGTTGAACCACATAGGATCGATGTTATTTCTTCATGTTACAACCAGCCACGAGATTTCTACACTAAGCACACTTACTTACGGGAGGATCCTCTCATCAAGTCATCAACTATATCTCAAGATCCACAATGTTCCATGAAGAAGTATCCCAATGTACTTCAATGTTGTAAGGGTTCCAATGTGATAGATGGTGCATTAATCATATGCCCAGTCTATAAGTTATAGGCATTTTAATGTCGAGGGCCCGGTTGGATTCAAGTATAAACCAACCCAGGCTGCATTTCAAATTTCATCAAAACTCACTTAGAGTTTATCCAAATAACCTCCATGCAACAAGGGTCCTTCTGCGATAGACGACACATCGATCAGATGCCTAGTCTCTTAGTTACACCCCTTTCCGTGAAATGGGGTGATCACACCTCAGTCTGGCCCAAATTGGTCAGGCCTACAGGAATATGACATAGGGAATGATTTCAAAGTGGGGTCCCAACACCACTGTGGGAATTTCAAAAGGATACCTGCTTTATCAGTGACATGAATTTCATTATTCGCGTACCGGTTGGGTCAGAGCCCAGTCCGACTCAATCAGACCGGTCCAATGCCTCGGGTCCTAGAGTCTACCTGACCTTTCTCGGGTTTGGCCCATTTGGGGTTAGCCTGGGTCCCTGGGTCTAGCCCACTGGGGGTTATTCTGGCTTGCTCATGGGCATGGGCCATTTGTTGGTCGGGCCCGTCGGGTGGGGCTCGGCCCACCCATGATGTCCTGATGGGTAGCGGGTGCGGCCTGTTGGGCCATGGGTCCAGCCCGACCCGCTTGGTCAGCCAGCACTAGCTCGGTCCCTTTGGAAGGAAGATCGTTGAATCCTTCTGGTCCCGCACTTTTGGGGTTGTTCTCCAGTCGGTATGGCTCTAACCCACCACATTTAACTATAATTCATTTGGACAACCTAGTTTAACCAATGCAGCATGGCGCTGGCCGCGCCGCTCCCTCCTATGGAAGCCTGCTGGATGCGGCCGCTTCCATCGGGGGAACCTACGGTGTCTCCCTTGTCTGACGTGGCCAGCTAGGGTCGGCCTCCACAACGTGCCATCACGCGCCACCTTCTGCCGCCTATGGATGATTGTCTCAAGTCTCCTCTGGCCTCCGCCCATGGTTTCTTCCACATGTCACCTGATGAACTTCAGTGTCTGTTCTTGGGACCGTCAGCGCCTACGACTTTCCTGGGGTTCCATCATCAAAACACGAACATCTAATTCTATTTGCCATCAACATGAATAAATAGTCCCTGATCAGTGAAAAATGAGTGAAGCAGTAGAGGGTCTGGGCCTTTTTCGTTTGTCCCTCACCCTTAGCATTAATGCGATATCAAGTGGGAGAGAAACCATTTAATCAACGTCAACTCAAAATTAATCCCCCTACCTGGAAGAGTCGTATTTTGATTTCGGTCGATATAACTCCTTCTTCATCATCATTGGTGCATGCTTCAGTGGTGCTTTTCACCACTCATTGAAATCAGTCTCATCCTCCAAAGGGTTGGCGTCGCGATACTTTTCCAAACCTTCGTCACTTGGTGAAGTCATGCTAATACTCCTCCCTGAGTTCCATATAAATAGGAGATGGGGAGGGAGAGTAACGCATGTGTAATTAATGGATTTCAATTAATTAGGAAACATTCATAATTACAACGCTGCTTTTATAATTAATTGAGGATTCAATCCATTTAATGGATTGAAACATCGTTGGTCCCTCCACCACTATTTTTCTGTTTTAGGAAAAGATCGAAAGAAAACAATATATCTTTGTTATTTTATTATTCTTTTAACTATCCAGATTATAAATTTTTATCTCGACATTCTGTGGTTGAAGTGAAACCTTCTTTAAGAGAATCCTGAAGCTTTGAATTCAATGGTGCCCTCAGATTTTTTATCCATTCACCGGTTCAAATGTTAGAAGATGTTGCATGCGCATTTACTAAATGTACATTAAAAAACTTCAATAAATTATTAACATTGACCATCTACCAACACCAGTCGGGGTTAGGCTCTGCCTAAGGGAAACACATCGCAACAAACTCAGTAGTACTCTCAGATTTTCAATCTATGTTACCATTAAGAAGTTATAGATTTTAACTATAAAATAATTTTTACTTAATTTTTTTATTTATGGCAAAAAACTAACTTCTATAGTTGGCCCGCATCGGCCAATTATAGTATCCACCTAAAGAAGAATACCCTCAAAATCTTAATGGTAGTCTCATATTTTTAATCCATGTCACCATTCTTGAGTTATTATAATTAGAAAAATAACTTTTTTCATAATTTTAATTTATGGTTTTTCCATTTTTTGAGTTTTCTCACTGGAGGCATGCGCCGACTAAACATAAGTCATGCCTCGGGTAAACATGATGTCATAAATGAAACTATGCCATCAGATTTTTTATTCGGGAACCCATTTAAGATTTATTCAACGTTTTTTTTTTGAAAACCACTAACACACTATATTTTAAAAAAACATTTTTTAACGGATAATTCCAGGCACTCCAAGCCTCTGAATCACGCGCCGTTAGATTTTGTGATCTTGATATAATTCTATATAATTGAAAATATTATATAGAAATTCCAGGATATTACATTAGGTATAGGTACTATAGGTAAATATATTTATGGGTGATATTAAGGATCTTCCACTAGGTTATAATATTTTCTTTCCCTGATTCATATGACACTAAACCATTATGGTCCTTCAGCATGTATTTTTTTAATGTACTAAATATTCATCTAAAATGATGTAATATCCATGTATGTTATGCCTAGGTAACTATATTTGGTATCAACAGAATAGTTTACTCATCATTTCAAAACTAGGATGAGAAAACTATAGTGAAATCCCTTGGTATATTTCTTAGGCTATGTATAGGGTTGTCTCTAAGAAAAAATACAAATATGATTTAACATTTTGGAAAAGTTACATAATTTTGGTAAAGGGAAGAGTAAGTGATTACCTAGTAATACATACATGTCTAGATAATACAAGTGAATGTGGCTCTAGAATAGATTTAACAAGGGGTGACAACTCTAACAATATGTTTCATCCTTGACTTTGGGTAATCAGATACACAACAATGAGCCTTGATGAACTCATAGATTGACACTACTGGGGGATATTATTTTTGATTTCACAAACTCATCATAAAAAATCATGAATGATTTGAAAAGAAGATGAATATAATTAACCTAAGATAGCTAATTTTTAATTGTTTAAAAAATTATGAATAATTATTTAAGCACCCTATATGTAAATTTTAGTGACTATGTCGTATCCCAAAATGATAACTATTTCCCATACAATGATTTTTGGATTTAGTCAATGGAGAGAACTTGAAGGATCATGGTTAACATATATGGTTTTTGAATTAGAAATTATGGGCATTATGAAAATATAATTCTTAAGTGTATATATCAAAAAGAGAATCAGGAAGGTGGTATGAGTACTAGTTATACTTTTAAAGATAATGATAATGAACCACACATGTAAAAATTACGTGATGTTCTTATAGTATTGTTAAAAGTAATCATAAAAAGTATGATTGGATTGATTCTCATGACCCTTAATACATGATTCATATTTCATATTATATGAAAGAGTTATTAAGGAGTAAGTTGATGAAGACTGAGTAACAAATAATGAATGACGATGGATGAATGTGGTATTTATTTTTTTGAATTCACAGATTCTGTCATATGAATCAAGAAATATATAAGTATTTTTTGAATATGATTTCATTTATAGTTTAAAAGTATATTTTTTATATTGATGAATATATAATGATTTCATATAAAAGTGATAATTTGATTAAGATATTGTAACCGTTGATTGATGTCTGATGTTGAGATAATGAGGTTTGGATGAAGGTATGTTGGGTATGAATAAGTAAGTTGCACAATATGGAATACCCTAGAACTGATTATTGACAAACTGTTCAATATCATCAATTTAGAAGACTACAAATTTTGGGATTTAAAGAATACATCCTGTAATAATTGGTATAAGGAATCATGAATGTTTTCCAAAAGTAATTATTCTAATTAAAAATGTTACCATGTTTCCAGGGAATATAAGATGAGGTTATTCACATGTTTGGAATGTGACAACCAAGTGGAACATTTTGATATAAGTTCAATCAATGTTAATCTGATTTCATGACATTCATTCCAAATATTGGAATTGTTATCTTTTGGATAGATTATAAGGTTAAGAATTTACGTAATGTTAAATTAAAACATTAGATGAAGTCGATATGGTTAAATCTTTTTCTCTCTATATGATGATTTATGAATATTGGATATCCTATTAAAACTATAAGGTGTTGATGATAATTGATGAAAAATAGGATTTCATATCATGGATCTCATAATCTGTTAGTATTTAAGGCAAGAAAAAGTAACCATCCATTTTACAGAAAGTTGTGAAGTGGATCAATGAAAAACAAAGGGTGATGTTTTCCTAAAATCATGAAAGTATAACATTTAATGAAAATTATTCAACATTAGGGAAAAATCATGATACCAAAAAGTATCCTTATACCTATATTCTTGATGAATCAGAAGGTCCTTTAAGCCATCATAGATTTATTTCTCTTTCATTGTTATCGTTGTCATGTCATTGTTCTATATCTTATTCCATCCAATCATGATGGTAACATTTCACTGTCATTTCCATGTTTTCACATCCTACCTACATTCTCATATGTTGGAATCTCATTTTTATTTACTTTGGGTAACCTTTATGGTTCCCAATTTCCTATTTAAAAGATTGGTTTAGTATTATTTTTTACAATTTGGGATTCAATGAAAGAAACATTCAAGTATAAAACCATTGATTACCCATTTGAATTGGGAAGAGAAAATTGATTTTTAGGGGGTAGAATGTAACACCCAAAAATGTTTTGATTTTTTTCTAATAAATTTATTATTGTTGATGTTTTTCATTTCACGCACCACTAAAAATTGTTATTCTATATATATACTAAAGTAAAATGTTTGTATAGTGTTATACGTGATGTCATGTTAATTGTGAACTACTTGTAGAATAAAAGATATATTCCCCTATATGGAACACTAAGTTAAGCTTATGTTTCATAAAATACTGACTTTCTTCTATGGATTGAATAACATGTAAGGCTGAGTGTTATAGAAAAATAGTATATTATTAAAGAATGATATAAAACTATATAACCAAAATGTTAAATTCGATATTATAAATATTATTAACTGACTATATAGTTTTAAAAAAATATGTATATAATTATTTAATTGCCTTCAAATTATGTAGAAATGAATAAAATAACAAAATTTAATATAAAGGGAGTACATCTATTGAAAACTATTATCATCACATTGTTGTTTTAATATGACTAAATTAAATTAATAAGTATGTAATTAAAATGTAATATATATTTTATATATCAATGTAAATAGTTTCTATATTTATCTAATTGATTTTATAAGCATAATACAATAATAAAACTTATTTAACACATATAACCCAATATTATTAATAAAGTTGTGTAATCGCCTTTTTATGGAGAACCCATTTCAAATTCAATTTTATTAACTTTTAAAAATTAAATATGTAAAACTAAAATTCTTATTCAGAATTGAGACATAAAAATTTGGTTCAGATTAATTTTGGGTACTTTTCTGTAAGGTTTCATTTTTTTAATTAATTGTCCAAAAATAATAGCTTTTAATTTGAAACTCCTTTTTCATCTAATTTATTTATAAGGTTAAATTATATATTAATTTTGTTTAAATAATTAATTAGATAATATTTTTTTCAATTAATCCAATAAATATAATCGGAACCAGTTTCCCAATGAAATTGATTATAAAAAACATAGCAAAAATTGGAACCTTTTTTACGTTAAAAACCTCCATTGTTGATCAGACCGCAGGATTAAATTTAAATAAATTTATTCTAGCTATATATTTGAAATTTTTCAAAATGGATTCCATATTTGGAATAATAATAATTTATAATATCTAATAAGTTCAAATTAGCTTTTGAAAAAAAATATGTGTAATGTAATTAAAATTAATTACAACGATTAATGTAACATAAAGCTTAATAAGGGTCTAAACCATAACCATAAAGAAAAAAATGACCTATACACTTATAAAAAATCCATTAGATGGAAATATTTAGAACCTATCCTACCTATTCTTGAAATTGGACAAATATTTAACCTCATTCAGAAAAAAATTGTTTGTGGGGTTCCTTCCTTTTAAAATATTACAAGAGTTCCACTCCCCCTCAATTACAAATTGCCCCCTCTCTTCCCCCATCCACACACAAATCAAGTCACATTTGTTTGACTAAAATCTGCCGAAATAGTAGCCCAAATTTAACCACTTATAACTAGAATAATCCCATTGGTTAGAATGTAACTCAAGAAATCCATTTGGAATAAACCAAAAGGAGTTATCCAATTAAGAGTTGACAACCTCCCTAAAACACTTTTCTTTTATTTTCTTTCTCCAATCCCTCGAATATTCTTATTAAATTCTTAAATAAGAACACCATTATCCTAAATATAATATTATTCCATAACTCTATGAATTACATCTACAGTTACACACACATTCATCCAATTGGTAGTGAGCATATTGTTTACATATGTGGTGGACTATCACCTCACTAAATAATTACTAATCATTTTTTTCATTACCTCCACTCATGGTGGACATTATGATGGAATATATGTTTATAAGTGATAAATATTTTACTTTTTGTGTTATTGTTTTTCTGTAATTATTTTATATCACTTATCATTATTCTTTCAATTTTTTGTTAATACAATAATATCATTTGAGAAATTGTGGACAACCACCCCATGAAAGATATTTGATTCATTCATAAATTGTAAGGAATGTATTATCGAATGATTTAGTGATTATATATGATATATAATATATAATAATCCAACTAAAATAATGTTATATATGTATGTATATATATATATACTATTTATTTTACTTTATTTCATACATCATGACAACTAAATAGAAATAGTGTTTCTGCATACATACTAATTATCTTCTCCATGAACAGTTTATTGCATTTCATACATATATATTCTATAAATTATTATAATAAAAATATAAAGAGTTTATATTATATTTAAATAACATTTTAAATTCTATAAATCATGATATATGTATAAGGACCAAAGATATAACAAATTTAGACACATGTAAAAAACAAATCGAATATTACCCAATGTGAAACTTTAACATACAATTGATAAAAAGATGGTAAAATAATAACATAATCAAAACCCAAATGGTATTAAATGTGTGAATATTTTTTTTATAGATTTAAAATAAATTTATATTTATTATACATGATGATTGAATGAGTATGATGAAATTCAAGACACAAGGAAAGGGAATTTCATCTCCATTTTTATTATAGTGTGATACATTATTTATTCACTACCCATTCCTTTTATGTCATGTGTATACTGAAAAAGGATGTGATATATGATTAATATATTTATATTTTTTGGTATTTACACATCCATTATATTATCTTGATATCATGGGGTTATGGTTTCAAATACTACCAAATCGGTAAAGTTGTTTTGTCTCAAATTGCCTTCTTTGTGACACATGTTATGTTATCCACATGTGATCTTTATCAATGTGTGTAAGATGATAATTGAAATGTTATATAATGAATATAATTATTTTTGTGATATTTTATGATTCATTTAATTTATTTTACAAGCATGGATAGTATTATCCCTGGTTACTAAATGATAATATTTTATTAGAACAATCTCATCGCTTTTCGATATTATTAATGATTATTTTTATTTGATGAAATATTAAGATCCGTCTCTCAAGAAAACTCAAGAGATTAAAAATATTTTTTTATATAATATATATTCATGTATTAGAACCATTTTTATCATAATTTGGTACTTAATATAAATAGGAAAAAGTTTTTAAGAAAATATTACTTTATTTCCATATTCATTAAGAATTCTATTTTATTACTAAAATCAAGTTTTAAGAAGATAATTAAAAATTATCCAGGAAGATTATATTATAGTAAAAAAAATTTGAAATAAATTACTGTTTCTTAAGGCTTCCATTATATGTTTTCAAGGCTATTTTCAAAGAAATAGGTTTTAAATTATTTTTAAGCTTCATTTAAAAATTTTCAAGGAAAATTGTTTTCAAAATGAATTCAGCAATATTTATATGGTTTTAAAGAAAATTTTTTCAAAATGATATCAAAGATTTAATTATAAATATTCATGTTGATTTTCTAGGAAATTTTCTTCAAATGGTTTTTTGTCTTTTTCAAACAGGAAATTATATTTTCCTCATGAAATTTTTTCAAAAGATATTTCAAAATTATTTTCCATCATAGATGAAATTCATTGATGTTACTCATGAAATTCATGTAAATGATCTAAATAATCAATTAATATTATTTTTATGTTAGGTTTATTCTTTATGTCATGATGTTTATGAATCCATTTTATCTACCATGAGTTATATAATTCTGAAACTCACTTTTATTCAAGGGTTATGATTTCATGATGTGATTACCACGCCAATCTCTTTTTACATTTTTTGAATTGATGAAATTTTAATGATACCCATTTCATTTAAAGGGATATTATTTGATATTTATAAACCCTATAATTTTTTTGGAATTATTATATGATGAATGTTTTATTTTTTGAAACATTTATGAATGAGGTTATTATTAGATGGGTATGACCTATATCTCATTCAAATGAATTGGGTAATGATAAATGTTTTATGAGATAAAAGAATACACGGAAGGACATGTAATTCTTGAAACAAGAGTGTAAATGGGAGAACATCACATGCCTGAAAAAATTTGGTATATGGGATGGAATCCCAATGCTAAAAAAATATGGTAAATGGGAGTACATACCAATACTAAAACAAGAGTTCAAATGGGTGGACATCCCAAAATTGAAACATGATGGTAAACAAGAGAAAATCACAAGCCTAAAACAAGAGGGTAAATAGGAGGACATCTCAATCCTGAAACAAGAGGTTACATAAGAGGACAACCCAATAACCAAATAATAGGGTGCATAGGAGAACATACCATGACCAAAACCAGAGGGTAAATGGGAGTGCATCTCATAGCTGAATAAGTTTCATTAGTTATTTAACCAATCCTATCATGTTACATTGTCCATGGAAGGCATCCATCACATGGTATTATTATATTTATATGTGTTTTCCACAATTACATGTTTTATTACAAATTTATGTTTTTATAGATAATTTCTTTACTACCTTATCATTCATTTATTATAAAACAACCAATATTTTTTATGATCTATAATATTCAAGGTATGATCATTAAATGTTATTACAATGTTCCATAATTTTTTTTCATGTTATGATTACTCATTTCCTCTATTTAACCTTACTAATCATCTCATCTCAACCCTTTCTTATATCTATTTTATCCAAGTTATGATGAAATGTTTTAAGTTTTAATACTAATGTTGGAGATCTTTATGGGATATGTTAAAGATAATTCACTATGATATATGATTTTGAATACATTTTCTCAAATACATTAAAATATTATGGTGTTTGGGAAGGTATTCTAAATATTTAAAAAATATTAATCTAGAATAATGTAATATCCATGTTTTTTTAGCTTGGTTCACTATAGAAATAATCAATAAACCATCCAAATCATCACGTACCAATTTCAATCAATTTAAATAATAATCCTAATTAAATAATAACATTAGATGAAATTTAAAAATACCATTAAATTAATAATATTATTTATATAATATATCAAATGGGGTAGTAGATACACCACATAAAATATGTATGTGCTGAACATAACATTTATCTCACAGATTTAAAAAAGTAATATGAGAATTCCTCACCTTGATATTGTTTTCAGGTGAACATCCATTAAAATAATGTATGAAAAATTTATGTTACATCTATACATTCTTGATAAATTTTTTCATGTTTAACATAACTTTTATTTAACTTTTTACTCAATTTATATATATATACTTAAACACTTAATATTACATCACTTGTTTTAACTAAATTTTGTTATGTGTCAAAAACAAATTTGTTAAGTCAACTATGATCTAAGGAGTCATTATATAACATCTCCAAATTATTAATCATGACATAATAATCACATTCATTCATAATTAATAATGAAAAAAATCAACAAATTTGGTTTTGAAAAATATATCAAAGTTATGTTCCTCGAGACAGTATGTCATACATATTCAAGAGTAACGTGATCAATTTTCAATGATAGTTATGGAAATTAGTAATTTAGAATTATATCCCTCTATAATGATCAATATATCATAAATAAAATATTATTTAATCCTATTCACTTATATACATATAATTATTTTGATGAAATAGGTATCACATCATTTCGATGAGGTGGTAGTCCACACGTCAATGAATGACGTTATCACTTCTAAATCGTGTGAATGGGTAAAAATGAAAATGATATATATATTATTAACAGAAAAGTAATTATGTCATTAATATCATATATAAATTGTTTATTTTATAGTTTCTTACTATAAACCAACCTTTATACATTCCATGTATCGTGTTAATGAATCACCACACTTTTAGGAGGCTGTAATCCATACTTCCAATAATGATGTTATGGTATTTACAAAAAATTATATGTATATGGGTATGTATTTTAAATGAATTAAAGATTATTAAAGACATAATAAATATAATATATAACATCTATAAATATATTTATCATCATAATGGACAACCATGAATGTTGGTAAGGGAAAAATGAACAATCACCGTCTTGGGAGGTAGTAGTTCACCACACAGAGAAACATTATATTAGTAACACATTAGATGGAATTGTGTGTTATTTTAGGTAGAAACCTTAATAAAACTACATAAATAAATATATTAAGGATCATTTTGTGGTTATATAATCATTAAATATAGATATTTATTTGGGGTATAATGGAATTTATATTAGAGAGCTTGAGAGAAAGCGTTACCACTTAATCGAGTAACTTCTTTGGGATTGTACCATGACACTTCCTTGGAATAAATTATGGAAAAAGGTATGATTCAATGTTGAGGAGAGGTATTTTTGAGATACATATGGTAATATCATGGTCGAACCAATGTTTTTTTTGTGTTGTGTGCAATGGGGAGAGGAGGTGGCATTTTATAAGAGAGGAAAAGGACTGACTTGGTATTTTTAAAAAGATGTTATGTGTACCCATGTTTTACATAAAAGGTGTTAAAAAAACTAAATATGGTATTTTTCATGGCCTAATTATGTCAATAAAATTGGTGTTTGGAATGTGGATAGTTAATTTGGGCCGTTATGTTAATGTTTTAGTCCTTTGTTAAGCGTAACATTACCTTAATAATTATAATAAATTTTAATAACATTCACTAATATTTTTGGCCAAAAACACAGTTATCCCTACTATAAATAATAAATTTTTATGATTAAAAATATTGAATCCATATTTCCAAATTCCAATCATATAAGTGGCATAAATTAATTTAAAATTCATCCCATAAGAGGGACAACAATGCTGGTTTTTAAAGTAAAAACATCTTAAAGATAGCAATGTTTTATTAACTAATTTGAATCTTAAAATAATTCATATGAAATTAATTGTATTAATTGATTAAACTATTATCAAATTTAAAACAAAAACTAAATTAATGTATAACATAACATAATAAATAAATTAGATGAAAAGCTGTTTCGAATTAAATTTATATATTTTTCATAATTCATTAAAAATGAAATGTTTCAGAAAAATATAACATATTCATCCTAACCTAATTAATATTTTTCTACAAAAAGGTTGATTTTTTTATATTAAATAAATTAAATTTTCAATATTCATATTTATAATGGGTTCTCCTTAAAAATGGGGGAAATTGCCTTTATAAAATTATAGGGTTTTACATGTAAAATTGGGTTTGTACTTATCTTATGCTTCTCAAACATAATTGATGAATATAATGAATATTTTATTAAATATATAATAGGTATATATTTCATTATATCACTCACTCTTTTTAATAAACTATAATAATATTTCCTTTTATATCAAATTGGTTTTTAGTTTTGTTTCTCATTAGTTGATAACCAGTGAATTCATTTTATATTTATATAATGTAGAAATTTTTATAAGTTTTTTATTATTATTCATAAACACTAACATAAAATCTTGGTTATATAATTTTATACTCAATAATAATATTGTAATAAGAATTGTTTTGGTGAAACTTTGTTTTGTGTGTAATGTAAGCTCTTATGGAAGGTCTCTCTAGCTTGTCACAAAAGCTATCTGGGAAGGTTTATTTTGTGTGAAACTCAAAGTAACATAGTTTTTAATTCATTATAATCTATATCATGTATTGAATATTTTTAAAATATATAATATATACCAAAGTCTTATAATATTATACTCTCTTATGCTCTTGGGGTTGCATAGCAGACATGTTATCGAATAAAAAGTTGTACATTAAAATATTTGTGTGTTATGTGCCCCCAATTAAATTCCATCATCACAATTTAAACTATATATTAGTGATATATTGTTTTATATTTCATATTTTTAATTACCACACCATGATAAGGATTCGTAAAACTTTCTCTAGAAAAAAGAGAATGTTATTTAAAAAGGTCGCATGGACTACCATGTAACTATGTATCTATGTAGCATAAAATTAGAGGAAATTAATGATATGTACTTAATGGAAATGTGTAAATATTTATAGGTTTTGATTGAGATCATCTATCACAAACATTTGAATGATTAAAATAATGTTAATGGACTCCATTCCAAAAGTCAGTCATGAATTAGAAGACCATTGGTTAAACAAAGATTAATGTATTAGGACATCATTTATTTCTATGTCATTTTCATAATGTTTGGTAATTATTTTAATTACCAATAATATAATGAAATATTATTACTTAATAGTATTCAATTTAATATGAAAAATCCGATCTTTTGGTTGTTCTTTGATAAAATTCTAATTCAATCAGTTACTCCTAAAAATTAATTAACAATAATGAATTTTTTTATTCCTGAATCAATAAAATATACTTATAAAGGATTTTAAGACCTATAAAAGAGTGAAGAGTCTATCTTTTTTCCTTTATCTATCTCCCTAAACCAATATGACCAATATATTAATCTCTAGTCCTAAAAATTGATACAAATGTTTCTTTATTATCATTTATTTATCAACTTGTTTAACTAAAAACAATGAAAATTTAACAACAGACATTGTGTAGGTCAGTGGTTAGTGTGGAACCCTAATCATCCATCGGTCATGAGTTCATGATTTGTGGAATTTTTTTATTTGATTGGTTGTCACTCAACCTATATGTTTTCTATTTTCATAACCCATATTAATATGATTTCCAAAATAAATATTATGGTAATCCTTAAAATAATTTTAATCACAAATGTAATTCCCCAACCGCAGAAGCCCAGATCTGGTGAATTATTTTAATACATTGGAATTATTATAATGAATCATGTTCCGAAGGATCGATCGGTTTAGCAGTTAGGGAAAATAGATTATATACAATAACATTACATCACAATTTATAACATAAAACACATCATAGATAATCCTTTGATAACTCCATTATTCCCCTATATTAATCCTTCATAACAATCATAAAACACGTCATGGGATAGTAGGAAAATAAAACATATGAAAGGGGTGACATCATATGATCATTAAGGATAAACAATATAGGGTAACAATCATAAATAAGCATAATCATTAAGGGTATGGTATAAAACTTAAACACGTGCTTTTAAACATTATCTTCTACACAATATGGCGAGAATAAATCGAATAATTCCATTTAAATATTCAAATGGATATTCTACTAGTCAAATAATCACAATCAATATCAATAACTAATCTCATAATGATGGAATTCAAAATTCTAGACATATTATCCACTATGTATGGGCCTCATGCCTAGAACAGAAACAAATAATATATCAAGGACTAATGAAAGGAAACTAGTTTTTCTCCTAAGACCAACAGATGCATTGAGGGGCTATACCGGTCGCTTCCCATCACTTACAACGTCCAATTCATTCCACATTTGAAAAGGTAAAAATATAACATGAGAATTCTTATTAAAACTAGCATAGTAATTTCCTATACTTTAACCATAAAACATGAATGGTATAAAAAATAACATCCATAGTCAAACATATCAAAACATATTATATACAATATGGATGATTTTATTATGATAAATCATCCTCAATCAATAATAATATACCATAATGAATTTTTACATAATTTAAATTAATCATAAAAACTCATTGAGGGAAACATCCAATTTTCATGAAATCGTTTAAAGTCACACAATTTATAAATGATGTCATTTAAAAGGCATTTTTGAATCAATGTGTCCCATACCACTTCGAAAATTTTGACCTTAATTATATTTTAAAAGAATCATATCCATATATGTAAATCCTTAAAATCATTTTGAAAACATGAACATTAATTAAAATGATTTATAAAAATAAATCATTAAAAAATTTGGAATGATGATCTAGTTAAATATTCCCATCCAAAAAATCTTAAAATATTACTTTGAAAAAAAAAATTTAAACCTGGACATCGATGAAATATATATCCCAAGTAAATACTTTTACACAAACAATCTCAGCTAATAATGAAATTGATGAATTAACCCTTACCTTATGTACCAACCCAAACTATCATTAATGAAAATTCTTCTTGATCTGATTAAATGTCTTATTTTGTAAAATGGTTATATAAAATATTAACTTCTTTGGTTTTATTTTTTGGATTTTAAAATATCATTAAGAATTGTGACTATTTCTAATATAGTCGTTGAACAATGATCACATGATTAGTATAAATATAGGGCTTTAACAAATCCAATTTACTCAGACAAAGAATGAAATGGCGTTATATAGTAGACTTTCCCCTTAAGAAGCAAATTTTTCAGACCTCGGAAAGGAGGTGGCATCATTGGGCATTTCTCTATATCAATCCCATGTTGAGGTTCAATACATTAAGCTTGAGCGTAACCACCTACGAGAAATGTGGAAGTTGAGAGAGATTACCCCTTGAGCAATGTTATACGAACCACCCCAAGAGTCTGTCTCCATCGCACACCGTACCCCAAGGTCTTATGTGGGTGTTTTAAAGGGCTATGTAACAAGAACCTTGTACTAAAATTATGTAAATTATTCTTATATAGAGATATACATTCTTTTTATTATTGTTACATTGAAGATAGTTTGTAAAGCACAAATATTATTTTTATTTAATATTCAAGTATGAAATCTATTTTGATGAATTAATGGATTTTTGAATTAAATAATATTTTAATAAAATATTATTATTGTTATTAAATTACTTTATATTAAATATAAATTATAGTATAATTTTATGAATGTAGTTTTAATTTCATTTTATGTTTTTAAAGTAGTTTTTGTCAAAACCCTTGAATTTTCATAAATGTTGGTTTTTATTTTAAAAGTAAAAAATTCAGATATTTAAAAAAAATATTAAGATAAAATGAATATTATATTTTGGAATCAGGATGTCGAAATTATCCAATGGTTAATTTTTCATAATTTTCTAAAACAATCAAATTTTTGGGTAAAACATAAATACTGTTTAAATATATAATGTATTTTATGACATCATAATGACCCAATTGTGATGTAATAAAATACAATAAATGATATGTTCAGAAAATATATGTGATATCCTTAAAATAATGTGATTTTTTTTATTAATTTTATGATGCCTTAGAGGACCCTCCAGGACTTATAATACTTTTTATAATTTTAAATTGTTTTCCTAGTGAGTGTGACTCAACTCCACATAAGAACCCATATTATTTTAAAAATATCATAAATTTGATTTATAAAATATTTTTTCCACTCCCCTATGAAAAATATCATGGGAAAAAACATTTTATGGTTTGTGGTTTTGATTAGTTTAATGTGGGGTATCAGAAACCTAAATAATAAAGAATTCCCTCTCCTTTCTTATATAAACGCACAAAAGCTCCCACATCATCATCCCTCAAAGACTTTGGATTTCGACCAACCCCTACCCTCCTCTCTCTATAATCCTCACATGGCACCCCAATCTCCAAATAATCCTCTCTCAAGTCTCTCCCATGCCTTTGGGTTCACACATCCAAGTAAGATATTTCTTCTTTTCTAAATTTTTCCCAAGTTTCTTTATATTTTTATATCATTTTGCTTTAAACTACAGATATTGGGGAATGATTTTTCTCCCACATACTTCACTCATCATGTTTTAATAATGAGATATCCCCTCTCACTCACATTAATTTCCTCCCATGAACACCTGTTACTATGCCGAAATTCCGAAAGGAATTTTTCTCTCCTCGTTTACATTCAAGAAATGATTTTGTATAATTAATATAAATTCCATCAAAATTGTTGGTCCATGAATCTACATGACCCCTTACTGTATATTTAATGTAAATATTAGGGGAGACACATTGCTCTATCATCAACCATTTTCATATATCCTTATGTCACATCGTTATGCTGCTGAAATTACAGTGCATTTTTTCAAGCCAAGATCATTATGTAGTGAATACCATACCCATGTCTCTATAAAGGGTATTCAACATTATTAACCTATACATATTGAATGGTACTTTAATATATATATTACACATTACTCAATCATTTAATTATTTATGATGTTGATTGATTCCATGTTATATGATTCATGTGGCACACTTATGCATGAAATGAAATGTTTAAGAAGGGTGTTCCCTCATAGTGCTCGAATGCATTGGGTAAAGTATATTATCATGATACATCATGTTCCATGAGTGTTGGCTCATGCTATATCAAGTGAAATGAGGGTTTACTCATGCTTCATGTGCAATGAGGTTTTACTCATGCTCCATATACAATGAGCCTTAGCTCATTCCAATTCAATGTTAAGTGTTGTTTCCTCATTTCCATGTTATGATTATCATGATTTATCAAGACTTTATGTTCATGATTCTCTTGGGATCTATTGACATGTCTATATTCTAACATTTATTGTATTACTCATGTTATTCCATGTTTATTCCCTTACTCGCCTTTATTTCTCACCCATTTCTTATTCATGTCCTTACGTTATCCCATGCAATGCTAAGTAAGAGGGAATGTAGTGGTAATGTAATGGATGTTTTCAATAAAGTTGTTATATTTCATGTTTTATGTTGTTATGTAATGATCTCAAGCCCCAAATATACTAGACATTTCAATCTTCTATGTTGTATCAAGAGAATATTAGGTAATAAATCATGTTTTAGTGTGTACTAAAGAACAAGGTTGTTATAATTGGTATCATAGGATAGGTTTAGTTATTTTTTGGGATTAGGATTATAAAATCCTATTGAAGCCTTAAAGACAAGAATAAGTATAATAAAAACAACCTGATGTCTTTGTGGGTATTGAGTAAGTGGTTTATCATGCGAATACATCCATTTCTGGATACGAGTTGGTTGAGGCAGCTCTAGAATAGATGTACATAGGGGTGAAAACCCTGACAAATAGTTTCAGACTTGACCTGGGGTATCCTGGTACACGATAATGGGCCATGCCAAACTCTTGGTTTCAACACTCCCAGGGGATATGCATTATTAAATTCACAATATTAGTATGAACCATTATTAAGGGAATAAAAAAATTCCCCTAAGATTATATGTTATAATGTAGATCATGGATAACATATATTAAAGCCTATAGATTCATATGTTAAGTAAATAAAATCTATTTATAAGTCATTTGTTTTCCCCTTGGATTACCCTTTTTTATTACCCCCAACTTTCATTTTATTTCAACCAATGGCCGGTAATAAGAGGTCTCGAGATAACAACTGATGTGATGATCAATGTGATGACTGTTCTAATGAGATTCCTAATCCGATGGGAGTGGGAATTGTGAACTTTGTCACAATTATCTATTAGTTAACTAATATTTGAATAGAAACCTAGGCCAAAAGGAATGTTCACCCCCCTAAAAAAGAACAAGTCGCTATTTAAGGCTTCATGAAACAATGGCCTTCTACTTTTAAGGGATCATTTGATCCCTCAATCGTCGAACAATGGATAAACTCCGTTGAAAAGATATTCACCATACATCATTGTACCGAATAAGAGAAGGTTCTCCTGGATGCTTATCGTATGGAGGGAAACACTTATAATTGGGGGACATTGATCAAAAATATGATTATTGAGGAGGATATTGAGGTGTTGGAATGGAAGTATTTCTAGAAGATGTTTTTTGATAAATATTTTCCGTTCACCCTACGATTTAAGATGGAATGGTACTTCCTTACTCTCAAGAAAAAAGATAATGAATTCATCAGAGCATATGAGGAAAAAATCACAACACTTTCACTATATGCCTTCATATTTGTCGTTACCCCCTAATCTAAGGTTGGCCTCTTCTTTGGTGGGCAGAAACCTAGCCTATGGAATGCCCTGGCGATCAGTGAGTTTGACAACTATGATAAAATTATACAATGTGACATCAAGGTCGAAACGGAGATCGGCAAGTCTAAGGGTTATCATGGGGATAAGAACTGTAATGTGTATTTCAATTCTATTGGTCTGATGGATAAATCCAATGTTAGCAAAATGATCCAGCACCCCACTTGTGAAATATGTAGAAAAAAGCACCCCAAAAAGTGCATGAAGGGACAAGGAAAGTATTTAGGTTTGGAAGAGAATGACAACTACCTATTAACTGCTGACAAAAAAAGTCCACAGTTGTGATAGAGGATAGGAACTCTCCGTTTGACTCTCAAGGCATTGTTCATTGCTTCAAATACAATTAACCAAGGCATCTTGAAAATCAGTACCATATGCCAAGGTTTTTTGGAACCAACCAACATCCTCAAAGGTAGCAAGGGAGAGATTTTTCCATCACTACTACTGAAGTGAACCTCAACAATGAAGTGGTTATAGGTACAATAGTTATTCATTCAATAATAGAGAACATATTTTTTGATTCAATTTCTATGGATTCTTTTATATCCCTAACGTTTATTAAAACAATCCCAACACCACCACTAATCATGGAAGTAAAGATGTTGGTGAGTATATAAAATGGGGAAATCATTGCATCCCATAAATATAACTACTCCCATGTCATAATCGGTGGATTGAACATTCTAAAATACCACATCATACTCCCTCTGGTTCAATTCGATGCAATACTTATCATGGATTGACTTTCCCTATGTAGAGCCCACATAAATTGCTGTGATAGGGAAATCACTCTTTATATGGATAATCGACCCTGATTCTGTATAAGTGCACGGTGGAAGATGAATCTTCTTTAGAGCCATCATCTCAAGTGGGGATATTACTTCCATATGAGAATGTGTATCAAGATCAGATGATTGAGTATAAGTAGGTGTCAATCATTGAATACATTCCTATTGGGTGGAAATTCACTGAAGTGTTTCCCAAGGAATTTCCATGTCTTCCTCCTAGAAGAGATGTAGAAATATCAATTGATCTTATACCTAGGGTGTTTCCAATATCCAATACTATATATATAATGGATGTTGTGGAGAATGAATAGCTGAAGAAAAAAAATAATAGAATCTAGATAAAGGGTTTATACACCCAAGTGCTTCACCATGGGGTGCAGCAGTCCTCTTCTTCAAGAAGAAGGATGGGTCAATGCACCTTTTCATCGATTATTATGATTTTAACAAAATCAAGATAAAGAACAAGTATCCTCTCCCATGAATTGATGAATTTTTCGATTAGTTGTTTTGAGCACAATAATTCTCCAAGGTAGATTTTTTTTCAGGATATATTCAAGTAATGGTGAAGAAGGAAGATATCCTCAATACTTCTTTTTGTACAAGATACAAGAACTATAAATTCATAGTAATGCATTTCGGACTCCCCAATGCTCCATCAATCATAATGGACTAAATTAATAGAGTCTTTAGATATTACCTCAACAAATTTGTGGTATTATTTGTAGATGATATTCTAATATACCTAAAAACCCAGGAGGATCATGAGGATCATCTAAAAACTGCACTAGAAAACATGAAAAAGGAGAAGCTCTATGAAATGTACAGCATGTGTGAGTTCTAGTTGAACGTGGTCACATTCTTGGGCCATATTGTCAAAGGAAATGGGATATCTGTGGATACCTCCATTGAAACAGAAATAGATGGATGGTCGAGGAATCATCATTATTGAATATCAGTTGATTTTTTAGGATTTCTAGATATTATCGATGATATGTGAGAAATTTCTCACGATTGTGAAACCCTATTACCAATCTAACACTGAATGGATTAAAGTTTTCATAGAGTGATGGATGTGAAGATAACGTCAAGGAGTTAAAAAGGTGGCTTATCACTATGTTTGTGCTCACGTTACCCACAAGTGGATAGCTTTTTGTGGTATTAATTGGTTCTTTAAAGAAGGGTCTAGGCTATGTTTTTATGAAAAATGACAGAGTCATTGCCTTTGCTTCATGGAAATTTAAAGTTCATGAGTATAATTATCCAACACATGATCTGGAGTTGGATTTTTTGATCTTGAATTTAAAAATTTTGTAGTAATATCGCTTTGAGGATATGTGTGAAATATATATGGCCCACAGTAGCCTAAAGTATATATTCACTCAAAAAGGGTTGAACATGCGCCAATGAAGATGGATATAGATGATCAAATACAATAAATTATCAATTAGTTACCACCCTGGGAAAGCAAACAAGGTGGCGAATGGTCTATGTATAAAGGACCCATCAATTCTATCATTTAATAGAATTTAAAAGGATCCAATCATATTAGATTTGATAAATATTGTCATGGGAATCATAAAGAAGGGAATATCATCAATCCATTCACAAATGATTGCTCAACCATCTCTTTTGGAAAGGATAAAGGATTATCAAAAGGATGATGTATGAATTTAGAAGAAAGTGGAAGCTCTCAGAAAAGGGAAATCCTCAGATTTCAGTGTTAATAAAGAAGGAGTTGTGAGATTTGGGAAAAGACTATTTGTTCCATCAATTATGGAGGTGAAGAAGGAACTTTTGGATGATGCACATAGATCAAATTTCCCTATTCACCCATGAAACAAAAAGATGTATCGAGATATACTAGAGCATTTTTGGTGGGACAATATGAATATGGAGATCAGTTATTATACATCAATGTTCTTGGTGTGTCAGAATGTGAAGGCATTGAGGTATATGTCTAAGGGGATGATGAAACCATTGCCCATACCATCCTGGAAATGGGATAACATCAGCATGTACTTTGTCACCAGACATCCAAAGACATCCAAAGGCAATAATGAAATCTAGGTTATTGTGGATCATCTTACAAATATGAAAACTTCAATGAAATTTGAGAAAATTTTTCATTATATCAACTGGAATAGATATACATCAAGGAAGTGTTAATGATGCATGGAGTACCGCTATCTATTATATCTGATCAAGATCCAAGATTCACCTCTAAATTTTTGAAGAGTTTTAAACTTTCTCTAGATACTGAACTCATATTCGGTATGACCTATCATCCTCAAACTGATGGCTAATCTGAGCGAACTATTCTGACACTAGAAGATATGTTAAGATCATGTTCAATGGAATATAAATGAGGTTGGGATCAACATCTTCCTATGGTTGAATTATCCTATACTAACAGTTTCCCCTCGAGCATCTGAATGGATCTTTATGAAGCCATATATTGGAAGAGGTAAAAAACACTAGCATGTTGTGATGAAGTTGGTGAGCATATGCTGCTAGAACCTGAAATTGTCGAAGAAATGGTGGAGAAGTTGAAAATCATTCAACAATATATCATGGCATCCCAAATTTGATAGATGTTTTATGCATATAATCATCGACAAGAACTTGAGTTCAATGTTAGGGACATGGTGTTTCTACTCATATATCTTTGGAAAAAGGTCGTGATTTTTGAAAAAAATGGATGTTATTTCATTGGTACATCACCCCCTTTGAGATTCTTGATCATGTCGGGGTTGTGGCCAATCAACTTTCACTTTCACCTACCTTGGCCAAAGTACATGTTGTCTTTCATTTATCCATCATAATGAAGTAAATACAAGACCGTTCACATGTATTCTCTTCAGAGGTAGTATATTTATAGGATGATTTTTTATGAGGAGAAACTGGTGAAGATCTTAGATCTTTGAGAAAACGTTCTATGAAATAAGACAATGCCCCTCATCAAGGTGTTGTGAAAAAAACAAGTTTCAAGAAGAGACGTGGGAATCAGAATAAGTGATGAATCAGTGTTACCCACATCAATTTTAGTTTGGGAAAATAAATTTTTGATGGTGAAATTTATTAAGGGGAGAAGATTGGAACGACCCAAACATTCATTAATGAAAATTACTTTTGATCTGATTAAATGTGTTTTTATGTAAACTGGATATATAAAATATGTAAATAATTTGTTTTATGTTTTGTATTTTAAAATACCATTAAGAATTTTGACCATTTAAAATATAGTTGTTGAATAGTGATCACATGATTAGTATCAATATAAGGCTTTAATAAATCAATTTTACTCAGAAAAAGGAATAGATGGACTTATCCAGTAGAAATGCCCCCTATAAAGCCCATTTTTTAGAGATCAGAAAGGAGGTGGCATCATTTGGATTTTCTCTAGACCCAACAAAAGATGATCTTGAATACGTTATGCTTGAGCGAAACCACCTTTTACATAAGTGGAAGTTGTTAGAGATTATCTGTCGAGAAATGTTATCCAAGCCACCCAAAGAGTCTATCGCCATCGTGAACCTTACCCTAATGTCTTATGTAGGTGTTTTAAGGGGTTATGTAACAAGACCCCAGTACTTTGATTATTTACGTTTTTCTTGTATAAAGAATATACATTTTTTTAATTATTGTTACTTTGTAAATAGTTTTTAAATCACAAATACTATAATAAATATGTAAAAAGTAAAAAGTCACATATTTTGAAAATTATTTAGATAAAATGACTATTATTTTTTGAATCAGGATGTCGAAACTATCCAATGGGGAATTTTCAATGATTTTCTGAGACAATCCAATTTTGGGTAAAAAATAAATACCTTTTAAATATATAATGAGATTCATGACATAATAATGACCCAATAGTGATTTAATAAAATAAATAAATAATATTTTCTGCTAATATATGTTTTATCCTTTAAATAATGTGATTTTAGATTTTTTTTGATTAATTTTATGATGCCCTAGTGAACCCTCCATGACTTATAAACATTTAATCTGTTTAAATTATTTTCCTCGAGAGTGTGACTCACCTATACATAATCTACCCATTTATTTTAAAATTTTAGGCCCTTGGAATTATAAAATATTTTTTTTCACTGCCCTTTGGAAAAAAAACAGGGGCAAAAACCATGGCCTGGTTTCTGGTTTTTATTAGTTTAATGTGTGGTGTCCCAAACCTAAATAATAATGAATCCCCTCTCCTTTTTTATATAAACCCACCCATGCTCCCACTTCCTCATCAATCACTACCTTTAGTGTTTGACCAAACCCTGACCTCACCTCTCCATAATCCTCTCAAGGTTCTCCAAGCCCCCAAGAATCCTCTCTAAAGCCACTCCCAAGGCTGCAGTATCACACTTCCATGTAAGGGATTTCTTCCTTTCTAAATTTTGTCCATGTCTTTTTGTATTGTTATATCATTTTGCTTAAAATTAAAAATGTTGGGGTAGGATTTCTCACACCAACCATACTTCTCTCAACATGTTTGAATAATGAGATATCCCATTTATCTCTCGTTAAATTCCTCACATGTACACCCGTTAATATGCCAAAATTCCAAAATGAATTTCTCTCTCCTCATTTACATTCAAACAATTATTTTGTATCATGAATCTAAATTCAATTAAAATTGCTAGTAAATGTATCTATATGACCCCATTATAGTCCATTTCATGTACATATAGTGAGACACCAATTTCTCTCTCTTCAACCATTTTCATGAATCTTTATGTCACGCTGTTATCCTGCCGAAATTGCACCGCAATTTT
The DNA here is from genome assembly GCA_963277665.1 of Viscum album. Lineage (NCBI taxonomy): Eukaryota > Viridiplantae > Streptophyta > Magnoliopsida > Santalales > Viscaceae > Viscum > Viscum album. Next base: position 1,300,486,665 of record OY728161.1, read on the forward strand.
TCCAAGCCAATATCATTGTGTAGTGAATGCTATACCCATGTCTCTTTCAACGGTATTCAACTTTATATACATATACATATTGAATGGTAAATTCATGTATTTATTCCACATTAATTAATTGTATAATAAATTATGATGTTGATAGAATTCCATGTTATATGATCTATGTGGCACACTTATGCGTGAAATGAACTGTTTAAGATGGGTGGGCCCAGATAGCGCTCTACTGAATTGGGTGAAGTATAGTATCATGATACGTCATGTGAAATCAGTGTTGACTCATTCTAATTCACGTGCAATAAGGGTTTACTCATGCAAAAAGTGAAATTTGGGTATACTCATGCTCCATGTGCAACGAACCTTGGCTCATGCTAATTCCATGTTAAGGGTTGTGGCCACATTTCTGGGTTATGATTATCATGATTTATCATGCCTTTATGTTCATGTTTCTATTATTATCTATTAACATGCCTATTTTATAACATGTATTGTATTAATCATGTTATTTAATGTATATTCCCTTACTGGGCTTTATAGCTCACACGTTTCTTCTGCATATACTCAGGTTATCCCATGCAATGCTAAGTACGAGAGAATGTATTGGTCATGTAAATGATGTTTTTAATAAAGATGTTGTATTTCATGTTTTAATTTGTTATGTACTGATCCGAATCCCCAAATAAACTAGACCTAACGGTCTTCTATGTTGTATCATGTGTATTTTATGTAATAAACTAAGTTTTAGAGTGTGATAAAGAACCGGGTTGTTATACCTTTAGTCTAATACTCCCCACACATGTCTAAAACTCTTGTATAATGTTTTTAACATATTATTAACTTATATATAAATCATTATAATATTTATTATATCATATATTATTATTTTCTGAATTTATATTACATTTTTATTAACAATTTCTAGTTAATGCGGCATTTCAGGTAATAATCACTATGTTTATCGTGCGTGTTATGACTTGTTATTCTGGAAAATATTATTTAGATCATGATTTGAATAATTATATAATTTATAATATAATTTATATATAATATATATTCTTTATATAAATATATATAATATATAGATATATGAAATGGAATGCACTGTTCATAGAGACGGTAGACCGTACGTACGCATAAAGGTTGTTTCTGTTTTCTTATCATACTAAATGGAAGTAAGTTAATGACATATATGTATATATATATATATTAGTCTATTAGAATTATTATTTCATGTATTTCATAATTATGTATATATAAATTTGTTTATAATCATTCTTGGATGGTGAACATGGAAGATGAGTCTCATCGAGTCATTGAGACGATAAGTCGTACGTAGGCACGAGCGATGTAATCATTTTAATAATGGTTTAATGGTATGTATTTGGATGAAATGTAAATTTTAAATAAATATTACCATGTTATATTTATTTTTATTTCATTTATATTCATCATTATACACATCAAAATAATGTATAGATGAAATACAATTTACACCACAACGTGGAGTCGGTAAACCCTATGTATGCACGCATGGTGGTATAGATTTTTATAGGATGGGTAAATGAAGGAAAATGGTTGTCCCATAATCATAAAAAAATATAATCTTATATTAAAGTCTAGAGTTATTTTTTAATATGGTGACTACATTGGGAGAGGAATTAGATGAAGTAAAAAACATTGAAAGAAGAGAAAAATGATTACCTATTCATCGAGTGTCTCATATTGATTTTCCCAAAAGGACTCCCTAAGTTGGGTTAATTCACAATGGTTGGCCTCTAAGATGAAATGATAGATCTAGGGAGTATAGTTGGGTAGGGTTTCACCAAGACAAGGGATATGTATGTGTGAATTAAAGATAAATATAAGTTCCCTTTTATAAGAGAGTAGAGGGATCTTTTGGGAATGATTGAAATATTATTTTTTAATAAATTGATTTTCGGATTATAATATCTTAAAAGTGATTTAATTAAAGGATAAGATAATTATGAGTCTAAATACACTCATAAAATAATTTTTACGTAAGTTTATTTCATGAAATGAATACTATCTTTTGGGATTTACTGTTAGTTCATCAATTTAACTCTGACCTTGTCTTCTTGTTTTTTTATAATATAGGGTTAGTATAGTTACTATAAAATTAAAAGAGATGCTCAAGTGGAACATTAATGAATTTTTTAACATTATATATGTATTATTGTAGAATCTTACATTTTTTGATTTCTTTATCATTTAATAAAATCGTATTTTTTTGAAAAACTCATTTAGGTCACTTTTGACACTATTTAGTAGTTGATTTTTGATAAAGTCATAAAAAAATTATTCCTTCGATCCAAATACATAAAATCAAATCTAACATGTCATATACATCTAATAAATTTTTGTATGGAATAGAAACATTGAAATTAAATATATTTTAATATTTATATTATCATTTATTTAATTCATTCATTAATAAGGAAAATATTGCATCATTATTGTGTCATAAATAAATTTAATTATATAACATCTAAAAATTAAAAATAAAATACCATGATGTATAAAATATTATTATCTTTATAATTACTATATGTAGTTTAAGTATAACTTACATAACTCGATTTAATTTTTTTAGTAATAAGATATATGTTTAAGTAATATTTCTCTTTACATTAAATTAATTATTATTACATGTCATTTTCACACCCATGTGGCTCCATGGGGTCAAAAAATAGACTTAAATATGATAATGGTCAGCCATATACCATCCAATAGGAATATGACATGTTTTAGGTAAGTTATATGTCATTATAATATTATTTTTATATCCTTATTTACCTGATTACCCTTTAACTGTGGTAAATAAAAATAATTAATGAAATTACTATTCATAATTGTCAAATGTAAAAGGTGCATATTTACAAAATTTGGACCCTATTATTCCAAATATGAAATAAATATTTCCATATTCAAAACAAAAAATTTGATGAAATGAAATTAAAATTAATTCATGTTGTCAAAACCATAAAGCAGGTTTTCAAAAAGTAAAATCTATCTAATGATTAACATTTGTTTATGTCCAATATCAATGTAAAATTAATTAAAATGACAAAAATTGTATTTATTGATAAAAACATAATACAATTATTCATTAAAACCAATTATAAAGATAATCTCACTATATAATTAATTTAGATAAAGAAGCAATTTTCAATTAAAATGCAATATTTTTCACTAATTATTAAAATATGAAAGCTTTTAGAAAAACACCCTTAGTTTATCCAAACTAAATTTTTATTTCCTGCTTATAATTAAGAATTTAATTTCATCAAATTAAATATATAAAATTCTCAAATATTTAATTTCAATATGGTTTCTCCTTAAAAGGTGAAAAAACTATATTTTTGGAAAAATACTTCTGTTATCTAAACAATTGATTTTGTCCTTATATTATTTCTAAGAAACATATAATATTAATTTAAAAATTATATAGTATATATAAAATTTAAAATGTGATTAATACTATTCATAAATGCTTTTTAAATGGCTAGTTTGATAGGTCATGGTGCACTCAAACTTTGTGTTGCGTTTAGTGCAAGGTATTGAATTATTAAGAAAAAGTGTATCGTGAATGATTGGGGCGTTATAGTATCCCCTCCATCATTAAATAGTATCCTCTCAATTTAATCTAAGGATTTAATACTAGGGGTTGACATTTCAAAAATATCATAGTTGACATCTCACATCAAAAAATTGAATAATGAGACCACAATTTTAAAATAAAGAAAGGAAAGTATGAAGGTTATTAAAAATAACAGATACTAGGGTTACATGTAAGAAAATATGGATATATAAGAACAAAATTACTATCATGTTCTAATAGAGATCGATTGATAACATGATTAATAAAAGGTTAATAACAACAAAGTTATAAATCTGTAATGATCTAAGGGGATAATTGATTGAACACAAAGAAAATACTAGCAATGGATTTTTGGTTTTATGATATTTTACATTGAGTTGAAGAACTACTTCATAGACCATGAACACTAGGAATCATACTAAATTTACATGTATACTTTCTTCTACTAACTAATTCCAACCATAATCTAATCTTTATCATAAATAAATTATAAAAAAATTATATTTATCATAATCATATGAGGTTACTAATATAAACTTATACTATTTAAATAAATAAAACTATGCTATATTAAACAGGGACTTCCTTTAGTCTAATGGTATTAAAATAAATTCTTGTCGTATATCGGTTTTGGGTTTGATTCTCGTAGCCTTATCGAACATGACGGATTATTTCTTGTCCTGTGTGTTGTCCTTTTTCTCAAAATATATTAATATAACATTCTCGAAATAATCATAAGAAATGTTTTAACCTTAAAAATTTTAATTCAAATTTCAACTCAATCTATTCCAACCTTGAGAGTAATCTAAAATAAATTTTCCAAACTCTGTCTTAATGGTCTCTAAATTTCCAAAAATAATTGTAACCTCAGATTCCCAAAACAACACAATGATGCTCTTATTGTCACATGAAAAATATATGATTACCTTTATCATATTAAAACCATAATGGAAAAAAATATTACAGTACAATCCCTTTATATATCATTTTCTTCTTATAACTATAATATAATGATTGAATCCAAAAACACAAATACATTAATTATTCAGCTTCAACTGTAGTAATAGTAAAATCATGATCTTGATCCACTTTCCTCTTCTAATCTATATTTACTTGAGGTTTTGAAAAATAATTTGCCTAATGTACTACATAATTACAATTATAGAATTGCACAACTTCTTTATTTCACTTATAATCATGAACCTTGTGACCTTTTTCTCCAAATTTGTAACAAAATATCATTCCATTCAAGAAAGTACCCATGTGTTTCTTCACACTATTATCAAATATGGGAAAATCATTATTTCACTTTTCCCATTATATATCTTTTACTCCACCATTCTCCTATCCTCGTTCCTTAATTTAATGTCATAATACAAAGAGAATTTATTTTCCATATTGATATATAATTAAACTATATCTACATATGAGGATAAAGATTATGAGACTAGTTCCCATCAGATGAATGGTTTTATCCCCTCAAATAATCTATTAATATTACTTCTTAGGTTAAATATATAGTATGAATCACACGTTTCTAAACTTCTGAAGGTAGCCTCATTCATTTCATGATTCATATCCTCCTTCTACCACAAATTCAAAAATTTCCTTTCTATATCTGCTCGATATTCACAAGGAAAGTTTTTCTCCTGGAAAATTTCATTAAACTCCCTCTATGACATATTTTCTACCTTTTCATACTTCTTCGTATTTTTTATTAATTACCACCACTGATTCACATCTCTTGATAGGTATTAAACTTCCATTAAAACATTCTCCCTTTCATTACATCACATAATAAGAAATATTTTCTATAAATAACTTATCCATTTCGCAACCAAAAATGGTTCTTTAGTTTCATTTAATGTTAGAAGTAGTTTTTTCAGGAAGCGGTCTATAATATATCCTCTATGTTGTGGATCAGGGTCCTACATAGATTTATGGTTGTTATTCATAGCCTGAGTCAGTTGTCTTATTACAATTATAAGTTCATCAGCACCAGTTGCATCCCCATCTCCACTATAATTATATTCCATAGGAGGTAAATCCCTACATGGATTATGTGTGTTCATATAGTGTCTATTCCTTACACTAGGCACCATTTCTAAATAATTTAAAGCACTAGATTAGGTTGTGAATCATATTACATAATTCTAAACTAGCAATATACATAACCTTAATAGAAAAAATTTTGAATATCTAATCCTTAATCATAAATAAGGTTCCTTTGAGGTCATATTTACTCATACATCCTTGATAATGGGTTGTAAAGAAAATATAACTTATCCTAAAAATATATTTCGGGAGTGTAAAACCATGTGCATAGTAAGGCTCCTTGTCGTGTACCAGGTTACCACGAGTCATGCTCGGAACACCTTGTCATAGTTTTCACCCCTAGGTACATCTGTGACCAAACCACATCCACTTTTAGTATCCAAATAGGGATGTATTTCATGAAATATCCTTATAATCCCTACATTACCAAAATTATAAGGGGTTCTTCTATACATATCAACAAATTATATTTTAGGGTTATAATCCTTAATCTAATTTTTCTAAATATATTTCCAAGGTTGTTGCTAAACTTCCTTTGATACAAAATATAATTCCCCGACCCCAGAATCTCGGAGCTAGTGCATTAATTTAATACAATGTCATAATTACAACAAATCAAGTCCTGATGGAATGATCTTTTTAGTAGTTGTGGAAAATAGATTACATACATTAACATTACATCACAATTTCTAATATAAAACACACCATAGATAATCCTTTTATAATTCCATTATTTCACGTGATTAACCCTTCATATCCATCATAAAACACATCTTGGTATCCTAGGAAAATAAAACATAAGAAATGGGTGTGGTCTGATGCTCAGTAAGGATAAAAAAATATCACGGAAACTATCATAAATAAGAATAAACATTTAAGGCAAGATATAAAATTAAAACAAAATCCTTTTAAACATAATATTAAGAAAAATATGGAAAATATAAATCAATTAATTCAATTTAAAATTTTACATGGATATTTAACTATTCTAATAATTCATGCAATATCAATAACTAATATCATAATGTGGTAAGGAAAAATTTCAGATATATTAACTACTACACCAATTCCTAATACCAAGACCATATACAAATATTAACTCAAGGCCTTGTGAAAAGACAATAGTTTGTCTCATGATACTTACCAAGGACACAAGGGGCCATAGTAGACCTTTCCCGCCACTTAGTAAGTCCAGTGCATTTCCTATATGAAAAGGGTGAACCATAACATAATCATTTGTGTTTCAACTAGCATATGAAATACCAATACTTTAACCGTAAACCATTAATTATATAAAAATAGTACATCCATAGTCAAGCATACCCTAAGAGATTTAATAAAATATGTAATATTTTTTTATAATAAATCAATCTCAATCAATAATAATATCCAACATAAGATGTTGACATAAGTTAAAATAATTAGTAAAACTCTTTGAGAGAAATATCCCTTTTTAATGAAATCATTTAAAATTAACACAATTTATAAAAGATATAATTTTAAGAGATTTTTTTAAAGTGTCCCATATCACATGAATCTTTTTAATGGAATTAACATTTTAACATAGTTATCTCAAAATAAATAAATTCTTAAAATCATTCTGAAAACATGGACATTAATTATATTTATTTAGAAAAAATAAACATTAAAAATTTAAAAATGATTATCTAGTTAAACATTCCCTTCCATAAAACCTTAATATATTCCTTTAAAAAAATATATGAAACATGGAAATTGATGATAAATATATCCTAATAAATACTTTCACCTAAAAAAATTTGGATAATAATGTGATTGGGGAATTAACCCTTACCATAGGACTAATACTCTCTGTACGTGTTTGAAACTCATGTATAATGTTTTAAAAAAATTATTCAAATATATCAGAATCATATTAATATTTATGATTTCATATATTATTTTATTTATAATGCTATATTACCTGTTTATTAACAATTATATGTTAAAGAAACATTTCAGGTAGTAATCGCTTTGTTTATCGTACATGTTTGGGCTTATTATTCTTTATCATATTACATAGATCATTATTTACATACTAATATAATGTATAATTTTATTTATATATCCAATATATTCATAATATAAATATATATAATATACTGATATATTTAATGGAATAAAACATCCATCGAAATGGTAGACAATATATACGCATGAATGTAGTTTTTGTTTTCTTACCATATTGAAAGGAAGTAAGTGAATGAAAAATATGTACATATATATATATATATTATTCCAATAGCCTTATTATGTCATATTTCTCATTATTATTCATAATAAATAATTATTTATAATCATTATTGAATAGTGAATGTTGAATACATGTCTCATCACGTCGTGAAGATGGTAAGTCGTACGTAAACATGAGCGACGATATCATTTTCATGATGGTTTAACGGTATGGATTTGTTTTAAATAAAACTATTAAATAAATAATACCTTGTTATATTTATTATTTAAGTCTTTTATATTAATCATTATACCCATCTAAAAAATGTATAGATGGAAAATATTTTACACCATAGCGTGGACACGGTAAGTCGTACGTACGCATGAATGGAGATATTTGTTATTAATAAGATTGGTAAAATAATGAATATATTTCTCCCATAATCATAAAAAAAATTCAAAATATATTATTTTCTGGAGTCATTATTTTAGTATGCTAAAAACTTAAGAAGTGGAACTAGAAAAAGAAAAGAACTTTGAATGAAGTGATAAAACGATTACCTCTTATTTGGATGTCTCCTTTTGAGTTGCACAAAAGGTATCTATTAGATGGGTTTATACCCAAATTATATCCTATATGATGATTTTAGGGAATTTTGGAGGATATTTGGTAAGGTTATAGAAGATCTAAATGGAATTGTTTCTCTGAATTAATGAGTAGGAGAAGTGCCTTTTTTAAGGGAGGATAGGGGAACTTTGAGAAAAGGTTGAAATATTAATTTATTATAAATTTATTTTTTATTAATAATAGATAAAAAGTTATTTAATTATATTATATTCTGAGGATGGGTTGAAACCCTCTCATCCAATTATTTTTTACAAGTTTGGTAATTCAATTAACCATATCTTTTGGGAATAACTATTAGTTAAACAATTTTACTCTTAGAGTGACTTCTTGTATTTTTTTACTATAGGGATAATATGGACACAATAAAATGACAATATAATCTATATTGGATAATTACTGAAATATTTAAAATTATATATGTTGGTTGGAGGAATTATAGATTTTTAGGATTTTTAAATCATTTAATAAAATAGTATCTGTTTTAAAAACTCATTTCTATCAATTCTGACATTATTTAGTAATTTATTTTCTTAAGTCCTTAAAGCTTTATTACTTAGAGAAAATGAATAAAATAAAATATAAAATGTCATATAATTCTCAAAAAATATTTTATGAAATAAAAACATTGAAATTACATTTATTTTATTAATTTTAATATCGTTTATTTGATTCTTTCATTAATAAGGAAAAAGCTTCATTATTATTGTGTCAAAAATAAATTTAATTATTTAGTATATAAAATTTAAAAATAAAATAATTTTATATAGGAAATATTATTATCATTCTAATCATTATTTATAGTTTAATATATCAGTTATATAACTCGAATTAAGATTTTCACATTAATAAGATACTGGTTTAGGTTATATTTTCCTTTAAATTAAATTAATTATTATAACATGTCATTTTAACACCCAAGTGGATCTATGGGGTCCTAAATTAGACCTAAGGGTTCTAATAGTCGACCATATATAATACAATAGAATTATGACACATTTTTGTGTATTTATATATTATAATAATATATTTTAACATTATTTACCTGATTTACCCTTTAACCATGGTATATAAAATTAATTACTAAAGATACTATTCATAATACCCAAAAATAAAAGTTACCTATTAATAAAATATGTACCATATGATTACAAATATGGAATCAATTTTTCCAAATTTGAAACACATAATTGCTAGAAATTGATTTAAAATTAATTATTGTTCTCAAAACCAGAAAGCACATTTTTAAGAAGCAAAAAATATCTAAATATTGACATTTTGTTATGTCCAATATCAATTCTGAATTACTTACAATGAATAAAATTGGGTTAAATGAAAAAAATTAGTAAAATTACACTTAAAAATTTAAAAACACAATCTAACTATATAAATAATTTTGATAAAAAAAGAATTTTGGAATTAAAATGAAGCATTTTTACTATACATTAAAATATAAATGCTTTCAAAAAAACACAAAAAATTTATAAATAATAACTTTTTTATTTCCCACATCTACGTTATAAGTTCATTTCATTAAATTTAATATATAAAGGTGTTGAATATTGTATTTAAAAAGGGTTCTCTTTTAAAAGTTAAAAGAACTGCATTTTTTGAAAAATACTTATTTTATCTGAAAATTTTAATTTGTCCATATATTTTTTATAAGTAACACATAATATGAATGATAAATTATATCGTATATATAATATTAAAAATGTGGTTAATATTATTCATAACATTTTTATAAATTGCTAGTTTTATTGGTCAAAGTGTGCTCGTACTCAGCATTGCATGTACTAGAAGCTATTTAATTATTAAGAAGAAGCATACTATAGAATCTTGGGGTGTTACATATAATCATGCTTTTAAAATTGGGTTTAACCAAAATCGATATACATAAATACATCATACATTTTGTTTCTAAATATTTCTTTCCTTGGTTTTTGGTTTATCCATAATATCATTTGAATGATTTATTAATCATGATACCTTATAATCAATTAAAAACACCATAGGTTTAACCTAGGTTATTTATTGTACTTATCTATTAAAATATCTCTTAATTTTCTATAAATAAAGCACAGATTATCAAAATAATATCCCCTTGTAGTATCAATATAGGTGCACCATAAGGCATATTGTCGTATACCAGGTTACACTAAGTCCGGCTCTGAACACCTTGTTGGAGTTATTACACCAAGGTAAATATGTGCCTAAAAAAATCCACTTGTACCATCCAAACAAATTTTTATTTCTATTAATGAGAACACAATATCTACCTTATAATTGTTCTTTTGTGGTATTCAATATAAATCATCAAATTATACCTTAGGGTTGTTTTCTTTAACCTTTATTTTTTAAATCAAGTTTCCAAGGTTTCTACTAAACATATTTTGATTCAAAATATAGTGAACCAAACCCATATAGCTCAGATCTTGTGGCTGCTACTTAATATAATTTCATGATCACAAATAATAAAAAATATATGGACTAGTATCTTAGTAGTCTTGTTAAACTAGATACAAACATGAGTGGTGTATTAAAAATTAATACACTAATTACAGTGTTATATTTTTTCAAATAACTTGAAGGATAACTAAATTCCATATGGTAAATCCCTACATTTATATCATTTGGTGTTTTATAAATTCATTTTAAAATAAACATTATAATGTTTTTCTCAAATTTTTCGTAAAATAAAAATATAGAGGAAGAAATAATGAAAAAGATGGGAAGTATAATTATGACATGGTAAAAAACTAAACTCTCATTCCTAAAAAATAATCTCATAAGGAAGTTCATAAAAAATATGAAATGGTAATAACAAGGAAAACATTCCATTAAAATAACTAGATACGAAGATATCAATATGGATAGGTAAGAATTTGAAAACACAATCCACTTAATCAATGAACTTAAATGAAATAAATCCACATATATTTTGATTAAAAATCTCATGGATAAATAATAATAATCAAAATCTTAATAAATTTCATGCTTAATTATAAAGCATCATCTTTCCTAGGAACATGATACCTTTACAGTCAAGAGTCAATTTAACAATTTCTAATTTTTGAAACCAGTTCATCCTATGAGACTACTGATGCATCGAGGGGTTTCATTAATAAGTTCACAACCAATAGGGATTATCTTAAATGATCCCCAACCAATTTATTGTATGTCCAAAGCATTCCTAAAATCGAATAGACAACATTCCAAATCAAATATCCATATTTAATAAGATATAAATATTTATTAATATTTTCACAAAAATTAAAATAACATTCGGAGTAAACACCATATGAAAAATGTTATTCAATTTTGTTAGTAATCATTTTAATGATAGATGATATATATAATTAGGGGAAATTCAATGTTCAATGATTATATGAGATTGAAGATTTCATGAGAACTAGAAAATTAATCATGGAAGTGAATGTGAATACTATCCTTGAAAAAAACAACCATAATGTATCTAGAGGAAGATTGATGATGGTATCAAAAAAACATATCCTAAGTACAATAAAAAAAGGTTTTTGGTAATTTATGTATAAAAATAATATAAGAAGAACTTTTAGAAAATAATTGAGGGAAATATACTTTTTTTTTGAAAAATAAATCTTTGAAAATCACTTTAGAATATATATTCTTTAAAAATAAACCTTTCAAAAATGAAAATGAAGCATCAAATAAATTATGGTGGGTAAATCCACACAATCCATACGAGGTAAATAAAACATTCCTTTTATATAGTTAAAAGATAGAAAAATTCCTTAATTGGAAAGAGACAAGAATATTACTTTGAAAACACTTGTAAAAGAACAAAAATGGTGAATTTTTTCACCAAATCATTTTAAAAACATTTTTTAATTTTATTTAATAAAACATGGATTTAGATGAAAATAGGTTCCCTGAATAAAGATATAAAAAATTTCTGGTTCTCTAAAAAATATTAAAAAATGTTTTGAGTACAAAAGAGTGAAAAATGGTACTAATACATGAAAATTGTCATAAGTACCAAGAGGATAGAAAAACAAATGTTTTATTGAAAATTTTTCATATAATTTCCTCTACTATATATCTATTAAAACATCATTATTGTTATTATCGAGGAAAATAATCATTAATCCTTCCAAGTGTTCATTACCACTTTGAAACATTCTATATCACAATACTCAAATGATAGTTTTAAAAATGTATGTTATAGGAATTATGATATAATATATCAAAATGGGAAGTTGATACACTATAAGAAATATTTAAGTGGTAAACATCACATTTATCTCAAATATGTAAAATGTTAGATGAAAATCCCTAACCTTGAGTTTCCATTCAGGAGAATGTCCTTTAAAAATTTTTATAGTAAACTTATGAAAATTTTCAACATTCATTAGAACCAATTTCATGTTTATCGTTAAATTTATTTCCCTTATTACTATTTTTTATATAACTACATAAAAATATTTTTTACATCAGGTGTTTTGGCCAAATTTAGTTTAAGTGTCAAAAACAACTTTGGTAGGTCAACAATGGTCAAAGAGGTCATTATATACCATATCCAGAGTAATACTAATGGAATTATTTTTAAATTTATATATCAATTATTCTATTGAAAACAATAATTAAATATGGTTATGAAAAATGAATCATTGATACATTCATAGAGATGGTTGTTCATACGTACGCATGAGTGACGTTCTCATTTTTCAATGATCGTTATGGAAAAAAGTTAAATATCATTATATCTAACGATAATGATAAAAATTTCATAAATACCATTTTATTTAATCATATTAAATTATATATATAATTATTTTGATGAAAAAGGAATCACATCATGTTGAGGAGTTGGTAGTCCAGATATTCATGAACGACATTACCACTTTTTAAGTATGTAAATGGATAATAAAGAAAATGACATATATTATTTTTCTAGAAAGGTAATAATGTAATGAATATAATATAGATTTTTTTAATATTAAATATTTTTAATTAAAATCATCCATTAAATGTTCCATGTATTGTGTGAATGCATCAGAATGCTTTTAGGGGGCAGTAGTCCACACTTCCTAAAACGATGTTATCGTATTTACAGAAAATGAAAAGTTTAAGGGTATGAGTTGTAAATCAATTGTAAAATAATAAATAAATAATAAATATCGTATATATAATTTTTAAATATAGTTCCCATAATAATAACCAACCATTAATATTGGTAATAGAAAAATGAATAATAATCATTTCGTGAGGTAGTAGTTCACAATACATAGAAACATTATGTTCTTTAACCATTAGATAGAAGTGTGTTTTATTATAGGTTTAACTCTTAATAATACATCATCACACTATACTGAGGATACTATTGCAGTTATATATTCATAGAAGAAGGAGTTTTGAGGGGTGAATAATTTAAAAGAAACTAGAGGGCATGAGAGAAGACGTTACCTCTTAATTGGATAACTTCATTTTATTAGTACCAGAAGGATTCTTAAAATTTTACTTATCTCTTATAATTAATTTCAAATTTCAAATTATTATAATGGTATATATTATATTAAATGATAAATACATTATCAAATTAAAAAATAAATTTAATTTAATTTAAAATTTATAATAAAAAATATATGAGATGAAAAAGAAGTTTAGAACTAAAAATCAAAATTTCTCTTTTCAATAAAAAATGAAATGTTTTAGAAAAATATAAAAAATTCACTCTATCAAAGTTACTTTATTTCAATTTCAAATATGAATTTTATTTTGAGATATAAAATCCATTAATGTGTCCAAATTAATATTTAAAATGTGTTCTCCATTAATATTAAGTAAAATTATATTTATAATAATATATGTTTTATGTGTAAAATAAGGTTTGTTGTAATATTATGCATATTAAACACAATGAATGAATATTAAAAATATTTTATTAAATATATAACAAATGTTTTTCATTAAAATCATTCACTATTTTTAATTCACTATAATAAAATTTATTTTTATATCAAATTGGTTCTTATTTTCTTTTCTTTTTAGTTGGTGTAAACTTTTTTCATTTATATTTACATAAAGTATAAATTTTCAATACATCGATAGCATTATTCATAACCACTAACATAATTGATAGGTTTTGTCGTATTATATTAAATAATAATATTTTAATAATAAATTGTTGTTTAGTGAAACTATGTCTTTCTTGTAACACATGCTATTGAGGACTATTTCTTATTGTGTGTAATACAAGCTGTTGGGGAAGATATCTCTTGTATGTAGCACTTGATAACTCGGTGTTTCATTCTATAAAAGTTATATCATATACTGAATATATTAAAAATATTAAATATATAAAAGAGTCTTGAGATGTTATATTCCCTTACATGCTAGGTCATTTTTTTCATACACGCTATCAAATAAAAAGTTATCCATTAGAATTTGGGGGGTTTCATAATTTTAAAAAAATAATAAAAAAAATAAAATATTAAAATCCAATGGTCAATATAGATCATTCATAAAATTCCTTTTCTTCTACAAAAATAATATAGACTAAAATTGAAATCAAAAAATAAAAAGTAATTGGTCATAGAATATTCCAAATAACATCAATCACTCTAATGTCATATACTAAACATTTAATTACCTAAATCTCATAATCTCAATGGTTTCCCAACAATTTAAAATATTAAACTATATCACTATAAGTCCATAATAATATCATATTTGACTCCAAAATAAAATTGATCTTTTATTATAGATAATATTCTATCTATGTTAATCTTATAAGATTCCATAAATAGTGAATATCTTTTGAAACTACATTTATTATTTAATCACCAAATAATTTTACAATCCTAAAGTTATATATTTGATAAAAAAATATCCTAAAATTAAAATAACTATTATTAATTATATATTTTTTTAAAGGTCATGTTAACTTGAACTTCACATAGGCATGTGGTAGGTGTTGTACCACTTCCCCCCTTTAGTTGTGAGTTCAATCTCTACGACCTTTCCGGATATGACATGTTATCACATAGCCCGATAATTTTCCTTTTTCTTAAACTATATTAATATAAATTAAAAAATACATATTATGTACATTCCTAAATTATGTCTATTTACTGAATATCATTTTATCTTTGGTTTTCAACACAACCCCAACTCACATATACATAATAATTTTATTTCCCATAGATAAATAATACCTCAGTTCCACTAAGACACATTACTTGTTGTCTCTATACATATTTCATGCATGATGAACATTAATCCATTTTTCTACATGGTCTCTACTACAAATTCTCTAAGAAAACTACATCCCTCTTTTCTTTGGTGTTTTTTCGATTTAGTAATAGTTTATGTTGTTAGTCATATTTCTTATAAAATGAATAGAAAAGAATATTATTTCTTTCACTCATATCAACATCCCATTTGGTTGCTCATAGACACCACCTTTCCCATCATGTTCAGTGTTAATATGACTATTTCAAGTTCCATCCATTGACTAAAACCAAAAATCGTAGTATGGTTAACAATAGTCATATTGAGATAAAGATATAATTAATTATAGAATATCATGACACCTTATTTTAAATCTAAAACACATTATGATTATCCTTGGATATTCATTTTCATCATAGAATAAAATCCTTCCTAATGGATCCTAAATTAAATGTGAATTATCATAATCATATCCCCAGGGAGTGTCAAACTAGATGTATAGTAATACATGTGGTCGCATACAGGGTTACACTATGTTTGGCGTGATGCACATTGTCCGAGTTGTTAGCTATAGATACATCTATATCGGAAGTATGCCCAATTTTAGTATATAGACCTCACTTTATTCCTAGAAACACCAAGATTATATCTACTTTTACACAATTCTAGTATGTTTTTCTATAATTATCCTCAAATCTGATCTTAGGGTCTCATCCCATAATTTCTATTTTCTAAATATTGTTTCAATGGTTTCAACTAAAATTCCCCTAATACCAACTATAACACCCCAACCCCAGAAACCATATTTGGTGTAATAATTTAGGAAATTGTTATAGATTCAAAATTTTAATGTTCCATAGGAACAATTAGTTTAGTATTCTTGATAGAGCAGATACATACATGGGTCTTATAATACAAATGAATACACTATTTACAAAATAATTTGTTTTATTTTGAGGATAAGATTATCAAATCTAGCTTAACCTTGCATATCTTTTCTTAGTACTCATCATGTATTACTGGGGAAGGGAAACAATATTCTTTTGCTTAGATTCTCAAAATGGGTATCCATATAGAGGATGTTGTTGTGAATAAATAATAATTAACACCATGACTACGTTTATAATAGAATCACAATCTAGTTAAATATAATATTGACTATAATATGGAGAGAGTAAATGAAACTCTAATAATTCCACATAAATAACATCATGTTTATTTTACTAATAGAATAATCATATGAAATATCAAAAAAATATTTAAAAATGAGGGAATGCATATTTCTGGACATCATTAACCTACTGAAAATGTTTTAGCCCAGACACCACAGATAAATTTCTATGTTTGTGGAAAATACCAAAACTAGTTTTTATCATTAGGAAAACCTATTCTTAGATGATCTACAGCTGTCCACAATCATCAAATACTATGTTCAATGCATTCCTCATATGAAAATCTTGAAACATAAACAACATAAACCTTTTAATTGAAAAACTGGCATACCAAATGTGGATACTTTAACCATAAACCATGAATGGTATCAATAAAACAAATCCATAATCAAAATAATCATAAAACCATTAATAAATGACTTTATAAGTTATACTAACATATAAAAATAAATTAATAATAAACTCCAATAATGGATTTTGACAATGAGGAAATTAGTCCAATTAAATCATTAAAATTTCTCATAAAAAAATTACAATTTCTAAGTTGAAATCATTTATATGAAAATCCAGCATAATTATAAATGAAAAAAATTAATTTAATACAACCTTTTTAACATAGAGTGTCTTCCTCATAACATTATGGAATCAATATAATGGAAGAATCCATTCATGCCTCACAGTTTAAAAAACATTCCATCTTTCAAAAAATTCATAATGTACCTCATTCAGAAAATAAAAAAAAACAATCCATTCAATACATTTTGAAAAAAAAAATTAATGGGAACATTTTAAATTTTAAATCCATTTTTATATATTAAAAAACTTTTATAAAACATGGATATGGATGAAAATGTCTTCTTAAGAGAGACATAAACATAAAAAATCTTGAATAATAATGAGATTGTGGAATAACTCTAACAACATTATAATAACTAGAATCATATTCCCCATGAAATAAAGAACATTATATGGATATTTAAATACCATAATATTTGGTACATTCCTTATAAAAGAAAATAATGTTTATTATATACACCATGTATAAGAAATAGGTTGTTAACATGAGTTTTATCTCATGGAAATTAAAATATTGACATTAATACCTTACTACTCGAGTAACGTTAGAATCGTGAACCACATGGAATAATAAAGTAAATTTAATATTTTAATTTAATTAAATAAATTAAATTATTGATATATCATTTCAATTATCAGTATATACACCACACAAAGGTATCAGGTGGTGAATATGACAGGTGTCTCAAAGAAATAAAAAGTGAGATGAAATTCGCTTACCTCAAGCATTCAATTTGTTGAATTTTCATTAAACTATTTAATAATTATTTAATGAATGTTAAAAATTTATACAATAATAATATAAATATTTATGATATCATATATTATCTTCTTATATTGTTTTATTGGAAATAATTATCTATTACCCTTCTTTTGGGTGTTTACTACATCATTTTTCAATGCTTTTTTTCTCATGTAAGAAATATTTATTTAGTGTAGGATATATAGATAAATTTCATTTAATTAACTATATTTAGTACATTTTTATTATATTTATTAATTATATACATTTTATAAAAATTAATAAATGTTTAATCTATAAAATTAATCTCATCATGTCGTGGAGTGTGTAGGTCGTACGTACACATGATCAATAATATAACTCCATTGATGGTGAAAAGGGTACATAATTGGATGATATATTAATTATAGAGAATATTTATCATGTAATAATTACTATAAATTTTCATTTTCTTAATCATTATACTCATCCATATATAGTGGTGATGAAAAACAATTGACACCTCTGTGGGGAGATGGTAAGTCGTCTGTACACACGTGTGGTGATTTTGTTTTTCATAGGTTGAATAAATAGTGGGATATGGTTTTATAATAATAATAACATCTAAAATATATATTATACTATATTTATAACATTATAATTTAAAAAACACATTAATAATAAGTAAAAGAATAAATGAACATGAAATAGTTATTAAAAATGGTTACCTTTTCACCACAATACATCCTTTAGATCTATTCTTAATGGATATAGGGTTGGTATTTTTTTAAAACCTTAACCTATATAAAAATTATAAGGATCTTGGGCAGATAAATGGTCATGTTTTCATTGTGATATAATTCTCATTGTGTTTTCAGAAGTGAGGTCCAGGGTGCCCTTTTATAATTGGGATGAAGGGAACTTTCTGAAACTATAAAAATATTGAATTAATAGAAATTAATTTTCAATTTAAAATGGATCCAAAAAGAAATATATAGAATATAATATGATTATTTTTATAAATAATCTCAAAAAAATATTATTATACATGTTTTGTTGACATTATTACCCTAATCATTTTGTTTTACCCCTTATTTAGTCACTTAGACTCTTACCGTGACAAATTGTGTTTTTACAATAGAAGAGTGAATATAGGTACCAAAAAATTTAAAACGAACCTAAAATGAGTCATGGATAATATTTTTTACCTTTATCGTATTTATTTTTTACATATTTAATTTTTTTTAAATATTATACCACTTTCCAAAATAATTTTTCTATAAATATTAATACTATCTATTTAGAAACAATTCATTGCATGACATTTTAAAAAATATCTTAAAAATAAGATAGTATATTAATATTTCTTCTTAAACATCTATACAATGTTTAATTAATCTAAAATATTTTTGGATCACTTCATAAATATAATATAATATTTATTTTAATATTTTTATAATAGTTTATTTGATATTTATTTTTATTAAATAATTAATGAATCATCATAGCATCATCATTTAAGGTAATTATATTATAATGAGAATATATATATAAATTACCATAATTTATATAAACATGTTATAATTTAAAATACTATTTATAGTCGAAAATAACCTTCACATATCCCCCACAATAAAAATCATTCTCTTTTTAAAAATAGAAGTGATAAAAAATAGACCTACCATTTAATATAATATTATAAAGGATATATTTTCACCCAAAAGACCATAAGTGGTCTAATAAATGATCGATTAATTCCTTGGGAATAAAAATACCCATATAATAAAGTTAGAACATTTTTTATGGTTATTTAATAAAATTATGTTTTCCATTAATGAGACGACATATCCTTAACAGTTGTAATAAACTATATTAAAAATGTTACTATTTATAAAGTCTAAAAATAAAAGAATCCAATTGAAAAAAAATTGAAATTATTATTACAAATGAGGAATAATTTTTTTTTCAATTCTAAATACAGATATTTCCAAAACAAGTTTATAATTATTCCCATAGAAGGACCAATAAAATGGGGTATTGAAGTAACAAATAATATAAAATAGAAATATTTTTATTTCTAAATTAAATTTGATATTTATTATACTGACCTAAATTGAATTCAATGATAAAAAATGATCTAATTATACTTAATAAAAAATAAAAAAATAATTTAACGACATTAATATTTTAGATGCAAATTTTGTTTTCAATTAAAATGTAATGTTTGTTTCATTATTCATATAAAATTGAATATTTTCATAAAAAATACAAAAAAAATACTAAAAATTAAATATCAATACTCTTATTTAAAATATAATGGTTTTTGTCAAATAAAATATAAAAAACTACAAAAAATGGTTTTAAAATATGTTTTCCCTCAAAAGGATCCAATGCCGACTTTTTAAAAAATATGGGGTTTTATACAAAAAATTGTGTTTGTTCTTTTGTTATACCAATACATTATATTTTATGAATATTAAAAATATTTTATTGACTATTAAAAATTTTTATTTCACTAATATAATTTATTAATTATATTAAATTTAATTTTTTAAACCAATACCCTTTAAGAGTATAAAAATTAAAATATTTATCTTATATTAAATTTGTTTATAATTTGGATTCAAGTTATTTTTTATCCAAATAATTAATATTACATTCCTATAAACAAAAAATTTGAATTAGTTAGTTAATACTATTCATAACTGCTAAATTAATTGCTATGTTATAATGGTAACATTTGAATAATAATATTTACTTTTTTTAAGCTCGTTGTTGCATGCAAAATTTTTATCAATGAAATTGAATTTAAAAAAAAAGACATACCATAATAATATGGGGGTTTTAAATATATGGTTTAAATCATGATTTATTTATTGAATCATATCGTGGTATTGGATAAAGGAAAATAATAGTTATGCTGTCTCCCATAGAAGATTAGATAATTTTGATTTGTATGGTACGATCCCAGTAGTAGAGGTTATCACTTTATCAATCGGTGTAATTTCGATTTAATTATAGAAGTTAATATTAAAATTTTAATGGTAATTATACAAGGAAAATGTATCGAATGGATTTAATAAATAGGGGTCATTAAAATTTGACATATTTTATTATCTGTTATGTCCACTATGTCAAATACCCACATAGGGGGGTGAATTAGTGTTACACAGATTAAAACAACTTCCCCTTTTGATCTTGTTTTGTGGGCAATAAATACTCTCTTATCTATCTTTCCCAAATCATGGTATGAAATTAAAATTAATAATCCATATGACACACCATTTTACATGGTTTACCCTCAAAGGTATTTTTCTAAGGAGCACACAACATTGATGTGCTAATTTACCAAATCCACGAAAACTGAACTACTATTTACAATGTACGATGCAGACTCACGATCCCTTCTAGTTTACAACCATCCAAAATTTTAAACCTTGCTGCTCTCTCAACTAGTGTGACCTCACTACTTCTTCAAAAGATCCACTCATAGTTTATATATTTGCATGTCCTTTCATTATCACTAATGAATGAATCCTCCACTATATATAGATCCTCTATTTATGTCACAATTTCATCCAGTGATGAATAGTACAGTACTGCAAATGTACTATCAAACATATAATATTTCACCCAACTTCAATATTACACGTAACATCCATAGCTTTCACACAACTTCAATTCTTTCATGAAACTATATTTTCATGGAAATTATATAGGATTTAGAGCTAGGATTCAATCATTGTGTTTAAATCTGTAGAATGATGGGGTGACTTATTATTTATAGGCTTCCTAAAACCCTTTATGGAAGATTCAATACATTGTGCAATATTCTCTTCAAGTGTGAAAACCCCAATTTAATGTCACATTTGTCAAGAAAGATTATTTATCATAACCTCATCATTTTTACATATTTTCAAATCATATGTGCACATCATTCCATTGTAATATTTTGGAATTTTGATCTTGAAACATGTTATTCAATAAATTTTTCATGTCACCATCAATCGTGCACACAACTTCCTTTTCCACAGACACCTTTCTCCATTTTCCAATTCTGATCCCAATAATTTAGAGAACACTAGAAGATAGTGCCACATTATATCTGTTATTTTTTATAACACATCTAAATTATCCATTCCTCTGAAATGGTTCCTTCCCATCATACATTTTCAAAAATATCTTTGGAACTTATTAACTCGTCATGGTATCCCAATTTTTCCACAAACACAATCATCCCAAAAATGCATCAATGTTACCTTGAGGGATTTTTTTCCAACAATATGATTATATGATAACAAATTTAGTGCATGTGTTTTCTATAATGAAAAAAAATATAAGGTATTTATTTTACTAAAAATATAGTTTCATTTTTAAAATTTCACATAGTTACATTATTTCCCATTATAAAATATCACCCTTTAAATTATCATTTATTATAAAAAAATAGATGAGGATGATTTTGTTTCATCTCCTCTTCTCTTTGTGACGATTCATCCTCAAACATTTTTTTCCCACAACACTTTGACTAGTTTAGTGGTCTAGTTTCATAAAATTGTGTCTCCATAATCTAAGAACCTCACCAAATTCAACACTTATAAATGATTATCTACTAATGGTACCACCTCCTGATACATTAAATGTACTAAGTATAGTATGTAATTTCTCAAGAGGGATACATGGAACATATCATATACTTGTGATAGGACAAGTGGATTGGCTAGTCCACATGTCACATTTCATATGTGATAAAGGATATTAATGGGCATGATATATCTAAGACTAAGCTTTCCCTTCCTCCCTAACCTCCAAAAAATCATCAGAATCATTTATAAAAGAACACATTATCTTCAACATTAATGTTACACCCTGAGATTTTATGAGAAGTATTCATTTTAATTTATCTGATGTCTTGTGG
Source organism: Viscum album (assembly GCA_963277665.1). Taxonomy (NCBI): domain Eukaryota; kingdom Viridiplantae; phylum Streptophyta; class Magnoliopsida; order Santalales; family Viscaceae; genus Viscum; species Viscum album. The sequence continues at coordinate 1,300,509,753 of OY728161.1, forward strand.
TGTATTCTATACTAAGATTATCGTGCTCTATACGCAACACCATATTAGCTTGCAGTATAAGCAACACTATTCTTGGATCATGTTACACAAAATTTCAATTTCGTTTGATAGAAGTTATTCTACGCAACATTGAGTGTGTATATATATATATATATTCAATGTATAAATGAAATATGGTTGGATTATATTATACACAACAATGAAGGAATCTTGCACTACACACAACCCTAACTTGGCTTGCATTACACGCAATCGTGACCTTCCTCGATAGCGTGTGTTGTACACAATATCGGGTTTCACTAAAAACGCTATGTTATATAAATAAGCTGTTATGAACAGTAATACTCACATTTTGAGATTTTATAAATTTTAACTATCAAAATGGACTTCATTTTTGGATTCGGAATATCGAAATTAGCCTAGGGTGAAGTTTTGGTATTTTTCTGAAAACTTTCAATTTTTGATGAATAGTGAAAAACACATAGTTATAGTTTAAAACCGAATTTTTATTTAAATAATTATTTATTTTATTTAAATTTATTTTATGTAAAACTTGATATATAATACCTATATAAGTTCAATGTAATTAATTGGATTAATTTTATAATAATTTTAGATATATAAAAATTTTATTGAACTTTTCACCGTCTTTTACCCACCTCCTAGGAGAATTTGAAAATTTACATAAAACATAATTTTACCACTTCTGTGAGTGGAATTTCAAAAATCTGAGAGACACGGTTAATATCAAGATGTAAAATGTGGTTCAATAAGATAAAAATAATTTTTGGTGAATAATAACTTTTTTACTTTTATTTACCACGGTTAAAAGTTAATAGGGTAATTAAAGGGAAAAATGATATTATTATTACCATAAAACATGTCCTAATTCTATTGGATAAGATTAATTAGACCAGAAAAAACCTTAGGAATAAAATATGACCATTCATGTCCACTTTTATTAGATTAGAACATTTATTATTAATTTATTTAAAGAAGGGTTAAAATAGTTAAAATCAATGTTTAATAACTAAATCATTTTTAATATAGGGTTATACATAAGTTAAATTAGACTATAAATATTCATTATAAAGCTAATAAGATTTCCTATATAATGGTAGTTTATTTATAATTTTTAAACTTTAAATAATTTAATTTATGTATGACACAATGATGATGCAGTAATTAACTTATAAATGAAATATTAACGTAATTGTTGTTATAAATACCCAAATAAATGTAATTTGATACTTTTTCTGAATTCCAATAATTTTATTGGTTAATATGACATGTTAGTATTGATTAAAGTAAATTTTTTCTAACTAATGATGTTGTTATGATTTTCACAAAAATCAATTACCAAATAGTGTCAAAATTGACATAAAATAGTTTTTAAAACAAATATTATATTATTAATTTTTATATTATTCCTAAAAATCTAAGTATCAGAAAAATTACTTATATAAGGTTATATATATTAATAATGAACCACTTGGGGTTCTTTTTTCTTGTTATAGTAATTTTATTAAATATACAGTGTAAGAAAACAAGAAGAAACGGTAAAAGTTAAATTATTTAACTTAGAGTTAAATCTAAATGATATGGTTAAAATAGTAACCTAAACTTGTCTAAAACCTATTTGTTGAGAGGATATCTACCCATACCCACTTTGGATTCGAAATAAATTAATTTTGAGATATAATAAACTGAATAAAACTTTATTATAAAATAATATTTTAGTTTTTCCAAAGGTGCCCCCTCTCCTCCCTTATAAAAAGGGCACCCCTTCCCTCTTCTCTTCACACCCTTTTGAGCCTTGAAGCTTGGAAAAACCCTGCAAAATACTCTTATAAACCTCTATAGTTATATCATAGAGGTTCTGGTCTTCTCAAAAAGACGAACTCTAGTTCCCTAAGAAGAAGTTTAAAGGAGGTACGTCGAGGAAGAGGAAATCTCTTATACCGACTCTTTCAAGTTTCTTTATTCTTCTACTTCCTCTTCTTTAGATGTTTCATTATAAAGTAATAACATAAGTATTATTATATACTGATATTTTATTATATATATGAAACAACCCTATTTCACCTTCTATCCATCCAGCAGAAAATGAAATCACCGCGTGTGCATACGTACGGAATACCGTCTCTACGCCGTGGTGTAATCAGTTTTTTTCACCACCACCTTACTTGGATGGGTATAATGGTGTAAAGAATAACTATATATGATTATTATAACATAATACTGATTTTGAGATATTATTTCGTCCTCTCCAATTCAATTCAATAATTATTGGAACGATATCATCGATCGTGCATATGTATGAATGGCCTTTTCTACAACGCGAAGAGATTCATTCTCCATGTTAACCACTCAAGAATGATTATAAAGTATATATAATGAATAATAATGAAATATATGACATGATAAAGCTACTGGATTTATATATATATATATATATATATATGTCATCAATATACTTCCATTCATGTCAATAAGGAAAAGAAAACAGCGTTCATGCGTACGTACGGCCTACCGTCTCCATGAACGGTGTATTTCATTTCATTTATCTATCTATTATATATATATACACTTAATATATATTATATATAAATCATGATTTAAATTCTTGAAGTAATTAAATCATGATATAAGTAAAAATTATATCATTAACAACAAGTCCAAACACGTACGATAAATAAAACGATTTTACCCAAAATGATGCTTTAGCATTGAATTTACAAGAGAACTGGTAATATAAATTCTTAAGTGAACCATATATGATATCATAACAATTAATATTATTCTGTAATAATTAAATTACATTACATAAATCATTATACAGGAGGTTTGGATATGTATGAAGCATATCGGACCTAAGGTAAGGGATAACTTTTCCAATCTCATTTTTATCCGAGATTGTCTATTTGTAAGTATTTACTAGGGTTATATTTATCATCCATGTCCCTATTTTCTAAAAATGGTTTCATGTATGTTTAAATTAATTTTTACCCATTTTTTTACTTTTACTATATGGTATGTAAGGAATCCTTCTTTTCATTACCATACGAGGTAGTTTTTGACTTTTCCGGAAAGAGTATGAGAAGAATGTTTTTTAACGTATATGGCATGAACATATTTTTACGGCTTCATAATGCCTTATTTTTATGTAGCATACTCTACAAGATTTAATGAATATTTTAAAAAAAATATTTTTCTTTTAAAATTGCATGTCATTTTGTGAAAAAAAAATGACATTGAATAAGAAAGGATATTTTCCTCAAGAATTCATTTCAAGTGTTTTATAAAAACCATTTTCCATCTAAGATGACATTATTTCATATGTGTATGTTTCAAGTATAATGTCTCTATGATTTAAATGGTTCCACTTTTCTTGTGATGAAATGATATCAATTTTTTTATATGGATTATGTTATGATGGGATGATGTTTATGAAACCCATTTTTATTCTTTGGGTTATGATGAATGGTTTATGTTTATGTTGTGGCACAAGTAAGAATGATTTCATTATGAGATGGGTGGGACCTATATCTCCCTCCAATGCATTGGGTAAATATTTATATCACATGAGATATACATGGCTGGAACGGTAAGTTAATCTACTTCAGTGTTACAGGAATGGAATGAGGAGTGAACTCGATTCAGAAAGAGACTTTTTCCACTAAGATGGTCTTAGCAGCAATTCCTTGGCCAATATGGAAATCATATCATGTTATTAATGGTTTCCACAAATACATGTTTTATTCCCATGATATTTCATCATGATTGATGTATCTATGCCTTATGTACGGCTATATGTTATGTCATTGATTAGGATTTTGATGTCTAAACAGTATGTTCATGTTTTTAAGATCAAATGTATATGGTTTGTTTTATTCTCTCCATGATTACCCTTACTGAGCATTTGATCTCACCCTTAATATGTTTTCTTTTCCCCAGGATATAAAGAAATGTTTTAGGTAATAAAACCAAAGGAGGAGATCTTTATGGGAGATGTTGAAGATCTTTCACAATGATTAGAGGATTTTTTCCTGAGTTTCCAAAAACACTAGACTATTACGATCCATGAGTGTTGGTTTTTGTTATGTATTAAGTATTCCGAAAAAGTAATGCAATGTCCATGTTTGTCAAGATTGGGGTCTCTATAGTTGGTATCAGAGGAAAGGTTTAGTGAACCTTTGGAAACTAGGATGCAAGAACTTTAGTGATATCCCTAGAGATATTTCTAAGGTATGTCTAGGGATGTACCTGAGGTTAAGTATACATATGTGTTATAGTACTAGAATTTATGGTAACGATGTTAGAATTAAACCTAAGATGTTAGATATTGAAGGTACTCCCCCTTTATTATGTTGTTTTCCTAGAATTATTTTTTCCTCTCATACTGTTCTTTTTATGTTTTAGAAAATGGCCGAAAATAGGAAGATTCACGATAATGGAGGATATGATGGACAATGGAATGATATTCTTCATGAGAAAACAAATGAAACAAGATTTGTAAGTCAAAACATCAATATTATTCCTAATCATAAATCTCGCAATATGATAAATAATCTTAACTTTGGTAATTATCCTGACTCAACTAATAAAAGAAAGATGGAGTTTCATGATGATCATAGATGAAACAAAGTTGAATTTCCCTCATGTAAATAATGTGGGAAGAGGCATCAAGGAGAATGTTTCAAAGGAACTGGTAGATGCTTTGGGTGTGGAAAGGAAGGACACAAATCCAGTAAGTGAAAAGGAAAAGTTTCAGTTAACACCATGGACAAGGATAATGGTATTTATAAGACATCAACAAAAATTAAATGTTTTAAATGTGAAATTTACGGGCATTAGGAAAACCAATGCCCCAAGGTATTGTTTCATGAAGAGAATCAGCATGGTCATATGGGTAGTATTTATGTTGATGATGGTGAAGAGACTACAAATGATATGTGAGATGAAAGAATTGTTCAAGATCGGTCAATGGTTTAAGAAGGTAGTTGAATGATTACATGTTTATCAAGAGTAATGTTGTATAAGTAATCTCATGGTACTATGGAATAATGAGACATATAAGGATTGTTACACTATTTTTTTCCTTATGTTTTTGAAATTATATGTTGAATGGTACCAGTAACCATGAAAAGTTATTAAGAAATTTTTGGAAAGCACCAAATATGTGCATAAAGAAGGCATAAGGATATAATGAAATGTTTGATAGTATTAATGATCTCATGACTGATATTAGGAAAAAGTGATATCATGGTATGAGTATATAGAATTTTTTGGATTTTGGTATGTGGAAATAGTTACCTTTTGACTGCATTCATTTTTTCACTATGGTTCTATGATAATTTATGTTTCAAGAGAATATATGATTAAGCTATTAACATGTTTGGAATGTGATAAACAAGATATATCTTATGATATATGAGGGATAAATGATGGTATTCACTTGCTTATTATGTGACCATTCCAGTCATCATTTTCTTTATACTATGAGCTTAGACCGAATTATTTTGGATAAGCCTAAAGATTTGAATGAATTAAGTTAGACATAAGATAGTATTGTTTAAGTCTAGAACTTTTTTCGATATAATTTCTGTAATTTTATAAAAATGTAGTTTCAGAAAAAGGACAACCTGCAGGACAGGAAACAACTCGTCGCGTCGGACAAGGCTGTGGGAATCGAACCCACAACCGAAGTGCGACATGCCATTATCACCTACCACTGGCCTACAAGAAGTCCCTGGGTAGTAGAAACTAGTTTTATTATATTAAGTGGTATAATATATGAATTATAAGTCCAATATCACTATATATGGACATATGTATATTTAATAACTTTTTCTATCATTTTGTTTGAGACAGATGGAATGACCTATTATTCTATCACATGATCTGCTAACACTTCATGGAAGACAAATTAAACTACATTTCTTTAAGGGATGATGTGGAAATTTTTCAAGGCACAAACAATAGTAATATTGTACCAAAATCAAGTAAATATTTCTTTTAATTCAACAATTCTTCAAATTTAGGGAAGTGATCTTGAAAACAAAAAAAAATGTTTTCTTAGTGTCCTTATATCCGATGAATCATATGGTACCTTAAATCATCACAAATTTATAGCTTTGTGATTTTTTTCTTTTTCATAGCCATGTCCTCTACCACTCTCCATCAGAACATAATGCTTAGATTTCTCTTCCATATCCATATTTTCACCTACGTTCTCCCATGTGGAAACCCAGTGATGAGTTAATTTGGGTAACTATTATTTTTCATACTTCACTTTATAAAATTAATTTTTAGTGTTCCTTATAACGATGTGGGTTTCTACGAAATAAACATTCAAGTAGTAAACCATTTATAACCCCAACAAATTTCGAGGGCGAAATTCATTTTAAGGGGGGTATATGTTACACCCCGATATTTTATGAGAAGAATTCTTTTTAATTTATTTTATGTCTTGTCGTGTATGCTACACTAATATTATCGGGCACTATACGCAACACCGTATTAGCTTGTAGTATATGCAACAGTATTCTTGGATCGTGTTACACAATATTTCAATTTCGTTTGATATAAGTTATTCTACGCAACATTGAGTGTATATATATATATATATATTCAATTTATAAATGAAATATGGTTGGATTCTATTATACACAACAAAAAAATAATCTTGAACTACACACAACCCTGAATTGGCTTGCATTACACGCAATCGCGGCCTTCCTCGACAGCGTGTGTTGTACGCAAAACCGGGTTTCACTAAACAACGATATGTTATATAAACTAGCCGTTATGAATAGTAATACTCACGTTTTGAAATTTTATAAATTTTATCTTTCAAAATGGACTTAAGTTTTTTATTCATAATATCCAAATTAGCCAAGGGTAAATTTTTGGTATTTTTCTGAAATCATTCAATTTTTGATGAATAGTGAAAAACACCGAGTTATAGTTTAAAACTGAATTTTTATTTAAATAATAATTTATTTTATTTGAATTTATTTTATGTCAAAATTATTATATAATACCTATATAAGTTCAATGTAATTCCTTGGAGTCATTTTATAACAATTTTAGATATATAAATATTTTATTGAACTTTTCACCGTCTTTTACCCACCTCCTAGGAGAATTTGAAAATTTACGTAAAAAATAATTTTACTACTTCTGTGAGTGGAATTTCGAAAATTAGAGAGTCACAGTTAATATGAAGGAGTAAAATTTTGTTGAATAAGATAATTTTTTTTGGTGAATAATAACTTTTTACTTATATTTACCACGGTTAAAAGTAAATAGGGTAATTAAGGGTAAAAATGATATTATTATTACAATAACACATGTCCTAATTCAATTGGATAAGTGTAATTCGACCAAAAACATCCTTAGGAATAAAATATGACCACTTATGTCCACGTGGATTAGATTAGGACATTTATTATTAATTTATTAAAAGATGGGTTAAAATAGTTAAAATTAAAGTTTAATAACTAAATCATTTTTAATATAGGGTTATACATAAGATAATTTCAACTATAAATATTCATTAGAAAGATAAATAAATTTCTTACATTATTTTATTTTATTTATAATTTTTATACATTCAATAATTTAATTTATTTATGACACAATGATGATGCAGTAATTACCTTATTAATGAAATAATAACATAATTGATGTTATAAATATCCAAATAAATGTAATTTGAGTATTTTTATGAATTTAAATAATTTTATTGGTTACTATGACATGTTAGTATAGATTAAATTAACTTTTTTATAACTAATAATGTTGTTATGATTTTCACAAAGATAAATTACCAAATAGTGTCAAAATTGACATAAAATAGTTTTTAAAACAAATATTATATTATTAATTGTTATTATATTCCTAAAAATATAAATCTCTGAAAAATGACTTAGATAAGGTTATATATATTATTAATGAACCACTTGGGGTTCTTTTGTATTGTTATAGTATGTTTATTAACCATATACTGTTAGAAAACAAGAAGACACGGTAAAAGTTAAATTATTTAACTTAGAGTTAAATCTAAATGATAAGGTTACAATAGTAACCTAAACTTTTCTAAAACCTATTGGTTGAGAGTATTTCGACCCTTCCCAGCTTTAGATTCTAAATAAATAAATTCGGAGCTATTATAAACCGAATATGACTTTATTATAAAATAATATTTAAGTTTTTCCAAAGGTGCCCCTCTCCTCCCTTATAAAAAGGGAACCCCTTCCCGCTTCTCTTCACACCCTTTTGAGCCTTGAAGCTCAGTAAAACCATGAAAATTAATCTTATAAAACTCTCTAGTGATATCATATAGGTTCTGGTCTTCTCAAAATACCAACTCTAGTTCCCTAAGAAGAATTTTAAAGGAGGTGCGTCGAGGAAGAGGTAATCTCTTCTACTGACTCTTTCAAGTTTTTTTCTTCTTCTACTTCCTCTTATTTAGTTGTTTCATTATAAAGTAATAAAATCAGTATTAATTATATACTGATATGTTATTATAAATATGAAACAACCATATTTAACCTTATATCCATCCTACAAGAAAATGAAATCATCACGCGTGCGTACGTACGGAATACCGTCTCCACGCCATGGTGTAATTAGTTTTTCCACCACCACCTTACTTGGATGGGTAAAATGGTGTAAAGAATAACTATACATGATTATTATAACATAAAATAGATTATTATATACTATATCATCCACTCCAATTCAATTAAATAAGTATGGGAATGATATCATTGCTCGTGCGTACGTACAGATTACCGTCTCTACGACGCGATGAGATTCATTCTCCATGTTAACCACTCAAGAATGATTATGAAGTATATATAATGAATAATAATGAAATATATGACAAGATAAAGCTACTAAATTTATATATATATATATATATATATATATATTTCATCTACATACTTCCATTAAAGTCAATAAGGAAAAGAAAACAGCGTTCATGCGTATGTACAGCCTACCGTCTCCATGAACGGTGTATTTCATTTCATTTATCTATCTATTATATATATAAGTATACTGAATATATATGATATATATCATGATTTAAATTCTGGAAGTAATTTAATCATGATATAAGTAATAATAATATCATGAACAATAAGTCCAAACATGTACGATAAATAAAACGATTATACCCAAAACGATGCTTTAACATGGAATTTAAAAAAGAACAGGTAATATAAAGTCATATGTGAACCATATATTATATCATAAAAATGAATATGATTCTATAATAAGTTAGTGTCATTACTTAAATCATTATACAGGAGGTTCAGATATGTACGAAGCATATCATACCTAAGGTAAGGGATAACTTTTCAAATCTCATTTTTATCCGAGATTGTCTATTTGTAAGTATTTACTGGGGTTATATTTATCATCCATGTCCCTATTTTCTAAAAATGGTATAATGTATGTTTAAATTCCTTTTTCCCCTTTTTTTGACTTTTACTACATGTTATGTAAGTAATCCCTCTTTTCATTACCATACGAGGTACTTTTTGAATTTTTTGGCAAAAGTACGAAAAGAATGTTTTTCTTAACTTATACGGAATGAATAGATTTTTACAGTTTTATAACGCCTGATTGTTATGAAGCATAATCTACAATATTTAATGAATATTTTCAACAAAATAGTTTTATTTTAAAATTTCATGGCATTTTGTGAAAAGAAAATGATTTTGAAGAAGAAAGGATATTTTCCTCAAGAATTCATTTTAAGTGTTTTATCAAAACCATTTTCCATCTAAGATGTCATTATTTCATATGTGTACATTTCAAGTATATTGTCTCTATGATTTACATGGTTCAAATTTTTTTATGGTGAAATGATATCCATTTGTTTTATATGGATTATGTTATGATGAGATGATGTTTATGAAACCCATTTTTATTCTTTGGGTTATGATGAATGGTTTATGATTATGTTGTGGCACAAGTAAGAATAATTTCATTATGAGATGGGTGGGACTTATATCTCCCACCAATGCATTGGGTAAAGATTTATATCTCATCAAATAGACATGGTTGGAAGGGTATGTTAATTCAGTTCAGTGTTACTTGACTGGAATGAGGAGTAAACTCGATTCAGAAAGGGACTTTGTCCACTAAGATAGTCTTAGCAGAAATGCCTTGGCTACTATGGAAATAATATCAAGTGCTTAATGGTTGAAACAATTTCAAGTTTTATTCCCATTCTATTTTATCATGATTCCTGTATCTATGCCTTATTTACTACTATGTTTTATGTAATTTCTCATGATTTTGATGTTTAAACATTATGTTCATGTTTTTAAGTTCAAATGTATATGGTTTGTTTTATTCACTCCATGATTACCCTTACTGAGAATTAGATCTCACCATTTATATGTTTTCTTTTCCCCAAGATATAAAGAAATGTTTTAGGTAATAAAAACAAAGGGGAAGATCTTTATGGGAGATATTGAAGATCTTTCACAATGATTAGAAGATTTTGTTCTGAGTTTCCAAAGACACTAAAATATTACGATCCTTTAGTGTTGGTTTTTTTTATGTATTAATTATTCCGCAAAAGTAATTTAATGTCCATGTATTTCAAGTTTGGGGTCTCTACAATTAAAATATATCCCATATTTACAATTGGATTCATAACATTTTTATCAACTTTGACTCGATATCATATGATTCTTTAAGGTTTGAGCCATCTATATAATCTATTAGGTAATATAAGGTACCATATTCCTCCATTATAGAAAATCACCTCAATATGTTTGTGTATGATACCTCATCCCATATATTGTCTCATATGGTTCCATTTGGATGATAGAATGTAATTAGTTGTTATATGATAACTCCACTAGGAGATTTTTTTGGTGCCGACATCATTGGAAACGCATTGAACATTGACTCATCAAATCCACCTGATTTTGAATGGTTTATTCATATATATTATCCATATATGGGGGTTAATCAATGGAGAATCTCTCCTTCATATCTTACTCATCTCGAAGGATTATTTAGAACATTGATGAAAACATTGAATATCAATCAAATACAATAGAGAGGGAATCTCCATGTAGTCTGGCCACATTCCTTATATATATCATGGATGGTTTTCCTATAGAGTAATATTTCTGGACAGTAATTAAATGAAATGAATTTGTAAGGATATTAACCACCACCTGAATGGTGTTGTTGACTTTAGGGATACATGCAAGTCATATGATGAAATACATGGTTTTTTTTCATATTTCTATATAGCTATAATTTTTTTCCCTTCAGACACATTTTCTTATCTCATTCATCATTGACTTGGTGGAATACAAAGCAATTTGTTTCAAATTATAAAATATGTATATTTATGTTTTCCCACTATATGTTTTTATTAAAATAACTATACATCTATATGCTTCTTAAATTAATATAGAATGAGTATCTATGGACATCATCAAGAGGTTCCATATTTATTACTAGTTTTTATCGGACTGATATCTAGGTTCTATAAATTACAAAAAAATCTTTATAAAATATGGACTTCTAAATATTCACTACATTTTTTGTAGCACCTCATTATCATTCATACCTTCCTTGATCCTATCTAAAATGGATGGTAGATAAGTTCTTTATGAAATATAGGATGGTGATCCTTTGGTTATTCCCACGTACATATTTTTATATACAGGAATATTTGATCCCATTCAATCATAATCATGGACTGGGTTGTGAGTTACTTTTTACATAAATAATATACCACATTGTTAGGCCTCCCAGGATAAATATGGATTTAACAATCATAATCATTGATCATATCTAACCAACATCATTGGCCCAAATTATGCTTCTTTTTTCTAAATATATACTAGAGGATTTTATGATCCATATATATAGAAAACATTTCTCCAAATTAATAATCTCTCTAAATCTCCAATGTGTTGATCTTTGTATCCAATTATATATCATGAGTTCGGTAGTACTTCATAGAAAAATTTAATTTGTGGAAAAATTTGGCTACCACGTTTTAATCATGAATGAGTACACGCCCAAATTTTTTTTGGAGTCAAAAATATAGATAAAAAATATTTACCCACTAGTGGGTAATGATATTCTAGGTGAATATGTCAGCCAATTCTTCAAATCATTATTATTTTATTCACATTAATTAGTCTAGAAAAAAATGACTCTATTCCAAGTTAGTTTTATTAGTGGGATTTAAAATCATGAGATTTTTATCAAAAATAAATGATTGTACAAAGATAATCCAATGAACCTATATAGTTTTGTCACATAAGATAGTATTTTCCATCATTAAATTTCATGTGATTTTGATGGTTCCATAGATATCCCTTTGTTGGCAATGATATTCCCCGTAAATTATACATTATCTATTGTGAACTCACATTTTTTGTACATTTAGAATAAATTTTCCTAACATAATGTCATTATTAAAGAATTAAAATTATCTTCATGTTCCACCTTTATTTTGGTTTATTAATGAATATTTTATATAAGAATACTGCATTTTATTTTTGGTAATCCCTAAAGACTCTATTCATCGTTTATATTTATATTTCTGGGTCATTATGTTGTCCAAATGGAATCACAATGAACATTTATTTCCCATATGTTATACAAAAATAAATTTTGAGGATATACTCTTTTTTCATCATTACTTGATAATATCACGAATGAAGATCCATATTATAGTGCTACTGGGATCCATGTATCATATACATAACGTTCTAAAACCATAGAATAGAATACTTTTTCATTATCATGATATTTTTGTGCTCATGATAATTAATACATATGATCATTGAATAATCCCGCATCCTGATGAAGTGGACTAGTTTACCTAATCATAAAGCACTTGGGCACATAAACCATTTATCAATATTCCTCTATAGATAAATATTTGGCTTCTAATGTTCCACAATGGCCATTTTATATAGATTTTTGGATATTGTAAAATAACCATTTATAAACACAATTGAGTAATAAACCTCATGTATTAGAGAAATACAATTAAATCATTTACAAGGCACATATTTGTATTACAATAAAATGGGACTATGTTCAAGTATGATTTTTTCCTAAGTCTTAGTTATTTGAGAAAGATAAATATTCCCACATGGAAATAATTTCCAATATTGAGATAATGATACCAATAAAGATTCATTGTAATATCCCTGATAAATAATAAATAAGACACTTTTCATATTAATTAATATGTATGAATTATATATTAATTTATTTTAAAGGCGATGTTGTGTTCGATGGCGTACCCGATACGCAACAACGGGTTTGTTTCAAATCTTATGTAGCACACTAATAATATATTATTATTATTTTAAATGGTAATTAACGCCTTGTCATTATATTGGAAATAATGAATAGAACTAACTAAAATATGATTATATATGTTTGTAAAATTATTTTACCATTGTCCAACAAATTCTAGAGGTTTAAAATGTGAATGAATCTAATTTTAGGCATTATTTTCTTTAAAATGTCGATTTAACGCCTTTTAATGGAGAACCCTCTTTAAATCTAGTTTTTTTCAGTCTTATGTGTTCTATTTGACAAAATAAAATTCTTCTTTAGATTTGGGAAATCAAAATTTACTTAGGGTAAATTTTTGTATTTTTCTGAAAAAGTTCATTTTTAATGAATAGTGAAAAATACTGTATTTTAATTCAACAGTGCCTTCTAATCTAATTTATGTATATGGTTAGATTAACTTTTTAATTGGTTATACAGATTAATTAGAATATATTTTTACTATTTAATCCAATGTTGGACATTGGAATTAATTTCACATTGAATTTAGACATAAACAAGTGTCAGTATTTTGATAGTTATTATTTCTTAAAAACACTCTTTTTGTTTAAACAGCCGGAATTAATTTTAAATTAATTTATTCCACTTCTGTGTTTTGAATTTATAAAAATGGATTCCATATTTGGAATCAGTAGGTTCAAATTTTTTAAATTGGTAACTTTTATTTTTAGGCAATTTAAATATTTACTTCAGTAAATATTTTATTTACCATGATTAAAAGTTAAATATAGTAAACAAGGGTAAAATATAATATTATAATAATATTAAATTACCATAACATGTGTCATAATCCTATTTTCTAATATATATCTGACCATGGTCATCCTTGGGTCGAATTTGGGAACCAATGGAGCCACATGGGTGTAATAATGACACTTTATATTAATTAGTTTAAAGTAAAGATAAAAATGACATAAACAAATAGCTTTTAGTGAATTAATTTTTACATGGGGATATATAAGTTATCATTTTAACTATAAATATTTTTCGGAAAGATAAAACTATTTCCAAGATCATATTATTTTTTATATTTTTTAGACACCAAATAAATTAAATTATTAATGACACAATAATGATTCGATATTAACCTCATTAATAAATGATTTAAATAATAAGATTATAAATATTAAAACAACATTCAAAACCTATCCAATTATAATTAGATGATTTTATTTTTACCATGAGTCATCTTAAATATTATTTTAATGATTAGTTGACCTTTTGAAAGTGATGATGAGTTTATAATAAAATAATTGTTTCAAACATTCTTAAAGAGCCCCTCCTCTCCCTTATAAAAATACCTCACTTCCTACCAATTTCTCAAAACTATCAAGCCTTTGTACCATACAAAATCTACTCCAATAAGCTCCTAGGATCCATCTATTCATCCTAGAAGCCTTACCTTAGGAAGAAATAATTTCAAGGAACCCTTTTGGTTCAATCCAAAGGAACTTACATGATTTAAAGGTAATGTCTTCTCTAAAGTACTTTTGTTTTATTTTACTTCTCCAGCCCACTAATATCACTGTATTAATTTATTTTATAAAAAAACCAGTATCCTAAATATAGTAGGATGTTTTTATGATAATTATTTGAACTACACTTTCACACACCTCTATCTAATGGGTAAAGAACATAATGTTTCTGTGGATGGCAAACTAATGCCTCACGAAATGATGATTGTTCAATTAACTCCAACCGCCAATCAATGTGGCCATTATGATAGAACTATATTTATATATGATATATGATATTTTTTATGTTTTTATTTTTTTATGCTTCTGTATTTTTCATTTATATCATACCTTTATGCTTTCCATAGTGGGTAAATGCGATAATTTCATTTGAGGAACTGTGGACTACCACCACCTCAAAGTGATGTGACTCGTTAATTCCATATGTTGGATGTATAATGGATGGAGTTAATGATATTATATATGATATTATACTGTAATTATAATATACCAATGTATAAATATGTTACAATTCTATTAAAATAAGAAATAGAAATGGAAGTAGCGTTAATGCATATGTACGTCTTACTATCTCCATGAACGATGCATTTTATATATAATATTATTAACTCCTTACTTTATACATCGCACAGAAGGCATTAATAAAACCTATTCTTAGATGATCTATAGTAGTCCCCAATCATCATATTCTATTTTCAATGAATTCCTCATATGAAAAAGTTGAAACATAAACAACAAAAACATTTTAATTGAAAAACTATCATACCAAACATGTATACATTAACCATAAACCATGAATGGTATCAAAATGACAAATCCATAATCAAAATAATCATAAAACCTTTAGTAAATGATTTTATAATTTATACTAATATATAAAACTAAATTAATAATAAACTGCAATAATGGATTCTGACATCGAGGAAATTAGTCCAATAAAATCATTAAAATTTTCTCGCAAAAAATTATAATTTCTACATTGAAATCATTTATATGAAAATCCCACGCAATTATAAATGAAAAAAATATTACATTAATAAAACCGTTATAACATATAGTTTATTATTAATAACATTATGGAATCAATATAATGGAAGAATCCATTCATGCCTCATAGTTTAAAAAACATTCCTTATTTTGAAAAATTCATAATGTACCTCATTCAGAAAATGAAAAAAACAATCCATTCAATCCATTTTGTAAAAAATTACAAATGGGAAAATTTTAATTGTGAAATCCATTTTTAAATTTTAAAAACCTTTTAAAACATGGATATGAAAGAAAATTGTTTCTTAAGGGAGACATAAACAAAAACAATCCAGATTAATAATGATATTGTGGAATAACCCTAACAACATTATAATAAGTAGAATCATATTCCCCATGAAATAAAGAAAATTATATGGATATTTAAATACCATAATATTCGTTATATGCCTCATAAAATAAAATAATCTGTAGTATATACGCCATGTATAAGAAATAGGTTGTTAACATGGGTTTTATCTCATGGAAATTAAAAGTTTGACATTAATACCTTACAACTCGAGTGACGTTAGAATCATGAACCCCATGGAATAATAACATAAATTTAAGATTTTAATTTAATTAAATAAATTAAATTATTGATATATCTTTTCAAAGGTCAGTATATACACCACAAAAAGGAATCAAGTGGTTAATATGACCAGTATCTCACAGAAATAAAAAGTGAGATGAAATTAGCTTACCTCAAACATTACATTTGTTGAATTTTCATTAAACTATTTAATAATTATTTAAATAATTTTATACATTTATACTGTAAAGACCCGTAAATTTCAAGGAAATTTTTTTTCTTAAATTCTTTGCGATTTTACGAGTACGCAATTTCTGACGGCACCTGATTCTGAGGCCTGGTGTGCCCGGAATCGATTTCTGAAGTTTAGCTCGGGTACGGGCAGTGAATGAATGAGCAGGTTTTTCAAACATATGAACTAGTGCTCGGAATCAAAATCTGAGGGCACCAATGAAACCGCAACCCCGATAATTGCTTAATAAGACTTTTACTTGAGTTGCGTTTTGATCGGGAAGAGTTTTCTTAAATTTGTGGATTAAGTGTTAGGTGAAATAAAATTTTGTTACAATTTTATTTCTCTTTTCTAGATGGTTTAGTCCCATGTGTGGGAGTTGAGGTGGGACCCACTTGATCATAAACTCCTCTTGATAGGATATTAGTGAGGCCCACATGATCCCCACCCCTTCAAATTCCTCTAACTCCACTTAAATTTTGTCAACCCCCCATTATTTTGTAACACACCCACTCCCCCTCTTTAATGCTTGTCAACTCTCACAATAAATTGATTGATTAAATCTATTCCATTAATTTAATTAAGAGTTTGAGTTTTTGAAGTTTTAAAAGTTGGCATGAGAAAATAAAATAAGGAAAGCCTTATTTTATTTTGGGGGGTTGTTTTGTTGTATGGAGAATTGAGAGAGGGAGAGCTCTAAGTCTTGGATAACTTCATCTTCCTCGTTGAAGAACGCGAAGAACGCCGTCACACCGTTCCATCATGTCACCACGTCAAAGAAAGGGAGATAGCGCTTCCTCCTCAGACATTCTCCATCGACTTATACGGAGCCTCACCCCGTGACTCCATTTTCCGTGATGCTAGCTTCCGCGAATTTCATTGAGGTAGGTGTTGATTTTACATTCGAGATTAATTTGACGTTCTTCGTTAATTTTTTTTGGCCGCCTGTTATCAATATAATGGGATGAGGATGGACCACACGAACACGGATGATCCTCCTCCCCATTTTTTTGTTTTTTATTTTCTTCGTGGATTGAAATGGAGGCGATGTCGTTGCACCGCGCGAGGTCGAGAGAACCGCGATCGGAGAAGGCTGCGGTGGGGGAGCGTGGCGTCGTCCCGCTGCACCAGAGCACTAGGAGGCCGCAGTTGTGACGGGCCGGGGCGGAGGGGCGCGGCGTCGTTGCGCTGCGCCAGTCAGACAGGGGCCACGACCTTTTTCCGCGGCGGTTCATCAAGGGGCGGCCTGAATTCTAGCCACCGGCGCTCTATGAGGCGGGACTAGCGGGTCCCGCGACGGCTCTTCGACTGGCCATTATGGCCGGCCTTTTTTCGGGACGTTCGGGGGTTGTAACCCCCGACATCTGGAAAGGGAGGGCCCCTCAAAAAGGGGGCCGCCATTTAAAAATTAGGGGGGCCGCCCCAACCCCCCCCCCCCCCCCCCCTTCCATGTGTGCCCATGCTGGGTCAGCCGCCCGCACTGGGTCAGACTGCCCACACTGGGTTGGACCGCCCACACCGAGTCGGGCCACCCACGCTGGGCTGGACCGCCGTGCCGGACCGGGCCGCGCCGGCGGGGTTGGGCCGCGCCGACCAGGCCGGGCCACTCCCAACAAGTCCGGACCTGAACCCTAGTCGGGACGACCCGGTTTGGGCCGACCCAGGGGTATTGGTCCGGGTCGGACGGGGCCCAAACCCCCTATTTTTGGGCAGATCCATTCAAACGCCCATAACAAGGGCTACGGACCTCCGATCAACACACCATCAGTTGAGTTGGGATCCTTTTATCAAGACTGTCGTTTTGGTCTATTACACTCAAGGTTTCGGAGACCGTTGAGTATAGCCGGGTTGGTTCGAACACAAAACCAACCGGGCCCTCGGAGCGGAGATGCTTACAACTTGAGCTCCGGACGTCCGATTGACGTGCCGTCAACTTTGTTGGATTCCTCTTAGTGAGACAGTTCTTTTGGAAAACTCTGCTCATGGTTTGGAGTAGTTGGAGTATGGTTGGGTTGGTTTTAGCTTAAAAACCAACCGGGCCTCTGCGACGAAAAAGCCAATAACTCTCAGACCGGGCATCCGATTGACGCACCGTCTATCGCATTGAGTTCCTTTTGACGAGATAGAACATTGTGATACATCAACTCTGGACATCGTGATAGTTGAGGTATCGACCCCTTGGATCGTGGAGTGGACCCTCCGGGAATCGAGCGTGCTGTGTGCGGGAACCCTAGAGCTGGCTGCAACTGCGACAACGATGACGACTATACTTGGATCCTATGTGGGTTCGGCAGCGATGAAGACTGTAATTGGATCCCCCATGGGTTCGGTAGTGATGACGACCATACTAGAATCCTTCGTGGGTTTGATGACGATGATTACTGTTCTTGTATCCTATGTGGGTCTGGCAGTATTTGACTCTGTACTTTATCCTATGTGGATCCGGTAGAGTAGCTAGTCTTGTATCTTTTGTGGGTCCGACAGCTTAGCTGGTCTTGTATCTTATGTGGGTCAGATAGCTTAGATGAATTAGTGGTTACATATGATCATCTCTATCACATTACGAAGTGTATACCTGTGTGAGCTGAGTCTTGAATCTCAATCATTATCATTGATGTGGTTGACTTGCTTTTCCTGTGTGTATTGGGTTGTGCTTTTCTATGTGGACTGGGTTGTGCTTGGGCTCGGGATCTGGAGCCAAACTGTAACTGATGACTTAGGTATATGTAATAGCATATACCTAAGTAGTGTTGTTGATGCTTCTTGATTGTATCTTTCCTTTGTGGTTTATACTTCTTGGATTCGGAGAGACCTTCGAGGGTCTCGGGGTCCCTACTGAGTATCGTATACTCGCCCCTAAATAGGTTGTGCCCGCACTATGTTGTTTTTTGATGTAGACAACGGACATCTCTGATCAAGGTGGAGGCTCGTGGAGCTGGATGGTACCTGGAGGGGGATCACTGGACGGAGTGTACACTGAGCGGGCGGCTGGACCCAAGGAGCTGAGGAGACTATTTGTACCCACCCTTCAGGTGGGATTTCTAGAGGACGGCTCAGTGTTTCTACTTTACATTTCAGCTACTGTACTTTATTTTCAGTTTTACTTTACTTTCAGTTGGGTTTGTATGATGGCCCATTTACTTTCCAACACATGTATTTGTACTCAATTTACTTACTGTTTACTTCAGCTTGCGTACTCTATGGTGTTTGTTTTCTTATATAAAGGCAATTCCTTCCCTTTCAGTGGGATTTACACCTCTAGTGCTAGTCGCCAGACCCTGGCCTATTGAAGGTTGGATTGGGGAGTCACGGCCCGGGCGTCGAGGACGGGTCGTGAAAAATTGGTATCAGAGGAGTTCGGTTCTACCGCAGAACTCAAGACTCTGATCTTTTTTCTCTGTGAAGAAATAGTGTTAAGGGTATTGAGTGTGGTTATCAGTCTAGGGAGTCCAGTGTTGGTGCAGTGGCCGACGTATCCATACATTAGGACCCTGACTTTTGATTTCTGACTCAATGCACGAAAACATTGATTTCTTGTGTGTTTCATGGTTTTCGTTGTGATTAATTTGTGTCATCTCACCATGTATACTGTATTAATCATGGAACACCTGTTTCTTTTCAGGATGGCCCCACGACGGCAGCTAGCTAGGGTTCTGAGCTTTGTGTGAGACGGAAGCCCACCGAGCGAGGAGTCCTCGCTGCAGGGCCCCTTTACAGCAGAGGTATTGGCGGTACTTTTACCCGCCGAGCCACCGATGCTACCAGCCCCAGCAGCGGAGAGTTCACGCCTCCTTAGCGTGTTGCATGAGTTTCAGAGGTAGAGGCCACCTAGGTTCCGCAGAGAGATGGATCCTCAGGAAGCTGAGGATTGGCTGGAGGCTGTCGTCGGAGTCTTTAGGTTTTTAGGGACACCAGCAGACCTCATGGTGATCCTTGCCGCGAGTCTCCTGCATGCAGCAGCAGGTAGATGGTGGAGCCTAATGCTCCAGGTGCACGATTAGGTGTCTCTTCTTTGGACAGACTTCGAGAGCCTGTTCCGCTCAGATTTCTTTCCAGCCACCCTTTATGCAGTGCGCATCCAGGAATTACTACAGCTCCGGCAGGGCAGCATGTCAGTATCCCAGTACTCGGTGAGATTTACCGACCTCTCGCGCTACTCCATAGACATGGTACGAGACCCATTATTCTGGGCCCGGACCTTTGAGCAGGGACTGAGGCATGAGATCAGAGCTTCGATGATTCCACTCAGCATTCCGACTCAGGAAGGGGTGCTAGAGCGAGCCCTGCTAGTGGAGAGCTTTCTCGTCGAGCAGCCATCAGCAGCGAGACCCACCGCAGGACGACACAGAGTGGAGTCATCCATAGGAGGCAGTCGACAGACGATACAGGGGTCCAAGTAGACTAGGCCATCAGGTGGGTGACCTCAGGACACAGGTTCAGTTGTGCGGGGCACACGACACAGAGCTAGCCTTCTGAGGAGCAGAAAGTTCTATTCATGCGGCGGGCAGGGACACATGGCTCGTGACTACCCAACCCGCCATGCAGAAGAGTAGCAGACAGTGGAGGGACCTCCGAGGCAGAGGCAGAGGTTCGACCGTGGCGGTCAGTAGGGAGCAGGCGGACGAGGCAGAGGAGCTGGCCGAGCAGCGGGTGGTGGAAGACGCTTCGAGGCTCTACCACCACCACCCCTAGGAGGTCCACCCCGACCACAGGGAGATGGCGGGTAGAGGCAGGCTTAGCTCCAGGCAGGAGAGTCTTATGGCCACGGCGCACCCGAGATGATTCGAGGTACTATCTGTGTCTACTCCACCCTTGATGCAGTTCTTATAGACACAGGTGCAAGTTATTCTCTCATTATCGCTTCCCTTGTTCGGAGCTCGGAGATTCCGACGGAGCCGTTGGCTTGATCCTTATGGCTAGAGACTCCTTGGGGACCAGACTTGATGATTACGCACTGGTGTCGGAAGTGTGAGATTACTCTAGGAGGCGAGAGCTTCAGCTAGGATCTTCTTGTAGCGGCGTCGAGGCCTTACGACGTCATCTTGGGCATGGATTGGTTATCTACAGTTCATGATCAGATAGAATGTATTAGGCGCAAGGTGCGGTGTGTCCACAATGATGGGAGCATGTTCACCTTCACCGGTGAGAAGGGAGCCTTTGCAGTGTAAAATGGACTCACGCAGAGGAGAGGACATCCGATCACCCATCAGTTGGCTAGTCTTATCCTGGGAGCAGTTGATGTGAGGAGTTCTGGTTTTCCAGCTGTGGTGGATCAGAATGCGGACGTTTTTTCCTGACGACATTCTAGGAATACCTCCTCGCAGAAAGGTAGACTTATATATTGAAATGTTCCCAAGGAAAGCCCCGATATCTACTCCAGTGTATCGGATGGCTCCCACTGAGCTTCGAGATCTACAGGTACATCTGGAGGACTTGGAGGGCAAGGGATTCATCCAACCCAGTGTTTCACCCGGGGCTTCCCCGATATTGTTCACCAAGAAGGCTGATGGAAGCTTGCGAATGTGTTTCAACCACCATCGCCTGAACCAGGTGACTGTGAAGAACAAGTATCCACTTCCAAGGATTGACGACCTCTTCTATCAGCTCAAGGGAGCACGATTGTTCTCGAAGATAGACCTCAGATCAGGCTATCATCAGTTCAGAGTTCGAGACGAGGATGTGCAGAAGATGGCCTTCAGGTGTCGGTATGCCCACATTGAGTTCTTGGTTATGCCTTTCGGCATAACCAACACTCCAGCAATGTTCATGAGTCTCATGAACAGGATCTTCCATCCTTACCTCGATCGATTTGTCGAAGTCTTCATCGACGACATATTGATCTACTCGACTACTGAGGAGGAGCACGCCTACCACTTGCGGGTTATACTGGAGACACTTCAAGAGCACCAGCTTTATGGTAAGCTCTCAAAGTTTCAGTTCTGGATATGTGAGGTCCACTTCTTTGGGCACGTCATCTCTGAGTCGGGAGTTGCGGTGTATCCTGTGAAGATCGAGGCAGTGCTAGCTTGGGAGCCACCTAGGAGCGTGATGGAGGTGCAGAGTTTCCTAGGTCTGGCTGGGTACTATCAGAGAATTGTGCCAGACTTCTCTAGAGTTGCAGCACCACTTTCATCTTTGACAAAAAAGTGAAAACCCTTCGTGTGGTCAGATAGATGTCAGCAGAGCTTCCAGGTGCTGAGACAGAGTTTGACCAGTGCACCCATCTTGAGGCTACCAGAGAAAGGAGTGGGGTACGTAGTTTACTACGATACATGAGGGACCAGACTCGGGTGTCTTCTGATGCAGGAGCGAGCAGTGATTGCCTATGGATCATGACAGTTGAGGGAGCATGAGCAGAACTACACTACCCATGACATGGATTTAGCAGCAGTGGTCTTCGCTCTGAAGATGTGGCAGCACTATCTGATGGGCGAGCGATTTACAATCTACTCTGACCACTAGAGTCTCAGGTACATATTCTCACAGAGGGACCTGAACCAGAGATAGTGACGATGGGTTGAGTTCCTCCAGGAATATTAATTTGAGATACTCTATACTCCTGGAAAGGGGAATGTATTATCCAATGCCCTTAGCAGGAGGACGGTCATTTAACTACTTGGAGAGGTGACAAAGCAGTTAAACGCTTTACAGATATCCTTCATGGATAGAGATGGGGCAAACTTTCTTCAATCGCTCACAGTCACTCCTCCACTTCATCAGCGGGTTAGAGAGGCACCGCGAGGGGATGTTGACTATGGGACACGACGTGAACAAATATCCTTAGGATAGGCACCTGATGGATTCTCTGTAGGAGGAGAGCACTTCGTCTTTCTCAGAGGATGTACCATGGTACCAGCTTCTTTACAAGAGGATGTGCTGAGAGATTTTCACACTACCCCTTTCGCAATACATCTAGGGGTAGAAAAGATGTACCAGGATCTCAGACGACAGTACTGGTGGCCGGGTATAAAGAAGTTTGTGGCAGAGTTCATTTCTCGATGCCTCACCTGCCAGCAGGTGAAGGTGTATCACCAGGTACCAGCAGGATTGGTACAGCCCTTGGAGGTCCCGGAGTGTAAGTGAGATGGGATATATATGGGTTTTGTTACTGGAATTCCATGTACATTCAAAGGACACGGCTCCATTTAGGTGATCGTCAACCGACTCACCAAGTCGGCCCACTTCTTACCTATCAGAGAGTAGAGCTCAGTGGAGAACTTGGGACGCCTCTATGTTCAGGATATCTTGTGGCTTCAAGGTGTTCCATCATCTATCGTCTCCGATCGAGATTCTCTCTTTACTTCCCGGCTTTGGAAGGGGTTGCAGGAGGCATTCGGGGTGCAGCTATGCCTGAGCACCGCTTTTCACCCTCAGACAGATGGTTAGACGGAGAGGACCATTCAGACTGTCGAGGACATGCTCTGTGCATGTGTCCTCAACTTTGGTCACACCTAGGAGGATCACCTACCCTTGGTGGAGTTTGCGTACAACAACAGATACAACTCCACCATCAGAATGGCACCATATGAGGCATTGTACGACCGACCTTTCTGATCACCTCTATGCTGGACAGACCCTGGGGAGTCATCAATTCTGGTACTAGAGATGGTCTAGGCCATGACGGAGCAGGTTCAGATCATCCAGGAGCAGATGAGGACAGCTCAGAGATGACATAAGTTTATGCTGACAGGAGGTGGATACCACTAGAGTTCGAGGATGACGACCACATTTTCTTACGAGTCTCACCTCGACATGGATTACGGAGATTTGGCCGGGGGGTCAAGTCATCGTCATGCTTCATCAGACCATTTTAGGTTCTCAGCAGGATAGGCGAGGTGGCTTATCGCCTGGCTCTACCACCTCAGTTGCACCGGGTGCACGAAATCTTACACGTATCTCAGCTGAGGAGTTACATGCACGACTCGACGCATATCATCGACCATGGGGAGCTCGACATCGATGACAGAATGAATTCTGCGGGGGTCCATATGGAGATCGAGGATCGACAAGAGCGGGTCCTACGTGGGTGGTCGATTCCTCTAGTGCGCATCAGGTGGCAGTACGGGAACCTCCAGGAGAGCACATGGGAGCGGGAGGCTCAGATGCGTGCTCAGTACCCTCATCTGTTTCCCTAGTTTGTGATGTATCTTTATGAGGACGTAAAGCCCTGATGTGGGAGTAATGTAAAGACCAGTAAATTTCAAGGAAATTTTTTTTCTTAAATTATTTTGGATTTTACGAGTACGTAGTTTTTGACGGCACCTGATTCTGAGGCCCGGTGTGCCCGGAATCAATTTTTGAAGTTTAGCTCGGGTACGTTTAGTGAATGAACGAGCGGGTTTTTCTAACTTCTAAACCGATGCTCGGAATCAAAATCTGAGGGCACCAATGAAACCACAGCGTTGGTAATTTCTTCAAAATAATTTTCCTGGAGTTGCGTTTTCTCGGGAAGAGTTGTCTTAAATTTGTGGATTAAGTGTTAGGTGAAATAAAATTGTGTTACAATTTTATTTCTCTTTTCTAGATGGTTTAGTCCCATGCGTGGGAGTTGAGGTGGGACCCACTTGATCCTAAACTCCTCTTGATATAATATTAGTGAGGTGGGGCCCACATGAGCCCCACCCCTTCAAATTCCTCTAACCCCTCTTAAATTTTGGCAACCCCCCCCCCCCTATTATTTTGTAACTCACCCACTCCCCCTCTTTAATGCTTGTCAGCTCTCACATTAAATTGATTGATTAAAGCTATTCAATTAATTTAATTAAGAGTTTGAGTTTTTGAAGTTTTAAAAGTTGGCCTCAGTAAATAAAATAAGGAAAGCCTTATTTTATTTTGGGGGGTTGTTTTGTTGTGTGGAGAATTGAGAGAGGGAGAGCTCTAAGTCTTGGAGAACTTCATCTTCCCCATTGAAGAACGCGAAGAATTCTGTCACGCCATTCTATCTTCTCTCCACATCAAATAAAGGGAGACGCTGCTTCCTCCTCATATGTTCTCCGTCGACATATACAAAGCCTCACCCCGCGACGCCATTTTTCGTGACGCTAGCTTCCGCGAATTTCCTTGATGTAGGGGTTTATTTTACGTTCGATATTAATTTGAATTTTTCCGTTAATTTTTTTTGGCCGCTTGTTATCAATATAACGGGAGGAGGACGGACCGCACGAACACGGCCGAACATCCTCCCCATTTTTTGTTGTTGATTTTCTTTATGGCTTGAAATGGAGGCGGTGCCATTGCACCGCACGAGGTTGAGAGAACTGCGGCCAAAGCGGGACGCGGCAGAGGAGCATGGCGTCGTCGTGCCACGCCGGAGCACCAGGAGGTCGGGACCAGCACGGGCAGTGGCGGAGGGGCGCAGCGTCGTCGCGCCACGCTGGTCGGACAGGGGCCGCGGCCTTTGGTCGCGGCAGTTCAACAATGGGGTGGTCGGACTTCCCGTCGTCGACGCTCCAGGAGGCGGGACCGGCAGGTCCCATAACGGCTCTCTGACTAGCCATTACGGCTGGACATTTTTTGGGAAGTCTGGGGGTTGTAACCCTTGGTAACTGGCAAGGGCAGGACCCACAAAAAGGGGGCCTCCATTTCAAATTGAGGGGGGCCACACCCCCCCCCCCTTTCGCGTCTGCCCACGCTAGGCTGAGCCACCAGCGCTGGGACGGAACTTCACGCCGGACTGGGCCAGGCCACGCCCAACTAGGCCAGACCCGGTTCAGGCCGACCTAGGGTGTATTGGGCCGGGTCGGATAGGGCCCAAACCCCCTATTTTCGGGCAGATCCATTCAAACACCCATAACTTGGGCTACAGAACTCCGCTCGACGCACCGTCAGTTGCGTTGGGATCCTTGGATCGAGATGGTAATTTTTGTATATTACACTCAAGGTTTCGGAGAACTTTTAATACATCCGGGTTGGTTCGAACACGAAACCACCCGGGCCCTCAGAGCGAAAACACTTATAACTTGAGCTACGGATGTTCAATTGACGTGTCGTCGACTTTGTTGGATTCCTCTTAGTGAGACGGGTCTTTTGGATTACTCCGCTCGAGGTTTGGACATAGATGGAGTATAGTCGGGTTGGTTTTAACTTAAAAACCAACCGGGCCCCTGGGACGAAAAAGCCAATAACTCTCAGACCGGGCATCTGATTGACGCGCTGTCTGTCACGTTGAGTTCCTTTTGACGAGACGGAACATTGTGATACATCAACTCTGGACTTCATTATAGTTTATGTATCGACCCCTTGACTCGTGGAGCGGACCCTCCTGGAATCGAGTGTGCTGTGTGCGGGAACCCTAGTGCTCACTGCGACTGCGACGATGATGATGATTGTACTTGGATCCTACGTGGGTTCGGCAGCGATGACGACTGTACTTGGATCCTCCATGGGTTCGGAAGCGACGACGACCGTACTGGGATCCTCCGTGGGTTCGACGGTGATGATTACTGTACTTGTATCCTATATGGGTCAGACAGTATTTGACTCTGTACTTGTATCCTATGTGGGTCTGGCAGAGTAGCTGGTCTTGTATCCTCTATGGGTCCGACAGCTTAGCTGGTCTTGTATCCTATGTGGGTCCGATAGCTTAGATGAATCAGTGGCTACATTTGATCATCTCTATCACCTTACGAAGTGTATAACTGTGTGAGATGAGTCTTGAATCTCAATCATTATCATTGATGTGGTTGACTTGCTTTTCCTGTGTGGATAGGGTTGTGCTTTCCTATGTGGACTGGGTTGTGCTTGGGCTCGGGAGCTGGAGCCAAACTGTAATTGATGACTTCGGTATATGTATGGTAATATACCTAAGTAGTGTTTTTGATGATTCGTGATTGTATATTTCCTTTGTGGTTTATTCTCCATGGATTCGGAGAGACCTTCGGGGGTCTCGGGGTCCCTACTGAGTATCGTATACTCACCCCTGCACGGGTTATGCCTGCACTGCGTTGTGTTGGATGCAAACGACGGACAGCGCTGATCGAGGTGGAGGCCCCTGGAGCTGGATGGTACCAGGAGGAGGATCACTGGAAGGGACGTACACAGAGAAGATGGTTGGACCCAAGGAGTTGAGGAGACTATCTGTACCCACCCTTCAGGTGGGATTTCCAGAGCACAGCTCAGTGTTGCTGCTTTACTTTTTAGCTGCTGTACTTTCTTTTCAGTTGTACTTTACTTTCAGTTGGGTTTGTATTCTGGCCCATTTACTTTCCAACACTTGTATTTGTACTCAGTTTACTTAGTGTTTACTTCATCTTGCGTACTCTGTGGTGTTTGTTTTCTTATATAAAGGCAATGCCTTCCCTTTCATCGGGATTTACGCCTCTAGTGCTAGTCGCCAGCCCCTGGCCTATGGAAGGTGGGCTTGGGGTAGTCACGGCATGGGCCCCGAGGATGGGTCGTGACATATAGCATAATCATATAAATATATAAGATATCATATATTATCTTGTTATATCATTTTATTGGTAATAATTATCTATTACCCTTCTTTTGTGTGTTTACTGCTTAATTTTTCAATGCTTGTTTTATCATGTAAGAAATATTTCATTGGTGTAGGATATATAGATAAATTTCAATTAATTAACTATATTTAGTACAAAGGTATTATATTTAATCATTATATATATTTTTGTAATCATTCATAAATGGTTAGTCTGGAAAATTAATCTCATCGGGTTGTGGAGAGGGTAGGTCATACGTACACATGAGCAATAATATTACTCCATTAATGGTGAAAAGGGTAAAAAATTGGATGATATATTAATTGTAGAGAATATTTATCATGTAATAATTACTATAAATCTTCATTTTCTTAATCATTATACCCATCCCTATAAAGTGGTGATTGAAAACAATTGACACCTCTGTGTGGAGATAGTAAGTCGTCCATACACACGTGTGGTGATTTTGTTTTTGGTAGGTTGAATAAATAGTGGGATATGGTTGTATAATAATAATGACATATAAAATATATATTCTAATGTATTTATTACATTATAATGTAAAAACATATAAATAATAAGTAAAAGAATAAATGAACATGAAATAGTTATTAAAAATGGTTACCTTTTCATCAGAAAACATCCTTTAGATCTATTCTTAAAGTATATTGGGTTTGTATTTTTGTAAAACCGGAACCTATATAACATTAAAGGGGATTTTGGGAGGAT
Organism: Viscum album; assembly: GCA_963277665.1. NCBI lineage: Eukaryota > Viridiplantae > Streptophyta > Magnoliopsida > Santalales > Viscaceae > Viscum > Viscum album. The sequence goes on from OY728161.1 coordinate 1,300,538,553, forward strand.
AAATGGTCAGGTTTTTTTGGGATATAATGCTAAATGTGTTGTGAGAAGTGAGGTACGAAGTTCCCTTTTATAATTGGAATAAAGGGAACTTTAAGAAGCTATCAAAATATTAAATTAATATAAATTATTTTTCAATCTAAAATGGAACCAACAAGATATATATTGAATGTAAGATTATTATTTTTATAAATACTCTCAAAAAATTAGTATGCATGTTCTATTCACATTATTACCCTTATCATTTTGTTTTATGCCTTATTTAGTCTCTTAGACTATTACTATGACAAATTGTGTTTTTAGGTTAGATGGGTTAATATAGGTACTAAAAAATTAAAAACAAACTTAAAATAAGTCATGGATAATATTTTTTACCTTTATCACATTTATGTTTCAATATTAATTTTTTTTAAATATTATATCACTTTCCAAAATAATTTATTTATAAACTTCATTACTGTCAATTTTCAAACAATTAATTACATGACATTTTAAAAAAATTCATAAAAATAAGATAATATTTAAATATTACATCTAAAACATCTCTAAAATTTAAAATTAATCTAAAATATTTTTGGATGGCTTCAAAATTATCATATAATATGTATTTTAATATTTTTTATAATAATTTATTTGATATTTATTTTAATAAAATAATTAATTAATCATCATAGCGTCATCATTTAAGGTAATTATATTATATGTAAAATATATATATAAATTACCATGATGTAGAGAACCATTTTATAATTTAAAATACTATTTATAGTCAAACAAAACCTTTATATATCCCCCACATTAAAAATCATTCTCTTGTTAAAAATAAAAGTGATAAAAAATTGGCCTACCATCAAATATAATATTATAAAGGATATATTCTCACCCAAACAACCATAAATTGTCTAATAAATGATCCATTATTTATTTTGGAATAAAAATACCCATATAATAATGTTATAACATTTGTTTATGGTTATTTAATAAAATTATGTTTACCATTAATGAGCCGACTTAACATTAACCATTGTAGTAAACAATATTATCAATTTTATTATTTATAATGTCTAAAAATAAAATAAACCAATTTAATTTTTTTTGAAATTATTATTATAAATAAGGAATAATTTTTTTTAAATTCTAAATACAGATATTTCCAAAACAAGTTAAAAATTATTCCCAAAGAAGGACCATAAAATGGGGGTTGAAGTTAAAAATAATATAATATTGAAATATTTTTATTTCTAAATTCAATTTGAAATTTATTATATTGACCTAAATTGGATTCAATGATAAAAAATGATCTAATTATACTTAATAACCAATCAAAAAATAATTTCACAATGTTAATTTTTTAGATGAAAAATTTATTTTCAATTACAATGTAATGTTTGTTTTATTATTCATAAAAAATTGAATCTTTTCAAAAAAATACAAAAAATTACAAAAAATTATATTTCAATCCTCTTATTTAAAATATAATGGTTTTTTCTCAAATAAAATATAAAAAACTAAAAAAAATGGTTTTAAAATATGATTTCCATCAAAAGTATCCAACACTTACTTTTTAAAAAATATGGGGTTTTTTACCAAAAATTGTGTTTGTTCTTTTGTTAAACCAATAAAATATATTTTCTGAATATTAAAAAAAATTATTGAATATAAAAAATATATATTTCACTAATTTAATTTATTAATTATATTTAATTTAATTTTATAAGACCAAAATCCTTTAAGAGTATAAAAATTAAAATATTTCCCTTATATTAAATTTTTTTATACTTTTGATTTGAGTTATTTGTTAACCAAATAATTAATATTACCTTCTTATAAGCAATAAATTTTAATAAGTTAGTCAATAATATTCATAACTGCTAAATTAATGGCTATGTTGTAATGGTAACATTTTAATAATAATATTTACTTTTTCTAAGCTCGTTGTTGTGTGCAACATTTCTATCAATGAAAATGAATTTAAAAAGAGACATACCAGATTAATCTGGGGGTTTTGAATATATGGTTTAATTCATGATTTATTTATTCAATCATATCGTGGTATTGGATAAAGGAAAATAATAGTTATGCTATCTCCCATATAAGATTATATAATTTTGATTTATATGGTACAATCCTAGTAGTATAGGTTGTCTCTTTATCAATCTGTGTCAATTAGATTTAATCATAAAAGTTAATATTAAAATTTTAATGTTAATTATAAAAGGAAAATGTATCCAATGGATATAATAAATAGGGTTCCTAAAAATTTGACATATTTTATTATCTGTTATGCCCACTATGTCAAGTATTCTCATAGGGGGTGAATTAGTGTTTAACAGATTAAAACAACTTCCCCTTTTGATCTTGTTTTGTTGGTAATAAAAACTCTCTTATCTATATTTCCCATATCATGGTATGAAAATAAAATAAATAATCCATAGGACACACAATTTTACATGGTTTACCATCTTAGGGATTTGTGAATGGAGCATACAACATCGATGTGTTAATGTACCAAATCCACAAAAAGTGAACTATTATTTACAATGTTCGAAGCGGACTCACGGTCCCTTCTAGTTTACAACCAACCAATATTTTAAAGATCACTGCTCTCTCAACTTGAGTGAGCTCACTACTTCTTCAAAAGATCCACTCATAGTTTATATACTTTCAGGTCCTTTCTTTATCACTAATGAATGAATCCTCTACTTTATGTAGATCCTATAATTATGTCAAACGTTCATTGAGTGATGAATAATAAATGTACTTGGAAACATATAATATTTCACCCAACCCTTACTGAAACTAGTGAAAAAGTTTTATCTTTTACTCTCAAAACCTCCTCTTATGTGAAACTTCAATCTTACACGCAACATCCATAGCTTTCACACAACTTCAATTATTTCCTAAAACTCTCTTTGCATGGAAATTTTATATGATATAGAGCTAGGATTCACTCAATGTGAAAAAATCTATAGAATTATTGGGTGAGTTATTATTTGTAGGCATCACAAAACCCTTTATGGAAGATTCAATACATAATGTAAGATCCTCTTCGAGTGTGAAAAACCCAATTTAATGTCACATTAGTCATGAAAAATTATTTATCATAACCTCATCATTTTCACATATTTCCAAATAATCTGTGCACTTCATTCCTTTGTAATATTTCAAAATTATGATCTCGAAACATGCCTTTCACTAAATTTTTCAAGTCACTATCAATCGTGTCCACAAATTCCTTTTACATAGACACCTTTCTCCATTTTCAAATTCGCATTCCCAACAATATGTAAGACACTGGAAAACAGTGTCACCTTATATTTTTTATTTTTTGTTCCACATCTAAATCATCCATTCCTCTGAAATGGTTCTTTCCCAGCATACCTTGTCGACAATCTATTTGGAACATACTAACTCGTCATGTAAGCCTAATTTTTCCACAAACACAATCAACCCAAAAATGCATCAATGTTACTTTGAGGTATTTTTGTCCCACAATATGATTCCATGATAAAAAATTTAGAGCATGTTTTATCTATAACGAAAAAACAATTATAGGGTATATATTCTATTAAAAATGGAGTTTCATTTTTGAATATTTACATAGTTAAATTATTTCCCCATTATGAAATATAACCCTTTAAATTCTCATTTCTTATAAAAAACAGATGAGGATTATTTTTTTCATCTCCTCTTCTCTTTCAAACGATTCATCCTCAAACATTTTTTTTTCACAACACTTTGACCAGTTTAGCTGTCTAGTTTCATATAATTGTGTTTCTATGATCTAAGAACATCACCAAATTCGACACTTATGAATGATCATCTGATAATGGTACCACCTCCAGATACATTAAATGTAGTGAGTATAGTATGTAATTTCTCAAGAGGGATACATGGAACATATCGTATACTTGTGATAAGACAAGTGTATCGGCTAGTCCACATGTCACATTTTAGATGTGATAAGGGATCTTAAAGGGAAAAATATATCTAAGACTAAGCTTTCCATTCCTCCCAAACCTCAAAAAAATCATCCATAATTATTTATAAAGGAACACATTATCTTCCACATTAAAATATATCCCTTATTTACAATTGGCTTCATAAAATTTTTATCAACTTTGACAGGATATCATATGATGCGGTATGGTTTGAACCATGTCTATCTTCTATTAGGTAATATAAGGTACCGTATTCATCCCTTATAGAACATCACATCAATATTTTTGTGTATGATACCTCATCCCATATAGAGTCTCATACGGTTCCATTTGGATGATATAATGTAATGAGTTGTTATATGAGAACTCCACTAGGGGATGTTTTTGGTACAGACATTATTTGAAACACATTGAACATTACCTCATCAAATCCACCTGATTTTGAATGGTTTATTCATATATATTATCCATATATAGGGGTTAATCAGTGGAGAATATTTTATTCATATCCTATACTTCTTGAAGGATTATTTAGAAAATCAAGGAAAACCTCAAATATCAATCAAATACAATAGAGAGTGAATCTCCATGTAGTCTGACCACATTCCTTATATATATCATGGAAGGTTTTTCAATAGAGAAATATTTCATGACAGCAATTAAATGAAATGAAATTTTAAGGAGATTAACCACCACCTGAATTTTATTATTGACTTTAGGGATACTTGCGAGTCATATGATGAAATCCATGGTTTTGTTTTAATATTTCTATAAAGCTATACAACTTTTTTGCATCAGACAAATTTTCTTATCTCATTCATCATTGACTTGTTTTAATACAAAGCAATTTGTTTCAAATTATACAATATATATCTTCATGTTTTCCCACCACAGGTTTTTATTAAAATCACTATACATCTAATTACTTCTTAAATGAATAGACAATGAGTATTTATGGACATCATCAAGAGGTTACATATTTATCACTAGTGTTTTATGGGACACATATCTAGGTTCTATAAATTATAAATACTTCTTTATAAAAGATGGACTTAGAAATATTCACTTTTCTTGTAGCACCTCTTTATCGTTCATATATTCCTTGATCCTATCTAAAATGGATGGTAGTTCAGTTCTTTAAGAAATATAGGATAGTGATTTTTGGGTTATTCCCACATACATATTTTTATATACAATAATATTTTTTCCAATTCAATAATAATAATGGATAGGGTTATGAGTTAATTTTTAAATATATCATATACCACATTTCTAGGCATCCCATGATAAATATGGATTGAACAATCATAATCGTTGATCATCTCTAACCAACATCATTGGAATAAATTATGCTTCTTTTTTGTAAATATGTACCTGAGGATTTTATGATCTATATATATGGAACACTTTTCTAAAAATTAATAATGTCTCTAAATATCCAATGTGATGATCTATATATCAAATTCTACATGATGAGTTCGGTGGTACTTCTATGAAATATTTAATGTGTTGAAAAATTTGGCTACCACGTTATAATCTTGAATGACTACACACCCCAATTTTTGTTGGAGTCAACCCAATAGAAAAAAATTATTTACCCTCTAGTAGGTAATGATAATCTATGTGAATATGTTATCCACTTCTTCAAATCATTATTATTTTATTCACACACATCAGTCTAGAAAAACATGACTCTATTCCATGTTAGTTTTGTTAGTGGCATTGAAAATCAGGAGATGTTTATGAAAAATAAATTATTATACCAAGATAATACAATGAAACTACATATTTTTTTCCAATAAGATGGTATTTTACATCATTCAATTGTCTCTGATTTTGATGGTTCCATAGATATCCCTTTGCTGGCAATGACATTCCCCATAAATTATACATTCTCTATTGTAAACTCACATTTTTTATACGTTTAGAATAAATTTTTCTATCAAAATGTCATTATTAAAGAATTAAAATTATCTTCATGTTCCACCTTCCTTTTTGTGTATTTATGAATATATTCTATAAGACTACTGCAATTTATTTTTGGTAATTTCTAAAGACACTATTCATCTTGTATATTTATATTTATAGGGCATTATGGTGTCCAAATGGAATCACAATGAACATTTATTACATATATGTTATACAAAAATAAATTTTGAGGATATAGACTTTGTTCATCATTACTTGATAATATCATGAATAAAGATCGATATTATAGAGCTAGTAGGATCCATTTATCATAGACATAATGTTCTAAAACCAAATAATAGAATACTTTTTCATTATCTTGATATTTTTGTCCTCATGATAATTAATGCATATGAAAATTGAATTATCCAGCATCCTGATAAAGAGGACACGTTTACCCAAACATAAAGCACTTGGGCTCATAAACCAATTATCAATATTCCTCTGTAGATAAATATTTGGCTCGAAATGTTCCACAATGGCCTTTTTATATAGATTTTTGGATGTTGTAAAATAACCATTTATAAGAATAATTGAGTAATAAACCTCATGTATTGGGGAAATACAAGTAAATTAAATACAAGACACATATTTTTATTACACAAAATTTGGACTATGTTCAAGTACGATGCTTTCCTAAGTCTTAGTTATTTGAGAAAGATAAACATTCCCATAGGGAAATAATTTCCAATATTGTGATAAAGATACCAATAAAGATTCATTGTAACATCTCAGATAAATAAGAAATAAGAAAATTTTTATATTAATTAATATATATGAATGAAATATTAATTATACATTAAAGGTGACTCTATGTTCGATGGCCTACAAGATACGTAACAACAGGTTTCTTTGAAATCTTACATTGCTCACAAATAATGTAATATTATTATTTTAAATGGTATTTAACACCTTTCCATTGTATTAGAAAGAATAAATAGAACTATCTAAAATATGATTATATTTTTTTGTCAAATTGTTTACAATTATCCATGAAATGTTAGAGGTTTAAAATGTGAATGAATCAAATTTTCGACATAATTCTCTTTAAAAGGTCGATTTATCGTCTTTTAATGGTGAACCCTCATTAAATATATTTTTTCACTCTTATATGTTATATTTGAAAAAAGTAAAGTATTATTTAGATTTGGGACATCAATATTTACTTTGGGTAAATTTTTGGTATTTTTCTGATAAAGATCATTTTTTAATGAATATTGAAAAATATTCTATTTTAAGTCAAAAGTGCCTTCTAATATAATTTATTTATATGGTTATATTATTTTTTTAATTGGTTATAAATTTTAATTAGAACATATTTTTACTATTTAATCCAATGTTGGACATTGGAATTAATTTCATTTTGAAATTGGACATAAACAAGTGTCAATCTTTTGATATTTATTATTTCTTAAAAACACACTTTTTTTACAGCGGGAACTAATATTTAATTAATTTCTGTCACTTCTATGTTTTGAATTTAGAAAAATGGATTCCATATTTGGAATCAATTGGTCCAAATTGTGTAAATTGGTAACTTTTATTTTTAGTCATTTTAAATATTTACTTCAGTAAATATTTTTTTTACAATGATAAAAAAGTAAGTATAGTAAATATGGGTAAAATATAATATTATAATAATATTAAATTACCCTAACATGTGTCCTAATCCTATTGGATGATACATATCCGACCATGTCCATCCCTAGGTCAAATTTGGGAGCCCATTGAGACACATGGGATTAATAATGACACTTTATATTAATTAATTTAAAGTAAAGACAAAAATGACAAAAACAAATAGCTTTTAGTGAATTAATTTTTACATGGGGTTATATAATTTATCTTTTCAACCATAAATATTTTTTGGAAAGATAAAAATATTTCCAAAATCATGATAGTTTTTTTATAATTTTTAGACATCAAATAAATTAAATTATTTATGACACAATAATGATAAAATATTTACCTCATTAATAAATGATTTAAATAAATAAGATTATAAATATTAAAAAAATATTTAAAACCTATCCAATTCTTATGGGATGATTTTACTTCTACCATGATTCATCGTAACTTTGATTTTAATGATTATTTGAATTTTTGAAATCGAAGATGAGTTTATAATAAAATAATTGTTTAAAACATTCCTAAAGAGCCCCTCATCTCCCTTATAAAAAGCCATCACTTCTTACTCATTTATTACACTTATCAAGCCTTTGGTTCATACAATCCCTACTCCAATAATCTCCCAGGAACCCTCTATTAATTCTAGTAACCTTACCTTAGGAATAAAGCACTTCAAGAAACCATTTTGTTTCAAACCAAAGAGAGTTACTCGATTTAAAGGTAACTGCTTCTCTTAAGTTCTTTTGTTTTATTTTACTTATCCAACCCGCTAATCTCATTGTATTAATTTATATTATAATAACACATAAATCCTAAATATAGTATTATTTTTTTATGATAAGTATTAGAATTACACTTTCACACACCTTTATCTAATGGGTAAAGAACGTAATGTTTGTGTGGGTGGGAAACTAACACATCACGAAATGATGATTGTTCAATTAACTCCTACCACATCTCATGGAGGCCATTATGATGGAACTGTATTTATATTTGATATATATTATGTTTATATTTTCTTTATTCTTATGTATTTTTCATTTATATCATACATTTATGGTTTCCATAGTGGGTAAATGCAATAATTTCATTTGAGGAAGTGCGGACTACTGCCCCCTCAAGGTGATGTGAATTATTAATGCCTTTTTTGGAATGTATAAAGGGTGGAGTTAATGATATGATATATGATATTATGCTGTAATTATAATATACCTATGTATAATTATGTTTTAATTCCATTAAAATAGGAAATAGAAATGGAAGTAGTGTTCATGCATACGTACGTCTTACTGTCTCCAGGAATGGTGCATTTCATTTCTTATCTCCAATTGTTATGTACTATTATAAATACAAACATATACTGGATATATATGATATCTATGATATCTAAATAATTATTATCATTCTGAAGATAATGGATATTTGACCACATGAACATCTTGTAATTATAAGGTGTTCATTTTTACTCAAGTACCAAATATCGATGAAACAACTGTTAATAACATAAATGGTTACATAATGTTTATAACATGGTAATAAGTGATATATAAGAAAAAAACGTGAAAATGGTTATTAAGAAAGTAGAAATGATTTTAGTTTATTATTTATAAGATTAAAGAAATATCAAGTCAAATCAGACAGGAGTAAAGGGAACTTCTTATCCCAATTTCCATGCGTTGGGTTAATCATCTACTTTTTTATTATGTCATGATATGATTATGTTAGAAATAAATTATGATATATTCTCTTGTATTTATACTTTCTTTATGTGTATTTATAGTGAATAATCATAATCTATCTATTTTATTAACAAATTCATCTTTGTAAGGGACTTCGTCTCAATCTTCTTTCATTGAGACATATTTTGTTTTATTCTCAACTATCATTTATACGGTGTATAAATACTGTTGAATTTTCATTTCATTCAAAGATAATAATTTCCTATGAGTAATTTTACTAAACGAGAAATAAAATAATGTTTCTTTTTAACATAAGTGGTGATAATGGCCTTTCCACCGCCACGAGTATTATTTGACATTTGGATTCCTAAACAAGACAAAATGTTTTTAAAATGAAAATAAATACCATATAATATTTTATGTATTTTGGTATTGAATATGGTTTTTATAAAGGATTTGTTATGTCAAAATATATAAATGATATATTGTGAATAGAATGTGGAAATGTTATCTATCCTTTATGTTTATTTTATGTATTATGAATATTTTATTGTTCTTGGGAATTGTTTACGTATACAGGTGGTTCTGTGATAAACCTAGGGAGGGAGAGTCCGATATAGCTCTCTAATTCATTGGTTAACGAGATGGAGGTAAACATGAATGATTCTCTTATGATATTTATGGAATATACTATGATGGGTATTTCAAATGTAACTCCCTATGTAGTTATGATAGCTATAATGTAAGTATGATATGTATGCCCCAGTTACCATTATGATTTATGATTTCTATGTGATATTCATCAATCTTATGATTTCGTAAGATATGTCATGATTGAAAAGTGTTGGTTTTATTAATTTATATTTATTGTTGGGTTAATGTTTCATTTCCTTATTTTTTAACCCTTAATGATCTTTTTATGCTCATCCCATGTTTTTGAAATGTCTTCCACCTGAACTAAAGATGAATATTGTCAAGGATGGGATCATGGAAAAGTTAAGCTATCTAAAACATGGAATTAGACATGACTCCTTTTTCCCAGAGTTTTTATTTTGTGAAAAAATGGAAACTGAGTAGAAGTGTCTACTTTTTAATCTTTTGAGATGTAATAGTTATGTCCAAATTATCTAAAACTCTAAACCTAAAAAAATCATCAATATGAATTATTCATTTAATTCAATATTATCTAATGTTTTAAGGCCGGGTCCTTATACATGGTATCATAGGTAGGTTTAGACAACTTTAGGGATTAAAGTTTTCTTTAAACACATGGTTAGTCCCTAGGGCTATTATTTCATTTAAACTCTTATTTTATAACTTTTTACAGATCAAGGAATGTTAGTTTCAAATGGAAGGAGGAGGATCTCAAATGTTATTCTTATCACTTCCTAATGACTTTCTTGCAATAATTATTGTAAATTCATGTTCATATGAATGTGAAACTTTATCAAGCATATATCTCACTTGAAAGTAGTTGTTTGAGATATCAAACACCTCCACTATACCTCGTTATCATCGTTGATCATTGGTTGTATTTAAACAAATACTATTTTCACAATATTCTCATATTTTTAAGAAAGGTAAATATTATCAAGGAATTTACAAATATTTTACCTTATCGCATGACTTTGAAGCATATTATGATTTTGAAAATGGTGCTGAAGTAGCAGACCCTTGCACAACCTATTTATATTTTCTTTCACAATATTTTCTCTCATCACATACTTATGGTATGACCATTAATTGAAAATTTCCACTCAAATTCGGTCCTAATATTATATAGAAATCATGTCTTATCAGATGTTTTGAAATTATATTTCATGCATGATTATTTTCCAAAATTGTTTTTCTATGAACACCCATATGACCCATGTTGTACAATGTGTATTTGGATGAAAGAAGCAAGTGATTTTTAAGGATCTCTAAATAATTATTGCAATGAATGTACCTTCTACCTATGTGAACAAGATAACAATGAAACCAAGTGGACACCATGATCAAAATATGATGTTCCTTATTCTAAGGATTTTTTCATTTTATTGTAAGGTGGTGAAATTTAAAAAAAAGACAATATATATAAGACATCATGAATTAATATGTGGAGATCCTAATGATTTGGGTTGAAAATGAGACGTAAAGGAAAACATTGAGGTTAAAACATGTAAGGGTTATTTTTGAGATTTATAAAAAGGATAACACATAGATCGTGTGATAACTCGTCACATCATACAAATCTGTGTGAATCAAACTCACCTCCAATGTGTGATTGGGATTTATCACCTACCACTATCCTACTTGAAGTCCCTGATTAGTATGACTTTTTATTTTAGTAAAATGATTTTATGTAAAATTAATAAGTTGATTTTCGGAACTTATGTTATATCAAATGGATATATATAGTATAGAAAACTGATTTAGTGATTAAGCGATAATGGTTGTCATGGAAGATGTTCTCTCTTTTGAGGAAACACTATATGACTAATTAAGGTAGAATACTATGGGATTTCATTTGTGAATTAATGGTTGAAAATTTTAGTTTGGAAGAATCTATGTTTTTATTGTGGAAAAATGATGATTTTATTTATTTATAAAAATGATTAACCTATCATCGAGAATATGTGATTAGGTTAATTAATTTTCAATATGAGACTTTATGGATAACTGGTGTTATTTGGAGATAAATGTTAAGATGTATCATGGAAGACTATGTATTTAAATCCTTATGGGATTTGGGTTACGATCTTAGTTTGGATTACTTTTGAATATTTTTAGGGACAGTTGTTTATTGAATGGTCTTTGTAGAACTTTGGGTTTTGTTTCAAAACTTTTGAATATTAAGATTAGTTTTTCTTCTTGTAAAAGATTGTCCTTTTTGGGTATTGTCTAATCTTTCACTAACCATTTTAGTTTTAGTTGATGTCCAAAGACAAGGGAAATATATTATTCTTCTTTTGTGGATTATGTGATTTTGTAGAAGATTATTCATGTGCTTTTGATGTGACTATGTCTTTTTGACTGCTCATTGCACGGATAAATGATTAGTTTTTTGGTAGAAACTTATTGAAGGATGAAACTCTACTTGAAGCTATGTATATTTCCTTATCTAATTATTCTATATAGTAATTGAATTCCTCAAAATTATGAAAATTAATGTTAAACAAATTTTTTTTGGGTTTTATGTTTTCTAATAAGTAATCAAAGACTGTTTAACACATCATAAGTTTGTGATTTTCTGGTGGTTAACTTTCTCTTAATCATGTTTTCTATCACTCTCCATCAGAACTTGATCGTTTGTTCTCCCATCCATATCCATGTCATCTTATATGGAATCCTAGTATAGGTTATCATGGGTGACCATTGTATTTCTATTTATTTATTTTAAAGTGATAGTTTTACTGACTCTTTTCCAATGTGGGGCTTTTAATGAAGATTCCAAGCCCGGTTTTAAAATTGCGAGAATGCAATTCCCAAAAAGGGGGGAAGGATGTAACATCATAGATAAAAAATGAATAAGACATTTTTTATATTTATTAATATTTTTTAATTAACTATTAATTTTAATTTAAATGGGATTCTATGTTTGATGGCTTACCCGATACGCAACAACAGGTTTCTTTGAAATCTTATGTTGCACACAAATAATATAATATTATTATTTTAAATGGTTGTTAACGCCTAGCCATTGTATTGGTGGGAATGGATAGAACATAGTAAAATTTGATTACATTAATTTGTTTAATGTTTTTACAATTATCCAATAAATTTTAGTGGCTTAAAATGTGAATGAATCTAATTTGAGGCATAATTTTCTTTAAAAGGTCAATCAACCACCTTTTAATGGGGAACACTCTTTAAATATAGTTTTTTTCACTCGTATATGTTATATTTTACAAAATAAAATTTTTATTTAGATTTGGGACATGAAAATTTACTTTGGGTAATTTGTTGGTATTTTTCCGATAAAGTTCATTTTTTAAGAAATGGTAAAAAATACTGTATTTTAATTCAAAAGTGCCTTTTTATCTAATTTATTTATATGGTTATATTATCTTTTTAATTGTTTATGAAGTATAATTAGAGTATATTTTTATTATTTAATCCATTTTTTGTCATTGGATTTAATTTCACTTTAAAATTGGACATAAACAAGTGTCAATCTTTTGATAGTTATTATTCTTAAAAAGACGTTTTTTTACAGCGGGAATTAATTATAAATTAATTTTAGCCACTTCATTGATTTTAATTTAGAAAAATGGTTTCCATATTTGGAATTATTAGGTCCAAATTGAGTAAATATGTAACTTTTATTTGTAGGAATTTTAATTATTTACTTCAATAAATATTTTATTTACCCTGATTAAAGGGTAATTATAGTTAATAAGGGTAAAATATAATATTATAATGATAATAAATTACCCTAAAATATTTATTAATCCTATTGGATGATACATATCCGACCATGGGAATCCTTGGGTCGAATTTGTGACCCCATGGAGCCACATGGGAGTAATAATGACACTTTATATTAATTAATTTAATGTAAAGACAAAAATGGCATAAACAAATATCATTTACTGAAATAATTATTACATGGGGTTATATAAGTTATATTTTTGACTATAAATATTATTGGGAAATCTAAAATGATTCCCAACATCATGGTATTTTTATATAATTTTTTTAGATCAAATAAATTAAATTATATATGACATAATAATGATGAAATATTTACCTAATTAATAAATGATTTAAATAAATAAGATTTTAAATATTAAAACAATATCCAAAACCTGTCCAATTCTTATTGGATGATTTTATTTCGACCATGAGCCATCTTAAATTTATTTATAATGATTATTTGAACTTTTTAAACCAAATATGAGTTTATAATAAAATAATTTTTCAAACTGTCTTAAATAGCTCCTCCTCTCCCTTATAAAAAGCACTCACTTCCTAGCAATTTCTCACACTTCTCAAGCCTTTGTCTCATACAACCTCTACTCCAATAATATCCAATGATCTGAATTTTCATCCCAGAAGGCATACCTTAGGCAGAAAGCTCTTCAAAAAATACTTTTGGTCCAAACTAAAGAGAGTTACCTAATTTAAAGGTAACTTCTTCTCTTAAGTGTGTTTGTTTATTTTACTTCTCCAACCCCCTAAACTCTTTTTATTCCTTTATTTTATAACAAAACCAGTATCCTAAATTTACTAGGTTGTTTTTATGATAATGATTTGAACTATTCTTACACACACCTCTATTTAATGGGTAATGAACATAATGTTTCTGTGCATGGAAAACTAACACCTCACGAAACAGTGATTGTTCAATTAACTCTTACCGACTCCCATGGTGGCCATTTTGATGGAACATTATTTATATTTGATATATATTATGTTTATAGTTTTTTATGACTCTATATATTCCATTTATATCATACCTTTATGGTTTCCATAGTGGGTAAACGTGATAATTTCATTTCAGAAAGTGCGGACTACCACCCCTAAAAGTGATGTGTTTCGTTAATGCCTTATGTGGGATATATAAAGGATGGAGTTAATGATATGATATATGATATCATAATGTAATTATATCATACCTAGGTATCGTTATGTTTTAATTCCATTAAAATAATAAATAGAAACTGAAGTAGCGTTCATGCATACATACGGCTTACCGTCTCCATGAACGGTGCATTTCGTTTATTATCTCCAAATGTTATGTACAATTATAAATACAAACATATATGGATAAATATGATATATATGATATCTACATCATTAATATCATTCTTAAGATAATGGATATTTTACCACATGAACAACTTTTAATTATAAGGTGTTCATTTTTACTCAAGTACCAAATATCGACGAAACAACTGTTAATAACTTAAATGATTACATAATGTTTATAACATGGTAATAAGTGATATAAAATAAAAAATAAACTTGAAAAAAGTTTCTTAAGAAATTATAAATTTAATTTAGTTTATTATTTAGGAGATTGAAGAACGATCTAGTCAATTAGGACATGAGGTAAGGGAACTTCTTAACCCAATTTCTGTTCTTTGGGTTAATCATCTACTTTTTTATTATGTCATGCTATGATTATGTAAGAAATGAATTTTTATATCTTCTATTGTATTTATAATTTCTTTATGTGTATTTATTTTGAATAATCATAAACAATCAATTTTATTTACTAAATCATCTTTGGAAGGGACTTCATCTCAATCTCCTTAAATTGAGGCATATTTTGTTTTATTCTCAACTTTCATTTATTTGGTGAATAAATACCTTTGAATTTTCATTTCATTCAAAGGAAATATATTCCTATAAGGTGTTTTACTAAAATATAAAATAAAGAATGTTTATTTTTAATGTAAGTGGTGACAAAGTCCTTTTCCGCTGCCACGATCATTACTTGATCTTTGGCTTCCTTAACAAGCCGAACTATTTTTAACAGGAAAATAAATACCATATACTCTTTTATGTATTTTTTTATTGAATATGGTTTTGATAATGGATTTTTTATGTAAACATAATTAAATGATATATTGTGAATAGAATTTGTAAATTTTATCTTTCATTTATATTTATTTTATGTGTAATGAAAATGTTATGGTTTATGGGAATTGTTTATGTATACAGGTGGTTCCATGATAAACCTAGGATAGGTGAGCCTGAGATAGATCTCCAAAGCATTGAGTAATGTAAAGTAGGTAAACGTGAATGTTTCTCCGAATAGATTTATGGAATATATTGTGATGTGTATTCCAAATGTAACACCCTACGTAGCTTTGATAGCTACAATGTAAGTATGATTTGGATTTCACAAGTTACCATTATGATTTATGATTTCTTTGAGTTATTCATAAATATTATTATTTTGTAAGTTGTGTTATGATTGAAAAGTATTGGTTTCATTGATTATTATTTATTGATGGGTTATTGTTTCATTTCCTTATTTTATAACCCTTACTGAGAATTTTATGTTTATCCCATGTTTTTGAAATGTTTTCCAAAGGACTTAAAGATGAATAGTGCCAAGGATGGGATCATGGAAAAGTCATGCTGTCTAAAACATGGAACTTTACATGAATAATTTTTTCAAGAGTTTTTATTTTGTGAAAAAAATGAAAAATGAGAAGAAGTTTCTACTTTGTAATCTTTTGAGATGAAATAGTTATGTCCTAATTCTTTAAAATTATACACCTAAAATGATCCTCAATGTGAATTATTCATTTAATTCAATATTTTGTAATTTTTTATGTCCGCTTCCTTATATTCATCCTACTCATTTCACTTATATATAATCAATGGATTATTAGTGATATAGATGGTGATTTACCTTTCTTCAAAATTTATGTTGGATAATACATGTAAATTCAATCTATACACAAAATTCAATCAAATTATATTAAATTTAATATCATATGGTTTTATGGGATTTATTGTCTAAAAAATGGAAAAGGTATGAGTTATATTATTTTGAATTAATAATTGTCCTATTCGTTGTCTTTAATTACAACATAAATATTTTTAGGTGTTTTTTGAGTAGTTATACTAAACATTGATGATAAGAAATAATTTTTGGAAAAAAATTCAAAAAATAAATTCACTATTCTTGAAGGAATAATTGGAATACCTATTACCACTTCACTGTCGACATCCACCCTAATAGTTATAATGGATTATGTTCACCATTTCTCTTATGGTATTGGATGTGGTTATCCTTAGTTGTATTAAAGAACACTTTGTTATATAATTTATTTTTATAGTGTCTATTTTTTTAGTTGAAACAATGAAAATTTAGGCTCGGCATTGACTAGAGTATATATTTTTCATCAAATTTTGGGGTTTATCCAATTTGGAAAACTTTATATATATCCCCTTACTTATCAAACATAAGTTATTTAATAGTCCCAATACAAAAATTTCAGATATGCTTTTTACCCCACATTTGACAAGTGGGGAACTTGAATTTCAGTACCCTGTGATATTTCTCTCTCATACCACCTGAATAAAATTTCATTCTCTACTCCATTCTCCAGAACAATGAGACCATTGTTATTTTTTTTCTTCATTTCAACGTTGATATAAAATTTTATAATTTCATCAAAGGTGTGAATGTACTAAATTTACAATTCACTTAATAGACTCTATATTATCCCACCAATGAAGCATAAAACACCACTCTTAAAGGTAATGAAAAATATAGATGTCTTGTATTCATGTTTTTTGAATTTTTCTTCTATTTCCAAATTAATTAATTGTATTTTTTCGTGAGAATAATGATATGAATCTCCATTTTTAGTCTAATAATGTAAGGAAATATTTTTCAGAAACCATTTTTTCCAAATATATACACTTTATTGCTTCGATCTCTTCCTTTTACTTCATATTTTGGACCAAAAAGCTCAATTGATATACTAATCATTCCATACAATTAAAAATCATCATGAAATTTTCTTTCTCCGAGATTTGAATGATAAATTAGATAAATTTAACGTATTTAATCTATTTTTATATGATTATTGTGTTATAAGATCCACTGAATGTTCATATCCTTTTTCACATAAAGCTCCAAATTTCAACATTCACTCTCTTAGTGGGATTTGGGTGTTCCTCAAGATTTTAATATATATTAAAAACATGAGTTATTTTAGAAAGTTATATCATCATGTTCTATATTCCTTCACTCAAAATGTTTGGAATCTCATTGGGATATTCATAACATTTCCACTCACAATGGGTTTTGAAACATTTTCTCTTATTATAATTTGAAAAAAAGAAATAAAACATACAATCTACTACTGTATTGTTTTATTAAGAATATATCCAAATTTATTTCTTGTTTCCTTGTGAAAAATATTTTTTTTATAGGAAGACATCCTTAGATATTCAAACCCCCATTTATGATGAAATTAAATATAGAAAATATTAATTGAAAATAGGTTAATAATAATGAATTTCATAAATTAAATAAAATTGATATTAATTATAAATTAATGTGAAACTAAAAAAAATTGGTAGATGAATTATTATTAAGTATCATAGAATGGGTTATCAATATATATAACAAGTATATAAGTGAACACGTCATCACGGTAATCAATAAATAGGTGGTTCTGTGATCACCTTAATTAATGACATGAAGAACATATATTACTAGTACATAAAGGAATATGTATAAAGGGGTTATTATAACTCTAATCATGATTATTACATAGTGGAATTACATTGCAGTGTGATTAAATGATACACATTTCATTCCCTAAATGATAATTTTTATATTTAAAATTTATTACTTGATTTGTTTGTATTTAATGATTTAAGTGAATATTTCTCCATCACATGAGGTCCCAATGTTCTTTGGAATCCCTCATTCTATTTCTATGATCCAAATCATGATGAAAAGATTTATTTTCATGTTTTTTTTTCTAATTGTGTCATTATAAATATCAAAATTAGAGTTAAGATAATGTTCCTCCTCAAAAAAAGAATTATATCCAGGCAAATAAGTACTTCAGAATAATGATCTCTATAGGACATGTATAATGTATTCCAGTGGTGCACTATATAGAATCTCTGTTTACATTATTGAATAATTGAATGATTATTTATGTGTGGTATGATTTTTCTTTTACTATGGGTTTCATTTATTTATGATTAATAAAACTGGAAGTGAATTATATATAATTTTTAATAATATCCATCAAATATATATCTTTTTAAAAATATATTTTAATTAAAATGATCATATATTCATGTTTTCAATTTGGTGATTTACAATTATGTATAACCAATTGTCGTTTCCAATTTTTCTATACCACATTGATCATGGATTTAGTGTCATGAGATAACAAGGTGGGATTGGAACCGATTAAGATAAATATATATTTTAGCACTAAATCATTAGTTTATTAATGTTCTTATATTTTCCTGTTATAACTTCTCTCATAAACCTAGTGATAACTATAAAAAAACATGTGATTGATTTTCTATATCACAATTTAATGTATTCCCACTTTTCATTACTAAGCCAATTTCTATTCAATAATTTAATTTTTTATATTAATATTTTTATATTTTGTTATCATATTTTCATGAATTTTTTTTCTTACACTAGTTTATTTCCAATTCCATCTATAAAAATATTCAATGGAAGTGTGTGGGATACTTTATAAGGCCACAACCTTAAACCTTACATAATATTGAATTAAATGAATAATTCACATTGAGGATCTTTTCAGGTTTAGAGTTTTAGAGAATTATAACATAACTATTACATCTCAAAAGATTACAAAGTAGACACTTCTACTATGTTTCCATAGAATAAAAAAACTCTTAAAAAGAAACATGTCTAGTCCCATGTTTTATATAGCATGAAATTCCCTTGATCCCATCCTTGACCCTATTCCACATTAAGTCCTGTGAAAAACATTTAAAAGAAACTTGGGGTGAGCATAAAAAGCTCAGTAAGGGATACACAAAGAATAAAAACTGTTAGTTTATCAAAACAAAAAGTAAACCATGTATACTTTATCAAAGTAATACTTTTCACCTTTATGAAGTAGTAAAAACTCTTCACTGAATAAAATATCATTACTTACCCTTTTGTAACCAAAATATTACCATAAAACCCATATAAAGAACACATAACATATAAAGTTAACTTGGGACATAAACATACTTAAGTGGAATAACCATACGGTCGACTTCCACACATATCACTTAATGGAATAGCCATTCGGCCAACTTCCATACATACTTAATGAAATAGCCATACGTCCAACTTCCATACCCAATGCGTTGGAGGTTATAACGTAACCACTCGTCCTAGTATTCACGGCACCACCCGTCATATGTTTTATCACGTAACCACCCATAAAATGTCCAAGTACCGATACAAAATCATAAAACATAAAACCAATATAAAGGAATGATAACATTTCCACATTTCAATCACAATATATCATTTAAATAAATTGACATAATACAATCCTTTATCAAAACCATTTTCAATACCAAAATACATAAATGAGTATATGGTATTTATTATATTTTAAAAACAGTACGGCTTGTTGAGGAAGCCAAAGACCAAATAATACTCGCGGCGGCGGAAAAGGTCGTTGTCACCGCGTACGTTAAAAGAAACATTCCTTTTTGTCGTTTTGTAAAACGCTTTGTATAAAAAGATTCCTTTTGTATAAAAGTAAAATTCAAAGGGTTTTATACACCGTATAAAAGAAAGTTGTGTATAAAACGAAATATGCCTCAATGAAAGGAGATTGAGACGAAGTCCCTTACCTCGGGTCCGACTTGACTCGATCGTTCTTTAACGTCCTGAATAATAAACTTGAGTTAATTTATATTTGATTAATAACCTTTTTCAAGTTAATTACTCCTTTTATATCACTTATTTCCATGTTATAAACATTATGTAACCATTTAAGTTAATAATTTTTGTTTTGTCGATATTTGGTTCTTAAGTCGAAAGTGGACTTCTTACAATTACATGTTGTTCGTGTGGTCAAAGGTTCTTTATAACCAGAATAACATTCCTGATTTAGATATCATATATACCATATATATCCAGAATATACATGTTTTTATAATATTACATAATCATTTAGAGGTAAGAAATGAAATGCACAATTCATGGAGACGGTAAGCCGTACGTACGCATGAACGCTACTTTCATTTCTTTTTCATATTACTGGAATTAAAACTAAATGAGAGGTATGTATATTTTAATTCCAGAATTATATTCATCATTTAGATGTATCATTCATCATATATATCGATTATATACATGTACTTATAATAGTACATTACATTTGGGGATAAGAAATGAAATGCACCGTTCATGGAGACGGTAAGCCGTATGTACGCATGAACGCTACTTTCATTTATTTGTCATATTAATGAAATTAAAACTAAATTAGAGGTATGTATATTTTAATTCCAGAATTATATTCATCATTTAGATGTATCATGAATCATATATATCTATTATATACATGTACTTATAATATTACATTACATTTGGGGATAAGAAATGAAATGCATCGTTCATGGAGACGGTAAGCCGTACGTACGCATGAACGCTACTTTCATTTATTTGTCATACTTTAATGGACATAAATAATAATTATATAGAGGTATATTATAATTCCAGTATAACATCATATATAATAACTTTAAATACATCCTTTATACATCCCACATATGGCATTAACGAATCAAATCACTTTGAGGGGGCGGTAGTCCGCACTTCCTTAAATGAAGATATCACATTTACCCATAATGGAAACAATAAAGGTATGCCCAAAATGAAAAATACAGAAGCTTAAGTAAAATATAAACATATTATATATCATATATAAATATAGTGACATCTTAATGGCCACCTTTGAAGGTTTTAGAAGAATATCGAACAATCATCGTTTCGTGAGGCAGAAATTCGCCATCCACGGAAACAGTATGTTCTTTAACCATTAGACGTAGGTGTGTGTAAGTGTAGCTCAAATCCTTCTTATAAAAACATCCTAGTATAAGTAAGATACTGTAGTTTTTACAAAAGAAATGAATAAAAAGAGTTTAGGGGGTTGGAGAAGCAAAATAAAACAAAAGGACTCAAGTGAAGACATTACCTTATAATCGGGTAACTCCCTTTGGTTTGAGATCAAAGGCTTCCTTGGGAAGACTTATGCCCAAGTTTAGACTTCAAGGAGTAAGAGAGGGATGTGTAGAGACAAAATTAGGAGGGGTTGGTCGATCCAAAGGCTTTGGAAGTGTGGGTAATGGGGTAGTGGTGGGGGCCTTTTATAAGAGGAGAGGATGGGCACTCTTGGAAAGTATGGAAATGTTATTTTATTTTAGAATGAGTTTCGGTTATTAATTGTCCCACATTGATGTGTTTCTAGGATAAGGTGATAAGGTATCTAAATCGACCCATCAAATAGGTTTTGAACATGTTTAGGTCTTAGATTTTACATTATCTTTCCATTTTATTTAAATCGTTAAATAATGAGGTAATCGCCGCATCATCATGGTGTCAAAAATAATTTAATTTATTTAATGTCTAAAAATTATAAAAAAATTATCATGATGTAGTAAATCTATTTAGATTTATAATTAATATTTATAGTAAGAAATATGACTTGTATAACCCCATGTAAAAATTTTTTTAGTAAAACGTCTAATGTTTGTGTCATTTTTACTTTAACTTTAAATAAAAGGCTTAAATGTCATTATCATACCCAAGTGGCTCCATGGGGTACCAAAAATCGACCCATGGGTTGTCTTGGTCGTCCATAACTCATCCAATAGGGTTAGAACAAGTTTCAATATATTTTCAGTTTATTATAATATCATTTTTATCGTAAATTACACTAATTACCTTTAATCGCGATTAATAAAACATAAAAGTTACTATTCACCAAAATTTATTTTAATCCCATTGAACCACATTTTACTTAATAATGAAAATAATTTAAATTGGATTTTTGAGATTCAAAACACAGAAGTGGTAAAGTCCCATTTAAACGAAAAATCTAATTTTGTAACCACCGCTTTGCGGTTTCACTATTCATCAAAAATTGAAGTTTTTCAGAAAAAAACCAAAACATCACCCTAAGCTATATTTGATATTCCAAATTCAAAAATGAAGTCCATTTTAAAAAATTCAAAACATATAAGTTGCATTAATTAATTTAATAATTAATTCCCACTGTCAAAACAAATAGCGTGTTTTTATGAAATAATAAGTATCAAAAGATTGACACCAGTTTAAGTCCAATTTCAAAGTGAAATTGATTCCAATGACCACCATTGGATTAAATGGTAAAAATATATTCTAATTTTACTTTAAAACCAATTCAAAAGATAATCTAATCATCTTAATAAATTTGATTAAAAAGAGGTTTTGAATTAAAATAAAACATTTTACAATATTCATTAAAAAATGAACTTTATCGGAAAAATATCAAAAAATTACACAAAGTAATATATGATGTCCCGATTCTAAATAAGAGTTTTATTTGGTCCAATAGAATTTATAAGAGTTATCAAAACTATATTTAATGACGGTTCGCCATCGAATGTTGATAAGTGGACCTTTCGTGAAAATTAGAGTATATAAGCCTAAAATTGAATTCTTTTCATATTTTAAGCCTTTATCCTTTATTAGATAAATGTAAAAAAAAATTAACAAACATATATAATCATATTTTAGTTATTTCTATCCATTCCCGCCAGTACAACGGCTACGTGTTAACTAACATTTAAAATAATATTATTTTATTACTAGTGTGCAACGTACATTTTCAAAGAAACTCTTTATTGCGTATTGGGTAAGCTATCGAACATAGAAACCCCTTTAAAGTAAAATTAATATTTAATTCTCAAATATTAATAAATATGAAAATGTATTATTCTTTATTTACCTGGGATGTTACATCCTTCCCCCCTTTTGGGAATTGCGTCTTTGCAATTTTATTCACTTATTAAAATAAGTGGGGGTATTTATCCCTCATAGCATTTTCAGATTCTCATGTTGCCTCTTCAATCATATGGTTTTTCCACAAAACCTTTACCTGATGAATCACCCTATTCCGTAACACCTTCTCCCTATGGTCAAGAATATGGACCGTTTGTTCCTTATAAGATAGGTTCTCTTCCAGCTGAACTACCTCTGGACTCAAAACATGATATAGATCTGGCATATACTTTCTCAGCATCAAAACATGAAAAACATTGTGTAACTGAGATAAACTCAGAGGTAATGCCACTCTGTATGCAACTGATCCAACTCTCTCCAGAATTTCATATGGTCCAATGAACCTTGGACTCATCTTTCCTTTCTTACCAAATCTCATCACACTTTTCCATGGAGAAACCTTGAGAAAAACATGATCACCTACCTCGAAAGATAGACCTTCCTCTGGTTATCTGCATAACTCTTCTGCCTGCTCTGAGCTGTTCTCATGTGTTTCTGAATCAATTGAACTTTTTCTGCCATCTCTTCTACCAATTCTGGTCCCATCAGCTTCCTTTCACCCACTTCATCCCAAAATGCTGGAGTTCAACACCGCTTCCCATATAATTCCTCAAATGGTTTCATTTGTATACTGGAATGAAAACTGTTATTATAAGAAAACAAAACCAAAGAAAGTTGTTGGTCCCAACTTCCCTGATAATCCATCAAACAAGCTCATAGCATATCCTCCAAGTTCTGAATCGTTCGTTCTAACTGCCCATCTGATTGCGGATGAAAAGCTATACTAAAATTTAATTCAGTACCCATCGACTTCTAAAGGCCTTTCCAAAAGTTAGAAGTAAACCTGGGATCACGGTCAGATACAATGGAGAGAAGAACTCCATGTAACCTGACTATCTCTTTAAGATACAAACGGGAAAGTTGATCTAGGGAAAAAGTATCTCGTATAGAAAGGAAATGAGAAGATTTAGTCAAGCGATCAACAATAACCCAGATTGCATTATTACCTCGAGATGTCCTCGGTAATCCCACAACGAAGTCCATGGATATATTCTCCCATTTCCACTTTGGCACTGGTAAAGGCTGAAGAATCCCTTTTTGTAACTGTCGCTCTGCTTTAACCTGCTGACAAGTCAAACACTTCAGAGTAAAATCAGCAATATCTCTTTTCATTCCATCCCACCAGTAATACTCCCACAAATCTCTGTACATCTTAGTACTTCCAGGATGAACTGAAAATGGGGAACTATGAGCCTCACATAAAAACTCATTCTTCAATTGTGAATCACAAGGCACACACAATCTCTTCCCAAATCTCAAAACACAATCACTATCAATGTTGAATTCATGCAACTTACCTTTCTGAACCAGCTCTACCTTTTTCTGCAACTCACTGTCTTGCTTCTGTGCTTGCTTGATTCTGTCTGATAGAGAAGATTTCACTAATAGCTGAAACAAAACAGAAGGACATCCTGCACCAACAACTTCTATGAAAAAGGTCATCAAATCAAAAACCAAAGGATCTCGTTTCAAACGTATCATGGTTAATGAAGCTTTACTTTTTCGACCCAAAGCATCGGCCAATTTATTTGCTTTTCCCGGATGGTAGTGAATTGTACAATCATAATCCTTGATTAATTCCAGCCATCTCCTCTATCTCATGTTCAATTCTTTCTGAGTGAATATATACTTTAAACTTTTGTGATCAGTATATATTTCACACTTTACTCCATAAAAATGATGCCTCCAAATTTTTAAATCAAAAACAACAGCAGCTAATTCCAAATCATGTGTAGGGTAATTTACCTCATGAGTGTTCAACTGACGTGAAGCATAAGCAATTACCTGATCATTATGCATAAGGACACAGCCAAGTCCCTTCAACGAAGCATCACTATATATAACAAACTCACCATTCCTGGAAGGAAGTGCCAAAACTAGATCATTCACCAATCCTCTTTTCAACTCCTGAAAACAATCATCACATTCTTTTGTCCAGATTAACTTAACACCCTTACGAGTTAGCTTAGTCATTGGACTAGATAACCGTGAAAAAGTTTCAACAAACCTTTGGTAGTAACCTACCAAACCAAGAAAACTACAGATCTCGGTTACATTTGTGGGTCTTGGCCATTCTTTAACAACTTTTGTTTTAGCAGGATCAATAGTTATGCAATATTTTGAAACAATGTGACCTAGGAAAGAAATTTGTTGTAACCAAAACTCCCACTTGCTGAATTTTCCATATAGTTTCTTTTCTTTTAAGGTTTGAAAGATAACCCTTAAATGACTTTCATGCTCCTCTTTACTTTTAGAAAACACCAAAATATCATCGATGAAAACAACCATAAACTTATCCAAGAACTCATGGAAAATTCTATTCATAAGGTCCATGAATACAGCAGGTGCATTAGTTAACCCAAAAGGAATAACTACAAATTCATAATGGCCATATCTAGTACGGAATGCAGTCTTCGGAATGTCTGCTTCTTTTACTTTCAACTGATGGTACCCCGACCTCAAGTCAATCTTCGAAAAATACTGATCTCCCTGGAGCTGATCAAAAAAATCATCGATATGAGGAAAAGGATACTTGTTCTTAACAATAATATTATTCAAGGCTCTATAATCATTGTAAAGTCTCATTGAGACATCTTTCTTTTTAACAAAAAAGACAGGATCACCCCATGGTAATGTGCTAGGTCGAATGAAACCTTTATCTAATAACTCCTGCAATTGCTTATTTAACTCTAAAAGTTCAACTTGAGCCATTCGATAAGGGGGTTTTGAAATTGGCTTAGAATAAAGAACTAAGTCAACAGTAAATTCAACTTCCCAATCATGGATAATATCAGGCAACTCATCAGGAAAAACATCAAGATACTCATTTACCACTGGCACATCATTAATCTGAACAGTTCCTTTATTTTCAACAATATGTGCAAGGTAACATTAATTTCCATCTTTTACTAGTTTCTCAACTTCCTGATATGTTATCAAAATCAAGGGTTCATTCTTGTACACAAACTGATAATCTTTCTGAAAAGAAACCATTTTAGCTCTGCAGTCAATCTTAGAATGATAAAAATAAAGCCAATCCATGCCCAAAATAACATCAAACTCTACTAGAGGCAGAACAATAAGGTTTTCTGGTAGATTCTTTCCACACACAAGGATAGGAAGGTTCTTATAATTCCTTTTTGTCTCAACGTTCCCTCCGGGTGTTTTTACCGTAAGTTCAGGATTCATATCTTGAGGTGGAATTTCCAATTTACTAGAAAACTTCTCAGAAATTAAAGAGTGTGTAGACCCTGAATCAAACAACACATTGGCATAATCTGAACAAACAAATAGTGTACCTGATACTACTTCATTCGATGGCCCAACATCTACTGAAGTTGTTGCAAAGGATTTCACCACCCTTTCTGCTTGTAGTCTGGCTACTTTCCCCCAGTCGAGTTCTTCGTTAGACACTCATTTTCATAATGACCCATTTCATTACACTTAAAACATCTTACCGCTGGCTTCTCATTGTCTGCTTGATCATCTTCCTTACAGTTACGAGAAATATGACCAGACTTACCACACCGAAAGCACTTACCAGACTTGGATAAATATTCTCCAAGATTCATTTTACCACACTTATCAAGGGATGGATATTTTGTTTTCTTACCTCCTTGCTTCTTTGATGAATTATTACCCTTTTCCTGCCAACTAGACCTCTTATTCTGTTGTTTGTCATAGAACACTTGATCATCGGCAAACTCCATTTCCACCTTCTCCGCACATCGAACAAGTTTTTCATAACTTTTTAACTCATGAGAAGCTAAAGCCCTTCGATACTTTGGATTTAACCCTAAGTAAAAAACGGTTTATTTTACTATCAAGATCTCGTATGAATTTTGGAGCATACATTTCCAATCGAGTGAAATTTGCTTCATAGGCAGCCACTGAGTCTTCCTCTTGCCTCAATTCCAAGAATTGATTTTCCATCCTAAGTCGAACAGCCTTAGGAAAATACTTATCAAGAAACATACCTTTGAATTCATCCCAGTCAAGAGCATCAATCTCATCAGCGTCCCTGATATTTTTAACCATCGACCACCACTGATCTGCTTCACCCTCCAAACGGTAAATAGCAAGACTAACCTTTTGATTGTCTGAACACCCCATGACATCAAAAATCTTCCCCAGTTCTTTAATCCACCCTTCATCTTGCACGGGGTCAGATGATCCTCTGAATAATGGGGGATGTTGCCTCATTAAATGTTCCACCACTGACATGTTCCTCTGCGATTGATCAGGCTGATCTCGTGCATGGATACCACTACCATTTATAGCCTGAGTCGACTATGCCATCACTGCAACAAACTGTTCTGTTCCGATTCCAACAATCTCAGGTTGCTGATTTGGAAGGTTGTCTTCCTCCTGATGTCGTCCCAACATAGCTACTTTGTTTCCTCTACGGAAAACCATTCTGAACACAGAAATATCTTAGGCGAAGCAAGATGGTAATCTTTAAATGCTATATCATTTCATTCATACCATAAATTAACTTATAATCTAACAATTTTCTAACTCCTAAAGTTGTCTAAACCGACCTATGATACCAACTATAAGGCCCCGACCTTAAACCTTACATAATATTGAATTAAATGAATAATTCACATTGAAGATCTTTTCAGGTTTAGAGTTTTAGAGAATTAGAAAATGACTATTAAATCTCAAAAGATTACAAAGTAGACACTTCTTCTTAGTTTCCATAGAATAAAAAAACTCTTAAAAAGAAACATGTCTAGTTCCATGTTTTATATAGCATGACATTCCCTTGATCCTATCCTTGAACCTATTCCACATTAAGTCCTGTGAAAAACATTTAAAAGAAACTTGGGTTGAGCATAAAAAGCTCAGTAAGGGATACACAAAGAATGAAAACTGTTAGTTTATCAAAACAAAAAGTAAACCATGTATACTTTATCAAAGTAATACTTTTCACCTTTATGAAGTAGTAAAAACTCTTCACTAAATAAAAGATCATTACTTACCCTTTTGTAACCAAAAGATTACCATAAAACCCATATAAAGAACACATAACATATAAAGGTAACTTAGGACATAAACAAACTTAAGTGGAATAACCATATGGTCAACTTCCACACATATCACTTAATGGAATAGACATTTGGCCAACTTCCATACATACTTAATGGAATAGCCATACGTCCGACTTCCATACCCAATGCATTGGAGGTTATAACGTAACCACCCGTCCTGGTATTCACGACACCACCCGTCAAAAGGTTTATCACGTAACCACCCATAAAATGTCCAAGTACCAATACAAAATCATAAAACATAAAACGAATATAAAGGAATGATAACATTTCCACATTTCAATCAAAATATATCATTTAAATATATTGAGATAATAGAATCCTTTATCAAAACCATTTTCAATACCAAAATACATAAAAGAGTACATGGTATTTATTTTATTTTAAAAACATTATGGCTTGTTGAGGAAGCCAAAGACCAAATAATACTCGCGGCAGCGGAAAAGATCTTTGTCACTGCGTACGTTAAAAGAAAAATTCCTTTTTGTCGTTTTGTAAAAAGCTTCATAGAAAAAAAATCATTTTGTATAAAAGTAAAATTCATAGGGTTTTATACACCGTATAAAATAAAGTTGTGTATAAAACGAAATATGCCTCAATGAAAGAAGATTGAGACGAAGTCCCTTACCTCGGGTCCGACTTGACTCGATCGTTCTTTAACGTCCTGAATAATAAACTTGAGTTAATTTCTATTTTCTTAAGAACCTTTTTCAAGATCATTATTCCTTTTATATCACTTATTTCCATGTTATAAACATTATGTAACCATTTAAGTTAATAATGTTTGTTTTGTCGATATTTGGTTCTTAAGTCGAAAGTGGACTTCTTACAATTACATGTTATTTGTGTGGTCAAAGGTTCTTTATATCCAGAATGACATTCCTGATTTGGATATAATATATATCATATATATCCAGAATATACATGTATTTATAATATTACATAATCATTTAGAGGTAACAAATGAAATGCACCGTTCATGGAGATGGTAAGCCGTACGTACGCATGAACGCTACTTTCATTTCTTTGTCATATTAATGGAATTAAAACTAAATGAGAGGTATGTATATTTTATTTCCAGAATTATATTCATCATTTAGATGTATCATTCATAATATATATTGATTATATACATGTACTTATAATTGTACATTACATTTGGGGATAAGAAATGAAATGCACCGTTCATGGAGATGGTAAGCCGTACGTACGCATGAACGCTACATTCATTTCTTTGTCATATTAATGGAATTAAAACTAAATGAGAGGTATGTATATTTTAATTATAGAATTATATTCATCATTTATATGTATCATTCATCATATATATCTATTATATACATGTAATTATAATAGAACATTACATTTGGGGATAAGAAATGAAATGCACCGTTCATGGAGACGGTAAGCCGTACGTACGCATGAACGCTATTTTCATTTCTTTGTCATACTTTAATGGAAATAAATAATAATGATATAGAGGTATATTATAATTCTAGTGTAACATCATATATAATAACTTTAGATACATCCTTTATACATCCCACATATGGCATTAACAAATCAAATCACTTTGAGGGGCGGTAGTCCGCACTTCCTTAAATGAAGATATCGCATTTACCCATAATGGAACCATAAAGGTATGCCCAAAATAAAAAATACAGAAGCTTGAGGAAAACATAAACATATTATATATCATATATAAATATAGTGACATCTTAATGGCCACCTTTGAAGGTGTTAGAAGAATATCGACCAATCATCGTTTCGTGAGGCAGAAATTCACCATCCACGGAAACCGTATGTTCTTTAACCATTAGATGTAGGTGTGTGTAAGTGTAGCTTTAATCCTTCTTATAAAAACATCCTAGTATATGGAATATACTGTAGTTGTTACAAAAGAAATGAATAAAAAGAGTTTAGGGTGTTGGAGAAGCAAAATAAAACAAAAGGACTCAAGTGAAGACATTACCTTATAATCGGGTAACTCTCTTTGGTTTGAGATCAAAGGCTTCCTTGGGAAGACTTCTGCCCAAAGTGAGGCTTCAATGAGTAAAAGAGGGAGGGGTAGAGACAAAATGATCAGGGGTTGGTCGATCCAAAGGCTTTGGAAGTGTGGTTAATGAGGTAGAGGTGGGGGCCTTTTATAAGAGGAGAGGACGGGCACTCTTGGAAAGTAAGGAAATGTTATTTTATTTTAGAATGAGTTTCGGTTATTAATGGTCCCAAATTAATGTGTTTCGAGGATAAGGTGATAAGGGTTCGAAATCTATCCATAAAATAGGTTTTGGACATGTTTAGGTCTTATATTTTACATTATCTTTCCATTTTATTTAAATCGTTAAATAATGAGGTAATCGCTGCATCATCATGGTGTCAAAAATAATTTAATTTTTTTAATGTCTAAAAATTATAAAAAAAATATCATGATGTAGGAAATCTTTTTAGATTTCTAATGAATATTTATAGTAAGAAATGTGACTTGTATAACCCCATGTAAAAATTGGTTTAGTAAAACATTTCATGTTTGTGTCATTTTTACTTTAACTTTAAATAAAAGGCATAAATGTCATTATCATACCCAAGTGGCTCCATGGGGTACCAAAAATCGACCCATGGGTTGTCTTGGTCGTCCATAACTCATCCAATAGGGTTAGAACAAGTTTCAATATATTTTCAGTTTATTATAATATCATTTTTATCGTAAATTACACTAATTACCTTTAATCGCGATTAATAAAACATAAAAGTTACTATTCACCAAAATTTATTTTAATCCCATTGAACCACATTTTACTTAATAATGAAAATAATTTAAATTGGATTTTTGAGATTCAAAACACATAAGTGGTAAAGTCCCATTTAAACGAAAAATCAAATTTTGTAACCACCGCTTTGCGGTTTCACTATTCATCAAAAATTGAAGTTTTTCAGAAAAAAACCAAAACATCACCCTAAGCTATATTTGATATTCCGAATTCAAAAATTAAGTCCATTTTAAAAAATTCAAAACATATAAGTTGCATTAATTAATTTAATAATTAATTCCCGCTGTCAAAACAAATAGCGTGTTTTTATTAAATAATAAGTATCAAAAGATTGACACCAGTTTAAGTCCAATTTCAAAGTGAAATTGATTCCAATGACCACCATTGGATTAAATGGTAAAAATATATTATAATTTCACTTTAAAACCAATTCAAAAGATAATCTAATCATCTTAATAAATTTGATTAAACAGAGGTTTTGAATTAAAATAAAACATTTTACACTATTCATTAAAAAATGAACTTTATCGGAAAAATACCAAAAAATTACACAAAGTAATATATGATGTCCCAATTCTAAATAAGAGTTTTATTTGGTCCAATAGAATTTATAAGAGTGATCAAAACTATATTTAATGATGGTTCGCCATCGAATGTTGATAAGTGGACCTTTCGTGAAAATTAGAGTATATAAGCCTAAAATTGAATTCTTTTCATATTTTAAGCCTTTATCCTTTATTAGATAAATGTAAAAAAAATCTAACAAACATATATAATCATATTTTAGTTATTTCTATCCATTCCCGCCAGTATAACGGCTACGTGTTAACTAACATTTAAAATAATATTATTTTATTAATAGTGTGCAACGTACGTTTTCAAAGAAACTCTTTATTGCGTATCGGGTACGCTATCGAACATAGAAACCCCTTTAAAGTAAAATTAATATTTAATTCTCAAATATTAATAAATATGAAAATGTATTATTTATTATTTACCTGGGATGTTACATCCTTCCCCCCTTTTGGGAATTGCGTCTTCGCAATTTTATTCACTTATAAAAATAAGTGGGGGTATTTATCCCTCATAGCATTTTCAGATTCCCATATTGCCTCTTCAATCATATGGTTTTTCCATAAAACCTTTACCTGATGAATCACCTTATTCCGTAACACCTTCTCCCTGTGGTCAAGAATATGGACCGGTTGTTCCTTATAAGATAGGTTCTCTTCCAGCTGAACTACCTATGGACTCAAAACATGATATAGATCTGGAATATACTTTCTCAGCATCAAAACATGAAAAACATTGTGTAATTGAGATAAACTCAGAGGTAATGCCACTCTGTATGCAACTGATCCAACTCTCTCCAGAATTTCATATGGTCCAATGAACCTTGGACTCAGCTTTCCTTTCTTATCAAATCTCATCACACTTTTCCATTGAGAAACCTTGAGAAAAACATGATCACCTACCTCGAAAGATAGACCTTCCTCTGGTTATCCGCATAACTCTTCTGCCTGCTCTGAGCTGTTCTCATGTGTTTCTGAATCAACTGAACTTTTTCTGCCATCTCTTCTACCAATTCTGGTCCCATCAGCTTCCTTTCACCCACTTCATCCCAAAATGCTGGAGTTCGACACCGCTTCCCATATAATGCCTCAAATGGTTCCATCTGTATACTGGAATGAAAACTGTTATTATAAGAAAACACAACCAAAGAAAGATGTTGGTCCCAACTTCCCTGATAATCCATCAAACAAGCTCATAGCATATCCTCCAAGGTCTGAATTGTTCGTTCTAACTGCCCATCTGATTGCGTATGAAAAGCTGTACTAAAGTTTAATTCAGTACCCATCGACTTCTAAAGGCCTTTCCAAAAGTTAGAAGTAAACCTGGGATCACGGTCAGATACAATGGAGAGAGGAACTCCATGTAACCTGACTATCTCTTTAAGATACAAACGGGAAAGTTGATCTAGGGAAAAAGTATCTCGTATAGAAAGGAAATGAGAAGATTTAGTCAAGCGATCAACAATAATCCAGATTGCATTATTACCTCGAGATGTCCTCGGTAATCCCACAACGAAGTCCATGGATATATTCTCCCATTTCCACTTTGGCACTGGTAAAGGCTGAAGCATCCCTTTTTGTAACTGTCGCTCTGCTTTAACCTGCTGACAAGTCAAACACTTCAGAGTAAAATCAGCAATATCTCTTTTCATTCCATCCCACCAGTAATACTCCCACAGATCTCTGTACATCTTAGTACTTCCAGGATGAACTGAAAATGGGGAACTATGAGCCTCACATAAAAACTCATTCTTCAATTGTGAATCACAAGGCACACACAATCTCTTCCCAAATCTCAAAACACAATCACTATCAATGTTGAATTCATGCAACTTACCTTTCTGAACCAGCTCTACCTTTTTCTGCAACTCACTGTCTTGCTTCTGTGCTTGCTTGATTCTGTCTGATAGAGAAGATTTCACTAATAGCTGAAACAAAACAGAAGGACATCCTGCACCAACAACTTCTATGACAAAGGTCATCAAATCAAAAACCAAAGGATCTCGTTTCAAACGTATCATGGTTAATGAAGCATTACTTTTTCGACACAAAGCATCGGCCAATTTATTTGCTTTTCCCGGATGGTAGTGAATTATACAATCATAATCCTTGATTAATTCCAGCCATCTCCTCTATCTCATGTTCAATTCTTTCTGAGTGAATATATATTTTAAACTTTTGTGATCAGTATATATTTCACACTTTACTCCATAAAAATGATGCCTCCAAATTTTTAAAGCAAAAACAACAGAAGCTAATTCCAAATCATGTGTAGGGTAATTTACCTCATGAGTTTTCAACTGACGTGAAGCATAAGCAATTACCTGATCATTCTGCATAAGGACACAGCCAAGTCCCTTCAACGAAGCATCACTATATATAACAAACTCACCATTCCTGGAAGGAAGTTCCAAAACTAGAGCATTCACCAATCCTCTTTTCAACTCCTGAAAACAATCATCACATTCTTTTGTCCAGATGAACTTAACACCCTTACGAGTTAGCTTAGTCATTGGACTAGATAACCGTGAAAAAATTTCAACAAACCTTTGGTAGTAACCTGCCAAACCAAGAAAACTACAGATCTCGGTTACATTTGTGGGTCTTGGCCATTCTTTAACAACTTTTGTTTTAGGAGGATCAATAGTTATGCAATATTTTGAAACAATGTGACCTAGGAAAGAAATTTGTTGTAACCAAAACTCGCACTTGCTGAATTTTCCATATAGTTTCTTTTCTTTTAAGGTTTGAAAGATAACCCTTAAATGACTTTCATGCTCCTCTTTACTTTTATAAAACACCAAAATATCATCGATGAAAACAACCACAAACTTATCCAAGAACTCAAGGAAAATTCTATTCATAAGGTCCATGAATACAGCAGGTGCATTAGTTAACCCAAAAGGAATAACTACAAATTCATAATGGCCATATCTAGTACGGAATGCAGTCTTCGGAATGTCTGCTTCTTTTACTTTCAACTGATGGTACCCCGACCTCAAGTCAATCTTCGAAAAATACTGATCTCCCTGGAGCTGATCAAACAAATCATCGATATGAGGAAAAGGATACTTGTTCTTAACAATAATATTATTCAAGGCTCTATAATCAATGCAAAGTCTCATTGAGCCATCTTTCTTTTTAACAAAAAAGACAGGATCACCCCATGGTAATGTGCTAGGTCGAATGAAACCTTTATCTAATAACTCCTGAAATTGGTTATTTAACTCTAAAAGTTCAACTTGAGCCATTCGATAAGGGGGTTTTGAAATTGTCTTAGAATAAAGAACTAAGTCAACAGTAAATTCAACTTCCCAATCATGGATAATATCAGGCAACTCATCA
The DNA here is from genome assembly GCA_963277665.1 of Viscum album. NCBI lineage: Eukaryota > Viridiplantae > Streptophyta > Magnoliopsida > Santalales > Viscaceae > Viscum > Viscum album. Next base: position 1,300,574,072 of record OY728161.1, read on the forward strand.
GGAAAAATATCAAGATACTCATTTACCACTGGCACATCATTAATCTGAATAGTTCCTTTATTTTCAACAATATGTGCAAGGTAACATTCATTTCCATCTTTTACTAGTTTCTCAACTTCTTGATATGTTATCAAAATCAAGGGTTCATTCTTGTACACAAACTGATAATCTTTCTGAAAAGAAACCATTTTAGCTCTGCAGTAAATCTTAGCATGATAAAAATAAATCCAATCCATGCCCAAAATAACATCAAACTCTACTAGAGGCAGAACAATAAGGTTTTCTGGTAGATTCTTTCCACACACAAGGATAGGAAGGTTCTTATAATTCCTTTTTGTCTCAACGTTCCCTCCGGGTTTTTTTACCGTAAGTTCAGGATTCATATCTTGAGGTGGAATTTCCAATTTACTAGAAAACTTCTCAGAAATTAAAGAGTGTGTAGACCCTGAATCAAACAACACATTGGCATAATCTGAACAAACAAATAGTGTACCTGATACTACTTCATTCGATGGCCCAACATCTACTGAAGTTGTTGCAAAGGATTTCACCACCCTTTCTGCTTGTAGTCTGGCTACTTTCCCACAGTCGAGTTCTTCGTTAGACACTCATTTTCATAATGACCCATTTCATTACACTTAAAACATCTTACCGCTGGATTTTCATTGCCTGCTTGATCATCTTCCTTACAGTTACGAGCAATATGACCAGACTTACCACACCGAAAGCACTTACCAGACTTGGATAAATATTCTCCAAGATTCATTTTACCACACTTATCACGGGATGGATATTTGGTTTTCTTACCTCCTTGCTTCTTTGATGAATTCTTACCCTTTTCCTGCCAACTAGACCTCTTATTCTGCTGTTTTTCATAGAACACTTGATCATCGGAAAACTCCATTTCCACCTTCTCCGCACATCGAACAAGTTTTTCATAACTTTTGAACTCATGAGAAGCTAAAGCCCTTCGATACTTTGGATTTAACCCTAAGTAAAAAACGGTTTATTTTACTATCAAGATCTCGTATGAATTTTGGAGCATACCTTTCCAATCGAGTGAAATTTTCTTCATAGGCAGCCACTGAGTCTTCCTCTTGCCTCAATTCCAAGAATTGATTTTCCATCCTAAGTCGAACAGCCTTAGGAAAATACTTATCAAGAAACATACCTTTGAATTCATCCCAGTCAAGATCATCAATCTCATCGGCGTCCCTGATATTTTTAACCATCGACCACCACTGATCTGCTTCACCCTCCAAACGGTAAATAGCAAGACTGACCTTTTGATTGTCTGAACACCCCATGACATCAAAAATCTTCTCCAGTTCTTTAATCCACACTTCATCTTGCACGGGGTCAGATGATCCTCTGAATAATGGGGGATGTTTCCTCATTAAATGTTCCACCAATGACATGTTCCTCTGCGATTGATCTGGCTGATCTCGTGCATGGATACCACTACCATTTATAGCCTGAGTCGACTATGCCATCACTGCAACAAACTGTTCTGTTCCGATTCCAACAATCTCAGGTTGCTGATTTGGAAGTTTGTCTTCCTCCTGATGTCGTCCCAACATAGCTACTTTGTTTCCTCTGCGGAAAACCATTCTGAACACAGAAATATCTTAGGTGAAGCAACATGGTAATCTTTAAATGCTATATCATTTCATTCATACCATAAATTAACTTATAATCTAACAATTTTCTAACTCCTAAAGTTGTCTAAACCGACCTATGATACCAACTATAAGGCCCCGACCTTAAAACTTACATAATATTGAATTAAATGAATAATTCACATTGAAGATATTTTCAGGTTTAGAGTTTTAGAGAATTAGAAAATGACTATTAAATCTCAAAAGATTACAAAGTAGACACTTCTACTAAGTTTCCATAGAATAAAAAAACTCTTAAAAAGAAACATGTCTATTTCCATGTTTTATATAGCATGACATTCCCTTGATCCCATCCTTGAACCTATTCCACATTAAGTCCTATGAAAAACATTTAAAAGAAACTTGGGTTGAGCATAAAAAGCTCAGTAAGGGATACACAAAGAATAAAAACTGTTAGTTTATCAAAACAAAAAGTAAACCATGTATACTTTATCAAAGTAATACTTTTCACCTTTATGAAGTAGTAAAAACTCTTCACTAAATAAAAGATCATTACTTACCCTTTTGTAACCAAAATATTACCATAAAACCCATATAAAGAACACATAACATATAAAGGTAACTTACGACATAAACACACTTAAGTGGAATAAACATATGGTCAACTTCCACACATATCACTTAATGGAATAGACATTTGGCCAACTTCCATACATACTTAATGGAATAGCCATACGGCCGACTTCCATACCCAATGCATTGGAGGTTATAACGTAACCACCCGTCCTGGTATTCACGACACCACCCATCATAAGGTTTATCACGTAACCACCCGTAAAATGTCCAAGTACCAATACAAAATCATAAAACATAAAATGAATATAAAGGAATGATAACATTTCCACATTTCAATCAAAATATATCATTTAAATATATTGAGATAATAGAATCCTTTATCAAAACCATTTTCAATACCAAAATACATAAAAGAGTATATGGTATTTATTTTATTTTAAAAACATTATGGCTTTTTGAGGAAGCCAAAGACCAAATAATACTCGCGGCAGCGGAAAAGGTCGTTGTCACCGCGTACGTTAAAAGAAACATTCCTTTTTGTCATTTTGTAAAAAGATTCATAGAAAAAAAATCCTTTTGTATAAAAGTAAAATTCAAAGGTTTTTATACACCGTATAAAAGAAAGTTGTGTATAAAACGAAATATGCCTCAATGAAAGGAGATTGAGACGAAGTCCCTTACCTCGGGTCTGACTTGACTCGATCGTTCTTTAACGTCCTGAATAATAAACTTGAGTTAATTTCTATTTTCTTAAGAACCTTTTTCAAGATAATTATTCCTTTTATATCACTTATTTCCATGTTATAAACATTATGTAACCATTTAAGTTAATAATGTTTGTTTAGTCGATATTTGGTTCTTAAGTCGAAAGTGGACTTCTTACAATTACATGTTATTTGTGTGGTCAAAGGTTCTTTATATCCAGAATGACATTCCTGATTTGGATATAATATATATCATATATATACAACATATACATGTATTTATAATATTACATAATCATTTAGAGGTAAGAAATGAAATGCATCGTTCATGGAGATGGTAAGCCGTACGTACGCATGAACGCTACTTTCATTTCTTTGTCATATTAATGGAATTAAAACTAAATGAGAGGTATGTATATTTTATTTCCAGAATTATATTCATCATTTAGATGTATCATTCATCATATATATTGATTATATACATGTACTTATAATTGTACATTACATTTGGGGATAAGAAATGAAATGCACCGTTCATGGAGACGGTAAGCCGTACGTACGCATGAACGCTACTTTCATTTCTTTGTCATATTAATGGAATTAAAACTAAATGAGAGGTATGTATATTTCAATTATAGAATTATATTCATCATTTATATTTATCATTCATCATATATTTCTATTATGTACATGTACTTATAATAGAACATTACATTTGGGGATAAGAAATGAAATGCACCGTTCATGGAGATGGTAAGCCGTACGTACGCATGAACGCTATTTTCATTTCTTTGTCATACTTTAATGGAAATAAATAATAATGATATAGAGGTATATTATAATTCCAGTATAACATCATATATAATAACTTTAAATACATCCTTTATACATCCCACATATGGCATTAACAAATCAAATCACTTTGAGGGGCGGTAGTCCACACTTCCTTAAATGAAGATATCGCATTTACCCATAATGGAAACCATAAAGGTATGCCCAAAATGAAAAATACAGAAGCTTTAGGAAAACATAAACATATTATATATCATATATAAATATAGTGACATCTTAATGGCCACCTTTGAAGGTGTTAGAAGAATATCAACCAATCATCGTTTCATGAGGCAGAAATTCACCATCCACGGAAACAGTATTTTCTTTAACCATTAGATGTAGGTGGGTGTAAGTGTAGCTCTAATCCTTCTTATAAAAACATCCTAGTATATGGAATATACTGTAGTTGTTACAAAAGAAATGAATAAAAGAGTTTAGGGTGTTGGAGAAGCAAAATAAAACAAAAGGACTCAAGTGAAGACATTACCTTATAATCGGGTAACTCTCTTTGGTTTGAGATCAAAGGCTTCCTTGGGAAGACTTCTGCCCAAAGTGAGGCTTCAATGAGTAAAAGAGGGAGGTGTAGAGACAAAATGATCAGGGTTTGGTCGATCCAAAGGCTTTGGAAGTGTGGGTAATGAGGTAGAGGTGGGGGCCTTTTATAAGAGGAGAGGATGGGCACTCTTGGAAAGTAAGGAAATGTTATTTTATTTTAGAATGAGTTTCGGTTATTAATGGTCCCAAATTAATGTGTTTCGAGGATAAGGTGATAAGGGTTCGAAATCTATCCATAAAATATGTTTTGGACATGTGTAGGTCTTAGATTTTACATTATCTTTCCATTTTATTTAAATCGTTAAATAATGAGGTAATCGCTGCATCATCATGGTGTCATAAATAATTTAATTTTTTTAATGTCTAAAAATTATAAAAAAAAATATCATGATGTAGGAAATATTTTTAGATTTCTAATTAATATTTATAGTAAGAAATGTGACTTGTATAACCCCATGTAAAAATTGGTTTAGTAAAACATTTCATGTTTGTGTCATTTTTACTTTAACTTTAAATAAAAGGCATAAATGTCATTATCATACCCAAGTGGCTCCATGGGGTACCAAAAATCGACCCATGGGTTGTCTTGGTCGGCCATAACTCATCCAATAGGTTTAGGACAAGTGTAAATATATTTTCATTTTATTATAATATCATTTTTACCTTAAATTACACTAATTACCTTCAATCACGATTAATAAAACATAAAAGTTACTATTCACCAAAATTTATTTTAATCCCATTGAACCACATTTTACTTAATAATGAAAATAATTTAAATTGTATTTTTGAGATTCAAAACACCGAAGTGGTAAATTCTCATTTAAACGAAAAAACAAATTTTGTAACCACCACTTTGCGGTTTCACTATTCATCAAAAATTGATGTTTTTCCGAAAAAAACCAAAACATCACCCTAAGCTATATTTGATATTATGAATTCAAAAATGAATTCCATTTTACAAAATTCAAAACATATAAGTTGCATTAATTAATTTAATAATTAATTCCCGCTGTCAAAACAAATAGCGTGTTTTTATGAAATAATAAGTATCAAAAGATTGACACCAGTTTGAGTCCAATTTCAAAGTGAAATTGATTCCAATGACCAAAATTGGATTAAATGGTAAAAATATATTCTAATTTCACTTTAAAACCAATTCAAAAGATAATCTAATCATCTTAATAAATTAGATTAAAAAGAGGTTTTGAATTAAAATACAACATTTTACAATATTCATTAAAAAATGAACATTATCGGAAAAATACCAAAAAATTACACAAAGTAATATATGATGTCCCGATTCTAAAGAAGATTTTTATTTAGTCCAATAGAATGTATAAGAGTGATCAAAACTATATTTAATGACGGTTCTCCATCAAATGTTGATAAGTGGACCTTTCGTGAAAATTAGAGTATATAAGCCTAAAATTGAATTCTTTTCATATTTTAAGACTTTATCCTTTATTAGATAAATGTAAAAACATTAAACAAACATATATAATAATATTTTAGTTATTTCTATCCATTCCCGCCAGTAAAACGGCTACGTGTTAACTAACATTTAAAATAATATTATTTTATTACTAGTATGCAACGTACGTTTTCAAAGAAACTCTTTATTGCATATCGGGTATGCTATCGAACATAGAAACCCCTTTAAAGTAAAATTAATATTTAATTTGAAAATATTAATAAATATAAAAATGTATTATTCTTTATTTACCTGGGATGTTACATACTTATTCGTCTACCATGGGAATTTTGTATCTAGGATTATTACCATAGGAAGTAATTTACATATAGGATAGAATTATATCTATAAAATATAAAGTTTTTTACAATATTTTGTTTAAAATGATCATATATGAAATTTTTAAATTTGTTACACTAAAATAAAATGTGACCAATTATGTGTTCAAATTTGATTACACCAAAAAGATCATTGTATTGTTATCATGCGATAACAAGGTGAGATTTGAACCAGTTATGATGGATGGAGATTTTAGTTTCAATCTTAAGTTGAATAATTTTTTTATTTATTAATTATAATATTTCTCATAAAACTAACTGTTGTTGAAAATAAAACGTTATTGGTTTATTATAACACTATTTAAGTTATTTTAACCTTTCATTACTAACCCTCTTTATCTTCTATAATTTAATTTTTTACATTTATATTAATTTAAAATGATATATATTTTCTAGAATTTTGTTTCTTAACTGAATGAATTAATGATTAAATCCATAAAAAATTAATGTGATGTGGCCCTAGTATTGCAATTCAATTTCCTATTAAAATAATGAACATTTGATAAAATCATCAGTTATTGTATATGTTCAATAAAATAATCACAAAACTAACAATAATTTTCCTAAAATCATAGTACACACTAAATACATTCAATAAAAACTTAATAATACATGATTATTTATCTATCCTAGTTTGTAATGGAATTAAATATTGAGGAAATTAGAGAAATGACATGTCCTAAATATAAATTATAATCAAGTGTCTTAAATTTTTAATCTTAGGGTCTGGCATTATAGACTACCCTAGAGTGTGGAAGTATTCCATAGCATCCTTGTTTTTTATTTCTTCTTGATGATTCCTAAAAAATAATTTTTAATACTATAATATATGAATTTTTTTAAAATTGAGATAATTTTAAATAAAAAACCTCAATTTTGATTAATACCATGAACATGGTACTAATCCAATGAGAAATCATTTCCCGATAATATTATAAAAGATAGTAATCAATGAGAAGGGTGGCCTATAAATTTTTTACAAATCTATCAAGTCAGCCACTATGTAACTCATTTATATTGACTCTCTTCAATTCACATAATTCCTTGAGTCATACTGGCCTCACAACCTTATCATTGATAAAATTTAAACAAAGTTGGAACCAAACTATTTATTCCAATAATTAAAATAATTATATAAAATCAAATACAATGAATTTTATCACCCATATTTGTTCCAAACTGTTATCCTTTACAACATTTAGTAAGTGTCCCTAGGAGAGTTTACCAATGAGAATGATTTTATAGTATTTTGAAGGAATCTCTAAAAAACTCATACATTTCCACCCTATTTTATAAATCACTTTTTTCTTCTATATACTCCACCATTAACATAGTTTATAGATTCCACACCGCATGCATTTTTATACAACAATAATTCTTGTTGGAAGATCCAACTGTTAAAGAAGAAAAATATATGTTACATCAATACATCTTATAATGAAAATAAGTTATTTTAAAACATATATCAAGGTTTATTTAATTATTATTGATCCAATATGATCAGTATTCATTGTTGGATCCCCATAAACTAAATGAACATCAACCAGTATATATGGAGTGGGTCCTAGTAGTCGAAGAAGCAGAAATTGGGAAGCTTAGAGAGAATGAAGTAGAAATAAAAAAAATATGGAATAGATTGTTGTTCAATTTCATAATATGGATGATGAGTAGGAATCATTGTCAGATGTAGGAAAGATAGCTGGGGAGAATTAACTCCAAATGGTTGTGAAATCATAGGTGGCGTAAATAAACTAGGAATTTATAATGACACTATGGGATCATAAGGGGTAGTTGATGGTGCGTTAGGGTAGGAATGAGGTGTGATTGGGTATATTGATTGGGGCACCTATCTTTAGTACCACCCCCTCATATCACCAGCCTAAGAACTATAAAAACTAGGCTAGTCAGTGAGTAACTGGAACAATAGTTTTGGATCTGGATTAATAGTCAAAAAAATTAATAACATGAAATTATATGTTATTGATATATATTTTTCAAATAAAATACTCAGAATGGGAACTAAATGACGTACACCAATCTCACTCATTTGAAGATTGTTTCCTTTCTTCCATTTTATTCATATCTCCTCAATGTTTTCCATTTACTCCATTTGAAAAAAAAATATTTAATTAATTATTAATCAATCATACTTTTTAACCTAAAAAATAAAGAAGATGATACATTATGTAATTACAAAATCCCACTATTAAAAAAAATTAATGTAAACATAGTATAATAACAAAAATATTTTATATTTAGACAGAAGAATATCAAAAACAAATATACATTTCAAAGAAGAATTGTTCAGTTGAGGATGATTAACAAGGGTTTGATATAGTCTCCTTCTGTTTTGAATTGAACAAATCTAATTTTGGTAAGTTCTTTTGGCTCGTTCTGGTAAATTTATTACGTGATTTTTCAATTTTTTATTTTTCATGGGTCATTTAGTTTATTTTTTTCAAATTATTTTTTCATTTCTTAACTTTTATTTGTCTCAGGTCATTTGTTTCATATTTTGGGTTAGTTCATTTTTCTATTTATTTATTTTTGTAATTACATTCATTGGTTCTAAATTTTATATAAATTAGTTTAATATTTTAATTTAAATTTATAATGTTTTCTATTATAATTTAATTAATTCAGTTTATTTGTATTGATATGTTTGAATACTATTCAATTCATTACGATAAAATAAAACATAAAGAAAACATTAACAAGTAAATATTGAAAATTAAAATGATGGTCAAGAGAGAAACAAATAATTTTTAATCAATAATAAATTAACGTTTATTTCACCATGCTCCACTAGCCGAGTGTAGCTAAACCAAAATAACTAATAAAAAATATAGTTGATTTTATATATTTCTTACAATATCTTTAGTTTCACAATCAACTATGAAAATTTAAGAACTACATTCATCATAAATAATAAATGGATTGGGCACAATGTGATTCGGGGTGTTATAAATTCTATCATCACCGTCATTAAATATATTTCTTGGGATGAATTCAAAAATGAAACCATATTCAAGTTAAATAATATCTTTTAAACAGAAAACGTGTTTCTACATTGATTTTTATACATATTTTTCATTGGTAGTAAGAGTATTAGTTATGTTAATAACTCAAAATCAACATTACTCAATGAATGTTCTATGCCTCTTCAGTAAATAAAACCATTGGTATTTCATCATAGTGACTCCACCATGGGACTAATAATCTAATATTAGTATTTTCTCAATTATTCTATAATTTGATACAGTTTCAAATTAAGGTCTCCTATTTCATTAGCTAGTATAAAAGTTTGTTGTGGAATCTACCATAACTCTATCATTTTGTGCTCTCATGTTATTTTCTCATTCAGTGACAATAAATATGTACCAATTTATCATAATTAATATTAATTCATGATCCATGGTATTTGGGGAAAAATAAAAATCACTCATTTCTTCAAAGACAGAGTCTGCAAGAAAACTCAATAACTAAAATATAGGTGAATATTAACCTATTCAAAATATTGATTTTATTAGTTTTTGAAGGATTATTTATACCTTCAATTTCAACCAAGAAGAAAACACATTATTATGAAAATTATATCTCCTTATATAATCTATAGAATGATTATTTCGATTTATTATTATTTCATGTTTTGTATCGTGAAAAATAACAATAATTTCATTGATATGTAAAATTACTTGGGATGAAATAAGATATATATGTTTCATTTACATACTAGATATAATCATCGAACAAATCATATTTAATAAATACTATTTGATGTTCTATATCCCACTCATCAAGGCTTAATGTGTTAAATGTATATGATCTAGTAATTCCTCTTGTTTGGAGAAGTGATGAAACATTGGGTTCAATTTTATCATACTGTTATTCTTCATTTCTCATTGGTATGTTCCTTCTCAAATTAGAATCACAAAAATACATTGAACATAAATCCACACATTCTTGATCCATGTATCCTTTCACGATATAACCATTATGATGATTTCTATTATATACATAATTAATCAATGTAAAAAATGTTTCTTCTAGTTGGATATTTCTAGAGAAAAAAACAGGTCGTCCGAGAAGTAATTTGTCTGGAAGATTGACATTTAGAAGAATTACGCTTATGTAAAATGATAGAGGAAATATTTTCTTTAACTCAGAATAAGTTAATTGTTCAAATTCCAAAAAAAATACAATAAATACATAAAAAACATATGATCATAATTATCTATAAATAAATTATACAACTAACTAACTAATGCCCTTACATTTCTGGATAAAATATGGAAGACTACTATTGGAATCAACTCATGCAGAAGGATGTGATAATCACAAGTCCAAAAATATTTGAGATTTAACTCTTTTCTATTTACCCAGTTTTATATGTTTCATAAATAAACATAATGAAAATTAATTATCACTTTTACATTATGAAATTGGGTTTCTTTACAGGTGTCATCACATTATTAGAACCCGGTACATTCCATTTATTTACATTGATACAAATATGGATTAATTTCTATTTTGATTCCACGGTCCACCAAGTCACGTTGAGATCATAAATCTAATTTTTTTAAATATATTTACAGTAAAAATAATTGAAAAAATATTTCACATATATTTATTACAATTTCCATTACATCTATCTAATGGCGTATCAAATTGGTTAAACAACAAGGCAACTCAATAAAGATACTTATCATCATCTAGTTGTAAAAGGCTTTTGTGTAAACATTATTTCTCTTTCAATATTACATTTAACCCATCCCAAATCAAAATTTAGATCATTAAATTCATTATGAACATATATTCTGAACATATGTTGACGTGGATTTTTGGTCTACATGGTATTATTAAATCATTGGTGATTATTCCTATAATTAAGGGAGACTAGACAAAATCATTGATGTCCCATAAAACTAATACTATGGTGATATTTTAGTCTTCCTAATTTTTTATTATGTAAAAAAATATGACATGATTGGTTTCCCTTTTTTTCTCAATCCATAAATCATTTCATTAGTAAGATAATAATTGATCATCCATATAAGCATAAAACAAAATTGAAATATATCTTTCGAAACTGCATCGTATGTTCACACACTCACATTCCAAATAAAGGGTGAAAGTATACATCTATTTCATTTCTAGTATCAGATGTTACAGATACTGTTATTCTAATGAAAGTGAATGGTTTTATCACACACATCCATGGATAATGGTTATAAATGTGAATAAATATTGGATGCATGTTGTGTAATGTAAGAATCTTCCCAAATAGTCTAAAACCATCAAAAGAAATGCCCATCTTCACATTACACCCACTAGTTATAAAATTAAAATATTAATCATAAATTTATTTCCATGAAAATACCTCTATAGGGTGAACAAAATCATCATTATTCTTTTTTATATTGGTATCAGGACATCAAATTTGTATTGACATTTCATTAAACATGAACCTATTTTTTATTTTAAGGATAAATGGAATGTTCCAAATTATGTTATATGGAACATGAGATGTTTTTCCATTAAATTTTGGATTCCATAGGGATGTGAAAAATATTATGTAATCATTATGTTTAGTAGTTTCCACCAAAAATAATATGCAATCTTTCAATCCTGAATGAATTTTGTTTTTAGAAAATCCATGTTCCTCAACTAACACCCATTCCATATAATGGTATGACGTAATATCTATATCATGTGGAATAGAGTCCTTCAAAAATGTAATAATTTAATAAAAGGAATTATTAGAAATCCCATACGTTTTCCATGAAACAACCAAATTAAATATTCTAGCTTCTTCATTTGATAAAATTTCTGATATAGTTGAGTCATGGAAGCATCATTATTTTTTTTCACAATTTCTACAATGTTGTATTAATTACATGCTTATTGTGTGCTCGTATCAGTGTCCTTGGGGTTATCATCCTTTCTTTCTCATGATTATGAATCAATAAAAATTTCACATCTATATTTCTCCAATAAAGTCATCTCATTTACATCATGATCATTTTGAGATTTTGTTTTATACCCATTGTGATACCACAAATCATCTTTTGTTGAAAATGATATATGGTTATATGTTATCTAACTCATTTATGGTTCAACCAATGTCATACAACAGAATTATGTATTGTGTTCTGTATGTAAACACTATTTAAGCATTTTCAAAAGATAAATATAAAAATCTCTCAAACATTTTTTTAAAATCTCTTGAGATCTGATCAGTTTCATATGTCAAACTTTTATACATTATATAATGAAATGTTATATTCCATTCTGTAAAATAAAATAAAAAATATTTATGTTTAACTGAAAATATATTTTGTAAATAAGAATTTTTAAATTTATATAAATCAATAACTGACACACTATTCTATATGTGATTAATAATATAAATGGAAGGAAATAACTATATATATAAAAAATAATCTGAATAAAAATCCATGATATTGACCTCAATAATATAAATGAGTAATATGTATACATAATACAATAGAGAATTATGTTTATAATTTTTGTTTTAATATTTCTAATATTATTATATTCACCATTAAACTAATTTTATACTTATAAATTAATTTTATTATAAAATATTACAACTTCTTAGTATCTATTTTCTATTTGATTTGGATCACGTTTGTATAGTTCTGTTTATTTCAAATTAGTTTAGTTTTAGTTGATTTAGTTTGGTTGAGTTTGGATTTTTTATTTGGATTGTGTCGGTTCAAGCCTATTAGGGATTAATTAAATATTGTTCAGGTCAATTAATTTTTTATTATAACAATGTAATTTATTTTATTTATGTTCAATTTAAGTTCATTTTTTTATTCAGTATTATATAGTTTAGTACAGTACATGACTACTAAAATAATCTTGGGTCAGATCAAGTCATTTCAATTCAATTAAGTTGGTTTTGGCATTTTGATATGGTTATGATATAGATAGTATTGGTTAGTTTGGTTAGGTTTCAGTGTGTAAAGGATTGATTGGTTTTACTCTATTATTTTTAAGACTAGTTAAGATGGTTTGGTATAGTTTAGTTTGCTTAGGGTCTGATCAATTCATTACAATTTAATTTATTTAGCGGGATAGTGTAACTAGGAAAAAATTGGGAGATTATGTGAAACATAGTTGATATTATGGAAAATAATTATGTAAATTAACATCTTTCAATTATAATTAAATGAAAATAGTTGAGATTAGTATAAATTTATAGAGAACATTATATTACATAATTAATGATATTTCTAATCAATTGTGACCCTCGTGTAATGATATTTGTTTAGTGTGTAAAATTATAAATGCTGTTTTGGTGATAAATGATTTCAAAATAGTATAAATTGATGAAAAACATCTTATCAAAACATGTGGAATATGTTAAATAGAATATACAACATTAAAGATGATATTTTCAATTGGTTTTTTTTATAAGGCTGTCATCTTAGATATCTTCATTTTTTATAGATTAGTATTTATCATTTTTAATTCTATTGATTAATACTAAATTTCATGGGGCTAGTATGGTTTTTAATAATATTGTTTTTGAGTTTGAATTCATTTAAATATGATTTTTATTATAATATTAGGTATCTTATAATTTATGATAGGATTGACCATGAATTAATATTCATTGATTATTATGGTTTTTCTTATAATGTGATTGGAAAATCCATATTGTTATACACTCTAATAGTTATGTCTATTAAACGACATTCCCTCTTAATACACTCTCCATCATTTGAGGATTGTACAATAAATAGTATAATACCCCTTAAAATGTTTATTTTTAATAGTGAAGGATTATCCAATATGCTAACATGATTTACACTAATGATATATAATTATTTTTTATCATAATGGGTAAATTTATTCAACATTAATTCTATGAAAATAAAGTCATTTTTCACCTATTTATTAATTTATATTTAATTTTTAAATATTTAATAAAACATTTATTAAGCTAGTGTAGATGATTTTGAGGTGTATAATATCTCTAATCGTTAGGTAATTGAGAAAAAAACACCATATTAGTGGATGATATCCGTCAATAAAATCTATGAAACATCTCATATTGAAAATTATTTTATTAATAATTTTAAAAATAAACCCAAAATGTAATAACATGTACGAAAAATAATCTTATCATGATTTTTCATGTATTATAGGGCCAAACATATTCAATCATTACTAAAATAATCATATAGTGTGTATAAATCAATAAATACACTAGAATTTATTATATAAAAATCATAAAAATAATATATTCTTAATAGATTTATATATAAGTAGAGAGAACTAAAATATAAAAAATACATCACACACAATTCGATTTATTATGGAATTCAATAACAAAAATAATTAAAAAACCCATTTTTTAATGAGTCTGGAATAAGAAAAAAAACATGGTCATTCTTCCAGACCTATAAAATAATATAAAATGGATAGTTGAAAAATGAGATGAAGTATATTGAAATATACCAATTTGATATTCATGAAAAATCGAATGAAAACCTTAATGAATGATGGATTTATATGGATGGAGAATGAATCAAATTTTCAAAGATAAAAATAAACATATTTTTTGGGTAAAAATATAACGCACTTCAAACTCACAAATTTATGGGAAAGAAATTGAGTGAAGTAAAGTAAGTATAGATTGTTTTCAACGAAATAATGGAGCACTGGGTATGGAAAAATACAGTTGGATTCGAAAATCAGGATCTCATGTTTGGGTTCATTATTTTTCAGAAATCTATCTACACAGTTTTAAAAAACTATTGGGATTAATTATCTATTCCAAAAGTTATTTAAAACAATTGACACTTCCTGTACTATAATTGGTTATCCCAATGGTTACGCTAAACCACTAGTATATAAACCCCCATAATATAGTTTTTAAAATCATTGGTTTAGGGTAATTGGTATAGAATCCCTTCCTAGTAGTGACCCATGGAATGAAATTGGTTTCATAATCATAATTTAATCATAACATAGCCCATGGAAAAGAAAAGGGTTTCAAAAATATCATTATATTATAAACATAATCCATCCAGGGGAATAATATGGATTCAGTCCTTTAAAAATATTCCCATTAAATCATACTTATCAATGAATAAGGATATCGTATATGAGGAACAATTTTGAGAGATCACTTGAAAATAAATCTTGATA
Source organism: Viscum album (assembly GCA_963277665.1). Classification (NCBI taxonomy): domain Eukaryota; kingdom Viridiplantae; phylum Streptophyta; class Magnoliopsida; order Santalales; family Viscaceae; genus Viscum; species Viscum album. The sequence goes on from OY728161.1 coordinate 1,300,589,358, forward strand.
AAAATATCATTTCTCCTTTAAATTTTTTTTCTTTTCATAAAATGTCGTGACATTTAAAAAATAAAAAAATTTATTTTTTAATGACATTGTATGCTTATTAGAGAACATTCATGGAATTAAATAGTCCTGAAATAATAAAATATTCATTCAATATAATTTAAAGAAGATTCAGTTCTTATATTTTTTTAGTAAATCCATAAAGAGCATTGTTTAGAAAATGAAAAAAAAATATTCATTTCATTTAAATTTTAACATGTCTAAAAATTCATTAAAATATTATTAAGAAAATAGTAAAAATATATATTTTTTAAGAAAACATGGTAGTGGAAAACAAATACTCTATACATATGATTTCAAATTAAATAATTCTAATTATTGATGAGCTTGTGAAATAATCTCCTTTCACATTAAAATCAATAGATTCATGTGCCCCTTGAATGAAATAAAATTATATGATGATTAAAATACCAAAAATTTAAGAATAATACCAATAATATTCCTTCATGGTAGCTAAATACACCACAAAAAATAAACAAGTGGTCTATAAGCCATGTGTCCTGCAAAAATAAAGGTGAGACAAAAATACTTTAGCTTATATCTTGACTCCCATCATACTATTGAAAACCACCTGTATAATAGATATTATTTTCTTATATATATATATATATATTTATTACATAAATATATTCATATATATTACCATATATCACTTAATTATGAATTTTTATTACATTATTATTTACAATTCCATGTTTATTTTATATTTCAGGAAATAAGCAAGTTTTTTCTCATGCATGCTTCGAATTTATATTCACGGTCCTTATACATAGATTATGATTTTATTATCTCAAAAATGATACCCATGAAATAAATATCACATATATTAATTATATATTCATTTATGGTTATCATTAAAATATTTAAATCGAAAATAAAATTCATCATTCATGAAAATGGTAGGTCGTACATACAGATGAATGCTGCATCAATTTCATTTTGAATTGAAAGAAAGAAATTAAATTAAATATATGTATATATATAATGTTATTCTAATAGAATTAATATTTTATAAATATCATATAATTTCACCCAACCCATCATTAAAACATTCCATGTAATGTAGGAACAAATCACATCATTTTGAGGATGCAGTAGTCCACATGTCCACATACGAATTTATCGTATTTAAAAAAAATGGAAAGAATAAAGGTATGTATAATGTAATAAATCAAAAAGAATAAATATATCATAAATATTATATATTTCATATATAAAAACATCTTATTATATTTATGGTAGAGTGGTTATTATATTAACATGAAATATAAATAATTTAATGGGTCTAAGGAAAGAAATAAAACAAATATGTTCATTGTCGAATGTAACAAAGTCATTAGGAATCACCTTTTAATATTCACAAAAGGACTTCATGTGATGGACTGATTCCAAAAGTAAGGATTCAATGTTTAAGGTAAGGAATTGGGAAGGATATTATGACAGAGTGTGGCTAATCCAAATAGGTTCTAATTTGTGAATAAACTAGATGAAGTGGTGCCCTTCTTTAAGTAAGGGGAGGGTCACTTTTGTAATTTCAAAAAAGATTAATTTATAAAATATTTATCATCAATCCAAATACCTCTAATTTTTCATGAATTCTAAGATAATATATATGGGTAATTTTATCAACCAGTATATTTTATACCATTTTCGGTGTTTTTTACATTATAACTTGATTAATCCTTATGTACGAAATTTACCTTTAACTATGGTTCAAAATTTCCCATAATAAGAGGAAGTAATATGTACATATAATGATTCAATGGGACCATAATTGGAAAATGTGGGATATGTATAAACCAAATCTCATCCTTTTTTTCTTTACTTAAAATTTTTACAAATTATAAATAATTTAGTTAAATATTATTTTCATAAAATATAATAACACTAAATTTTTTACATTATTCATTGCATATACATTAATAAAATCAATTCATAAAGATAACTTTTAAAAAATTAATTTAATAAAACCCTAACATGTCATTTTCTAATAAAGAATTCATGGTTCACTTTAATTAAGTCATATTATATTTCCTTTAATAGAAAATATATCATTTAATTTTTTATTTAATTAATTATTAAATTATTGTATCATCATTTTTTAAATATTAATGATATTTTTTATAATAACAAAAAATTAAAAATAAAATTCTCTGAGGAAAATTATCATATCAAATTTCTTTATAATATATAGTTTAGTATATCTGGGACATCACTACTCTTTATTAAAAATTAATTTGTGATTTATTAATTTATATTATACATTATAAAACATCAAAGATTGAGAATTTGAGAGTTTTATGGAATTAGATACATTAAACAATGACATATAATGGGGAACACAACATTCTTATTGAATTTTTTTTAACATGCTCAATCTTAAAACATCATGGGATAACCTAGGGACATACATAAGAAAGGGGTGATCTATAAAGTCCAGTATGGGATTACACATGGAATAACATGAAGATAATAATTCATGACAAACAATATAAATATCTAAGGAAAATAAAATGGGTGAATAACATAAATATAAGAAATGACGCATGATATAACATGATGACAAAAAGAAAAGATGGGAAATTTGGAAAAAACATAAAACACTTCATCATATATGCAGATCATGGATAATTTCCAACACATTATTATGGATAATGTCTCATAATGAAATCAGGTTTACTCCATGTACCAAAATGACATCTCATGAGACTAAGAATTACCCAATGTATTGGAGCGCAATATAATTTTGGGCATACCCATCACTTTCATTTCATTCAAATGTTAAGTGATCCATATAGATCAGATAACATTGATTCATTCATGAAAAAAAAATCATGATCATAGAGTGTGAAATATATACATGTGTGTACCATGTCAATGAAGTATAAGTTCATAAAGTTTAACAACATTGATTGGAATGGGTATGGTATTCCCTACAATAATTTTCTTCGGATGGAATATTGCAGTGGAATTTCAAAAGCATAACGACATCACTTAAAAATTCATAAAATGGGATAATCAGAGAGAACGGGGCCTCTAATAATTTGGAAAAAAATTAAAATATTATTGAAATGTAAAAATAGATCCAAACCATAGTAATTGGAAGTATAAGGCATAAGACAATGAAGAATGTTTAAAAAAGATGAGAAGGAAAGGATCCCAAACATGAGTGTGTGAATCCAAATGATTGTGATGAACTTAATGAGAGATTGGGGAACATAAAGAGGAAACTAGCAAGGTTAGGGAAGAATAAGTACCTTATCCAATTATTTTATTTAAAGATAACTAGGAGCATGGGTGGGTTTATATTTAAAATTATTGGGGAATTATTTATCATTTTTCAAACATAGGTTTTGGAATATTTATAATAAAATAACCATAGCCAAAATCCCTTCCATGGTATTAAAAAATACTTTGTACAAAATTGGAGTTATTTTAACTAATTTATAAGGACATGGTCTGATCATAATTAAATAATACCGTTGCTTATGAGGAAGTGAGTCATACTCTTAATGAAATGATTTTAAAATCCTAAAATATATTGTTGCTTTTGGAAGATTCATAAAGGATTAATAAAATTAATAAAAAAAATAAAATCACATTATATTAAAGAAAAAACATATATTTGTTCTTTGAAACCCTTTATATTATTTATTACATCACTTTTGGGTCATTATAATGTCATAATACACATTGTTTATTTATATGATATTTAATTTTTACCCAAAAATATGACTATCTTAGAAAATTATAAAAATTTATGATTTGATAATTTTGATGTTATTATTCCATAAAAAACTAATTTTTATAAAAATAATTATCTATATAATTTTATTTTAACATTTAATAAAAGAAACAACATTTGTTGAGAAATTTTTTTTTTTTGACAATAATAGTTTTCAAACCCTTATATAAATTACATTTGACTTCATAGAAATTATATGATCATTTATCTTTTATAAAAATATTTAATAATAAAAAATTATTAAAATATAATTTATTTAAAAAATTCTTTAAAATATCAAAATAAATTCCATATTTGAATTTGGATATTACATAAAAATACTATTTGTATTTTATTTTATCAAAATAAAATCATTTCTAATTTAAAAATAATAGTATTAAAATATATTAATAATTATATACATAATATTATACATAGTAATATTTATAGTTTCATGATATATATCCCTTCAATACACCAAAAAAATCGCTAAGTGTATGGTGAGTGACGGTGAGACTATCATGGTGTGGTTTGATGTACATGGTATTTGTTTTAATCTCGATTAGTTTGAACATCTCCATTAAAAAATTCCTCTCTGGCCTAAGTTGATGGATCTCATAATGGGATTGATTAAGGGAAAAATAAAGTGGTGTTATCTCCCTTAGAAGTTCAAATAAATGGGTTTTATACGGTATGCTCTTATAGGTATAGGTTATCACATCCTTTATCTATGTTAATTAAATTTTTTATATCAGTATATTTATTCTATTTATGAGATCACCATTCAATGAAAATATTCGGAATGGTAAATATTATTAATGTTCTTCTAAATCCATTTGGATATAACAATAAAAAATTATTTCATGTTTTCTAAAACCATATTCCATAATAAGGCATTTAAATTAAATTAAAATAAAATTTTTATTTATAAATGTTGGGGTTGTTACAATCATCCTTCCATTAGAAATATACCCCATTAAATTTTCATTACACACGTTGAAATAGATTAGGGTTATCTTATTTCATCACTTCATTATTTTCCCAAGTTTATTCTTCAATCCTATGGTTTCTCCATGGTAGTTTGACTAGGTGCATTCTTTTATTCCATAGAACATTTCCTCTATGATCTATGATCTTCATCGGGTGATCACCATATGAATGGTCATTATATAGTGATACCAACTCTGGATTCAGTACATCTGATGGATCTGGTATGTACTTTCATAAGAGGTATACATTGAATAAATTATGAACTTGAGATATGCTAGGTGAGATTTATAGTCTATAGGGAAAATATTTGATGCGATGAAGGATATCAAATGGATACATGTATCTTGGACTAAGATTTCCTTTCTTCTCAAATATCATGAATTTATTCCATGGAGATATGTATAGGAATACCATGTCTCAAACTGAAAACTCTAGGTATTATTGATGATTATCCACATAGTTATAATATTAATATTTTCTTCTTTTATGTGATGTAAAATGGTTTTCACCTTTTCAACCATTTATTCAACCATTTTAAGTCCTAGAAGATTATGTTCACCTACTTTATCCCAACAGGATTTTGTTCAACAATGTTTTACATAAGATTATTTATATAGATTAATTTTTATGCCCTATTAGAAGAAATTTTTGTATAATATCTTAACTAGATGCATATGTTGGACCCATACTCCTTTGAAGCCCATAGAAAATGATCTTGACAGGCTTTCTAGTGTTTGAATTTTCCTCTATGACAAGACATAAATTTTAGGATGATAGGTTATAATAATGTTCATCTCAATGCCTAGAGGATGATATATAATTTTCAATAACATGGAGTTAAATCCCATATCTCGATCGTATACAATTAGTAGTGGTAATACATGGAGCATCACCACTTCATTGATGTATATCGGTACATGTCAGTAAAATGAGATGTCCTCTTGAATTGTGAAAAATTGAGCTATATTTGTAATAAAATCCCCAGCAACCCATATAGTATTTATTCTTCTAGATTTCTTCAAGTGTTCGGTGACAATGTCTATTGATATTTTTTTCTATTTCTATGATTTTATTGGGAACAGTTCCATCATACCATTGGATTTTTTCATTCATCCTTATCCTACTGAAATACTAGTAACATTGTGTATATTCAATGACATCGTTCTTCATTTTTCCAAAAAAATTTATTCTCGGATATCTCGATATATATTTGTGATCCATGGGTTAATAGAGAGGGATGAGATATGTGCACCATTCATAAGATCTCTCTTTATCTCAGGATTGGATTGTAAGCATAGTCCTAACCCAAATCTTACGACTCCTTCCTCATGAATTTTATAATATAGGGATTTCTCATTTCATTTAGATTCCACCTTCTTCTTAATTTACACATCATATCATTGAGCATATTTTATCCTTTCAAAAATAGATGGTTGAGCAATCATTTGTGAAATGTTTGTTGATGTTCCTTCCATTATGAATACCTTGTACACCCTCCTCAAGTATAAGTACAAAAAATCCCTCTAAATTCCAATTAATGATGTAATTGTTTGATCCTTTTTATATATATTTTATGCTAATTTATTTTCCTTACCACGATGGTAGTGGATTGATAGGACATAGTCCATAATCATCTCTAACTATATTTTCTGGTGTATATTTATTTCAATCTAGGTTAATTTATAATTTTTGATTTTATGAACTATATATATCTCAAACTTATCCCCAAAAAGATAATGATGCCATATTTTCAATGCAAGGATCAATGAATAAAAATCCAGATCCTATTTTTGGGAGTTCTATTTGTCAACTTTCAACTTATTGAAACATTGGGTATCACTTTCTTATTTTTCATTAACACAAAACCCAATCCCTCCTTTTAAGCATCATTGAATACCATGAAATTCTCTCCAATCTTTGGTAGTGTGAGTTTATGTTTCATGATGATCAACAATTTCAAATCCATGAATCACACATCACATTCATCATTCTACGAAAACATGACTCTTTTACAAGTTATCATGGTTAGAGTTTTTGAAAATTGATAGAAATGTTTCATAATTCGATGATAGTACCCAGATAATCTATGGAAACTATGTATTATAGTCACATGTATTGAAATTTTCCATAATTCAATTACTTCTATCTTTTAAGGGTATGTATACATCACATTTCATGGAATGATATCTCCAAGGAGTGTGACTTCCTTCAACTAGAACTCACATTTGATGTACTTGGCATAATTCTTACTCTTTCTTAGGGTCACAAGCATAGTTCTTAGGTTCTCCTCATGTTACTTATTTTTTGGATTATATTATAATATATTCTATATAAAATACACATATTTTCATGTAAATCCCTAAATAACATATCCATCAATTCTATTTATATTTCTGGATCCTTAGTGAGTCTGAATGGAAATTCCATGAACCCATTGTTCCCATACCTTGTACAAAAAGTAGTCATGGATATATCCTAATTCTTAACCCTATCTTGGTAATATCCAAACCATAGATCCACCTTGGATAAGTATTGTGCTCTACAAATATAATTGAACAAGTCGTCCATCTATGGTAGATGGTATTTTTTTATTACCATTATCTTATTGATCTCATGATAATTAGTACAAAGGATACATGATCCATACTTCTTATCATAATATAGGACTAGTGCACACCATGGTGAAGCATGTGGGTGTATGAATTATTTATAAAAATTATTATGTAGTTGTTATTTAAACTCCTCGATTTCCACAAAAAACCATTCCATATGAAGTCTATGATATTGGAATTTACTCAGGAATCAGCTCGATTGACTATTCAACCTCTCGGCTAGAAGGAAGACTATAAAATTCATTAGAAAACGCATTAGTGAATTCCCCTGATAGGGGAATGTCTTCAAGATTTATTCATTCCATACCCTCAAGAATTTGTCCAAGGTATTCTTTCTAACAAGATAGTAATATCAATTATTTATATTTTATTATAAAAAATCATTGTCCACCAAGCTATTATACTAATCAGACAATGATTCATTATATAGATAGTGTTTTCCTTCTCATGGAAGTTTAGGTTGGATCTATACGAGGAAATCCAATCCATACCATAATTTCATAAAATTCCACCAAATGGAGTATGAAATGGTTCACTAGGAAGTTAATCCCATAAATTTTGAAAATGGAGGAGTTATATAATTGGGATTTAATAATTTCCCTATTTTTGATCTTCACTAATATCTTGACATCCATGATTTGTGGTGTTGTTTTAATAGTTCTATTAAACATTAATGGTATGAAGGAATGAATATAATGAAAATTGAATATTTTTTAGCTAATATTGAGTGAATAATAAGTGTACCTTTCACAACTTCATTTTTTGGATCCACCTCATTGGTTTTATGAGAAAATATCAACCTTTAATCTTTTAGGTTATTGGTTGTCTCTAAAAACACTAGGCTTATTGAGTATGTTTCCAAAGAACATTGGAAATTACAGTTGAAGCAATAAACAATGCGATGAGTTTTGACTAGATAAAACATGTATTCCATCAGATTAGTGGGTTTCTCATATCTCAGATTTTAATCTACGTGTCTTTCCTTCCCACACCTAAATAAACTACTCTTCCACATTATGAAAGTTCCATGGTGTTTCTTTTCACACATTTGACAAGTGAGATATTGATATTTCATGTTACTGTAATACTTATCCATTAGAAAAACATAATTAAACTTCCCTTTTTTCTTGTTATCCTGATGATACCCTTGTGATTCACAGATCTGCATATTGACTTTGAGGGAACATAGGACAATTTCCTAAAATGTACCAATGTCTTGAATCACGAGGGATTTTCATAGACTAGGTTTTATCTCACCAAATAAATAGTCAACCTTAAACACATGGTAAACATAAATGTTGAAGGTGTATCATTCAATTCATTTTAGTTTTTCCTAGTATGACCTGATAGATTTGGTATCTACTTTTTCTTTAGGGAAAGTAAATCCATTACTATTTTAATGTGTAGATTGTGAGGAAAATATATACCAATTTTTTTCTAGAATTCCATTAATCTTGTCAAATCAATCATATCCCCATACTTCATATCCTTGATAAATGAACACCACTGATCATATCCCGGATCTATATGACAAACAGTCAATGGAACCCTCTCTTTCTGATAAAATTAGAGGATTCAAAATATCTCCTCAATGGATTGGATCAATTGTTCCGCAATTAAGGTACTAGACATTCCATTAAAATCCAAAGGCCTTCCAAATATAAATATATAATATTTATCAAGTTACTTCTTAGGGGGATTTCAGTACCCTTCCAGAACCATGATTCTATTTAGAACCTCATTCAATAGAGAGATTAACGTCATAATGTTATAAATTACTACTCTTATTGGGTTGGGAATCTCGTTGGTGAATTTATCACATTTCCTATCACACTGTTTGTTTACCCTATTACCCATATTCCCAACCATTAGATAGTATACAGGGATAATTATGGATTATTATTTTTAAACTATTAAATACATAAACAGGAATGCAATGACCTTAAAGGGGAAAAATAAAAATTACATTTGTTTCCTTACCATATGAATTTATAGTAATCAATATATGTTATCCATGATCTATTTCATAACACATATTTTTATGGTTATTGTATATTTCCATTAATAATGGTTTCTACTGAGATTATTAATTTACAAATGAATATCCCTGTATTCATTCAAACTACATGTGTGGTAAAGACCATTATCTTGTACAAATTCTAAGTTGGTTCTAGATCAATGTGATATTAATGTGGGTAACCTCTATGTACATATATTTCACTTCCAGATCCAATTGTAGTATCTATAGATGGTTATATTTTCTTATTAAAAATGTTATCTATAATTACAAAAAAAATTAGCGATGTCCCCAAATACTTAGTCTATCACTAATTTGTTATCTAGAGTTTTTTTAATCATATCCAAAAACTAACTAAATTTTACCTTTCATACCAACTATGATAACCCTTCCCTTTATTTTACATTAATCCATGATTTATTTCCAAATATTACAAACAATACAACCATCATGATAAAAAAGTCTAGTTTTTTAAGGATTATGTACATTGTAAAACAACATTAAATAGGGAATACAATATCTTTATTGAAATCTTCCTTAAAATTCACATACATAAAACTGCATGGGAAAACAGGGGACATACATAAGAAATAGGTGATCTATAAAGCCTAATAATGGAATAAACATGGAATAACACAAAAATAATAATACATGTTAGACCAGAGACACCAAACTGGGACATAAATGAAGTGATTATTATAAACATGAATAATGAGGCATGATGTATCCTAATAACATATAGAAAACATTGGAAATGGGGAAACAACTTAAAACACTATAGTATAAACATAGAAAAATGATAATTACCAAGACATCATGATGAAAGAAATTCCCATAATGGAAGAAGGTTTACTCCCTATTCAAACTTGATGTCTCATGAAACTAAAAATTATCCAATTCATTGGAGAGATATATAAATATGAGTGCACTATTTAATTTCATTTGATTCTAACTCTTATGTCTTCCACATAGATCATATAATTTTTATTCATTAATAATTATCTTTTATTAAATGATAATGGAGTGTGAAATATATACATCTAAGTCCCATATCAAACAAGTATAAGTCTAATAAGGTTAACACCCTTGATAAAAATGGAAGTGGAATTCACTACACAATTGTTTTGGTATTGGAAATCATGATGAATTTTGGTTGGATAATGATGTCACATAAAAAGTCATAAAATTTTTTGATAAGATAGAAATAGTAATATCCTAATTTTGATACAAAATGTAAAGTAATAGGGACTTGGAAAAACATATCTCATCAATTGTAACTAGAAATAGATGGCATAAGAATAAGAAGAAAGATGAATAAAGAGGATAATGAAAAGATCACTTACTTGTTTGTGTGACTCCAATTTTGTGGGTGGAGATTCTTGAAAGATTGGGGATGCCTTGTGAAAACACTAGACAATGGAGGAATGAGTAAGGACGTCAGATATCGATTTTTAGTGATTATTAATAGGATACTGTTTGAGATTATAATGGAAATGAGAGGGGTATTTATTATAATTACTCAATCATTTTTTTGGACTCTATATAATAAAATATCGAAAACCACAGACCATCCAATGATTTTTACCATTGTTTCATCAAAATGGAAAAAGTTTTCATTATTTTATAAGGAAAATTTCTGAACATTTTCAAATAATAACCTTGTTGTATGGAAATTGTCCATACTTATAATAAAATTATTTTAAAACAACAAAATATATTAATGGTTTTGAAGAATAGTTAAATGTTATAAAAAATTAATCAAATAAATATAAAATCACATTATATAAAATTGAAAACATAGATTTGGCGACAGATACCATTTATTTTATTTATTACAACACATTTGTGCCATTATGATGTCATAATACAAATTGTAAAGTTTTTTACAAAAAAATTCCACTTTCTTCAAAAATAAAAAAAAATTACTATTGTGTAATTTAAATTTTCACATAAATAATAGTTTTCCTTATATATAAATAATTTTATAAATATTTTAACTTTCACTTTTCAAATAAGAATCATCATTTATTAGTACATGATGGGTTTTTTTATGTTAACAATTTTCAAACCCTTAATAAAATTTCATTGGACTTTGAAAAAAATTATATGATAATTTATATTTAATAATAATTATTTAATAATAACATGTTTTCAAAAAATTTATTTATTTACAAAAACATAAATTCTTAAAAATAAATACCTTATTTTATTTTGATTATTATACAAATATAAAATTATTTATTTTTGTAGAAAAATAGAAATCATTTGTAAAGTAACAATAATTAGATGAAAATATAATAATAATTCTATAAAAAATAATTTACATACTCATAATTCTGGGGTATTGATACATATTAATTTAATAAACCAAAAAATACTAATAATAAAGTGCACAATGGAGATACATTCACACAGTAGTTCGACGTATAAGGTTTGGATCGTGATCATGATGAGCTTCAACTTATCCTATAAATGTTTTCTCACATGATTAATTTCATGGATCTTATATTGGTCATGGTCAATGGAAAATCACAATGATGTTATCTCCCATGAAATTTTCGATAAATGGGCCTTGAAGGGTACAATACTACTAGTATAGGCCTTCACATCCTTTTTTTGTTTCAATTAGATTTTTTGAAATCCTATATTTATATTAATCATGTTTTTAATGTTCAATGGCTGTATTGTCATTGGTAATGATGCTTAAAAATATTTTTAATTTGATAAAATATAATAAAATAAAAAAGTTCTTCTGTTTTCTATATCCATATTACATACTGAGATATTTAATTCAAATCTAAAGTGTAGTTTTATTTACAAATGTTTTGTTCATTGCAATATCTTCTATTTAACACCTTATGTAAAATACATTATATATTAAAAGTAAGAGTGAGATATTTTTTCACTCTCATTGATTTTAAAAATAACCATGTCATTTTTATGGATAAGTGTCCATTAATTTTTTTAATTTTATCTCCATGTGTTAAGGGTTGAAATAAAATTATCCCATAATGTATGGTAAAGTGTAATGGTCATTTTACCATCCTTATCAATTTATTTTCAACATAAATTAAACTATTTTCTTTTTTCGATGGTAAAAAAAATTAATAATATTACTATTCATAATTTCTAAAATAAAGATTTACTATTCACATAATTTGGATATTATTATTTCAAATATGGGATAAATTTTTCTTATTACTAACAAAATATAAAAATAATTTTAAAATTAATCCCATTGACAGAATGACAAAAAAAATGTAAAGAGAAATCATCCAAAATATTAAAATGTTTTATAACCAAATTCTTTGAGAAATTGATTCCAAAGACCCTAACTGTATAAAATGATAAAAAATAGATTTAATTATAAATAAAAACTATTAAAATATATAATTTTACAATCTAAATTGTTTCTGTGAAAAATCTTTTTTTAATTAAAATTCAGTATTTTCACTATTCATCAAAACATGAACATTATCAAAAAAACCAAAACATAAACCAATGATAATTTTTATATTATTATTTAAAATTAAAATTTTATTTTTAAAAATTTATTTTATAAAATTATCAAAAACAATACATAAAACACGTGTTCCATCAAATATCAAAAAACTAATTTTTAGAAAAAATATTTTCTGTATAAAATTAGATTTGTTTTATATCATGTATATAAAACACATAAGATTAATGTTAAAAATTTGATTTAATATTAAATATATATATATATCATTAATATAATTCAATATAAGTGGTTTTTTTAATTATAGGTATAATACATTATTCTGTATAGTTAAATAATTTATCAGCAAAACATTTCTGGTTTTTTTATATACGGTTTTGAATCTAGTAAAATTAATTAGTTAACGAATTATGTGAAGACCATAATTTCATAATTAATTTAATAATTTTCATACCATAAATTATATTTTATAAGTTATAATTTCCTTTTATAAATAACTATAATAATAAAGTAATCTTTCGTAGAAACATGGTGTTGCATATAATGTAAGCTAAGATGGGGTCACGTGTAATGCATGATTTCAAAGAAAACAAATTATTTAAAATATATATATTTCTTAAATATATTTTTTATTACATATTAGATGTATTATAATTTTATTTAGTTCATTTATGGTCTCCTCGATAAGTTATAATGATTAATTATTTTGTTCAATAAGCATTCGTTTGATGGTATGATTGTAAGTTACCTTGAGGATAAATATGGGAATCCATGTAAAATGTGAAAATCCTCTCTAGAAGTGGAATTATTGAGTATGAAAATTCATAATTTTAAATGGACTCATATATAATTTGGTTATATGGTATGACGATGATTCATTTGAATAAATGTTGATGAAAATGACTTAATCTATTTTAGCAGTTTTTTGACAATCAAAAACATGTGTCAGTTTATTTAATATTATGTTTATAGATATTGGTTATAGAAAATTATATAACTTATAATATTTATATTATAATATTAATTAACTATAATAATGGTTTTATTACCTTCCTTGAATGACGTTGTGTAAAAAAAAAAATTCGTCGTCCACGAAGGTGGTGAATCGACACCTCACGGATGGTGCTGTAATTTTAAAAAATTTAATGAATGATATAAGGTATTTGATGATGGAAAATACATTAGAACAATAAAATTATAGTATATATATAATACTAGAGTTACCATTCCTCATTGGGTTGGGGAGGTTATAAGTGGATAAAAAAAGAAATAAATTAAAATTGAAAAAATGAAGATTTTATTTCTTCAATATCTCCTCATTTAGAACCTCATTTAGATACATTGATATTATCTTATAATAATACAAAAGGTTCATGGATGTGGTTAATAGTCTTGGGAATTTAATTGGGTAGAATTTTTACAATCTTTGAGGATTATAATCTGTGAGGTGAAAGGGTGGTGATGGGTGGTATTTATTGGGAATTAGAGGAATGTTTTTTATTATTATATACAATTATTTATTATTTTGGATCAAGACTATAAATAGTGATTATTCATGTGGCTATTTATAGTCAATAGTCCTTGTTAGTTCAAAATAATGGGTTCCTAAATCATCACTGATTCAAAAAAAAACTTGTTTTTAAATTATAATGCTAATCATCATAAATTACTGTATTTCACTATTCATAAAAAAAGTTTGCTATTTTATAAAAATCCAAAAAATTATCCCTAACCTTTTACCAATGATTATACTTAATAACATTGACTCCATTTTTTTATAAAAATTAAATTATGGGATGTTAAATTTTTCTATTAAATCATCATTACTCAAAAAATACCAATTATAATATTATAATCAATTTTATAACACTTTAAAAAATTAATTATGGCTCATAAAATTATACTATATTTACAATGAAACAAAATATTAATACATGAATATATTCTAGGAAAATAAATTTTATTTTAAATAATTATATTAATTATATATTTTGAAATAAATATTTATGTTTCACCAAAATACTAACACACAATTTATAATTTTTTAAATAATTATTTATTTCTTCCAAGATAAAAATATATCATACATTAATTTGTGAAATAAATAAATTATAATTATAATTTCATAAAGGAATATTTTATTATAATGGAAATAATACTATACATAATGGTCACATTACTATTCTAACATTCTAATTAAAATTTAATAGTATATTCTGATGCATTACTCTCAGTGTTGTGTGCATCATATGCTATTGAATAGATCCAATTTAATTTAAATGATATGTACTAGAAATATTAGTGTGTGATATTCTTCCATTTCTCAACAAACTAAACCCTCAAAATTTTCACGAGTGTTATGTTCTAAACATATGAGGTATGTTCTTTTTCATTGCATCATCACATGCCCACCTAACTTTTTCCATTTTATGGTTCCTCCAAAGAAACATTACTAGTTGAGTCATCCAATTTCTCAATATTTGATGTATAGTGTCAAGAATCGTGATAATAACTTCATAGTAACAAAAATGAGGTTACAGTTCAATTTCTTTATTGGTGATTGACTTATTCTGGTCTTACAAGTACTTTATTAACAAAGATATGTGGAACACATCATTTACTTTAGAAAGGCTCGGTGGAATATCCAATTGATAGTCTATAACTCCAATTCCTTCCAAAATTTCAAATGGTCTGATGAACCTGAGGCTCAATTTCCCTTTCTTACTCATCCATATGAAACCAATCCATGGATATAGTTTCATAAAGACATAATCTCTCAATTTATACTCCAAATATGTTATTCTGTTGTCAGTATAACTCTTTTTCCCATATTGATCTACTTGAATATGAACCTGAATAGTCTTAAAAAAAATTAGTCTCTTCAATATGTTATGGGCCAATATGTTTCCTCTCAACAACTTCATCCAACAAAGTTAGAGTAAGATATCACTTTCCATATAATGATTCATATCATTCCATATGAATAATATAATGATTGAATATTCTTTTCTACATTTTTCAAATAAGTCTCTTTTTGGGAAACAATAAATCAAATATGAAAAGTGAACCATAAGATGATTGTGTTGGGAACCACACCTATATTGAGACCCACCCAAAATAAAATCCAACAAACAAAAAAATCCCTTGTAATTTTATCTCATTTCTATGTAGAAATAGGTACAGGTTTATTAACTCTTACAAGATGTTGTCTTCCTTCATTCATCTATTGAAAAATAAATCGTCTTTCTACATAATCAGTAATTTCCTAACTCATATTATCACACCAAAAATGTTCCTTAAAATCTATATTCATCATTGTGATACTTGGTTTTATAGAGAAATTCTATCAATGAGAATAATCCAATAATTCCCTTTTTAGATCGCGTAGAGAGGAAACCCAAAGCATCTTCCCAAATTTAAAAAATCCATCTTTATATGAGATGTCAACCTACTTCCAATCATTCTAAAAATTAATTTTATATTTAAAATTACCATCTCTATAATGGGAAATCATTATCCTTTCAAATTTATACTGTTAGAAAAACTTCTGGAAAAATTGTGATGTTTCACCTTCCATGAAAATACTCATATCCATCTTTACTATATCCATGTATATAGGATCCCTATCAATCATGATTTATCTCATAACTCCATAAAAAATCCTTCTTGATACATATGAAACATTATTTTCCATCTCTTGTAGGTTGTGTATTAAACAATAATAATCCCTGAGTAGAAATATCCATCCCATTTTCCTCATGTTAAGTGAATTATGTGATAAGATATATTTCAAACCCATGGGATCTTTATGTATCCTAAGTCTTTCACCATCGAGATAATGTCTCCATATCTTTAGTAAAATTATTACAGATTATAAATCAAGATCATCAGTTGGATAGTTTTATTCATGAGTTTTTAACTACCTTGAAGTATAGGATATAACTATGTCATTCTGTATAATGACAGAACCAGGTCCTTTCCTTAATGTGTCACTATAAATCACAAAACCACCAAATCATGAAAGTTGATTCTAAATCATAGAATTCCCTAATAACCTATTCAATTCATCATATAATTATTTTCATTACATTTTCAAAATATACTTAACCCCCTTTCATGTAAAAGACGTTAAAGGTTTAGATAATGGGAGAAAAGTCTAAATAAAACACTGATAACCTGCTAATAAAATGAAACTATGTACCTCTACTATGTTCTATATTATAGGTTATTCATAGAATGGATTTTTCATCGCATGATCAACTATAATACCATCCATTTAAAAAATATGACTATGAAAATAATTAGATTTAATCCAAAATCTACACATTCTACTAATAACGTGTAACACTTTTCTTCAGAGAATTTCTAGAACAATCTGTATGTGGTTATCATTATCCTCAAAGATTTTAGAGTACATAAACATATTATAAATAAAAAACAAAATTTCTAAGGTAATACTTGAATAATATTTTTATTATATTAATATAAATAGAGATTTAATTAGTTAGTCCAAATGAAATTTTTATATACTCATAATTTCCACTCCTTGTTTGATACACTGTATTTTAAATATTTGTCGTCTTTATAAGGAAATGATTATATCCTGAATAAAGGAAAATGTTTAAAAAATATTTATCTCCATGTAGTATTTAAAAATAATTCATCAATATATGGAAGGGTATAACTTTTTATTTATCCTAATATCATTGACCTCAATATAGTCAATGAGAAGCCTCATTGATCTATCCTTCTTATTAAGAAAAAGAATAAGAGCTCCTTATTCTGAATCCCAAGTTCTTGTAAATCCATTTGTAATCAATTATTCTATTTTTTATTTATCTTTATTATCTACACAACTATTATTATATAGGGAGTATTTAAAATTGTTCGTACATTAGGGATTAAATAAATAAAAAATTGAAATTCCCACCCTTGAGGACTTCCATGTAATTCCACTGTAAATAAATTATTGTATACCATTACAGTAGGAGCATATTGAATTTGTTGATCAACTTTTTCATGATGATTTTCTATCTTCTCTTATTCTTAAAGAATCTCTTTTTGATAAACAACTAGAGTTGATCCATATATGACTAAGAATATGATGTCTCCCCTATAAAGATGATAAAGTCAATATCTTTATAATGAATCATAATTTCATTCCCTTTGCAACAAATTTTTGCATTATATTTTAGAATCCATCCCATATGAAGTATTATATCAAAATCAACCACTAAGATGATATAAAATTAATATATTAGAGCATATTTATGTTTCATAATAAAATCTCGTTGAAATATATTTATTGAAAATGTTTTCCACGAGAAGTTATGATACAGAACACCCTTATTAAGGTGATTTAGAAGTATATAATTTTATAGCAAAACTGGGAAGATATAAAATAATTTGAATATTTTTAATTAAATAGAGTATTAGATATATTTAATTATATGCTTGATATATCTCCCACCATATCATTGGGAACTTTAACCTCAATAGTTTTTTTCTACATAAATATGGCCTTGTTCTCTTGTCCATTTTTTGGGAAATATTCTTTGATGTCTAAGATAATCAGGTGAACAATTTCACATATCCTTATTGAATATGCCTTTAATATTTTCAAGTTCTTTCTTTCCCTTTTTTTCATGGGACTACTATCACTTTTATCCACACATGTAAAAAAATACCATTCCCAATTTGCATGTTCAATGTTGTTTCATTACAAATTTATTATATGTTGGAAATTATATTCTTCCCTTATATCCTTTGGACTAATTTTATTTTCTCGTGTACTATGTAGATCTATTTTAATCATACATATCTTCAAATCCATATGTCTTGGAAAATACATTCCCCGTCTTGATGGAGCATGATATTATATCCTTATATGGTGAGAATGTTTGGGATACTAATTATCTTCATATAATTAGATTATTACAATCACTGAAATGTTCCATAATTCTTCTTAGATTATGTATACATTCCACATAATTATATTCTAACCATGTAAATATAAATTCATACATAGTAACATTTACATTCACTTTCTGTCTCAGACATAAGAATTGTCTCTCTATATCCACTCACTATTCATGAGTAAATTATTTTTCCATGAAAATTTACTTAAATTTTTTCCATTCCATGTTTTCAAATCCATCCTCTATTATTGTATTTTGAGTTAATGAACACCATGGATCTACATTTACCAAGAGATGATAAATTACATTCATAACGATTTAATTTAGATTTTTTCCAAAGATATAAATATCATTCTTAAAGAATATATCAATCACTCAACTTTCAATGGGTTCATAGTCCCATTGCATAATGGATTTAGTTGTCACATGATGTGGCATAACATTGTTACACTAATTTTTAGGTCAGTTTTCTCTATGCAAGTTAGGTTATTTGTCATAACCTAAGTCAGTTGTCCCAGTATAGGTATAATTTGTTCATCTCTAGTTTTAGTTCCAACTCCATCACCATTACCTTGAAAATAAGGGAAATTCCTACATGGAATATGTACGTTGATATGTTTTCAATCCTTCCCTTGGGTTCCATTATAAACCATATCAAACACCATATTAGATTTTGAAATTTCATAACTATTGAAACACATAAAAAAATATGTATAACTAATCTCAAAATCAAAATCTTGGTTACCTTAAGAATAAAATCAATATCACTAATAGTGTTACATTTCCAAAATCAATGTTTTCCTAAATATAGTTTCAAAATTTTCTACTAAACTTGATATAATTATGACTATAAATTCCCAAACCTCAGTATCTCATAGATGGTACCTTACTTTATTACAATAGTACCAAGTACAAGTGATCATATCCCAAATGACATAATATTTCTGTATCTTTGTAAAACTAGATAAAAAATATTTATTAAATTATGAAATGAAATGAAATATTGTAATGTCTCGGGTTTTGAGGGTCCATTACTTTGTGAAAATCTCATGTTGGGATTTTTGGTCTGGGAATATCAGTGAAGTTGGCCCAACGGTAGGCCTACCCGTAGCCTTAGCCTACCGGTAGCAGGCCTACCGGTAGCTCTGTCTACCGGTAGCTCAGCCTACCGGTAGCTCTGTCTACAGGTGGCTCGGTCTACCGGTATCTGTAGCCTACTGGTAGCTCTCGGCTATTGGTAGCTATCACCCACCGGTAGCTCTCATCTACCAGTGGCTCTGCCCTACCCCCGCGGGTTCTTTCTAGTGGCGCTCCTTCTTGCGCAATTAGGGTTTTAAACCCTATTTTGACTCCTTTAAGCATGTTTTAAAGCCTGGTAACACCCATAAATGTTTTAATTAAGTATTTAATGAATCAACCTGGGGTATGCATCGGTTTAAACCGCCCGACCTCTAATTAAGTGTGGGGTTGCGTGGTCAACCCACGAAGCCGGCTCCTTACGTGGTTTCACGTTCTTATCTCAACCACCCTCGACCCTTATAAACTAAAGGGTTCACCGTGGGTTTCTTCTTTTCTAGTTCACCATGATCTAGATTACCCTTCCTTCAGGCAAGCCACATCGCTATGCGTGAATTTCAAGCCCGGTATAAGCATTGACGAGGCGATTTTCGTTCAGGCGAGCCGTATCGCTATCCGTGAAGTTCCACGCCATGCCTTAGCATCGATCGTTGACCAATAGGTAGGTAATTTCTCCTTCACCTCTCTCTTTTGTGTATCATGAGGGGTGGGCGTGCTTTTGATTCTGTATAATTGGATAAACCATACTTAAATAAAGAAAATGAACGGATTCTTTAAAGAAAGAAGGGGGCTATGATCGTTGATGCTGTTTTATATTTTGATCTTCTCTCTGAATTGTACGGCTTAATCCTACTGAAAATCGAGGTCGTTGGTGGTCGTTGTCTGTGCACTAACAAACCCTTACCTCTGGTGATGTTTAAATGGATCGTGCTTATGGTGGATAACCCTTGTTGTGTAAAGGACTATGTTTAATTACGTATATTCAGATAAATGAATTGGAAGCACCGGGATAAATATTTTTTTGTGATAACCCCAGTTAAAGCACACAGAAATTGAAATCATGGAGGGTGATAAATCTTATAAATCTGAAAATATCGGCATGGCCCTGCTTTGTGTTAGTGGTAGTGGTTTGGTTGTTTTATTTTACAGGCCAATTACTGGAGATGTGGGGGGGGATGGGATCCCCTATTTTTATACTCTTGGTGGTTATGAGATTAGGGATGGGATTCCCTGTTGTTATGGATTCTGTGGTTTTGAGTTTTAAGACCAGGGGGTTACCTTGTTTATATCACGAATTGGGGTGGGATCCTCTGTCGATGAAAAACCTTTTTGGGGGAGGGGACATGGCGCAGTGTCTCGGGGTTGTATTTGGTTCCAGTACTTCGAGGGATCTCACTTATTCCTTTGTTGTTGTGACTTTACAAGAGAACCTAGTGTGGATACTTAAATTGACGTTTGGCTGGTTAATTTTCCTTGGTTATGCTTATGGTGTTAGTTTCCCCATAGTGAATAAACTTATTTGAACATTATTACTGAACATGAAAACAAGAAAGGGACAAATGGGTTTGTTGGCGAGAGTCGTGACTCGGACTTGAGCACTGTTTGTGTCCTTTAGGTTGGCTGAAGAAAAACCTAACTTGGGTGAGTGATTGTTACCTATATATACATACTTGTAGTTTTGTGTTTCTTATTCGCGCCACACCCAAGTTGAGCACTTAGTACCGAACACCCCCATTTCATGGGGGAGGGTGTTTTCCCAACACTATTATTAGTGGCTGGTTATTATCTCCTTTTCTGCTCCCTTTCCCAGATAGCCCAAGTATCTTCGGGCAGGCTGTGATGGCCTGAGTTCCATTATTATCCCAAAAATATTCGGGCATCGTAGTGTGGTGGTTGGCCAGGTGTGTCCTGCAGGTGGTTTCCCAAGTGTCTTCGGGATGAGGCCCGTGTGCCTTCGGGCATGGCAGTGGATCTTCTAGCCCATGTGTATTTGGGTGTGGCGGTGGTTGTTATGGCCTAGGTGTTTGTATGTGTGGTTATGTGTGAAATTTGTGGCCCAGGTGTTTGCGGGCAGGATTCGGCAGTGGGACTGCATGTGGTTGTGGCCCAGGTGTGTGTGGGCGGGTGTGGTAGTGGGACTACGGTGAGAATGGTGGGATTGGTTCGATGCGTAGGATGTCTCAATAACCAGTGGGAAAGTGGCATGGGGTACCAAACATCGATGTTCTCTTATTATATATATTACTTGACTTGCATTATTTGGGGGGTGTGCCTTGGTGAGACTTGGGTGGATATTTTACCTTGTTAGTTGTTTGGTTTAATCTTCCTCACGGGACTTTAGTACGTTCCCCCACTTGTGCATGAGAGTATTTGGTTTTCCCTACTGAGTGTACTTGTATGCTCACCATACATATATAAAACTGCTTTCAGGATTCCAGGAGGACTTCTGGGATCACTCAGGACCTTAATAGCTCGGACCTTTGGGGCAGTTGCAGTTTCTTTTTTTCCTTCTTTGGCACTTACCTTTGTAGATACTTTTTGTACCTTGTGGATTTTACTTTTTGGAACATGTATGTGGGAATGATTTACTTTTGGCTTTACTTTTCTTTTAGTTTTGGTGTTGTTGGGTTTCATTATCTTATCTCCCGATACTATAAAACAAAAAGGGGTAATGCCTTCCATTTATGTGTAATTTCTATACCCTTGGTGCTAGTCGCCACTCCGGGACCTATTGAAGTAGGGGATCGGGGGTCATTATCTCTCCTTCAACTTAAAGAAGGAAGGGTATGGAAATCTGGTGACCCTTCCCTCCTTTTGGTGAAGACGGGTCGTGACAGAATGGTATCAAAGGTGTTGGTTGAGAGATAAGATGGAGTGTGGAGTTAGGCACAGTGAGGATTTCATTGGATGATAGGGAAATGGTGTTGGGTGACCTTGGTGCGTGAATTAGGCAAGGTAATACCCGCTAGGACATGGGATTTTAGGTCCCTTTGTGATCCGATGCAAGGAATCTGGACCTACCGAATGACCAAGTGAGGCCATGTTGATTGCAGGGTAGAGAGACCCTAGGAAAGGTACATGCATCATAATGACTTGTGTTCTTGTGTTTCTGGGGTGTTTTGGGAATGAAGAATAAATGAAAAGTTTAAGAAGTTTTAAAGACAATATTCTTCACTACTTGGGATTAGGCATTCCTTGTTTACCTTGCAGCTATGGAACCTGGAAGGCAACCACATGTGGTACAGGCGATCGAGGCCCCGCAGACTACCTTGGACGATCGGTAGAGAGCTGACCAGGAAGAGGAGGATGACCAGTGGAAGAGGACTCTTCGGGCCTTCCAGTGACAGACCCTTTAGAAGTATGAGGGCAGCACCTCTGACATGAAGACGGAGAGCTGTCTAGAGGAGCTGGTGATAGCCTTCGGCCTGATTTGGGCCCTGACCGAGTACTGGGTTCCTCTAGCCGTCATCCAGATGTGGGTAGCGATGAATCAGTGGTGGATTCTTTACCAAGGGGAGAGGAGAGAGGCTGAGGTGGCAAGGGCTGATTTTGAGAGGGGGTTCTGGACGGAATTCCTCTCTTCGACGATGAAGGTGGAAAAGAAACAGGAGATACTCTCCCTCCAACATGGGAGTATGTCAGTGAGGGAGCTAGGGATCAAGTTCAAGGACCTCCTAAATTTTTCTCCGGACCTCTTTCCCGACGAGGAGTCTCGATCAAGACGTTTGGAGGAGGTTCTCCGACCCTCCCTCCAGTATGATGTTACCCCCTTTACCCTTCCGACGTACTTGGAGGTCCAGAAGAAGGCCGAAGTGGTGGATAGGATGCATGCTCTAGGAGGAGTGTCACGAGAGGGGGTCCAGCAGGGACCATCAAAGGGGAAGGCCGTCAGCACCAGGGCTCCAGCGTCAGGACCCTCCAGGTTCTGACCGGCAGGGAGCAGGCCGCAGTAGTTTCAGTTTCTCTCCCCTGGTCCTCACCCTTTCCCTTCAGGCCCGGGACCGCGGTGATTAGTCTGTGGGAGCCCTGGACATCTCTGGAGTTAGTTCCCGGACCGGGTACAGTATGGCGGTGGCGGAAAGCCCCACCACCCACCCCAGCAGCAGCTTCCAGCCAGGCCTTTCCAGCAGCAGCAGCGGGTACAGCGAGCTCCCGCTCCTCCGAGGGAAGACATAGGAGGAGGAGGACGACCTTAGGGCACTCCTCAGGGACATCATCCGGGGCATGGTAGGGGAGGTGTCCGATAGTCTAAGGGCAGAGGAGCTGGGCAAGGACAGCTACACACCACAGAGGTAGCAGTTCCAGTAGGGCCGGAGGTTGTTCGAGGTACGATCAGTTTGTTCAATACCCTTGTTTTTGCCTTGTTCGATACCGGAGCTTCGCACTCCTTTGTTTCATCCAGTCTAGCCCGTGCCTTGGGTCTAGATGCCGAGAGACGTTTAGTGCCCCTGGTGTAGAGCACACCAGTCGGAGGTCAGACCGACTTGTTGTTTGTTTGTCGGGGATGCAAACTGATGATAGGGCCACATCAGTCAATTAGGGATCTTCTTCTGCTACAGATACAGCCATACGATGTCATCCTAGGCGTCGACTAGCTATTCTCTATGTGTTTCGTCATCGACTGCTTCCGAAGAAGGGCCGTGTTCTCAAACATGGGCGGCCGGCATGTTGTTTTCACCGGCGAGCAGAGAAGTCAGAATGGAAACAAGCAAGAGGAACCCCTCCTCTCCTTGTTAGGTGAGATGTTAGTAGGGTCAGTAGATGCTGAAATGGTGGGAAGTGCCAGAGATCATCTGTGGGTTTTTGGACGTCTTCCCTGAGGATGTGACAACTCTACCCCCTTGACGTGATATCGAGTTCGGGATAGACCTGCAGCTCGGTGCTCATCCGATCTCGATGGCTCCTTACCGGATGGCACCTTCAGAGCTACGGGAGTTACGGATCCAAGTTGACGATCTGATGAAGAGGGGTTATGTTCGGCCGAGTGCGTCACCGTGGGGTGCTCTAGTCTTGTTTGCAAAGAAGGCAGATGGTGGTCTCAGGTTGTTCATAGACTATAGGAGGCTGAATCAGGTGATAATCAAGAATCGATACCCTCTTCCGAGGATAGACGATCTTTTCGACCAGCTGAAGGGGGCAGGATGGTTCTCGAAGATCGACCTACGGTCTGGGTATCACCAGCTTAGAGTGAAGGAAAGTGACATCCTGAAGATGGAATTCAGGTGCAGATATGGACACTTCGAGTTCGTAGTTAGGCCCTATTGGCATTATGAACGCCCCAGTTGTGTTCAAGGGGCTTATGAAATCCATCTTTCGGGAGTACTTGGATCGGTTTGTGGTTGTGTTCATCGACGATATCCTGATCTATTCAAGATCATAGGAGGACCATGCAGAGCACCTGAGGCCGGTTCTGAAGGTCCTATGACAACATCATCTCTATGGGAAGCTGAGAAAATACCAGTTCTGGGCATGAGAAGTGCACTTCCTTGGGCACGTGGTGCCCGATCAGGGGGTAGCAGTGGACCCGTCAAAGGTTGAGGCAGTTGTTTCTTGGGCAACACCCAAGAATGTGGCAGAGGTCCATAGTTTCCTCGGGCTGGCAGGTTACTATTGGAGGTTCATACCCAACTTCTCCCGAGTAGTAGCCCCTTTGTCAGCCCTGACCAAGAAAGACCAGGTGTTCGTGTGGAGTGAGTAGTGTGAGTCAGCCTTGAGCTATCTGAAGGAGAAGTTGGTTAGTGGCCCAGTGCTGAGATTACCAGAAAAAGGGGCGGCCTATGAGGTGTTATGTGATGCTTTAGGACAGGGCCTGGGATGTGTGTTGATGCAGTGACAAGGGGTGATCTCTTATGGCTCCGGGCAGCTACGCCCTCATGAGCGTAATTATTCCACCCATGACCTGGAGCTTGCAGCGGTCATTTTTTGCGCTGATGTTATGGCGACACTACCTCATCGGAGAATGCTTTGTGGTCTTCACATATCACAAAATATTGAGGTATATCTTCTCCCAGCGGGACCTAAACTTGTGACAGTGGAGGTGGGTGGAGTTCCTCCAGGATTACGACTTCGAGATATCTTATACTGAGGTCAAGGGCAATGTAGTGGCTGATGCCTTGAGCAGGAGGACGTATAAGGAGGTGTTCCTAGAGTCAGCGGACGCCTACAAGGCGATGGAGGAGTTGGATGCCTTACACCTAGATGCGAAGATGGATAGCGGTAGAGGATTCCTATATCAGATGACAGTGCAGTCATCTCTGTTCTAGAAAGTGGAGGAGTCTCAGTGGGGAGACCCAGAGTGTGAAGTGATGTGTGACCGAGTTGACCAGGGCAATGCTCCGGAAGGATGGACGGAGGATGGTCAGAACTAGATTCTTTTCCAGGGAAGGTTGTTTTTTCTAGAAGTGATGCGTAGCAAGGTTCTTAGTGAGTTCCACATATCACCCCTAGTAGTACGCCCTAGAGTGTCCAAGATGTACTAGGGACTGAAGAGACAGTTTTGGTGGCCCGGAGTTAAGTGAGCATTGGCAGAGTTTGTGGCCAAGTGCTTAGCGTGTCAGCAAGTGAAGGCTGAACACCGAGTTCCAGGTGGCCTACTGCAGTCTCTAGATGTCCTTGAGTGGAAGTGGGATGACATCTCGATGGATTTTGTCACGGGACTACCCAAGTTCCAAGGGGGATACGACGAAATCTGGGTGGTAGTGGACCAGTTGACAAAATCAGCTCACTTTCTGGCAATCAGGGAGTCGAGTTCAGTGGATGCGTTGGCGCGAAGGTACGTGGATGAGGTGGTGCGGTTGCATGGAGTTCTGAGGTCTATAGTCTCGGATAGGGATGCACGTTTTACCTCACGAGCCTAGAGGGGTTTCCAGCATGCTTTTGGCACCCAGCTACGCCTTAGAACTGCTTTCCACCCCCAGACAGATGGGCAGACAGAGCGCACCATCCAGACCTTGGAGGATATGATGCGGGCATGTGTTCTGGACTCAGAGGGATCATGGATGTGATATGTTCCCCTGGAAGAGTTTTCCTACAATAATAGTTACCACTCTACCATTTTTATGGCCCCATTTCAAGCCTTGTATGGGAGGCCATGCCGTTCACCTGTGTTTTGGACCGAAGTAGGAGAGGCAGACATCCTTGGCCCAGAGGTAGTGCAGAGCATGACAGAAAAGGTTCAGCTCGTACGGGAAAGGATGAAGGAGGCCCAGTACCGACAGAAGTCGTATGCGGATACTAGGAGGAGGCCCTTGGAGTTTGAGGTCGGAGACCACGTGTTCTTGAAGGTCTCCCCTCGGCGTGGGTAGCGGAGGTTCGGTAAGGGGAGTAAGCTTTCTCCTAGGTTAACCGGACCCTTATAAGGGTTTTGGTGGGTCGGCGAAGTGACTTATCAGCTAGCGTTACCACCGCCGCTGCTGAGGATACATGATGTATTCCATGTGTCCCAGCTCCGTCGGTATCTGCATGACGATTCACACATCCTTGTTTGGGGTGAGATGGACATCGAAGACGACGTGACTTTTGTGGAGAGACCAGTGATGATCGAGGATCACAAGGAGAAGGTTCTCCTTGGGCAAACCATTCCCTTGGTTCGTGTGTTGTGGAGACATGGTGGGCTTGAGGAGAGTACGTGGGAGATGGAAGCACAAATGTGTACCCAGTACCCAGAGTTGTTTTGAGTTTTGTTCCTTGTTTCACCTATTGTGGTAGAACGTTTTGTCTTTTTTTGGCTATGAAATGTACTGGTTTTCCTTCCTCTAAATGTGTGTGAAAAGCCTTGGCTATGGGGGAGGAAAGAACTCAACCCCTAATCAAGACGCATTAAGGTGGATGTGATTAAACCCGTGTGGGTGAGTCAGCGCCGCCCAAAGCGGATAATCTATTGACATGGGGGAAGAGACTCCCCAACCCACATGCCTAGGCAGTTTGACATGGTGTGTTGCTTGGTTCTTGAGAGGGAAGTATTTTTAGTTGGCATGGGTTCACTCCTAAGATGTATCTTTCAAGGTGGTTGTTCGGAGCCTCTCTTTCCTTCTCTTTTGTTTTGATTCTCGAGGATGAGAATCTTTTAAGAGGTATCTGATGTAATGGCCCGGGTTTTAGGGGTCCATTACTTTTTGAAAATCTTGTGTTGGGTTTTCTGGTCTGGTAATCTCAGTGAAGTTGGACCAACGGTAGGCCTACCAATAGCCTTAACCTACTGGTAGCAGGCCTACCGGTAGCTCTGTCTACTCGTAGCCTTAGCCTACCGGTAGCTCTGTCTTCTGGTAGCCTTAGCCTACCGATAGCAGGCCTACCAATAGCTCTATCTATCGGTAGCTCGGCCTACCGGTAGCTCTGTCTACTGGTGGCTCGGTATACCGGTGGCTGCATCCTACCGGTAGTTCGGCTACCAGTGGCTGTCGTCTACCAGTAGCTGTCACCCACCGGTAGCTCTCAGCTACCGATGGCTCTGGCCTACCCCTGTGGGTTCATTCCAATGGCGCTCCTTCTTGTGCAATTAGGGTTTTAAACCCTATTTTGACTCCTTTAAGCATGTTTTAAAGCCCGGTAATGCCCATAAATATTTTAATTAAGTATTTAATAAATTAACCTGGTGTGTGTTCCGGTTTAAGTCGCCCGACCTCTAATGACATTTGGGGCCGCGTGGTCAAACCACGACCCCCGCTCCTTACGCGGTTTCACGTTCTTATCTCAACTGCCCCCGACCCTTATAAACTAAAGGGTTCACCGTGGGTTTCCACTTTTCTGGTTCACCCTGCTCTAGATTACCCTTTTTTCAAGCGAACCGCATCGCTATGCATGAAGTTTTGCAGCCGGTCAAAGCGTTGACGAGGCGATTATCATTCAGGCGAGCTGCATCGCTATCCATGAAGTTCCACGCTAGGCCTCTGTGTCGATCGTTGACCAACAGGTAGGGAATTTCTCCTTCGCCTCTCTCTTTTGTGTATCATGCGGGGTGGGCGTGCTTTTGATTCTGTAGAATTGGATAAACCAGAACTAAATAAATAAAATGAACGGATTATTTAAAGAAAGAAGAGGATTGCGATCGTTGATGTTGTTTTATATTATGATCTTCTTTCTGAATTTTATGGCTTACGCCTACAGAAAATCGAGGCTGTTGGTGGTCGTTGTCTGTGCACTAATGAACCCTTACATCTGGTGATGTTTAAATGGATCGTGTTTGTGGTGGATAACCCTTGATGTGTAAAGGAATTTTGTTTAAATATGTATATTCGGCTAAATGAATTGGAAGCACCAGGATAAATCTTTTTCTGTGATAACCCCGGTTAAATCACATGGAAATTGAAATCACGGAGTGTGTTAAATCTTATAAATCTAAAAATATCGGCATGGCCCTGCTTTATGTTGGTGGTAGTGGTTTGGTTCTTTTCTTTTACGGGTCGATTTTTGGAGATGTGGGGGGGGATGGGATCCCCTATTTTTATACTCTCGGTGGTTATGAAATTGGGGATGGGATTCCTTGTTATTATGGATTCGGTGGTTGTGAGTTTTAAGATCGGGCGGTGACCTTGTTTATATCACGAATTGGGGTGGGATCCTCTGTCGATGAAAAACCATTTTGGGGGAGGGGACATGGGGCAGTGTCTCAGGGTTGTCTTTGGATCAAATACTTAGAGGGATCTCACTTATTCCATTGTTGTTGTGACATTACAAGAGAACCGGGTGTGGATACTTAAATTGACGTTTGGCTGGTTTCTTTTCGATGGTTATGCTTATGGTATTAGTTGCCCAGTAGTGCAGAAACTTATTTGAACATTATTACTGAACATGAAAACAAGAAAGGGACAAATGGGTTTGTTGGCGAGAGTCGTGACTCGGACTTGAGCGATGTTTGTGTCCTTTAGGTTGGCTGAAGAAAAACATAACTTGGGTGAGTTCTTATTACCTATATATACATACTTGTAGTTTTATGTTTCTTATTCATGTCCCATCCAAGTTGAGCACTTAGTTCCCAACACCCCCATTTCATGGGGGAGGTTGTTTTTTCCAACACTATTATTAGTGGCTGGTTATTAGCTCCTTTTCTTCTCCCTTTCCCGGATAGCCCAAGTATCTTCGGGTAGGATGTGATGGCCTGAGGTCCATTATTAGCCTAAGAATATCTGGGCATGGTAGTGTGGTGGTTGGTCAGGTGTGTGCGGCAGGTGGTTTCCCAAGTGTCTTCGGGATGAGGCGCAGGTGTCTTCGGGCGTGGCAGTGGATCTTCTAGCTTAGGTGTATTCGGGCGTGGCGGTGGTTGTTGTGGCCTAGGTGTTTGCAGGCGTGGTTACGTGTGACAGTTATGTCCCAGGTGTTTTTTGGTGGGATTCAGCAGTGGGACTGTGTGTGGTTGTGGTCCAGGTGTATGCGAGCGGGTGTGGCAGTGGGATTGTGTTGAGAATGGCGGGAATGGTTCGATGCGTAGGATGTCTCAATAACCAGTGGGAAAGTGGCATGGGGTACCCAAACATAGATGTGATCTTATTATATATATTACTTGACTTTCGTTATTTGGGGAGCGTGCCTTGGTGAGGCTTGGGTGGATAGTTTACCTTGTTAGGTGTTTGTTTTACTCATTCTCACGGAAATTTAGTACGTTCCCCCACTTGTGCACAAGAGTCTTTGGTTTTCACGATTGAGTGTACTTGTATGCTCACCCTACATATATAAAACTTCTTTCAGGATTCCAGGAGGACTTCGAGGATCGTGCAGGACCTTACTATCTCGGACCTTTGGGGCACTTGCAGTTGCTGCTTTTCCTTCTTTGGTACTTACCTTTGTAGTCACTTTTTGTACCTTGTGGCTTTTACTTTTTGGAACATACATATGGGAATGGTTTACTTTTGGCTTAATTTTATTTTAGTTTTGGTGTTGTTGGGTTTCATCATCTTATCTCCCGATCATATAAAACAAAAAGGGGTAATGCCTTCTATTTATGTGTAATTTTTATACCCTTGGTGCTAGTCGCCACTCCAGGACCTATTTAAGGCGGGTCTTGGGGGTCATTATCTCTCCTTCAACTTAAAGAAGGAAGGGTCTGGCAATCTGCTGACCCTTCCCTCCTTTTGGTGAATGTGGGTCGTGACAAATACCACATAGTAAATCCATTTTAAATTACCCTACCACCCTAGACTACAGGTGCATGTTAATCATAATATATATCTTGGAATCCTTGGGAAAAATAAAACATAAAAATGGGGTGATCTTAGACACTCAGTAAGGTTAAGAATGCAAGATAAGCTATCATAAATTTATATAAATAAAAAGGAAAGGTGAAAAACTGAATATAAATACAACTAAAATATAATCTAGACCATAATATAAAAAGAATAACATAGGATCAAATAATTCCCTATAAATAATCACATAAGAGTGAAAAATAAATATGGATATTTTAATACTTGAGTAATCACATGGATTATCAATAAATAATATAATAATGAGGTAATTAAAAATTTTGGACCTCATGAACATACCATTAAGGAATAAAAAACACTATGTAGAATCAGGTAATAAATCAGCCCATACAGAATGTAGTTTATCTTATGAGAACTACCAATACATAAAGGGGCTATAGAGGGCCCCACCCATCACATACAATGTCCAATTCCATCCTCATATGGAAGGTGTGAAACATAAAAAAGATTATATTTTTATTTAAACTATTAAATGAAATAAAATTTCCCAAACAATAAAAATAATCATAAACTCTCAGGTGTAATATGATGAATGGCATTGAAATACTATGTCCAAAGTCAAACATACCACAAAAAATTAAGTAATATTGTAAGATTATATCATAATGTGACAAATTCAATTAATAATATTATCTAACAAGGTGTGTGGACATAGTTGAAATTTATCTAAAAAAATCATTGAGACATTATTGATTAAAATACCACATTAATTCGAAATCATTTATTTAAAAAGTTTCCCAATTATAAAATATTTTTTTTAAAAAATAAACATGTATGCATGTAAATAATTCTGAAAGACATTAATGGTTCATGGATGCAGAAAAATCCTCTCATGATGTATTAGTAAAAAACTGTCCTTTATACTTTGGAAAAAAATAAAATTTTTAAAAGATTATGTGATCATTGACCAAATGAGTCAATTATGGGAATCAACTATAAATTAAAATAAAAAACTGTAAATAAGACATAATGATATCACAAATTTGTTTCCAAAATAGTAATATCATGACATATTCAGTGGAGTATAATTTTAAACCAAATAATGGAAAATTCGTTTACAAATTTTCTAACCAATTTGTAATTAGTAGAACCATATACACAATAGAATTATATATTTTATAATAAAACATTATAATCTATGAAGATAAATCAATTCATGATATTTTCATGACCCTTTTCCTCCAAAGCAACCCCACCTGAGATGGAAATTAAGGATGATAGATAACGACCCCCCAAGTCTCACCTATAACGGGCCCTGGGGTGGTGACTAGCACCAAGGGTGAAAAGATCTTGCAATAATGGAGGAATTACACTTTATATGAAAACATGAACGGGAGATAAGATGGATAATCCCAAAAAAACTCCAATACATAACATATATAAATGTACTCCAAAACAATCCCACATGCATGTTCAAAAAAAAGGTTACAAGTACAATAAAACTCTAATGTAAGTATATTACGTAAAACTAACAGTGACACAACAACCATCCCAAAATTCTGACCTGGTTAAGTCTATAATGTTCCATGTAAACCTACTAGAAAACTGGTTGTAGTTTTTATATATAGAGCGAGTATAAATGTATACATGGAAGGAAAACCAAAGTCTCTCATGAACAAGTAAGAGAAGAATACTAATGCTTCTAAGAGAAAATAGAAAAACCAATAGCACCAAACAAGGAATTCTAACCAAACACACCTCACAAAGGAAGACTCACCAAATAACTCATGTTAGATAATGTAATATAGTATACACGTCGATGATAGGGTACCCCCTCACCACTTTCCCACTGATTATCCACTCTCACACCCTACATGCAAATGTCGTGGCACTCCCACCTCTTCCGAACACACCACAACACAACCTTCATGAACACACATAGTCCTCAAGGTATTTCATTGACTTGAAAAAAATTAATTTCATCTCATCCTGCCCAAACACACTTAATCCCCACATGAACATCACATCCTACCTGCAGATAACTCGGCCTCAAACAACACAACATCTCGAAGACACTTGGGATATCGTAACACATCTCATCCTAAAGACACCTGGAAAAAACACATCTCACCAGCACATACATAGGCCCCAAAAACCACCACATGCTAGAATAATCTTGTTTTATCACTTCCTGGAAGAGATAGTTGGGAAGACTTGGTGGCCAGTCATCCATCCTCCTACCATGATGTTTGGGAGAGACACACTCCCTCATGATGTTGGTGGTGTTTAGAAGTTAGTGATCAACTAGGGTGGGGTCCTTATAGAAATCACATGGAAAATAAAAGTATTACATATAATATACCATAGACTAATGACCATCCTATGGGTTTTCAATGAACAACCAACTCATAAAAACCAATTTTTTTGCTACCACTAAATATAAAACCACATAACATGCCCCAAACTCAAATTGTACCCCCATAAAATTCAATTAACCAACTCTAATATTTTATTAAATAATTCATTTATGTATTCCATATCTATTATAGAAACTACTAGGCACATCACATAGAAATATACAAAATAAAACACACACTTAGGATGAATAACCATGGTAAATTAACCCACTTCACATTCCACTGCGTTTTACACCTATAAAAACCACTACCATCATCATTCTTCAAGGTCATCCCACCCAATACATCCTCTTAATAGATAAGTCCTCTATAAATCATAGTCATACCCAGTAAAAAATAATTTCACCAAATGATAACAACCCTATTGTACAACACTTACCATCCATTCCACATCCACAGACATTTATGGACACAAATAGGTACATAAACCTACATATTCTTGACTAAAGATTCCTTCACAACGTCAAAAACTACTCACAATAAATAATTGTTCTTAAAACCATATCACCACACAAACCCACCCGAAAATATATTTATATTTTACAAATCATATGTTCTTTAATTCAACTTTTTTATTTCATGGGTTACCACATAAATAGTGTTATCCAGGTGTGTCCATTTATTACCTAGATATAAATGGTTTACATTTTTTCACATAAATATGTTCAAGGAAAAAACAATTATTCAGAAATTATATTTTGTGTAAAAAATACCCCTAATTTTTATTATTTTTAGTAGGTGTATCATCCATTCAATTCACAATAATGGAAAAAATATGAATAATGCAATATAGGCATAAATCCCATTCCATAGACCCTATTTATTGATTTTAAACTGATTAGTTTGTCTTTATTGAATTTGGGTTTAACTGTGTTCACAAGGTGAAATTTTTATACCCACCCCCCATGATACAAAAATAAGAAAGATGAAGGAAATCCTATCTGGAAGATGATGTGATCATCCCTTTCGAATTGGTCCAAGATACTGGTGCCCATGCAGTAAGAAAAACCACATAAAACAAAATAATCAAGTGCATCACAATAAAAAAACTCCTTGGGGAAGAAAGGTTCTAGGTTCCTCTTACCAAGAAATAACAAAGATTAAAAACATGTAATAAGGGTGGTTGGACCATTGGAATATCTAAAATAGTGCCGCAGTTTAGTTACATGTTCAATTTTCCATTAAAATTAAATCATTTTAAGGTTACATTCTTTGACTAATTAAAACCTGTGTGATTATTAGGAATATAGTCATATGATCCATCTCCCATGAAATTAATTCAAATCTTCTTAAATATGATATTAAAATCAATTAACGTCAATGAAAATGTAAAATGTGAAAATCTTGAAAAACATTAGAATTTGACAAACTTCTGGAAATGAATCACTATCACAAATCATGGTCTGGAATAGAATCCTACTATTAAAACATACTATCATAAAATATTTTCTCCACCAACTATTATGGTGACTTGCTGTTATGACCTACTATGGCAACCTGTTGTGGCGACCTGCTGTGAAAAATCATTATTGCGAACAATAGTCGCAACCTGCTATCAAGATCCAGGTCACGACCCACTATTGCAAAATACTACAGACAGCTATGGTGGAAACCTGATATTTAACCATACTATCTCTACCCAATATCATTACCCACTATATTTACATGCTTTCATGACCAACTATCATGACTTGCTGTTGGGATGAGCTACCGTTGGAAAATTTCAATTTTGGTAAACTCTTGAAATTAGTCATCTTAACCACATAGAACACTTCACCCACTATATTTTCACAATATAATGGTTTAGATAGGTCTGGTATATTAAATATATGATGTAATAGAGGTAAGTATTTACACGACACTTGAGAACTACAGGATGAATATGGAATACATCTCACAAAAGTGAATGTGAGATGAGAAATCCTTACCTTATGTATGAAAGCATTCTACACATGTACATAATGTCTTGGATAATCAAATAAGATTCATTAATTTAATAATAATTAACCAATTAAATATATATTTTATTTACTATAATTTTATTAAGTTCCATAGTGGTCATTTTGATAACTTATAACATTTAATTTTCTTTGTTCTAAAAGAGTTAACATCATTGTTTTTTGGTTGGTTCCATTGAGTTTAAATATTGAATATATTTTCAAATTAAAATAACTTCATTAGAAGTCAAATTGTAACGCCCCAAACCCAGTTACCCAGAGTCGGTGCATTATTACGTAACATTGGCATGATCACAAAATATCAATTCTCGAAAGACCGATTAGTTTAGTAGCCTTGGAAACACTATATATATTCATAAATGTTACATTACATAATAAAGTGAAAAATCACAATAACATAGTCTCCATAGTTCTCACTCTTATCCCCTTCAGACTATCCCTGTAGGTCAGTCATAAAATATTTTTTCATATCCTGGGAAAATAAAACATAGAAAGGGGTGAGCTCAGATGCTCAGTAAGGATAACAATACAACGTAAACTTTCATAAATAAACATAAACATTTAAGGAAATATATAACTAAAAAAATCCTTCTAAACTTGAACATCAGTATAATATGGAAAAAATAAAATGAAATAATTCCATTTAAATATTTACATGGATATTCAACTAGTCGAATAATCACATGCAATATCAATAACCACTTTCATAATGATGGAATGCATAATGCCATACTATCATAACCACGTATCCTAGGCCTTGTGCCAAGACTACAAATAAGATTTTGTCAAGGCCTCGTGCCAAGACACTAGTTTGTCTCATGAGACCTACTAATGTATCGAGAATCTATAGCGGGATCCACCCATCACTTATTAAGTCCAATGCATTCCTTATTTGAAAAGGTTTAAACATATCATAAACCATAACATAATCGTATCACGTTGAACATGCATAAAGGAAACATAACATTTCCACATTTCAATCACAAGATATCAATACAAAACATCGATATAATAAAACCATTTTCAATACCAAAATAAAAGAAAATTAAAACATGGTATTTATTTTTCAAAAAAAATTTATGGCTTGTAGAGAAAGCCGAAACTCAAATAATGGTCACGGTGAAGGAGAAGTCGTAGTCGCCGCATACGTATGAAAAAAAAATTCCATTTGGTTGTTTAGTAAAACGCTTCATATAAAAAAGATTCTTTTTTAATAAACATAAAAGTAAATGGGGTTTATAAACCATATAAAATAAAGTTGTGTATTAAAACAAAATATGCCTCAATGAAAGGAGATTGAGACGAAGTCCCTTACCTAGTGTCTAACTTGACTCGATCGTTCTTTAACCTCCTGAATAATAAACTAGAGTTAATTTCTACTTGCTTAAGAAACTTTTTCAAGTTCATTATTCCTTTTATATCACTTATTACCATGTTATTAACATTTTGTAATTATTTAAGTTAATAATGGTCATTTTTTCGATCTTTGGTACTTGAGTCAAAAAAAACTTCTTATAATTACAAGTTGTTCATGTGGTAAAATATCCATTATATACAGAATTATATTCATGATTTAGATATCATATATATCATATATATTCAGTATATACATTCATTTATAATATTACATAACATTTAGAGGTAAGAAATGAAATGCACCGTTCATGGAGACGGTAAGCCGTACATACGCATGAACACTACTTTCATTTCTATTTCGTATTTAATGGAATGAAATCATAATAATATAAAGGTATATTATAATTCCAGTATAATATCATATATAATATCATTTACTCTATCCTTTATACATCCCACATATGGCATTAATGATTCAAATCACTTTGAGGGGACAGTAGTCCGCACTTCCTAAAATGAAATTATCGCCTTTACCCATAATGGAAATCATAAAGGTATACCATAAATGAAAAATACAGAAGCATAAGGAAAACATAAAAATAATATTTATCATATATAAATATAGTTACAACTTAATGTCCACCATGAGAGTTGTTAAAAGAATATTGAAAAATCATCGTTTCGTGAGGCAGTAATTTTCCACCCACAGAAACAGTATGTTCTTTAACTATTAGACGAAGGTGTGTGTAAGTGTAAATAAAATACTTGTCATAGAAACATCCTAGTATATTGAAGATACTGGTGTTGTTACAAAATAAAGGAATAAAAATAGTTTAAGGGGTTGGAGAAGCAAAATAAAACAAAAGAACATAAGGGAAGACGTTACCTAAAAATCGGGTAACTCTTTTGATTTGAGCCAAAGGCTTCCTTGGGAAGACTTCTTCCCAAAGTGAGCCTTCTAGGAGTAAGACAGGTAATTTTTTAGAGTATTTGGTCAGATGTTGGACTATCCAAATGTATTTTAAGGTGTGAATAAGGTGGTAGAGGTGGGGGCCTTTTATAAGAGGAGAGGAAGGGAACTCTTGGAAAGTCATGAAATGTTACTTTATTATATAATGAGTTTCAGATTTTAAAGGTCCCAAAATTATATATTTCAAGGATAAGGTGATAAGGGTTCGAAATATACTCATACAATAGGTTTTTGACAAGTGTAAGTCTTATATTTAACATTATACTTTCATTTTATTTAAATCGTTAATTAATGAGGTAATCGTTGCATCATCATGGTCTCATAAATAAATTTATTTATTTAATGCCTAAAAATTATAAAAAAATTACCATGATGTAGG
Source organism: Viscum album (assembly GCA_963277665.1). Taxonomy (NCBI): domain Eukaryota; kingdom Viridiplantae; phylum Streptophyta; class Magnoliopsida; order Santalales; family Viscaceae; genus Viscum; species Viscum album. The sequence continues at coordinate 1,300,627,431 of OY728161.1, forward strand.
AAATAATTTTATCTTTCCAATAAAAATTTATAGTCTAAGATATAATTTACACAGACAAAACTAAAATTGTTTTACTTGGGTGATACATACTTTGGTTATACTTTCCCTTTTAAAAAATAATATATTAAAATGTCACTATCACCCAAAAGTGATTCCATGGGGTACCAATGTTTGGAAAAAGGCATCCCATGGTCGAACATGACACAATCAGTAGTATTAGGACACATGTTGGGGTCATTTTTTATAATTATGATATTATTTTATTACCCTTAACTACCCGATTACTAATTAATCACGATAATTAAAGATAATTACCGGCGTTACTATTCATAATGTCAAAAAACAAAAGTGTCTTAATTATGTAATTTCAACCTTATAATTACAAATATGGGATCCATTTTACCAAATTCCAAACACAAAAATTGTTGTAATTAATTTAAAAATTATTCCCGCTGTCAAAACAAATAGCGTGTTTTTAAGAAACAATATTTATCAAAAGATTGACAATTGTTTATGTCCAATTTCAAAGTGAAATTAATTATAATGACCACCATTGTATAAAATGGTTAAAATATATTCTAATTATACATTAAAACCACTCAATATTATAATTTATCACTATAAATTATTTTTATTTAAAAAGTTTTTTTTAAGTATTTTTCATTATTAATCGAAAATTGGAAGTTCTCAGAAAAATACCAAAACTTCAACATAGGATAATTTCGATATTACAATTCCAAAAATGAATTCCATTTTGAAATATAAGATTTATATAATTTCAAAAGGTGGGTATTACTATTCATAACGGCTATTTTAATTGGTCACGGTGTGTTAGAATCTCGAACTTGCTACAACACACGCTAATTATTCAAAGAGAAGCGTACCATGGAAGCTTTTGGGTGTTACATTCTCCCCTCATTAAATAAATTTTGTCCTCACAATATGAAAATGTTCTTCAAAAATAAAAGGTTAAAAATAGAAAATAACTTTGTGGAAACCCCATATTAGAAATATGGTTAATAAAAATATAACTTTAAAATAAAGAAAGAGAAGTACAAAGGTCACCCGAGATAGCCCATACTAGGATTCTATGAAAACATGGATATGGAGGAGGAACAAACCATCAAGGTTTGATGGACAGTTGTAGAAAAAAAGGGTTAGTAGAAAGTTAACTACAAGAAAATCACAAACTTGCGATTGGTTAAAGGATCATTGATTCCCCAGTAGGAAAAGTTAACCGACAACGTTTTTGTTTTAAGTTACCTTTCATAAAGTTGAGGAATTTATTTATGAGATTTACTAAGAACATAAAAAAATATACATACTTGTCATGTAGACTTTCATTCTTTAATAAATTTTTACCACAAACTCATCTTTCACTCAAAAAGATAATTGAACTCAAAAATATTATATTTATCCTAATCGAACAAGGTTCCAAATATTAACACATACCATTTAGATTAGGAAAACTATTTTTTAATAACCAGGGACTTCCTATAGGCTAGTTCTATGTAATAAAGGCATGTCGCACTATTGTTGTGGGTTTGATTCCTATAGCTTTTTTCGACACGATGGGTTATCCCCCGACCTGCAGGTTGTCCTTTTCCTAAAACTATAGTATTATAATATTCCAAAAATAATCTTCAGAAATGTTTTAACCTTAAACAATACCATCCAAAGTTAAACTTAATCCATTCCAACCTTTATAGTTATCCAAAATACCTCTGTCGAGACTTTCTATAAAAGGTCTCTAAATTCCAAAATCAATTGTAACATCAAATTACCCAAACAATGTAATGTTTCTCTTATTGTCACATACCAAAAATATGATTACCTTCATCATATTAAAACTTTAATGAAAACAACAAGTATTGTAGTACAATCCTTATATATATCACATTATTCTTATAAACATAATATTGTTCTTGATTCCGAAAACACAAATAAAATAATTATCCAACTACATCTGTAGTAACAGCATAAGCTTGGCCTTGATCCCTTGGCCTTTTCTGAGGTAAGTTTCCCTGACGCTTAGGACATTCATTTGCATAATTCCCCATTTCCCTACAATTGTAGCATTCAACATTGACAGCCTCTTTCTTTCCCTTGCAATCATGAGCCTGGTGACCTTTTTCTCCACATTTATAACAAACTCTCATTCCTTTTAGTCATGTACCGGGGTGATTCTTCGCACAATTATCGCATAATGGAAAATCATTTTTCCCTTTTTCCCTTTATTTGTCTCTTGTTCCACCTTTCTCTTCTTCTCTTGCTTTACATTATTGTCATATGATTTAGAGAATTCCTTTTCTGTCTTGATAGAACACAAGACTATATCTTCATATGTTGAGAAAGATTATAATACTAATTCTCGATGGAGAAATGGTTTTAACCCATCAAATAAATGATCAATCTTACTTCTTGGGTTACGTGTATAATCTGCAGCATACCTCGCTAACCTTGTAAAGTTAGACTCATACATTTCGACATTATCATCCTTCTTTTTCCTCAGACTCAAGAAATTGCCTTTCCATATCTGCTCGATTGTCACGACGAAAGTATTTTTCTAAGAAAATCTCTTTGAACTCCCTCAATTCCATACTTTATACTTCATCATATTCCTTTTTGTTTTGAATCAATGAACACCATTTATAAAAATCTCCAGTGAGGTGGTAAACTACCATGATAACCTTTTCCCTTTCACTACTCCCCAAGGCATGGAATATATTCTCTAAGGAATTTATCCATTACTCAGCTACTATTGGATTTGTACTCCCATTGAATGTTGGTGGTTGTTGCCTCATTAAGAGGTCTAACATTGATCCTCCATGTTTCGGATCAGGGTGCTCCATACGAGTAAGGTTATTATTCATAACCTGAGTGAGTTGTCCCATTATTGTGATAAGTTGATCAGCACCAGTTGTATCACCAGTTCCACTATAATTATCTTGAGCAGGAGGGAAATCCCTACATGGAGTACGTGCATTGATATGGTTTCCATTCATTCCACTAGGCACCATTTATATACAATGTCATAAACTAGATCAGTTTATGGATCAAAATACATAATTCTATACTTGTAAAACACTTAACATAAATTGAACAGTTTATGGATATAATCCATAATCATAAAAAAAAATTCGTTGAGGAAGTATATACTCATAAACCCTTCATAATGGTTTGTAATGAAAATGGGAATTATCCTAAGCATATCCCCTGGGAGTTTCGTAACCAAGAGTGCAGCAAGGCCCGTTGTTGTGGACCAGTTCCCGTTTAAGTCTAGATCAAAGCGGTGTTTTCGAGTTTTACCCCTAGGTACATTTGTGCCAGATCCGCCTCTACCTGCTCGTATCTAGACATGGATGTATTGATCAGAAAAATCCTAAAATCTCTATAATACCAAAATTCTAGGAAGTTCTTCTATACTAATCCCCAAAGTCTATCTTAGGTCTATGTGATCTAATCATAGTTTATCTAAATCTAGCTTCCAAGGTTAGTACTAAACTGCCTCTGATACCAACTGTAATGCCCCGACCCCAGTTACCCAAAGTCAATGCATTATTACATAACATTGGCATGATTACAAAAGATCAAGTCTCAAAATACCAATTATTTTAGTAGCATTGGAAACACTAGATATATTCATAAATTTTACATTACTTAATAAAGTGAAAAATTACAATAACATAGTATCCATAGTCTAAACTCCTATCCTCTTCAGTCTATTTCTGTAGGTCAGTCATAAAATGTTTCTTCACATCCTGGGAAAATAAATCATATAAAGGGGTGAGCTCAGATGCTCAGTAAGGATAACAATACAGCAGAAACTTTCATAAATAAACATAAACATTTAAGGCAATGTATAACTAAAACAAAATCCTTTTAAACTTGAACTTCAGAAAAATATGGATAAAATAAAATTAAATAATTCCATTTACTTATTTACATGGATATTCTAATAGTAGAATAATCACATGCAATATCAATTACCACTTTCATAATGATGGAATGCATAATGCCAGACTATCATGACCACGTAGCCAAGGCCTCGTGCCAAGACTACAAATAATATTTTGTCAAGGCCTCATGCCAAGACACTAGTTTGTCTCATGAGATCTACGGATTCATCGAGGAGCTATAGCGGGCTCCACCTGTCACTTATTAAGTCTAATTCATTCCTTATATGAAAAGGTTTAAACATATCATAAACCATAACATAATCGTATCACATAAAACATGCATAAAGGAAACATAACATTTACACATTTCAATCACAAGATATCAATACAACACATCGATATAATAAAACCATTTTAAATACCAAAATAAAAGAAAAGTAAAACATGGTATTTATTTTTCAAAAAAAAGTTATGGCTTGTAGAGGAAGTTGAAACTCAAATAATGGTCACAGCGGCGGAGAAGTCGTAGTCTCCGCATACATATGACAAAAAAACATTCCCTTTTGTCATTTAGTAAAATGCTTCGTATAAAAAATATTCCTTTTGAATAAACATAAAAGTCAAAGGGGTTTATACACCATATAAAATAAAGTTGTGTATTAAAACAAAATATTCCTCAATGAAAGGAGATTGAGACGGAGTCCCTTACCTTGTGTCCGACTTGACTCGATTGTTCTTTAACCTCGTGAATAATAAACTAGAGTTAATTTATACTTGCTTAAGAACCATTTTCAAGTTCATTATTCCATTTATATAACTTATTACCATGTTATGAACATTATGTAATTATTTAAGTTAATAACAGTCGTTTTGTCGATCTTTGGTACTTGAGTCAAAAATAAACTTCTTATAATTAAAAGTTGTTCATGTGGTAAAATATCCATTATATCCAGAATTATATTCATGTTTTAGATATCATATATATCCAGTAAATACATTCATTTATAATATTACATAACATTTAGAGGTAAGAAATGAAATGCACCGTTCATGGAGACGGTAAGCCATACGTACGCATGAACGCTACTTTCATTTCTATTTCATATTTAATGGAATGAAATCATAATTATATAAAGGTATATTATAATTCCAGTATAATATCATATATAATATCATTTACTCCATCCTTTATACATCCCACATATGGCATTAATGATTCAAATCACTTTGAGGGGGCGGTAGTCCGCACTTCCTAAAATGAAATTATCACGTTTACCCATAATAGAAATCATAAAGGTATGCCATAAATGAAAAATACAGAATCATAAGAAAAACATAAACATAATATTTATCATATATAAATATAGTGACATCTTAATAGCCACCATGAGAGGTGTTAAAATAATTTTGAACAATCATCGTTTCGTGAGGCAGTAATTCGACACCCACAGAAACAGTATGTTATTTAACCATTAGACGAAGGTGTCTGTAAGTGTAAATCAAATATTTATCATAAAAAATACTAGTATATTGAAAATACTGGGTTTGTTACAAAATAAAATAATAAAAAGAGTTTAAGGGGTTGTAGAAGAAAAATAAAACAAAAGAACATAAGGGAAGACATTACCTTAAAATCGGGTAACTCTTTTTGATTTGAGCCAAAGGCTTCCTTGGGAAGACTTCTGCCCAAAGTGAGGCTTCTAGGAGTAAGAGATGGAAGTTAAGAGAGTATTTTGGCAGAGTTTGTATGAGCCAAATGGATTTAATGATGTGAATAAGGTGGTATAGGTGGCGGCCTTTTATAATAGGAGAGGAGGGGCACTCTTGGAAAGTCATGAAATGTTACTTTATTATATAATGAGTTTCAGATTTTAAAGGTCCAAAAATTATATATATTTAGAGGATAAGGTGATAAGTGTTAGAAATATACTCATCCAATAGGTTTTTGACAAGTTTCAGTCTTATATTTTACATTATCTTTTCATTTTATTTATATCGTTAATTAATGAGGTAATTGTTGCATCATCATGGTGTCATAAATAAATTTATTTATTTAATGCCTAAAAATTATAAAAAAAATTCCATGATGTAGGAAATATTTTTAGCTTTCCAATGAATATTTATATTCTAAGAGATCATTTATACAGACAAAACTAAAATTGTTTTACTTGGGTGATACATACTTTGGTTATACTTTCCCTTTAAAAAAATAATATAATAAAATGTCACTATCACCCAAAAGTGATTCCATGGGGTACCAAAGATTGGAAAAAGGCATCCCATGGTCGGACATGACATAACCAATAGCATTAGGACACATTTTGGGGTAATTTGTTATTATTATGATATTATTTTATTACCCTTAACTACCCGATTACTAATTAATCACGATAATTAAAGATAATTACCGTCGTTACTATTCATAATGTCAAAAAACAAAAGGGTCTTAATTACATAATTTGTACCTTATAAATCCAAATATGGGATCCATTTTACCAAATTCCAAATATATAAATTTTATTAATTAATTTAAAAATTATTTCTGTTGTCAAAACAAATAGCGTGTTTTTAAAAACAATATTTATCAAAAGATTGACAATTTTTTATGTCCAATTTCAAAGTGAAATTAATTCTAATGACCAACATTGGATACAACGGTTTAAATATATTCTAATTATACTTTAAAACCACTCAATAGTATAATTTATCACTATAAATTATTTTTATTTAAAAAGTTGTTTTTAAGTATTTTTCACTATTCATCGAAAATTGGAAGTTCTCAGAAAAATACCAAAACATCAACATAGGATAATTTTGATATTCCGAATCCAAAAATGAAGTCCAATTTGAAATATAAAATTTATATGAATTCAAAAATTTCTTATTACTATTCATAAAAGCTATTTTGATTGGTCGCGATGTGTTAGAATCTCGAACTTGCGTACAACACACGATGCTCTATTATTCAAAGAGAAGCGTACCATGGAAGCATGGGGGTGTTACAGAAATTATTTAGTATGAAATTAAATAAGTTTAAATTTTCTCATATATCATTTAGTTATATGTTATGATGATTATTCATTAGATAAATTATGAAACTCTATTATTTTATATTGGCGGTTTTTATGACCATTGTGAACTTTTATCATTTTATTTAATAGTATGTTTATATATATATTTTTATAGAACAATATATAACATATAATATTTATATTAAAATATAATTTTACCATAATAATGTTTTCATTACATCCTTGAAGGTGGTAATGGAAAATGAAAACATGCCATCCATGATGGCGGTGAATTGACACATCACGTACAATGTTTTCATTTTAAAATTAAAGGAAATGGGAAAGGATTTATGATGTATAATACATTATAATTATAAAATAATAGTATATATATGATAATATTTTTACCATTAAACTTTGGATATGGGAGGATAGGAGAGCATAAGAAAATTAATTAAATTGAAATAGCAAGAAATAAGATTTTACCTCTCGAATATCATCTCATTTGGAACTTCCTTAAGATACAAGTATTTTTTTGGTAAGGAAAAAATATAATACATATGATGAAGTGGTTGTTTAATGTAATTAATAAGAATTTAGAAATTATTCAATTCATATAAGTTTTGAGGAGAAGGGATCATATTTATAGGGGAGGGGTGGGGTGTTGTTTTGATATTTTATTCATTTATTTATTATTTTGGATCAAGACTATAAATAATGTTGAATTATGGGAATATGTACAATAAATTGTGCATGTGAGTTCAAAATAATGGGGTATTGTAATATAAATACTCAAAAATTCATGTATTTAACTTATAATGTTAAATAACGTAAATTATTGTATTTCACTATTCCTAAAAAATTTCTAGTATATTAGAAATATACTGATAATTAACCCATCAAATTTTTTGTCATGAGGATTATTAAAATGGACACCATTTTTTGAAAATAATCTACCAAATATGATATAATTAATTATCAAATGAAATAGTAATTTATTCCAAAACACCAATTTTAATATTATAATTGATTTTATCAAACGTTTAAAAACTAACTATGGTCACATAAAAATATATTATAATTATAATTCTATATAATATTAATTAATGAATTAATTTTATAAAAAAAATCAAATATTTATATTAATGAAAAGAATTTAAAAAAACATTTCATTTTATAAAAATAATAAAACTTAATTTACCATTTTTAAAACATATATTAATTAACTCTACGATATAAATATATCATAATTTCACTAATGCGAGGGAAAATTTTTTATACTTTCAATGTGTGGTTTTTATGATAATGGGCATATTAATATTCCTATTTTTTGCATTACTATGTCTACAGTCATGTTGATATTTAATATTATATAAAATATCATATGAGCTCGGTGTTGCATGAAACATAAGCTATCAAATAAATTGAGTTTATTTAAGAAGATTCATAACATAAAATATTGGGTTGTTAAAAATTATATGAGTTGAATTGGGAAAATGGATTCCATATTTGGAATCTTTAAAACTTATATTATCTAATATGTTCAACTTAATTTGTGACCAATAATAGTAGCGAAAATGATTTAAGGTAATTACGGCAAGGTCAAAATGATTGTACATAACAGATAAACATAGATATAAGGTGTACAGAAGACCAAACACTTTACCAAAAACATTTCTAGGGAAATCATTCTACCCATATGACCTTATGATATATATTCACAAGTTTTGGGGACACTTTTCCTTGAAAGTGACCCTTAAAATAAGTTATATAATGAAAATGTCAAAAAAAATATACCTTTCTCCCTTTCAATTTTAATAAATCTTTTGGGATAGGGAAAAACTATATATATTAGGATATAAAGATTATTTTAGGATAAAATGAGTTTTTATTATTTTAATAATTTATCATTTTTTTAGAGATTATATAATTACATAAAATTATTATGAAACAACAAGACATTGATTATTTAGTTAATAATTAAATAAAAAAATCGTCCAAAAAACATTAAAAATGAAGTAAAAATAATGATTTATAGGGTTAAATTACTTACATAGATTAGAAAATAATTATAAATATATTCAAACTTTTTATATTTTAATTCCATTATTATCTTGAAACTTTTAAATTAAAATTATTTTAATAAATTCAAAATTTACATTTTTATTATTTTATAAGAAATGATATTTTATAAATTATTTTAAAATTAATAAAAATCTTATCTTCTGTAATGTCATTTCTAATTGTTAATAAATATAAACTATTTTCCATTAATAGACTAATTTTTCCTTCATAATGAATAAATTGACCCTAAAATAGTAAAAAAAATTAGGCATAATTATGGTTAAAGTAGTGTTTTCACAAGTTACATGAACTTCTGTTAAGATTAATTTACAATTGACATGGGATTTATATTTTATATTTTTTAATTCATATTAATAATTAGTGGGTCTATTATTTGAAATAATTATCTCTATAATTTATTCATAATAGTTAAATAAAATAGTAATGAAAACTAGTTACCTTAATGAAAAAACAAAATTAATGAAATAAAGAAACTTAGGAGTTAAGAAACAAAATATATAAAAAAATAGATTTATATTGTTTTTTAGAGGTGTTTTTTTACCATATAATCCATTTCCCCTTTTATTATTCAATTTCTTGGGGGTATATGAGGTATGTGATACCCCCTAATAGAATATTCTTTTTAGTATTTACAAGAATGACACTCCTCCCCAACTATAAAAGGACCCTCACTCCCCTCACTTCTCCACACCTCTAAATTTATTTTGATCATCAAAACTATACCGTAATAACATCAAAAAATATCTTCTATCATTATAAAAATATAAATTTTGTAACAAATTAACCCAAAAAAAGAGATTTTGTTCAAACCATAATGATTCACTTGAAGAAGAGGTGACATCCATCAATAATTTATTTTGTTATATTTCATGATAAAAAAAATTCAATTATTGTCATACCATTATTATATAATACCCTAAATTTCATATGTGTATTATTATGTTGTTATGTAATGGCTCGGACCTCTCTAGTCCATTAATTTGGGAAAATGCGGTGTAAAGGGTGTTCTGGAAGGTCAAGGTGACTTTGGGGTGCGTTAGGGTGGACTTTTAAAGAATGATAAAGGGAAGCAGCTTTCACACGGTTGGCGCACAGTTTGGCTAAACCGTGCGGCCAACCTATGCAAGGTTGGTGTTGGAGGCAGTGGCTAACGAAAATTTAGCACACAGTTTTCCTTACCGTGCAAACTAACCGTGCGAGGAGTGTTTGGCAAGGTAGAAGCTAACGCACGGTTAGCGCACAGTTTGTTAATATGTGTGGACAAACCATGCAGGCACTTAAAGTTAGATCCTAAAATTGTGCATCTGAACTTGTTTTCCTCTAAATTGTTCTTTTAAGCCTCTAAGAGGCCATAACTTGGGATTACCCTTCCTTGGAGGTAGAAGAACCTCTCCCGAGTGTTTTGGAGGTGATATGGAGGTTTTTTCTTGGAGAATCGAAGCTGATTTCTTGAGGTATGTGATCTTTCTTGATCGTTCTTATTCGGTTTCTTAGATCCACTTGTATCTACTCCTCCTCTTCCTTCGGTTTCTTAGATCTACACCCTTTATGGGTATACCTAAGTTTGTAGATTCCAATTATGGTGAGATTTGGTCCTGATCTTGCTAGGAGGAGGGATCTAAGGCAGGTTTTTAGAGAATCGACCCGAGTTTCTTGAGTGTTCTTCACCCGTTATGGTTTCGTCAAAAAAACCTTTGAGGTAGGGATCTTACCTTTATCTCTCTCTCTATTTTTCATCTTGTGGGGTGGGTATCCTCTTATTTTCGTGAGATACGGTTGAACTGGTAAACAAAGATAATAACTGGTTAAAGAATGGGTTCGGGGAAATTTTGTTGGTATTGTTGTTTTATTTCCATCAATTCTTATTCTTTGATTATGTTGTGAATTGAATGGGCCTATGCCTACTAAAAATCACGGTCGGTGGGGGACTTTTCTTGCGTAATTAAATGTTTCCCTGTTTTCTGGATTGTTTGTGGATGGAATTCATAGAATGTGGAAATTGGTTAATCATGTAATGTTGGATGATGAAATGATTACCTGGAAGCCTTGTATTATCACCCAGGTTAATCCAAATGAAGGAATGAATTTGTGGGTGATGGTTGGGGTTTAGTTAGGTGAATGGGTGTTTTGTGGGGTGCTATGGAACGAGTGAGCATAGGGGCTATGGTTTTCTTAGTTGTGGGTTAGCATGTATGATATGGTTGTGATGGGTAGTGGAGCTGTGGTAAACGGTATCAAGGGGATGATGTTGTGGTATGGGTATTGTTTCCGATGTATTGTGGTTATGGTGGTTGGAAGCAGGACTGAAGGAATGGTTGTGCATATGAATAAAAAGTGGAAGAGTTAGCTAATAAATTGTGGACATGGTAATTGATTAAATATAGAAAATAAATGGAATTTTTTGGATTATAAAATAAAATAGTGTTGTTTTGCCCACGTTTTTTCCTAACTTTGTTTGTGGCTAGCAGGGATATGTTTGTGAACATTTTATTTGGTTTGGTCGTTGTTAGGTGATCGGTAGTTAAGGAACTGATAAACCAAATCTGTTGAAACATGAAAATCTTAATGGGGTTTGGGACTGTTTATTTTTTGCATACTTTCTAGGTAGCAGTGTTGAGGTATGTGCATAGATCCTTTGTGAAGAAGCCTTAGGATAGGCTGAGTGGTTGATATAATTATATAAATCTGTAGTTCTTATGTTTCTTATTCGTGCCCCACCCAAGTTAAGCACTTAGTGCCGAACACCCACATTTCATTGGGGAGAGTGTTTTTTCCCACACTCATATGAGCGGCTGGTTATTAGCCCCTTTTTTGCTCCCTTTCCTGGATAGCCAAAGACTCATTGGGCAGGCTGTGAAGGCTTGAGTTCCATTATAGCCCAAGATTTTCTGAGCAGGGTAGCTGTGGTATTTGTGTAACACCCCAAGATTTCATAGTGTGTTATTTCTTCAAAATAATTCAATAACTTGCACTACACGCAACACTGAGTTCAAGCGCACCATGACTTACCAAACAAGTCATTCAAAAGAGGTTATGAATAGTATTAACTAAATTTTAAACTTTATATAATCCTTATAATTTTAGAATCCATATTATGAGTTTCTTAGACATAATGTAAGAACAAATTCATTTTCATTATTGCACTTTTACCAACTTTTAATAGTGAACCCTTTTTAAATACAATATTTTAAACATTTTGACTAAATGGGAACATCAAAAATTTAAAATGAAACATCTCAAGCTTCCACGGCACGCCAGTAGCGTGTGTTGTACGCAACTTCGAGTTCTAACACACACCACAACCAATCAAACTAGCCGTTATGAATAGTAATACCTACTTTTTGAAATTATATGTATTTTATATTTCAAAATGGACTTCATTTTTGTATTCAAAGTATCAAATTTATCCTAAGGTGAAATTTTGGTACTTTTCGGATAACTTTCATATTTTGATGAATAGTGAAAATTACTAAATTTTAATTAAAAACAACTTTTTTAATAAAAATAATTTATGGTTATAAATTATTAATTTGAGTGGTTTTAAAGTATAATTAGAATATATTTTTACCATTTTATCCAATGGTGTTCATTATAATTAATTTCACTTCAAAAATGGACCTAAACAATTGTCAATCTTTTGATATATATTGTTTCTTAAAAACACGCTATTTTTTGTGACAGCGGGAATTAATTCTTAAATTAATTAATTCAACTTTTATGTTTGGAATTTTGTAAAATAGAAATCATTTTTGAATTTTGAATATCAATTATAGCTTAGGGTGAAATTTTGGCATTGTTCTGAAAAACTTCAATTTTTGATGAATAGTGAAACTACTAAGTGGTAGTTAAAAAAACTGAATTTTTCATAAAACTTAATTTTACCGCTTCTGTGAATGGAATTTCGAAAATCCGAGAGACACGGTTAATATCAAGAAGTAAAATGTGGTTCAATGAGATGAAAATAATTTTTGGTGAATAGTAACTTTTTACTTTTATTTACCACGGTTAAAAGTAATTAGGGTAATTAAGGGTAAAAATGATATTAATATTACCCTAACACATGTACTAATTCTATTGGACAAGTGTATCTCGACCGAAACAGCCTTAGGAATAAAATATTATCATTTAGGTCCACTTGGATTAGATTAGGACATTTATTATTATTTAATTCAAAGAAGAGTTAAAAGAGTTAAAATCAATGTTTATTTACTAAAAAATTTTTAATATAGGGTTATACATAAGATAAATTCTATTGTAAATATTCATTAGAAAGCTAAAAATATTTCCTACATAATGATATTTTATTTATAATTTTTAGACTTTAAATAATTTAATTTATTTATGACACAATGATGATGCATTAATTACCATAATTGTGAAAAATTAAAATAATTGATATTATAAATTCCCAAATAAATATAATTTGAGACTTTTTAGGAATTAAACTAATTTTATCGGTTAATATGACATGTTAGGATTGATTCAATTAACTTTTATCGAAGTAATCATTCTGTTATGAATTTTACAAAAATCAATTATTGAATAGTGTCAAGATTGACATAAAAGAGTTTTTAAAACAAATATTATATTATTAATTGATATTAAATTCCTAAAAATCTAAGGTTCGGACAAGAGACTTATATCATGATAGGCTAGTCATTAATGGACCACTTGGGGGTCTCTTGGATTTATATAGTATGTTTATTAACTATATATTATAAAAATACAAAGTGACATGGTAAATGTCAAACTAATTAACTAAGAGTTAAAACTAAAAGATAAGGTTAATATAGTAACCCAAACCTGTATAAATTCTATTGGTTGGATGTTATTCGAACTATATCCACCTTAAAATTTAAATAATAAACTTTGGATCCATAAGAAACCGAATATGTATTTATTATAAACTAATATTTCTAGCTTTTCCAAAGGTTCCCCTCACCCCTCTTATAAAAGGGCACTCCTACTTCTCATTTCTTCACACCTTAAAAGCCTTTTGGTTCGGCCAAAATTTGCCCAAATACTCTCCCAACTTCCCTCACTACAACCTAGAGGCCTTATTTTGATCATAAAGCCAACCTAAGGATCACTTTTGATCAAATCAAAAGGAAGAACCCGAAGAAAATGTAATGTTTTCACCACCCCTTTTCAAGTTCCTTTCTTCTTCCACTTCTTCTTTCTTTGTTATTACCATTCTAAAATAATAACTCCAGTATATTATATATACTGTGATGTTATTAAAAATATTGTACAACCATATTAAGTATTCTATCGACCCTTTGAATAACATGTCACCATACGTGCGTACGTACGGCTTACCGTCTCCACGTCGTGGTGTAATTGTTATTCAATATATTATTATTTGTATGGGTATAATAATGATGTGTAACTCATGTAAATAATAAATATAACATGTTAATGATTCTTTATATATGATATACCATCCATTTATATATTATTTTAATATCAAAAGAATGATATTGTCGCTCATGCGTACGTACGGACTACCGTCTCCACGAACACGATGAGATTCATTCTCCATCGTATCCATTAAAGTATAATTATCATTTTATGATTTAAAAATGATGTTTAAGAACTTTATATCATTATGGATATGAATAAGATACAACCTGTCCATAACAAACATGTCTTATGTAACAAAACATATAAAAGAAAATGAGTAAGTTAACACCCGAAACGACGATAATTCAAAGATATTATTAACAAATCAATGTTAAAAGATCATATATGATATCATATTAATATATATGATTCTTGTATAATTTAATAACAATTATTTCACCATTATACAGGATGTTAACCTACCCCAACCAAGGAAAAGTACAAGGTAAGGGGTTTTCATCTCACTCCTTATTCCCATGAGATTCATGCCATATTGCCACCATTACCTTTTGTGTGGTGTATGTACTGCCCATAATTATATTCTTTATGTAATACACTTTAATTTATGTGTATTTACATATTCATTGTATGATACCTCTTTCATGGGTTTTATGTTTCGTAAGTTACCAAATTGGTAAGGGTTATTTCACAATCTCTTCATTATCCGAGGTTGTTTATACGTAATAATCTACTGGGATCTCTTTGTCATCCACATCCATGTTTCTTCAAAATGTATTTCAAAACATTTTTACTATTTACAAGAATATGGGTTAAAGTCATTTATACCCTTTTTTGACTTTTTATAAGTGGTTTATAAAGGAATATTTCCGTCATTTTCCAAACAAGGTGCTTTTTAACCTTTTTGATAGAATTAAGGTAAGAATGTTTTTTTAACTTATACGGCGGGTGTGGTTATTTTCCGCCATTAAAAAATCGCCGAAGCTTCCCTTACAAGATTATAAGAATATTTTCAAATTGAATGTATTATTTTATAATTATGTTACTTTTAAAATGATTTAAAAAAAAGATATTTCTCTAAAATAGTTTTGATTTCATTTATGTCAACATCCTTTGATGGATTTTAAGCTTATTTAAAGTTGATTTATTATGATACAAAACATCCATATTTTATTGAAGGTTTTGTGATATTTTTGACTGTGGATAAGTAATTCTTATGTCACTCACGGTTTTTGTTTAAAGTATTGACATTTCATAAGTTATTTTTAATCCGAATGTTTATGTTATATTTCAACCTTTCATTCAGATGAATGTGTTAGACAAGTATGTTCTGGGTTGGGGACCGGTAAAAGTAAGCCCTCTGGATTGGGGACCGGTAAAAGTAAGCCCTCCGGTTTGGTCTCCGGTTATTAGAGGAACTCCGGTTTGGTCTCCGGTTATTAGAGGCACTCCGGGTTGGTGTCCGGTTATTATAGGCACTCCGGGTTGGGTTCCGGTTACAGTTAGCCCCTAGGTCTTGGGACGAGGCCTTGACAAAGAAATTAAAGTTCAGTATTATGCATTCCATCATTATAAAAGTAGTTATTGATATTGCATGTGATTATTCAATTAGTAGAATATCCATGTGAATAAGTAAATGTCATTATTTCATTTTATTTTTTCCATACTATGTTTAAGTTCAAGTTTAAAAGGATTTTGTTTTAGTTATACATTGCCTTAAATGTTTATGCTTATTTTTGAAAGTTTCCGCTATATTGTTATCCTTAATGGGCATTTGAGCTCACCCCTTTTCTATGTTTTATTTTTTTCCCAGGATGTGAAGAAGTAAGTTATGAATGACCTGCAGGGATAGTATGTGGGGATATGAGTGTGGAATATGGAGACTATGTTGTTGTAGTAGTTTTTCACTTTATGATGTAATGTAAAACTTCATGAATATATCTAGTGTTTCCAAGGCTACTAAACCAATCGGTCTTTCGAGATTTGATCTTTCTTGTGATCATGCCAATGTTATGTAATAATGCACCGACTCTGGGTAACTGGGGTCGGGGCGTTACAGTTGGTATCAGAGGAAGTTTAGTACAAACCTTGGAAGCTAGATTTAGATAAACTCTGATTAGAGCACATAGATTTAAGATGGACTTTGAGGATTAGTATATAAGAACTTCCTAGAATTTTGGTATTGTAGATATTTTGTGAGTTTTCTGAGCAATACATCCATGTCTAGATATGAGCAGGTAGAGGTGGCTCTGGCACAGATGTACCTAGGGGTAAACCCGAAAACACCGCTTTGAGCTAGACTCGAACGGGAACTGGTGCACGACAACGGGCCTTGCTGCACTCTTGGTTACGACACTACTGGGGGATATGCTTAGGATAATTCTCATTTTCTTTACAAACCATTATGAAGGGTTTATGTGGATTTACTTCCTCAAAGAGAAATTTTTATGATTATGGATTATATCCATAAACTATTTAATTTATGTTATGTGTCTTACAAGTTTGGGATTAGGTATTGTTATTCATAAACTAATCTAGTGTATGCCATTGTTTAGAAATGGCGCCCAGTAGAAGGAATGAGAACTCCAGCAATGTACATGATCCAAAGAGAAAGAATGATCATATCTTTCATGGTCTTAAGACAGAATTTATAAGAGAAATAGTCTCCCATGTATTATCATCATATGAAGAAATAATATCATGTGTTGATAAGATAAGTAATGATTTTACTGAGTCCTATGGCTTTGAAGGGAAGCAATAGAAGACAAGGATGGAAGAGAGAATGATGGATAAAGGGAAGAGGGAAAATAAGAATTTTCCCATATGTGATAACTGTAGGAAGAAACACCCTGGAACTTGTCTAAAAGGAATGGGAGTTTGTTATAAGTGTGGAGGAAAAGGGCACAAAGTATGTGACTACAAGGGTAAGAAAATGGTTTCAAATGTACAATGCTTCATTTGCAAGGAGTTTGGACACTACGCGAACCTATGTCCCAGTCATTAGACTATGCCGCAAATGATGCTATTGGATAATAATCAAGTTATGATACTACCACAGATGAAGAGGAATGATTAGAGTTCTTATGTTGATTATGTCAATTGAGTGTTGTATCAACAATGTACTTGTTATAATAATTATGGAGTATATAAGGATTGTACTGCAGTACTATTTCATTAAGGACTTGAGATTGTGTGGAACAAAGAAAAGTGACTCAATAGCAGGTTAAATTTTCGGAAAATATATGGTTGAGAGAAAGATAAACCATAATATGGTTCTGATACCGAGGTAGTGATTTTAGAGTAATACATGATTGATTTGGATAAATTATATTGGATATTCTTGACTACCTTGAAGCTGAATAATGATTTGTATATTCCATCATTGTTGGGGTTTAAAACATTTTTGGATTGATGAAGTATATCCAGCATTCTATATGGAATAATGGAGCATGAATGTCATCAATAAGGATTATGGTAATTTAGGATGTTTCAGTGTTTTAAAAGAATACATGATGAAGGTATTCCTATGCTATTACGGGGTAAAAAGGATCTACATTATGTTTACCTTCCTTATAAATGTTGGTTTGTGAGTTTGGACAGAAGTATTTTGGATAAATTCTAGTTTGAGATTAATTTTGGTTTTCCATAAAAGGACAACCCAGAGGTCGGGCGGCAACCCGTCGCGTCCGGCAAGGCCGCGAGACTTGAACCCGCAACCAAAGGGCGACAAAGGTGTATCACCTACCAATGGCCCACGAGATGTCCTGGATTAAATAATGTAGTTTTTTTAAAAGATCTGGTAGATGAATTATAAATTCGTTTATTTGGAACCCTGTACGAATAGTATAAATAGAATTTTTTTTTACGAGTGAAAGATGAGTTTGTGGTAGAAATTTAATAATGGATAAAACTCTAATTATAAAGTAATTATATCTCCTTATGATCTTATCCAATCTCATAAATAAATTCCTCAACATTAAGAAAAGGAACATAGAACAAAAATGTTGTCCTAGATGGTACCTTAAATCATCACTGATTTATGGCTTTGGGATTGTTGGCCTTTTCATAGCCATGTTCTCTACCACTCTCCATCAGATAATTAATGGTTAGATTTCTCTTCCATATCCATATTTTCCTACATGGAACCCTAGTATGTGTTATTTTCGGTAATCTTCATACTATCCACTCTTTATTTTAAATAGAGGCCTCATTAATTCATTTTTCGATGTGGGATTTCAACTAAGATATTTTGAAACGTCAAAAATGTGTTATCCTAATTCCTTATGTTTTGTTGAATCGATGGTATTTTAAATCATCATAGATTGATGAATTTAAGGACCTCAATTTTAAACTTGTTTATAATTTATGACCTCAATCACTACCTATAAATATTTACTTTTTTCCTCCAATTATTTGTCTCAAATTGCCACCAATGTTCTCCTAATCGAGATCATAATTTGGTGGTGACCCTTTCATTTCTCTTTTCCTCATTTTAAGGATAAATTTTAGTAACCCAATTTTTAATGTGGGTTTTCCCACAAAGATATTTTTTATTTTCAACCTTTTATTTTCGAAGAACAATTTCAAATTGCGAGGACGCAATTTATTGAAGGAGGGGAGAATGTAACATCCCAAGATTTCATAGTGTGTTATTTCTTCAAAATAATTCAATAACTCTCACTACACGCAACACCGAGTTCAAGCGCACCATTACTTACCAAACAAGTTGTTCAAAATAGGTTATGAATAGTATTACCTAAATTTTAAACTTTATATAATCCTTATAATTTTAGAATCCATATTATGAATTTCTTAGACATAATGTAAGAACAAATTCATTTTCAGTATTGCACTTTTACCAACTTTAAAAAGTGAACCCTTTTTAAATACAATATTTTAAACTTTTTGACTAAATGGGGACATCAAAAATTTAAAATGAAACATCCCAAGCTTCCACGGCACGCTTTCCTTCGAATGATACAGTAGCGTGTGTTGTACGCAACTTCGAGTTCTAACACACACCACAACCAATCAAACTAGCCGTTATGAATAGTAATACCTACTTTTTGAAATTATATGTATTTTATATTTCAAAATGGACTTCATTTTTGGATTCGGAGTATCGAATTTATCCTAAGGTGAAATTTTGGTACTTTTCGGATAACTTTCATATTTTGATGAATAGTGAAAATTACTAAATTTTAATTAAAAACAACTTTTTTAATCAAAATAATTAATGGTTATAAATTATGAATTTGAGTGGTTTTAAAGTATAACTATAATATATTTTTACCATTTTATCCAATGGTGTTCATTATAATTAATTTCACTTCGAAAATGGACCTAAACAATTGTCAATCTTTTGATATATATTCTTTCTTAAAAACACGCTATTTGTTATGACAGCGGGAATTAATTATTAAATTAATTAATTCAACTTATATGTTTGGAATTTTGTAAAATATACATCATTTTTGAATTTGGAATATCAATTATAGCTTAGGGTGAAATTTTGGCATTGTTCTGAAAAACTTCAATTTTTTGATGAATAGTGAAACTACTAAGTGGTAGTTAAAAAAACTGAATTTTTCATAAAACTTAATTTTACCGCTTCTGTGAATGGAATTTCAAAAATCCGAGAGACACGGTTAATATCAAGAAGTAAAATGTGGTTCAATGAGATGAAAATAATTTTTGGTGAATAGTAACTTTTTACTTTTATTTACCACGGTTAAAAGTAAATAGGGTAATTAAGGGTAAAAATGATATTAATATTACCCTAACACATGTCCTAATTCTATTGGACAAGTGTATCTCGACCAAAACAGCCTTAGGAATAAAATATTATCATTTAGGTCCACTTGGATTAGATTAGGACATTTATTATTATTTAATTCAAAGAAGAGTTAAAAGAGTTAATATCAATGTTTATTTACTAAAACATTTTTAATATAGGGTTATACATAAGATAAATTCGATTGTAAATATTCATTAGAAATATAAAAAGATTTCCTACATAATTATATTTTATTTATAATTTTTAGACTTTAAATAATTTAATTTATTTATGACACAATGATGATGCATTAATTACCATAATTGTGAAGAATTAAAATAATTGATATTATAAATTCCCAAATAAATATAATTTGAGACTTTTTAGGAATTAAACTAATTTTCTAGGTTAATATGACATGTTAGAATTTATTCAATTAACTTTGATCGAAGTAATCATTCTTTTATGAATTTTACAAAAATCAATTATTGAATAGTGTCAAAATTGACATAAAAGAGTTTTAAAAAAAATATTATATTATTAATTGATATTAAATTCCTAAAAAACTAAGGTTCGGCCAAGAGACTTATATCATGATAGGATCATCATTAATGGACCACTTGGGGGTATCTTGGATGTATATAGTAAGTTTATTAACTATATATTATAAAAATACAAAGTGACATGGTAAATGTCAAACTAATTAACTAAGAGTTAAAACTAAAAGATAAGGTTAATATAGTAACCCAAACCTGTATAAATTCTATTGGTTGAATGGTATTCGACCTATCCCAACCTTAACATTTAAATAATAAACTTTAGAGCCATTAGAAACCGAATATGAAATTATTATAAACTAATATTTCTAGCTTTTCCAAAGGTGCCCCTCACCCCTCTTATAAAAGGGCACTCCTCCTTCTCATTTCTTCACACCTTAAATGCCTTTTGGTTCGGCCAAAATCTGCCCAAATACTTTCCCAACTTCCCTCACTACAACCTAAAGGGCTTAGTTAGATCAGAAAGCCAACCTAAGGATCCCTTTTGATCAAATCAAAAGGAAGAACCCGAAGAAGAGGTAATGTTTTCACCACCCCTTTTTAAGTTCCTTTCTTCTTCCACTTCTTCTTTCTTTGTTATTAAAATTCTAAAATAATAACTCCAGTATCTTATATATACTGTGATGTTATTATAAATATGGTACAACCATATTCAGTATTCTATCCACCCTTTGAATAACATTTCACCATACGTGCGTACGTACGACTTACCGTCTCCACGTCGTGGTGTAATTGTTATTCAATATATTATTATTTGGATGGGTATAATAATGATGTGTAACTAATGTAAATAATAAATATAACATGTTAATGATTCTGTATATATGATATACCATCCATTTATATATTATTTTAGTATCAAAAGAATGATATTGTCGCTCGTGCGTACGTACGGACTACCGTCTCCACGAACACGATGAGATTCATTCTCCATCGTATCCATTAAAGTATAATTATCATTTGATGATTTAAAAATGATGTTTAAGGACTTTATATAATTCTGTATATTAATAAGATACAACCTGTCCATAACAAACATGGCTTATGTAACAAAACATATAAAAGAAAACGAGTAAGTTAACACCCGAAACGACGATAATTCAAAGATATTATTAACAAATCAATGTTAAAAGATCATATATGATATCATATTAATATATATGATTCTTGTATAATTTAATAACAATTATTTCACCATTATACAGGAGTTTAACCTACCCCAACCAAGGAAAAGTACAAGGTAAGGGGTTTTCATCTCACTCCTTATTCCCGTGAGATTCATGCCATATTGCCACCGTTACCTTTTGTGTGGTGTATGTACTGCCCATAATTATATTCTTTGTGTAATACACTTTAATTTATGTGTATTTACATATTAATTGTATGATACCTCTTTCATGGGTTGTATGTTTCATAAGTTACCAAATTGGTAAGGGTTATTTCACAATCTCTACATTATCCGAGGTTGTTTATACATAATAATCTACTGGGATCTCTTTATCATCCACATCCATGTTTCTTCAAAATGTATTTCAAAACATTTTTACTATTTACAAGAATATGGTTTAAAGTAATTTATACCCTTGTTTGACTTTTTATAAGTGGTTTATAAAGGAATCTTTCCGTCATTTTCCAAACAAGGTGCTTTTTAACCTTTTCGACAGAATTAAGGTAAGAATGTTTTTTTAACTTATACGGCAGGCGTGGTTATTTTCCGCCATTATAAATTCGTCGAAGCTTCCCTTACAAGCTTATAAGAATATTTTCAAATTGAATGTATTATTTTATAATTATGTTACTTTTAAAATGATTTAAAAAAAAGAGATATTTCTCTAAAATAGTTTTGATTTCATCTATGTCAACATCCTTTGATGGATTTTAAGCTTATTTGAAGTTAATTTATTATGATACAAAACATCCATACTTTATTGAAAGTTTTGTGATATTTTTGACTGTGGATAAGTTATTCTTATGTCACTCTTGGTTTTTGTTTAAAGTATTGACATTTCATAAGTTGTTTTTAATCCGAATGTTTATGTTATATTTCATCCTTTCATTCAGATGAATGTGTTAGACAAGTATGTTCTGGGTTGGGGACCGGTAAAACTAAGCCCTCCGGGTTGGGGACCAGTAAAAGTAAGCCCTACGGTTTGGTCTCCAGTTATTAGAGGAACTCCGGTTTGGTCTCCGGTTATTAGAGGCACTCCGGGTTGGTGTCCGGTTATTAGAGGCACTCCGGGTTGGGTTCCGGTTATAGTTAGACCCTAGGTCTTGGGACGAGGCCTTGAAAAAGAAATTAAAGTTAAGCATTATGCATTCCATCATTATAAAAGTGGTTATTGATATTGCATGTGATTATTCGATTAGTAGAATATCCATGTGAATAAGTAAATGGCATTATTTCATTTTATTTTTTCCATACTATGTTTAAGTTCATGTTTAAAAGGCTTTTGTTTTAATTATACATTGCCTTAAATGTTTATGCTTATTTTTGAAAGTTTCTTCTACATTGTTATCCTTACTAGGCATTTGAGCTCACCCCTTTTCTATGTTTTATTTTTTTCCCAGGATGTGAAGAAGTAAGTTATGAATGACCTGCAGGGATAGTATGTGGGGATATGAGTGTGGAATATGGAGACTATGTTGTTGTAGTAGTTTTTCAATTTATGATGTAATGTAAAACTTCATGAATATATCTATTGTTTCCAAGGCTACTAAACCAATTGTTCTTTCGAGATTTGATCTTTCTTGTGATCATGCCAATGTTATGTAATAACGCACCGACTCTGGGTAACTGGGGTCGGGGCGTTACAATTTGGCCCAGGTGTGTGCGGGCAAGTTGTTTCCCAAGAATCTTCAGGATGGGGCGCAGGTGTCTTCGGGCGTGGCAATGGTTGTTCTAGCCCAGGTTTTTTGGGAGTGGTTACGCATGGTGGTTTTGGCCAATGTGTTTGCAGCCGGGATAGTGGTTGTGGCCTAGGTTTTTGTGGGCGGGATTTGTGGTTGTGGCCCAGGTGTGTGCAGGTGCGGTGTGGCCATGGGACTACAATGAGAATGGCAGGATTGGTTCGATGCGTACGATGTCTTCAATAACCACTGGGAAAGTGGTTTGGGGTACCCCAACATAGATGTGATATTACTATACATTACTTGACATGCATTATTTGGGCAGTGTGCCTTGGTGAGGCCTGGGTGGATAGTTTTCCTTGCTAGGTGCTTTGGTCATTTCATTTCTCACAGGGCATCAGGATGTCTCCCCACTTGTGCACGAGAGCTTTAGGTTTTCCTACTGAGTATACTTGTATGCTCACCCCACGTTTACTTTCAGGTTTTCAAGAAGACATCAGGGACCGTGCGGGACCTTGCTAGTTGGGCGTTAGTGTTTCGTTGGTTGCATTTTTTGATTTTTTTTTGGTATCGTACTTTGGATCTTTTCTTGTACTTGTGCTTTTGTTTCGGTTTTGTATAAAACATGCATGTGGGTTGGTTTTGTGTTTATTTACATTTTCTTATCCCTTTTCTTTATAGTGTTTTACTCATCTTATTTCCGATCTTAAATAATAAAAAGTGTAATGCCTCCCATATTTTTTAAAACTCATACCCATGGTGATAGTTGCCACTCCGTGGCCTACTGGAGGTGGGACTCGGGGGTCATTATCTCCCTTTCACCATTGCCATCTTAGGAGGGGAATCTTTGGTGGGAGGGGGTCATGACAAAATGGTATCAAAGGACAGGTTGAGAGATAGGATGGAGTCTGGAGTTAGGCACAATGAGGATTGCATGGGATGGTAGGGCAATAGTGTTGGACAATCTTGGTGTGTGAAATAGGCCAGGGAAGACCGAATAAGACATGGGATTTTAGGGCCACTCATGATCTGATGCAAGGACTCTGGACATATCGAACGACCAAGTGAGGCTACTTTTATTGTAGGGTAGAGACCCTAGGAAAGGTACACGCATCATAATGACTGGTGTTCTTGTGTTTCTGGGGAATTTTGGGGATTTAAAATGAATAAGAAGTCTAAAACAATTTAAGAATAATATTCTACACTACTTGGGATTAGGCATTCCTTATTTTCCCAGCAACTATGGCACCTAAGAGATGAATACGAGTAGTGCAGGAAATCGAGGCCCAAGAGGTTGACATGGCTGATCGAAAAATGGATGACCGAGAGGAGGAGGACGATCAGTGGCAGAATACGCTTAGAGCCTTTCAGTGGCAGACCCTCGGGAAGTACGAGGAAAGCATCTCAGACATGGAGATAGAGAGATGGATAGAGGATCTGGTGATAGTTTTTAGCTTGATCCGGGCTCCAACGGAGTACATTGTTCCTCTGGCTCTGAGCCATATGTGTGGAGCAGCACGTTAGTGGTGGAAGCTTTATCTTGGGGAGAATAGGGAGGCTGAGGTCACGTGGGCTGACTTTGAGAAGGAATTCCAGGCGGAATTCTTCTCTTCCACGATGAAGGATGAGAATAGGCAGGAACTACTCTCCCTCCCACATGGGAGTATGTTAGTGAGGGAGTTTGGGATCAAGTTCAAGGAACTCCTTTACTTTACTCCTATCCACTTTCTGGATGAGGAGTCCCAGGCGAGACATTTGGAGGAGACACTTCGGCCTTCTCTTCAGTATGTTGTTACTCCCTTCACCCTACCGACGTACATGGAGGTCGAGAAGAAGGCTGAGGTGGTGTAAAGTATGCACACACTTGGAGGTGTATCGTGAGAGGGAATCTAGTTGGTCTCTTTGAAGGGGAAGGTCGTCCGCAGCAAGCCTCCAACATCAGGGCCCTCTAGGTTTTGACCAGCAGGAAGCAGGTTTCAGCAGTTCCAGTTCCGATCTCCTGGCCCTCACCCATTTCTTCCGAGCATAGGGCAAAGATGCTTCATCTGTGGAAGACATGGGCACCTTTGAAATTAGTGTTCGGACGAAGTGCAGTACGGTGGTGGTGGGCAGGTTCAACACCCACCTCATCAGCAGTAGCAGTGACAGCAAGCTCCCGCTCCTCTGAGGGTAGACATCGTAGGAGGTGGCCGACCTCAGGACGCTCCTCCGGGACTTCGACTAGGGCATAGTTGGGGAGGTGGCCGACATCCTAGGGGTAGGGGAGCTAGGCTTGGGCATTTACACGTTGCAGGGGCAGCAACTCCATCAGGGTTGAAAGTCGTTCGATGTACGATCAGCTTGATTAGTACCTTTGCCAATTCCTTCTTGGATTCGAGATCTTCGCACTCCTTTGTTGCGCCCAGCCTAGCCTGTGCCTTGGGCCTAGACATAGAGACACTTTCTGTACCCCTGGATTTGAGTACACCAATCGGAGGTCAGACCAACTTGTCTCGTGTTTTCTGGGGATGTAGGTTGATTTTGGGGCCACACCAATCCACCGGAGATCTCCTTTTACTGCAAATGCATCCATACGACGTCCTTATAGGCATCGACTGGATATTATCGATGTCTGACTCATCGATTGATTTCGAAGAAGGGTTGTGTTTTCAGGTGTCGGTGACCGACGTGTGTCTTTCATTAGTGAGCATGGTTTCCAGGAGTGCAGCCAGTGAGGGGATCCCTTCCTTTCCTTGTTAGCTAAACTGTCAAAGGAGTCGGCATATACAGAAATGGTTGAAGTCCCAGAGATCGTCGGTGAGTTTATGGAAGTCTTCCCTGAAGAGGTGGTGACTCTACCCCCTCGACGTGATGTTGAGTTCGGGATAGACTTGTAACCTGGTGCCTGTCCAATTTCGATGGATCCCTACTGGATGGCACCTTCTGAGTTGCGACAGTTGTGGATTCATATTGACGATCTGATGAAGAAGGGTTTTGTTCGACCAAGTGCGTCACCTTGGTGTGCTTTTGTCTTTTTTGCAAATAAGGCATATGGTGGTCTCATACTATGCATAGACTACCAGAGACTGAATTAGGTAATGGTTAAGAACTGTTACCCCCTCCTGAGGATAGACGATCTCTTTGACCAGCTAAGGGGAGCAGGTTGGTTCTCTAAGATTGATCTGCGGTCTGGATGTCACCATTTGAGGGTGAAAGAGGGTGACATCTCGAAGACTGTCTTCAGATGTAGGTATGGACACTTTGAGTTTGTAGTCATGTCGTTCGGTGTTACAAATGCACCAGCTGTGTTCATGGGACTCATGAACTCCATCTTCCGGGAATACCTGGATCGGTTCGTAGTCTTGTTTATTGACGACATTCTAATCTACTCAAGATCAGAGGAGGATCATGCTGGACACCTGAGAACAATTTTAGAGTTCCACTGTAAGCACCAACTCTATGGGAAATTGTCCAAATGAATGTTTTGGATTCGATAAGTGCACTTCCTTGGGCACGTGGTGTCCGAGCAGGGAATAGCGGTGGACCCATCGAAGGTCGAGGTGGTTGTTTCTTGGGCAGTTCCCAAGAACGTGGCAGAAGTTAGTAGTTTCCATGGACTAGCAGGCTACTATCGGAGGTTTGTTCCCAACTTCTCCTGGGTTGTAGAACCTTTGACGGCCTTGACAAAGATGGACTGATCTTTCGTGTGGGATGAGCAGTCTGAGGCAGCCTTTAGTTATTTAAAGGGAAAGTTGGTTAGTGCCCAGTGCTGAGATTACCAGAGGAGGGTGTAACGTTTGAGGTATTTTGTGATGGCTCAGGCCATGGCTTGGGGTGTGTGATGATGCAAAAACAAGGGGTGATCTCATTTGGGTATAGGTAGTTACATCCTCACGAAGATAACTATTCCACCCACGATATAGAGCTTCTGGTAGTTGTGTTCGCACTGAAGTTGTGGAGACATTACCTCATCGGGGAGTGCTTTGTGGTCTTCATGGATCACAAGAGTTTGAAGTATATCTTCTCCCAGCGGGACCTGAATCTGTGGTAGCGAAGGTGGATGGAGTTCCTCCAGGACTACGACTTAGAAATCTCCTACAACGAAGGAAAAAATAAATGTGGTGGTTGACACTTTGAGTAGAAGGAAGGACGCGGTTCTGAAGTCAGCAGATGTCTGGAAGGTGATGGAATAATTGGCTGCACTACACCTCGATGTATGAGAATATGGTGGTAGAGGTTGTCTGTTTTAGATGACAATGCAGTCCTCCCTACTATGGAATGTGTAGGAGTCTCAGTGGGGAGACACAGAGAGTGAAGTGATGGGCGATCGGGCTAGCCAGGGAAATGCTCCAGAAGGATGGTTGGAGGATGGTCTGAATCAGATGCTTTTTTGGGAAAAGTTGTTTGGTCCAAATTCAATGCATGAGAGTGTTCTTGGTGAGTTTTACAAGTCAACCCTAGATGTACACCCGGGAGCTTCCATGATGTACTAGGTCTTGAGAGGGCAGTTTTGGTCGCCCGGGGTGAAATGGGAAGTAGTAGAGTTCGTAGCAAAGTGCCTCATGTGTCAGCAGGTGAAGGCTGAACATCGCGTCCCAGGAGGTCTGTTACAACCATTATGTGTCCCCGAGTAGAAGTGTGATGACATATTAATGAATTTATTCATAGGGCTACCCAAGGTTCAAGGAGGTTGTGACTCTATCTAGGTAGTGGTGGAATGGTTGATGAAATCGACTCACTTCCTAGCAATCAAGGAGTCAAGTACTGTTGAGGCCCTAGTTTAGAGGTACGTGAATGAGCTGGTGCGGTTGTAGGGAATTCCGAGATCTATAATCTCTGACTTTGATACTCAGTTTACCTCATGGGTCTACAGAGGATTGCAACATGATTTTGGTACCTGGATGTGCCTCAGCATAGCTTTCCACCCCCAGACAGATGGGTAGACAGAGCGCACCATCCAGAATTTGGAAGATATGCTATGATCATGTGTTTTGGGCCTTGGAGGATCATGGGTACAACACTTTCCTCTGATAGAGTTCTCTTAAAACAACAGCTATCACTCTACCATTGGAATGTCTCTTTTCGAAGCCTTGTATGGGAGGCTGTGCTGCTCACCCGTATGCTGGACAGATGTTGGAGAAGTAGGTGATCTTGGCCCGAAGGTTGTGCAGAGCACGACAGAGAAGGTTTAGCTTATACGAGAGAGGATGAATTCTGCTCCGGACTGGAAGAAGTCATACAACGATAATAGGAGGAGACCCTTGGAGTTCTATGTTGGGGACCATGTGTTCTTGAATGTCTCTCCTTAGTGCGGGCAGTGAAGATTTGGAAAGGGAAGCAAGCTTTCACCCAGGTTCATCATGCCCTTTTAGGTGTTTCGACGGGATGGCGAGGTGGGTTATCAACTGGCGTTGCCACCACTACTGCAAAGGGTGCATGATGTTATCCATGTGTCTCAGCTCCGTCATTTCCTGCATGAAAATTCACACATCCTCGACTGAGGAGATCTAGATATCGGGGATGATGCAACATTTGTGGAGCGAACCATGCAGATCGAAGGTTGTGAAGAGAAGGTGCTTCGTGGATGAACCATTCATTTGGTTCGTGTGCTATGGAGGAATGGAGGGATTGAGGAGAGTACCTGGGAACATGAAGCACATATGCGTGCCTAGTACCCAGAGTTGTTTTGAGTTTTATCCTGTTTTGTTTCGTACCTATTTACGATGTAATTCTTGATCTGGTTAACTATGAAATGTGTTTCAAGTGCATAAGAAGTGTTTTGAAATGTTGGGAGGGGAGGACCTGAACCCTAGTTAAGACGCATTAAAGTGGATGTGCCTAAACCTCTGCGGGCGAGTTAGTGCTTCCCAAAGCGGATAGTATCTTAACATGGGGGAAGGAAAACCCCTCACCTGCATGACCAGATGGTTTAATCTTTTGCTTTTCATGGTTTCACGTGGGAGAGGAGCGGTATGTTTGTGTTTGTTCAGGAGATAGGTGAATAAGGGGGCACTCTTTGGTAACAAGGAGGTTTTCTCATGAGAGGTATCTTTCTAGGGGGGGGAGTTGTTCGGACCCCTCTCCTTTCTCCAGGTCTGGTTTTAATTCTCGAGGTCAATAATGTTTTGAGAGGTATTTGATGTAATGGCTCCGACCTCTCTAGTCCATTAAATTGTGAAAATGCGGTGTTAGGGGAGTTATGAAAGGTCAAGGTGACTTTGGGGTGAGTTTGGGTGGACTTTTAAGGAAGGATAAAGGGTAGAATCTTTTGCACATTTGGCGCATGATTTGGCTAAACTGTGTGGCCAAACCTTGCAAGGTTGGTGTTCGAGGCAGTGGCTAATGCACGGTTAGCGCAAGGATTGTCTAACCGTGTGGACTTACCATGCGAGGAGTGTTTGGCAAGGCATAAGCTAATGCACAGTTAGCGCACAGTTTGTTAAACCTTGTGGACTAACCTTGCTTACACTTGAAGTTATATACTAAAATTGTGGATCTGAACGCTTTTTCCACTAAATGGTTCGTTTAAGCCTCTATGCATCTATAACTCGGGATTACCCCTCCATGTTGGTAGAAGAACCTCTCCTAAGAATTTTAGAGATGATCCAGCTACTTTTTCATGGCGAATCGAATCCGGTTTCTTGAGGTATGTGATCTTTCTTAATCATTCTTGTTTGGTTTCTTAGATCCACTTGGATCTACTCCTCCTTTGCTTTTGGTTTCTTAGATCTACACTCGTTATGGGTAGACCTAAGTGTTTGGATGCCAATTATGGTGAGATTTGGTCTTGATCATTCTAGGAGGAGGGATCTAAGGCAGGTTTTTGGAGAATAGACCCAAGTTTCTTGAGCGTTCTTCGACCATCGTGGTTTCATCAAAAAAAACCTTTGAGGTAGGGATATTACCTTCATCTCTCTCTCTTTTGTGCATCTTACGGGGTGGGTATCCTCTTGTTTTCGTGAGATACGGTTGAACTGGTAAATAAAGATAATAACTGGTTAAAGAACGGGTTCAGGGAAATTTTTTTGGTATTGTTGTTTTATTTCCATCAATGATTATCCTTTAATTATGTTGTGAATTGAATGGGCATATGCCTACTGAAAATCACGGCCGTTGGGGGCCTTTTCTTGCGCAATTAAATGTTTCCCTGTTTTCTAGATTGTTCGTGGATGGAATTAATAGAATGTGGAAATTCGTTAATCATCTAAAGTTGGATGATTAAATGAATACCTGGAACCCTTGTATGATCAACCAGGTTAAACCAAATGAAAGAATTAATTTGTGGGTGCTGGTTGGGGTTTAATTATGTGAAGGGGTGTTTCGTGGGATGATGTGGAATGGGTGAGAAGCGGGGCTGCGGTTGGCTTGGTTGTGGGTTGGCGTATATGATATGGTTGTGATGGGAAGTGGAGTCATAGTAAAAGGTATTAAGGGGATGATCTTGTGGTACGGGTATTGTTTTTGATGTGTTGTGGTTATGGTGGTTGGTAGCAGGGCTATAGAAATGGTTGTGCATATGAATAACAAGTGGAAGAGTTATCTAATGAATTGTGGGACATGGTAATTGATTAAATACGAAAAATCAATGGAATTTTTTGGCTGATAAAAGAAAATGGTGTTGTGTTGCTCGTGTTATTCCCTAACTTTGTTTGTGGTTGGAAGGGATATGTTTATGAACATTTGATCTGGTTTAGTGATTGTTAGTTTCTCTATAGTTAAGGAACTGATAAACCAAAACTGTTGAAACATGAAAAACTTAATGGTGTTTGAGGATATTTATTGTGTGCATACTTTTGAGGTAGCAGTGCTGAGGCATGTGCAAAGATACTTTTTGTAGAATCCTTAGGAGAGGCTGAGTGGTTTATATAATTATATAAATCTATAGTTCTTATGTTTCTTATTTGAGCCCTACCCAAGTTGATAATTTGGTGCCGAACACCCCCATTTCATGGGAGAGGGTGTTTTTCCCAACACTCCTATGAGTGGCTGGTTATTAGCTCCTTTTATGCTCCCTTTATTGGATAGCCCAAGACTCTTTGGGCAGACTGTGACAGCCTGAGGTCTATTATAGCCCAAGATTCTTCGGGAAGGGTAGCTGTGGTAGTTGTCCCAGGTGTGTGCGGGTAGGTTGTTGCCCAAGAATCTTCGGGATGGGGCTCAGGTTTCTTCGGGCGTGGCAGTGGTTGTTCTAGAACAGGTGTTTGTGGGTGTGGTTATGTGTGGTGGTTTTGGCCTAGGTGTTTGCGGGCGGGATAGTGGTTGAGGCCTAGGTGTTTGCGGGCGGGATGTGTGGTTATGGCTCAGGTGTGTGCGGGTGGGGTGTGGCAGTGGGACTGCGATGAGAATGGTCGGATTGGTTCGATGTGTAGGATGTCTTAAATAACTATTTTGAAAGTGTCATGGGGTACCCAAACATTTATGTTCCATTACTATACATTACTTGACTTGCGTTATTTGGGGAGTGTGCCTTAGTGAGGCTTGGGTGGATAGTTTTCCTTGCTAGGTGCTTTGGTTATCTCTTTTCTCACGGCGCATTAGGATGTCTCCCCACTTGTGCACAAGAGCTTTAGGTTTTCCTAATAAGTATACTTGTATGCTCACCCTACCTTTACTTTTAGGTTTTTAGGAGGACTTTAGGGACCATGCAGGACCTTCCTAGTTGGGCGTTGGAGTTTTGTTGGTTGCAGTTTTTGCATTCTTTTTTTTGGTATCATACATTAGATCCTTTCTTGTACTTGTACTTTTGTTTACGTTTTGTATAAAACATGCATATAGGTTAGTTTTGGGTTTATTTTCATTTTATGGTCCCTTTTTTATGGTGTTTGACTCATCTTATTTTCGATCTCAAATAATAAAAAGGGTAATGCCTCCCATATTTGTGAAAACTCATACCCTTGGTGCTAGTCTCCACTCTGGGGCCTACTGGAGGCGGGACTCGGGGGTCATTATCTCCCTTTCACCATAGCCAGCTCAGGAGGGGCATCATTGGTGTGATGGTGTCATGACATGTTATTATCTACTTATGACCTACAAACAAACACACTTCAATCAAATGGTTTATGAAATCAAGTGTAAGGTGGACTAATGTCTCCCAAACAGATGCCATTCATTATTTCATTACCACCTCACAAGGTTGGGAATAATGATGTACATACTATTTATATATGAAATTTATTTATTTATTCTAATTTTATTATTCTATTTATTTTTTATATAATACATTTTTCTTCATGGTTTACATTTTTTGGGAATATGATAACGTCATTCGAGTGTATGACAGACCACCATCTCCCAAAGTGATGTGATTCGTTCAGTATTTACATTGAATGAATTAAAAAGGGTTTAATAAATATATATGATATATATTACACACTAATTCTGTTTATATATATATATATGTCATTTTAATTTCATTCTTTTAATTTGATTATAAAATTGGTACATCATTTATGTGTAAGTACGACCTACCATCTCCACTAATAGTGTAATTAATATCATATCACTATATATTATCGTTATCTCTTAATAAAAATGTAAAAAATAAATATGATATTTATATTATGGTTCACATTCTGAATATGATGAATCTATGATCATGTTTTTCAAACCCAAAATAAAATAAAATATATATATATGAAAAACAATGTTCTTTTTACCCGAAACGTAACTTTAACATAGAATTGTTAATAAATGGGTAATAATTGGTCATAAAAATCATATTCTCTAGGATAAATATGAATATTATTCTATAATATTCATACAATATAACTTATAATTATTATATATGAGGTTTGAATGAGTACTATAGAAGTTAATATTTATGGTAGGGGACTTCATCTTAATTCTATTTCATTGAGTCATTTTTTTATGTTATACACATATATTCTCTTATAAGTTGTATATAACTCCACCTTTGACTTGTTAAGTAATTTATATTTATGTTCTAATGATATTTATTGTTTTTTAATTACAACATTTCTTGGTGATTATGTTATAAGTGTATATCAACTGATAAGGGTATTTTCCTTTAAAAATACTCTTTTAATGTTTTTTCCATCAAACCCTCTCTATCTTCCATATCTAAGTTATTAAAATGATTTTAGTAATGATTTAATATGGGAATAAAATATTTATAAAATAAATTTTATCTCTCTATAATTTATATCAATTGTTTTCAAAATTGAATCTTTTTAGGTGTTCTGTATGGAACATTTTGACAAATGACAAAAGGGATGTTATATAATCAATATACACTACAAAAATGAACTTTCAACAACAGAGATAATTATTTGATTTATATATTTCTTCTCAAGATTTATTTTTTCATTAGATGACAAATCATCTTTTCTTTTTTAAATATTTAGGGTATTGATTTTTTTTTCAATTAAAATGGAGTTTCAATATTGAAAATGTTGTTTTAAAAAAATGATAATTT
This sequence comes from Viscum album, assembly GCA_963277665.1. Taxonomy (NCBI): domain Eukaryota; kingdom Viridiplantae; phylum Streptophyta; class Magnoliopsida; order Santalales; family Viscaceae; genus Viscum; species Viscum album. Next base: position 1,300,661,381 of record OY728161.1, read on the forward strand.
TTTTGAATGCTTTTTTATATGGGTTTAAAAGATATTTTATATGATTTTAATGATGAAATTATATCATTACTGATATGGTACATGATAATTGTATGAAATAGGTTATTCGAGTACAACTTATATCAAGGGTTAAGCCCTATTATATCTCACAGGTGAGCCCAATATGGTTTATATGAATTGTTGTCCCCCATTATATCTCATAGGTAATACTGATATACATTATACAATGGATGATACAAATAACAAATATCTAATTCATTTGGTAATTATTATTTTGTAATTCTACCACATAGATATTCAAATTAAAAGGGGTTTAAAAGGATTCTATGAAAATGATGTTCCAATTTAGAGAATAGTTTTTTCGATGCCTATTATGGGTTTTTAATGGTTCTCATGATTCATATTATTATCACATGGCTCATAACTATATATTCTGATGTATTTTACTTTGATTTTTTTTTCATAATAATTAATATAGGTATTGATGGGTATGAGTTATTATATGATTTTTTCACACACTATGATTATGTCTTGATGCCCATATGAACTTCTTATGCTCTTAGATGAAAATTAATTTCTAATTGGTATGTTTAACCTAAATCAGAATTTGAGGTCACCCTTCTTCTTTTTAATTTACCTATGATTTAGATCATTTTTTAATGAGTTATGTCTAGACATTATTTCATATGTATGATGGTGATGCATTAATTTGAAAAAAAATGGGTTAAGTGGGATAAAATATCATTTAAAGCTAATTAAATTGTTTATGTTGTATTTTTTCCTAATTCACTAAAAATATAAACCAAAAAAGTTCTAATGGTTGTAATAGAACTAATTTTTCATTTACCTGATTTATGTTCTATTGTAAAAAAAATTGTCCTTAATTATTGGAATAAAATGTGGAAATGTAACGATGATGATTTCTTCACATCATATGGGAGTATGGCTCCTATGATGGTATATGAAAATTTAATGTTGAGTGTTTTAAAAATTAGTCTACTAGAGGTGGTTTGAATTGACTTCTCTTAAGTAGATGTATGAGGTCAAAGAGGATCTATGTTTGGAATATTGTAGAGATGTCACAAGTGTAGTGTTAGTGTTTTTTGTGAATTTATAAGAAACTTTGGTGAGACCATGTTAAGTGAGTTCCGTATGGATTCCAAATTTTCAATCTAATATTTGACTATATGCGGTATACTCACAATTTAACATGTGTAACATCTTAAAAATCAGTTAAGAAGCATTTATTGGTCATTGAGGATGTGTTTCAGAATTTAATTTAATGAAATAAGTTCCATGTCTTGAAATTAGATGTTGTAAATCAAGATCTAATGGTAGTAATAACCATAGGACGATTGATAAAATTAATTATTAAATTATCATATATAATGTTAGAAAATATTGAGTAAGAAATTTGTTATCATTTTTTATGGATATGAAAGTTCCCTTCAATTTCAAAATTTTATTTATATTATGTTTAATCAGCTGGTAGCAGGTGCATTGGGAATTTAGAAATTCAATGTGGCCACCTCAGTGGGAAATTCATAGCTAAATTTGTTTGGGAGATGATTTTCTGTCCCGGGCACTTGTTATTGATGAGAAGTTATAATGTTTGGAGGTTTTCTGATCCAATGTTTTGGTCATATCGAATTTTAAGAAAGGAATTTGAGTTTTCATTTAGTGAAACAGACAAATCAGAAGATGATTTTCATCATAGAATTAACATGGTTCTATCTCATTAAAATGTTTTTGTTGATTTTTATGTCTTTAGTGTTTGCTCGAAATCCCAAATGAATTTTAAGATCATTTGGATATGGAAACATAGTTTTTTGAAAGATAAAGTGTGGAACACAGTTAGTATATAATTAGAGAAAATTTTCAGTAGTGGAACTTCCACTTATACCAACACTTATATCCCAACAGTTTATCTAAACCATTGGGAATGGCTATGTATAACAACTGTTTTCCTAAACCGTTGGTATAGAATATTTTTTAGAAGCTTTTACCAATGGTTTTGCAAAAACATTGGTAAAGGCCTTATCCATATCACTTTTTACCTATGGTTTAAGTAAACCGTTGGTATAGGCCACATCCATACCACTTTTACCAATGGTTAGTCTCAACCGTTGGTATATCATACATTCCAAACGGTTTTTAAAAACCGTTGTGAAAGATTTACCCTAAATGAAGATCGGGCATCTAGTTCCCCCTCCGCTCGATTATAGTTATGCTCCGCTGGATTGGTGCACTAAATCCAGTCTTCCTCCATCCAAACATAATCCACATATAGATCCATCTTCAATCAAGGAATTCATTTCTTCTACACATCAAATCTGTTAGTTATTCCTGGGTTTTTTTGTTTTGAAACTATGTGTTTTTTTTCACTTTTTATGTGGCCGAAAGGGAATCTATGTGGTCATTAATCATGTTTGTGGGTGGCCATTTAGGATGTAAGATAGTATGACTTCATTTTTCTTGATATATCCAATATTATTATTGATTTATGTTCAATTTGATTGTCTTTTACAAGTGATGTTGTCTAATAATTTGTAATTAATGGTTGTAATAATGACAATACGGTATAAGGGTTCACATTGTGTGTATAATGATTGACATGGTGTCTAGGATAATCAAGAGTCCTGGGAATGTTCATGGGAATGTACACACAGTACATGACATGGATATCCATGTAAATAAACATGGCCAATACCTTATGGTGAAAAGTATATTTGGCCAAATGGGGTGCTAAAAACGTCCCATTTACACATTGATAGGTTTCATGGGTATCCCACATGATGTGTTGGTCATACTATAGAGTAGGTAGTAATTAGCTCAGTCAAAACACATTCATCCCTGAAATTCAAGACAACAAGGTTAAATGGAAGAACCTGTGTTCTAATGAAATGCCTAACATGGTTTCTAACTCACCTCACCTAAAAATAAACTATAAAATAGGTTAAATGTAAGAATTAATATTAAACGTACACTATAAAATTGGTTAAATAGAATGAATCATCCTCGTTACGAAATTCCATAGACATTTGGGCAAAAACCCATCATTCACGAACATCACTGTAATGTATATGATTTTCACAAAACATATATCCCTTAAATGTCATGAAATTACAGTAGGAACTGATTTAAAGTTGCCATGTTTACAGGTAGAATCTTTATAGCTTTAGATTATATATTCTTAGAACTATAGTGTAACACCCGAGACTTTTATGTTATATAAATCATAAAAGGAATCTTTTTCTATACAACACTTGCTTGGCTTGCTTTACACGAAATCGCGACCTTCCTCGATAGCTTGTGTCGTACGCAATACCGAGTTTCACTAAACAACGATATGCTATTAAAATATTATTAAAACGAGCCGTTATGAATAGTAATAACCACTTTTTGAAATTTTGTGAATTTTATTTTTCAAAATGGAATTCATTTTTGGATTCGGAATACCGAAATTAGCCTAGGGTGAAATTTTGGTATTTTTCTGAAAACTTTCAATTTTTGATGAATAGTGAAACCACTAAGTGGTAGGTTAAAAACTGAATTTTGAATAAAAATTAATTTTACCGCTTCTGTGAATGGAATTTCGAAAATCCTACAGACACAATTGATATCAGTATGTAAAATGTGGCTCAATGAGATAAAAATAATTTTTTGGTGAATAGTAACTTTTTACTTTTTTTACCGCGGTTAATAGTAAATAGGGTAACTAAGGGTAAATATGATATTACTATTACCCTAACACATGTCCTAATTCTATTGGATAAGTGTAATTCGACCAAAAACAACCTTATGAATATAATATGACCATTTATGTCCACTTGGATTAGATTATGACATTTAATATTATTTTATTTAATGAATAGTTAAAATAGTAAAAATCAATGTTTAATAACTAAAATATTTTTAATATGGGTTTATAAATAAGATAAATTAGATTATAAAGATTCATTAGAAAGATAAAAAAATTTCCTACATAATGATATTTTATTTATAATTTTTAGACTTTAAATAAAGTAATTTATTTATGACACAATGATGATGCAGTAATTACCCTTTTAAGGAAATGTTAACATAATTGATGTTATAAATGCCCAAATAAATGTAATTTGAGACTTTTTATGAATTCAAATAATTTTCTAGGTTAATATGATATATTATTGTTGATTTAATCAACTTGGTTCGAACATATAATTCTGTTATGACTTTCACAAAAATCCTATATCAAATAGTCACAAAATTGACACAAAATAGTTTTTAAATCAAATATTATATTATTAATTGTTATTTTATTCCTAAAAATCTAAGGTTCGGCCAAATGACTTAGATAAGGATATATATATATTAATAATAAACAACTTGGGGTTCGTTTGTCATGTTATAGTAAGTGTATTAACCATATAGTGTAAGAAAATAAAAAGACACGGTAAAAGTTAAATTATTTTACTTAGAGTTAAATCTAATTGATAAGGTTAAAATAATAACCTAAACTTGTCTAAATCCTATTTTTTGATAGTATTTCGACCCATCCCCACTTTTCCTTCGAAATATGACCCTTTGGAACCATTATAAACCGATTTTGACTTTAATATAAAATAATATTTTGAGATATTCCTAAGGTGCCCCTCTCCTCCCTTATAAAAGGGGACCTCCTCCCCCTCCTCCTCACACCAATTTGAGCACTCAAGCTCGGCCAACCCCTGCCAAAATCTCTTCTCCACTTCCCTAGAATAATCCTAGAGTTCTTTGTCTTCTTCAAAGACCAATCTTAGTTCCCTAAGTGGAAGATTCAAAGAGGCGTTTCAAAGAAGAGGTAATATCCATTACCGATCTTTTCAATTTCTTTCTTCTTCAACTTCTTCTTATTTAGTTGTTTCATGATAAAGTAATAACATCAGTATTACTTACATACTGATATGTTATTATAAATATGAAACAACCCTAATTCACCTTCTATCCATCCTACGGAAAAATGAAATCATCGTGCGTGCGTACGAACGGAATACCGTCTCCACGCCGTGGTGTAATCTATTTTCCACCATCACCTTACAAGGATGGGTATAATGGTGTAATGAGTAACTATATATGATTATTATAATGTGATATTGATACTGAAATAGTATAAATACACTTAAATACAATTCCACGATCATGGGAACAATATCATCGCTCGTGCGTACGTACGGAATACCGTCTCCACGATGTGATGCGACTCATTCTACATGATCATCATTACATAGTAATTATATAAATGAATTGAATGAATAAATATGATATATGTTACACTAATACCATTCTGGATATAAGGTATCTATAACCTTAAAATAAGAATAATAATTTATTCGGCAAAACACGCATAAGAACAAAAGGCAATAAAGACCCGAGTAACAAGTAACAATGAAATATTACTAATAAGAAGATAAGAATATGACCATATATGATATCATATCAATATGTATGATTCTGGAATAAGTCAATAACATTATTTAAACCATTATACAGGAGCTTTGGACACGTACAAAGAAAATCAGACCTAAGGTAAGGGAAATATCACAATCTCACTTTTATCTGAGATTGTTTTTACTTTGGTAATTACTGGGGTGTATTTTATCATCCACATCCATGTTCCCTCAATATTTAATATTATTTCCATCCTTCTACAATATTTTATATCCAATTTTACCCTTCGGTGAGTTTTTAGTAAAAGATATGAAAGGAATCTTTTGTCGTTTTTCGTACGAGGTACTTTTTGACTTTTCCGACAAAAGTACGAAGAATGTTTTTTTAACTTATACGGCAAGAATGGATTTTTAAGATATTATTTCAAAAAATATTCCTTTATAAGTTTTCATGTTTATTTTTAATCAACTTCTTTTAGTTTATAATTTTATGACATGTTAAGAAAAGAAAAGTGTTTTTGAAGTAAAAAGGATATTTTCCTCAAGAATGGAGTTCAAATGTTTTATCAAAATTATTTTCCGTCTAAGATAATATAGGGTTCTTCTTTTATCCCTATTATTACATTGATTTGATTATGTTATGATGGAATTATTTTTATGAAGTCATTTACCTTATATGATTTGTTTTATGATGTCATGATGTTTCAAGAATCCCATTTTTGTTACATGTGTTATGCGATGATGTATGATTTATGATTATGTGGCACACATAAGAAAGGATTCATTATAAGATGGGTGGGACCTATATCTCCCTCCAATGCATTGGGTAAAGATTTATATCTCATGAGATAGACATGGCTGGAACGGAAGGTTATTTCGGTTCAGTAATACAGGACTGAAACGAGGAGTGAACTCAGTTCAGAAATGGACTTTGTCCGCTAATATAGTCTTGGCAATGAGTCATGACTAACAAGAAATGATTTTCCAGGATTATGTGTGCATGCCACAAAGTTTAATGTTTTATGTTATGATTATGGGGATCTCATTTTCACTTCTATGATTTATTCCATGTTAAGATATTATGATCTCTTTTGCAGGTTATGATTTTCAAAAAGATATGATATGATTTTTATTTCCTTTATTTGCCCTTGCTGAGCATTTGAGCTCACCCTTTTTTGTATGTTTTCTTTTCCCCAGGTCAGGAAGATGGATATTAAGTATAATATGCTAAAAGGGACCCTAGATATGATGAAATAAATGGGAGACACTGTAGAAGATTTATGAACCAGTTGTTTATGTTTCCCAATTTCTAAAGACACTATACCTATACGGTCCTTTGTGGTTTTTTCATATGTTGTAATAAGTGTGCTTCAATTTTGAAGTATTAACAATGTATGTAAAGTATGGGTCGTTATAGTTGGTATGAGAGGAAAGGTATAGTCAACCTTTGGAAACTAGGATGTGAAAGCCTTAGTAAGAACCCTAAGGATAAGTCTAAGCATAGAACACAATCTTAGTGTTTTAGAAATGGCCATGAATAACCTAGGATAAGACCTTAAGCGTGAAGATTTTATTCTTGAATTATGTGGTTTTCCTATTATAATTAGTGTTTGTCACACTATTCTTCTTGGTTTTAGTCAATGGCTGGAACCCGAAGGAACCGTGTTAATGCGGAATGCGATGGGAAATGCAATGATTGTCCCCCTGAGCAAGAAAACGATATGGGAGCTAGAATGCAAAATCTTGTAGCCATGCTCACATAACTTTCTCAAGCTATGAATCATGCAGGACTTCCAAACGAGCAAAGGAAGGAGCAACATTCTGTTGAATCCTTCATGAGGCAGCGTCCACCTTCTTTCAGCGGGTCTATTGATCCATTAGTTGCTAAACAATGGATTAGTACTACTGAAAAGATATTTTCAGTTCTTCAATGTTTTGAACATGATAAAGTCATCCTAGTAGTGTATCATTTGGAAGGAGATGCTGATCAATGGTGGAATCTTATTAAGAATACGAGGAAAAGGGATGAAATTGAGTCCATGGAATGGGATGAGTTCAAGAACTTATTTTCCAATAAGTACTTCCCTCGTATTCTCCGAACAAAGATGGAGAAAGAGTTTCTTGAACTAAAGCAAAGGGATGATGAATATGTTGGTACCTATGAAGCAAATTTTACAAGACTTGCAAGGTACGCTTCTGGTATTATTGTCCAACCTGAGAGTAAGATCGATCGATTCTTTAGTGGCTTAAAACCAAGTCTTAGAAGGGCGTTAGCCATAAGGGACTTCAATAGTTACGAGGAAATCGTTCGATGTGCTCTCAAAGTCGAGATGGAGATTGGAGTAACCCATCAGTCATATGGGTTTGATAAGAAGGGGAAAATGGAATTCAAAGGAAAATCTAAATAGCACACTGAAAAGAAGATGAGCTTTCCCTTATGCTCAAAGTTTGGAAAGAAACATGGAGGGAGTTGTCTTAAAGGGACAAGTAAATGTTTCAAATGTGGAAAGGAAGGTCATCGGGCATTTGAATGCCGCGATAATGGGAAGAAGATGCCTAATGATGCAAATAAAGGAAGGGATACACATAATGAACCTACTACACTTCAATGTTTCAAGTGCAAGGAGATGGGGCATTATGCCAATCAATGCCCAAATCCAAGGGTTGATGATGATGGTCGACGTCAACAAACTCTTAAGGCTAAATACAAAGGAAGGTCACATGAAATTTCTATCAGTGATGTGGAGTATGATAACGAAGTGGTGAAAGGTACACTTACCATCCACTCTAAAGTAGCAAATGTTTTATTTGATTCTAGATCCACCCACTATTTTATTTCTGAAGAATTTTCTAAGGGTATCACCGTATTACCTCAACAATTAGATGTTGAGTTAGCTGTGACAACACCTAATGGAACAACAATCGCATCAAAAGTTTATAATTCTTCTCTGATCGAAGTTTGTGGGAAAGTGCTTCCTGCAAATCCTGTGATCCTTCCTTTAGTGGAATTCGATGTGATTCTTTGCATGGATTGGATTTCTTTATACGGAGCTCATATCAATTGCCAAAGAAGGGAAGTCACATTTCATATTCCAGATCAATCTATGATCGTCTATCAATGCAAGGATGAACATAACCTTCCAGTGGAAATTTCTTCCATTTTATAGGTATTGATTCCACTAAATGAAGGTTATTTATCTCAAATGGTTGGTGAGAAACTCACGATTAAAAATATGCCCATCGTACGAGAGTTTGATGATGTCTTTCCGGAGGAACTACCGGGTCTTCCACCAAATCGTGAAGTTGAGTTTTCAATAGAACTCGTACTGGGTGATTTGCCTATTTCAAAGACACCTTATAGAATGGCCCCAATTGAGTTGCAGGAATTGAAGAAGCAACTCCAAGAGAATCTTGATAAGGGATTCATATGCCCTAGTGCGTCACCTTGGGGAGCACCTGTTATATTTGTTAAGAAGAAAGATGGATCAATGAGACTCTGCATTGATTATCGAGAACTTAACAAGATCACTATCAAGAACAAATATCCTCTCCCACGCATTGATGACTTATTTGACCAACTACGTGGAGCTCAATACTTTTCCAAGATTGATCTTCGTTCAGGGTATCATCAATTAAGGGTCAAAAGGGAGGATATACCAAAGACGGCTTTCTGTACAAGGTATGGACACTATGAATTTATAGTGATGCCATTTGGTCTTACTAATGCCCCTGATATCTTCATGGATCTAATGAATAGAGTCTTTAGAGACTATCTTGATCAATTTGTGGTAGTCTTTATAGATGATATTATTGTCTATTCAAAGAGCAAGGAAGAGCATGAAGATCACTTGAGAATTATATTGAAGACCCTGAGAAAGGAGAAGCTTTATGCCAAATTTACCAAGTGTGAATTTTGGCTTCAAAAAGTTTCATTTTTTGGTCACATAATCTCAAAAGAGGGGATATCTATGGATCCAGCAAAAACAGAGGTTATCGAAAGATGGTTGAGACCAATAACAGTAACTGAGATCCGAAGTTTTCTTGGTTTGGCTGGATATTATCGACGTTTTGTGAAAGATTTTTCACGATTATCTAATCCACTCACCAAGTTGACTCGGAAAGGAGTTAAGTTTGTTTGGACGGAGGAATGTGAAGAGAATTTCACGGAGTTGAAAAGAAGTTTATCCAGTGCACCTGTGCTCACACTGCCTTGTAGTGGAGAACGGTTTGTGATCTACAGTGATGCATCCAAGAAGGGATTGGGGTTTTTTCTTATGCAAAATGATATGGCGATAGCTTATGTCTCACGACAGTTGAAAATACATGATCAAAATTACCCAACTCATGATTTGGAGTTAGCTGCAGTAATCTTTGCATTAAAGATTTAGAGGCGTTACCTTTATGGTGAAAGGTGTGATATTTATACTGATCATAAAAGTTTAAAGTAAATTTTCACACAAAAGGAGCTGAATATGCGACAAAGAAGATGGTTGGAGCTGATTAAGGATTATGACTGCTCAATCCATTACCACCCTGGGAAAGCAAACAAGGTGGAATATGCATTAAGTCGACAAGACCATGCTAGTTTATCCATGATGAGGATCACAAAAGATCCAATATTTATGGATTTACAAAGGATGGATCTTAGAATTATAATGGAAGGGGAAAATCTAATATTTGTCAAATGAATGTTCAACCATCTATACATGTGAAGATTAAAGAGGCACAGAAAGAAGATGTCGAGTTTCAAAAGAAGGTGAGAAATGTTCCTGAATTCAACCTTGATTGTGATGGGATAATAAAGTTCAGGAATCGGGTTTGTGTTCCTCCCATCCCCGAATTAAAGAAGGAGCTGCTGGATGAGGCTCATAGTTCTTCATTCTCTATTCATCCTGGAAGCACGAAGATGTATAGGGACCTGAAAGAGTACTTCTGGTGGGATGGCATGAAAAGAGATGTTGCTGAATATGTCTCTCGATACTTGGTTTGTCAACAAGTTAAAGCTGGGAGACAGAAGTCTAAGGGGATGTTACAACCATTACCCATACCCGAATGGAAATGGGAAAATATCACTATGGACTTTGTCACCGGACTTCCTAAAACATCCAAAGGCAATAATGCTATCTGGGTCATAGTTGATCGTCTTACAAAGTCTACACACTTCATTGCTATTAGAGAGGATTTCTCTCTAGATCAGCTTGCCAGGATATATGTAAAGGAAGTGGTAAGATTGCATGGAGTACCACTTTCTATTATATCAGATCGGGATCCGAGATTTACCTCGAAGTTCTGGCGAAGTCTTCAGCATACTCTGGATACAGAGTTGAGTTTCAGCACTGCTTATCATCCTCAGACAGACAGTCAGTCTGAAAGAACAATTCAAACCCTAGAAGATATGTTGAGAGCTTGCTCTATAGATTTTAAAGGAGGTTGGGATCAACACCTACCTTTGGTGGAATTTTCTTATAATAATAGCTTTCACTCTAGTATTCAGATGGATCCTTATGAAGCTCTCTATGGAAAGAAATGAAAGACTCCAACTTTCTGGGATGAAGTTGGGGAAAGAAAGCTATTAGGACCTGATCTCGTTGATGAAATGGCAGAAAAGGTCAGATCTATTCAACAACACATAAGAGCAGCTCAGAGTCTATAGAAAAGTTATGCCGACAACCGAATAAAAGACCTAGAGTTTGAAGTGGGTGATAAAGTGTTCTTACGAATATCTCCCTAGAAGAGAGTCATGAGATTTGGAAAGAAGGGGAAGTTGAGCCCTAGATATATCGGTCCTTTCGAAATAATGGATCGTGTTGGGAAGGTAGCTTACCGATTGGCGCTTCCACCGAATCTCTCTCAAGTTCACGATGTGTTCCATGTATCTCTTATGAGAAAGTACATACCTGATCCTTCACATGTACTCAGCTCAGAAGTTGTACCGCTGAAGCAAGATCTTTCTTATGAAGAACAACCGATAGAGATTCTGGATCGTAGCGAAAAAGTCCTACGAAACAAGACCACTCGATTGGTGAAAGTTTTATGGAGGAACCACCAATTAGAAGAAGCTACATGGGAGCTTGAGGATATGATGAGGGAGAGGTATCCTCATCTGTTTGTTACAAAGTGACGAATTTTGAGGGCGAAATTCATTTTAAGGGGGGTGGAATGTAACACCCGAGACTTTTATGTTATATAAATCATCAAAGGAATATTTTTCTACACAACACTTGCTTGGCTTTCTTTACACGAAATCGCGACCTTCCTCGATAGCTTGCGTCGTACGCAATATCGAGTTTCACTAAACAACGATATGCTATTAAAATATTATTAAAACTAGTTGTTATGAATAGTAATAACCACTTTTTGAAATTTTGTGAATTTTATTTTTCAAAATGGAATTCATTTTTGGATTAGGAATACCGAAATTATCCTTGGGTGAAATTTTGGTATTTTTCTGAAAACTATCCATTTTTGATGAATAGTGAAACCACTAAGTGGTAGGTTAAAAACTGAATTTTGCATAAAACTTAATTTTACCGCTTCTGTGAATGGAATTTCGAAACTCCGACAGACACGGATGATATCATTAAGTAAAATGTGGTTCAATGAGATAAAAATAATTTTTTGGTGAATAGTAACTTTTTACTTTTTTTACCGCGGTTAATAGTAAATAGGGTAACTAAGGGTAAATATGATATTACTATTACCCTAACACATGTCCTAATTCTATTGGATAAGTGTAATTCGACCAAAAACAACCTTAGGAATATAATATGACCATTTAGGTCCACTTGGATTAGATTATGACATTTAATATTATTTTATTTAATGAATAGTTAAAATAGTTAAAATCAATGTTTAATAACTAAAACATTTTTAATATGGGTTTATACATAAGATAAATTAGATTATAAATATTCATTATAAAGATAAAAATATTTCCTACATAATGATATTTTATTTATAATTTTTAGACTTTAAATAAATTAATTTATTTATGACACAACGATGATGCAGTAATTACCCTTATAAGGAAATGTTAACATAATTGATGTTATAAATGCCCAAATAAATGTAATTTGAGACTTTTTATGAATTCCAATAATTTTATATGTTAATATGATATATTAGTGTTTATTTAATCAACTTGGTTCGAACATATAATTCTGTTACGACTTTCACAAAAATCATATATCAAATAGTGACAAAATTGACACAAAATAGTTTTTAAATCAAATATTATATTATTAATTGTTATTTTATTCCTAAAAATCTAAGGTTCGGCCAAATGACTTAGATAAGGATATATATATGTTAATAATAAACAACTTGGGGTTCGTTTGTCATGTTATAGTAAGTGTATTAACCATATAGTGTAAGAAAACAAAAAGACACGGTAAAAGTTAAATTATTTAACTTAGAGTTAAATCTAATTGATAAGGTTAACATAATAACCTAAACTTGTCTAAATCCTATTGGTTGATAGGATTTCGACCCATCCCCACTTTTCCTTCGAAATAAGACCCTTTGGAACCATTATAAACCGATTTTGACTTTAATATAAAATAATATTTTGAGATATTCCTAAGGTGCCCCTCTCCTCCCTTATAAAAGGGGACCTCCTCCCCCTCCTCCTCACACCAATTTGAGCACTCAAGCTCGGCCAACCCCTGAAAAAAATCCCTTCTCCACTTCCCTAGAATAATCCTAGAGGTCCTGGTCTTCTTCAAAGACCAATCTTAGTTCCCTAAGTGGAAGATTCAAAGAGGCGTTTCAAAGAAGAGGTAATATCCATTACCGATCTTTTCAATTTCTTTCTTCTTCAACTTATTCTTCTTTAGTTGTTTCATGATAAAGTAATAACATCAGTATTAATTACATACTGATATGTTATTATAAATATGAAACAACCATAATTCACCTTCTATCCATCCTACGGAAAAATGAAATCACCGTGTGTGCGTACGAACGGAATACCGTCTCCACGCCGTAGTGTAATCTATTTTCCACCATCACCTTACAAGGATGGGTATAATGTTGTAATGAGTAACTATATATGATTATTCTAAAGTGATATTGATACTGAAATAGTATAAATACACTTAAATACAATTCCACGATCATGGGAACAATATCATTGCTCGTGCGTACGTACGGAATACCGTCTCCACGATGTGATGCGACTCGTTCTACATGATCATAATTACATAGTAATTATATAAATGAATTGAATGAATAAATATGATATATGTTACACTAATAACATTCTGGATATAAGGTATCTATAACCTTAAAATAAGAATAAGAATTTATTCGGCAAAACACGCATAAGAACAAAAGGCAATAAAGACCCGAGTAACAAGTAACAATGAAATATTACTAATAAGAAGCTAAGAATATGACCATATATGATATCATATCAATATGTATGATTCTGGAATAAGTCAATAACATTATTTAAACCATTATACAGGAGCTTCGGACACGTACAAAGAAAATCAGACCTAAGGTAAGGGAAATATCACAATCTCACTTTTATCCGAGATTGTTTTTACTTTGGTAATTACTGGGGTGTATTTTATCATCCACATCCATGTTCCCTCAATATGTAATATTATTTACATCCTTATACAATAGTTTATATCCAATTTTACCCTTCGGTGAGTTTTTAGTAAAAGATATGAAAGGAATCTTTTGTCGTTTTTCGTACGAGGTACTTTTTGACTTTTCCGACAAAAGTACGAAGAATGTTTTCTTTAACTTATATGGCAAGAATGGATTTTTAAGACATTATTTCCAAGAATCTTCCTTTATAAGTTTTCATGTTTATTTTTAATCAACTTATTTTAGTTTATAATTGTATGACATGTTAAGAAAAGAAAAGTGTTTTTGAAGTAAAAAGGATATTTTCCTCAAGAATGGAGTTCAAATGTTTTATCAAAATTATTTTCCATATAAGATAATATAGGTTTCTTCTTTTATCCCTATTATTACATTGATTTGATTATGTTATGAGGGAATTATTTTTATGAAGTCATTTACCTTATATGATTTGTTTTATGATGTCATGATGTTTCAAGAATCCCATTTTTGTTACATGTGTTATGCGATGATGTATGATTTATGATTATGTGGCACACATAAGAAGGGATTCGTTATAAGATGGGTGGGACCTATATCTCCCTCCAATGAATTGGGTAAAGATTTATATCTCATGAGATAGACATGGCTGGAACGGAAGGTTATTTCAGTTCAGAAATACAGGACTGAAACGAGGAGTGAACTCGGGTCAGAAATGGACTTTGTCCGCAAAGATAGTCTTGGCAATGAGTCATGACTAACAAGAAATGATTTTCCATGATTATGTGTGCATGCCACAAAGTTTAATGTTTTATTTTATGATTATGGGGATCTCATTTTGACTTCTATGATTTATTCCATGTCAAGATATTATGATCTCTTTTGCAGGTTATGATTTTCAAAAAGATATGATATGATTTTTATTTCCTTTATTTGCCCTTGCTAAGCATTTGAGCTCACCCTTTTTTGTATGTTTTCTTTTCCCTAGGTCAGGAAGATGGATATTAAGTATAATATGCTAAAAGGGACCCTAGATATTATGAAATAAATGGGAGACACTGTAGAAGATTTATGAACCAGTTGTTTATGTTTCCCAGTTTCTAAAGACACTATACCTATACGGTCCTTTGTGGTTTTGTCATATGTTGTAATAAGTGTGATTCAATTTTAAAGTATTAACAATGTATGTAAAGTATGGGTTGTTATATATAGAGTGGAACCCCAATCAGTGTGTTGAGGTTCACCCAGGACAACCCCCCTCCTTCATGGACCCAAGACAACCCCCCTCCTTCCTAGACCCTGGACAGCCCCCACCCTCCTCTCTGGACCCTGGATAGCCCCCACCCTCTTTCATAGACCCTGGACACCCCCCTCCTCCCTGGACCCCGGACAGTCCCCCACCGACCTTTTTGGACCCAGGACAGCCCCACTCCTTCCTAGAACCTAGACACCCCCTACCCTCCTCCTTGGACCCCGGACAGCCCACCACCCTCTTCCCTAGACACCGGACAGCCCAAAAACATTATTCGTATGTGAGATAATACACAATAGAAGTCGAAGGTCCCTCTATAATGAGTGTCCATATGGGTTCGAGTCACTAATGAGTGGCATCCTGGTTTGGGACGTCACAATTCTTGGATATCCTTTTTATAGGTGTTTCTAGTCAAATCCATACCTATAACTATTAAATTTCCCTCTCCAAAATAAATTCAGACATGATTCAATGAATAAACCCTACCAACTTATGATCTATGGCCCCAAACCTAGGATCCTTTAATCCATGGTTAACGTGAAACATGATGAGGCGATAACTAATTTTGATGTGATCCTCATACAACTCCTCATCCTAATCTCCCTGAAGAAGTTAAAGTCTAAAACTCATTTACTCCTAACAACCCCTTAATGGTTATTTATTTTTTGTTCCACTTCCAATATCTTAATGGGAAATACTTTAATATAGGCATTATAAATTATGTATCTTGTTTTCTTATATACACTATATTTTGTTGTGTCTCTTAATATGATTATCATATATAGTAATGTGTCAGTTATTATTTTATATAAAGTAATCAATTTTCGTTTACCTAAATAATTTTTTATTGAACTTATATATTATTTAATTTCTTTTAAATGACTTATTTTATTTTTTTTACAGAATGGATAGAAGTTGGATGTACTAAACTGATCGGATTTCAACCGATTTTCAAAATAATTTGAACAGCTTTTTAGATTTTGCATTTGAAAAGGATTCAGATAATGGTCGCATACACTGTCCATGTTCTAATTGTGTTGGAAGACCGCGATTGAGTCGTGAAGCAGTTAGCTATCATATAACCAAATATGGTTTCTAAAAAATCTATTATGTGTGATATCAAAATGGAGAGAAAATTGAATCTCAAAATGTTGATGACCCAAATGATAAGATTGAATTGGACAGTTTGATTTATGATCGGTTTCCGTTTATTCGGTATCTTGAGAAGGAAAGGATGTCTAGCCAAAAAAATTTCAATACAATCACACATGATGCGTCCAATGAAAATGATGATTTTTATAGGATGAAAAAATTGAATGATGCTGTGACGAATCCAGTATGTCGGCAATGTGGTAAAATGAAAAAGTTGGAATTTTAAATCTGATTATTTCATTGGAAAACTATGTATGGGATTTCAAATACTATAATCGATTACATTCATAGCTTCTTGAAGGAATTACTTCTAGATGATGCAGATATTCACTCAAACCACTATATAGCATAGAATTTAGTTGATAAACTTGGATTCTGAAAACAAAATTCATGCTTTCCCGAATTATTGCAACTTATTTTGGGGGGTAACTGCTAAAAGAAGTGATTGTATCAAATGTGGATCCTCCTGATGGAAGCCAAAAGATGATGGAACACCATATCGTGTTCCACAAAAAGTAATGTGGCACTTTCTATTGATCCCCAGATTACAGAACCTTTTCATGTCCGATGAAATATCAGTCAAAATGTGATGGCATGACACCGAGAGAAAAAAGAATAATGAAGAGTTGGTCTACCCTGTAGATGGATTTTCATAGCAGAGATTTGATTCTCGATATCCTGAATTTGCATCCGACATGTGTAATGTGAGATTGGGTCTTTTATGTGACGGTTTTCATCCATTTGGGAAGATTCTTACTTCACACAACACATGGTTAGTTTTCATACACATTCATAACCTTCCCCCATGGTTGTGAATGAAAAAGCCTTACACTTTCTTGAGTATACTGATATCTGGCCCTTCTGATCCGGGCAATGATATAGTTGTATACATGAAACCTTTAATAAAAGAGTTTAAACTTCTTTGGGATGTGGGTGTGCCCACATAGGATGCATGTTCAAAGGACATATTTCATATTCGTGCTGCACTTATGTGGACGATCAATGATTTTCCACCTTATGCATTGATGTATATATGGAGAACAAAAGGAAAATTGTCATGTCCTGTTTGTAGGAAAAATACTCAATCTAAAAGATTGAAATATCATCATAGTTTTAGTTTTCTGGGACATCTATGATTCTTTCCAATGAACCATCCATATAGAAACAATCGTTGAAGATTTGACAATACCATGGACACTGACGATCCACCTCAGTGTATGTATGGAACAGATGTTCTTAATGAATTCAAATATTTCATTTATTTATTTGGTAAGGGTGTAATGAAATCTATAAAGAGGAAAAATGTTAACAATGATACCTATTACAATTGGAAGAAGAAGAGTATATTATTTGAGTTGTTGTATTGGTCAACCAACTGGTTACGTCATTGCTTAGATGTAATGCACATTGAAAAGAATATATGTGAAATGGTGATTTCGATTCTTCTAAATGTCAAGATGAAGACAAAAGATTATTTACAATCTCAGAGTGACTTGGTAGATTGGAGGGTCAGACCAGAATTGCATCATGTCTGTATCAGTGAAAATAAATGGAAAGTTCGATGTGCTTCTTATGTGATGACTCCTGCTGAAAAAAAAAATAATTTCTGGAAGAACTAGAGACTATTAATGGTCTGGATGGCTATTCAAGAAATATCAAAATGGGTAAACAAAAAAGAGTTGAAGATGAAATCTTTGAAGACTCATGATTATCACGGCCTTTTGCATGAGTTGATTCCAATAAAAACCCATCATCTTTTGTCCAATAATGTAAGAGTCTAAATTATTGGGTTGTGCTACTTGTTTAGAGAACTTTGTGCTAAGATGTTTTCCAAATCCTTCTTGAAAAAACTATTGGTAGAGACACCATTAATTTTGTGTGAGTTAGAGAAAGTATTCCCTCCATCATTTTTACATGCATGTTGCATCTGACTGTCCGTCTTCCGACTAAAATACTTCTTGGAGGACCTGTTGCTTTCTGTTGGATGTATCCAACTGAGAGAAAGATGTACACATTGAAATCATATGTTTGGAATTGGAATTATCCCGAAGTTTCTATTGTGAACAGTTACTTGTCTCAAGAATGTATGGATTTCTGCTCAATGTATTTTTCTGATCTTACTACGAGAATAAACAGACCAATGAGAAATGAATAAGAATAGTATGAGCAAATTGAACCCAGTTTTCCATCACTTCCTTATATAGGAGGAATTATGGGATCATATACATTGACGACATCAAGCCTTGAAGAGCGAGAGATGGCACATCACACAGTGTGGTTCAATTGTTTTTTGTTCGATGAGTATATCAAGTAAGTAAATTGTACATGTATCTCTTATATTATCTCTTATAATTTCAAATATTTTTTAAACTTTTATTATTTTTATCTAGAGGGAACATAAATAATTGATATATAGAATGAATCATTCTTTATCTTTTCAAAGAAAAGAGACTTTGGATAACAAAGGGTTTTCTTCTTGGTTGAAATTGAAGGTAAAAATATTTCGGTAATAACTAAATAAAAATAATATTTAATTAAGTTTACTATTTTTTTTATATTTCAGGTATCGAGCATGCTAGCAGAATCTGTTTATAAGGAAATAAGAGATTTGGTTTTTGGTCCTAATGCCATGGTCCGTGCTTGTAAATCGCTTGTGATCAATGGATACAAATTTATTATCACTAAAAGAGCAAAAAACATGAGAACACAACATCCTGGTGTTATGCTAACTTCCATAATAGACTGTTATTCTAGTTCATCAGATAATAGACCTCGTTCTAAAAATGTAGCATATTATGGAGTCATGTAGAAAATAATAATTTTGGATTATTACTTGCATGGTCGAGTCACAATGATGAAATCTAAATGGTTTGATTCAATGATGAGGCAAGGCACTATTGTTGATGATTGTGGATTTCGAGATATTGACATGACTCACACTCTTTCCACTGATGAACCATATGTATTGACAGCAATTGTGAAACAATTTTTTTATGTCAAAGATCATCTTCATCCAAAATTCGGTGTAATTATTGAAGTAAATCCCAAACATGTTTTTTATTATGATGATGATGAAGTTGATACTATCCCTACCGTAATTGGAAGCAATCAGTTTATTACTTATGATGACTCCAATAGCTCAATTGTCAGAGTTGATTGTGAACCCAAAGTTATGCTGGGAAATATATAGAATCATATAGTCGTGTTCTCGCCTACATGTTTCACCTACATCATTCAGAGTGTGTATCCTAGTACTTACCTTCAAACCACCATAAATCTTTTGTTTTTTTATGTTTTTTTATCGGAATGGTTTTTCTATATTTTGTTTTTTGGGTTACACATTAGTTATTTTTTCTAATTACATCCATATTTTTTTTCATTGCAGGGAATGGAACCCATTGAAGAGAGGTAGTGGAAAAAGATGACAAAAAATAATCATCAAATGACACATATGGGCGTTCCTCCACTCATCCCTGTTCTCAGTATTTTATTTAAAATATATATATATTTCAATAACTTCTAATATCATGTGTCTACTTTTGGGTTAAAAATTATTTAGGATCCACCCCCTAGACGAGATATATTCGATGAGGTGCCTGATATTTCTCCTAGTACAGAGGCTGGTGGTAGGATGGGGGTGTCAGAGTTAGACGATCATCTTGTGGTCCCGGTACT
Organism: Viscum album; assembly: GCA_963277665.1. NCBI lineage: Eukaryota > Viridiplantae > Streptophyta > Magnoliopsida > Santalales > Viscaceae > Viscum > Viscum album. The sequence continues at coordinate 1,300,681,442 of OY728161.1, forward strand.
GAGGCTATTGGTACGAGGGTTCGTGGTGCGAGAGTTAGAAGATCCACTAGTCGTACCTGAATAGACTATCCCCTATCACATACGTATATTCTACGCCTCATTTTGATCCTTGTCTGTTGTTAGGGACACATGAGATATTTAGGCCTCTGATGATTGCACTACCAGTTGGCCAGACGTCTATGCCATCATCTTTTGCTTCTGGTTCTTTATCTTTGAGCTATTATATTCCACCTACTTCGAATCCTACTCCGACACATTATGTGGCTGAAGAGCATACACTGAGGGACACTCCACCTGTACAGGATATTCCTTTAGCTTTTTCACATCCAGTGATGCCGATTGATCTGAATACCACGGGTATATTTATATAACTCTAACAAATTTTTATACCGAAATTTATTTTATTATAACTTGTACTGATATTTGTTTCGTTAATAAAAGATTTATCTTCTGATAGGAGACGGGGGAGGGTGCGTACCCACTTGCGTGCGGTATGGAACTTCCAGACACATTTGAATGTTGAATACAATGATAATGGATAGATGATTGATAACTTGGGGTAGGAAGGTCGGGGTTTTTTGGCGATGCTAGCCAAATACTCCGATATCATTCCAGTCATCCCTCTCTCTTGGAGGCATCTGCCACACGAAGTCAAGGATAATGTGTGGGCACAAATATGGGTAAAAAATATATTGGATTTAATGTATTATTTTTTTTGTATTTATATGAATTAATATATTGGGTTTCAACATTGGTTTAACTTCCCTGATGGCGAAGGTGCACGACCAGCACGTTTAAAGGAGCAACAAGAGCTTTGGAAAGCTTATAAGTAGGAGTTGTATGTTGGATGGTGTGATAGAGTGGTCACGGAGTTGGAGACATTTCCTATTGTGGATGACTGCCCGATAGAGCAATATCACCAAATGATTACCCATTGGGAGAATGCCAAATTTAAGGTATTAATCCCATTTGAGGTATTTAAATGACTATTTTCATATATTTCATTAATATTATCTTATATATTATTAAACATTATTTAGGAATCCTCTGAAAAAAACAAAAAAAAATCAAATAAATACCTCCACACTTTTGGGCGCACTACTATACCAGATCATGAGAGGCAACTAGTACGATATAGTTGTTTATAATTTTTCTTTAGGACTTTCCCTTTTTATTGTTTCCTACTTAAATTATGTGATTTATTGAATAATTAATATATGATTATAGTTGATATTAATATTGTTTTAATGTAATTATAGAAGCACAAATTGAATACTGAAAAATGTATCCCTCGAGCAAAATTGTTTTTCTCGAGTATAAGGAAAAAATATGGAAATGTGGTTAATGAACCGACACAAGAAAATATTTTATGTTTTAATTTGTTTATTTCAATGTTTAATAAATATTTTGAAATTTAATAATCTATTAATATTTTTAACAGAATGCTTTAGAGGCCCTTGATGCCCTGGAGCCTAACAATTTAGGGCCACACGATCATTTATATCAAGTTTTGGGAGATGATCACTCTGGTCGAGTACGCTACCTACCTGATATGAATATAGTCTCGACGGGGTATTAGTTTTATCCAGGTATACATTCTATTACCACCATGATGGAACATTTCAAAAAGTATGCAAGACAGTCTGATAAAAGGGTCACAGAGTTAGAAGAATAGGTTCAAATGAGGGAGAATAATTTATGAAACTGATCAAAGCATTATCTTCATCACTTCCACCAGAGTCCAGCACGGCTTTTCAGACATATATGTCTTTGATGGGTGCATTATCCAATGAACCAGGCAGCAGTTTTATTGGTGGTTGAGATGAGGATGTTCCTGGTGATGAGGATGCTGAAGAAGATGAGGGTGAGGATGAGGATGAGGACGAGGGACTGGATGGGGCTGAGGACGAGGATGGGATTGAGGATGAGCATGGGAATGATGAAGAGGATGACAATGGGGAAATATATAGCGAGGAGTATGAGGCTAATGAGGACATTGGTGATGGTGATGGTGATGGTGATTAGGGGCTGATTGATCCATTACATTTTTGAATTCTATATAACTCTTTATTTTTTTAACCTGGGTTTTCACTCTAGTATGGATATTTTTGAATTCAGTATAAATGTTTTTTTTTTTGACCAAATATGGAAGCCTAATGATGTTATAATGGTTTATGAGGCTTATGGGGCCTGTTCGGAGCTCGGAACCCCAGTCAGCATAGAAAAACACTATGCCTCACGGTTAGTAAAAAATTTAAGTCCATTCCACATGGTATCTACCAACCATATTGGTCTATATATTAGATGAAATGTGCATGATTTTCCCAAACCATGCACCAGGGGATGCACATCATGCACAATGTCTATAATTTTAGTATAAGATATTATCACTGTTGTTGTACGATTTGCCTAACTAGCATAAACAAAACTGACCAAGCGCATTCAGATCGTGTTGATACTTTAGGAAAACAATCCATGAGTCATATGTGACGTGTACGATTCAACCCTGTTTTAATCCATGGTGCGTTGTGGCTGGTACCACTCAATGTGTCTCAATTTTATTTGAAATGGACACCCTTTTATGTAAAATGAATTGGCATACGGAAAACTGACCAAACATATTTGTATTGTGTTGATACTTTAGGAAAAAAAATCCATGGGTAATATGTGACGTGTATGACTTAACCCCGCATCAATACAAGGCCCAGTGTGTTTGTTACTACTCATATTGTCTCATCATTATTTGAAATGGACAAAATTTAAATTCAAAACAACAACTGGAAAACTGAAAATGGAACAAATGGATTCGGATTATGTTTATAAATTATGACAATAATACATTGGTCATTTTGTATGTGTTCAAGTCAACCTATGCTCAATCGGAGGTGCAGTGTGGCTTGTACCACTCAAAGTGTCCCATCATTATTTGAAATGATCATCATTTTAAATTAAAAAACAACTTGCATATAGAAACTGACCAAATGCATTCGAATTGGGCTGATACATTAGGAAAATGATCCATTGGTCATTTTTGACGTCTACAAGTCAACCCCACCTTAATACGAGGCACGGTATGGCTGGTAGCACTCTAAGTGTCTCTCTTTTGTTTAAAATGGACACTGTTTTAAGTAAAAACAACTAACAAATGAAAAAATGACCGAATGAATTCGGATTGTGTTGATACTATATAAAAACAATCTGTGGGTAATTTATGATGTGTACAAGTCAACAGAGCTTCCATCCAAGGCCCAATGTGGCTGATACCACTCAAAGTGTCTCACTTTTATTTGAAATGGACAACATTTTAAGTGAAAACAACAAATGGCATACAGAAAACCAACCAAATGCATTAGGATTGTGTTGATACTTTAGGAAAAAGATCCATGGGACATTTGTGACTTGTAAGAGTCAACCACACATCAATATGAGGCACGGTTTGGCCAATAACACTCTAAATGTCTCTCTTTTGTTTAAAATGGACACCATTTAAGTGAAAAAAACAACTGGCATATGGAAATCCAGCCAAACGTAGTCAGATTGTGTTTATACTTTAGGAAAACGATCCATGAGTCTCATGTGATGGGTATGAGTCAACCCCACCTCAATCCGTGGAACGGTGTGGCCGGTATCACTCAAAGTGTCACTCTTTTGGTTAAAATGGACACTGTTTTAAGTAAAAACAACTGGTATATGGAAACCATACATATTCGGATTGTGTTTATACTTTATGAAAATGATCCAATGGTAATATATGATGTGTAAAACTCAACCCTGCATCAATCCAAGGTGTGGTGTGTCCGGTACCACTCAAAGTGTCTCACTTTTACTTGAAATGGACAACATTTTAAGTGAAAACAACAACTAGCATACGGAAAACCAACCAAACACATTCATATTGTGTTGATACTTTATGAAAATTATCCATGGGAAATTTTTGATGTGTACGAGTCCACCTTACATCAATTAGAGGCACGGTGTGGCCGATACCACTCTAATTGTCTCTCTTTTGTTTAAAATGGACAATGTTTTATGTAAAAACAACTAGCATAAGGAAAACCGACCAACCGTATTAGAATTGTGTTGATACTTTAGTAAAACTATACATGGGACAATTCTGACATGTTGGGGTCATCCTTGCATCAATCCGAGGTGCGGTGTGGCCGGTACCACTCTAAATGTCTCTCTTTTGTTTAAAATGGACATCATTTTATGTGAAAACAATAACTGGCATAAGAAAACCCAACCAAACACATTTGGATTGTGTTAATACTTTAGGAAAACAATAAATGGGACATTTTTAACATGTACGAGTCAACCCCACATCAATCCAAGGCATGGTGTGGCCAGTACCACTCTATGTGTCTCTCTTTTGTTTAAAATATACAATGTTTTAAGTAAAAACAACTGGAATATGAAAAAACAACCAAACGTATTCTGATTGTGGTGATACTTTAGTAAAATAATCCATTGCACATTTTTGACATGTAGGAGTCAACCTCGCATCTATCTGAGGTGTGGTGCGGCCGGTACCACTCCAAATGTATCTCTTTTGTTTAAAATGGACATCATTTTATGTGAAAACAACCACTGGCATACGGAAAACCAACCAAACACATTCATATTGTGTTGATACTTTACGAAAACTATCCATGGGACATTTTTGATGTGTAAAATTCCACCCCGCATCAATCTGAGTCACGGTGTGGCCGGTACCACTCTAAATGTCTCTCTTTTGTTTAAAATGGACATCATTTTAAGTGAAAACAACAAATGACATATGAAAAACTGACCAAACACATTCGGATTGTGATTATACTTTAGGAAAACGATCCATTAGTCATATGTGACATGTACGAGTCAACCCTGCCTCAATCCGAGGCACGGTATGGACGGTATCACTCAAAGTGTCTCTCTTTTGTTTAAAACATAGACTATTTTAAGTAAAAACAACTGGAATACGGAAACCAAACATATTCGGATTGTGTTGATACTTTAGGAAAATGATCTATTATAAATATGTGGAGTGTATGACTCAACCCCACATAAATCTGAGGCGTGTTGTGGCCAGTACCACTCAATGTGTCTCGCTTTTATTTTAAGTGGACAACATTTTAAGTGAAAACAATAACTGGAATACGGAAAACCAACCAAATGCCTTCGTATTGTGTTTATACATTATTAAAATGATCCATGGGATATTTTTGATGTGTCTGAGTCATCCTGGTATCAATCTGAGGCACGGTGTGGCTGGTACCACTCTAAATGTCTCTCTTTTGTTTAAAATGGACATCATTTTATGTGAAAACAACAACAGATATACGGAAAACGGACCAAACATATTCAGATTCTATTGATACTTTTGGAAAATGATCCATGAGTCTTTTTTGATGTGTAAAAGTCAACACTACCTCTATCCAAGGAACGGTGTGGCCGGTACCACTCAAAGTGCCCCACGTTTATTTGAAATGATCAACATTTTATGTGAAAACAACAACTAGCATATGGAAAAACCGACCAAATGCATTCAGATTGTGTTGATACATTAGGAAAACGATCCATTGGTCATTTGTGACATGTACGAGTCAACACCACCTCAATCTGAGGCATGGTGTGGCTGGTAGCACTCTAAGTGTCTCTCTTTTCTTTAAAATGGACACTGTTTTAAGTAAAAACAACTGACATACAGAAAACTGACCAAACATTTTCATGTTGTGTTGATACATTATCACAACAATCCATGGGTCATTTATGAGGTGTATGAATCCACTAATCTTCAATCTGAGTCCCAGTGTGGCTGGTTCCACTCAGTGTCTCACTTTTATTTGAAATAGACAACATTTTAAGTGAAAACAACAACTGGCATATGGAAAACCATCAAAACGCAATCAGATTGTATTGATACTTTAGTAAAATGATCCATGGGTCATATATGATGTGTAAAAGTCAACCTCTCCTCAATCCAAGGCACTGTGTGGCCGGTATCACTCTAACTATCTCTCTTTTGTTTAAAATGAACATCATTTTTAGTAAAAACAACTGGGATACGGAAAACCGACCAAACATATTCGGATTTTGTTGATACTTTAGCCCAACGATCCATGGTCCAGCCCCAGACAATCCACTTCACATGTGAGAAACTCCTACCCTTATTCTAAAACACATGACATTTAATATGCCAAGGAAAACTATATTCCCTAAGTCACACAGGATCATTGATACACACCCATTATCATCATCACTAAGTTCAAAGACACCCAACCCCAACCATGACATTATATATGTGTTTGGTTTAATTAATTTATTCATTTAATTATTTTGGTTTATTATCTTCTAATTTCTGAATTCAATCATGTATGTGTTATAAAATATGCAATTTTGTATGTATTCTTAATTTTGAATCACATATAATTACGTACTCATTTTCTTAATGTATTGTATTCATAATTTATTATTAAATTATGTATCCTTCTAATTATCAGTTTTTAATTATATATTGTATTTTATGTATTCTGTACAATTCATAAAGCAGCACATAGGGCAGGCTACTATGTGAATTGTACACCAAAGCCTATACCAACAGTTTTAAACTGTTGGTATAGGTTCCATATGTTATTTTACCAATGAATATGAACTGTTGGTACATAACCTTTTCTAATGGTTTAAACCATTGGTATAGTGGGGAATGCAAGACTAGAAAATATATGCCAACCATTTTGAAACTGTTGGAATATGTATTGTATAAAAACTCTATGCCAATGGTTTTATAAAACCATTGGGATAGAGTATATTTCTTCACATATACCAATGGTTTATCTCAAACCATTTGTATATGTCTATTGTCACGGCTTACTGGGTTATGGTTTCTAAAACTGTTGGTATGATTTATTACCAACTGTTCTCCACCCTATACAAATGGTTTTCAACCATTGGTATACCTTAAATTTCTAGTAGTGTGTGCCCCTCAATCGTGGGCCCTTTAGGTGAGTCAGATGGTTATTAAAACTTTGAACGTAAGGAAAAATGGATATGAGATATGTATATATAATGTAACATAAGGGTGTATATGTTTGTTCACGGTTATTAAACTATGAAAGATGATTGTGTGACTTTGTGGGTTCTTGGATAGTAGAACTTCATGATTGGTACATAGTTTTCCAAACTGATCCTATTAATAATGTTTCTGCAAATTATCATTTGGACTCCCATACTTTAACATTTAATAAATATTTTCCCATCTATAAAATTCAAAACATCCCCCTCCTTGGGAGATCCAGTCCCACCTATCCATTGATAGATTTCCTCCTTCTGATATCTAATTCGCACACCATTCATTATGTTGGAAGCCTCATAGTAATAAAATCAATGTTGTTTGTTAATATCTCTTTGTAAATTTCTGTCTAGGAGGCCATCTCCATGTATGTTCTCATGCCTTGTTTTCAATTTATTTGGATTGTACTAATTTATCTAGATTAATATATAATTAATCATGATAATATATGAGGTAAGTGTATTAAGCATGAGTTCTGTGGTCTATTACATTTCCCTAAAATCATAACATTTTTATAAATTGTTTCTATTATTCCACACAGCATACTTATGATCCATTACTCCTAAAAAATGAAACACCTTAAATTAATGTTTGGGCCCATATAATTTATGTTCTATAGACCCCATTGGAATAGTTGAAGTTTTATGATTTCAACATGAGCCACCCCTTTGGGCATGTCTAATTAGATAGTCCTCTTAGAAATTGAATGTAATTAATTAAATGGTAGAGAATGAATTACTTGTGTTGTAGTATTATATGGGTATATACATTCCATATGTTAAATAATAATATTATGTAATGTTATATAATAAATCACATGTGTGTGTGATGAGCTTTCCCATTGTGAGATGCCATGATACATTAAAATAAATGAGATTTTAGATGGATGGATAGTATAATGCGATTCTTTCATCATTATAATTAGATATCAAATGAAATAATCTAATTGAGAATTTATTTAGGGGGTAAGATTATATATTAATTGTAATGGTTAAAATTATTGAAATGAATTGTATTATGGTGTGTATACCTACATAGAAAATTTTATCACTTGTAGGTGATTTTACAAATGAATTGGATCTTGATTCTTGTAAATCGGCTTGGAGTTACTCGGTACTGGAAATTGTTTTCTTTATAATTCTTTGGTATTGTTTAACATAGTGTTCCTTATTATAGGAAATGGTGTTTGTTATTGATGAAATATTAATTGGACATGAAAATCATTATCATAATTTATAAATTCATTGTATATAGAGTTACTTATCATTATTTTCAGAAATCATTTGTAATGTCCCAACATTGGTTCCACACACCTATGACTCAAGCTATTCTATCACATTTCCCAAGACATGCCTCCCTATATGCTTGAGGTTTCCAAGTAACAGCAAGGTTTCAATATATATCATGGGTAGACTATACCATCTTTATTAAAGCATCAAAAAAGTAAATTAATACAAAAAACAAAATGATATAACCTCTAAACAAACCAAAATAGTATCACATGATGACCAAAACATGAAAAAAATATCCAAAACTAAAAGTATACATGTCATGCAAAATATGTGTCAATTATCAAATAAAAATCCTAAATAATGACACACTAACACACCCTTGTGCGTCCAAACACCATTTCAGGTTCCCTCATCCTTGCTCCATCCTGAATTGTACATCTAACATGGGTAACATTCGCTTATGATGTTTGAGAAACATGAAGTCTATTCAGATATCGACCATGCAGCCCAAGTTGGTTGTGAGTACAATATAGTAGGCCACCACCAACGATGTCTGAAACAATATCCAGTAAATAATATTTTATACAGTTGAATATAGAATAAATAAAATTATAAATGTTAATCTTTCACATTTATTCAATTATTATTTATTCAACCACATGTACCCATAGGTTCCCAAGGACACCTCAACCATAAATAATGGATTCAGCCTATGCTGAAGTCTGAACCATATCACATATTCAATTCATAATTAATTATACTTAGGGGATTTTATTTTCCATTTCAACTATACTCATGTTCTTGAATTTTGAAACCGTAGTCCAATGACAATATTTTTGGCATATATCATAGCACCTAAGGCCCTATGGTTATTTAGAGTTACATTATATATCCCAACACTCATTTATCAATCAAGAACCCAAGTGGGATTTTGATGTAGTAATCTATGTCCCACACTCATTATCAACCAATCACAAAATTGGGTTTTGAAGTAATAGTCCATGTCACACACTAATTGTCACTATGTCCTTTTGAAGTAGCATTCAATGTCTCCCACATGATTATCACTATGGGATATTTAAGCATTAGTACATGGCCCACACACATATATCTCATATATCACAATATAAGAAGTGTCTCAGTATTTCATTTATCATAATTACATAATACCACGATTATACATCATCAACCCTATTTGAAAATATTATCATTAGTGTGTACCATTTCAATTGATTAAAGAAACATGGTGCAACACTTATGGAATAAAATGATAAATAACTATTAAAACATTTATAATTATTAAATCATATAACCAAAAATCTCATAAAACCTTTTTCAATTAATTTTCAATCACATTTATTGACCAATTACACATTTCTAAATCCTTATCTATTCTAAATTCATGAATTTTATTTATTAATTCACTGATTGATTAATCCAAATCCACAAATTTAATAATCAAAATATTCCATTAATTAATTCACCAATTAATTAATCCAATTCCTTATTTTCATAAATTTACTAATGAATTAATTTATTCAAGGTAAGATTCAATTTACAAATGTACCAATCAATATCTAACAACACATACACGAAATTTAAATCAAGTCTATAGTAATTGATTTTAGATAACCGACATAAAAATGATGATGAACGCTCTCCAATGGAAACCCCCAATTATAATTGAATAATAACAATAACAGCATAGAATGATATCTGGGCCCAAATCATAGATCCAAGATTCAATAGTTTAGATCTACTAAAATCGAGATATATATTCTACACCAATAGAGGAAAACATCCCTTAAATAGATGAGAGGGATATTTGGTAGCATAAGGAAACAAATCGAGATGAGCATCACTTACTTAGAATGTCACAGATCATCAAGATGGTCTTCAAATCATCATGAATGGATGTTGAAATCTTGTAATCTGTCTAGGAACCTCCAAATATAATATAAATCATTTTACAGTTGATCTAGGGTGTTTAGGGATATAATATAGGGTGTTTTGTATTTTAAAACTAATTTCTAGAATAATATAAAACTATATGCACGGTTTTGTAGGTAGGGGTTCATGGTTTTCCAAATAGTGTGCCAAAAACATTCTTATATTCAAGGGGTAAGGATACTCTTAAGAGGGAACAATATTTTAAAAACCATACACCAACCATGAAATCCATCTCTGTCCAGGGTTGCATGGTTTTCTCAGGTAGGGTTCACAATTTGGAAAAACTGTGTGCCAACTATGAAATACCCAAAAACCATAAAAATATATCAAATTTTCACCCTGAACCCTGACAAGAAGAATATAAAACAAGATATACTCAAAATAATGGAAAAGTGTACTTGTAAACAAGCTCGATATTTTTCATGGATATGATGACATCATATAATCTCACCATATTATAACATCTTGTACACAATTTGTACTCCCATGCATCCATAAGAATCCAAGGTAAAAGGATTGGGACACTGATCCAACATATCCACTTCTATCTATGATGTTTCCTTCTGAACATTTTAATATTTCCACAAAACACAAACTATTGAAAAGGTCTTTCCCAAAAACACATTCTAAATTCAATCAAAATCATGTGTTAGATGGTCCTCAAATGATTAATCTATCTCACGATGAACATTATCTAAAATGATCACATGAGAAAGTTTGGGAGGATATCACCGAAGCAGTGACACATGAAAAACAACATGGATAGAAATTATCCTCTTTTTATTAGCAAATTTGTATTCCATAATCATAATTCACTCCACAATATCCGAAGGTCCCCAAAACATGGGATCCAACATTCTCATTCTTCATATCCTATGCTGACTCAACTTAGGTGACACCCAAAGGAACACACGATCATGCTCTGTAAACTATAGGTGTTGTAGACATCTATCATCTTATGAATTTTGATTACTCTATGCCATATCTATACATTTTCAAATTAAAAGAAACTTATATGATAACTCATTCATGAGACATGGTCCTAACTGCTATGACTCACCTACCTCTATCAAGCATAGGGGTGATCAACATGGCCTACCATAAATTTCATTATATAGTTCCATCTACAAAATTTCAAGATAATAGTTTTTATACGATAACTCCACCAAATATAGGAACTTATCTGAAGAGCCACCAAATTATTGGACACATGCCCAAAGAAGATATTTATGACCAAGTATAGTATGTTCCAACTACCCATCTATTAGTGGGTAGAATTCCCCACACAGATAAACCTATGAACCAAGTGACTTATGTAAGAGTAAATTAAAATTTGAGTCACAGTCTGAAAAAGTACTTTGTGGAACTTCTAGAAGATGGACTATCACTTGAAGGTATAAGTCTCCCAACTGATTCACAATTATAGTCTCATGTATAATTAATAAATATGATACATTTTTCAAATGGTCCACAATCACCCAAATTGAATCATTCTTCCAAGGCATCCTAAAGATACCCAACATAATATCAATGGTAATGTCATCCCACATCCATTCTGGAATGGTAAATGACTGTTGTAGACCACCAGGTCATTGATGTTCATGCTTCACCTTTGGATAGGTACACCATCATTTCCCAAAACATTCTATCTCTCTTTTCGTTCACGGACACCAGAACAATAATCTTAGGTCATAAAACACATTGTCCACAGCTAGATGAACCCCCTAATTTGAGGTATGAAATTCATGAATCATCTACTCCCACATAAATGTACATACAAGATCACATCATCAAAAAAATAGGGTCTCATCCTCATCTATTTTTCAGTTATAAGGTAACTCCCCACTTTCAAGGAATTCCCCCAAGGCCAAACATTCTATACCATGATACTTTCTATCTCTTAGATAGATAAAGATTTTAGAATTAACTGAAAATGATATGAGATTCATCTTCTTTTAGCTCTCTTGAACTATAAAATGCATCTTATCCAGTTTTTTCATCAATATCCACTCAACACTATACTTCTGGACTTCTTAAGTATTATTTTTCATGATTAAATCATCAACAACATTATTTCCCGTTCCTGTGGTATATACTAGAAAAAAATTAAAAATCGACCTATACTCAACCCACAAACACTAACATTGATTAAAATATCACTGTGAAAAAGTATACATTAAACTCTTATGATTAGTATACATTGTAAACCTCTCTCTTAATAGATAATACTTCCAAAACATCAAATATTTAACAATAATAGCTAACTTGAGGTCTTGTGTATGGTAATTCCATTTATCTAGCATCAACTTGTAGGACACTTACCTAACATCTCGATATATCTATATCAACACTACACCAATACATATCCTATATATGTCTTAAAAATCCATGTAATCCACACATAGTTTGAGCTGGATAAATTTTGATGCCTTAGTAAAATTCTTCCTCAATTTCTAGAAGGAATTCTCATATGTTTCCGACCATTAAAACATTATCCACTTCCTATTCAATCTAGAAATATGAGCTTCCAATTATGAAATTTCCCAGATGAACATCTAGAAATAGATCTCTATCCCCAAAAATATAGATATAAAAAACATTCTTGAGATCCTCCTAAGAAACAACTGTATGAACCTTATATGTGTCTTCTGACTCACCTACCTATGATATCAGGTGACCCATGAATTGTGCATGATCAATCCAAAATGGACACTTATATGTATTGGAGTGTATCTGATGCACTCCAAGTGTACTCAAGATGATTTCAAGATGTTAGAATGATCATAATGATACATGAAGGAAAAAATGAGTTTATCCACAAATAGTAACCCCAAACTGATCCATGTGTGGATGGAAGATTCAGTTCATCAATGACATAAACACCATGGATGCATTTTTTAAACCAAACAAAATAACAATATAAACCTAAAGGGTATAATTTCTTCAAAATGTAGTCATCAGTATATCAAAAGTTCGAATACTCAACTGATGAAAACTTAATCTCATTTCAATATTTTTAAATACCCAAGCTCCCCTAAACTAGTAAAAGAGATCATTGATACTTGGAGGTGGATATACGTTCCTCATTCATATCTGGTTCAACATAAGTTAATCATCACAATAGCACAATGTAATTTCAGCCATCATAGAATACAAAACTAGTGGGCCCAAAGATAATGTACCTAGATGGATAAACCCATTATCCACAAACTCTTCTAGTTTAGTCTTGAACTCTTTATACTCTGAAGGTTCCATTATTTATGTTCTAGTAATAGACTTGGTACCATGGAATTTAGCTCCCCAAGATACTGATGAACTGGCCCAGCATAGACCTCTTTGATATCTATTTTTCCATGGTCAACATAATTTTCACCCTCATGAGATGTAAAGGTCACTCTCATATGGTAACATTAATTTGGGATCGTTATTATAATAATAATTTTGATACCCAAAATTAGTTCAAATCCTAACATATCAAAAATTTATAGATCCCAATAAATGATACTCCCCAACCAAGAGTGAACACCCCATGCATAAAAAGATGTCCCTCAACCATACCCCTAATAGTGTATCAATCATCATAACCCCACTCATAAACTACACAGTTAGTTTCAAACCTAATAAAATTTGTGTACACGTAAAAGAATTAGTGGAATTGGTATCAAATAAGGAACTTGTATGTGTAGAATCTATAAGAATAGTGCCTCTAAATTTCAATGGTCCAACATCACTATCCATCGGAACATGCTGAATGATAGGAAACCTTAATACCCATCTTCCATTGGATGTACAAGGAATACCTTGAGCTGTACAACTCTACTGATAGAGGTGATCATTCCTAAAAGTTCCTCATCCAACGCCTCAGCCTCCACAGCTAGTGGAACTTTAACTACTAGATGAGTATGGTGTAGAAGATCCACTTTTGGTACTCCAGTTATGCCTAACCACTCTATCATTACCCATATTTCATGGGTTCATACAGAACCTCAATAGATGTCACATCCTATCGTAATATTGGAAATTTACTAGTGTTCAGAGGTACTTTCTACAAGAGTTACCAAAATTATTGCACTGGTGATAGATTACTCTAGTAAGACCATGTGTAACTAATCCATCCTCATTTCCACTCTGATTTCAACTAGTCTAGTCTAAATTAACATAGCTAGGATTCCTACCCTATTACATCATACGTATTGACAATCTAATGGAAACTACATATCCTCCCCCAGATTCCTCCTTTGGGTTCCCTAAAAAAATGGGAGCCTTATTCACCACTATTAAAAAAATCACCAGCCCGAATACATTCACATGGGACAATATCTAACATTTAAACCCATCTAGAAACAAAAATTTTCACAGTATCCTCATCCCCTACTAATTCTAGAACAAAGTATAGTGAATTTATAAACCTATCACAATATATCATAATAGAAAAACTAACCTTAGTCAACCATATAATGTAATCCACTCTCTTCTTCATGAGAATATCAAGGTAAAAGCGATCCTACATCATCTCCATAAATTCTTCCCACTCCACATTATCTTGCTTTATATACCAATTCTCTATTCCCCAACTACTCATTTGCTGATCACATAACATATAGGTATCCAATTTGACTATATTCTCAGCATGAGTCTCCATGTGGTCAAGTATATTCTAGATGGATTAAATCCAAAACATAGCCACATCAAGTCCTCCCTCTATAGTAAATGTCTGAGGGTACTTGAATAGAAGATCATGTGTTAGATCAATTTTTTTTCACAACCCACTAAGTTTATCTTTCCATAAATTTCATAAAACATGAAATATATTAATAGAACTTCTATCTGACTTCTTCACTCAGAAATATTTTTGCATGAGGTTCTGCTACTAGTTGATCATCTTAGGCTATAGCCTCATATCATCCTCTCAATAAGCATTGTCGTGGAGGTATATTTATAAAATTCCCAATGAAAGTATCAGTACACATAACACAACATTAACACATACCCATAAGATGGATTCACAATAAACTTAATATTCATTTCCCATAACCCCTTCTCACGGTCAGGAACTAGGATCTATCACAACCCTTAACTATCCTACGTATAGGTCATGGTTAAAAAAGGGTATAAAAATTATCATTTTTCATATTTCTCATTAGAAACTCGTTTATTCACAATTTTCATCATTTTACAACTATCAATTCATATTATAAACCTTTTTCATTTCAATTACACAAGAATAAAAAAATATTTCAATTTTAACAACTTACCCAAAACTTGTTTTCCTATGCATTCCTAGAATAATTCATTTAATAATAAAAATCATGAGATCCTATAATAGGGCATGAAAACACCACATTGGTTTTTACCCTCTTACCTAGGTTAGCTACCCCATGAACAATATCTTAATCATGGAAAAACTCATCCTATTATAATATCTAAATATACCAAATAACAAGTCAAATGAATAGATTATAAAAACCTTTGATATCACATTGAAACATCTCAACCCATGTGGCACACATCCGTTCCCAAAGTTATTAATTCACATGACATGAGGGACACATTCCCATACACTAGAGGATGCTGACTGAAACTGAGGGTCTAATATCGAACATAGTAATATTATACCCACTATATCAAAGTTGGAAAACATTATAAATACATAATAATAAGCAAAGGATATAACCAAAAACCAAACCTGGCCAGTATCACTTGGTGTCCAAAATATGAATATAATATCCATGATTAAATAGTAGATATGTTATGCCAAATACATATCAAGTGTCAAAATAAAAAACCAAAATAATGACACACTAACACTACCGAGAGATACCCAACACCATGTCTAGTTCCTTCATCCATGTGTTATCCTGACATAGCCATCTAACTTGGGGCTCCTTCCCTTCTCTAGCCATGACAACATGATGTCTATTTGGTTACTGATCAAGAAGCCCGGGGAGGCTATGAGTATAACTCATAAGTCCACCACTACTAGATTCTAAATCAATATCTAATAAATAAAATTTTAAGATGTTGTATAGTGAATAAATATTAGAAATAATTTAAATAGTATACATATATTCAATTGTTCTTTATTTGACCCCAAAACCCCTAGTTCTCAAGGAAACCTGAATCCTCAATACATTATTTGGCATGTTCCAGTGTCTAAACCTCACTGCACATTCAATTAAAAATTCATTAAAAACATGGCCTTTCATTAGAAATTTCATTTCAATTATTGTTATGGTAACATTCAACCTTAGTCTAATGTTAGCATTTTTTTCCCTAGATTGACATGTCTAGGAACCCGAGGGAATGTGAAGCATCATTTAGTGTCCCCAACTCATTTATCAATCAAACACACATGTGATATTATGAAGTATAATACCATTTCCAAAACTAATTATCAAGAAAACAAACAAATGGTATTTTGAGGAGGTATTATATGTCCCACACACATTATCACTATTGTATTTTAATGCTGCAATCCATATCCCACACATGATATCTGCTACAATCTTTTGAATTGTCGGTTTTTGTCCCACACACATATATAAAATATATAATAGTGTTACATGTATCAAAATATCAAAAAGATAATAATTTCATAACATCATGTTTAAACATCATTACCCTTCATTGCAATAATTCTCATTAACGTGTACCATTTCAATTTACTAAACAAACAACTTTTAACACATTAATTTACATGGAATAATATAATATATCATCTTTAAAGAATTTTGATTACTTATTCATATGATAAAAAATATCACATTCTTATTTTCAATAAATTCATAATTACCATAATTGACAAATTATACAATTCCAATTCCTCATAAATTTCACAATCATATCTTTTTATAATTAATTAACCAATTAATTAATCCAATTAAACCTATTCATAATAAAAAAATTCTAATTATTAATTCAAAAACCAATTAATAAAATTACATTTCAACATAAAATTATTTGTTTATTTATTTATTCAAATCAAGATTAAATTTTAAAATGTTCCAATTGAAATATAAAAATTAATACATGGAATTGGAATCTAGACTATGAGAAATTAATTTATACCACTACCAATTTTTTTTGATGAATGGTCACTAAGGGAAATACCCAACTGAAAGAGAAAACCCACGATCATAATATACAATGTGATATAGATTTGAAACCTAGATCCAAGATCAAACTTATTATATCTACAATAATATTTATCTTGATCTATAACAAACAGAGAAAAAATAAATTCAAAATATGAAAGGGTGTAAAACAACATGATTTTGTGAAAGTTTATTTTCTTTAAAAAAATCTATCCTTTTTGATATATTTCATTTCATGATACTCTAAATACATCTTCTATTGTATGAAAAAAAACTATTTCTGGATTTTGTTTCATGAAAAATGAATTGAATATTTCACTATACACAACACATGTATTATCTTTCAGTACTCACAATTTAATGTTTTTCTTTCATTACATGTAATGCTAATTTCATTTGAGAGCATGAAATACATACAAGACCTGGATTTACAAAAGTAGATAATACTATTAATATTATTGGTAAAATATTATTATATTTGTCACATATCCTTTAGAATATAATTTATGAATAAAATATTTTTTAAACAATGAATAAAGTGAACCCTTTTACCAAAATATGAATGTAAGAACTATTTGAATATAAAGAAATTTCTATTCTAAGAAATCTAATTTTCTCGGTTTGAACGCCATTTATCTCAAAAAATTAAACCATAAAATAATATTGATTTTTTTAAATATGTTATATATTCAATAAAATATTGTTTCACTCATCCAAAATATTTTATAGGGATAAGATAAGAATAAATCCAATTTACTGATTTAAAAGAGGTATTTTTTTCAAAAAGGTAATTTTACCCCTTCTAATGGAGACCCATTTTAAATCATATTTTTTGACACATTTTTAAATTTTATATGACATATTTAACTGATTTTTTAATGATGAATATTAAATATTTACTATTGGTGATTTTTTGGTTGGAATGTTTAATTTTTTTATGAATAGTAAAGAACACTATATTTTAATTCCAAACTTCTTTTTCATATAACTCCATTTTATGGTTAAAATATTTTTTTATTTCATTTAATTTTTAATTAGATAAATTATAAAAAATAAACCAATTTAAATAATTTTAATCAATTTCACTTTAAAATTGGATATAAAAACGATGCAAACATTTGCAAGTTTTTACTTTAAAAATCTTCATTATCGTCGCGTTTGGGAGATTAAATTTAAATTAATTTCTGCTCTATTATTGATTTTAATTTGAAAAAATGTCATGTATATTGGGAATCATAATGATTTATAATTTATAATGAGTTAAAAAAATTATGAAATATATTAGAGAATGTAATTAAAATTAATCACCAAATTTAGGGTAAAATTAAGCTTATCAAGGGACTAAAAATTATACCTAAGAGAAAAATGGCCTAAGAAGTTGTAAAAAATAAATTAAATGGAAATTTTTATACTATATATTCCATTTTATATAATTATATTCATTAGTTTATCCACTTTATATGGTAAACACGTTGGTGGAATTCACATTTTAAAAAGTTCTATGTATTGCACTCCTCTTCCACTATAAAAAGGCACTCATCCATCCCAGTTATTCACATGAACCAAGCGATTTTTCTCAACCAAAATTTGATTACATAAGATCTCAAAATCCATAAATTCATCCTCTAATACCCCATTTGATAATTAATACATTCATGTAATCCCTTCAATGTAAACCAAGGGGAGTTTTACAAGGAAGATATAATATCCTTCCACAGGCTCGTTTGATTTATTATCATTATACACCCTAAAAAATCATATTATTCCATGATTATATAATAAACACAATATAAAAAATATAATAATACTTTTTTATTCTAAGGGTTTGACCGACACTTAAAAACTCTTCCATCTAAAGAGTAACGTAATTACAACTCTTGTGTATAGTGAACTATCATCTCGCTAAATGATGCCTTTCCTTTTTTTCATTACATCCTCTCATGGTGGGAATTATTATTTACACTCTATTTTATAATATATATATATGATATTTTTTATTTATTTATTCTTATATAATTATTATATAAAAAATACCTTCATTATTTACATTTTCTGTAAATAAGATAACATCATTTGTGGATGTGCAGACTACCACCTCATAAAAGTGATATTATTCATTCACAGTATAGATGGAATATATAAATTATGGTTTTATAAAAATAATAAACATTAATGAAATCTATATGATACTAATTACATAGTTACATTCCTATAAATATAATATATCTTTTTCTTTTTTACCCTTTTTACACACTAAAAACGTGATAACGTCATTTGTGGACGTATGGACTACTACTTCTTCAATGTGATGTGATTCATTTTAGATAATAAGAATTTCATATATATTTATATATGATTAATAAAATGGTATTTAAATATAATTATAATTATTTATTTATATGAGGTTGTTGCAATCTTTCCATAATGGTCATGGAAAATGAAAACATTACTCATGCATGTGTACGGACTACTACCTCTATGATAGCAATGTTGGTTAATTTTTCATAACCATATTCCAGGATTGGTTTTAAAAGATTAATTTATGTATATATATGATTATTATTTCATGATTATTATTTTTTTTGAGAATTCTATATAATGACCGTATTGACCAAATTTAACCTATTAAAGTTATTTTAACACGTGAACATAATTTGTTGAAAACACCCAATGTAAAACTAATTGTTTTTATAGTGATGTAAAAAATTATAATAATTTATTAAAAGTAATGAAAATTGTTAAATTTATTTGAATAAATTAAATAATTAACATATTTATAGTATTTTTTAAGATCAATGCACATTTGACAAGTCTAACTCAAGGTAAGTGAATTTCAACTAACTTTTTATTTCTTTGAGATACATGCCATATTCACCACTCGCTTCTATTTTGTGGTTTATATACTCTCTTATTACATGTTATATTCTTAATTTACTTTATTTAATGATATGAAAAGATTTAATTTTTTTATTCTTTCATGGGGATCACAGTTCTAATGTTACTCAAGTGGTAAGGGTTTTCTCGTCTCACTTTTAAATTTCATGAGACATAAGCCTTGTTCACCAAATATTTCTTATATGTTGTGTTTTTACTACCCAAATACGTACTCAAAATTTATTTTTATATATATATATGGGTATTTAGTTATTAATTTTGTGATCTTTATTTTATGCGGTTTATGTTTCTAATGTTATCAAATATGTAAATTAATTTTGTCGCAGTCTGACTACATTGAGACACATGACATGTTATGCACCTATATTATTTTAAATGGAGTATATATTATTATTTGACCTATTATATCATGAATCGCATTATTTTCATGATATTTCATGATTTATGTAATTTCATTTTCTTACATTTGGAGTATCATTCAAATATCCCATGTGGTAAAAGTTTATTGAATCAATATCATCTTTTGTCAAAATTATTTATGATTATTCTTATATTTATGAAATTCTAGGATATATCTCTTAATAAATATCATTAATTTTGTTCTCCTATGGTTATTAATTATATATTAATTTAATGTAACCATTTTTATATTCTTTAGTTCTTAGGATAATTTATAAAAAATTATAGAAAATATGATATCATTTTTATTTTTAGTCAAAAAATCAGTTTATTTCATGAATACATTTAATAAATATGTTTTTCAATTTTTTAAATGATATTTAATTCTAATTATCATATAAAAAGGAATTAAAAAATGTTTTGTGGTTTGGAAATATTACATTTTAATTTTTCATATCCATTTTAAAACAAAATTCTTTTCAACATTTTTTCAAGATTCATTTTTAAGTTCTGAAGGAATAATAATTTCAAAGGGTTTTAAAGTATTATTTATATATTTTCAGATAAAAAAATGGTTTTAAAAAAAATTCCAGATTATTTTAGAAGTTATCAAGGAAAATGTATTTTATAATGTGTTTATTATTTCTTTATATGTTGTTAAATTGTTTCCAATGAAATAAGGTCAAAATATTTTCACACTAATTTTATAATATTTCAAGTTGAAAGGATTACAAAAAAAAAAATTAGTATTTCTTTATAATTTTTCAAGGAAAAACGTTTTCAAATTTTCATAAAATCATCCTTTATAAATTTTCATGAGAACTTTGGACATAATAATTTTCGAATGGTTTGTGGTTTTATAAATAAATTTTTATATAATAAAGGAAAATTTTTTAATTAAATATTATTAAAAGTTCATTATAATTTATTTCACATATATGACGACATTTGTTGGTGTAACTCGTGCATTTAAAGGGAAATTATTCAATGTTTCTATTCAAATTATTTTTGTCGATGCTTTATGTATTAATGGATTTATTTTTATGAAGGTTGTTTCTCATTCACGAGATATATGTTTATGTTACCAATTTATCTTTCTTGCATTTTATGATTATGAAACCCACATATAGTCATGCATTATTCATTGATGAAATAATTATGAACCCTGACAATTTTACACAGGTTATGATCTTATTACATATTTATAATACCCATTTAATTTTAAGGATTATGGTTATTGAAATTTTTATGATCTTGTGGCTCAAATTTGTATGATTTAATTATTTTATGGGTGATACCTATATCTCCCTCCAATGCATTGTGTGAATATATATATATATATCATGAGATAATGATGGTAATCAATTTGATTAGGATGATCCATTGTGGAAGATGTGGACACATTCTCTACAATAGAAAGATTGGGAAACATGATTAACTATAGGAATATGAGAAATATGATCCACTGGGGGAATATGGCAAACTAGATCCACTATAGGAATATTGGGACACCAAATCCCATACAAGAAAATGATTGTGATTAGGGATGCTGTTGTAACACCCAACAATGTTGAGAATTGATTTTTTCAAATTAATTTATCTTTTAAATATTTTTTATTTAACTTAAAAAGAGAAATATTTATTTCTATATATTTGTATGTATTAAAATTAAAATTCAAAACATTTATTTCACACGCAATGCCAACTTGTCTGGCACTACAAGCAACACCGACTTGGAATAGGAAGCACGCAAAACATAGTTTCTATGAAACATATTTGTATATATGTATATACATAATTTAAATGATATAATCACAACCTAAACCATAAATATAGTTATTTTAAAAGAAATAAATACTTTTCAAATATTTTTTATAATCTATTTATATAAATAATACATATTGATAATGAAAGATAATATTTTTGGTAAAGTTATTTTATGTTAAAAATATTGTTTTGTTGAAGGAACCTATTTTAATAATAAAATTATTTTTGACACATTTATAAATTTAATTTTATAATATAAACCTCATTTCTGAATTTAGAGTTTCCAAATTATCCTACAGTAAGAGTTTGTTATTTTTTTGAGAAACTTCATTTTTTGTTGACTAGTTAAAAATACAATTTTTAGTTTAAAAGTTCCTTTTTGTATACATAGTTTTTAATGATAAATTTTATTAAAAATAAGATTTAAGGTAACATAAGATAAATATTACATATATTAAAACAATATAATTCATTATAATCAATTTTACTTTGGAACTGAAGGTAAAATATTAAAAAGATTTTGAACTTTTTCCAACATTAAAACATCGTTATTTCATCACATCTGTGAGATTAACACTTGTCTTAATTTAGAAGATTCTCTGAATTAAATTTTAAAAATATTATATACACCATTATATTCATTCTAATATTTATATTTTTAATAATAACATTTTTACAAATTTAATATTAAATGTGATCAAAATTAATCATAGTAGGTAACACCAAATTATGCTTTATTAGGGACTAAAAGTTTACATTAAAGGTCCAAATGACCTATAAACATGTCCAGAACCAAATTTATGTCCATAATTTGACCATAAACCTTGAATTAAATAATTCTTTTTTGGTTTGGAATTTCCTTTTTTTAGGTATGAACATGTGTACACATAATTTGTTTCAAAACATTCCAAACAAGTCATTTTCCTTCACTATATGATGACACCACCACTAACTATTAGTCACAACTCTAAAAAAATTGTTTTTAATCCATTCTATATGAAATTATCCTCCCAAAAATCCTCCCATAGACCTTGAATCCTTCATTTGGAATGAATGATTCTTAAAGAATCCTTTTGGAATAAATCGAAAGGAGTTATCCAATTAAGAGGTAATGTCTTCTCTCATGCTTCATTTTTATTTTCCTTATCCACCCCATAAACTCTATATATTTAATTATTGTGTAAAAAATAGTATCCTAAATATACTATGATGTATTTATGTAAATTTTTGACCTACATATACACAAAAACTCCATCTAATTGATGTTAAAACTCACTCTTTCTGTGTACGACAAACAACTACCTCACAAAATGATGATTGTTCATTTATATTTTACCTCCAATAATGGTGGAAATTATGATGGTAAATATATTTATAAATTTTATATATTATATTTATTATTTATTTAATCTTCTTTATTTCTTTTACAACACAATTCTCTTTACATTCTATTGTTTTTTAAAAGAATAATCACATTTGAGGAAGTGTGGGCAACCGCCCCCTCAATGCGATGTGATTCATTCACACACCACATGGAATGTATTAAGGATGTGTTTAATGAACTTATATGATATATATGATATAGTAAATATAATTTAATATATATATATATATATCCATATATATATATATATCATATACATACTTTCTTTCAATACAATAGTAAAGATGGAAACAATGCTCATGCGTGCGTACAACTTACCGTCTCCATGAATGGTATATTCCAGTTCATACTCCTATATTCTATAGATTATTATAATAAAAATATAATTTATAAGAATGATATTTATACAATGATTTAAAGTCTCTAATCATGATATATGTATAAGGACCACAGATGTAACAAATTAAGACACATGTGATGAAAACGTAAATTTTTCACGAAGTTAAACTTTAACATATGATCATTAAAAATACGGTGATATAAGGATATAATAAAATAATATATTGTATTATAAATAATAATATTATTCTTTAATATATTTATAATAAAATTATATTTATTATACAAGAATCGTGTACGAGTACGGAGAGAGTCAGGACACAAGGTAAGTGGATTTCATCTCATTTATAATTTTTGTGATATAGAAAGTATGTTCGCCACTCATTCATTTTTTATAGTGCATGTAGTAAGCATAATTGTATTATATTTATATTTTACTTTAATTTATCAGTATTATCATCCCTATTTTATGATCCATCTTTCATTGGGTTTACGTTTAAAAAGTTACAAAATAGATAGAAATGTTCTTTTCTCATTTTTTGTTCTTTGAGACTCATGTTTTCTTATTCACATAAACTCTTTTTTGAGTTGAATATGATTCCATTTTAAATTAAATATATAAAATATCAATATTTTCATGATATTATATAATTAATTTAATTTAATTTCCTTATATTGAGATAATGAATCCAAGATACCAGGTTATAAGAGTTTATTGAGACAATCTAATTGCTTTTGGGGATTTTTTATCTTTATGATTCCATTGATGAATTATTATGATCCTTATGTCAAGAATATTCCTAAGATTCCTTATCGTTTATTTTTCATTATATACTCAGGTATTTTTTCCACAATCTAATCTTTATTAAATAAGATAGTTATGGATGAATTTTTAGGAAATATTGACTTAACCCTCTCTTCCATTGGAAATCTATGTTTTATAAAAAGGGTTTCCAATAATATTATACCACAACCCTATAATATATAAAAGTAATTTTTTCATATTTTTTATTTTACAAAACATTAAAGGGAATCCTCTGGTCAAATTATGAACAAGGAACTTTTCTACCTTTTTTTCCATGATAATGGAATATTCTTTTAACCTTGTATGACATGTATAGATTTCCCCTCCTTCATTTCAGAGAATCAACCTTTTCATTTTTAAAATGGATTTTATTTACCAAAATGTTTTAAATATTAATATTAAAGGAAGCATTCTTTGAAAATGGATCAAAAATATATTATATGTTTTCATGGAAAAATGTTTCCAAAATGTTTCAAGTCTTATTTACAAATATCCAAATTGTTTTCCAAAAAACTGTTTTCAAAAAAATTTCAAGAATATTTTATTAGTATTAAAAAAAATTCAAAAAAATTTCAATATTTATTTAATTATTTTCAAGTGTTTTCAAAGAATAATGTTTTGAAATTGATTTCAAGATTATTTTAAAACATTTCACAAAAAAATATTTTCAAAATTATTTCTTGACTTTTTTATTGGTCTTCAAGGTATTTTCTATGAAAATGATTTTAAATGGTTTTATGTATTAAATTTATTTTAAACCTGATTGTATATTTTCCTTAAGAAGTATTTTTAGAGGATATTCCAAAATTATTTTTCATATAGGATGACATATATTTATGTTACTCATACCTTTAATTAAATAATATCAAGGTTTTACTCATAAAATTTATATAAATGAGTTCTGCTTAATTTTAGGGTCTATATGAAACCCATTTATCCTTCCTGTGTTCTTTTTATATGAAATGTGTTTCTCTTTCATCGTTATGCATATAATGAAATGACTACAAAACCTGTAACAATTTCAATAGATTATTATATGTATACATGTTTATGATAACAATTTTATTTTATGGGTTATGATATATTTTGTGTGCACATGTATGTATGATTTCAATTTGTTATGGGTTGGACCTATATCTTTATCCAATGCATTGGGTAATGAATTTTATATCATTAGATAAAATAGGTATGGGATGATGCTTACTCAGTTTGGTAATATAGAGATGGAATTTGGGTTAATGGGTTTAATAATTTATGGATAGAGTGAGGGTCACTCCGTTTAGTAGTACAGGGCGGGAATGAAGGTTACTCATATCAGTTATATGTGGATGGAATGTTGGTTACACAGTTTAGTAAAACTAAGATGGAACGAGTGTCACATGATTCAATAATATAGGGCTGGAATGGGGTTTACCCGATTCAATAAAGGATATTTTTCCCTAATAAGGTCTTGTAAGTGAATACTTGTCTACTATGTAAATTAGTATATGCTTATGGGTTTCCAAAATTCCATGACCAGATCCCATGTTATGGTTTTTTTACTTCTAATCTTTATTTCATTATGATTCATGTCTTATGCACTCTTAATCATTGTAACATGATATTTTCTATATATGGTGTCATCTTATATTTCCATCATCACACTCCCATACCCTTATAATCTTGTTTATGCTTACATGTATCCTTTATTACCCTTACCGGTCATTTGAGATCACCCATTTTAGGTTTACATTCTCCCAGGTTATAATGATTTGTACTATGTTTAATATGTATAATAAGGTTGAAAGTAAAAGAAGTCCCTAAAGGGAGATGATGTTACTCACATATGTAAAAGAGTTTATGTTTCCAAATAAATTTTACCAACTACTATCTTGGGTTATCAATTTTTATAATGATTAATTATTCTAGAAAAGTTATGTGATGTTAATGTTTGTAATGATAGGGCCACTATAGTTGGTATCAAAGAAATGTTATAGTTAACGTTTGTAAACTAGAAAGATAAAACTTTAGTGAAAATCATATGTGTATTTATAAGGGTTTTTCTCGGGATGTATCTAAGGATAAGTATATGGATGAGTTAATGTTTTTGAAAATATCCTAGGAATTTTGTAAAGGATGGAGTGAGTGGTTTTCACAAAATACATCCTTATCTAGATACTATGAGTGTATGTGGATCTGAAACAAATGTAACTAGGTGTAACAACTCTGAAAAGATGTTATGATCTTGACTCGGGAAAATCGGGTACTTGACAATGGGCCTTGTTGCACACCTAGTTTGACACTCGTGAGGGATATGCATTGGGAATTCATAATCCCTTCACAAACCCTCATGATGGATTTAGATAAAAGTTAGCTATGAATAACCTAGGATAAAAACTAGGTGTTATAGATTATAAAAGGTGTCAGGTTTTAAAAATCCTATAAGAAATTATTTTCATGACTGTGTGGTTTATTCTTATGATAAGTAATGCTCACACTATGCTTTTGGTTTTATCCAATAGCGAGAAATGGAAGGAACTGGATTAATGTTGAATGTGATGGAATATTTCTTGATTCTTAGTAATTAGGGATGATCATTGGGGTTAAAGTTGTCATGATCATTCCTAAATAGTTTTATTTGGACATGATTAACAAGGTTTACCTTAACTATCTCTCTCACTCACCAAGGAAGAGAAAGAATGAGTTCACTAATATTTTGTTTAATGGAGACCATGGAGGAAGAAAGATTATATTTCCATATGTAAAAAATATGGAATGAATAAACTAAGTGAATGTCTTTGAGGAACATGAATGTGTATTGTTTGTGCAAAATAAGGACACAAAGCAAGTGAGTGAAATGAAAAAATGAAGAGTTTTGGTTAACGAAATGGATTGGAATTTTGGCCTCCGTAATTCATAATTGAAGGTTAAGTGATTTATGTGTGGATAAAATGGTCATTATTCAACCCAATTTTCTAAGAGGAAAGTTCCTAAAAGAAATCAGTAAGTTGGTGCAATTAATGGTTATATTGTAGATAATGTCGATACTATAGATAAAGTGTGAATGGGAATAGGTATTATATAATAGGATTAGGTAGAATTTAAAATGGATTAAGGATAAAGTAATCTAGGTAATTATGTATTCATATTGAAAATTTATGAACGATAAATATAAAAGGATTTTTCTTCTTTGGTTTTCTATCAGTATTTAGAAGGTCTTGTTGAAAGTTACAAAGGGACTAATGAAGTGATTTAATGACAAGGTGGTATTTTTTTATAAGGTAAGGTAACCCTTAATATGTTCATTTTTATAATATAATTTTGTATAGATAATGATAAATGGGATATTAATAAGAAAAGTTTTACAGTATTGATTACCATTGAACTAATTATGGACTTGTTTATAGGTGGTTTATGCTACCACTAACAATGTTTAGAACATTTTTTGATTTAAATAATAGATCAAATACACTTTTAATGAGGAATCAAGCATGTTTTTCAAAAGGATTTTTGGTCATTCGTGTTTTTACTATGTTTCAAGAGAATATATTAAGAGGGTATTCACATGATTGGAATGTGACAACCAATAGCTACTAAAAGATAAATAGAAGAATCAATGTAAAACAAATTTAGTGACTATAATTCTAATGTTTTGGATTTTTCACCTTTGAGAATGGTTATAAGGATAACTATTCATGAAAAGTTTAAGTTATAAATAAGAGAAAGTATTTTTTCATTAAGTTTGGGTGGAAAACACTAGTTAAAAGGATAATTAGTGATTGACTTTATTTTATGTATGTCTATATTATATATTATATTGGTTTGGTATTAAAAATAGGACATCATGTATGTCGGGTGACAACCAATCATGTCTGGAAGGGCCACAGTTCTAAAACCCATGAATGAAGTACAAAAAGGGTTTCATGCCTACCACAAGTCTACATGATGTCCTAGTTAATGTATATTTATTTATAATGAATAAATATTTAATATGAACTATTACTGTTACTTTTTTATTTTTATATATTAATGCATGTTGTTTTTTAAGAGATAAATAGTTAGAAGTTTTATTACATTATGTGAATTAACAATTATTATAATCATATTTTAATCACTATTCATAAAAGTTAATTTTTTTCACTCATTCCATGATGTAAGGGATGTATGAGAAATTTTCAAATCACAACCCAAAAATTAAATTTTGTTTATATAAATTTATAAATAATTACTTAACATTCTGAAAGTGATAAAAAAAAATTTCATAATACCCTAATATTTATTTAGCTGGTGGACATTTAAATCGCCATAGATTTATTACATTAAGGCCCTCAACAATCCATTTATCATTCAATTGTTTTTATTGATTACCATAATCACACCCTATAAATAATTACCTTTTCCTCCATGTCTAATCATCACACATAACCTATGTTCATTCTATGTCGAAACCCGGTTATATTTTACACTAGGTAACAGTTATAGCTCTAAATTTCCCTTTTTAAGGGAACTCTTAGTATCCATTTTTATGATTTGTGTTTCTATGAATGAAACTTTTAGTTTTTAATCCTTTGATGACCCAGATAAATTTAGAGGGTGAAATTCATTTGAAGGGGGGTACAATGTAACACCCCAAGATTTTGCAAATAATTTTTTTTAAATTTATTTATCTTTTCAATATTTTTCATTTCATATTAAACTAGAAAAAGTTCATTTTATATGTATGTATATTTTTTAAAACACTAACTTAAAAATTCCTTTCACATGCAATACTAACGTGTCTTTCACTACAAGAAACACTAACTTGGAATACAATGTATGAAACACTAAGTTTCCCTGAAACATGATTATATATATATATATATAATTTATATGAGATAATCATAAATGAACATTAATATTAGTTATAGAAATATTAATAAATACTTTTCATATATTTTTTATAATATATTTATCTAAATAAAATATACTGATAATGAAAGATAATATTTTTGGTAAAAAAAATTTATGTTAAAAATAATGTTTCCTTGATTAAATTGATTTTAATAAAAAATAATTTTATACACATTTATAAATTTATTTTGATTAAATATGCCTCATTTTTTAATTTATAATTTAGAAATTATTCTACAGTTATTTTTTTGGATTTTTCTAAAAAAAATATTTTTGATGAATAATGAAAAATAATGCTTTTTAATTAAAGGGTATTTTTTTAAAATTATTTATTAATGATATATTATATTATAAATATTTTATAATGTCAAATTAGATAAATATTACATCTATTATTAAAATTTAATTCATTATAATCAATTTCACTTTGGAATTGAATATAAAATATTAACAATATTTTGAGCATTTTTCATACTTTAATACCCCTTTATTTTTATCCCATCTACAATATTAGCACTAATATTCATTTTTAAAATTATGTGAATTGAATTGAAAAAATATTAAATAAACCATTTTATTCATTCTAATATTTAGATCATAATAATACCATGTTAATTTTTGGTCAAAATAATTAGTAAATGTGATTAAAAGAAATCACAGTAGTTTAGGCCAAATTATGCTTAATTATGGAGTAAATCATAAAATTAAGATCCCGAATGACCTAG
The DNA here is from genome assembly GCA_963277665.1 of Viscum album. Taxonomy (NCBI): domain Eukaryota; kingdom Viridiplantae; phylum Streptophyta; class Magnoliopsida; order Santalales; family Viscaceae; genus Viscum; species Viscum album. The sequence goes on from OY728161.1 coordinate 1,300,711,949, forward strand.
ACACCAATTGTATTTAAATATTTACCCCATAAAGATTCCATTATTGATATTGGTTGGTTTTTATGGATTTTTTTCTATAGGAGCACGTGTACACCTAATTTCGTTCTAAAAATCAAAATGAGTCCTTTTCCTTCACTATAAAAGGCCACCAACTCTACTCAATCCTCACACCTCTCAAAACATTTAATTTAATTAGATATCGAGACCACTTATCAACCCAAAAATCCACCCTTAAACCATTAATCATCCCTTTGGGAAGAAATATTCTCAAGGAATCCTTTTGGCATAGACCAAAATGAGTTACCCAATTGAGAGGTAATATCTTCCCTCAATATTCATTCCTTCATTTTCTTCTCCACACCCTCCAAGATATTTATTCCCTTATTGTGTGACAACACCAATATCCAAAATATTATACTATTTTTTTTTGTGATGTTTATTACCTACAATTTCACACAACTCCATCTAATTGTTTTAGAACATACTTTTTCTATGTACGACGAACTATTGCCTCATGAAATGATGATTGTTCATTTATCCTATTCCTCAAATCATGGTGGATATTATGATTGTAACCCTATTTATATATGTGAGATATTATATTTACTATGTATTTAATCTTCTATATTCCTTTCGTAACTTAAATCTCTTTAATTTCTAATTGGGATTAATATGATAATCTCGTTTAAGAAAGTATTGACTACCACCCCCTCAAAGCAATGTGATATGTCCACACACCATATAGAATGTACTAAGGATGGTTTTAATAATCTTATATGATATATATGATATCATAATTATAAATTAATAATATATATATACATACATACATATATATATATATATATTTATTTAATTTACATATATGGTTTCAATACGCCAATAAAGATGGAAACAATGTTCATGCAGAGCAACGAATTATTGTATCCATGGACGATGTATTCCATTTATTACTATTATATTCTATAGATTATTATAATACACATAAATTGTTTATACCATATATTTATATCAGGGAATACATAATGGAATTGTGATATATGTATAAGGACAAAAGATGTAACAAATGTAGACACATGAAAAGAACAAAGTGAATTTTACCAAAAGTGAAACTTTAACATAGGATCATTAAGAAGAGTTTAATATAAGGTCAAAAGAAAACCATATATGGTAATATATATAACAATATGACTAACTAAAATATTTATAAAAAAATTATATTTATTGTATAGGAAGCTTGTATGAGTATGAAGAAAGTCAAGACACAACGCAACGAGATTTCATCTCGCTTTTAATTTATTTGAGAAAAAAGATATGTTCACCACTCTTTAATTTTGTGTGGTTTATGTACTGACCATTATTGTATTCTATGTATCATGGAATTAAATTTCTTAGTATTCATATTCCCATTTCATGATCCTTATTTCATGGGTTTTATGTTTCAAAAGTTACCAAATCGGTAAAAATGTTTTTTCTCAATTTTCCTTCTTTGAGACTCATGTTTTGTTATGAACCTAAAATATCTTTCATTGTTCATATAATTCCATTTTAAATTACATATCATGAATCTAAATATTTTCATGATATTATATGCTTCATAAAATTAGTTCCTTACATGGAGAGAATAATTACAATACACCATGTTATAAGAGTTTATTGAGACAATCTCATATCTTCTCAAGGTTGTTTATATTTATGTTTCCATTGATGAAATCTTATGATATATATCACAGGAATATTCATTATTTTCTTTATAATATGTTATTTCATTTTATAATAATGTATTTTTTCCATTTTATACTCTTTGAAATATAAGATAGTTAATAAAGTGTTTTTAGGAATGCCCAACATTACACTCCCTTTTGTTAAAAATCTCTATTTTCTAAAAAGTGTTTCCAAAATAATATACCATTCCCCAATAATATATAAAAGAAATTTTTAAACTTTATATATTTTACTAGTATCATCAAGTGAATAACATTTTCTCTTTATAAACAAGTCACTTTTTAATCATTTTTAGAGTGAAAAAGGAATATTATTTTGACCTCGTATGACATGTACGGATTTACCAACTACAATTTCATTGAATCACCCTTTTCATTGTTAAAAAGGGTAACCATTACAAAAAAAATGTTTTTAAAAGTTCCTTCCAAGAAATTTCTTTCTAAATATGTTCTCAAACATAATTTATATATATTCCTAGAAAACTATTTTCAGAATGTTTTCAAGTCTTATTTACAAGTTTTAAAGGTGATTTTAAAGATATTCTTTTCAAAACATTTTCAATAATCTATTATAAGTATTAAAAAATGATTTTAATTTTTTTTCTTGTTTTCATTTATATGTTTTAAATTTATTTCCAAAAAAATCATTTTCAAAATATTTTCTATCATTTTATAAGTGATTTCATGTGTTTTCAAAGAAAAAGGATTTTATAATGTTTGAAATATTATATTAAAAGTCTTCAAGGAAAAAGTTTTTGAAAATGATTTCAGGTATTATTTATATGTTATCAATTTATTTTCTATGAAAATTATTTTCTAATGGTTTTATGTATTAAAAATCCTTTTTCAAACAAGAAAGTATATTTTCTTCAAGAAAAAATTTTAGGGGATATTTCCAAAAAAAATTCCATCTAAGATTATATCAATTGATATTACTGGTACCTTCTAGGAAATGATATAATGGTTTAATTAATATCCTTTTTATGAATGAGTTATGACTAATGTAATGATATTTTTGTAGCGAATTTCTCCTTCATGGGTTATACATATATGAGATCAGTTTCTCTTTTCCGGGTTATGGTTTTGGTTAACTGATTATAAAACCTATAACTCTTACCACATGTTATGATATGTTATCTTTTTTAAGATACCCATTTCATTTCACGGGTTATGATATTTTTTTGGAACATGAATGTACGATTTAATTATGTAATGGGTGGGACCTATATATCCCTCCAATGTATTGGTTAAATATTTATATCTCATGAGATAAAATAGGGATGAAATGAGGGTTACTCTATTTTGTAATATTTGGCTAAAATGATGGTTACTCAGTTCAGAAATACTGGGCTGGAACGAGGGTCAATTGGTTAGGTAATACAAATCTAGAATGTGGGTAACACAGTTCAGTAATATAGGGATAGAATGAGGGTCACCTGATTTAGCAATACAAGACTTTAATAGGGGTTACCCAGTTCAGTAAAAACAATTTATACTAATACAGTCTTAGCTGTGATGAATTGGCTATTATGGGAATCAGTATATGCTTATGTGTTTTCCCAATTCCATGCCTTATTCATATGTTATGCTTTCATGGATTATTCTATTTATTTCATTATCATTCATGTCTTATGAAATGACAATATTTGTGACATGATATTTTATATCCAGTGTATGATCTTCGGTTTTCATGATCCCATTCTAATACCCTTATAATCATGTTTATGATTGCATGTCTCCCTTTTTGACACTTACATAGAATATAATATCCACTAATTTATGTTTCCATTCCCCCAGGTTATGAGGATATGTACTATGTTGGATATATCTAAGAAGGGCTCTAGTCAAGATGTAAATAGTGAGAGATTATGTAGCTCACATATCTACCTATATTTATGTTCCCACGTTTCCAATGGCACTATACCAACTAAATTCATTGGGAATCTATTTGTATAATGTTTATGTATTATATAAAATTTATGGGATGTTTATATTTGTAATATGAGGGTCCCTATATTTGGTATTAGAGAAAAGTTATTGTAAACATTTTGAAACTAGGATGGAAAAAATTAGTGAGATCCCTAGGTATATTTCTAAACATATGTCTAGGGGTAAAGTATATGCATTTCTGTGTAAATGTTTTTAGTTATATGGAATTATTTTGGGACTACATGCTCCAAAGACACCTGATTTTGAGGCATAGTGAGCTCAGAACAGAATTTTGATCAGTTTTAAGGTACGTTTAGTAAACGTGTGAGTGGTTTTTCTATCTCTTATATTGGTGGTCAGATAGAAAATATGAGAACACTTTTGAACTCATAATGAAGAGATTCACCAAGAAAGGACTTAACTTCGACCATCAAGGGCCGAACAGAAATGTAAATTATCAGACCATTCTGAAAAAATAAAATAAATTGAAAAAGATATTTTATTTATTTTCCTCAACTGACAAGTATTGAGATGATGACACTGTGATTCTGTGATGAGGTGATAATGAGGAACATTAATGTAACTCAATAATGGCTCGAAAACCCATTGTGTAACAATGAAATAAATGACACATAACAACTATTTTGTTTCATAAATTAAATAACCTAACGATGTGGCATCGCAGCGTAAATAAAATTCGACTACGTGTCTTCTTTTTATTTGTTTGGCATGTTGGAAGAACAAGAATTATACCATAGTAATTATCGTATGAACTAATAGTGGGTTTCTTCTCCCAAAAATAATGACGAATGTTATCGACGAATGGCGATTAACACTAACATATTTTGGATCGATGATAGTTTTGAAATTCCCCCCTCGTTGGTGAAAAATCCTCAATCCAAGAAGGGGTTGTGTTTATGTTTGTATTTCCCCATTCTTAAATTAAATGATGAACACAGATCAACCAATGAATAGGATGATCCATATATAGTGATTTCTTGCAGGATGGTGGCTTTTGGATTTTCTTTATCTGGGTTTAAACAATAATTCATTGATTCAACTACAATCCCTGAGCTTCCCAATATTTTTAACCACTAACATAGAGGGCACAAGACGACACGAACAAGGATCAAGTCCCTCACCATGTTCATTTTTTATCTCTATATCCTCAAGTTGTGAAAATATGAATCTGGGTTTAATACAGTGGGGGTGGTGACCCGAGATGCCCGTAGGTGTAGACGGATCAAATATTGGACCACTAGAGATGACCTGGTGGCCCGTATGAAGTTTTCATTGGTGTAGCACCACCAGAAAGGTAGCACTAGCTAAGACAGATGGCCCTTGCCAGCCACATGGAGGAGGCGGTGCCACCCTGGGCACCACATGCTAGATGAGGAATCCATATCTCACCGGCTGCACTGGAGGAGGTGGCACACTTGTGCGCTCTTTGTTAGAGGAGGACACGACCCATCGGTTGTGGAAGGGGATGCACCATCAGGTCACAACGTGGAGTTGATGGCCCGCATCAAGTCCACTTAGGAGATCTGGCAAGTCGCGGTTGTTCGATAGTGGCAGAAGGGACGCCCCGCGTCTGTGAGACAACAGAGGAGTGAGACAAAGCATTTGTCCACAACCCAGCCCGGGGCATCATCAGTCTACCTCTGGCGGGCTTGGCTTCTTCTGGTGAGTTATTCACCAATCCAGTTGGCCGGATCCATTCCTTGTGGGCCTATCCAGCACCCTTCGGCCACAGGTGAGACAAGACTGGGTCCCCGGGTAACCCGACGAGCTGTACCCCCATCCAAACTGGGGCTGGCCAACTGGAAAGGCCGAATTGAACTAACCCCAACCCAAACTGATTCAGGTCGATTCAATCGAATTAAATTTTGGTATATGGGACCCCTGTGCTGGATTGGTCGGATCAGTCTGACTGGGTCATATAAGGCCCAAACGCAACCAGCCACTGTTTACTAAAATGATTATAACATGAAAAATGGGTGTTTGATTGATAATCCATTTTATGTGTTGTGACCCTCTCAATGAGGTGGATGTTTTGGTATGCTCTGAGGAGACTTTCATGGACTTTGATATTAGAAGAATGATTTGAGGAGAAATTTTCCCAATAACACTATGTATGGGACCCTAGGGTTGGTTGGGAGATGAAGACTGCTAACAAGTGACTCTTTGTGACTCGACTATGGCCCAGTGGGAAGCACTTCAATGTGACAATGTAGAACCATTGTGGGAGTGAGATTATGTTTCTTGGAGGACCCACGGTACATGATAGAGAGTAGTACCTCAGTTGGCCAAGATGGGAAGCACCTCAATGTGACTTTGTAGGCCAACGGTGGGATCGAGACTATGTGACTTGACATACCCATGGTACTAATCAAGGATGAGTACAACAGCCATACAATGTTAGTGGGAAGTGTCTTCTATGTGACTCGATAGGCCAACTATACTCATAGTGGAGGAGTCCTTTAATAGTATAGGATTTCGATGATGTGACTTGTGATTCTTCTATCAATACCCTAGAATATACCTATAGTGAGTTATCTTGTTCTACGTTCTTGTGCTTCGTGATTAGGCTTCATACACATTATTTGTGATTGTGCATTGTGCTTGTGCTTTATTCACTTTCTTCATTCTTATTCTTCATGACTTTCATTGAGTATTTCATTATGGTCTTAACTTTTTTTTTGGGGTCCCCTATTGGGTATTTTTTTACTCACCCCTACACGGTCGTTTCCCACAGGTGTTGTTTCTAGTGTATATGGCTGAAATTTAAATGGAGGACATGGTGGCCAAGGAGTATGTGGGGCCTCATAGGATCAGGCGGACAAGACATACTACTTCAGATTCTGGTATCCAAACTGCACTTACCATCTGGTGGGGTTTTCAGTTGATTGCTACCAGATTTCCTTTGTAATTTGTTGCTTTCTGTTCATTTGGTTGGGTTTTTATTAAATCCCAAATTATTTCAGTTGCTCATGTACTAAGTACTTATTTTAGTATAATTTTTTCCCCTTTATGTTTTTGGGACATGGTTGGGCATGTTTGTGTGTACATGTACTCAAGAAAATACCTCCCACTTTTAGGTTTATGCCTTCGACACTAGTCACCAGCCCATGGCCTTCAGGAGGTGGGTTGGGGTAGTCATGGCATGGGCCCTGGTGGATGGTTTGTGACAATGTGGTATCATAGGGGAGGATAGTACTACTTCAAAGATAGAGAGTCTACTGTTTTATTTTAGGGAGATAATGTTAAATGTTTAGAGTTAGAATTTCAAATTCGGGGAGTCCAGTGTTGGTGTGGTGACCGAAGTATCCATACAAAAGGACCCTGAATTATTATTTTTATCTCTATACATGAAAACACTAGTTTCATGTGAATATCATTATCTTTTTCATGAATTCGAGTCATAAAACTTGGTATAATCTTATGATTATGGTACATCTTGATCTATTTCAGGATGTCTCCACACAGACAGCCAGCTAGGCTTCTGATTAATGATCGTGTGGATTTCACACCTAGCGATGAGGCATCAGTTCAGGAACTAGTGTTAGAGAAGGACCCATCAGGGGGGTGACCTGATGTTTCCACAACCCATTTATTAGTAGTTACAATCGGCGGTACCAGTAGAGGACTTGTACATCCTCAACACCTAACACAAGGTCTAGATATAGATACCTCCCAGGTTCAAGGGAGAGAGAGGTCCTCATATATTTGAGGACTAACTGTAAAAGGTAACATATGATTTCTTCTTAATAAGAACATAGCTTTACTAGATGGTGATCTTAGCTATGATCCTTACCCAGGGATCGACCGAGAGATGGTGGAGTCTGATGATTCAAGCTCATGATGAGGTGACCCTCACCTGGATAGACTTCAAGTGGCTTTTCTAGGAGGGGTTTTTCCTGCGACCTTACATTAGGTGTGCATTAGGTATATTCTTCACCTTTAGTAGGGAATCATGATGGTGGCTAAGTACTCAGGGAGGTTCGTGGAGCTTTCTTGCTACTCCATGGACACAGTTTGAGACCATTTCCTTAGGGATCTAGCCTTTGAGCATGGACTCATATGGGAGATAATGGAAATGATGGTGCCTCTCAAAATCCATACCTAGTATAGGTACTTAAGCGATCCCTTATTGTGGATTGATTCTTGGTGGAGCAGGCACCTATAGCCAGAGCTACCAGCAGACCCCAGGCGGCAAAGTCATCAACAGGAAAAAGACAACTATCATGAGGGCCCAAGCAGGCCAGGTCTTTGAGGGGATTATTCTAGGACTCATGGTTTGTAGTGCAAAGCTCCCTGACCAGAGGGATTTAGCAGGGATCTAGGATTTGTTTCACGTGCAGTGGACATGGACACATGGCACGTACCTACATGACCTATCATACAAATGACTATAGTACGGTTGATTGAATATTGAGAAAGATTCAGAGGATCAAGCAAGTGTGTTCATAGGGAGGAATTCATGGAAGGGTAGTAGGTCGAGCACTAGGTGATGGTCGATGGTTTGGGGTACAACCGCCACCACCCCCAGGTGGTCCACCCTAACCTCGGGTAGCAGGCTGATAAGGGAGAGCTCAGCTTTGGAAAGTAGAGGCTTATGACAACGGCACTCTGGAGATGATTCGAGGTATGATATATGTCTTCTCCAACCTAGATGTTGTTCTTATAGACAGAGGTGATAGTCAGTCATTATTTTCCATGGCTATAGTTCGGAACTCAAAGATTCGGGTGAAGCAGTTGGCTCAATACTTATGGATAAAGACTCTAACAAGAGGGGATTTGAGAATTACACACTGGTGTTGGTATTGTGAGCTTTATCTAATACATGAGAGCTTTGTCTGGGATATAATAGTAGTGATGTTAAGGCCTTATGATGTCATCTTGGGTGTGGACTAGTTATCCCTAGTCCATGCTCAGATAGAATTTTTTAAGTATGTAGTACGGTGTGTCCACGACGATGGGACTGGGTTTTCCTTCATTGGTGAGAATGAAACCCTTTAAAAATATGATAGAATTTCTCAAAGGAGGGTGCAGCTGATCACTCACCAGTTGGCTAGCCTCACCTGCGGTGCTGTGGATGAAAGGAGTCCATGCTTTTCTATACTAGTGGATGAGTATGAGAATGTTTTTCCTGGTGATGTATTGGGAATACCTCCCCAAAGAGAGGTATACCTTTTAATTGACATGTACTTATAGATGACACTAATATCCTAAAATATATATTGGATGTCTCCCATGGAGATTCGCAAGATGAGGGTACAACTGGAGGATTTGTTGGAGACGAGGTTCGTAAGGACAGGCGTTTCACCATGGGAAGCCCCGGTGCTTTTTCCAAGAAGATAGATGGGAGTTTGATTTTGTGTGTAGAAATCTGGTGCCTAAACCAGGTGACCATGAAAAAACATATATCCACTTCTAAGAATTGATGACCTCTTCAATCTGCTAAAGGGAGTGAGGTGGTTCTCTAAGATAGACCTCGGATCTGACTATCACCATCTTCGGGTACATGATGAGGACATGACAAAGATAGCCTACATGTGCCATTGTAACCACTATGAGTTCTTAGTAATGCCTTTATGCATGACCAACACCCCATCTGTGTTCATGAGATACATAAATAGGATTTTCTAGCCTTACCTTGACTAGTTTTTTTGGACTTCATTGACGACATCTAGGTGTGATTAGCGTCAGAGGAGAGGCATGATACACAACTACGAATATTCCTAGTTACACTTTGAGAGAATAATATTTATGGTATGATCTTGAATTTCTAGTTCTAGATACAGGAGATCCACTTTTTAGGACATTTCATCACAGAGGATGGATTTTTAGTGGATCTGGCGATGATTGAGGTATTTCTCACTTGGCAGCCACCCAAGAGTGTGACTGAGGTGAACATATTCTTGGGGTTGGGTGGTTTCTATCAAAGTTTCATTATTGATTATTGTAGAGTGGTATTAACCTTATCTTCCTAAACATAGCGTGGAAACCCCTTATTTTGTACGGAGAAATAAAGCAATGTTTCCTGGAGTAGAGGCACAGACTGACTAGTGCCCCCATATTTAGACTTCAAGAGGAGTTTATTGAGTACTTAGTTTTTTGTGATGCATCAAGGACCGATCTAGGTTGTGTCCTAATGCAGGAGTGAGTGGTTATCACCTACAGATCATGGCAGTTTAGGCAGCATTAGTTTATCTATTCAACCCATGACCCAGAGTTAGTAGCAGTGGTATTTTCCTTGAAGATGTGGTGACACTACTTTATGGATAAATAGTTTAAAGTTTAGTATGACCAAAATATTCTTAGGTATATCTTCTCCTAGAATGACCTAAACATGAGATAGAGGTTATGTCTATAGTTCCTCCAGGACTATGACTTTGAGATAGTCTATACTCATGAGAAGAAGAACATGGTAGCAGACATGCTTAGCAAGAGGAGCGATTTGGAGCTTCTAAGTGAGGTGACAGAGCAGCTATCCATGATGAAGATATCCTCTGTGAATGAGGATGGAGCAACTTACCTTTAGTCTTGGACTATTACTCCCCCACTCTTAAGGCATTTCAGGGAGGCACAACTAGAAGATGTTGACTACGAGGCTCGATGTGCTCAGTTATCCTCTGGGCATGCTCTTGATGGATTTTTGATACATGGGGACCACATAATCCTTATTAGAGAGTAAACCATAGTACTAGTGGCATTGTGGGAAGAGGTATTGATGGATTTCCATAAATCACCCATGGTGGTATTTCCTGGAGTGGAGAAGATGTACTAGGACCTCCAACATCACTTCTGGTGGCTAGGAATTAACAAAATTGTTGCTGAGTTTGACTCAAAATGCCTCACATTTCAACAAGTGAAGGTCAAGCATCAGGTTCCCACTATCTTGAATCAACCACTTGAGGTACAAGAGTGGAATGGGAATAGTATCTTGATGGACTTCTTGATAGGGTTACCACGTACAACCCGATGCCATGATTCTATCCAGGTGATTTTTTACCAACTCACCAGGTTGAATAACTTCTTAACCATCTATAATTTGGGACCGATAAAGGGATTGGGATGCCTCTATGTCAAGGATATAGTGTGGATTCATGAGGTTCATTCCACAATCATCTCAGACCACGAAGCATGCTTTAAATCCCGATTGTGTAAGGGATTATAGGAGGTGTTTGGGACTCCGCAGCACTTGAGAACATCTTTGAATCCCTAGATGGATGGTTAGACGGAACTGACCATACATACCCCAAATGACATGAATCATTATTTCTTCCATGATTTTTGTAATAGTTAGGAGGAGCACCTTCCATTGGTGGAGTTTTCATACAAAAAATATTATCACTCCACCATTGGAATTAAACCATTCGAGGCCTTGTAGGGGCATTCATGGAGATCACCCCTATGATGGAAGACCCAGGAGAGTCAGTACTCATGGGTTCAGAGTCGGTACGGGCTACCACTGAAAAGGTGCATATTATCTACAATCGGATGAAAACTGCACTGATTAGACCGATGTTATATGCCGACAGGAGATGGAGACCCTTGGTGTTCAGGGAGGGAGACCTTTTTTTCTATTGGGTCTCACCCTAACATGGATTGAGGAGATTTGGTTGTGGTGGAAATAAATTTCTGAGGTTCATCATAACCTTTCAGATCTAGAGCAGATTTTGAGAGGTGGCGTACCACCTAGATATTCCTCCAAATATGTACTATGTGCACTATGTTTTCCATGTGTCGAAGCTGAGAATATACATTCATGGTCCATCTCATGTCATCGACTAGGGAGAGCTAGAAATTGACGATGAGGTGACATTTGCAGAGTTCTAATAGAGATACAGGATCAATAAGAGTGGTTCTTTCATGGGTGGTCGATTACTTTAGTGTGCATTCGATGGCATCATGAGAATCTCCAAGAGATCACATTGGAGAGTCATGCTATTATTCATGCTCAGTACCCTCATTTGTTTGATTAGCCCTTATTTTTCATTTAGGGTATGTAAATCACTATTGTAGGAAGAATGTAATGTATTGTAATTTCCATGTAATTTTTTTAATTTATATGGAATTATTTGAAGACTACTTGCTCTTAAGGAACGTGATTCCGAGCCCCAGTGATCTAAGAATATAATTTTGAACTTTTTTTATGGTATGTTTAGTAAAAGTGTGAGCGAGTTTTTCTAATATTTGAACCCGTTCTCAGATAGAAAATCTAATGGCACCGTTGAACTCAAAATTTTGTGATTCTCATAGAAATAAATTAACATTGTCTTGAAATAGTAGAATAGGAAAGTTAATATTGGGAACATTCATAAAAAAATAAAATAACTTTAAATTTTTTTTTCTTTTCCTCAACCAACATGAAGCGACATGGTGATGTTGCGATGCAGTGATGAGATGATGACGAGGTGAATTAATTGAACACATTAATGGCTCATAAACCTATAGTGTAACAATGCAATAAATGGTGTGTAACAGCTACATTGTTTCATAAATGAAACATTGTAACAACGCTACATCACAGCATAACTAAAACAATGTGACGTGATTTAATTTTATTAGTTTGGCACATTGGAGGAACAAAAATTAAACCTTAGTAATTCTCTAACGAACCACTAGAGAGATTAATCTCTAACGAAGAACAATGAACAACATAGAAGAATTGTGACGAACGCTAATAGATGGAGGATCGACGACGACTAACAACTTCTCCCCTCGTTAGTGACAGATCCTCAATCCAGGTAAGGGTTATGTTTAAGTTTGTTTCTACCCATTCTTAATTTCAATGTTTAACATGAATCAGCCCATGAACAGGTTGATCCCCGGATCATGCATTCTTGTGGGAGGGTGGATTTTTGGGATTTCATTATTCATGTTTAAACTATCATATGATGATTGAACTACAGTCCTTGAGCCTCTCCATATTATAAGCCTCCAATGTAGAGGGTGTGGGCTAACACGAACAAGGTATGGGTCCCTCCTCAGGTGTGTTATTTGTGGTCGTATCCTTATGTGGGGGCAAGAGGAATCTAGGGCCAAGGAAGTGGAGGTGGCGATCTGAGAGGCCTAAAGGTGCAGACGGATTAGAGATCGGACCACCAAAGCAGACCCACTGGCATGTGGAAGGTTCTGCCACTACGGAACCACCAGCACGGCGATTCTAGTGACAGGTGATAGTGGTCGGCCGTCACCGGCTAGGTTGAGGAGGCATCCCCACCCAGAGCACCACCTCTAGGACGAGGCGTCTTGCCTATGCCCACCGTAGTGGAGGAGGTCATGGTAGAGGTGGTGCCAGCCTGGCGCTACATGGAGGCGGCAACCTGCATCTAGGCCACTCAAGTGATTCAGAGAGCCTTGGTCTCTTGAATGTGGCAAGAGGGAGGCCCCTCATCCATAGGGTAGAAAAGGAGATGGACGTGGCATCCTACTGCATCCCGGCCAAGCACAACTCTAGTCCACCTTTGGTGGATTAGGCTTCTACTAGTAGGCCCCACCCCATCTAGCATGTCGGGCCAAAACCATGACGCAGTGGCCCAGTTCTGCTACCAGACTCGCACCGGTAGGATGGACCTGCACCTAGAAGGCTAGAACTGCACTATCCATCCAGACCCGCACCCAACAGGCTGGACCCGGGCCCAGTGGGCTGGACCTCGACCCATGGGGTCGGGCTCATGCCTAGCTAGTCAGACCCACACCCACTGGGTTGGACTCGCGTACTTGGGCCTGGGCAGGACAAGACTGGGTTTCCAGATGACCAGGCGGGTAGGACCCCTAGAAAAACTAGGTTGGGCCCAGCAAGGCCCATTGGGCCTGGCCCACTAGCATGGCCAGTCCGGACCAATCCAGTCCCAAACCTGATTAGGTTTATTTAGTTGAATTATCCTAATGTATGTGGGACCCTTGGGATGGGTTGTTTGGGTCGGTTCGACCGAGCCAGACCATGTCAAGACGCAACCAGCCCATGTTTACAAAAATACTAATAACATGAAAATTGGGTGTCTTATTGAAGATCCATTTGCGATGTTGGGACCCTCCCTATATGGTAGAGCTTTTTTTATTCTATAAAGAGACTTTCACAGAAGTTGATATGTGAAGAATGTCTTGAGGTGCAGTTCTCCCATGTGTGCTATATACGGAACCCTACGGTTTTTTGAGAGTAGATAACTGGTGACAAGAGACTCTATGAGACTTAACTATGGCCTAGTGGTAATTACATATATGTGACTTTGTAGAACCATGGTGGTAGAGAGACTATGTGACTCAGTGGACCACAATGCCTGATGGGGAGGATTAACTTAGTTGGCCAAGGTGTAAAGCACCTCTATGTGATTTTGTGGGCCCACTGTGGGAGTGAGAATGTGTAACTCTGCATACCCATGGTACTCATTATAAATGAGAACCAAAAAAGTCCAATGTTAGCGGGAAGTGTCTTCTGTGTGACATGGGAGGGCCCCTGTACTAATAGTGGAGAAATTCTCTAGTAGCTAAGGTGTTCGATGATGTGAATGTTGATTATAATATCACTACCATAGAATATACCTAGAGTGAGTTTTCATGTTCTTCATGATTGTTCTTTGCGCTTCCACTTCATGCTCTTGCATCATGCTTTTGATTCCTGGTTGTACTTTTTGATTTTTTGTCATGCTTATGCTTTGTGCTTTGCTTTGTGGTCTTTCCATTGTGTTTCGGGGTCCCCTACATATAATATTTTTACTCACCCCTACACAGGATTTTCCTAAACTTTTTTGTCTGGGGAAGATGATCGACTCATCGACATTAGTCATGGTGGACTAGAAGAAGGGGGCCCAGTCAGATCAAACAAACATGATGTACTACTTCAGCTTCCCGTTTCCACACTACTCTTACCATTATGTGCGGTTTTCAGCAGATGGATACCGAAGTCCATTTTTACTTTTCTATTTTCAATTATATTTGTTTGGTGTATATTTTATGCCACTTGATCTCAATTTTAATTGTACTCGTTACTTGTTTCATAATACTTGTTTCCCCTTTCGGTTTGTGCGATGTGGTAGGGCATGTGTGTGCGTACAAGTACTCAAGAAAATGTCTCCCAGTTGCTGGTTGACACCCTCGGTGATAGTCACCCACCCATGGGCTTCAAAAGGCAGGCTTGGGGAAGACATGAAACAGCACAATGGGATGGTTATTGACACAAGGGATGTCTTTAAGGATAAGTATAAGGATGTGTTAGTGTTTAGAAAATGGTCTTGGAATTTTGGTAAAGGTTAGATTGAGTTTTTTTTTCAAAAAATACATCAATTTCTATATACTACGAGTGCATGTGCCTTAGGAGAAGATGTACCTAGGGTTAACAACTCTGAAATGATGTTCCGGGACTTACTCGAGGTAATCTGGTCACGACAACGGGTCGTGATGCACACCTGGTTTGACACTCCTGAGGGATATGCTTTGTGAATTCACAAACTCTTCACCAACCATCATGAAGGATTTAGATATTTGTTATCTGTGAATAACCTAGGATAAACACATGGTTTCTTAGATTATGTAAGGGGTCATGTTTTATTAATCTTATAAGAAATTCATTTAATGCCTATGTTGTTTTCTTCTATGATAAAAAATTCTCACACTGTGCTTCTGGTTTTAGCCAATGGTTGGAACCAGAAGGAACTGGACTATTATTTAATATTACAAAAGATTATCCAATTATTATTCTAGTTTTATGATGACTGGAGTGAAAGATGTTATGATCATGTCTACTTAGTTTTCACAGAACACGATTAAATTATTTACCTTAACAAACTCAGAGACTCACTGTGGAATAGAATGAATGATTTTTTTGAGAATTATGTTAATGGAGACCATAGATAAAATAGTATTAGATTTACTTGGTTTGAATTATTTGGAAGTTATCACCTAAGTGAATGTCTTATAAGAATAAGAAGGTGTTTTGATTGTGGAAAAAAAGGACATGAACCAAGTGAATACATGGGAAAATGACGATTTTAGTTAATAAATTGGATGAGAATTTTGGAATCCTTAATTCTTCATCGATGGTTAAGTGTTTTAAGTGAGAAGAAAATGGGAATTATGCAACCCAATGTCCCTAGATGAAATTTTCTGATGGGAATCTGCAAGGTAGTGTGAGTAATGGTAACATTTTAGATGATGATGATACTACAGATAAAATGTGAATGTAAAGAGGTATTATGTAATAGTATGATTTAGCACTGTTAATGGATTAAGGATTAATTAATTGAAGTATTTATGCATACATATTCAAAAGTCACAAATGATAATATGTACATGGACTGTTCTAATTATGTTTTGGCTCAATATTTAGATGTTTAGGTTGAAGGTTCTCTATGGACTGGTGAAGTGATTTAATGACAGAGTGATATTTTTCTCTAAGGTAATGTAACCCTTAATATGTTATTTATTATAAGATAATTTTTCATGTATAAAGATATATGGGATGTGAATAAGTAAATTGGACAATATAGATTACCTAGGAAATAGTTGTGGACTTGTTTATAGGTGGTTTATTGTACCACTAATGATGTTTATAACGTTTTTTATTTATATAATAGATCTAATAAACATTGGTATGAAAACTCATGCATGTTTTCCAAAAGTATATATTTTAATTTAGGTTATTACCATTTATAAAGTGAATATATGATTAGGTTATTCAAATTATTGGATTGTGACAACTAAGAGATAATTTGAGTTATATAGGTGTACTAATGTTAAACTAATTTCATTAATCTCTTTCTAACGATTTGGATTTTTCATCTTCGGGAAGGTGTATAAGGTCAAACAATCATGAAAAGTATATGAAATTGGTTGGGGGATGTATTTTTGCACATATTTAGTGTTGAAAACCTTGGTTAAAATTCTAATTAGTGATTGAAATTATTTCAATGATTTCCATCTTGTATATTATATTTATATGGATTTAAAAAATGACATCATGTATGTTGGGTGAGAACCAATCAGTTCTGTCAAGATTGCTGGTCTAGAACCCCTAATCCAAGGACAATAAGGGTTTCACACATACCACTGGCCTACACGATGTCCTGGTTAATGTCTATTTCATTGTTATGAATAAATATTTATGATGAAATACTATTTTTATGTTTAATTTTTATAGATTAATGCATGTTTTTTAAGAGACAAATAGTTGGACTTTTAATAGTTTTCTAGGCCTTAAGATCAGTTAAAATAAATTTTTAGTGATTTATTCATCAATTTTAATTTATAAACAATAATTTGATGAGGTAATTGATGTATTATAAATTTTTAAAATCACAAACCATCAATGAAATTTTGTTTATATAAATATATTAACAATTAACCAATGTTCTAAAAGTGATAATAACATTATTGTTCCAATACCCTAATTTTCATTGAGCTGATGGACTTTTAAATCATCATAGTTTGGGGCCCCCAAATTTCTTTTTATCATTCAATTTTTTTATTAAAAAACTCAAACACTTCATATAAATAATTAGGTATTTCCTCTATGTCCAATATTTACATTCAACCTATGTTCTCCTATATAGAAACTCAGTTTTAGGTTACTTTCTATAACTATTATGCTTCAAAATTTCTCATTTTAAGGGAAGTCTTGGTATCTATTTTTATGATGTGGGATTCTATTAATGAATCTTTCAATTATTAATCCTTTGATATCCTAGATTAATTTTTAGGGAAAAAATTAATTTTAAGGGGAGTAGAATGTAACATCCTGAGATTTTGATAACTATTTTTTCTAGAATTAATTTATCATTTCAATATTTTTCATTTCACATGACACTATAAATAGTGATATATATATATATATATTAAAACAATAATTCAAACATTATTTTATGTGTAATACTACATCTCCTAACACTACATGAAACATTAACATGGCGTACATTGCATGCAACAATGAGTCCTTTTCCTTCACTATAAAAGGCCAACACATCTACCAGTTACTCACACCTCTAAATCGTTTTAATTTCACCCATGATATGCCCGTTTTTCCTCCAAAAATTCCTCCCTTCAAACATGAAGCCTATCATTGGGAATAAATATTATCAAGGAATCTTTTTGTCATAAACCAAAAGGAGTTATCCGATTAAGTACTAATGTCTTCTCTCAAGCTCCTTTATAATATTTTCATTCTCCACCCCTCATTTATCATTATTCCATTATTATGTGGAAAAAAATATCCAACATTTAAAAGGATTTTTTATGAAAAGGGTCTCTTCTAAAATTGGACACACCACACTCTAATGGATGATGGACATACTGTTTTTATGTACGGCTAACTACTGCCTCACGAAACAATGATTATTCCATTCTCTTTTCCACCAATCTGGGTGACCATTATAATGTAAACTCTCATTATATATGTCATATATTATATTTTATGTTTATTTGTGATTAATTATTCATTTTAAAACATTCATATCTTTCATTTTCATTTGATGTTAAAATGATAATATAATTTGAGGAAGTGTGGACTACCACCCACTCAAAGTGATGTGATTCATTCCAACACAACGTGGAATATATTAAAAATGGTTTCAATGAAATTATATTATATATATGAGATATTAATATAAATAAAATAATGATTTATATACATATATATATATATATATATTTCATTTATATACATTCTTCTAAAAAGATAATAAATATGGAAAGAGCATTCAAGTGTACAGATGGATTACCGTCTCTATGAAAAGTGTATTCCATTTCATAGTCTTATAGTATATAGATTATTATAATCCACATATACAATATATAACTGATATTTATATAAATTTTATCATTCTATAATCCTGATATAAGTATAAGGACCACATATGTAACCAATAAATACACCTATAAAGAACAAAGTGAATTTTACCCAAAGTGAAACTTTAACATATTATCATTTACAAGATGGTTGTATTAGGTCATCATAAAACTGTATATGGTATTATGTATAAGAATATTATCCATTAAAATATGTATAATAAACTTATAATTATTGTAAATTAAACTTGTACGAGTATAGTGATAGTCAAAACATAAGGTAAAGGGATATCATCTAACTTTTTATTATTGTGAGATAAAATTTGTGTCTGCCACTCTTTCCTATTGTCTAGTGTATGTTCTTCCCATGATTGTATTATATTTAACATGTACATAAATTTTTGGGTATTAATATGCCCAATTTATTATCCTTCTTTCATGGGGTTTATGTTTCAGAAGTTACCAAATTGGTTAAAAAGTTTGGCCTCAATTTCCCTTCATTAAGAATCATGTTTTTACGCACCTAAACATTTTTAGGAGTTGAATATACTTCCATTTTACAAGACATATTATGATTCTAAATATTTTCAAGATAATATATTCCTCCTATAATTTCATTTACTTACATGGAGGAACAATCCCATTATACCAAGTTATAAGAGTTTATTGAGAAAATCTCATTTCTTTTCGAGATTGTTTTTGTTTATACTTACTTTGATGAAATATTATGAATCATCTCTCACGAATATTCATGAGTTTCCTTCTCCTATTTTATTTCATGATGTAATAATGTGTTTTTACCATTTTATTATCATTGGTAAATATATATTTAAGAATGTGTTTTAAGGAAATCTGGGCATTTCCCCACTTCTTTTGAAAATATATGTTTTCTAAAAAGGGATTTCATGAATATTATAACATTCCCCTATAATATCTAAAATAATTTTTTACCATTTTTTATTTTACAAATATATTCAAGAGAATATTATTCCTTCTTTCCAAACAAGGAAAATTTCTATCCTTTTTACCCTGAAAAAGGAATGTTCTTTTAACCTCATACGACATGCATGGATTTACCTGATCTCATTTCATTGAATTACCAATTGTATTGTCAAAAAGTTTAATTTTTAAGAATTTTTTTAAAGTAATTATTTAGGAAATTTGTTTTCAGAATGGTTTCAAACTAACTTTTTATGTTTTCATGGAAAATTGTTTCCAAATGTTTTAAGGTCTTAATTATAAGTTTTCATAGTGCATTCAAATAAATGGTTTTCAAAATGTTTTCAAGCTTCTTTTATAAGTTATCAGAATAATGATTTTCAAAATGCTTTCATGTTTTTATATGTATTCAAATTATTTTTAAAGAAATAATTTTCAAAACATATTCATAATGTTAATAAAAATTTTCAATTGTTTTCAAATAAAAATTTTTCTAAAATGTTTTGAATCTTATTTTAAAATATTTCAAGGAAAATGGTTTTTAAAATTATTTCATGTATTTTTTATTAGTTTGAAAGTTATTTTCTTTGAAAATTATTTTGAAATGGTTTTTTGTATTAAAAATAATTTTTAAATCAAGAAAGTATATTTTACTCATGAATTGTTTTTAGAGGAAATTTTCATATTATTTCCCATATTCGATGAAATATATTAATGTTACATGTACCTTCTAGGATGTGATATATAGGTTTCATTCATATATTTTCTATGAATGATTTATTCTTAATGTCCTGGTATTTATTAAACTCATTTATCCTTCATGGGTTATACGTATATCAAATATATTTTTTCTATACAGGTTATTCTTTTTTTGAAATGATTATGAAGCACGTAACTCTTTCAACTTGTTAAGATATGATTTCATGTTTATGAGACCCATTTCATTTCGTGGGTTATGATATGTTTTGTGGAACATGTATGTATGATTTCATTATATGACAGGTGGGAACTATATCTCACTAAAATTAATTGAGTACAGGTCAATATCTCATGTGATAATATAAGGATATAACAAGGGTTTCTCGATTTAGTAAAATAGGTCTAGAATGAGTTTTACATAGTTAAGTAATACAGGGATGGAATAAGGGTAACTCGGTTTAATAATGTATGGATTGAATGAGGGTTAATTGGTTTACTAAGACAAGGATGGAGTGAAGGTTACTTAGTTCAATAATATATACCTGGAATGAGGGTAACACGGTTTAGTAATACAGGGCTGGAATGGGGGTTACCCTATTCAGTAAAAGGACCTTGTCTACTAAGATGGTCTTGGAAGTGATTCATTGGCTACTATGGAAATATTTATATACTTATGTGTGGCCACATTCCATGTCTTATTCTTATGTTATAATTTCATGGATTATTCTATTTATTTTATTATGATTCATGTCTTTTGAATATAGAATATTTGTTCCATGATCTTTGATATGTAGGGTTTGATCTTCTGTTTTCTTGATCACATTCTCATACCACTATACTCATAATTATGTTTACATTTTTCTCTTGTTTACCCTTACTAAGAATTTGATATCACCCCTTTTATATTACCTTTTCATTAGGTTATGATTATATATACAATATTTGATTTGTCTAATAATGGTTAATGTCATGAAGAACATAGGGGGAGATGATGTATCTCAAATATGTACCAGGGTTTTTGTTCCCATGTTTCCAAAGGCACTATACAAACTATGGTCTTTGGGTGTCTGTTTGTATAATGTTTAATTATTCCAAAAAAGGTATATAATTTTAATGTTTGTAATATAAGGGTATTTGTAGGTTTTGTGTCCCTCCTATTAGGTGTAGTCCCCATGATGTGACCATATAATTTATCTCAAGGCATCTTGACATATATAGAATAATATAACAGGTTTATGTGTACTCAACAATTCACATGTTATGCTTTCATGTCTTACTCTATTGTTTCCTTTATGATTCATATCTTATGAACCGTTTTTATTTATTCCATGATTAATTATTATGATTTTTTATATTTATTTTATGATATTCTAATGTTATGATTGTGTTATAATACCATTATACTTATGTTTCTAAGATTTCGTGATTCTATGCTGATGCCTTTTATTATTTCCTTCGCCAGGTTTTGAAAATATATTTAATTTATGTTATGTAAAAGAGGGGTTACAGTCATGGATAACCTAGTGGGAGATTATTTATTGTAACGCCCCGACCCCAGCTACCCAGAGTCGGTGCATTACTTCGTAACATTGGCATGATCAC
This sequence comes from Viscum album, assembly GCA_963277665.1. Lineage (NCBI taxonomy): Eukaryota > Viridiplantae > Streptophyta > Magnoliopsida > Santalales > Viscaceae > Viscum > Viscum album. The sequence continues at coordinate 1,300,733,629 of OY728161.1, forward strand.
AAAGGATCAAGTCTCGAAAGACCGATTAGTTTAGTAGCCTTGGAAACACTAGATACATTCATAAGTCTTTCATTACATCAAAAAGTGAAAAACTACAATAACAAAGTCTCCATAGTCCACACTCATATCCTCTTCTGACTATCCCTGCAGGTCATTCATAAAATACTTCTTCACATCCTGGAAAATATTAAAACATTGAAAGGGGTGAGCTCAAATGCTCAGTAAGGATAACAATAATGCGGAAGCTTTCATAAATAAACATTAACATTTAAGGCAATGTATAACTAAAACAAAAGCCTCTTAAACATGAACTTCAACATAATATGGCAAAAGTAAAATGAGATAATGCCATTTACTTCTTCACATGGATATTCTAATGGTCGAATAATCACATGTAATATCAATAACCACTTTCATAATGAGGGAATGTATAATGCCGGACATTCTGAAACATTTTGTCAAGGCCTCGGCCAAGACATCTAAAATGATTAAGGCCTCGGCCAAAACCATAAATCAAATTGGGAAAGGGCCTCGGCCAATTCCACGTCTAGTTGTCTCATGAGACCTACCGATGCATCGAGGAGCTATAGCGGGCTCCACCCGTCACTTATTAAGTCCAATACATTCCTCATATGAATAGGTTTAAACATATCATAAACCATAACATAATCGTATCACATAAAACATGCATAAAGGAAACATAAAATTTCCACATTTCAATCACAAGATATCAATACAACACATTGTTATAATAAAAATTCTTTCAAAACCATTTTCAATACCAAAATAAAAGAATGTTAAAACTTTGTATTTATTTTTCATTAAAAAAGAAAATGATGGCTTGTAGAGGAAGCCGAAACTCAAATAACGGTCACGACGGCGGAGAAGTCGTTGTCACCGCATAAGTACAGAAAGAAAGACATTCCCTTTTGTCGTTTAGAAAAACGCTTCGTATAAAAAAGATTCCTTTTGAATAAATGTAAAAGTCAAAGGGGTTTATACATCGTATAAAAGAAGGTTGTGTATAAAACCAAATATGCCTCAATGAAAGGAGATTGAGACGAAGTCCTTAAAAAGATCATTTTTAAAATAAAATAGATCTATTATGTGTATTCACTATAGGTACACATAAAGAAAGTAAAAATACAAAATAGGACATAATAACATCATGACATAATTTGAAAGTAGGAGATTAACCCAAAGAATGGAAGTTGGGTTAAGAAATTCCCTTACCTCGTGTCTGACTTGACTCAACCGTTCTTTAACCTCCTGAATAATAAACTAGAGTTAATATATACCTTATTAAGAACCATTTTCAACTTCATTATCCTTATTATATCACTTATTACAATGATATGAACATTATGTAATTATTTAAGTTAATAATGTTCATTTTGTCGGTATTTGGTTCTTAAGTCAAAAATAGGCTTCTTCCACTTACATGTTGTTAATTTGGTCAAAGGTTCATTATATCCAGAATGGTATTCATGATGTAGATATCATATATGTCATATATATCCAGTACATACATTCATTTATAATATTACATCACATTTAGAGGTAAGAAATGAAATGCACCGTTCATGGAGACGGTAAGCCGTACGTACGCATGAACGCTACTTCCATTTCTATTTCATATTTTCTGGAATGGAATCATAATGATATGAGAGTATATTATAATTCCAGTATAATAACATATATAATATCATTAACTTTATCCTTCACACATCCCACATATGGTATTAACGAATCAAATCACTTTCAGGGGGCGGTAGTCCGCGCTTCCTAAAATGAAGATATCGTGTTTTACCCATAATGGAAACCATAAAGGTATGCCCAAAATGAAAAAAACAGAAGCTTAAGGAAAACATAAACATATTATATATCATATATAAAAATAGTGACATCATAATGGCCACCTTTGAAGGTGTTAAATGAGTGTTGAACAATCATCGTTTCGGGAGGCAGAATTTCGCCATCCACGGAAACCTTATGTTCTTTAACCATTTGATGTAGTTGTGTGGAAGTGTAGCTCAAATAAATCTTATAACAACATCCTAGTATATTTAAGATACTGGTTTTGTTACAAAAGAAGTAAATAAAAAGATTTTAGGGGGTTGGAGAAGCAAAATAAAACAAAAGAACATGAGAGAATGAATTACCTTAAAAAGTGTAACTCCTTTTGAGTTGAGCCTAAAGGCTTCCTTTGAAAGGATTCTGCCCAAAGGGAATCCTCTAGGATGAGGAGAGGGATGTGGAGAGAGCAAATGGGCAGGGGTTGGCCGAGCCAATGGCTTGAAGAGTGTGTGAAATGAGGTAGAGGTGGGGGCCTTTTATAAGAGGAGAGGAGGGGCACTTTTGGAAAGTAAAGGAACATTACATTATTTGAAAATGTGTTTCGGTTTTAAAAGGTCCCACATTGATAGAATTAGTGGATAAGGTGATAAGGCATCGAAATACACTCATCCAATTGGTTTTGGCCATGTGTAGTTCATAGATTTTATATTATCTTTCCATTTTATTTAAATCGTCAAATAATGATGTCATCGCTGCATCATTATTATGTCATAAATAATTAAATTTATTTAATGTCTAAAAATTATAAAAAAAATACTATGATATAGGAAATCTTTTTATCTTTCCAATGACTATTTATAATCAAAATTTGGACTTGTGTAACCCTACTTAAAAATTGTTTTAGTAAAACACTTTATGTTAGTGTCATTTTCACTTTAACATTAAATAAAAAGTAATTTATGTTATTTCCCAACAAAAGTGGATCCATGGGGTCCCCAAGTTAGGCCATGGCTTGTCTTGGTCGGCCATGACACAACCAATGAGGTTGGGACATGTGTCTAGGTCATTTAATATTATTAAAGTATTATTTATACCTTAAACTACCCTAATTACCACTAATCGCGATTAAGAACTTAATAAGTTACTATTCACCAAAAAATTATTTTTATCCCATTGAACCACATTTTACTTCTTAATGACAACCATGTATGTCGGATTTTTGAAAATCAAATCACAGAAGTGGTAATATTTCATTTAAACGAAAAATCAGTTATTTAACAACCACTTAGTGGTTTCACTATTCATCAAAAATTGAAGTTTTTCAGAATAAGGCCAAAATTTCACCCTAAGCTATAATTGATATTCCGAATTCAAAAATGATGTCTATTTTACAAAATTCCAAACATATTAGTTGCATTAATTAATTTTATAATTAATTCCCGCTGTCACAACAAATAGCGTGTTTTTTAGAAACAATTTATATCAAAAGATTGGCAATTGTTTATGTCCAATTTCAATGTTAAATTAATTCTAATGACCACCATTGGATAAAATGGTAAAAATATATTCTAATTATGCTTTAAAACCACCAAATATTATAATTTATCACTATAAATTATTTTTATTAAAAAAGTTGTTTTAAGTATTTTTCACTATTCATAAAAATTTTGAAGTTCTCAGAAAATTACAAAAAATTCAACATAGGCTAATTTCAATATTAGGAATACAAAAATGAAGTCCATTTTGAAATATAAAATCTCTATAATTTTAAAAAGTGGTTATTACTATTCATAACGGCTACTTTGATTTGTCGCGATGTTTTAGAACTCGAAGTTGCGTACAATGCAAGCTATTGCATTATTGAATGAGAAGCGTATCGTGGAAGCTCGGGGTGTTACATTCTCCCCTCCTTCAATAAATTGCGTCCTCGCAATTTGAAATTTTTCTTGGAAAATAAAAGGCTGAAAATAGAAAATACCTTTGTGGAAAACCCACATCGGAAATAAGGTTAATAAATATATAACATTAAAAGAAAGCAGGATAAGTACAAAGGTCACCCGATATAGCCCATTCTAGGATTCTATGAAAATATGGATATGGAGGAGAAACAAACCATCAAGGTCTGATGGAGAGTTATAGAAAACAGGATTAGGAGAAAGTTTAACCATAAGAAAATCACAAACTTGTGATTGGTTAAACGGTCATTGAATCCCCAGTTGGAAAAGTTAACCGACAACATTTTTGTTTTAAGTTACCTTTTATTATGTTGAGGAATTTATTTATGAGATTTACTAAGAACGTAGGGGAATATACATACTTGTTATGTATACTTTCATTCGTTAATAAATTTTTACCACAAACCCAACTTTTACTCCAAATGGTAACGGAACTCAAAAATATTCTATTTATCCTAATTGTATAAGGTTCCAAATGTTAACACATACCATTTAGATTAGTAAAACGATTTTGTAATAACCAGGGACTTCCTGTAGGCAAGTGGTAGGAAATAAAGGCTTGTCGCACTATGGTTGTGGGTTCGATTCCTGCAGCTGTGTCCGACGCGACGGGTTATTCCCCACCCTGCAGGTTGTCCTTTTTCTAAAAATATAGTATTATAGTATTCCAGAAATAATCTTCAGAAAAGTTTTAACCTTAAACAATACTATTCAAAGTTCAACTTAATCCATCCCAACATTTATAGTTATCCAAAATACCTCTGTCCAAACTTTCTCTAAAAGGTCTCTTAATTCCAAAATCAATTGTAACATCAGATTCCCCAAACAAAGAAAAGTTTCTCTTATTGTCACATACTAAAAATATGATTACCTTAATCATATTAAAACCTTACTGAAACCAACAAGTAATGCAGTACAATCCATATATATATATTACATTATTCTTATAACCAGAATATAATCCTTGAGTCCAAAAGCACCAATACATTAGTTATTCTGCTTCAACTGTAGTAATAGCATAAGATTGTCCTTGATCCCTTGTCCTTTTCTGAGGTAAGTTTCCTTGACGCTTAGGACATTCATTTGCATAATGACCCATTCCTCTACAATTGTAGCATTCAACTTTGACAGCCTCTTTCTTTCCCTTGCAATCACGTGCCTGGTGACCTTTTTCTCCACATTTATAACAGACTCCCATTCCTTTTAGGCAAGTACCAGGGTGATTCTTCCCACAATTATCACATAATGGAAAATCCTTCTTTCCCTTTTTCCCTTTATCTGTCTCTTGTTCCACCGTTCTCTTCTTCTCTTGCTTTACTTTGTTGTCATAAGACTTAGAGAATTCCTTTTCCGTCTTGATGGCGCACGAGACAATACCTTCGTATGAAGAGAAGGTTTGTGATACTAAAGCTCGACGGAGAAATGGTTTCAACCCATCAAAGAAACGATCAGTCTTACTTCTTGGGTTACATATGTAATCTGCAGCATACCTTGCTAACCTTGTAAAGTTAGCCTCATACTTTGCGACATTCTCATCCTCCTTCTGCCTCAGACTCAGAAATTGCCTTTCCATATCTGCTCGATGGTCACGAGGAAAGTATTTTTCTAAGAAAAGCTATTTGAACTCCCTCCATTCCATATTCGATATGTCATCATCTTCCTTTGTGTTTTGAATCAGCGACCACCACTGATCGGCATCTCCAGTGAGGCGGTAAACTGCCATGACAACATTCTCCCTTTCACTACTCCCCAAGGCATGGAATATTTTCTCTAAGGAATTTATCCATTGCTCAGCTACTATAGGATTTGTACTCCCATTGAAGGTTGGAGGTTGTTGCCTCATGAAACGGTCTAGCATTGATCCTCCACGTTGCGGATCAGGGTGCTCCATACGAGTAAGGTTGTTATTCATAACCTGCGTGAGTTGTCCCAGTATGGTAATAAGTTGATCAGCACCAGTTGTATCTTCAGGTCCACAATAATTATCTTGAGCAGGAGGGCAATCCCTACACGGAGTTCGTGCATTGATACAGTTTCCATTCCTTCTACTAGGCGCCATTTCTAAACAATGGCATAATCCAGATTAGTTTATGAATCAAAATACATAATTCCATACTTGTATAATACTTAACATAAATTGAACTATTTATGGATATAATCCATAATCATAAAAAGAAATGTTTCCTTTGAGAAGGTATATACTCATAACCCTTCATAGTGGTTTGTAAATAAAATGAGAATTATCCTAAGCATATCCCCCGGGAGTGTCGTAACCAAGAGTGCAGCAAGGCCCGTTGTCGTGCACCAGTTCCCGTTCGAGTCTAGCTCAAAGCGGTGTTTTCGGGGTTTACCCCTAGGTACATCTGTGCCAGAGCCGCCTCTACCTGCTCGTATCCAGACAGGGATGTATTGCTCGGAAAAGTCATAACATCTCTATAATACCAAAATTCTAGGAAGTTCTTCTATACTAATCCTCAAAGTCTATCTTTGGGCTATGTGCTCTAATCAGAGTTTATCTAAATCTAGCTTCCAAGGTTAGTACTAAACTGCCTCTGATACCAACTGTAACGCCCCGACCCCAGCTACCCAGAGTCGGTGCATTACTTCGTAACATTGGCATGATCACAAAGGATCAAGTCTCGAAAGACCGATTAGTTTAGTAGCCTTGGAAACACTAGATACATTCATAAGTCTTTCATTACATCAAAAAGTGAAAAACTACAATAACAAAGTCTCCATAGTCCACACTCATATCCTCTTCTGACTATCCCTGCAGGTCATTCATAAAATACTTCTTCACATCCTGGAAAATATTAAAACATTGAAAGGGGTGAGCTCAAATGCTCAGTAAGGATAATAATAATGCGGAAGCTTTCATAAATAAACATTAACATTTAAGGCAATGTATAACTAAAACAAAAGCCTCTTAAACATGAACTTCAACATAATATGGCAAAAGTAAAATGAGATAATGCCATTTACTTCTTCACATGGATATTCTAATGGTCGAATAATCACATGTAATATCAATAACCACTTTCATAATGAGGGAATGTATAATGCCGGACATTCTGAAACATTTTGTCAAGGCCTCGGCCAAGACATCTAAAATGATTAAGGCCTCGGCCAAAACCATAAATCAAATTGGGAAAGGGCCTCGGCCAATTCCACGTCTAGTTGTCTCATGAGACCTACCGATGCATCGAGGAGCTATAGCGGGCTCCACCCGTCACTTATTAAGTCCAATACATTCCTCATATGAATAGGTTTAAACATATCATAAACCATAACATAATCGTATCACATAAAACATGCATAAAGGAAACATAAAATTTCCACATTTCAATCACAAGATATCAATACAACACATTGTTATAATAAAAATTCTTTCAAAACCATTTTCAATACCAAAATAAAAGAATGTTAAAACTTTGTATTTATTTTTCATTAAAAAAGAAAATGATGGCTTGTAGAGGAAGCCGAAACTCAAATAACGGTCACGACGGCGGAGAAGTCGTTGTCACCGCATAAGTACAGAAAGAAAGACATTCCCTTTTGTCGTTTAGAAAAACGCTTCGTATAAAAAAGATTCCTTTTGAATAAATGTAAAAGTCAAAGGGGTTTATACATCGTATAAAAGAAGGTTGTGTATAAAACCAAATATGCCTCAATGAAAGGAGATTGAGACGAAGTCCTTAAAAAGATCATTTTTAAAATAAAATAGATCTATTATGTGTATTCACTATAGGTACACATAAAGAAAGTAAAAATACAAAATAGGACATAATAACATCATGACATAATTTGAAAGTAGGAGATTAACCCAAAGAATGGAAGTTGGGTTAAGAAATTCCCTTACCTCGTGTCTGACTTGACTCAACCGTTCTTTAACCTCCTGAATAATAAACTAGAGTTAATATATACCTTATTAAGAACCATTTTCAACTTCATTATCCTTATTATATCACTTATTACAATGATATGAACATTATGTAATTATTTAAGTTAATAATGTTCATTTTGTCGGTATTTGGTTCTTAAGTCAAAAATAGGCTTCTTACACTTACATGTTGTTAATTTGGTCAAAGGTTCATTATATCCAGAATGGTATTCATGATGTAGATATCATATATGTCATATATATCCAGTACATACATTCATTTATAATATTACATCACATTTAGAGGTAAGAAATGAAATGCACCGTTCATGGAGACGGTAAGCCGTACGTACGCATGAACGCTACTTCCATTTCTATTTCATATTTTCTGGAATGGAATCATAATGATATGAGAGTATATTATAATTCCAGTATAATAACATATATAATATCATTAACTTTATCCTTCACACATCCCACATATGGTATTAACGAATCAAATCACTTTCAGGGGGCGGTAGTCCGCGCTTCCTAAAATGAAGATATCGTGTTTTACCCATAATGGAAACCATAAATGTATGCCCAAAATGAAAAAAACAGAAGCTTAAGGAAAACATAAACATATTATATATCATATATAAAAATAGTGACATCATAATGGCCACCTTTGAAGGTGTTAAATGAGTGTTGAACAATCATCGTTTCGGGAGGCAGAATTTCGCCATCCACGGAAACCTTATGTTCTTTAACCATTTGATGTAGTTGTGTGGAAGTGTAGCTCAAATAAATCTTATAACAACATCCTAGTATATTTAAGATACTGGTTTTGTTACAAAAGAAGTAAATAAAAAGATTTTAGGGGGTTGGAGAAGCAAAATAAAACAAAAGAACATGAGAGAATGAATTACCTTAAAAAGTGTAACTCCTTTTGAGTTGAGCCTAAAGGCTTCCTTTGAAAGGATTCTGCCCAAAGGGAATCCTCTAGGATGAGGAGAGGGATGTGGAGAGAGCAAATGGGCAGGGGTTGGCCGAGCCAATGGCTTGAAGAGTGTGTGAAATGAGGTAGAGGTGGGGGCCTTTTATAAGAGGAGAGGAGGGGCACTTTTGGAAAGTAAAGGAACATTACATTATTTGAAAATGTGTTTCGGTTTTAAAAGGTCCCACATTGATAGAATTAGTGGATAAGGTGATAAGGCATCGAAATACACTCATCCAATTGGTTTTGGCCATGTGTAGTTCATAGATTTTATATTATCTTTCCATTTTATTTAAATCGTCAAATAATGATGTCATCGCTGCATCATTATTATGTCATAAATAATTAAATTTATTTAATGTCTAAAAATTATAAAAAAAATACTATGATATAGGAAATCTTTTTATCTTTCCAATGACTATTTATAATCAAAATTTGGACTTGTGTAACCCTACTTAAAAATTGTTTTAGTAAAACACTTTATGTTAGTGTCATTTTCACTTTAACATTAAATAAAAAGTAATTTATGTTATTTACCAACAAAAGTGGATCCATGGGGTCCCCAAGTTAGGCCATGGCTTGTCTTGGTCGGCCATGACACAACCAATGAGGTTGGGACATGTGTCTAGGTCATTTAATATTATTAAAGTATTATTTATACCTTAAACTACCCTAATTACCACTAATCGCGATTAAGAACTTAATAAGTTACTATTCACCAAAAAATTATTTTTATCCCATTGAACCACATTTTACTTCTTAATGACAACCATGTATGTCGGATTTTTGAAAATCAAATCACAGAAGTGGTAATATTTCATTTAAACGAAAAATCAGTTATTTAACAACCACTTAGTGGTTTCACTATTCATCAAAAATTGAAGTTTTTCAGAATAAGGCCAAAATTTCACCCTAAGCTATAATTGATATTCCGAATTCAAAAATGATGTCTATTTTACAAAATTCCAAACATATTAGTTGCATTAATTAATTTTATAATTAATTCCCGCTGTCACAACAAATAGCGTGTTTTTTAGAAACAATTTATATCAAAAGATTGGCAATTGTTTATGTCCAATTTCAATGTTAAATTAATTATAATGACCACCATTGGATAAAATGGTAAAAATATATTCTAATTATGCTTTAAAACCACCAAATATTATAATTTATCACTATAAATTATTTTTATTAAAAAAGTTGTTTTAAGTATTTTTCACTATTCATAAAAATTTTGAAGTTCTCAGAAAATTACAAAAAATTCAACATAGGCTAATTTCAATATTAGGAATACAAAAATGAAGTCCATTTTGAAATATAAAATCTCTATAATTTTAAAAAGTGGTTATTACTATTCATAACGGCTACTTTGATTTGTCGCGATGTTTTAGAACTCGAAGTTGCGTACAATGCAAGCTATTGCATTATTGAATGAGAAGCGTATCGTGGAAGCTCGGGGTGTTACATTTATCTCACTCTTGTACCAGTATTTCTATTTCCATGTTTCTAAATTCACTATATTAATACATTCTTTGGGCTTCTGTTTGTGTTATGTATTATGTATTCCATAAAAATGAGTACTTTTCTACGTATGTTAATCATAGATCATTATAGTTGGTATCATAGTGGTGGTTTAGTAAACATTTTGAAACAGTAATGAGATAAATTTACATATAAACCCTAGGAATATTTATAACGATATGTCAATAGAAATATATAAGGATAATTTTAAGTATAAGAAAAAGTATAATAAATTGTCCTAGAATTTTAGTAAAGGATTGAAAGAGTGGTTTCCTAGAATTACATCCATGTCTAGAAAATAGAATTGTATGGGGATATGAAGAATATTTATCTAGGTGAAACCACAAGAAAATGGTATATTAATCCCGACTCAAGTGTAACTTGGTACACAACATTGGGCCTTTCTGTACAACTGGTTTGATACTCCAAGGTGATATAAATTGGGAATTTAGAAATGGTTTATGAACCATCATGAAATAATTAAATTTTATATGATTAATAATTACAAATGATAAACCAATGTTTTCTTGTATTAAAGAAGTAGGTTATATTATTTAGACATCCTATATGTAATTTTTTCATGATTATGTGGTTTTATCATATGATAAGTTTTTCTCACCTTATGACTTCTCATTTAGATAAATAGTGGGAATATGAAGGAACTGGGTTAAAATAGAATGTTTTAGATGTGTATGGTTTATGCATGATGAAAATTGATCTTATAAGTTGAAATATCATTAAAATTGTCAGGATTATCCATAAGTATTGGTTATATTACTAATGGTAAAGATACTAAAAATGAAATGTGAATTTTTTCGAATATTCTTCCAGTGTTATTTATACTAAACGTAAGAAACATGATTAGATTGAGGTTGTGGAATCTTTAGACATGGTTAATATTTAATATTCTAGGATACAAGTATTAAGAGATAATATGATAAATAATTTGTAATGGTTAAGAATAATGTTCAATTTTGGAAGATTATAAGTATAGGAATTCAAGAATTATGTTATTTGAATCATTAAGTACATGTTTTAAAATAAGGATTTATAAACAATATATTGAATGGTTCTGATGAACTTGAAATGGTATTTAACGGAATGGAGATATTTTGGTTACGGTATGGTGACTCTTAATGTGTCCCTATGTTGATAGAATTGTTTTTAACATGGATATAGAGATGGTTGATATTGATAAAGTAAATTGGAGCGTACAAATTACCCTAGAACATATTATAAATTTGTTGAAAATGTGTTCTATGTCACCATGGATGATGATTACAACTTCATGGATTTATGGAATATATCCAATTATCCTTGGAATAGTGAAGCATTTATTATTTCAAGATGTATTATGGTAATTAATGTTATTACCACTTTTCATGATAATATACTCTAAGGGTAGTCACATGTTTGGATTTTGAAAAGCAAGAGATACATTAAGTTATAAGGGGGATCAATGTGAATCTAATTTCATAACCTTATTTCTAATGTTTTTTATTTTTATCATTTGGATGGGTTATAATGTTAAACATTTAAGGAAGGTTTAAGTTATACTTCTGTTGAATTTTATGAGATTAATGTATTACCCCATCGCATGAGGATTTATGGATATTAGATAAACAATTTTAAAAACAATTGTTGATGTAAAGTGATTACATATGGGATAAAATATCATAGATCTCATGATCTATTAGTGCATTAGGAATAAAATATTCCCCTTCCTTTTTGGAGAAAGCGATGAAGTGTAAATTTATCAAGGGACAATAAAGGGTGATGTCTTTTTGACTCACGTATGTAAATCTTGTCATGAAAATTCTTAAACACTAGGGAATGGATATTGAAACTAAAAATGTTATTCTAGTACCTTCTTTTCTGATGAACCTAATGGGCCCTTATATCATCACATATTTATGGATTTGTGATTGATAAATTTCTCATAAAATTTTTCTCTATCACCCTCCATCAGAACATGATAGTTATATTTATGTTCCATGTCTATATTTTCACTTTATGCATATGTTATCTAATGGGGAAACTTACTTATGAGTTACATTGGGTATCTATTATGTTTCAATCTTTTATATTTAAAATTATGATGTTGTATTCATTTTTACTATATCGGTTTATATGAAAGGAACATTTTGGTATTAAACCATTAATTACCTAGATAAAACTTTTATGGTTAAACATATTTTATAGGGGTGGAGGGTAACAAACTTAGATTTTCTAAAATATTTTTTTGAATTAATTTATTTGTTTGGATAATTTTCAGTTATTGAAAATATAAGTATAGTTTGTTTTATATAAAAAATATTGTTTCAAATGTGTTTCACAGAACACTATGTAATTCTTTTACTATGTGAAACACTTAGATAATCTTGTTATATACTCTGTATAATGTTTTTCTTATGTTACATGCAATGTTGATTTCCTTTTAAAACATGCATTACAAAAAATACCTAGTTTTACCAAACTAAAAAATTATATTAATATTATTGTAAAAATACTATTATAGTTTTTACAAATATATTAAGATAAAAGTTATGAATAAAATATGATTTTAACATGTGAATCAAATGAACTCTTTTAGCTAGAAATTAAATTGTAAACTATTTGAAAATAATCAAATTCCATTTCAAAAAAACATTTTTTCTATGTAATAACACAATTTATCTCAATAGATTAAAAAAATTATTTATGAATGTTTATAATATATAATATATTCAATAAAATATATTTTCACTGATTCAATATGACATACCTGGGTTTTATTTTTTTAATTCATTCTAGATTAGGTCGGGTTCAATGTTGTTTTCTCGAGATTCGGATGTGACAGTATTGAGATTTTGGGGCATAATGTTGTCTATATTATTGGTCTATATTTTTTCCCAAGGTTCTTCCTAGGTCCCCCATCAATTTTGGAGCAAAAAAACAATTTTGGAGTGGAAAAAACTGGGAGCATGATTTACTAAACCATGGAGAAAAATTGTGCACCATGTCCTTGTCATTAAATATATTTTGTAATTATAAATTTTTCCTTCATGTGATTAACCCTAATGCACCCCTTTCTTCTCCCATTTGACAATTACAGCCATGGAAGGCTCAAAAACGCACTCAAACTCCGTAAGAACCCATATTTATTGGGGTTTTGGAGGTAGAAATTCAAAATCTTTCAAGTAAGTGAATTAATCTCTTGTTTATTCCATTTCATTAGGGTTTCTTCCTTCCTCCCTAATGTTCCAAATTTCCATAAACTAGTGATTCGTACATGTGGTTAATTTTTTAATTTCTTTGTTCAATATTCTTGGATAGGGTTATTTTTCATTCCCTTATGGTGTGGTGGTGGTGCGGTTGAAGTTTCTCACAATGATTTGAGGTATTTGACATCTAAGGTAGGTGATTTTATGTGTAAGAAATATTTAATTAGATATAATTTTTTCTTTAACTTCTTAGGATGATTATTACTTATTTTGTGTGGTATGAAATAATTTTTGATAGAATTGGTTTTTCATTAGATTTTAAAGTTGCATTTTTTTTTAAATTATGTGTTCTTAATATGTAACCCATGTGGTATTACTTTTGGGAATTTTAAAATACATGAATGTTTTTATTAAATGTTTATAGGAATAAAAATTAATTTTTGGTATGGTATTGGTGGGAATTTGGCCTTGAAGTTGGGTATTTAAATAGATTTTGTGTTTAGTGCCTCATTTTACTTCAAGAAAATTTTATTTTGAAAATATTTAATGGTTTATTTAGTTTTAAAATGGGTTTAAAATATTTTTGGGTACTATATTAGAGGTTTTATGTTTATAAAATGGGGTTTTTAAATAAAATGTGATGATTTGGGATGTTTTACATTTTTACAAATTTTTTTATAAATTGCTGATATGATTGATTAAACTATGGGAAAGGTATGAGACATTTTTGGGAGATGTTTTTGTGTGTGTATGATGATAAAATAAATTTTAATTCAAAAGTGTATTATATGACTTATGTGAGGTTTTTTTGTTGTGTTCATGATTTAGAAATTTAATTTCTATGTTAAAATATTATTTTATTTCATGTGTAACTTGATTGAGGACAAAGAGGGAAACTAGGGTATCTAGGTGGACAGACTAGGACTGGTATGCTCGTGATCTGGTAGTGGTATCCTACCTATTTCACTTAGAAAGTTTGATGATTACAACACTAACTAAACATTGATAGTGTTTGGGGACCACTAGTCCATTTGGGATTTCCCCCCTAGTGGATCGAGTATGAGAAGAATATTTTTTATGTCTACATATACACCGAGATATGATGTACCTCGGGCCCCAGGGATAGTTAGTGCCTAGGGGTGTTCCCATGACAAGTGATCCTTGGATATATTGTACATAACATTAAAAAATAGTGCATTTTGTTTAAAAATTCAGTAGAATGTGTGTTTCATTTAAAACTATACATTCTTCAATGTTTTCCTCTTGAAAAATGTTTTCAGTTAAAGTTGCATCTTTTAGAATTTGTTACTGCTAATTATTATTTATAAAAACATGAAAGTTTTTTTTTAATAAAATTTAAATCACATTTAATATTTTTTTGTAATTTTATTGGGGTTAGTATCACACCCTAACAACACCTTTGTGTGTGAGTAGGCATGATAATGTTTGGCAGAGGTAAGGGAATATCCTTGGAGATGACGGTTCGGGATGTTAGCCTATCTTCCTGGTGTGGTGTTTTGGATAAGGATTCAGGATTATGTACCCTTGTCATGTAGTGGATATTGAGTCAGATATTCTGATACTTTTAAGTTTTGTACCTCTATGGTTTTTTCTAAAACAGTATAACACAATTCTAAATTTTATTTAAGTCCTGTTTCATATGAATTTAACAATTTAGTTTATTTATTATTCTTGGTTTTTTAATGTTTCTATAATCAAGTAAATTGTTCCCAAATTATTTTTATATGATACTCAAGAACTATATCTAACATGTGGGGATAGGGAATTTCCTTTGAGACTTCCCATGGACCGGTTTGGGTGTCTGTTTGGATAGAAACCAGATGTAGTTCGTCGAAAAATAGAATAAGAAGAGGTTCTCTATTTTTGTGTCATGTTATTTTTGGATAGATTATGGGTAGACTAGATCTTGGATTGTCGAGACATGAAATTATTATTATGAGTAGTCTTTTGGCCTAGTACTCCTCATGATAGGATTGAAGTCTCTATAAAATGTTGGGTATTATCTATTTTCATTTTTTCTCATGGTTTATTGATGATTGGGGGAATGAAATTAATGTTCCATAAATAGTCTCAGTGAGCTCGTAAGACCTAGAAATCCATGTTGATCTAGAAATATTTTCCTACAACACCCTCCATTATGGTAATGTGATTTTCGTATGACTGCCAACAATATGTCTAAGCCAACTTTAAATACAAAATTTCTCTCACATTGACTTGTGTATTTTTGTTTCGGGATAATGGATACATTGTTTTAAACTAACAATTACTATATTTTAAGTAATATGAATGTTTTTAAAATTATTTTCTAGTTAATTGGAAATTTTTTGATTTCTGAAAAGATGGAAATTAAATTTTTTGAAATATTTTGGAATGGATTGATATGTTTGTAAATTAATATGTATGACTTGAAAGTGAGTTAAATTTAAATGGTTGGTTCTTTTATGAAAAGGATTATATGATTTGAATTGGGTATTTATTTTGTGTCTATTGGTTATTATATAAAGGAAGTGTCAATTTCATGTCTTGATTTTGAAAAGTGGATATAATTTTTGTTTAATCATTTTGTATTTTCATGAGTGAAGAAATTCTTGAGTTTACATGGGAAGATGGTTGGTTAATGAAATAAGTGGATGTGCTTCGACATAGATACGAGGAAGGTGCCCGGTGTGGAATAGAAACATGCATGTAGTAAGCCAATAGGGGTACCAATGGTGAATTCTCTAACCGATAACCACATTTTCTTTCAAATAAATGATTTTTAAGTAAATTTTGATGTTTTGGAAAATGGTGTTTGGGTCTTGTGTTTTAGGTGATTTGTGGGTTGTTCTTATGGGATGTTTTGAGTTTGAGATACCACCTTTTTTAAATGTTTTTTTGGGTTTTTTCATCATTGGTGAGTTTGGTTAAAGTGTTTGTTAGTGGTATTTTATGAGAAATGCTTTTGGAATCCTTTATAGTGGTTTGCGTTCATGTGTTCGGTTCTAGTTTGTGTTATGTTTTGACAAATAGACCATATTTTTATGGTCCTTGAGTCATCTTATTGGATAAAATATTCCATCATAATGAGTTAATGCATGATTTACGTGCCGCCACATGTGATTCACTGTATGGAGGTCCTCCAGTTGATCAAATTATGGACTCTCTTCTCAGGTTTCAGGGTTGAGTTTATTTATATTCTTTTTAGGTTAAGTGGATCATATTATTACATGAGTGTGGTTGTTAAACGTTGAAATAGGCCTTAGTCTCTTAAGTTACATGACTCTTTAGTGGCAAAGTATAAAATATTTAAGCCTAATGGTCCTACCTAGGAGTGGTGAAGGGGAATATTAGTGGGGAAGGTGAAAGTAGTCTAGGGTTGTTGGCATAAGATGTGTTTTCAAAGGTATTCCAGTTCTTTCAGCAATCTGTTCAAATCAAGAGTTCATTTTTGGCCACAAGTGTTGAGAAATCGGGTTGTTTGAGGTTGTTATGGTTGCTTGTGGTAATCTCATGCTACTTGGAACATTGTTTAAGGATCCACACCTAGTAATGTCTATATCACATCTTGGGGTCATGTAAGGTGGTAAATTATTAAGTTGTGTTTTATTTTAAGGGATAATGTGGATGTTTTGGAACCTTTTATGGATTATACATAATTGAATGTTTATTTACCTTTCATGAATTTCATAATTACTTTTTTGACAGATGGTATCTTCCTTGGGTTCTTTCTTTTGTTGTTTCTTATTTAGGGTTAAAGGTGTGATGTATATTCCTATTCTAAGTATGTACCCTAGTGAGTGTTCCAGGAAAAGGTATGTGGTTTGAAATATGTTTTTTATTTTATTGTTGTTGTTGGATCGTGGTTTAATTCCTCATGGAACTAGAGGAAGAATTTATATTTAGGGGGATTTAATAGCTAGATATGAAGAAATAGATGCTTCAATCATCTGAGCTCTATTCATTGGTCTCAACATGAAGCTGGTGCATGGTTAAGAAACCCCAGGGTTGTAAGGGGTCATAGTTTAAATTCTATCTCTAGTGTGAGAGGTGGAAAAAGTAAGAGGTTTTATTGTGGTGGTTTTATTTCAAGTGGTCCCAGGTGGTGGAAAGGGTTGTGGGGACCCTATTTCTCTGGGTTGTGATCTATTTCAATGGAAGAGACCTACCTTAGTTATAAAGAGACAGAGCAATTTTTTTACAAACCCCAGTGCTTGAACCCTTGTGGGTGGAACTCACTATATGATTGTTCATGTATAAATAACCACGTAATCTCTTTTTGATATCAGTTTTGGTTGGACATCTATAAGGATGGTAAAATTGGTGGGATTGGTGATCCACATAGTATATCTATTAGTTTGGTGTTTCATTGATCAAACCCATTTTCACCGGGAATTTCTTCTTATGTGTTATTTTTCATGTCATCCCGTGATAGTTGGTCCAGACGGTCAGTTATTATGGTGCGGAGACCCACAATGTGTCTCATGTATGTTCTTTTAGATAAGTCCCATGTTAGTCTTCCCCTTATGTTGGGGAGTCTGTTTAGGCCTCCCCCTGTTAGTGTCATAGTTCTATCTCAAGAAATTATGTTGTATCTTATGGTGGGGAGTCCATTTAGACCTCCACCTATTTGTGTTTAGTTTTAGTCACTGTTGTTATTTTGTTTCAATGGTGGGGAGTCAGTTTGGGTCTCCCCATATCAGAAACTCTGTTTTTATCCTCAGCATTTCATTAGTGGTAGTTATTATCATTCCAATATATCTAGACACCAACTTCCTTATTTGATAAATGCTGGGATTGGAGAATTACTAAAAAAATTTATGAACTAAGGTTGTGGTGAACTGGTTTGAATTCGTTTATTATTGTAGTTAAATTACATGATCTTTTTTTGGTAGTGTTTAATATGTTTAGTCTAGGGAAGTGATTTTATTATATATTCATTTTTCAATCAAGTGTAATAAATTTTAGTCGGTGAGAGTATATTTTCTTTTGTTTGGTCAACTGGATGGGTTTTGGATTTTGGGGGTAGGGGAGTCCATCTCTTCCTCTCGAGTTAGCTCATATCACTCTTTTCCTACTGGTAGTGTCCTTGTTAACTTTTCATTTTGAAAACCCTTTGAACATGGATATACTATTAGGTTATTTTCATATGTACTTGTTGTGGCTTTCAGGGGAGGAAATAGTTGTGGTGGGGGGAATTGTCACACCTAAGTTTTTTATATTTTCTTCGCTCTATTTCAGGTTGGGTTCATGGTAATTTTATTGGGAGTCGAGTGTGACATGTTTTTAGATTTCAGATAACTATTTCTCTTATATTGTTGGCCTATCATTCCCCCTAGGTTCCCTATATTCCCCCCAAGAATTGTGGATCAAAACAATAATTTTCGAGTGTATGAAACCATGCACAGTGTCCAGGTCATTAAAAATCTTTTGTAATTCATATTTTTCCCTTCCAGGCCTAACCCTAATGAACCCCTTTCATCCCCCATTCTACCATTACAACCATGGAAGGCTCACAAGTTCCCTCAATCTCCATAGGATCCCATTTTCAAGGGGGTTTTGTGTGGTGGAACTTCATGATAATTCAAGTAAGTGATTTCCACTCTTGATTATTTTATTTCCTTTGGTTTTCACCCCTCCTCATTGAAGTTAGAAATTTCCAAAAACTCATAAATCGTACCTAGGGTATATTTTTTATTTTTTTGGTTCAAAATTCTTATATAGATATTTTTTTCATTACCTTATTGTGTGGCGGTGGTACGATTAATTTTTTCCACAATGATTTGGGGTATGTTACTTATATGGCATGTGATTCCATGTTTAAGAATTCTTTGATGTCTTAACATTCATTCTTGACCTTCCTAGCATGTTTCATACTTATTTTGTGGGTTGAGAAAACCATTTTTTAAAGAATTGGATAAAATTTTATTTTAACGATTCATTTTTTTCTTTAAATTTAGTGTTTTTCATTTTTAAATCAATTGGTATTACTTGAGGTAATTTTATAATATATGAAAGTGGTTTATAAAATGTCTATAGGGATATACATTCCGTTATTGAATGGTATTGGGGTGACTTTTTCCTTAAAATCATTCTTGATTGGATTTTGTGTTCAATGACTTGTTTTACTTCTTGAAAATTTTTTAATGAAAATTTTATGTGGTTTATTCAGTTAAAAAAGGGTTTAAAATATGATTGGGTATAGTTTCGATTGGTTTATGTTCATAAAATGGGGTTTTGAAAGAGAAAGTGATGATTTGTGATGTCAAAATTTTTTAGAATGTTTTATAAATCGTTGAGATGATTTATTAAATTTTTATAATGGTGCAAGGCATGTTTCTGGGATGTTTTGGTGTGTGGGTATGATGTTAAAATGAATTTGAATGTAAAAAGGTTATTATAGGACATGTTTATGGGTTGTTTGGTGTGTAAATGATATTGAAATGAAATTTTTATGTTAAAATCATATTTTATGATATGTGTAACTTGATAGAGCACAAAGAGGGAAATATGGGTATCTATGTGGGTGGAATAGAACTAGTATGAAAGTGATATGATAGTAGTATCATCCCTGTTTCAATTAGAAATTTTGGTGATGAGAACACTAACAAAACATTGTTTCTATTTGTGGACCACTAGGTCGTTGGGGTATCCCCTCCTAGTGGACTGTGTATGAGAAAGATATTGTTTATGGTCACTTATACACCAAGATACGATGTACCTAGGGCCACATAGCTAGCTTGTGCCAAGGGGTGTTCATGTGACTATAACTCCTTGGATATATTGTACCTACCATCAGTATACTATATGTTTTTTTGGAAAATTCAGTATCATGTGTGGTTCATTTAAAATTGTACATTCTTCAATGATTCCATCTTGGAAACTATTTTGATTTAATGATTCTTCTTTTAGAAATGTCTGCTAACAATTTTTTTATAAAAACATGAAATCCTTTTGTCTTAAAATGTTTATCAAAATTAATAATCTTCCTTTCATCTTATTGAGGTTAGTCTCACACCCTACTTTCACCTTTTTTTGTAATTAGACTTCATAATGTTTTACATGGGTAGGGGAAAGGTCCTTTTAGGTGGAATTTTGGGTTGTTAGCTTCTCTCCCTGGTGTGGTGTTATAGAGAAGGCTTGGGGTGATATACCCACACTGTGTGGTAGATCCTAAGTCAAAAATTCTTCTACATTTGGGTTATGGTTCTCCTAGGTATTGTTTAAAACTATGTAACTCAATTCTGAATTTTATTTATGCCTTTTTGGTTCGATTTTTTTTCATTCAGTTTATTTAATATTTTTTGTTGTTTATTGTTTCTATACTCGGGTAAATCAATCCAAAACCATTTTTTATGATACCCAGTCACTAATTCCATCCCATGTGGATAGGGAATGCCCTTCATGACATTTCATGGATAGGTTCTAGTGCCTGTTTGGATGGAGACCATATCTGGTTCATGACATAGTAGTTTTGATAGGAATAAGATAAGAAAAAAATCCAATTTGATGAATTAAAAGATGTGTTTTTTAGAAAGGTATTTTTACCTCCTTCTAATGGAAACCATATATTAAATATCATTTTTGGAACTATTATAATTTTTATTTGACAAAATAAAATTCATATTTGAAATTTGAATAGCAATAATTACTCTGGATGAATATTTTTGGTTTTTGGATGTTTCCTTTTTTAATGAAGAGTGGGGAATGTCGAATTTTAAATCAAAAATTCCTTTTAAATCATTTTTTTATAATGATAAATTATAATTTTCTTAATATTTAATTATATAAATTATACTATATTTGAAATATTTTTGTTTATTTTAATGAATTTCACAATGAAATTGCATATAAAATCATATAAATCATTTGAACACTTTTACATAAAAACACGCATTGTCGTCCAATCTGTTTGATTAAATTTAAATTAATTTTCGTCATTTATATGATTTGAATTTATAAAAACAAATTCCGCATTTTTAATAAGAATAATTAATAATATATAATGTTGTAAAATTATTTTTTTACTGAAAATATTAGTGAATTTAATTAAAACTAATTACAATGATTAAGGTAATATTAAGCATAACAAGTGACTAAACCATAAACATGAGTGCCAAAATTACCTATACACTTTTTAAAAATCCATTTTATGGACATATTGAGACCCTATAATCCATGTTATTGAATTTGGTCTATTATTTGAGCAACAAGACATGAGAAAAACGTGGGTGGATATCCCATTTAAAAAATTTACAAGAATATCACAACTCCACTATAAAAAGGCACTCATCCCTCCCACTTTTGACAGCTCCCAAGTACTATGGATTGACTAATATTGAATAAAATAATCTATCAACATCACTCTTTTAATCCTCTTGTCCTGCCTTTGGGAATAAATCCACACATGGAATCGCTTTGGTGAAATCCAATAAGAGATTACCAAAGAAGATATAACATCTTTCCTCATACTCCTTTGTGTTATTTTCTTCCTCCACCCCTAAAATATTATTATTATATGCTTATATATTTACCTAATTATCCTAAATTAAATAACATTTTTGTATTCTAGGGTTTCTATATGAAATTTAACAATCTTCCATCAAATGGGTAATGAACATACTATTCTTGTGTTCATAGAACTATCTCTTAGTTCGTTTACCCATTACAGCCTCTCATGGATTTGAATTATTATATAAATTATGTTTTCATATGATATATATTTTATTTAATATGTATTTATACTTTGGAATTGTTATAAAAAACATACCTTATTTCTTTCCATTTTTTATAAATACGATAACATCATTTGCGGAGGTTTGGACTACCGTCTCCCCAAATCTATGTGATTAATTCGCACTATACATGGAAGGGTTAAAGAAGGATTTTAATAAAAATATGTGAAATTAATAAAATATATATGATATTCATTATTATAATTAACTTCATGTAAATATAATATATCATTTTCTTTATTACCCTTTTCACACACTAAAAAGGTGATTACATCGTTCATGGATGTGCGGACTACCAGCCCATTAGCGTGATGTGATTCAATTACATCACAAAAATTACATTTATAAGTATATAAGATTAAAAAAGTTATTTATTATAAAATTATAATTATATAGTTTTATACTATTTCTTACCTTCCTTCCATAATGATCATTGAATAATTGGAACGTTACTCATGCTTACGTACAACCTATTGGCTCATTGATTGTAACATCGATTAATTTTTCATAACCATATTCCATGATTGGGTTTAAAATTATAAATGACATATAATTATTATAATTATTTCATGATTCTTATTTTTTATTTTTTTTATAATAACATATTTGACAATAGTTGACCTACCAACACCGTTTCAACACTTGAACTAAATTTTTTCAAAACACATGATGTAAACATAATTATTTTTAAAGATGTATAGAACATTGTAATATGAAAATTAAAATAAATAATAATATAAAAAATTATTTATAATGTAAATAGTTAACATAATTTTATAATTTTTCAATATAATGACTCACATGAAATGTCAGACCCAATGTTAATATAATTTCATCTCACTTTTTATTTCTGTGAGATGCATGCCATATTCACCACTCATTTCTATTCTGTGGTGTATATAAATCAAAATGAAATGTTATATAATTATTTGAAATTATTTAATAAATTTATAATATTTAATATAATTTATTATTTCATGTGGATTATGATTCAAATGTTACTCAAATAGTAACAATTTTTTCGTCTAACTTTTTAATTCTATAAGACAGAAGAGAAATTCACCACCTAATTTGTATATGTGGTGTTTTTACAATTACATGGATGTATTAAATTATAATTATACCTAAAATTAGGGGTATTTACATATCTATTTTATGATATTAATTTCATAGGTTTACCTTTCAAATGTTACCAAATCAATAAAGTAATTCTGCCTTTATTTTCCTTCTTTGAGACACATCCCATGTTAGGAACCTATATTATATTAAAAGGTATATATAAATCCCAATGAAATTTCATATCATGAATCTATTTATTTTCATTATTATTTATGATTCATTTAAATTCACTTTATTACATTTGGTGTATTATTCTATGTTACAAATTGGTAAGAGTCTATTTAAAAAATATCATTTTTTATTGAGATTGTTTAGGATTATTTTTTCATTGATGAAATCGTATGATCCATCTATCAAGAACTATCATAAATTTTATTCCCATCTAGGAATTCGTTATATATTCATGTATTTATAAAATAATTTCCACTCATTGTTACTTATGATAATTAAGAATTTTTTTAGATAATCTGATCTTATTTCTCTTTTTCGGTTAGAAATATGTTTATTTATAAAATACATGATTTCAAAATTGTTTTTAAAAAATGTATTTTAAAATTATCTTTAATTAGAATTTTCAAGGAAAAAAGATTTGGAATTTTTTATGGTTTTAAATTATTCAATTAGAAATTGTAAAACAAAATTTTAGAGAAAAAGTTTATGTACATGTTTTCATGATTTTTTTATTAGTTCTCAATGTGAAAGGTATTAAAAAATTTCAATAATTTTTTATATGTTTTAAAATTATTTTATATGAAAATAATTTTCAATATTTATTTAAAAGATATCAAGGAAAATGGAATTCAAAGTGTTTTTCATATTTCTTAATATATTTTTCATTGGATTTTAAATTAAAAGGTTTTCAAAATGTTTTCAAGAAACAATTATAAGATTTCAATGATATGTTTTCAAAATTATTTCAATATTTCATTATATATATTTAATGAAAAAGTTTTTAAAATTTATTTCATGTATTCCTTTATAAGTAATCAATATTATTATGAAAAATGTTGTTTTAAAAAATTTAGGTTTTGAAAAAAAAATTATAGAGGTAAGAAAATTTCCTCTTTAAATTTTTTTAAAAGACCATTCCAAATTATTTCCCATAAGATATGTTATATGTTGTTGTTAATAATTCCTTTATAAGGAAAGTATTCAAATTATTCTTTCATATTCCTTCCATACATAATTTTTTTATTGAAGGATTTATGTTTATAAATCTCATTTCTCTTTCACTATATATATGTTTGTGAAACACATTTCACTTTTATGAGTAGTATGCTTATGAAACATCCTTTATTTAAGAGGAAATGATTCGATGAATTTATTATAAAACCAATCTCTTTTCCATAGGTTATGATATTATTAAATGTTTATAAAACCCATTTCATTTAATTCATTAGGATATGATGAAATGTTATTATCATGTGGCACATGTATGTCAAGATTAATTTTGAGATGGGTGGGACCTATATCAGCCTCCAATACATTGGGTAAAAATTTGTATTTCAATAGATAATGAAGGAAATCAACTCAATGGGCTTGATCCACAATGGAAGATGGTGAAACCTGGTCCACTATGGGGATATGGGGAACCATGGTCCATTAAAAGGAAATTAATGTGATTGGGGATGGTGGTGTGTCCCACCTAGTACGTGTAGTCCCCATGAAGTTTTCGAATATGTTATTACTATATGTCATGACTTATAGGGTATAATATTTCTTGTTTTTCTATATTCCACAATTCCTATGTCATGAATTCATGGAATAGACTCTTGATTCACTAATGATTCATGTATTATAAATTGATAATATTTATGCCATGATTCATGTTTTTTATATTTGTTATGTAGGATATGATCTTTTAATGTTAGGATCATGTTCTCAGACCCTTATTATCATGATTATTCTTATATATCTCCTTTGTTTACCCTAATAGAGCATTGATCTCACCCATTTTATTATTACCTCCCCTATGTTATAAAGATATATTTCATATATATTATGTCTAATAGGGGAAGTTTTTGGTGAATACAGTTGGAGATAATGTTTCTCAAACATGTACCAGTGTTTATATTTCTATATTTCTAAATCCACTAAACATATATGGTATTTGGGTTTCCATTCGTGAAATGTATTATTTATTCCTAAAAAATTGGAAATGTTTATTTATTTTATTCTTGATTCATTATAGAGGGTTATTGAAGAGTAAGTGGAAACCAATTGGGATGAAAATCACTTACTGGGAGAGGTGAAAAACTTAAATCCAATCATAGAATCATTATGAAAAGAGGATGAAAATAAATGTACTATATCTCGGAATCTCTAAAAATGTGATAAATCATTTTGTGTTGTATATAGGGTATTTATTGACATAATATGAGTGGTAAGATATTTCAAACTAATTTTCATAATAAATTGTATTTGTGTGCATATTTTCTTGAGCAAAGGCACATTGGATTCCAAATTGTGTTCCACTTCATTGAGTTGGGGGTAAAAGTTACACCTAATAGAGTTCAATGTTTGAAAATAATTGTACCAACCATAAAATACATCTCTCTTAAGGGTTATTCTGTTTTACAGGGCATGGTGCACATTTTGGTAAAACAGTGCACCAACCTTCCACTCCCAAAAAACCCTCCAAAAACATCCATTATTCACCCTAATCTCACCCATGAAGAAACTAATTCAATATATTATAAAATAGGAAAAATTTTACCTATAATAAAAATTTATAAATTTCCAAAAAAAAGGTTAGGATCAAACATATTTGGACATGGTATTCCACATTTTTTACATAAATTATTTTACATTGTGTTCCTTATTATTATTTATAGAAATTATGGAAGATGAAGTTACTTTCCTCATTGAAGTTAAGGAAATGGAGTTAATTATTAATATTTATCAAGATTATAGATTTTGGGGTCCCCATTTATTATTATTATTATTATAAATGATGTTCATTATTAATTATTAGGAAGGGTAGGACATGACTCTCTATTCCCCCCTTTGATTTAAAAATGTGGACAAATGCCCCTAATTTAAATGTGAATCCTCCTTATGACTATAATTACATATATATGGAAACCATGGGCATGTTCCTAAAGTACTATCCTAAACTCATATGTATATAAAAATATAAATTTACTATAATATATATATATATACATATAAGGTGGAAGATGTTCATATTTTTTATCTTTTGCTGAAGTAGTTAGATTCAGACTGGTATCCCATGAGGATCCTAATATCAACATTGTGTTTATATAATTTTAGAATTAAAATTGATATTCTTATACACTGTTTAATTTTATATCCTCATGATTTATTTCATTTTAAATAATTGATTGTGGCCTATGGAGTTTTACTCAAAAACTGCTCAGGTCACATTGGGTACCCAATCAGGTCCCCTGAATGCATGTTATGACATGGTGCATGCTTTTTTATTGTGATATACTTTGGGATATGACATTAAATGGGAGTTGTGGATGAGAATATACGTGGGATTAATTCCACTGTTGGAATTTTTTATTTATTTGTTTATTATTTTGACATAATTTTCATATTATATATATTACTTGTTGTATATTGGGTTCTTTTTATACGTGGATGAGAATATATGTGGGATTCACTCCATCTCGAAGTTCGTATAAGTTATATCATGTTCACCAAACACTCCATAGTTTAACCCTTTTTATAACCTGTATCAATCTAATCCATGATCATAAATAATGTAAAATTACTATTTATTAATAATACATTTAGAATAATTCAATTTTCGACATACCAATAATCAATGTTCTTTTAGTGCTTGATTCACCCATCGAAAAGAAATGAGTTTAAGGAAAATATCTTTGAAATAATCATAATTCATCAAGATAAATAATGAGGATGGTATCATTACAATATATCCCCATTATATTATAATTACTATCAAATGGTTTTTGTCATTGATGAATGGAAATTCCATTAAAATATCATTAAAAACATTCTCCAGGAATATACCCTTTTCATTTTGAAAATCACTTTTAAAAGTAAAAAAATTAAAAAATATTGTGAAAATAATTTCCTTTACCCTACTAAAAATGTTTAAAAATGGAAATATTATGGTGAATCTTATGTATATAGGGAACTATATGAATTTTCTGCTCTATTTGAAAC
Organism: Viscum album; assembly: GCA_963277665.1. Classification (NCBI taxonomy): domain Eukaryota; kingdom Viridiplantae; phylum Streptophyta; class Magnoliopsida; order Santalales; family Viscaceae; genus Viscum; species Viscum album. Next base: position 1,300,760,970 of record OY728161.1, read on the forward strand.
TTCTTTTGTGGTGTGAACTAAATTTTCACATCAATAAAATTTAAGCTAATTAAAAACATCACAGAGCCAAAATATCATAGTGTGAGTTTCTCCCCATTATACCAACTAATAGATTCGGTACTTAAACAAAGAATTCTCACAACATGAATTGGTTTGTCACTGTATGATTCATTTCCTATAGATATAACTGCAACAGATTCTTCTAACTTCCTTTAAAACTCCCTTAACCTTCTTAATGAATTTTTAATCTCCTTAAGAAGTCTCCCCATGCAAAAATTTCCAAAAAAACATGACCCAAAAATATTTTAAGGGGTTTTTTCTATCAATAATCCCATTTGGGTTTGTTGAAAAATCTATCAAAAATAGACTCAACAAATTTTTATCCAAAAACTTCCAAATAATCTAGAAACCAGGTATGAAACATATTTACTTTTGATAGTGCATCAAAGAATCATTAAACATTAACTCTAAGTCTATATTAGTTAATATAATTTTTATAAGTGATGATTTAAATGAAAATATCACCTTGAAAACAAATCATAGGTTTTCTTTCTCTAAAATACTCCTTCACAATGTTTCTCACCTTAAATAGGCGTTCAAGTACTCTCTCATTTTCTAAAACACCTTAATAGGATTTCTACCCCTTTGTTTATGATAAATAACACTATCAATCATCTTCAACACTAATCATGTAGAAATTATCCTAATAAAATCTTGGATGACTTATACACTTTCTCAATGAACCTAAATAGAACTTCTCTTGATGTTCTCAATAGAGGGTTAGAAATCCAAACAATTAATTAAAGAGAGTAGAAATACCTTGTTTTAAATTGAAAACCACATGGGTATGTGGGGGATGTTTTGATACTTTAAAAATCATATAACAACAGTTTAGGGATATTTGAATAGTCCCTCAACCCATTGGTATACCTTATACCTATGTTTTAAGGAGTCATTGTCTGTTTTTTCATTGAGATAGACCTATACCAACAGTTTTGAGAATATTGTTGGTATAAGTTGTCTATAAAAATTATTCTAAAATTGTTGGTATATTTCATATAAACTACCTATACCAAAGTTTTAGGATAAACATTGGTATAGGTATAGTTAAATAAAGTACACAAGTTTTGATCCCATCACCTTCTAGATATATTTCAATGACTTAAAAACTTAGCTACAATGACTTTTATGAACATACCTATGTAAATATGTATATGTATATAAAAAGTTAATTATATATTAAAATTATTTAACATTATTTGAATAATTAATTCATAAAACATTCATGCATGATTACCAATGATTTTTCCAAAACTATTGGTATAGGTCAATACCAATGGTTTTCAGGAATCAATAGTATAGGTACCCAAATTTTTTGGAGCTATACCAATGGTTAAGTAGAAAAATTGGTATAAGTTACCTATATAGTACACATACCAATGTTTATTTAAAACTATTGGTATGTTTGATACCTATAAAAATAGTTTTCTAAATTGTTTTATAGTTTTGAGGGTATAGGTCCAATTTCTTATATTATTTATCTAAACCATTTTGTTGGATTGAGATAGTAAGACTCCAAGAGTCAACCAATGCCTTTATAAATTATCCTTGGTTATTTCCATCATCATTATGTATTCCACCTAACTTTTTACTGACATAAGATCCAACTCCATTGACCCTAGTTCAACATTATACAAAATGAAATAATAATTCATATCAAAGTGATTTTTACTTGAGTTATCGATATGATTTATTCTTAGATTAATTTCACTTGAGTTATCATAGTTAATTACAATTAGATATTTCACATAAACTCTATAATCCTTAAGTTGTTTCTTCATCCACATGAATTAAATATATTCTTTAGTAGATTTAATATATTCATCCTCTATAGTGTAATGTGAAATATACTCATTATTCTTTCCAAACAACAAAATTCACTATCTTCCTAGATAGAATACACCACATAATGTTGACTTATGATCATATTTTGAACCAATCCAATATGTATCAGTGTATATGAATAAATCATGTTGATATTTTCTATTATATAATAACCAAAAATACACTAGGATATTGATTTAATAAAGAATTGTTTATTCTAATAGGAGGTTGATTTCCTTGGGAAAAATTTTGTGTTGGGTGGATGACATATAACAAACACAGTTTTGGTTCATTTCATTGTTAGGTATAATAAGATTCCAAAAATTTACATATATTCTATTACATCAACCATATTCCAATCACCATATCTTCAAAATTTCCTTTATGTAGCCACTATAGTCTTCATTGACCTAGAATGAATGAGATTGCTCCACCATCGACTCACTTAAATCATCCACATCATACAAGGATTCAAATTTATTATATGTTTCCATCCCACGTGATAAATCTTACAGCTACTAATATCTCCTTTTCTTGGTCTCCTTTGGCACATTTATTTGTAACATTTATGAGTAATCAATGGATTTGTGTCAATATCCCTTACACAAAAAACAATAGGTGCTAAAAATATAATAAGCATAGTAATTTATACTTGTATGTCTATGTTTCTATTGATCCTCAAGATAACCATTTTCTATGGAATTAAAATATTATTTATTTTCTAATTTTCTCAAAATTCTATCACCATAGTTGTAATGTATTATTTTCATGCGTTTTTTCTCCACATGTAGCCATCATATCTTTTATGAGTCATGAAATTCAAAGTTGTTATGGTGTGTGGGTACTTATAGTTTCACATAATATTCAACTAATTCTTTATTATGATCAAGCCCCTTAATTTAACTAAATTTATTTTTAGAATTCTATACTTGTGAGAAAATTTCTTTATTTATATTCTCTTCCTATGTACCTCATTATCATCTTCAGTATCCCATATACTTCAACATTCCAATGTCATGCTATGAGTTATAAGTATTTCCTTATCATCGAGATTTCACCACATCACCGTGATTTTTTATTCATGATAATTAATTCATTATTCAGGATATTTCACGGAATCAGTCAAAACATTGATAAATTTGGAATGCTCTTCGAATTTAAGCATATACTTGATCACCTTTTCCAAATTTTCTAAATTTGTTAATTCAATCCATTCAATCTCATCCATCAATGTATACTATTCTTCTTTGGGTTTTTGTATATATATTTTGGAATCAAATACCACACCATTTCCTTCATTTTTTGTCCACCAAATATAAATATACTAAAGAGAATTTTTTTTAATATTGAGGTCCAATATTCCCTAAAGTTAAATGATTTAGTAATCATTATCCTATAATTTTATTTTTCCTATAATTTCTACAAGAACTTACTCACTAAGTTCTTTGAAATCCTCAACTTATTCCAATTCCATTTCTTTTAAGATGACATCTTTTTATGAAATAAGGTCTTATTTTTGAAGATTTTTTACTGTGAAATTATATTGACTACTATTTCATTAGATGATTTCATTATGGGATCTTTTCCTTCAATATCATATCATCATTTCTTTGTACATTTGGCAGTGACATGATCAAATTTTCTATATTGAATGAAAGATAGTGTATTCTTTCCTTTAAATCTTACTTTTCTCTATTTGAGGTTTAATAAGGGGAAATGCATCACCTCATCAATCTCCATGTATCTAGGATCATCATCTACGTGGATTTTCTTAATATCTTTGAATTACACTTTTTAATAATTCTCTTTCACCAAGGACTCATTTTCATTGTTCCTCATAGCATATGAAATGACAGTGTTTTAAAGACTATACAATTTCACCTCCCTTTCTCCTTATCCTCAAGAATTGAGGACTTCATGTTGAAATAATGTTGTAATATTCTAAGAATTATCTTCATGATTTTAACATCATCATATTTATCTCTAAATCCACTCATTTCCTTCATAATAATGTTCAAAAAATAAATGAATACACCAATATAATTATTCAAATGTGTTCTTAGATCATATTACATGTTCTATTCAACATTCAATTTAGCTTAATGAAACATTGAATCGCCTTAATAGATATTGATAAGTTTCTATAATAAGTAATTTAAGGGATTAAATGATATAACCTTCATATATGTTATATTAGATAAAGTATATCCTAACATTTTGACTCCTTTGGCATCGACACCATTCACTTTGTGATATTTTTTGACAATTCCATGTCCTATATACTAATTGAGATACCATTTATGGAATCCATGTATACATCCATTCCAAAATATTATAAATAGTATTTCATCTGAATCATTAATAGTTACAATTTGGTTTCATCAAAGATTTCGATTCCCTAGATATTCATGATAACTATCATTACTTTAGAGAGATAAAACTCTACCATGAACCTTTGTCACTGATACCACATGTTTTTCCAAAACAAGGTAAATTTCATGAGGGGGAGGGGTGAATTAGGGTATTAGATCATTCTCAAGTGAATATTTCCAATGATTTTACTCCAAAATTATTAGTATATATCTCTCTCAATCTCATAACCACTATGATGTGATAAATCATATAATGTAAGGACATAATAAATGTTATGTGGTTCACAAAAACAATAATAATACAAGGAGTATAGAATGATTATGTGTTGATGCACCTGAAACACTAAGCATGCTACTTATTATTAATTTTTATAGTGGTTGTATTGAACCTCTATGTTTACAACCTTTACAGAAAAAAACTCAATTATATCAACCACTCATACATCTCACTATCTCCCTAGGTGTTTTATAATTAATATTCATGAACAAAGTGTGAGTTTACACTAGCAGGGGTGTACTAATCTTCTTTAGATTCATTTAGTTTTATGAAATCCATGAACCTCTAGTGATATGACTCCATGGATCTATCCTATAACTTTCTATAAAATTTATACAATTATGCCTCTTTCCATGTTACTTTATCTCAAATTCATATATTCTACTTCTTCATCCCCACTGAAGATAATGATACTTCCATGAAATCACCAGAAAAACTTCATATTTCCCAATTAATTGATTTTAAGTTCACCTTCTTTATGGTGGAAAAAATTTTCTTCTAACCCTCTTCAAAGCTAATTCATGATCACTCATTTAATTCCTTGAATCCCTATCAAAATATAAGACATATAAATATAAAAATTTATTGACTCAATATCTTAATGGAGTGACAATCATCAGCATGACATGACATTTGTTCTCTTCTGAAACTATGTACTTGAACATAATATCATTATTGGAGTTATTATATTCATCATGGAATATAATTACTAATCTCTAAATTTTATGGATTTCATCTCCAAAACACCTCATTGAGTGAAACTCAGAATTCTCTTTTGAAAAGTGCACCATGTTTGTATTATCCAAATCACATTCTGGTCACTTAGACTTAGAGAATACTTAATCCTTTCTACTAAGTCATCATAACATTATGCTACTTCATATTGTGGAAACCATCATAAAGAAAAAACCATTGAAATATCATCTAATCCTATTAATAGTGTTTCTAATAACTTTAATTTGGTTACCTCAACTCTTTCACCCATCAAAAAAGTATAAAACATAAATTATGATAGAGAATATTATATATAGAGGGAACTCCATGTCATTTTCACATTCGTAAGAACATCTCTCATGATGTAACCTCAAGTATTGTGTTGTTAACATTAAATATTCTTCAAGATATCATGGAACCTAACTATCATGGGGAAAACATTACTTCATTAGTTTATTATCATGATACTAACTTTTAAAACCAATACTTTGATATAGCCTTCTCATAGTGTAACTCCTGTCCTATAAAAATAACTAAAACATCTTCTTACAACTTCCTCCAAGACTCCCTTGTACCTAATGACAATGTAAGCTCATTCTAAATTCATGACACAAAAAAGTTATCATCAAACACAACCAAAATAGCATAAATGTATTTTTCTTAACATATTTAATTTCATCAATATATATTCCCCTGTTAAAAATGTGTAGCCAACTAAACTCAATTTATCCCCACTTTCACATAGATAACCATGAATCATGGAAAATTTTTTGTAACTAATTTTTTTCACACTTAAGTTTTGATTATTTAGGTTGAATTTAATATAATTTAAAAAAATTCACTATATTGTTTATGTCTCATCAGGACATTATGAGATATATGAGGCTTCTAATATAATTTTTAAATACTTTTTTGTTTTATGTATAACCTTTATCCTTTTTTCTCAAATTCAAACCAACATTCATATGTGTGGAATGTATAATTAGTTCTACCATTCCTAACATCATCAACAATTTTTGGAATATTTCTATAGAGAAAAAATAAATTATTTTTCCCATAAAACATTTAATCGTCGAATGAACCTCATATAACCAAGAATATACATCTCAAAATTCATCATTATATTTAAGATAATTCTAAAAAATAATATCCTTTTTAACAACCAAAATAATATAATCAATATAAATAATAAAAATCAGAGTATACAAACTCATCTTCTTCACATACAAGTTACTATAAACTTTTCATTTATTGAAATTCACTCTTATCATAAAAACCATCAGATTATAATACCCTATTCAAGGATCTAGTTTCAATATATAATGATCCTTAATTAAAATAGAATATTAAATTCCCTAATTACTCATGTATAAATCCTATATTTTTATTAATAAATACATCTTCATCAAGACCTCAATTCAGAAAATAGGATTTTATATCCATTTAAAAAAATCATGAGCTGTTAATGAGAAATAATAATTAAAATTATCCTATTAGCCAAATTTATTGAACAAAAGTGTAAAAAATACTCAAAATAAATGTCTCCAATATAAGAATAACCATTTTACAACAAATCATCTTTGTTTCTTACAAACTCACCTTTTTCATTATTTTTATATATATACACCAACTAGGTACCAATTATATTCCATCCTTTTAGTTATGGAAAAAAATACCATTTATTATTTTTCTTTTCTTTATACAACTCTTAATTCATGGTATTAATAATTTTCTTATTATTACTTTATTAATTAAGAGGATTTTGTATAATTTATGAAGTAAATTTACTTTCATTGTTTAATTTTAATCTTCTTCGAGTTTGTAAATGTTTCATTAAATTATTAATGATATTCCTATATTCAAAATGACATCTACACTTGTCTACTTCTATTTTCTAATTCTAGGTTTATATATTTCATCAATAGTATAATATGAATCAATAATATCATTTTTCATTCATATCTAACTTATTATTTTATCACTCATTTATAATTTTCCTTTTTCTTTCATTATATTTTCCATATTTTTCCATATGTATCCCACTTTTATTGAGTTTATTCTCTATAATTTACTCATAATATTAGTCAATAATCTTAAGAATAATTTTTTTTCTAAAACATGTCACCTATTCTATTTTATAAATAAATAATGAAATTCCTTTTTTATCCCTCTCATCAATCTTTATCCAATTTAAATTTTTTATTTTCACCGAACAAGCTCCTCCAAGAATGTTATGGAATCACATATATGGTTCATTATTGTTATATATATCAAGATTAGTTATATTTGGGTTCAATACATAAAAAATAACTATTCTTAATATAAAAAATATTTTACCTAACTTTCCACCAAATTAATTATAAGAATTTACATTCATCTGACATGTTTTTTCTAATTTAAAAATGACTTACCTTATTTATTGAGAAAAAAAATTATAGGGTTTATATGGTTTGTTTTTCTTATGTTTAATTAGATTAGTTACAGTATATTAATCAAAATTACATCATAAAAATTTACTTCTATAATATGTTCTTAGTTTATTTATAAATAAGCCAAAACATTCAACATCTCCTATGAAAATATTGAATTTTTAAATAGAACAAGACTTATTCTTCCTAAACATTCCATTATTCATCCTAGTGATATAATCAAAAAATGAAATGATATAAAGATTAATATTGGAAGAAATATGTTCCATTTTCCCTCATAAATTAGAATAGATCTACTCAATAAGCCAAGTGGAATGTATTTCCACACTATTATGACTTCCCTACAAAATATTTTCTTTTTCAAAAAGTCTCAAAAATGACATCACTTTAACTTTTAAATATTTTATATCTCCAATATAATAAACTTTTCAGATTTTACATAGAAATATTTTTCCAAGATGACCATTCTTTCTATGCTAAGGATTGATATTATCTTTTTCAAATAAATAGCAAGAATTATGTGTGTTTCCAATATAAAATTGACTATCATTGATTCAATATCCCTTAGTGACAACTCTTTCGCAAATTATATTGTATTTAATTAATGTTTTATTTCTAAAATATATTCATTTACATTATCAAAAAAATCCCTAATACGCATAAGAATATTTTTGATTCCATAAATAAATTGAAAATATTTGGAATTTAATTTTTTAGCCTCAATCTAAAAAAATGAAAAATCATTTAATCTTTCATGAACAAACATTGAAAAAAGTCATTGAACCTCCATCATAAATTTTAATATTCTATAAGATTATTTTTATCTCCAGATAATGGAGATGAAAACCCCTATCAAGAATCAATGGCTTGTCCTTCCTATTTGTTTTAAGTGTAACTTCTAAAAAAGGAAATATTAGATTTCCTCATTAATTTAGGATTATTAACTTCAACAGCAACCAAGAGTTGTTTTTAAATATTTTACTAACATTCTTTGGTATTATGATAATCCTGATCACATATTATACAAAATTCTTTTAAATATTAAAAACTATTTTTTAGTTCTCATATCTGAATTTATTTCCTTCGTAACACTCTTACTCTTAATAATGTTTCCCATATTCATTGAGTGAATACTCATAAATTGACTTTATATTTTCCTCAAAAAAACATAATTTTTGAAATAATAAATAAATAATTCATGTCCATAAAATCTAAACATCATAAAGTTACAAAAAATATTTTAAATGTAAAATAATATGAATGTCAACAAAAATTATTTATAGACTCTTGGTATAAAAATTTATCAGTTTTTTCTATAATTTTAGGAAAATTATATTTCTATGAGTAATAAATTCCATTTGGGATGTAAGGATGTGATGATTTTGATTTATTCACACAAACTGGCCCATTATATCCCCACCTAGGCCAAAATATTATTGAGAGTTCCACCCAAATCACACCTATAATAGTCCTAGAATTGGTGGATATCACTCTCAATATATCACAGGTCTAAGAAGGGCCATAGTGGGTCTAGTTGTTTCAAAGTGGTATTAATGTGGGTTTTTCCTAGGGATGGTGATTGGAGTTTGTATACATATGAGGACTAGTTTGGTAAATTATTGAAATAGTATTACGGAATCTCATGTTTCATTTCCTAGTAAGGGAACCCAATGATGGTGTGAAAATTGACATAAGAATTTATTAGTTATACACTAAACTATTAGTCAACTCATCATACTAAGTCACTAGTCTATAGGAATGATAATGTTAAATTCATTATATTTGAATAGGTTATTTTTTTCCATTAACTTCTTCAGTTAGATCCCTAGATATGATTTTTTGAATATGGTTAAACTTTTTTATTACTATATATCACCACCTAATTATACAACCAAGACTCTGAGTATGATTCACAACATACCATATCTACTATTTATCCTCTTGTATATGATCATCTAAGAAATGAGGATTACATTTAGGGGTTCAAGTATTATCGCTCCCATCTTTTCTATTTTATCATCATCTATATTCCACCATATATTGTGTTCTATCAACATTTATGTTCTCCAATATATTGTGTACTCTCATATTCTTTGATCTACACTTGTATATTGTATTCCACCCCTGATTGAGAGGAATTCTCACCCTATGGTCTAAGGTACGCCAACTATCCTTTTATTTCAGTGAATTAATTTCTAAGAGTGGATGGTAGTTTTTGAAGATTTGGTTGGGACTACTTGTGGTCTCAGTATGGTATGTTTGATCTAATTTTAGATACCACATGGGTTGTAATGAAATTCTAATACTTAGGATATAAAGTATTAGATAGATTCAAAGTTTCATATTTCTATCTTGATCAGAAATTTACTAAAAATATATATATTCTTATAAATAACATATTGAATGGAACAATGGATCATTAGTGGATGATATTTTCTTGAAAATTTGATGGGACTACTTTACCATGAGTATAGTTTGAGATCTTATTTGGGATGAAGATTCATCTAAGGATATTTAATTCTATATATGACAACAATAATTTATTTGAGTATGTGTCTAGTGACATGGAACTCATGAGATGGTCCTTGGACATGTTTTTATAGTTTAATAGTTTTATTTCAATGGAATAAGAAGATACTCTAGAGAATGTTATTGTTAATCCATGGTATTTTTATATGACACTACCTATTATAGAGTTAGCATATCAAGAATTGGTAGGTTTGGAATTCACATTTGTGATTCACCCTAGTTTTGGGAGGAGGATAGTTTCTTCTAAATGGAATATATGGTGGTGTCATAGACATACCTTCATATATGAGGTTGATTTTAGTTCAGATTCCTCCTTATTATAGGACAAGTTTCCTATTGAGGAGTTTTTTTTTGGAACTTATGGTGGTGAGAGGGAATTTAGAGATTGATGAAACATTAAAATATCATATTAACACCACTAATTAGTTCATGTTATATATAATGTTTTGAAAGTTAGATATATAAGAAGACACATGTGATGGATAACTATGGTATGGTGTCAATGGATATAACTAAGTGTATGATTTTTTACCTCTATTCATGGACCCTCATACTAAATGGCTCTGAAATGAGTTATTTTTGCCACATCAGATATCATAGCGATGGATATTCTAGTGGGATACCAAGCTAGACCCCTATTAACTATAGAATCCAAATATTATGATTTTCAGTCACATACCATGTGATAAAGTGAGTATCATTTGTTTAGAATAATGTATTTCATGAGAATCCTTCATGGAATAGGTATGATATCATGTTACATATCCTGGTATAGATTGGGAACTAGTGACATTGTTGTGTGGAGATATATAGTTGACTAGGTGTGGCAAGATCTGACACCCCCCCCCACCCAGTTTTGAGTTATATCCCCTAATTTATATCAAGTAGAGTCTATCCTTGATCATTTTTAGTAAGATAACCATTATATAGTCAGTATGACTTTATTTTTTATGTTCATATATGAGAATTCATTTACCATGTGTGTGGAAGAATATAATAATTCATTAAAAGGGTGAACTATAGTTGTTCCGTAATGAGAGATCAATGTGTCTATCAATTTTAACTTAGGTTATGGTTATTATGTGTTTCTAAGTGGAATTACGGATACCCATAGGACATTCATAGAGTTCTAGAATCAAATACTCCTTTTTTCAATTCATGAGAGGATACGTTGAGTGTTTTAGGAAACTTCCTTTTCCCTACCATGAGGATTCTATTAATGAAATGAATTTTCATAGTTTTGGATATATATTCATGGAAAATATTTGTCTTCATGGAATTGAAAGCATGGTGGTTGAATAATTGTTTTGAGTAATTAGTTTCATGGTGTTTATCACTTCTGGTGGGGGAAACTATGTCTTGAAAATGGAGAAGTCTCTTAAGTTGGTGGAACTATAATTTTTGAAACTTTTTTGGTAAGGGAGACGATTCTCAACATTGATCAATAGTGGGGGACCCTCACACTATTAATTGCGTGATAGAGGCTAACAGTGGTGATGTCAATATAGTGGTACTATATAGTACAACATTTGTAAGAGTTTTACTTGAAGGTTTTTCTTGAAGGTAAGAAGCATGTCTACCACTTGACTATGAGGATAGTGGTTTATCATACTTTTTGTATTATCATGATGGATTACATTAGTGGATACCACCCTTTCAAAATTATCCCTTCATTGAGGTACTTCCTGTGAGCCTTTTTGGGTTTACCCATCACATGAAAACTCTTGGTATGCTTTGGGTGAGGAGGTTTTCTGAGGATTTTTTAAAAAAATCGATCAAATAGGATCTATCTTAGCGAATGGGGATGATATACCATTTTTATCTGAATTTTTTAGTCCATCCTCTTTGTATTTGTGTAAAATGGGTGAATTGGTCAATAATTGTGTGATGATATCTTACTTAATGAGTTTTATGTTTCTTTCATATTTAAAACCCCAAGTCTGTATGGTTGTATGGTTTTGGTAATGTTTGAGTGCTTGTTTAGTATAGGGGTAAAAGTTTTGTCCAATGGATTTTTTATTCAATTTAAAAATATAAATAACTTCTCAAAAAAGTAATTTTGGATATGTATTTAGGTTTTATAGGGGGTTATTGTGTCTCAAGAGCATTTGGGATTCCTGAGAGGTATTAGAGGAATGTATTTAGGTGCATGTAGTGACACCATCTAGCCATCTGGTGATCCCATCATCAGTTTCCTGATGGTTCTCTAATCGGCTGGTATGTTATGGGTTCTTTTTTTAAAAAGTGAACAAATATATTTCACCCCCATCACTCCTTTCTTCATAACCAAAATTTGAATAGTTTTTTTCCAAATTACTGCAGCGTAGGATCCCTCCATCACCTCTCATTTTCCATGGTGGATCTTCTCTATATAATGTATGTTTTTATTATCATTAGATGTTCTTAAAGGATGGAGGTTAATCTAAAATCCCACTTAATAATTTTTCTTATTACTTTCACAATAAACTATTCTCTCGACATTAATTTGGGTTATTATTTATTTTCAAGTTGTTTTTCTAGTTATTCATTTTCCCTCACTTTGGATCAAACTAAAGGCTGATAAAAAATGATTAAGTCTCTTAAATATTAAATTACTTTGGGCCTTTAATTTAACATATAGTCACACTTTGTTTTCAAGTTTGTTCATGGTGTGGTCATGCTAAATTCATCATGATTTAACCTTTTTTTAAATTAAATGTTTTCTTTTGAATTTCACATGGTGAAATGTCTCATTTCGCATGCCTTAGACATTAGTGAATGTTAATTTCAAGTTGAATTCTTCGTGAGGGAAATAACATCATATTTTCTATATGTTATTAAATTCCTAGTTATGTTTAAAATGGTTTAAGAGGAGACATGGTTTGAATCAGTGTTTTTTAAATGAAATTTCACAACCATTAATAATTTTTGATTGGTTGACATTTAAATTTGAATGGAACTGTATGAATTGATGATTAATATGCTAAAGGTAATCTTCTGTAATATCATGGTATTAAAGAAAGGTTTGGGAATTCCAAATAATATATAATATAATTGAAGTTGATAAATGACCCTTGATATGGTATAAGTGAATGGTCATATTTGAAAAATTATAATATACATAGCACATGGGAATATAGAATTTTATAACTACTTGGGTTCTAATAATGGTAATTGGAATGGATTTTGATGAAGAAAATAGGTAAGTCCTAAAGAATAATTGAGATTAACCTTTTCTATGATAATTTATGGTTGTGTATTTTATTTAAGCCTTGTAAAATTGGAAAATTTATTGATGGAAATAATGAAAGAGGGGAATTTAAGGATGATCACTTAGATTTTATATGATATATGCTAATCGAGAATGTAGGGATGAGCACCTAGATTCTATTTTACAGTTAATGAATTGTAATTCAGGATTGATCACCGATATTCCATGTAACTAATAAGGATTCATGGAGGCCAAGATGAGTTAATAATCCCTATATAATACTTGATGAATAGGGAATTACAAGAGGAGTTCTCAAAATCGATTGGGATTCAAGGATGAGAGACTGGGTTCTTTGTCATAATTGATGACTGGGGAATTCTAGGGTGAGATATCTAATTCCATTGGAATTCCAAAATGAGAATCATGATTCCATGTGATACTTGATTACATGGGAATGCTATAATGATCTTCTAGACTCCATATGATACTTGATGAATCAGAATGCTGGGATGAGTATGCAGATTCTATATGATACTTCATGATACTAGGGAATGTGAGGATGAAATCTTAGATTCCATTTGTTTACCTATTTAGGTTTTTTCATCATGATGTGTTAAGAGACACCTAAACAGTAGCCAAAGTATGTATGATTGATCGGTGTCAAGGACCTAAGAATTGGAAACTATATAGTCATCATCGGTTGTCAGTGGGAACCTAGGGCATCATTAGATGTTTATTGGTTTTATATAAAAATTATTTAAAACTATTAAAATTATTAAACTATAAATTTAAATAAATTATTCATGAATTTCTTATAAGACTAGTTATTTTAGGGAAATCATTAGTGGTGGTATCCTGAGTTTTATTCACACTCTACTTAGGCCACCATAGAACTTGGATACCTAAGAAGATACCACTTTTGTTCATAGATATAGGTTTAGGTAAATTCCTTATTTTGATGCATATGGTTTGTATTCTTATGTAATATTTGGATGATGGGATAGGTTAGTACATCAGATGTTTTTGACATATGATGCAGGATGTAGTTTGATTCTAATTTTTTAGTAATTCATATATATGATCCACCACAATGGATCCTATTATGTTATGTATGAAACACCCATTTATTATTGGATCAAATGTTGTATTTATTTTATCATCAATTTCCTTGTCGTGATATTTATCTGGATGTGAATATGATTTATTTAATTTTCACTATGTTGCTCACTCTGATATAGGATGTATAGCCTCCCCAAGATACCACCTTATACCCCCACCACTAGTCACTAACCTCTATCATTCAAGTAGGTGTGTCCGAGATCATGTGGTGAACCAGTCTTCTTTATATTCCTGGGAAGAGTCATTAAAAAGTTTATCAAATATTTTTTAGTTTTTTATTACTATTTTTTCCTAGTAGACATGATACTAGGATGTTTCCATGGCCTGTTAATGATCATGGGCCTAGGTTTTGCAACCCCATGTAAATGGGGAAAAGTAAGTTATCAAGGGTGATAATTTTTCTCTTACTTTGTAAATTTACAAGTGAACTATTTCCACCATTATTTTAGAAAATGAATGTGATGTTATTTATTTATGGTATTTTACTCATGGTAGGTGTGTCCAAAGGGTTTTAACATTCATATATCATTCTAGTAACATGAAATTGATATATCTCCTATGTGTTTCATGTGATTTATAACTTTTTGGGATTCACATGTGATGACATTTTATTTACTATCTATGTATTATTTATGTAATAAATTTTCATCTTCCAATTGGGTTTAGTGAATTTTTATGGGTGTCTTGTTTAAAGTGTTTGTGGACATTTATATTGTTTACATATAATTTTATGGCGTAATTTTACTTTACCAACTCCTTAGGTGACCTATGGTTAATAGGTATGTATAAATGAGTTATAATGTGATGGTACTAGAAAAATAAAGTTCTAGTAAGTAACTTATAAGGTTTTTTCCCTTCTAACATGTGAATTAAATTCTATTTAACCAATTCATGGATATTAAAACCTAATTAATGATGAGTGTTTAACATATAATTCCATTTAAAAATGAAAGTGGTCAAAATATGAATCCTATGGGTAATGAAATTTTTTAAAATATGAATCCTTGGGTTTTAAATTGTGATGGTTAATTAATGTAAGTAAGAAATTGTGGGACCTTTAGGGATCTCATAGATGAGTATCCCTCGTGTCTATGGATTGCCCCTGTGTATGGGTAGTTTGGGACTAGAGAGAGACTAGGTGTTGCAACCCTTGTATATCGGTTTTGATAGCTCGATGAGATTGGGTTGAAACCTTGAGGTGTTTCTTCATATCCTGGTTTCATGAGACACTTGTGGGATAGTTACCCTTTTGGTTTTATAGGTCCCTAGAATAGGTTTTTTAGGTTGTGGTTCAATTGATAATTGTTATGTACCTATGGGTATGTGGTACATATAGAAAGTGGTTGGATTCCATCTGTTAGGTGAAATATAATTTGGTATGGTGGTAAGAGTATTTTCCATAAGAAATTCCATGAGTGAGGCCTAACCTAAGGGTATGTGTGTGAGAGCCCAAAGATGTTTTGTATGCATCTCAAACTACCACTATGTTAAATATTTTTGTAATAAAAGGATAAAACGTGCGGGGTTCTCCTAGTTTTGTTGATGTTGTAGGCATGTGAGATATGGATGAATGCTTTTGTGTGTGGAATTAATGAAAAGAAAGTGCTTGTGATTTTTGGGTAAAGGCATGTTTCTACCTTGGGTATTTCCTAAGGAATAACCTAATTGCTTATGTTTTGGTTTTAAATATTGTTTTAGATGGGGTAGAATTATTTTTGGTTGTTTGACTTTTAGTTATGGTATAGGGTTGATAGATAATAGAGGGATGATTCTAATAATGTAAATATACCTATGATGTTATGTGTTAATATGGTAATACTTTACTTGTGTGAAATTATAGTTTTTTGGATGAAAGAATCAAGGATACCTCGAGTCTAATGAGATGGATGAACAAGGAGGCATGGGAAGATGCATGAATGGGTGCTTCAGCCTAGTTTCAGTAATGAAAGACTCATGGGATCATGAGTTAGGTTTGGTAAATGGTCTCAAGGGAATTTTTGACCCTGAGGTATTTATGAGATCGAGGTGTATGGTGCATGCTAGAGATATGTGATTTCATTTGGGTTCTGTGATCGGGTGGCCCAAGATAAATTACTCATTTCAATATTGTGTGATCAAGGTGATGATTATTAGATATTCACAATTCCTTTTGAGTTTTTCATCAGTAAAATAGGTCACCTATGTTTCTATAGGTAATCATTCAGGTCATGGATAATATTGAGATATGTATTGGAGATAGTTCCATGATGAACTTCAATTCATTATTGCTCTGTAGAGAGTCATGAGGATGTAGTTGGTTTTGTCTAACAAGTCCCCCTTGATTGAGATGACCTAGAGTTGATGAGATCATTATGGATAGGGAGGATTGAGGCATTTTTTGGGTTTTTATATGTCCCTATAGTGAGGGTTACATCATGGAGTGATCTTTTTATGGCGGCACTCCTTCAACCTCGCGGGATACGGTTTTTCATTCGGGATTGTCCCCTTTCCTCCTCCGGTGTGGCATGGTGTGGGTCGGCGTCAGGGCCTTGCTCGTCAGCGGTGTGGCTTCGGTGAACCGGCAAGGCTTCCGTTTTCGTTTGCCCTGGCGTGTCGGCTCGGCGTCAGCTAAGGCGATGTCTTGACTTCATTTTCTGGCACATCGGCTCGGTTTTGGCTCTAGTGTGGCTCTGACTTCATCAGGAGAGCATATTAGTGATGGATCTTGGCTCGGCGTTGGCAGCGAAGGCTTCATCGGCTTGGAGAAGGCTCGGCGAGGCTCCGGTTCCTCAGGAGAGCGTCTGTCATCGGCGACGTAGGCTTCACCTTGGCTAGTTTCCACTCAGGCTTGGCTCGACGTTGGAACCGGTGTGGCGCCGGAGGGGGAGGGTCATTTGTTATGGCTTTCAGCGTCCAGCAGCATTCCTCTTAGGTCCGATTTTGGTGTTTTTTGCCATCGATTTTGGTGTTTTTTTCCATTTGTGTTGAATTCGTATTAATGGTGTATATTTTGGTTGAATGGGTCGAATGGGTTGAATTGGTTGAATTGGTGGAATGAACTTTTGGGTTTGTGAATCCTGCGGCCATATGGTTTGAGGTTTGAGGGTTTATATATCCGGATCGCAAGGGGTTTCTCCAGATGGGGTTTAGAGAAGAGGGTTTCTTCTAATCTTCGCTCTGGAATTGGATGTTTGAGAGGGTATGGCTTTGCCATCGGTACCAGGCCCGTGCATTCATGCACGGGATATCTAGCTGGTAGAAAGGAGAAGAAGGAAGTTGATCTTATTGTTTTTATGCTGGGTAGGGGATCCTCTTTGTAGGCTTGATGTTTTTTGTCCTTAAAATTTTGTTCCATGTTGTTTTGGTTGTTTTAAGTTGTGGCGTCATGTATGGTTTCTAACTTTTTCCTCAAAAGTGTTTGCATAATAAAAAATTTAATTTTTATTCATTGTGTCTCTCTAGTGAGAGAAAGATGACCAAATATGAATATTATGTTTTGTGATAATGGAGTGTGGGTCATTATGGTTGTGAGTTACTCTAGATAAGTGATGATAATGATATTACTATGAATGGGAGTGATTTATTATTCATGGGTATATATCTATTATGAAGGAAGATTCACGGGTGTGTGGGGATAATCATGGATTGTTCGTGGTGGCATCGGGATAATGGTGTGAAAATAATTTGATTCATTTCTAGATTTCACAAGGACTAAAAAATGACATATCAAAGGTGATTATAAATCAAGACTAAGAATTGGATTCAGGTTATATATTGTTTAAAATTGATCTTAAGGTTCTTGGATCAGTGGTGTGTAAATAGGTGCATCAGGACATGGAGGCAGTTTGACAAGTTGAGGATTTAATATTGGGAACTCACTGGGAGTTAGGTACATAATCTAGTGAGCATATTCATGTGAACATTGGATATCTCTAGAAAATAGTTCATCATTACTTTGAAAATTAGTAGTGCATCAAGATTTAGATTTTAGTTTTTTGAGATGAGACAACTGATAATCATTTGAAATATGTTCTCTTATAGAGTTGGATGTGGTAATATAAAACCTATAACTATAATGTATTTTGGAGATGATGGGTTAATTTCAGGAATAAAACCAATATTTTCAATTGAAGTTTGATGTGTACCTATCTTGGACATTGATGATAGTTATGCATCCATTCCAGTTTACTTTTGGATACAAGGAAAATTACGTGTTGTACTAGTTGAGGGGGTGATTCTGGTTTTAAGAAGTTTTTGGTAAACGTTTGGAATTAATTATTGATAAAATTAGGGGTGGGGTCTCATTTTTAATAGAACTCATGGGTGTGGGTGTTGGTTGTTAGTTTTGGTTTGAGTTGGATGTTTTGGTTTTGGAAACTAGTGGTTTTGGGATGAAAACTAGTTTTTTGGATTGAATATGAATATCGGTAAGTAAGATATTTGGGTTTTAGAGTCTATAAGACTTTGGATTTTTTATGTGGATTTTTTTTGTAAGTTTTATTGTGATTCCTTATGATATTTTTAGTATCAGTAGTGAGACTACATGTATGGATATTATTTAGGGTGAGAGTGATCTGGTGTAGATTGGAGACATCAATATTTACAATGTGATGTTGGTAAATACATAGTTATAGGATATCAATAGTAGTGATACATCTTGTTTGAGTTAACTTCCAAATCACTTCTATGATACATAGGGAGATGGGTTGTGAATAGTGAAGCTAGTTGGTATAGTTTTGGTATGACCATAACTAGAAAATAGTTTGTGTCTTTTCATGAGTTCGAGGATCAATGATGCTTTAGAGTATAGATTAGGAAATTTCTATTTTACAATGGAGAGATTATAAATACATGTGTCCATAATGGTGTATAGTTTGGGGAATGTTTGATTTTTCATTTAGTGGGAGACAGTTTTGTCCATTAGCTTTCATATTCAAATTCCTAGATTTATAACATGTCAAAAGAGTCATTTTGGACATGGATTGAGGTGATATAGGGGTTTAATGGTCTCAGGATCATCCAGGAAGATCATAATGTGACCATGTCCTACATACAGGGGGCTTCAGTGCACTCAACTCGCCGTTTAGAATCCACTAGCGAGCTAATGACGTTTTAGGTTCTATGAGTTGATACATGGGTTCATCATCTGGTATGTGGGTTATGGTTTCCTTTTTTGGGGGAGAAAAAGGTCAATTTTACCCCTTCACTACTCTTTATTCTTAACATGAATTTAGTATCTTTTTTTAAAAATTCCAATAGTGTAGGAACCCTCCTTCCCCTATCCTTTTCTATGGAGAATATCCTCTAGATCATGTACACTTGGATTGTATTTGGATGATTTTTAATGGTAGAGGTGAGTCTAAAAGTCTTATTCCTCACCTTTATTGTTTCTTTCATTGTAAAGTGTTCTCTCAAAATTTATATTGGATATTTCTATTTTTATTGTATTTGTCTTGATCAACATTTCATCTCATTTAGGATAGAAAAAAAAGGGTGATATAGAATGACTAGGTCTCTCTGAGGTCATGGTAGGTGGTACCTTAATGTAACCTATAGTATCTCCTTGATTCTACATGTGTGCAAAAGGTATGGTCAATTAATCTTCTCTATGATTTAATCCATTTTAAATTAATTTTTGTTTTGTACCTTTGTTCACTATCCTGTTTAGTATGCCTTAGAAATTAGAGAATGGTAATTTCAAGTGGAAATCTTAGTGAGGGAAATAACCTTGGAGTGGGTCGGTGTCATTAAATTCCTATTTATATTAAAAAATGTTCAAGAGAAATCAATGGTTGTGAAATGTAATTACACAACCATTGATAAATCAAAATGGGTTGACCTTTAAATTGAAATGAATCTATAGGAACATAATGTTAGATATGGTACAAGGGGCCTATGTAATGTCATGGTAATAAATATTTTTTTGGGAATTCCAAAACTTATAAAATGAAATATTATTTGTTAAATGACCCTTGATATGGTATAAGTGAATGGTTTCCTTATGAAAAGGATAAAATAATTATGAAATTGGAATCAAGAATTATATAATAGATTAGGTTATAATAATGGTAATTGGTATTAATTTTGTAAAAGAAAATTGTTAATTCCTAAATCATAATTGAGATGAACCTTATATATGAAAAATTACACTTTATTATTTAATTGAATACTTGTAAAATTTTTAAATTGATTGATGAAGAGTAATTAAGAGGATAATTTTGGGATGTTCACTTAGATTCCATAGGATATATTCTACTTGGTAATATTAGGATGAGAAATTGGATTCCATATAACACTTCATGTATGGGAATACTAGGTTGAGAACCTAGATTCCATGTAACTAATAATCACTTGAGAAGTATATGAGGAGATCCTAGGAATAATATAATATGTGATGATTTGGAAATGCTAGGATGATCACTTAGATTACATTGAAATTCTATAATGATCTCCTAGATTTAGTGTGATGACTGAAGACTTGGGAATTTTAGAATAATAGCTTGGATTCCATGGTAATTCCTAGATGATAATTTATATTACATGTGACACATAATGACATTGGAATTCCAAGATGATTATTTGAGTTTCATATAATTCTTGATGATTTGGAATGTCAAGATGAGTGCACAGATTCTGTGTGATACCTTAGGATATTGGGAAATTCTAGGATAAAATTTTGGATTCCATATGTTTATATATTGATTTTTGGTCATTGTAACATGCTTAAAGGTATCATGACACTAGCCTAATTAGGTATAATCAATCAGAGTCACAAAACTATGTAATGAAAACTATATATCCATTCATGGGTGTTACCATGTACCTAGAACATTTTTGGTTGTTTCATGATTTTATTTTAATTTATTATAAACTATTATAATTTTTAAACTACTTATTTATATCACTTCTACATGAACTTCTTGTCAGATTGGTTATTTTGGAGAAATCATTGGTGGTGGCATACTAAGTTATTCTCACACCCTGCTCAGGCTTCCATGGAACTTGGTTATCCAATAAAATACCACATCTTTTCATGGGTAAAAGTTTCAGTAAAATTCCAATGTAGATACATGTAGTTTGGATTCCTAGTTTAGAGTTGGATAAATGGATTGGGTATGAATCCAGACCATTTTGGAATAGGTTGTCGGTATTAGTTTTTTCAATTCTTTTAGTACTACTTGTATATGTTCCTTCATGGTGGATCTTGTTATGGTATATATAGAACATCCGTTTATTATTTAATTGAATGTTATATTTATTTTATCATCACTTTCCATATTGTAATGTTTATATAGATGTTCATATGTTTTATTTTATTTAAACTACATTGTGAACTCTGATATAGGGGTAGATCCCCCCATGATACCTCCTTTGACCCCCGCCACTACTAAGAATCTTCTAGTATTTGAGAAGGTTAAAATGGTGGACTCTCATGAAATATAGATCACATCACAATGATGATATCCTGGAAAGTGATATGAAGTATATTAAAGATAAGATGCAGATAGGTAATTCTCGCTAGTGGTTTTCCAGAGATTCTGAAATGAGGTCTATGTATTTATTGTGTCATTACTTAGAAACAATAGATAATGTTCCATATTTGGAGCATACATCTGAAAGGATGACATGGTAATGGAAGATAATTTTTTCTTACAAAACATCTAGTGTTATTGTAGGATTTAGGTGAAGTGACCAATGATGAAAGTTTGGTGTGGATCAATTGTTCCCATAAAATGACCATATGGAATGATATTTCAAGGTGGGGATAGTGGTTCTTTCCCTAGTGGTTACATTGGTTATGAATCACTCTGAGATATGTGTTACAGATGCCGAGTGTTTTTTCATACCATCTATAAGGATGAAATTTGGATGAGAATAGGTTTTGGGTGCAGAAGCTTGAAAAAAATTATAGAGCTTTTTTAGGTTTTTATTAAAATTTATGCTTCAAGAGAAGATAGATATAATATCCAAAGGATGAAATATGGTGTTTCAATTTTAGATGGTTGTGTAACAATTCTATTTAGGGATTGAACCTCCAGGACAAATAAAGTTTATGTGATAGTGATGTCCACATAAGGTTGTTTTGTGTGGTTCCTTGGGGAGATCTGGGTGTCTCATTTTTCTGGATGAAGAGGTTTTAAGGTGGAGAGGATATAGTGACCCAAAAAAATCAGTTAACATAATTCTAATTATTTAATTTTTTGAGCATTGATACCTCTCTAGGGTTAAAATGGTAAATATACTCTAACAGAAAACCTTATAAAAAAATTATGATGGTTCCTTTAATTTTGAGTGTGGGTTTTACCCCCATTCATATCTAGCATGAAATTTCGAGCATGAAGAGGGATTGAAAAAAATATATTAAGTATAAAAATATAATTTTTATCCCAAGCATGTTTATTTTTTATGAAACACTTATATATCTAGAATAAAACATTTTATGGGAAAACATACATCTTATTTTCATTTAGAATTGGGGTTTTTCCTATGAGTAGTGTTAGTTTCCTTCACATGGGAACCAACTGATTTTTTCGACATGGGTTGATTAATTAATTAATTTAATTTAAAAAATTAATTAATTAATTTGTTAACTAACGGTAAAACCCAAATTATTTTCTCTATACAATCCTTATATTAATACTCCTAATGGATATATTATTTACTCATTATAAAACCTTAGGTTGAAGGAGAGGGGCTAAGTCAAGATGGAAATTATTTTTGGGTTGAAGAACAGATTGTCACCATTACTAGCGATTATCAATTTTAATGAAATACTCATCAATTATCAATTAAACCTCATGGTAGATCTCATTATTTAAATTTATTCTTTATTCTTTGTAGATATTGTCAAATAATTTCTCTTCAACATAATTAATTAACATATTAAATAAAACATTAAATCAAATTGAATTATCATCAATAATTTCATTTGAAAAATAAATATACATAGATCGATAATAGAAAATCATATGTGAATATTAGCTTAATATATTGAAATGATATAATATAAATCAATGATAATAGAATAATAGAAGTATTTCATCTCTTTTTTATTTCACATTTAACTTTTTCTATCACATACGAGTTATTTTATTTTTTTATCAAATATTCGATGATATACTTTAAATTTTCTTCAACATTCACTAGAGGGTATTCATATTGGGTATCTAGAATTTTCACAAGAAAAAATTCATCATTTATTTCATTAATTTTTGGTCCTTCATTATTTTTATTTGTATCAGGTGTATAGTATTATCTCCATCTCTCCTATCTCTTTATCTATATCTATCATCCCTATTTATCTTCTAACATGTGTATATGGGAGTCTAGGATTTATGGTGGATGATGGTTGAGAGGTTTGGGGTGGTGTGATGGTGGTTAACTCAGGTGTGGTAGCTCGAGTGGGAGGAGATAGTATGATAATGGCATCTTGTTATGAAGGTCATGTGGTGGCTGGCAGGGTGACATGAAGGATTCATAGCACCAAAGTCGTGGAAGATTTTTAAGAGGGAGGGGTGCCACTGATGACAATTCCATATCTCAAAATTGACTAGTAAATTACCCCAACCTGATGATTCTGGACACATCCCAATCAATGGGGCACTGGAGAAGCTAGATCTTCTAGCTCAGGGATCAGGAAGGTTTGATTCAAAGTGAAATATTGTTTTAGGTCCCTCATGTTGAGGAACTTCAAACCCCATTTGAAATGGGTTTCCATTTACCAAATCCATAAATCAATGGACGTACCAAGCGAATGATGATCTCTCCTATGAAGCTCGTGAGACTCACCTTTCCATATTTGGAAATGGATCCTTCATGATTATTGTGAATCCTGATGCAATAAAAGAGTGTTTATAATCATGTTATTATTCTCTTATTGGTCATTTAATTCTAGCTAAGAGTGATAAGATGATATGCACCAAAGAGATTCAGCCTTCACTCTCTCGGATTTGAGGCATGTCCAACTGGCAGATTTTACCCATTGGCAGAGTATATTTTCATCTCATTTTCTCTAATGTGGATGATTGAGCTTTTGATTGGGGACCCTATTTTTATGCACATAATCATGAGTTCTTTCTCCTTTATGACTTTTATTTTACCTTCAATCCTCATTCATAAAAGCATACAAATGCGCAGATTTAGAACGGAATCCGTGGTATCAGCTGGGTGTTTTGGAATCCTGTAATTCCTAACGACCTTGTCTCTGACATTGGTACTCCCATTAAGATGGATGAGAACAATGTTAAAGGTAAATGAGGGTACATTTCAAGATTCCTTATGGATTTTAACATGATCAATCCATTTTCAAACTCTTCTACTTTGGTGGAAAATGGTGTTAAAATTGAGGTTAAATTTGAATATGAGATCATCCCATCATTTTGTGACTTTTGAAATCTTTGGGGGCAAGCAGTCTCCAATTAAATAGATGTTAGAAATATTAATATTAAGTATGCAGGAACTCCCTTATAGACCACTAGTAAGAAATATCAAGGTATGACATATATGATGAAATAGGTAGTGAGTGATCACACTTTTGCTAAGATTGGTAGTATGGAAACAAACTAGGATGCTGACATGAAGGGGATGTGGATTGACACACATGCATTAGTCCAAAAATCATTGGAAATTCTCTCTGCTATAAATGATGGACTTATTATGGTACATATGATAGTTTGACTGAATTTGTTGTTATTGGTTCAGGAAAACCTCAATGGAGGGATGAATGCTATCTGGAAGTTTACGATAGTAATGCCACTTTTAAAGATTCCCTTATTCAAATTTCTGAAAAGATAGGAACCAAGAAAGGATTCACAAAAAATACAGTTGATGAGGATGTTTTTCAACTGGTTTCATATAAGAAATCTCATCAATTTGTCTCTTCATCCAAGACAGACCACTCCTATTTTGTCCAGGAAATATTCATCTAGAGCTAAAGTTCATGGGAATGTTACCCCATTACAGATTGAGTCGTGTGGGATAAGAGTGGCTGGTGAAGCTATTTTAGAGGCATACCTGAGAACAGACGGGGATAAGTAAGTTGGCCTTATGATGGTGGTGTGTGGGAATGTCCCATCGGTCGCTGATGATGGTAATATATTTACTCTGCTTGACATTTTGAATAGTTCTTATAGCATAGAAATTTTTCATGAGGAATTTTGTGATGTTCAAGGAACCATTGGAGGAAAATCCTTAGATAGCTAGCCTCTTCGGGAAGGATGCACTTTTGATATGAAAAACAATGCATAAAATAATGGTTTTAATGATGGAAAAGATGATTTATTAGGCATGGATGAACAAGATGAAACTTGGCAAGCCCCTAAGCAGTGAAAGAGAGGAATACATCTGAGAAGCCAAGGTGGCTCTCAAGGAAGTGGTGGAAAGCATAAAAAAGGTGACTCTTGTCTTTTGGTATTAGGGGTTTTGTTCGGATTGATTATTTTTTGTAACCCTACCTTTATTTGTTTGTCCACTTTCCTTTTATTAACAAATATTTCAAGACCATGGGTTATAATCCATGGTTCACACCATTTCTAGTATATAATTATAATTATAAATATATATATATATATATATATATTAATAATGATATATTTATAAATATATATATTAATATATTTTAATAATTATGTAATTATAAATATATTTATATGTATATAATTATAAATATTTATTTATATAGCTAAATTTATAATTATATTATTTATTTATATATTTATTTATATAAATAAAATCATATTTATAAATATATATTTATAGTTCCATATATTTATAATTATATTTATTTATAATTATATTTATTTATAATTATATTTATTTATAATTATATTTATTTATAATTATATTTATTTATAATTATATTTATTTATAATTATATTTATTTATAATTATATTTATTTATAATTATATTTATTTATAATTATATTTATTTATAATTATATTTATTTATAATTATATTTATTTATAATTATGTTTATTTATAATTATATTTATTTATAATTATATTTATTTATAATTGTAAATATATATTTATATTTATAAATTTATATTTATAAATATTTATTTTTAATTTATTTTTTGTTTACAAATATTTAATTTTTTTATAACGAAATATGTATTTATAACTATATAAATATAGATTTATAATTATATAAATTTATATATTTATAAATATAATTATAAATTCGTATATATAAATATATATTTATAATTAAATATATATTTAAAAATATATTTATATGTATTTATAATTATGTATATATTTATAATTATATTTATTAATAATTTTAAATATATATTTATATAAATAAATTCATATATAATTGTGAATATATTTTAGTTGTATATATAAATATATTATATTATTAATTATATACTTATAAATATAAATTAAATGTATATATAAATATATTTTATTAATTATTTAATTATAAATATATTTATATTTATATAATTATAAATATTTATTTATACAGATAGATTTATAATTATAAAATTATAAATATATTTATAAATGTAATTATAAATATATTTATTATTTCTATATATTTATATAAATAAATTCATATTTATAATTATATATTTATAATTATATATATATAATTATATATATTTAATTATATTTATATTTATATATATATAATTATGTATATATTTATAATTTTGTTTTTTTTATAATTTTAAATATATCTTTATATATACATTTAAAATATATTTATAATTATATAATTATAAATCTAATATATATATATATTTATTTATTTATAAATATAGATTTATATTTAAATTTAAAATAGATTTATAATTATATAATTATAAATATATTTATAAATATAATTATAAATAATTTCATATTTTTTAATATATATATAACAACATTAAATTTTAATTTATTAGGTGTTTAAATTTATATTAAATTAGATGATTATAAATATATTTTAAATATATATATATATATATTTATTTATTTATTTATTTTAAATGTATATATAAATATATTTTAAGAAATATATACTTATAAATAGATATATATTATATAATTATAAATATTTATACATAGAGACAAATTTATAATTATATAATAATAAATATATTTATAATTAAAAAATTATTAAAATATATTTATTATATATATTTATTTATATATATATTCATATTTAAAAATATATAATTATATTTATATTTATTTATTTATATATATATTTATATATATATTTATAATTATGAATTTATTTATAATTATATTTATATAAAGGACTAAATTGGTTTTTTGGAATCCAAGTACACTTTGGGACATTTCTTTGGGTGTACGTGCACATATTAAATTTGATAAGGAAACAGAGATGATCAGGTATGGTCATTATGCTAGGATCTTGGTTGAATTTGATATCAATTCGACATTATTTGAAACTGTTTATTTAATCGATGGGAAATATAAATTTGATCTTGATGTTGAATATGATAATGTTCCTGTGATTTTTATTAATTGCTTCTATGTTGGTAATGTTAAATAAATCTATCAAAGAGGGTTGAGATGTACTGACTATAAAAAGTATGGTCATCAAGATGAAAATTGAAAGCATGAATTGCCCGTCCCAATTTCAGCTAAAACTGTGGATGGGAAGTCAGGGAAGTATGGTTTGAGATGAGCTTCTCCTATGTCATTGAAGACTTACAGGCCCATGAAAGGAATCAGACATGATCCTTAAACTGGTTCCCATCAACTTTCGACTTCCTTTGATGATTTGGTCCCCGGTGCCAACAAGGTTAGCGATGGGAATCTTAATGTGGTCTCCAATAGTGTTGTCCCTAGTGCTTTGATAGAGGTTGAAGGTATGGTCCATCTGAGGAAGTAATCTACTAATGATTGTGATGTTGGGACACCCGTGGATGTACATCATTCAATAAATGTTCTGGTGTAGGACACAATGGATAATCTAGGTAAAGAGGTGGGTAGGTGTGGCCAAAGACAAGAATTTTGTGGATGATGAGGGATTTCAATTAGTGCTACCTAAAAAACCCAAGTTTTCCAATGCATATTATAATGTTGAATATAAAAATTCTATTTATGGGAATGCTCAGATTTTTGTGGTGGTGGATGCCCCTACTGCTGGTGCCAGTGTAGATGATTTCAAGAAGTCTACCCATGTGAAGGCAGACATGAAGGCTAGTGGCATTGGTGAACAGTCTACTCTGTTGGGAACTCTTCAGCCACTTTATCATATGTCCTCTCTTGATATGGATTATCAACATGATTCTCTGGTGATGTAACCTCTGGTAATTTTCAACATAATATTTTCTACTACCAAGGGTTGTATAAAGGATGTTTTATGTCATTATAGGGGAGGTAGTCATACGATCTTGAATGAAAATGTGAATTGGTCTTATCCATCCCAATTTTTTGAGATCATGAAATTTACTTATGAATTCTTTGGAAATACCTCTCTTATAGAATTTGAATCTACAAGGAAAATAAATTTCAAGGCTCCTTTGGTGGATTATTAGGAAGAAAGGTACCCTAAGGGACTTAAATATGAAATAGAAAAATGGTTTTATTTACAACTTGAAGTTACTTTCAGAAAAAATGGAATCAGGTGTCATTGGATATTGGGACTATTTGACAGTACAAACATTACTGTCAAAGAACATTGAATATGGTTTTTGGAATAATTTGACACTTGAATTTTAGGATCTTTCGTTTAAATACATAAGAAACAGCATTCTATAGGACTCCTCATATTTATCGTTGAGTAATGATTTTGCATCACCTTAACATGAAAAGGCATGGTAGAGAAGGTCACACTCAAATAATAGGGGTTGGTACTAAAGGGATTTGGGATCCAGAGGGATTGGTAGGATTTGACCTCTTGTTTTCATTGTTTGTGGGTTTTTTTAAAGTTTTTGTGTCTCACTTTCCTCTTTGTGTTGTACTTTAATATTTTATTAGTAATTTTTGTGGGTGTGGGTTGGCTTGAAAATTTTTACTCATACCATTTTGGCTATATATTTATATAAATAAATTTATATATAATTAAAAATATATTTTATATTTATATATAAATATATTTTATTAATTATATACCTAGAAAGTGTGAACCATGGATAAAATCCATGCCCCCAAAAAGTTTGTTATAAAAATGAACATAAACATAGAAACATGAGAGTTGTTCGGTACAAGTGAAAAATACACCAAAAAATAGAACAAGTCATCCTTTATTTAATCCACCCCTTCTATGGTTTCAACCTCAGCCTCTTGGATGTCATCCTCTCCACCATTACTTTGAAGTCTTTCATGCACCACCTTGATCATTTGTACCCAAGGGTTCACCAATCTCATCAGTACTTTTCCTATAGCAACCCTTATTTTCTTACATTACTTTTACATCATTTTAAAGATAAAAAACATAAAATAATTACACAAAGAGGATCCAAATGTTTAGTGTCTTTGTAAAACTATGACCATACATAACTTTTACGACATAAACATTTATTTAATTCCTTCTTCTCTATCTTCTTATTGGCCCTTGAATTCTCGTTAGTATAAGTAGTCACCAGAGGATATACATCAAAAAGGGTTGATCTAAAATCCCAGTAAGAGGATAGATAAGAACATGAAACAATATAACATGGGGTGAGCAAAAAAATTATCATCATAACATAGGCATAGGATCATAATCATGAGAGTAGGCATTAGGAGAAAACTTCGAATGTGACAATGCATAAAAATGAAACATCATGTCTTAGTGTTCAACTACTACACATAGTTGTAAACAAAGATAGAATCATGTTAACTCATATTTAAATTTACTAATGAGGTTCTTCACATTACCAAATTCATTACAGTGCTATATAATTTCAGGCACACCCATCACATCATAACATTTACATTTCATAATATAATTCTGGGTGCACCTGTCACATCACAACATTTTCAATTATATATATTTATTTATTTATTTATTTATTTTTATATATATTCATATTTAAAAATATATAATTACAATTATGTTTATTTATTTATAATTATATTTATATATATTTATAATTATATTTATATATATTTATAATTATGAATTTATTTATATTTATATTTATATAACGGACTAAATTGGTTTTCTGGAATCCAATTACTCTTTGGGAAATTGATTTGGGTGTAGGTAAACATATTAAATTTGATAAGGAAACATAGATGATTAGTTATGGTCACTATTCCAGGATCTTGGTTGAATTTGATCTCAATTCGAGATTAGTTGAAACTATTTATTTTGTCGATGGGGAATATAAATTTGATCTTGATATTGAATATGAGAATGTTCTAATGATTTGTATTAATTTCTTCTATGTTGGGAATGTTAAATAAATCTATCAGATAGGGATGAGATGTACTGACTATAAAAAGTATGGTCATCAAGATGAAAATTGAAAGGATGAATTTCTCTTCCCTATTTCATCTAAAACCATGGATGGTAAGTTAGGAAAGGATAGTTTGAGAGGAACTTCTCCTATGTCAGTGCAGAATTGCAGGCCCATGAAAGGAAGCATACATGATCCTTAATCTGGTTCCCATCAACTTTCAACTTCCTTTGATGATTTGGTCTCTGGTGTCAACAAGGCTAGCGATGGGAATCTTAATGTGGTCTCCAATGGTGTTGTCCCTAGTGCTCTGATAGAGGTTGAAGGTAGGTTCTATCTAAGTAATTCATCTTCTAATGATTGTGATGTTGTGACACCCATGGATTTACATCATTCAATAAATGTTATGGTGTAGAACACAGTGGGTAATCCAGGTAAAGAGGTGGGTAGGCATGGCCAAACACAAGAATGTTGTGGATGATGAGGTCTTTCAATTGGTGCTACCTAGAAAACCCAAGTTTTCAAATGTATCTTAGAATGTTGAATATCAACATTATATTTATGGTAATGATCATATTTTTGTGGTGGTGGATTCCCCTAATGTCGGTGCCAGTGTGGATGATTGCAAGCAGTCTACCCATGTGGAGGCAGACATGAAGGCTAGAGGCAGTGGTGAACAGTATACTCTACTGGGAACTCTTCAGCCACTTTATCATATGTCCACTCTTGTTGTTTATTATCAACATGATTCTCTAGTGATGTAACCTCTGTTAATTTTCAATGTAAGATTTTCTTCTCCCAAGGGTTGTATCAAGGGTGTTTTATGTCGTGAAAGGGGAGGTAGTCAGACGAGCTTGAATGAAAATGTGGATTGGTCTTATCCATCCCAATTTTCTGAGATCATGAAATTTACTTATGAATTGTTTGGAAAGGCCTCTCTTATATAATTTGAAGCTACAAGGAAAAGAAATTTCAAGGCTCATTTGGTGGATTATTAGGTAGAAATGTTCCCTAAGGTCCTTGCAAATGAAATAGAAAAATAGTTTTATTTACAACTTGAAGTTACCTTCAGAAAAAATGGAACAAGATGTCATTGGATATTGGGACTATTTGAAAGTAAAAAAATTATTGTCAAAGAACATTGAAGATGGTTATTGGAATAATCTGACACTTGACTTTTAGGATCTTTCATGTAAATACATAAGAAACATCATTCTATAAGACTCCTCAGATTCATTGTCAAGTAATGATTCTGCATCACCTTAACAGGAAAAGTCATGGCAGAGAAGGTGAAACTTAAAGAATAGGGGTCGGTACCTAAGGAATTTGGGATCCATAGGGACTGGTAGGAGTTGACCTCTTGTTTTCATTGTTTCTGGGGTTTTTAACATAGTTGTGTCTCACTTTCTGATTTGTGTTGTACTTTAATATTTTATTAATAATTATTTTGGGTGTGGGTTTTCTTAACAACTTTTAATCAGACCTTTTTGGGTATATATTTATATAAATAAATTTATATATAATTAAAAATATATTTTAAAATTTATATATAGATATATTTTATAAATTATATTCCTGGAAATTGTAATCCATGGATAAAATTCAAGGCCCTAAAAAATTTGTTATAAAAATGAACATAAACATAGAAACATGAGAGTTGTTCCGTACAAGTAAAAAATAGACCAAAAAATAGAACAAATCATCCTTGATTTCTTCCACCCATTCTGTGGTTTCCACCTCATCCTCTTGGATTTCATCCTCCCCACCATTACTTTGAATTCTTCCATACACCACCTTGATCATCTATACCCAAGGGTTCACCAATCTCATTAATACTTTTCCTATAGCGAACCTTCTTTTCTTACATTACTTTTACATCATTTTAAAGATAAAAAAATAAGATAATTACACAAAGAGGATCCAAAGGTTTGTTGTATTTGTAAAACTATGACCATACATAACTTTTACAACATAAACATTTATTTAATTCTTTCTTCTCTATCTTCTTATTATCCCTTGAATTATTCTTAGTATAAGTAGTCACTTGAGGATAAACATCAAAAAGGGGTGAGCTAAAATCATAGTAAGAGGATAGATAAGAACATTAAACAATATATCATGGGGTGAGCATAAAAATTATCATCATAACATAGGCATAGGATCATAATCATGAGAGTAAGCATTAGGAGAAGACTTAGAATGTGGCAATGCATAAAAATGAAACATCATGTCTTAGTGGTCAACTACCACACATAGTTGTGAAGAAAGATAGAATCATGATCATTCATATTTAAATTTAATCATGTGATTTTTCACATTACTAAATTCATTGGAGATCTATATAATTCTGGGCACACCCGTCACATCATAACATTTAAATTACACAATATAATTCCAGGTGCACCCATCACATCACAACATTTACAATATCATGCATACCAAATAGAACATATATCAATATTAATCATATAATAACCCATGTAAAGGATTGGTTATCACTTAATAAATCATTAATTCATAAACTTTGGGTTCCCAAATGAAATAGGGAATAACATACTTGATACAAGTACCATCAAACTTGAGTGGAAAGTAAATGGTGTGTTTTTGAAAGAATAATTATTTTAGAAAACATTGTGCTTGACATAAACTCTAGTGGAAAACATGTATATCCCATAAAAGGAATTATAATTATGAATTAATTATTTTTATGAAATGACCACATTAAAAATGTATTGAAATTTGTAAAACCCGAAGAAAGAAAGTTGGATTCAATAATTCTTATTACCTTGTATCTAAATGCTTTCTTCACTTTAATGTCCTGCATAATGACATTAGATTATTTAATTAATAATTAAAGAACCTTTTAAACATGAATATGATTCATTATGGATTCATTAAGTTCATTTATGCGCCTTTGGATGAGTTATATAGTTTAAATTCATTGTTCAGGACTGTTCTTTTTCTTAGTTTTCCTAAACGGTTCACTTGTACACATGAATGAAAGTTTGTGTAGAACATGGATAAAAATATATAATTTATATTAAATTTTATTAATGATATTATATTAGTTTAAATGATATTATAACGAAGTTTTTTATATACCATGAGGAATAATCATTAGATAAAATTTAATGATGGTCATTTTAGGTTAATTTGGGTTGTTTTTTATCACAATCAACATGTTTTGTTTTATCATTTAGTATTATGTATAAAATTATTTTATAGAACATAAAAGGGATTATAAAATATATATTAAAATATATTTTCAACCATTTAATTATTTTATTGATATCCTTGAAGGCGTTGAAGGAAAATGAAGGTGCCTCACACACGATGATGGTAAATTGACACGTCACGGGCAATGATATCATTTTTTAAATAAAATAGAGAGAGGGGATTATAATGAATAATCTTCCATTAACATGATATAATACTAGTATATCAATAATGCAATATTTATCATGATATTTTGGTTAGATATGTTGAGGATAAGAGAATAAAAGGAATAACATGTGAAAGGAAATTCCAAGAAAAGAGAGAGAGGAATTACCTCATGAATTCTCCTCTTGAGATCCTCCTTAAAGAACATAGGATTGGTCTTTGTATGAGGAAAAGAGATCATAGACGTGGGGGATGGGATAAGGAAGAGTATTGGGATGAATTTGTACAAGTTTTGAAACTTGAGAGGTGGGGAAAAATGAGGTTTTGAGGGGTGGTATTTATAGTGGAGGGGAGAGGTGTTTTCTCAATATTTAATTCATTAATTTATTAATTTCCATCAATACAAGAAACAGTGATGATTACATGACTAAATATAGTAAATATGTCACGTTATTTTAAACCAATGGTCATTTACATCATTCATGAATCAGGCATGATGCAAAAATTCATTTATTTATCATATTTTGTAAATTATTGAATTTCAATATTCACCAAAAAATAAAGTATTTTAGAAAAATCTCAAAAATTAACCCTAACCATTTTTTGACTTGTATAATTTAAAAATTAACTCAACTTTATGAAAATAATTTTATAAATTTGAGTAATTTAATTTTTAATTAAAATCATACTTTACTTGAAAAATAAAAAAATTAAAATTAAAATTGTTTTTCCGACACTTTGAAAAATTAATTAAGTTCTCATAAAATTATCATATAATAATAAGACATAAAAACACTTGTTTATGAATACATTTTATGAAAATAAATTATATTTTAAATTATTAAATTAATCATTAAATATTCATAACTTACAAAAATACCAATACTATAATACAGTTATATCATATTGTCACTTATCGGATGGATAAATTTTATTTTTACTATAATTGGTAAGGTTAATATTCACTTAGCTGGTTAACTATTTGTAAAGGTCATATTACTATTCATAAGGATAACATTACTATTCATAAGGGTATGTTAATCTTCACCAAAAATTAAGTTTGTCCTATCAGACTCCAAACATCTTACTGATCGCAACTGTGTATGTCATATTTTCAAAATTCAAATCACAGAAGTGGAAAAATTATGTTTAAAGGCTACATAGAATTTAGTAGTTCATTTAAAAATGGTGTTTAATTATGTTTCCTAATATAATTTTATGTGACATAACTATAATAAGGTAATTTCTATTGATAAAATATTGGGTCATTATATTCTTCCCCCCTTTTGAAATTTTACCCTTGAAATTTCATTTTACATAAACAGATGAGGGTACTTCTCCTTCATCGCATCCTCCAGTTCTTAAGTTTCTTATTCATTATTATGGTTCCTCCAAAACACTTTGACAAGGTGGGTTTTCTTTTTGTGAAGAACATTATCTCTCCGGACTAGAATCTTTACTGGTTTCTCCTCATAATATAGATCATCTTCTAGCAGTACTACCTCTAAGTTTAGTACATGCGAGGGATCTAGTACGTATTTCCCCAGAAGTTATACATGGAAGACATCATGGAATTGATCCATATTCAGTATAATTGAAATATGATAGGTCATTTATCATACTCAATCAAGGATATCAAAGGGGAAAATGTACCTTGGGCTTAGTTTCCCTTTCTTTTGAAACCGCATGACTCTCTTCCATGGTGATATTCGAAGGAAGACTTTATCTCTAATTTCAAACTCTAAGTCCCTTCAACGGTTGTCAGCATAACTCTTTTTACGACTATGATTAGATTTGATATGTTTATGGATGTCTTGAACATTTTCTCTCATCTCTTGTACAAGATTAGGTCTATGTATCTTTCTTTCTCCAACTTTATCCCAAAATGTTGGAGTTCAACATCGCTTTCCATATAGAGCTTCATATGGAGCCATCTGAATACTCAAGTGGAAGTTATTATTGTATGAGAACTCAACCAATGGGAGATGTTGATCTCATCCACCTTTGAATTATAAATAACATTCTCTTAACATAACTTTAAGCGTATGAATATTCCTTTTAGATTGGTCATCAGTTTGGGGGGTGATAGGTCATGCTAGAATTCAATTCAGTACTCAAGGCATGTTGAATACTCCTATAGAATTTTGATGTGAACCAAGGATCATTATTAGAGACAATCATGAGTGGAACCCCATGAAATCTCACCACTTCCTTCATATATATCTTTGTAAGTTGTTAAAGTGAGAGATATTCCTGAATAGAGATAAAGTATGAAGTCTTGGTGAGTTGGTCCACCACAACCCATATCACATTATTTCCTTTGGATGTCTTTGAGAGACCCATGAAAAATCCGTAGTGATATTATCCCATTTCCATATGGGTATAGGAAATGGTTTCATCATCCCTTTGGACTTCAGTCCCTCTTCTTTAACTTTACGACATATCAAGCACCTTAAGATATACGCAGCAATATCTTTTTTCATGTTGTCCCACCAGAAGTGTTTTGGGAGATCACAATACTTCTTGGTGCTATCAGGATGGATAGAGAAAGGTAAGATATGTGCATTATCAAATAGATCCTTCTTTATCCTGGGTGATTAAGGCACACAGAGCCTTATTCCAAACCAAATTACACCATCATCATTGATATGGAACTCTTGCAGCTTCCCTTCCTTTACTGCATTCACCCTCTTTTGCAACTCCAGGTTATCCCTTTATACCTCCTTAATATTCTCTTGGATAAATGGTTGGGAAATCATTTGTCCAAGGTAGGATGTATTCCCTTTAATTATGATTTACAAATCCATCCTTTTCATATCCATGAAGATAGGGTCTTTCTCAATCCACAACATGGATAGAGTAGCAGGTTCATTTCTTCTAAGATCATCAACTACCTTATTCGCATTTTCAAGATGATAGTGAATATAGAAATCATAGTATTTGATTATCTCTAACTATATCCTTTGATGCATGTTGATCTCCTTTTGTGTGAATATATACTTTAGGATCTTGTGATCATTATATATGTCACACTTCTCACCATATAGGTAGTGCTTCCAGATTTTCATGGTAAAATTCACAGCTTCTAGCTCAAGATCATGCATCTGGTAGTTCTTCTTTGGGATCTTCAACTACCGTGAGTCATAGGCTATCACATTATCATTTTTTATGAGTAAACAACCCAATACATTCTTGGAATCATCACTGTATATCACAAAACTTTCTCCACTTTTTGGTAATATGAGAACAGGTGAAGTGATCAGCCTTATCTTTTCCTCCATGAAGCTTCCCACACATTATTCCATCCAAAAATATTTCACTCCTTTACTTATTAACTTAATTATCTAACTTGAAAATTGTGAGAAATTTCTCACAAAAAATCATTAGTACCCAGTTAATCCAAGAAAACTTTAGATTTATGTGACACTAGAGGGTATGATCCATTCCTCAATTTCTTTTTTGTAAGGCTCCATATAAATTCACTCACTTGTGATCACATGTCCCAATAACATAACATTCTTCATCCAAAAGTCGCACTTTATAAACTTGGCATAAAAATTCTTCTTCCTCAATGGCACTAACACCAGTCTTATATTTTCTTCATGATCCTCCTTTATCTTGGAGTAGATGAGGATGTCATCAATAAACACTACCAAAATTTTTTTGAGGTAATTTCTAAAGACTCTATTCATCAAATCCATGAGGATTTTAGGGGAATTAGTAAGTCTGAATGGCATCACCAAAAACTCATAGTGCTCATACCTTTTATGGAAGACAGCCTTTTGAATATCGTTCGTGTTCACCTTGATCTAATGATATCCATAATAGATATCCACATTTGAGAAGTACTAAGCTCCTCTCAACTAATCAAACAATTTTTCAATCCTCGGAAGGGGATACTTTTTCTTTATGGTGATCTTGTTGAGTTCCCAATAATCGATACATAGCTGCATTGATCCATCCGTCTTCTTGAAAAAGAGCACTCGCGCACCCCAAGGGGATGCACTAGAGAATATGAACCCTTTTTTAAAATGCTCATGTAGTTTCTTCTTTAATTCCTTCAGTTTGATAGGATCCATCCTATTGGGACACTTTGAGATAGGAGTAGCTCCAAGTAAGAGTTTTATTGAGAACTCTACCTCATGATCCGGTGGAAGTTTGGTTAACTCTTCAAGAAATATATCATTGTATTCCCTCACGATGGGCATTTCCCCTAGGTGTATAACTTCCTTTGACTCTTCCATTTGAGCGAGGTATGCCTATTTATAGGGAATCAACACCCACACCATTGAAGGATTTTCCAAAGGAGATTAATGATCTTCATTTAATTTGTAGGGGATCATGGGATGGTTCTGAATATGAAAATGTTTTTTCTTTTCTTGGTTGTTTATATATCCTCTATATAATGAGAGCCAATCCATTCCCATTATAGCATCAAATTCCACCAAGGAAAGTATCATGAGATTCGTTTGAATAATCTTCACATATACGCCAATAAGAGAAGAGTACAAAACTTGGGTTGCAATGATTTATCCACTATATGTTTTTATAGATATTTCTACTTTAAGATTTTATGTATTCAATTCAATATATCTAGAAAAATTTTGGGATATAAAGAAATTAATTAAACCAGAATCAAATAAGACTTTTTCCATTATTGGGTGAATAAGAAGTATACCTTGTATGACTTTATTTTCTTACACTAATTCTATATTAGTGATGGCAAAAACCATTCCTCGCTCCTTTGTCTTTGGTGTATGATGATGTTGATTACCCTTGAGGGCTCAAGGTTTAGTGCACTAGATTACATAGTTCCATTGCTCCCTGCAGTTGTAGAATTGGACCATGGGTGGTTCTCTCTTTTTCTATGCCACATTCTTCTACCTTCTCTTGTCTTTTCAACACTCTTTAGCTTTTTGGACTTCTATCCCACACTTTAAGCATTTTCCCATCCCTTTTAGGTAGTTCACATGATGTTTCTTCCCACATTTTTGACATATGGGTGGTTGAGTTTTCTTTCCAACTTTCTCATTAGATACTCCGACTTGAAACTCTATCTTTCGTTTCATATCAACATAGACATGGGACCATTCTCCAAAATTCATCTCTACTTTGAGAGAACATTGAACGAATTCTTCATAACTCCCAAAGTCTCTAATTGAAAGAGACTTTCAAAGTTGTTGTTTTTATCCACTAAATAATCTATCAATTTTTCTATCATTGTTGATAACAAATCTCTAAGCATACCTTTCAAGCCTTGTGAAATTTCTTTGTTGGCCATGATAGATTCTCCATCATTTTTTTAACTCTATGAATTCTCTATCCATATTAGTACAAAGATTTTTTGGGAAATACTTGTTAAGAAACATTATATTAAAGTCTTCCCACTCCATCTCTTCAATTTTGTCTCTCGGTTTGGTGTTCTTAATTAAATCCCACCATTGGTCGGCCTCTCTATCAAGATGATAAACGGCCAAATTCACCTTCTTCATCTCATAACAATAAATCACAAAAAATATCTTCTCCATTGAGTTGACCCACTATTCCACAATAAGTGGATCAAAAGATCAACAAAACACTGGTGGTCATTGCCGCATAAAACACTCAACAACCAGTTTCTCCCTCTTAGGTGAAGGAGGACGTTCCACATTATTCAGGTTATTATTCATAACCTAATAAAACTAGGTAATAATCACCATGAAGTTTTTAACTCTACCTCCCAAAGCATTGGGGATTCCATTCAATCAATCACTGCATTGTCCCTCTCACGAGTTGTTGGCCTGGTTTCTCTTAGTTCCCACCATTTTCTAAAATAGAAAAGGTTAGAAGAAAATATAAGTAAATATTTCATGAATAAATAATTTATTAATTTTTGAAATTAACACTAAAATAATATCTTATGGGATCCATATGTTTAGAAAATATTCTTCTGTGCTTACATATACTTAGTCTCATACTAGGGTTTTCACTAACCCTAATTCCCAATTAACTAAACCATGCCTCTTATACCAACTATAGAAACCCTGCTTTTCTTACATTACTTTTACATCATTTTAAAGATAAAAACATAAAATAATTACAAAAATATGATCCAAAGGTTTAGTGTCTTGGGAAAACTAGGACCATACATAACTTTTACAACATAAAGATTTATTTAATTCCTTCTTCTCTAGATTCTTATTGGCCCTTGAATTCTCCTTAGTACAAGGAGTCACTTGAGGATATACATCAAAAAGGGGTGAGTTAAAATCCCAATAAGATGATAGATAAGAAAATAAAACAATATAACATGGGGTGATCATAAAAATTGTCATCATAACATAGGAATAGGGTCATAATCATGAGAGTAAGTATTAGAAGAAGACTTAGAATGCAGGAATTCATAAAAATGAAACATCATGTCTTAGTGGTCAACTACCACACATATATTTGAACAAAGATAAAATCATGTTCACACATATTTCACTTTACTCATGAGGTTATTCACATTAACCAATGCATTGGATAGCTATATAATTCTAAACACATCCGTCACATCATAACATTTATATTGTGCTATATAATTTTGGGTACACCTGTCACATCACAACATTTACATTATCATGCATGACACATAGAACATATATCAATCATGAAAATATAGTAACCCATGTAAAAGAATGGTTATCACTTCAAAAATAAAAAATTCATAAACTTTTGGTTCCCAAATTAAATATGTAATAACATACTTGATGCAATCCCCATCAACCTTGAGTTGGAAGTAAAAGGTATGTTTTTGAAAGAAGAGTTCTTTTGGAAAATATTGTGTTTGACATAAACTCCGGTGGAAAACACGTATATCCAAAAAAGGTAAGATAATGATAGAGAAATTATTTTTAATGAATAATCATACTGAAAATATAGTGAAAGATGGAAAACCTGAAGAAAGAAAGTTGTGTTCGAGAATTCCCCTTACCTTGTATCCAAACAATTTATACACTTTAATGTCCTGTATAATGACATTAGATTCATTAATTAAAAATAAAAAACATTTTATACATGAATACAGTTAATTATAGTTTCATTAAGTTCTTTTATTGGCCTTTGGATGAGTTATAGAGTTTAAATTCATTGTTCGAAAGTGTTCTTTTTCTTAGTTTTCATGAACAATTTACTTGTACACATGAATAGAAGTTTGTGCAGAACATGGATAAACATATAGAATTTCTATTAAATGTTATTAATGATATTTATAAGTTTAAATGATATTATAATGAATTTTTTTATATACCATGAGGATGAATCATTAGATAAAATTTAATGATGATCGTTTTAGGTTAATTAGGGCAGTTCTTGGATCACAATGAACATGTTTTGTTTTGTCATTTAGTATTATGTATAAAAGTTGTTTCCATAACATAAAAGTGGTTAAAAAATAAATATTACAGTATTTTTTCAACCATTTAATTCTTTTATTGATATCCTTGAAGTCGTTGAAGAAAAATGAATGTACATTGCCCATAATGATGGTAAATTGACACATCACAGGCAATGATATCATTTTAAAAAAATAAGAGAGAGAGAGAGAGAGGATTATAATGAATAATATTCCATTAACATGATATCATGCCATTATATCAATCATACTACAGTTATCATGACATTTGGATAAGATAATTTGAGTATAAGTGAATAAAAGAAATGAAAATTGAAAGGAAATTGAAAGAAAATATTGAGGAATTATCTCTTGAATTCTCCTCTTGAGGTCCTCCTCAAGGAACATAGGATTGATCTTTGGATGAGACCAAGAGATCATAGATGTGTGGGAGGGTATAAGGAAGAGTTTTGGGTAGAATTTTTATGGGTATTAAAGCTTGAGAGGTTTGGGGAAATGATGTTGGAAAGGGTGATATTATTAGTGGATGGGGGGAGTGTTTTCTCAATATTTAATTCATTAGATTATTGATTTCCCTAAAGACAAGAAATTGTGATGATTCCATGACTAAATACAGTAAATATGGCATTT
The DNA here is from genome assembly GCA_963277665.1 of Viscum album. Taxonomy (NCBI): domain Eukaryota; kingdom Viridiplantae; phylum Streptophyta; class Magnoliopsida; order Santalales; family Viscaceae; genus Viscum; species Viscum album. The sequence continues at coordinate 1,300,803,199 of OY728161.1, forward strand.
GAATTCTAACCAATGGTCATTTACATCAGTCATGACTCAATCATGATGTAGAAATTCATTTATTTGGCATATTTTGTAAATTATTGAATTTCACTATTAACAAAAAATTAAAGTATTTCAGAAAAATCTCAAACATTCAACCTAACCATTTTTCGATGTGTAGAATTAAAAAATGTACTCTATTTTATGAAAATAATTTTCTAAATATGAGTAATTTAATTTTTATTTAAAATTATAATTTACATGAAAAATACAAATTTTAAAATTAAAACTGCTTTTCTAACCCTTTGAAAAATTAATTAAGGTCTCAAAAAATTATCATATAATAATAAGACATAAAAATAATTGTTTATGAATATATTTTATTAAAATACATTTTATTTTAAATTATTAAATTAATCATTAAATTTTCATGACATACAAAAATATCAACACTATAATATAATTATATCATATTGTCACTTTTAGGATGGATAAATTTTATTTATACTATCATTGGTAAAGTTACTATTCACTTGGAAAATTTACTATTTATAAGGGTAACATTAATATTTATAATGAATTTTTATTATTCACCTAGAATTATGTTTTTCCTATCAGACTCTAAACATCTTACTAATTGCAACTGTGTATGTCAGATTTTTGAAATTCAAATCACTGAAGTGGCCAAATTTTATTTAAAGGTCACATAGAATTTAGTAGTTTATTTAAGCATGGATTGTCTTGTGTTTCCTAATGTGATTTTATGTTAAATAATTATAATAAGGAAATTTATGGGTTATTACATTTCCCACCAAGGTGACCCTTTTTAGTATCACTTTGAATCACGACAACCTCCTTGACATCTACTGGTGGCCTATTTGGAGGCATACCTTCCAAGAAATATTCAAATAAGGACTTCCCACAATGAAAATCATAATTTCCATCCTATTTAGTCATAAAAAGAGGGGAGGGTAAATTAGAAGTAGAAGCTGTAAAACCTTTGGTGCCTTTCCTCTCACGGCTCTGTAACATCCCAGATAAATAAGCAATAATACACTTTTCATATTTATTAGTATTTGTGAATTAAATATTAATTTTACTTTAAATGGGATGCTATGTTCGATGACATACCCAATACGCAACAACGGGTTTCTTTGAAATCTTACGTTGCACACTAATAATATAATATTATTATTTTAAATGGTAGTTAACGCCTAGTTTTTATATTGGAGGGACTGAATAGAACTAACTAAAATATGATTATATATGTTTGTTAAATGTTTTTACAATTATACAATAAATGTGAGAGGCTTAAAATGTGAATGAATCTAATTTTAGGCATAATGTTCTTTAAAAGGTCGATTTACCACCTTTTAATGGTGAACCCTATTTAAATCTAGTTTTTTCACTCTTATATGTTCTATTTGACAAAATAAAATTATTATTTAGATTCAGGACATCAAAATTTACTTTGGGTAAATTTTTGGTATTTTTCTGATAAAGTTCATTTTTAAATGAAAATTGAAAAATACTGTATTTTAATTCAAAAGTTTCTTTTAATCTAATTTATTTATATGATTAGATTATCATTTTAATTGGTTATAAAGTGTAATTATAATATATTTTTACTATTTAATCCAATTTTGGACATTATAATTAATTTCACTTTGAAATTGGACATAAACACATGTCAATCTTTTGATAGTGATTATTTCTTAAAAACACGCTTTTTGTTTTGATAGCGGGAATTAATTTTAAATTAATTTCTGCCACTAATATGTTTTGAATTTAGAAAAATTGATTTCATATTTGGAATAATTATATCCAAATTGTTTAAATAGGTAAGTTTTATTTTTAGACATTTTAAATATTTACTTCAGGAAATATTTTATTTACCATGATTAAAAGGTAAATATAGGAAATAAGGGTAAAATATAGTATTATAATAATATTAAATTACCCTAACATGTGTCATAATCCTATTTTCTGATACATATCTGACCATGGGAATCCTTTGGTCGAATTTGGGACCCCATGGAGCCACATGGGAGTAATAATGACACTTTATATTAATTAATTTTATGTAAAGACAAAAATGACATAAACAAATATCTTTTAGTGAATTAATTTTTACATGGGGTTATATAAGTTATATTTTTGACTATAAATATTATTTTGAAATATAAACATATATCCTACATCATGGTATTTTTTATAGTTTTTGGACATCAAATAAATTAAATTATTTATGACACAATAATGATGAAATATCTACCTCATTAATAAATGATTTAAATAAATAATATTATAAATATTAAAACAATATCCAAAACCTGTCCAAATATTATTGGATGATTTTATTTCGACCATTAGTTATATTAACTTTAATTTTAATGATTATTTGACCTTTTGAAACCGAAGATGAGTTTATAATAAAATAATTGTTTCAAACTTTCTTAAAGAGCCCATCCTCTCCCTTATAAAAATCCCTCACTTCCTACCCATTTCTCACACTTCTCAAGCCTTTGTATCATAAAAACCCATCTCCAATAAGCTCCCAGGATCCCTCTCTTCATCCTATAAGCCTTACCTTAGGTATAAAGCACTTCAAGAAACCCTTTTTGTTCAAACCAAAGAGAGTTACCCGATTTAAAGGTAACATCTTCTCTTAAGTTCTTTTGTTTTATTTTACTTCTCCAACCCCCTAAACTCTTTTTATTCCTTTATTTTATAACAAAACCAGTATCATAAATATACTAGGATTTTTTATGATAAGTATTTGAACTACACTTATACACACCTCTATCTAATGGGTAAAGAACATAATGTTTCTGTGGATGGAAAACTAACGCCTCACAAAACGATGATTGTTTAATTAAATCCTACCGCCTCTCATGGTGGACATTATGATGGCACTGTATTTATATATGATATATATTATGTTTATATTTTCTTTATTCTTCTGTATTTTTCATTTATAGCTTGCCTTTATGGTTTTCATAGTGGGTAAACACGATAATTTCATTTGAGGAAGTGTGGACAACTACCCCCTCAAAGTGATGTGACTCGTTAATGCCTTATGTGGGATGTATAAAGGATGGAGTTAATGATATTATATATGATATTATACTATAATTATAATATTCATGTGTATCATTATGTTTTAATTCCATTAAAATAAGAAATAAAAATGGAAGTAGCGTTCATGTGTATGTACGGCTTACCGTCTCCATGAATGGTGCATTTCATTTCTTATATCCAAATGTTATGTACTATTATAAATAAAAACATATACTAGATATATATGATATATATGATATATATATCATTAATATCATTCTGAAGATAATGGAGATTTGACCACATGAACAACTTGTAATTATAAGGTGTTCATTTTTACTCAAGTACCAAATATCGACAAAACAACCGTTAATAACTTAAATGATTAAATAATTTTTATAACATCGTAATAAGTGATATAATAGAAAAAAATAAACATGAAAAAGGTTATTAAGCAAGTAGAAATTGAATTTAGTTTATTATTCATGAGATTAAAGAATGGTCGAGTCAAATTGGACATGAGGTAAGGGAACTTCTTAACCCAATTTTTTTTGGGTTAATCATCTACTATTTTATTATGTCATGCTTTGATTATGTGAGAAATAAATTTTGATATATTATCTTGTATTTATACTTTATTTATGTGTATTTATAGTGAATAATCATAATCTATCTATTTTATTTACAAAATCATCTTTGTAAGGGACTTCGTCTCAATCTCCTTAAATTGAGGCATATTTTGTTTTATTCTCAACTTTCATTTATACGGTGTATAAATACCTTTGACTTTTCATTTCATTAAAAGGGAATATTTTCCTACGAGGTGTTTTACTAAACAAAAAATAATAATGTTTATTTTTAATGTAAGTGGTGACAACGATCTTTTCCACTGCCATGATTATTATTTGATCTTTGGCTTCCTTAACAAGCCGAAATGTTTTTAAAAGGAAAATAAATACCATATACTCTTTTATGTATTTTGGAATTGAATATGGTTTTAATAATGTATTTTTTATGTCAACATATTTAAATGATATATTGTGAATAGAATGTGGAAATGTTATCTTTCCTTTATGTTTATTTTTTGTGTTATGAATATGTTATGGTTCTTGGGCATTGTTTAAGTATACGGGTGGTTATGTAATAAACCTAGGGTGGGTGCACCTGAGATAGCTCTCCAATGCATTGGATAATGTGATAGAGATAGCATGAATGTTTCTCCTAAGATATTTAGGGAATATATTACGATGGGTATTTCAAATGTAAATCCCTACATAGCTGTGATAGCTACAATGTAAGTATGATATGGATGCCACAAGTTACCTTTATGATTTATGATTTTTGTCTGTTATTCATAAATCTTATAATTTCATAAGGTATGTTATGATTGAAAAGTATTGGTTTCATTGATTTGTATTTATTGATGGGTTAATGTTTCCTTTCCTTATTTTATAACCCTTACTGAGCTTTTTATTCTCATCCCAAGTTTTTGAAATGTTTTCCACAGGACTTAAAGATGAATAGGGTCAAGGATAGGATCATGGAAAAGTCATGCTATCTAAAACATGGAACTAGACATGACTCTTTTTTTAAAGAGTTTTTATTTTGTGAAAAAAAATGGAAACTGGGTAGAAGTGTCTACATTGTAATCTTTTAATATGTAATAGTTGTGTATTAATTCTCTAAAACTCTAAACCTGAAAAGATCCTCAATTAGAATTATTCATTTAATTCAATATTATGTAATGTTTTAAAGTCAGGTCCTTATAGGATCTCCCTATAGAGTGAATTGAAATATAAACCATTGATATAATCCATCATCATAAAGAAATTTTGAACACTGCCATTTGTAGGAGTCTCAGCAGCCTGAATACCCTTCATGGAAGCCTTTCCTTTCTTTGTGGCACCTGATCAAGGAGTAAATACAGATGTAGCTAACACAATCTCATAGTTCTAGGAATTAGAAGCATCCGGATACAGATCTAGTAGTGGAACCACATGTACATGTACATGCTACTTGATAATTCTTATAGGATAATAAAATCTTTTAGAGTTCAAAGATCCACTGTCCAATTTACCTTTCGATAGAAACTAATCCTCCAATATAATTGAATGATCTAGTTCAACATCACTACACGGAATATGAGAACATTCATAACCCTATTTAGATAAAGGCATCTCCTTAAACCATAGAACACATATTATAAATATTCTGAGAGAAGAGTGCGTCTTCACCTACAGGAAACACACCCTATCTTTGATAACCAGTAAAATGACTGCCAACAGACTTTGTAATATTACCAGTTACAAAATCAATAAAGGAGGCTTGTAACAAACCAAGATTTTATGAGAATTATTTTTTTTAATTTCTTTTATGTATTTTGTTTTACGCTTCATCGATATTATCTTGCGTTATACGCATCACCATATTAGCTTGCAGTATATGAAACACTATTCTTGGCTCATGTTACACACAACTTCAAGTTCATTTTGTAGATTTTATTCTACGCAACATTAAGTATAGATTTTGTTTAATGTATAAATGAAATAAGTTTTGATTATGTTATACGCAACACCAAAGGGATCTTTCACTACACACATCCCTGACTTGACTTGCATTACACGCAATCACGACCTTCCTCGATAGCATGTGTAGTACGTGATACCGGGTTTCACTAAACAATGATATATTGTTATAATATTATTATGGACTAGCCGTTATGAATAGTATTAACTACATTTTGAATTTTATAACATTATTATTCATCTTACACATTTTCTAGAACATGTTATGAGAACAAAATAAATTTTTCGTGTAAAATAAGTATTTTTCAAAAAATGCAGTTTTGCCACCTTTTGATGGTGCACCCACTTTAAATCTAGTTTTTGACATGTTTATAAGTTCAATTTGACAAAATAAAATTCTACTTTGTAATCAATATATAAAAATTTACTTTGGATAAATTTTTCATATTATTCTAATAACTTTCATATTTTAATGAATAGTAAAAACACGCTATATTTTAATTAAAAACAACTTTTTTCATCGCAATAATTTATAAGGTTAAATTATAATATTGAATGGTTTTAAAGTATAAATAGAATATATTTTGACCATTTAATATAATTTATGTCATTACCATTAATTTTACATTGAATTCATGGGTAAAAACATTTCAATCTTTGGAAATGTTTTAACTTTTAAACCCCGTTTTCTTAACAACGGGATTAATTTTAAATTAATTACTGAAACTTCTGTGTTTTTAATTTCAAAAAATAGATTCCATATTTGAATTTAGTGGGTCCAAATTATGTTAATAGGTTACTTTTATTTTTTTGATATTATGAATAGTAACTACGGTAATTTTTATTTACTGCAGTTAAAGGTAAATCGGATAATTAAGGGTAAAAATAAGATTATAAAATTACCCTAACACCTTCCAAAATTCTATTTGATGAATAAATGTTGACCCATATCACCTAAGAGTAAGAATAGATTTATTTTATGGACTTTTGACCATGAAAATAATTTAATTATTATTAAAACCAAAGAAAGTGACAACATCTCACTCTCTTAAAGCTTATAAGTATAATAATTTTCATTTAGTGATAAACTTCATGAAACTTCGAACATGAATAGTCTCCAAAAATCTAATAAAATTATCTACATCATTTAAATTTATTTATAATTTTTAGGTATTAAATAATTATCATTAAAGGTGACACAATAGTGATGTTGAAATTATTTTATTGATTGAAATATCAAATAAATGGTTTTAAAAATATTAAAATAAATATTGTATGAACTATTTAATAAGCTCCAAAAATTGTCTAGACAAATATTACATGTTATGAAACTATTAAATATTTTATTTCAAACATATCTTTTGTGTGGATTTTATTTAAATTCAAATAAATGAATAGTGTCAAAATTGACACTATTGTTATTTTATAAAATAACATAATATAAAATTGTTTAAAAATCACAAAAATATTTCAAAATTATAAATTAAACTTTATATGGTCTAAAATGTCATAAATTGTCAAATTATAGACAATTCATAACACATAAGTAATTATTTATAACAATTTAAAATTTAGAATCTTATTACCACAAATAAGATTAAATAAATTAAATAAGGATAAATCAATTTGATAAGGTTTAAAATAAATTTCCAACATGTCTAAATTTTATTGGTTGATGATATTACAACCCTATACCATCTAATCTTCGAATATGAGTCATTTTTGGAGGTTTTTAAGAGGGTTTTGATATATTATAAATTAATATTTTTGAGGTTTCCAAAGATACCCCTCTCCTCCCTTATAAAAGGGAACCTCACCCCCCCCCCCCCCTCCTCTTCACAACACATTGAGCCTTCAAGTTCGCCCAAACCCTACCCATCTCTCTTCTAAACTTCCCTAGATGCATTCTGGAGGTTCTGGTCTTCTCAAAAGACCAACTCTAGTCCCTTAAGAGGAAGCTTAAAGGAGGTGCGTCGAAGAAGAGGTAATCTCTTCTACCGATTCTTTCATGTTTCTTTCTTCTTCAAATTTTTATTCTTTAGTTGTTTCATTGTAAAGTAATACAATAAGTATCACTAATATACTGATATGATATTATAAATATTAAACAACCCCATTTCACCTTCTATCCATCCTACGTAAAAAGAAATCATCGCGCGTGCGTACGTACGGAATATCGTCTCCACACCGTGGTGTAATTAGTTTTTCCACCACCACCTTACTTGGATGGGTATAATGGTGTAAATAATAACTATATATTGTTATTATAAAATCATACTTAATTTGAGATATTATATCATCCACTCCCATTTTATTCAATAATTATGGGAACGATATCATCACTCGTGCGTACGTACGGACTACCGTCTCCACGAACGCGATGAGATTCATTTTACATGATTAACCATTCAAGTATGATTATAAAGTATATATATAATAAATAATAATGAAATATATTACATAATAATTATACTGGATTTATGTACATATATTTTTCATTTACTTAATTTTATTCAATTCAATAAGGAAATGAAAACAGCGTCCATGCGTACGTACGGCCTACCGTCTCCATGAACGGTGTATTTCATTCCATTTATCGATCTATCATATATATTTATATAATGAATATATATTATATATAAATCATGATTTACATTTTGGAATTAGGTAAATCAGGATATGAGTAATAATATCAAGAACAACAAATCGAAACACATATGATAAATGAAACGATTTTACCCAAAACGCTGGTTAAACATGGAATTTACAAAAGAACGGGTAATATAAAGTCATAAGTGAACCATATATGATATCATAACAATGAATATGATTCTGTAATAATTCAATGACATTATTTAAATCATTATACAGGAGGTTTGGATACATGTGAAGCATATCGGACATAAGGTAAGGGATAACTTTTCCAATCTCGTTTTTATCCGAGATTGTTTATTCATAAGTATTTACTAGGGTTATATTTATCATACATGTCCCTGTTTTATAAAAATGGTTTTATGTATGTTTAAAGTCCTTTTTACCCATTTTTGACTTTTACTACATGGTATCTAAGGAATATTTCTTTTGTTTACCATACGAGGTACTTTTTGACTTTTCTGGAAAAAGTACGAGAAGAATGTTTTTTTAAACTTATATGGCATGAACGGATTTTTAAGGTTTCATAACGCCTAATTTTCATGAAGATTACTCTACAATATTTCATTATTATTTTCAAAAAAATCCTTGTCTTTTAACAGTTAATGGCATTTTGTGATGCCAACGAGCATGTACCCTAGTGGTAAAGGCTCCTACTTGGCATCCAAAAGACCCAAGATCAAATTCGGGCAGGGAAAATTTTCCAAGTACTGTAGCAGTACTGTAGCAGGGAACTGTAGTAACGGCAACACTATAGTGGCGGAGGGACTGTTGCAGGTACTGTAGCAGTGGAGGGACTATTGCAGGTACTGTAGTGGCGGAGGGACTGTTGCAGGTACTGTAGCGGCGCAGGTACTGTAGCAATACTGTTTACCGAGGGGTCTTTTGGGCCAAAAAATGGGCTTTCAAGCCTTGTATTCAGGACAATTGGCCTTGGGCCTTTGGGCTATGTAATGGATCACCCTCTACCCAGTCTAAAGAGGTCTTTTATTTAAATAATAAATTGAGGTTTCAGCCCCAACCTTTTAATGACATTTTGTGAAAAGAAAATGATTTTGAAGAAGAAAGGATATTTTCCGCAAGAATTCATTTCAAGTGTTTTGTCAAAACTAGTTTTCATCTAAGATGATATTATTTAGTATGATTATGTTTCAAGTATAATGTATCTATTATTTTTATGGTTTTATTCTTCTTATGATTAAATGATATCCGTTTGTTTTATATGGATTACGTTATGATGGGATGATGTTTATGAAACCCATTTTATTCTTTGGGTTATGATGAATGAATTATGTTTATTTTGTGGTACAAGTAAGAATTATTTCATTATGAGATTTGTGGGACCTATATCTCCCTCTAATTCATTGGGTAAATATTTATATCTCATGAGATAGACATCGCTGGAACGGAAAATTAATCTGGTTTAGTGATACAGGACTGGAACAAGGAGTGAACTCGATTCAGAAAGGGACTTTGTCCACTAAGATGGTCTTGGAAGCAATGACTTCGATACTATGGAAATAATAACATTTTCTCAATGGTTTCCACAATTACATGTTTTATTCCCATTCTATTTTATCATGATTAATGTTTCTTTATGATCTATGTCTTACGTACTGCCATGTTTTATGTCATTGCTCATGATTTTGATGTTTAAACATTATGTTCATGTTTTTTTAAGTTCATGTATACCCTTACTGAGCATTTGAGCTCACCCTTTAAATTTTTTCTTTTCCCTAGAATTTAAAGAAAGGTTTTAGGTAAGAAAACAAAAGGGGAAGATCTTTATGGGAGATGTTGAAGATCTTTCACCACAATTAGAAGATTATATTCCGAGTTTCCAAAGACACTAAACTATTACGGTCCTTGAGTGTTGGTTATTGTTATGTATTAAGTATTCCGAAAAATTAATGTAATGTCCATGTACGTCAAGATTTGGGTCTCTACAAGGATGTTCTAGAAAATGGAGCAACATATTTCACATTCGACACATCATGTTCACCCTTCTTCGCGAACACAGGTATAGATGTCAGAGCCATTGGTAATTTAAACTTACATTTCTCAACCAAATTTCCATGCCTATTGCAATTTGAACATCTCAATACACATCATAAATTTACCTTAACATGACCAATACTTTAGAAGTTGAAATAGAAATCAGGAATAGGCTCAAATTCAATTACAAGTTCAACCTTAAAGTCACCAACAATCAAATACACAGTCTCAACAAGTGGTAGAGAAAGATCAAACTCAACCAGAATACGAGCAGAGTGACCAAACCTGGTCATCCCAGTCTCCTTTTCAAATTTAATTAGAGTGCCTACATCCAAGGAAGCATCCCAAAGGATAGATGGGTGAAAAAAGGTCAATTCATCCCTTTGACATGAATTCGAGATTGTGTGATCAAGTTCTTGGCCTGAAAACGGCCAAACTAGGGCTTCTAGTTCTAAAACCTTAGCACCCCGGGCTTGAGGTTGAAGAATCTATAAATCCAATATTTAAATTTCTAATCCTGTGAATAAAATGTAATATGATAGAAGCTCATACTGATCGACACAATATGTCAGTCGTTAAGGACCCAAATCTGGATCAAATGATTCTTCAAGTCTTCAAGTTTCCAATCAGTGCTCGTTTGTGAGGTGAGTAAAGTGAGGATTGAGTGCTTGCAAGCATCAATTAGTTCTTAAAGAATTCTAGGATTCGCTTCAATGACAGTGAGTGCACTATTCCTCGAGATACAGTTTGAAGTAGTGGCATCATCACTCTGAGATCCAGGGAAAAATTTGTCAATGGGAGCATACCCTACCCGGGACACATCCTCCTGTAGATTACCACCCAAACGCACCGGAGGGACCTGATTTATCAGTTCCCAAACTGTATCAAGGCAATGCAGACCAGATCCAGTGGCATCAGCACTTACCCACATTGCATCCGCCTTCGGATCCAAATCTTACATCGATTCAGGGTGTCACAGGCCAGATCCAGAGGAACCAAGCCCTACCCTCAACACATCTTACTTCATATCCAAATCTTCATCCTCCTCCGGATCCAAATCACGCACCGAAGGGAATTTAATCTCTATGATTGCAGGACATAGCGTCAGATCCCCATAAGTGAAATCTATACATCGCAGGCTAGATCCAGCAGAACCAAACACTACCCACGACGTGTCCTCCTTCGGATCCGGATCACGCACCAAAGGGTCCTGAATCTCTGATATTACAGGACTTCGCAAGCCAGAAATGCCATCTCTCATCTTCAAGGGACCAACGAAAACTTCCACAAGATTGAAATACACAGTCAAAATCAAATTCGTCGTAAGAATCAGATTGAAACTCCATTTTTGTAAATAGAGAGACTCTCAACCCACATTCTCCCTGTCATCATTTAATAATTATATAATTGAAAATATATTTTAATATTTATATAATTATAAATATATTTTAAATCCTTATATAAGTATATTCTGTAAAATTATATAATTATAAATATATTTGTATTTATATAATTATAAATATTTATTTATACAAATAGATTTATAATTATATGATTATTAAAATATATTTTTTAAATATATATTTTTTGAATAAAAGAATATTTTTAAGTATATATTTATAGTTATATATATATATATATCTGTGTGTAATTATGTATATATTTAGAAATTTATTTATTTATAATTGTAAATATATATTTATATAAATAAATTTATATATAACTATAAATATATTTTAAATGTATATATAAATATATTTTAGATGTATATACAAATATATTATAAATTTATATATAGATATATCTTATTAATTATATAGTTATAAATATATTTATATTTATTTACAATTATATTTATACATATATTTATAATTATATACTTATAAATACATATTTATAAATATATATTTATGTAGTTATAAATATTTATTTATTTTTAAATTAATTTAAAATATTTTAAAACTATAATAAATTATAAATAAATATTTATAAATATAAATTTACAATTATAGATAAATATAATTAAAAAATATATTCATAATTAAATATATATATATATATATAATTATAAATATATGTAATTGTATATATATTTTTATTAATAAGAAATTACATAAATATAAATATATATAATAAATATAATTATAAATTTATCTCTATAAATAAAAATTTATAATTATGTAAATATAAATATATTAATAATTATATAATTAGTAAAATATATTTATATATGCATTTAAAATATATTTTTAGATATGTTTAATATGAATATATAAATATATATATATATTTATATTTATATTTATATATATTGTTTATTTGTAATTGTCAATATATCATTATAAATATAATAATAAATAAGGGGGTGTTAGAATAGGGGAAAAAGGGAGCCCAATGCTAATTCATTAGGGATCCTACAACGCCATTTGATCTGGTGCTTTTTGGTTTATCCCAAAAGCACCATTTCATATGGAATTCTCCCAACCCATAACCCTAAATAATAAAACCCTACACCCTTTTAATTAAATAAAAAAATTACTTTGTCCCAAAAAATCCCTCCTATCGTGTGTGGTGCATCACGATTTAAGGAGGGAGTAGTTTCATTTTTGTTTTCCAGATTAGAAAGTATTAATAGGATTTATGGAATAAGTTAATGAATGAATGAATATATATAAATGAGATATGTAGTTGGGTGGTGCCTGAATGGTAAACCAGGTAATCCTATATCTATAAAAATAAAGTTTTGATTAAATAATGGGAAACAAATAGAATATTTGGGTAATATTAATGGAGGAGGGGTGTTATGGATTTTACTATTATTATTATTATTATTATTATTATACCCCACCATTGGTGGTGGGGTGGTAAGAGTATGGGGAATGAGGGCCAGGTCATAGGGTCATGTCTCCAAGCTTACATATTTATCATTATATTTTTCTTTGTGTTTTGTTAAATTATGGAATCTGTAAATTCCCTATTATTATTATTATTATTATTATTATTCTATATTCTGATTTTAACATCTTCTTATGATGTCAAATTAAATATCTATCTATAGCATCACGATCATGGAATAAAAATGAAATATTCAAGGCTGATATTTTATATATAATTTCGACCTGTGGAATGATCTCTAAGTCTCTTCATATTATGTCTCCCATCTCTGATATGTTTAAATGAATAATTTTGTCCTGATACCCATTTTTAGTTAATAAATAGTCTATCATTAGTTTTTTTCCTGTCGATCATAGTGGAATGATTCATTTTTTCCTTCTAAGGCTATTTTCGATGTAATATAGGAAGAATTATAAATTGAGATCTGTAGGGCCAATGATGTGGTTCTAATAGGACAATCAGAGTGTTCTCATAATACAAGTAGAGTTGGTATTCCCCCCACATGCTTGGGTCTAGAATCCTATATCTATAGGTTACTTTATATGTATGTTCAATATTTTCCCCACATATTTAGGGCCAATATCCACTATTTTTAGAGATAGTATTCTCCTTATCTAACATCTCATTTGAGTCTGGGATCATCCACTAGAGTCTACATTCATCTCGAATGAGGTGTATTCTAGAAAATCCATGATCCTCCACTACAATTCCTTTGAGGTTTCCTAGGATCATAAACATTGATATTTTGAACTCTTGATTGATGATATGGTGTTGATAGACCATAATGTGTGGTGTTCCCTTTAATGATGTGAATTATTAACAATGGTAAGGCTCTCGTGATATGGTTTTGATTGGTAGTGTGTAAGATGTAAAGTAGAGAAGATCATATTTCTTTGGGACTGGTGACATCGAAACAAATCGGGGGTTTCTTTCAAGCTGAAATATACAATTAGGCTATCAACTTTAGACTATGTGAGTTATCTTCAATACTTTGAGAATCCCTAACATCTCATGAGATTCAAACCTTCTCAGGTTAGAGCTTTTATAATTGGAACTTCTTACTGTTCTTGAGAATTCTAGCTATAGATCATATCAAGGTTACCCTATTCTCTTCCCTTCTAGTTATCCTCTATCATAGTGGGAGTTTTGGATTTACTTGTTTGATCTTTTTACCTTAGTGGTTCTATGGTTTCCTATTGGGTATGTTAATACTAATGCCTACATGGGTCGTGTTCCCACACCTATTCTATCTATGAAGGCAACCTAAAGGTTTATAAAGGGTTTCAATAGATGTGTTGATAGGATAACATATTTAGAACCTATTCTTAGTAATGCTTCATGATGCATGATGAAGTTTAATGGTCCTTAATGGAGGTAGTGAATATTATGTCTAATGTTCAGACCATGAGTATATGAAATGATTTTGATCATTCCCGTGAAATTTATCTTTCAAATTCATGTGGTTTTAGTTGGTGGGTACCTTTGTATTTTCCATTATAGTGATTTATTTGAACATTATTTCTCATTCATGTGTTATATATGATTTTGTTGGTCATATATATTCATCCCAATGAAGTTACTATCTATTTTATGTAGTGGAAATATGTATCTATTATAGGCTGTTATAGGATAGTTCCTCCCATATTGTGTGATATGCCCACTCAATGCAATATGGGGAGTATAGCAGTCACAAAGAGAACATAGACAAATCAAATAATTATAGGTTCATATAACCCACAAGGAGAACGCATGGTATGTGCTTGGGTTCCCGAGTGGACCACACAGGTGAGGATCGGTCTAGTGAGTGTGTTTGAGTGATGTGTTAAGGGTAAAAAACCTTGTTTGCAGCTCATGTTTTCAATGGAACAAATTGATTTATGGAGGAGCACTCGATAGAATCTATCTCCAATGTGGGACTCGTGAATGTGGAACACTATTCACCCATTAAATGACATATGAAAATATGATTTTCTATCAAATATATTTAATATAAACGTTCGATTGACCTTAGTGTCATCTTCTTCATCAAGTTTTCACTATTCACTACAATCTATAAATAAGAACTGTCATATCCATTCTCGATCAAGTTGACCTTGATCTATATGATTATGTGCTAAATATCTTGGTATCATTCCAAATTATAAAAACATGGAAATGACTTTTATTCAAAGACCAGTCAGAAAATATTCCACTGGTATAATTCCACAAGCATCACTCAACATATGGACATCCTCACTAATCAATACAATGTAAAGAACGATACATTCCCAATACTTCGACATCATATAGGAAAAAATGGTATTGTATGTATGCAATTATATGAATAATGTGATACTATTTGAGAAATAATAAGTTGTGCATGATTTCAAGCTTATAACCAACCATGTCGTAGGGCTTATCTCATCCTCATAGAACCTTCCTGATGAAGAGATGGCCACACCACTACCTTATAATTACACTATATAAGAGTCATAATTTCTAGATGTGATGTTTTCAGAGTACTAATTTGTTTTAGTGTTCCACAATATATCATCTTCTTATGTTATGGAAGTTATGAATTCAGTAGTGTCATATAATTAGATCTATAGTGGGATATGCCATAGAAAATGATATTTCAGTGAAATAATTAACCGAATTGAATGACCAGATACTACTAGTGAGAAATATGATATTTACATAATTACAATATAGAGATATTATCTATGAAATAGGGAAACGTATTCAAATATAGTTAATATATATTTTAGGAGAATAGGATTGAATTTTTTTGGCACTGTGGAATAGATACACACATGTATTCTATCAAGATGGAGATCTGATATAGCATTGAAATCAAATTTTAAAATATCAAAGTGGGAGAAAAATGAAAAAACCATTCTACAAATAGATGAATCATATCATGCACTTAAAAAAAGAGGAATAATAGAATAAGATATAGTTTTTTGCATACAATATTTGATCAAATGTAATCCAATGAATTGATAATATATTCTATAATATATTCATATATTGTAGAAGTCTAAATATTTATGAGACAAAACTTGTGACTGGTGTATTTTAGGAATCCCTTGTGATTTGTGTAGTGTGAGTAAAGAGATAAGATTCTTTGGTTTCCATTGAAGAGGACATGTTATATATAGGCGGATCACATCATGAGAAGGCCAGCATCCTATATTTGTGGTAAAATAAATAGCTTTCATTATACCCAGTCAATTCCAGGATAACGATAAAATACTTATACCCTTGATTTTTCTTTTATTGATAATAAAAGATAAGTTATGTGCATGTGGGATAATAACCACCGTACACTGGGGACTAATCCTTAAACAAGACAAACCATGTTAACAACCATTGGTGTCCATTATCATTTATTTATTTATGTTCGTGATTTTTAACCACATAGAAAGAAGATAATAAAATCATTCACTAAATAATTGATAGAGGTAATGAAATTGATAAAAGTTGTATGTAACAAAAGTTCATCCCATACAGATTCTCCCCCTCTTAGTGTACCCATCCTAATGTGATTATAACAACAATAATAAATGTTATCTTTATAAAGGTAGCAACATTTATTATGGAACATGAAAATAAATTCATTTTTATTATTTCTGGATAGAGAAATAATGTTGTTGGCAGAAGATGACAAATAATAATTATCTTTTAAAACCATTATGATTCATGTCAGCAACATGAGTTGGTTCTCCCCGATAGCGATAGAAGTAAGTATGTATCCATTACATACTCATAGATCTACCTTCCCTCTTTCAATTTTTTTTAATTTACTTGGTTCCTATATTTGATTATAAATTTTATCACCACATGTTGAATTCAATTCCCAATTTTTAGAAACAAATAAATTTCACTAGATAAAAACACAGCTAAATATTTTCATTTCTTCTTTTCCTAGATGAATGTTTTCTTCCAGTGGCCCTTTTTGACACATGTGAATCACATAATGTCTGGATCCCTTGATTTTCTCTTGATCCACCTCTTCTTGGAAGTAATTTTGAAGAAGAATATGGTTTAAATATCTTCATCTAGGCTTTCCTTTTATTGACTATAAAGATGGATGGCCTTTCATGATTCATATACTTATCAGCTTGGATAAGTAATGTGAGAAGATATGGGGGATACTTATCAAATATGTTCATATTAAAATTAATAAAAATTATATTGATACTCTAAGAGAGATATACCTGAATGATATTAGTTCATAGTTCATCTTGTAATTTAAACCCTAGAAATTATAGGTTTTCAATGTAGACAATAAGTTTGACAATATGAGGCCCATCAAGTACACCCTCTCCAATCATACTCTAAAATAGTTACATTTATATCTCAAACCATTCATGTATAGATCTCTCCTGATATAGACCATGGGTAATCTAGGGAATGATATAAGTATCCATCTCTTCATGATACATCGTGGGTTCACTAGAAAAGGATAAAATCATTATACACTAAAATTCAACTGCGTCACTCAAGTTTTTTTCATAAACTTCAATATATTTATCAATTTCATCCTTTATAGGTGGGTCATATAAAGAGGATTCTAGTATTTAATATTCCCATTCATGGTGCAACAAAACCCATAGGCTTCTAAACCATTCCTTGAAGTTTTTTCTAGAAATGATATGGTTATTATCTAATATTTATTGCATGGATAATGTGAATGATAAACTTTCCATTATTCTATAATTAAAATAATATATTATTAGTACTTTTCTTGATTAAAAATTATGTGATACATAATAAGAATTTCAATTTTATTATGTCTCCCACTATTATATCACGTCTCATCAACCCTCACTATTGAAATTGGAATTTCACATCACTCAAGAAATTCTAGAATCAAGGATCCATATTTCCCTTCTTAATTATCCATACTATGACCATTAAAATTATAAGAAGTAATTTTGGTAGGTGATTTTTCAAACATTAAATTGGAAACTCCTTTATCCATTGAGTGGACTCCCCAATCTCGAAATCCTAACTGGTATTTCCTCAAAAAATTCCTCCAAATTTGTATTGAAAATAATTTTGTTATTAAATTAAACACAAGTTTAGTAATTTAAACCCAAAACCCTTATTAAAACTCCCTTATAAAAGAATTTTTATAGACTACATCCATGTAAACACTTAGTTCTATGGTTGTATTCCCAATTAATTAATGAAAGGCTATGTTTGACTCAATATTAAGATTAAGGTATTTTATTTATTGTGAATAAAGACATATTCTATTATCCATTACATGCTTTTTTAATATTAAGTGGATTTTACTTAAGTTATAAACCATGTTTTTCTAAAAAAATTATACATTATCCATTTTTTTAAATACTATTTCTTTATATTTTTAATTTTATTTATGTGATCCTCATAATTCATCCATAAAATAAATAATTCTTAAGATAGGAATGAATAATTAAATGACACAGTCATGAGCTTATCTAACAGTTGATTTTTTTTAGTGGTTAATAAATCAAGATAAGAGTTAGGGGAAAACTCATTGTGTCAGTCTTGGACTGAGTTATAGAATTCCACATTCCCACCTATGTATCATCTAGGTTTGTATTATCTTAGTTCCTTCTTAAACTAGCTATACATTCCGTAGGATACTCCTTTTATTTTATGTATTTATAAATCATATAAAAGTGTGGGGAACCAAAGGATTAGTAATGTGGAATTATAGAAATAACCTTGGACACAAAGGCCGTACATAATAAAGGAGGGAGGGATAATAAGAAATCAATCAAATTTAATTTAATAATGTATATTTTCAAAACCATGCATTAAATCAGAAAAAATAAAACCATATTCATGCACATGTCTTTTTCATGATCATGAAAGGTCATGTACATGCAACAAATATGAAAAATTACATAAGATAACATTTATTTATTTTCATTATTTTATAATAATATGAATGCACTTATAATAATTAATGAATAAATTAATTAATTAATTAATTACCTTTATCTTTAATGAATATCTAAAGTCCCTTATAGATACCCATCATTAATCCATTCATGAAAAATAAAACTAAATGACCAATAAATATAGATAATTAAAATAAATTAATTAAATCTATTATTGGGAGACTACATAATTTGTACTTACTAGCTACACACTATGTACCTCGATTTTTGTGTATCCAAGATAAATTCCTAGGCCTTTATCATCTACCATGGTCCGACTACAAATTATGTACTAACTTGCTACACATTGTTTCTTCAACTTATGGTGTGCCTGAGATAAACACTTAAGAATTTTTTGTATCTTGGATAGATTACACAACATGTATTCATGAGAAACATGACATGTGTTCTACATTCTATGTGTCCACATAACCCAAAAAAATAACTCAACATGTATTTTGTAAGTGGGGATTAATGAACTACACACAGTGTATAACAACTATAAATCATATGCTTCATTAATATTCTAGGATTTCAGCCTCACACAGTATTAAACCATGTATTTGACAACACAGTTAGAAAAAACATCACTACTAAACCGTGTAGACTACACGATGAATATGAAAACTACATGCCATGTAATTTGAAAATTCATTTTCTAGACTAGCTCGGTCTACACACTGCTTTTAATAAATTCACCATGTATAATTACATTTTTCTATGTCATGCATCCTCTGAAAAATCTAGGTGTATTAAACCTAGGTACACATTGTGCACACCAATTATACACCGTATAACCCAGTAGATAAAAAGGTTTTGGTACCTCCTGATAGAATCTATGACCATTATTTATATGTTAGTGGTCTAAAGAGATCATGAATCATAAATGATGAAATTAAAATGATGAAATAATGTTAATTAAAAATTGGATTATTGAAAAAATATTTTTGAAATAAAAGATCTGACCACTATTTGAAATATATATCAATAATAAAATAAGTAATTATAATTTTAAACATGACCACTCTGATACCACTTGAAGATTCCAGTCACAACAGAAGAGAATTTATAGAAGGGTAAATAAAATGGTTTTTTCATATCTGGTCGATTATTATCCAATTGTGAAAAATGTAAACATCGTGAAAAACAAATTTTTTCCATTGAATATTGAAATATAGAAGACCAAATCCCAGATAGGGGATCTTATACACTTTAGTTTATAATTAACTTAATTTAGACCTAAAAAAGTATCACCTCATCTTATGAATATACTTTGATGATTATGTTAGTCATCTCAAAAACATTTTCAGACTAACATCATTTCACTTGAAGGATCCAAGTGTAGAATCCCTCTATCAGTGATCCACGCATTCTCTTTTGATATCTGAACAACACTGGTGGAATGCATGTTTCTAGTTTAGAGGATCTTCCATCTGGTGTCATTCATCTTAATCACTTCTAGTTCCTTAAAGGCTGAAGGATTTTCTCTTATTCATATCATTTTTAAGAGGATGAGAGAAGAAGGAATTAAAGTCAGAATTCTGTTGTGCCCAATGATTCTCATTTTTCGATTCACCCTACACAATAACATTGAAAAGAATTTATAGAGTTTTTGTTTAGGGTAAAATAATTTATTTAATTTCACAATATCCCTTCAATAATATAATAAACATATTCTTACCACATTCCATATAAAAATAATTATATTTTATCTTATAGATTTTTCTAATTGGTGTAACAATAAATATTATTTTACTTGTTTGTAAATTAATATTTATTATCAAACAGGATCTTGTTTCACTCAGATTAAATAGAATTTATTAAATATATGATTAAATATTTATTCATAAATAAATATTCTATTCACAATAAGGTGAATAAATATTTTTTTCAATATTCAATAAATAAAATAAATATTTATATTCATAATTTTGAGAATAAATATTTATTAAATATTTACAATCAATAATACTTGAATAAAGTTATTCATGGTCTTTATAATAATACTTATTCTAATAATTAAATTATAATAGAATGTAATTGAGATAAAAAGAAACACTTAGTGTGTTACACTATTGTATTCTATATCATTGGAATTAGGTGGGCCTACCTAATGCCAAAAATTACTATCCAATAATGGGTCAATGCACCCAACATAAAGAACATAACATCATAATATCAACAACCATATATGAGCCCTTGTTGTGTAATATAATCTATTTGTCACAATATCTAATGAAGTAGGTTTCACATCATATCATCAACCTATGTGCTAGATACATCTTTCTTTTACAATCTAAGATAAATTCTTTGTTACACCACGGGCATGGGATTTAATATTAAATTTCAATTTCAATCAAATGGATGATATATCATCTTCCATAAATAATGAAGGGATAAGTCCATCCTTAACATATTAATTAATAACAAAACACTTAGGAAACAAATAACATATCCAAATTCACCATGAACTATATCATCATGGTTTATGAAAAAAAATGAAGTTTGTGAGTCATAATAAGAATTAATAATAAACTTAAAGTCTAAGGATCATTACACACACTCAAAGATAGGAATATCTAATGAAACATATACTTGTGGAATTCATACAGATAGGGATATTATTATAATCCTCCATCTAAAAGATTACCAAGTGAGAAATTCATGATAAGAAGTATCATATGCTAAGAATTACTCACACTTGATAGATGACATTCTATGTGTCCCATCATAATAAGTTATTTAAACATACAACTGTATTTAAGAATATTTCCCTATAATTTCAAGTTTCTCATCATAGTGAAGAATTGTTATGTCCTTATCAATATGAAAAATTCTCTAGAACATTATTACAATAATTTCATATAGTATAATTAAAAATATATAAGAATGTGTTTTATAAGTATTCAAATCATCAGATATAAAAATACTCCCAAGTAAAAATAGTTGGTTCTAGAACACCCACACTAACATGTTCTCTCTTTTATTTATGATGGTTTGTAATGTATTCCATCAGGGTGGTTTTAGTTATGCAATAGAAAGATTTCTTGGGTAAGTATTTTATTTTTAACGGAAAATTGGAAATGGGTGGTGATTTATTATGCACTCTGGGATAAGAAAACTCTCATTGGAGAGTTTTGTGATATGTTGATGAGAAAACACATGTCAGGTGTGGTTTATATTACATTATCAGAAAACAACAGTAAGGTGTGGTCTGTGTTACATGATGAGAAACCACTTGTAATTTTTTTCCTGGGTTAATTGGAAAGAAAACACCTATAAGGAGAGTTCTATGTTACATGATGAAAAAAATATATATGGGGTGGTATGTGTTATATGGTGATAAAAAAACTATAATGGGTTTTATGTGTTACTTGATGATAAAACACTCATAAGGGGTAGTGTTTTTTGTATGATAATAAACAACTTGTAATGGGTGGTCTATGTTAATTGATGAGAAAATAACCATAAGGTGTGATATGTGTTACTTGATGAGAAAACACACATAAGAGGTAGTTTTTGTTACTTGATGGGAAAATGCACATAAGGGGTGGTCTATGATAATTTTTGAGAAAAAATCATGTAAGGGGTGGACTAGGTTATATGATGAGAAAAACCCTATAATGGTTGGACCTTGATACATGATCTATGTAAGCCATGATGTGGTTTTTGGTATTGTTTAACATGGTCATTGTGATGTAATCAGAGAAACCCTGACATTGGATGAAGTAAGTATGGGCAATAAAGATCATAAATTAGAGTATCTACTGTGGTTATTCATTTCATTATTTTTAGTTGTTATTTATTAATCTAAGCATGTCACACTCATATATCATAGTATATTATTGTTAGTATGAGACTAAGTTTTTGGTGACCTATTAAGTTTTTTACTCACACCCTACTTAGGCCACTATTGCACATGGGTACCAAAATTTCTCTCACATTTTTATTTTAGGAATTCATAGGGATGAGGACCAAGATCAGGTTTATCACAATCAAATAGGATAACTTATATGAGATCCGGTGATCAAAATTAGGTGTGGATTATATTTTTTGGATCCTCATATATTTTTTTTGTTTTATTTATATTTTATGTATGATCATCCAAGGGGATATCTGTATTGATGTACAACTATATAATTATATTTTAAACTTCTTATTGATGGTGGTATTTATTTCGTCCACATACTCTAATTATTTACTTCTATGTTTTATTTTTTTTAAATTCTATTTTTATTTCACACTCTGACACAAGTGTTATAGAATTTCCACAGTACCTCATCAGACCCTCAAAAATATTCAAAAGCCTCTTACATTTGGGGAGGTATTCCTGAGGTCACATGGTGGTCTAGTCTAGTTACAGTTCAAAGTGAACTGGGTTAGGGTTGTTACAAAGTGGTATCAGAGCAATTTTTTCATACTATTTAGGAGTTGGTATATATGAGACATAGTGATGTTCCAGATATTAATATGGAATGTAAAGTAGTGCACCATGAATGTGTCTTATATTTTATGTCTTGGTTACTGAGGGAATGGGATTGATGTTCTGGTAATTTGATGTTATATTTACTTGATTTTCACCTAGTGTGATGCACATGATGCTTGTGATTGCTAATTTCCCATGGATTTTAGATCTTGTCCCACTAGTAAGAACCTGGTTATGGATTATTATTATCAGCCTTTAGAGGAAAGAGGTATCTCATGCATCATTCTAGACACATAAGATTCACATGATATAGGTCTTCTAGTGTAATAATCATCAGGGAAGAATAGACAATTGGGAGTGGTGTAAAAACATACACTAGTAGAAAACATTTATGTGGTTTCTTATAAACTGACGTAAAATATGTTTGTGGGGACCTTTTGGGCATCGGTTTTTTTAAAAACGGATGGAAAAAAGTAAAAAATAACTTATTTTTGACATTTTTTTTTAAAAACAGACATAGAATATTATAAAATAAAATTATTTTTTGAGTTAGTTTTGAAAAAAAACCAATGCCAATAATTAAAAAAAATTAATATGTTTTATATTATTTCCTAATATTTTATTTGAAAAATCATGGAGCTAAAATGGAGTTAAGGATTAAATTTTGTGGATGTCGAAAGTTGATATTCTCTAAGAGAATACATAATGAATTCCAACTTTCAAAGGCTATAACTTTCAATTTGTAACTCCATTTTAGCTCTATGACTAGTAAAATCGAAGCTTAATAAATTCTCTATAACATTGTAGAAAAAAAATTAACTTTTACTGTTGGTTTTTATGAAAAATAATTCCATTTTTTTAACTTTTTAGCATTGGTTTATTTTGAAACTAACACCAAAAATATTTTATTTTTACTTTTTGGGGTCAGTTTAAAAAAACACGACGTGACTTTTTTTTAACTTTTTAGCTTCAATTTTTTAAAAAATGACACCAAAAATGATATCAATTGGTATTTTTGCATCATTTTTTTAAACAACTAATGCCAAAAAACCAATTTAAATCCCCTTTTTCATCGGTTTTAAACAAGACTAACGCCAAAGAATATTTGCAAATACGTGGAATCGGTATTTGAATTTTTTTCACAACATGTGTTTCACTTTTTAAAATCACACCTACATTTTCATACAATGCTATTGAAAATATTTTACTTTACTATATATAAATCCATTTTCTCTTGTGTTCATCATTTTAAAACTCTTCTATTCAATCAAGTTTTCAACGCAGCTTTAATCGATGATTTGAAAACGGTATCTATTATAATCATTTATTTTCTTTATTATTATTTTTCTTCATTTCTAAACAACTCAATTTTCTTACATATAAAGATGATTTATTCTTATGATCGAGTTAAAAACATAAAAAAACTGGATGTGATTTACTAACTGAGGTGGAAATTTTATTATCGATTACCCTTTTAATTACTGCATGAGTTCTACCCTAAATATAAGAGATATAATGACAAACTACATATCATTTTGATGGAAACTCCTAAAATAATTAAAATATTTCTGAAATATATTTTTTATTTTATTTCATTTGGTGTATGTGTTTTTCATTCATTTTTCTTATGTATTCTTTGATACTAGTTGTATCAATCAAAACTTTGATAGGTTCTACTTCTGATGGCCATAAGTTTTGATCTGTAACTCCATTTTCTTTCCACGACCAGTCAAATCAAAGCTCAGGAAATGATCTAAAACATAGAATAAAAAAATTACTTATTATAAAAGGTTTTTGTAAAAACAAATGCAATTTTTTTCATTTATAGAGTCATATTTTTTAAAAACAAACAACAAAAATATTTTTTTTACCTTTTTTGAGTCTTTTTTTAAGGAAAATGATGCCAAAAATGATAGAAATGGGTATTTTTTGGGTCTGTTTTTTACAAAACTCACACTAAAAAAACAAATTTAATTCATTTTTTGTATCAGTTTACAAAAACCGACATCAAAATTCATATTTTTTACATCGATTGCTTAAACGCCGGTTAAAAACCAATATTAAAATTAAAAAATGATGGTAAAGACCTTTTTTATACTAGTGTTGGTGACCCTTGAGATGTGACTCTAGTTTTTGTGATCATGTGTTTTGTTTTCTTATAAGGTAAATTTGAGTGATGGGTGAGCTTAGTTTTATTAATTCTTTATAAATGAAGTCATAGGTAAGAACTTTAGGTTAATGTCTATGAATAGGTAGTGCTATCGAGGATGTGATAATGAAATGCTAAAGCATTGGGTTTTGTGGGATCAAGAACCTTGGGTTCTAAAGTCATGTAATCAAGATTAGATTTGAAGGGAAATACCCTTTAGTTTCCTAGCCCTGTTGAATTTGGATTCACTTTAGGAGTATGGTGAATGCTTCAGTGGATGTTTTGGTTTTTAGTATGGTGAAAACTAATGACTAATCATGTGGATGATATTGAAACTCCTTGGAGAATGGATGGACACCTAAAATGTTGGGATGACATCCTTGATGTGGTTTAATGTGTGATAGATCCTAACACAAGTGAAGTGCTTGATTTTTAAGATGATTGTTGAGGGGGATTTGGTTTGAAAAATTAACATGTTGTGGTGCATTTTCATTCTCATTAGATGATGTGTGGCTCCTAAGATTGTTAATTGGATATTACGATAGGGTGTTATGAAATAATTCACCAATTCTTTTATAAGGTATCATGGTGATAGACGTTGTTCATGTGTAGAACCTATTAATTTGAGATCTTTTATAGCCATGAGAGAGATGAGGATGGATGGAAATTTTGATGTGATGCATGCCAAAATGATGGCCCAGGGATCAGGTGAGGATTTTGAAATGACCCTTTATAGTAGGAGACAAATTTAATGTGGATTGGGTATGGTTACACAATCAATCTAGGAGTTGGTTAAAGGAATGCTTTTCCTAGGATGAGGATGGAGTGGCTTGGAAGGAGCAACATGTATGTGTTAATTAAACTTACTGAATTGGAACTCAATAAATGATATATGTTAAAACATATTGTGGGGAGTTCACCATTGGCTATTTTATAGTGTGGCCCTCTTTATGGTTGGAAATTGGATAAGTGATGAGAATTATGTTCTTATGGTATGGGAATGGGTAATGAGTTACATTTTTTAAAAGTGATTGAGAATGTGTTAATTTTTCTACATACAATATTAAAGTTTAAGGATAGATAGGGAATGAGATGTTGTGTTCAGGTTTTTATCAAGTGAAATGATTACAAGGAATATCCTATGGTGGGAGATAACTATCATATTTAGGTGATAAGAACCCATTCAAGTAGGGTTATTGTCTTGGGATACCACTTGGTAGATAGTTATAAGGGAAATTGAATTCCAATGATCAATAGATTTCCTATCAAAAATATACATATGGTATTAGGTAGAGCTCAAGCACGAGCATTGGGATCTACATCATTTGTGACAATTAAAATGTGTTGGTTTGGGAATGCATTGGTGTTATTGGAATGAATGATATAGTTTAAGTCAACTAATGATTAATTAAAGAGGTTCACACTGGGTATTAGTCACAAATTCCAATGTAGGTTCTTGAACTATCACTGGATTCCTTGTGATTATGTAATCATGATCTTATGTTTAGGTAACACACAGATAGTGTAATCCAAGTTCTTTAATGATAGGTTAGTAGGAGGAGGTCTGACAGGTAGTTTTTTGGGTAATTGGATGAAGTGATCCGGAAACCACATCCAGATCATTGTTTTGAATATAAAAGGTGTGTTTTGAGAATTTTTCAGAGTTTCTTGTGGAAATTATAGCATAATTAGGTTGTTCCTAGATGGTGGAGGTAGATATCTTTTGGATTGGAAAACAAAAAATAAAGAATTATATTGATGTATGACTAGGATTTATATGCACGATGGGAGTGGTGTATCAAAAACCACACTGAGCTATTTGGTGTACCATTAAGATCATGTCATTATAGATAATTCCAATATTGGAACGCACTATAGCTCTAAATTGGACTACTTTAGTAAGATCCAATGGAAAGAAGCACCAAAAACCCAATAATGAAATGGTATACAAAATAATTGGTGTCTTGATATTTATGGGATTGTGTAAGTATCATCTGGGTAATTTGGTGATGGTTATGAGAATTGGGTAGGAATTTGAAATCTTCATCATTTTGAATTAGATGTTGTACTTTTAAATCAATTTGAACATTCAAGGTAGGAAAAAAATTGTGTGAAAGATAATTATTGACCGAAGTAGGACATGTTGTATGGTTGGATGACCATAAATAATTATCAATGATGAGAAGTGTTAAAGTGGAGAGTTCTTAATAAATACTAATTGTTCTAGAAATGGAGTTTAGAGTAATTTTGAACTTTTCTTTTGGTGGATGGGATGAATTTTTAATCGGGGACTCGAAATTAAATTATGGGGGTCGGGACCCCTATAAAATGTTTACTTAAATGTGTTTTTTTGGGCACATAAGAGTTTGAGAAAGGATCATGTGTTCATTGGATGTAGCCTAGGGTGGTTGGGTTGATATAATTAAAACTACCATAGCCACTGGCTAAGCGGGGGCTGGCTAGTCGCACCCCCCATACAGGGGTTCCATCAGCTAGCTGGTGGAACCATACCATCTAGTTGGTGGATATAAATAGGGGAAATTCATATTATCCCCCTCATGTTTTTAGAGGGGGCATCCCACCTCCTCCCCCTCATTTTGGCGGTGAAATCTGACCTCCTTATCCCATTTGTTCTTCCATTAAAACCTCTCCATTAAGGTGTTTTTCGTAGAATTTTTTGTTGATTTGAGGTACATATCAAACTCTTTCATCCAATGTTGGTCTTCTCTTCCCCCCATTCTAATTTTCTACTTCTATGTTTTAGTTTTTCATGGGAAATTCCACCGGAACATTGTGTAATTAATTAATTAATTCTCAAGCGACTTTTTTTAACCTACATAGATGGCACCATGAGATGATGTCCTTATGTGGTCATTCATCGAAAAATCAAATTTATGTTGTTGTATAGATTTATTTAATGTTTTTGTTTTAAATACATTAAATAACTGATGGAATTGGTTCTAGTGCTTAGGGGTTTTGCCCAGGTTGGTACAAGAGGTCTAACATGGGCCTCCCATGGCTAGTTGGACTTAGTTTAGTGTGATGCAATGGACCATTTATTTTTAACAAATATTATGGTTTATTTTTATTGTTTTAAAATGTTAAACTATCTAATTATTTTATTTGGATGTATTTTATTGAGATAGGATCTCGATTGGTGATGTAAGTGGGGACTGGACATCCACAGACCTCTGCGGTCCTTGGTAGAGTTTTCATCCCATTGTATTAAATAAAAAAGATTCATGAATGAGGTAGGTGTTCTCATATTCTATCCTGATGGTTATAATCCTTTTTTCATATGGCATGTGATTTATGTAATTTACATTGTAGATGGTTCCCTTATATTAAACTGGAATATTTTTTTAATTTAATTCAATGATTAAATTGAGGTTGTTAACTAATTGACCAAATTGAAGTAAAGGAATGAGCTCCTTGACTGTGTTGGTCCTAGGTTACCATCATGACTCATTAACTATTTATGGTTGAGGCCTTGACATAAGACTTCCCTGAGACATTGGGACCCCTAATAGGGCTTTCCATCAAATGAATCAAAAATTCAGGGATTATTGGACCATGATTGGGAAACTTTACACCCAAATAGGGTTTACTAACGATCGAGATAGACATGGATATAATATTCCATGTGATTAATCCATGGAACCAAGGAGCCTTGAGGTTCATGAGATGACCCATGGGGAAGTTAACCTTCCCCTTACAACATGACTATGACTATGTGTGCTGGACTTATTCAAATAGGGTTTGTGTTGGCTAATTTGACCACCCTATATTTTGCATGAGGACTGATATGGTCCATGTTCCATCTATTAGAGAATTTACCAGTGGTGTGACCATGTAGTTGGTGAGGATTCACTATCTTTATGATGATGTTGAGGGAAATAGTATGCTTTGTGAATAGTGTGTTGCCTCATGTGGCTTTCTTCATACCAAGGTCACTAGTGGAGAACATCTACTAATGTGTTAATCTAGAGGACTCAATTTGGTTCCCCAAATTATATATAAAACTGAGTGGGTTTTTTTGGGAATTGGTAGATATAGTTATGTGTGTAACCGTAAGACCTATACCATGCATGTGTCGTGATGATATATGGAATGTGGTGATGGGTTAAGGCATTTTAATGATCATTATTATCCCTTTTATTTATGATGGGTTCCGATGTTTTCCCTCTAGGAAGTTTAGGTTATGAAATGGAAAACACCCTTGGGAGTCTTTTATTTTAAATGGATAACTACCAAGGGATGATGATTTATTTTGTGACGCTTGATGAGAAAACTCATATAGGGGAGGTTGGTGATATATTTATGAGATAACACACATGACGGTTATTTTGTGTTATATGATGAGAAAACACCCCTAAGGGTTGGCCTATGTTACATGTTGAGAAATCACTAATAAGGGGTGGTCTATAAAACTTTATGATAAACACCAAAAAAGGGTGGTCTATGTTTCATGATGAGAAAAAACTTATAATGGGTGTTCTATGTTAATTTATGAGAAAACGCCTATAAGGGGTGGTTTATGTTACTTGACTATAAAAAATCATATGGGGTGGTATTGTAGATTGATGGGAAAACACTTGTAAGGGGTGGTCTATGTTACTCTATGAGAAGACACCCATAAGGGTTGAACTAGGTTACTTGATGAGAAAAGTCTTGTAATGGGTGACCTGTGATACTTGATATGTATATGTCATGAGGTGGTTCTAGGTATTTTTTGGCACAATCATCATGATGGGATCAAAGACACCCTAACACTAGATGAAGTAGTTACAATGGATTAGGGTCATGGACCTGAGGATCAGTGGTGGTTGTTCATTTATTTATTTTAGCAATTATTTATTATTCTATGAATGTCACATGCATAACATAAAAAATTTTATTTAGTAAGGAACAATGTTGGTGGTTTTCTACTAGTTTTTGTACTCATACCCTACTTGAACCACAATTCTACATTGGTACCCAAGTACCTCTCATAAGGTTATTATAGGAACCAGTAAGGCTAAGGCCGAAGATCAGGTTTATCATGTTCAATCAAGAAATCTCGGATGAGATCTTATTATCAAAATGAGGTATGCCTTATATTTGTGTAGAGCCTCATGTATTTTATTATTTTATATATCTTATATGTATGATTGGCCCTATGGGTGATCTGTCTTGATGTATGATTGTATTATTTATGTTTTTATATTATTATTTTTGGTTGTGTATTATTTATTCAATGTATTATGATTATTTACTATTTTTTGATGTTTTTTTAATTCTATTATTATTTTCCACTCTAACATGGTTGGTATTTCCTCTCAATGGTACCTCTTTAGAAACACACTACTTGTCGGAGGCCTCTGGAGTTCAGGGAGGTTTCCCTAAGATCACATAGTGTTATTTTATGGTTATTGTTTAGAGTTATCAAAGTTGGGTTATTTTAGGGGGATCTTAGTGGGAAAGGCAACTTTCTATCTTAACTTTCTTCTAGTGTATTAACTTTTTCATTTGCATTATTTTCCCGCAATTGAGAAGATGGATGTTTTGTGTACTTAAAGATCCATGAGTTCACTTTATATTCCAATCCAATGAAGAAGATGATGTTAAAAAATATAATGATGTATGTTCATTATGTAAATATGAAACTAATAATTAGATATTTCAAGTTCAACCTACGTGATTCCCTTAGGAGCATCTCTATAATTATCAACTTCATTTGATATATCTTCATTACATTACATGTTCATTTTCCCCGCTCACATGATAATTTTAAAATCCACATATCTCTTAACTTCATTTCATAAAATATAGAAAACACAAAAAAAATTAAGTTACTTGGAAATATTGAGTGTTTGACTATAGAATCTCCTTGGGTGAGATGACCCTGTTCAACCACTATGTAGCACTAGGAAAAAAATTATCAATTTTACACCCCCCCCCCAAGATATGGGTGTATCAAAAAGTTTCACTATTTCTAGAGATAAGATATCTTTCACTTAAAATTTATATTCACATTTTTAAATAATTTCTTTGATTTTACATTTTTTTAAATATCCATCTATTATGTATTCTAATACAAAATATTATTCAAGGAATGATTACTCACAAGTGAAACCATAATAAAAAGAAGTTCGTAAAAATGAACAAACCAATTTTAATGAATTTATAGAAGACATACAAAACCTAGAGAGAAAAATGGAATGGATAATTGAAAATATCTATACATCTAAGGTGTAGTATCTGGATTAACCTTCACCTGAACCAGAATCACGGGAAGAAGAGATTTTCTCACATGTGTTTTATGTAATGTAACATAGGTAGGATAAGAAGGGTATAATCAAAGAATTGATATTATTATCCCATATTTATCCATGGTTATAGATTATTCCAAAAGAAAATTTTCATGGTTCCACCCTTATGGGACATCAACATTTTGTTGAAGAATCTGAGAATAACTTTGTGGAATGTAACATGAAAAGTTTTCTACCCATATATAAAAAAATAATCATTACCACTCTATATTACCTTGGCCTTTAAAGAAGAAAATTTCCAAGTTGTGGAATTTAAATAAATAATATATGATCCTAACTACCCACATCCATCCACTATGGACCTTCTCCAAGAGAAGTTTTCCAAAAACAAGGAAAATAATCCGAACTAACTGAAGGAGTCAATAATTTATTTAACTCATTCATTAACTCCCCATATAAAAAAATTATATTCAATCATCACAAGGACTATATTGGAGGATGAACTAGAATATAATGACATACCTCTTGAGGAACACATGAAGATATATAAGCTAATTAAACAATTTTTAGAGGGAAAAAATAAATAATTCCCAATGGTGTTGCATGAAAAAAAAAATTCCAAGATTATTGACTTTAAGTGGAAGATATCTATATTGAATAATTTTATTTTAATTCACATAAAATAAAATTCTAACATAATTTCCATTTCCTATAATTATTTACCTAAAAGATTCAAATTAGTAGGACCTAGACGAAGTTAATGTTTACAAGGCCAAAGCAATTATGGTGAAAGAGAAAGAGAATAACCCATTATTTTTTCCTTCCCCAGCCATATAAGTTATACTAAATTACAATGGGGATGGAACTATATAACTATATTAATGGGTTTATCTACAAAAAAAATATGATGGGATGCACATATGAAGAAAAAGAGTATTTTTGTTTATGAAAAATAAACCACACCCACAATTAGATTGGGGATGACCAGCTGCAACTACCAGACTAGAGGAAGAAAACCCTAGAATTTTATTAGGTGGATTCACACAAAATCATTACTATCATGCCTCGACTTGGTGCATTGTATTTTTTTTTTATAACATTTTTGGGCTAATATTAATATTAATATTATTATTATTATTATTATTATTATTACTATTATTATTATTAGTTTTTATTTACATTTTTATGTTTAGAAACCCTAAAGGAGGCATTCCTCTTTTATTCCCCCTTACCTCATGTGACACCCCCTTCCTCTCTCTCCTCCCTGCGCACCCGACCCCCCCCCCCAATACCTCTTGGCCACATAATGCACCTACTCCTAAGATCCCCTCTCCACGAAAAACATCCTCTCTAATCTCCCCTCTTTGCAGCCTCCTCTCTCAGCTCCCCCTAAAACCCGCATGGTGCAACCCCTTGGCCGAGACCCTGCAGTCGTGTGACCCTCCCCATCTACCCTCATTTTCTCTGGAAAACCCACTAAATCTCCTACGATTTTATGTTCGGGCCGTCAAGGTGAGATTCCTCTTCTCTACTCTATCCTATTTGGTTTTATTTTATCCTCCCCATCACCCCTCTTAGGTTCATCCAAATACCAAAGGTTATGGTTTAATCCATTTTTTTATTCTTCTAGTGTTAGGGCATGAAGTGCCTCTCTTAGGACCCCTTCGTGTGAGGTTCAACATTGGTTGTCAAAGGTGAATTAGATTCACTTCATTTCAGTCATCCTTTATCAATTTTAGGTAAGAGTTTAAACCTTTATTTTGTTTTTCACCCTCTAAATTAGGTTATTTTCTGGTTTTAAGGCTCATATCATGTTTTGCGTAATGCATTGGACTATTTGGTGCAGTTTTGAGTAGCCATTCCAATTGTGACTTACCTTTGTGGGCATAGGTAAGTAAATATATACATATAGGTTCCCTTATTTTGTTTATATTCATCCATGGCATTGAATGTACATTTATAGGGCTAGGTGTGCCCATGTATATATATAAATGCATACGTAGGTGAGTGGTGACTATTATATGCATATGAGTATATATGTAAGGATTCCCTTATACATGTTCATGGCCATGAAGAGCTGTGCATAGGGGATAGGTGTCCTTACATGTATGTGAAGGTGCATATACTCAGTAGGGTAGCAACATCTTTTAGTTAGAAAGCTCCAAGGGCTGAATGTTCGGTTTGGTTCTACCCTGAGGTAGGTCCCCTATTCCTATGCCTTTAATTTGAATCTCATGATTACTTTCTTATTTTAAAAACATGTTTTATATTTATTTAATGTAAACAATATGTAAAATCTGGTTGTGGCTACTATAAATTATTATGCCTTTGTCATGAAAAATGAAGTGTATTTTTTTATGCTAACTTGGTCTTAAGTGAATTTTCTTAAAAAGTGTTTTTCCAAATTGGTTTTTCATTTGTAATGAATATTTCCAAAGGAATTTGGCCTTCAGCAACTTTAGTTATAAAAGTGTAATGAAATTTTTGGTTTTCCAAAAATCTCTAGTGCGATTTCTAGAAAATGGATTTTGGTGTGAACTTGAGGTTAAATGGGGGTTTGACCTTTTTGGGAGGATTTCGTCATTGTAAGAATGGGTTCAAGTTTTTTTTAAAATTTGTACTATTTTGGTTGTTCAATTGTGTTTTTAAATTATTTTGGAATTTAAAAGTTTTGGTTATTATGTGCTCTAAAATGAAAATTATTACCTATAAATAATAAATTTGTTTGGCACTTTAAGAATAGTTTGTGAAAAAAGGAAAACCCATCTTGAGACATGCCCCCTTGTTTCAGAAAATGATGTGTATTTTGAATGTGTGGATTATGATATGTTCCTAGTAAAGAGGATTTTGCATTTTTGTGTGATGGAAAAAGGGGGGGTGTGCTCAAGGAGGGAGACCATTGGTGAGAGGGTGAGTGTTTTTTTGAATAAATATAATGATATGTTCATATATGTTAGTTTTAAGAAAACTCACCACCACTTAAAATAGAGAACATGGGAAGCTCGAGGTATCTAGCTGGGAAGATTATGACTAGTACTCTAGATGATACGGAAGTGGTTCATCCCGGTTTTTTCTAGCAGGATTGATGATTACAACACTAACTAAAAATTATGATGATTAGAGACCACTATTTTTTGGGTCTATTCCATACTAGTGGATCGTGCATGAGAACAATGTTAAGTGTGGTTACTATTACAGGTTTCCATGAGGTATGAGGTCTCTAGGGTCCCACTTGTGCTAGTTACCTATAGGGATTTCCCATAGTGCTCGCTTGTGACATGATTACTATGATTTGATTTTCATTTTAGTTATTTCATACTTTATGTCTCATTTTTGAAAAATCACATTTTAATCTAAACTATTTTATTTTCATTTATAAATGTTAATGCATGCTTAGGAACTATTTTAAAATTTTAGTGGAATAGAAATTATTTCCTTAAAAAAGTAAACTTGTGACTTGATTTCAAAAAGAATGAAAATGTTATTTTAATATATCTTATTTTAAAACTATAATGATTATGTTTCTTTTTAAAGGAAAGTTCATAGGTCATCGTTTCTATTTTGAATTCCTACGGAGCATCTTGGTGATCATGCCTACATTATTTTTTAGTTTCAGGCTCCTCTAGTTTGGATCTCTCTTGGATAAAGTGTGGTTTTTTGTTCCATGGTAACCCACGAGGTCACTTGAGGTATGTTTTTCTACTTAGTTTATTTTTATTTCCACTACTAGTGTTTTTTTGTTTTTTTTGTTTATATTCTATTTTTTGTCTTTTTTTATGGGACAAACTATTCCCAACTATCTCATTTTTATGCCTGGCACTAGTTTCCAGCCCATGGGGATCGAGAACGCCCTTTGGGCTATGTCGCAGACTGGATTGGGTGTCTGGTTCAGGGTTGACCTAGGTTGGTTCATAACAACATGGTATCAGAGGAGGTTTAGTCCATGTACTTGGGTATGTCCGATAGTTTGGAGTTAGGATTGTTGGAATCCAAGTGGTCAATTGCAAGTAGGTGCTTGATCACCAACTATTTGGAATGACACTTGAACTACCAGGGTGGTATGGGATGGTCTTTCCTCGAAGTTTGTGCTTGGTTTTTAGTTGTCTTCAAGGTCCATAGTCTTTTTTGGGTGTTTCTGGTTAGTTTTGATATTTGGTGGTCATTCTAGAGGGTACATGGTTGTTGTGAACAGCCTGGAAAGCCATGTGTAGACTATGAAATTCCCTGTGATGACTTTCTATGTGCTCACCCATTTGGTGCACGGTCTGCCAAACAGTGTGGCTGAATCGTGTGTAATAGTTATTTATTTGAGAATTTGGAATATTTATCTATTGAGTGAATTGGTTTCTTCTAGATATTCTTGGTGTGAGTTTTAGTTGGCTTGGGAGTGTTTTTCTCGGGTGTTAAAATTGATGATTGGCCTATTGAAGTTGGATTTCCAAAATGAAACTCCTTGTGTATTTGAAAATGAAATGAGTTGTTTGAAAATAGATGTTCTTTTGGGAATTTTTTGGGATTATTTAGAGATTTTATAAAGTTTAAATAAGAAATGAATCTAGAATTTTTTTTTTGGTTTTTGAAATTTTGTGAAGTGTGAAATTGATGTTTCTTGGAAATGATAACTTTTAAATGACTTGTTTGACCTTTGGTATTCTTGTGGATACTCATGTATATGGATAGAGGATGTGGAGTTTTTATGCATTCATGGGTGCCCAAGTGGGCATGGGAATGTATATATGTGAGGTTTCATGGAATACCAATGGTTATGTTACTTTGTTATTATTTTGGTTGATATTTGGTTTGATTATGGTTTGATTTTGTGATTTATTAGTATATGGGCTTGATTCTTGTTTTCAAACTGGTGTTTCAAGATTTAAATGATGTTTTGAGTTTGAGTTAATAATTTATGGTTAAATTTAGAGGCTTGTTTTGTGATGTGCTTCAGGTTGGTTTTGTGCGTATTGTTTAACATATGCCACCAAGAAATGTCTGTAGGTTTTTAAGGGGTAATTTTCAAATGTTAGTTTTACCCAGACCCCCAATGGAGTGGTGGGGTTTTTTTCTTTGTTTCTTTCTTTTTTTGTGGTGGTTGAGGTTTGGTAGGGGTTGTAGTGTAAATCAAGGAAGTCGAGTGTTTCTTCGGGTCTTTAGGAACTCCATATGTTGTGGAGGGAAAGTTTTCTGGGTTTTGTTTGAAGGGTCATGTTCGGGATAGAGAAGGGTGATTGCTACCTTCTTCTTAAAAGTTGGGGTCACAGCGAGTGAACTTTGACAAATGAAAATATTATTTTTCAAGGTTATCATGAAGAGTTCCCCATCTGGTGAATAGGGTGAAATGGAGGTATATGTTCTTGGAATGAGACTTTCATCAGTTCTAGTTTCTCATTCCTAATACCACATACTTGTTTGTTTCCAATGTGGTTGATTTGGACACTCAAAGATTTCCGTTATAATCTTCTGAAGTGTAGTTAATGGTGTGGCTATTTGGGTCACCTGGGGAATTTTGTAAGCGGTATTTCCAAAAGATAAAGCCTTGGTTTGAGGTTTTTAGTTCTTGACTGTGGTGCAGCAGATGCTTCAATACATTAGATCTCCAGCCATAGGTATCAAAGAGAATCCATTCACAAAGTCAGGTAGTTTCCAGGTGTGAGGGATGCACATCCAACTCGTTGTCTCTAATGTTGGGTAAGAGACTTGTTATGTTTTCGCTTCAATTGGTTGTCTGTTTGGGGGGGTTTGTTTTGGAGGTCTTGGTGGCCTATTTTATAAAATTTCAATGGTTGTTCCTTGTTTGTGTAAACTTTAAATGGTTGTTCTTTCTTTGGATCAATTACAGCTTTTGGGTGATGCTCATTCGGAGATTTATATGGGTTATAGATCTTATGAATCGTGTTTTGTCTTGGCATTCATTCGGTGTCCCTTTTGTTTGGATTCCCCTTATACTAGGGGTTTCAGGATGGTTTGTGTTGATATTTCTCCCTATGTTTAGGGTTGACCCATGTCGATGGGTTCATGATGGGAAATTCAATCTACATTGTTGAAACTGAATTGAGAGTTTCCATGTGGGTTCCATTGTACTATTCATTTTCTCATATGGTGGGGAGACCCACAATGGGTCTCGCTAATGTATTCCCTCAAGCTGGTCAAGTGTGACTCGAGAAGTTAAGGGGCCACACCAGTAGTAGGGTTCTTGATTGGTTTTATGATTTTTTTTGATTTGGGAAAGTCAGTATTCGGATAGAGTCCTAATATGGTAAGGAGACCAATATAGGACAAATTCGCAGAGAACTTATCCTTCAAGGTGTTCTTTTCAGGTAAACTCTTTACCTCTACTCCGCCCAACCCCGATCAAAGTATATGGTTAGCCTAGATGATGAGTTGTATGGATAATGTTCATTAGAGATCTCGATCAGACACTAGTGATCTCTAAGTTAGGGTTCAGGGTGTTCTAGGTTGTGATTTTGTTTAGAAAT
This sequence comes from Viscum album, assembly GCA_963277665.1. Classification (NCBI taxonomy): domain Eukaryota; kingdom Viridiplantae; phylum Streptophyta; class Magnoliopsida; order Santalales; family Viscaceae; genus Viscum; species Viscum album. The sequence continues at coordinate 1,300,841,525 of OY728161.1, forward strand.
GTGAGTCTCATGTCATTGGTTCTTTTGTTAGGTACTCCGAGTCTATAGGTTTTAGGTCTTGGGTAGAAAGTGAGTGTTCCATCCTCAAGTGGTAGGGGTTTCGTTTTAAAAATCGTTTCATCCTTGTTTCGATCTTTTGAACAGACAAGTCTTTTGTGACTTTCTAGGGGAAAAAAGTGTTATTGTGGGGAGAATTGTTTCACCTCGACCTGGCACATTTTATTATTTTTATTTTTTTTATTTATAAAATTTTTGGGCTAATATTATTATTAATATCATTATCATCATCATCATCACCATCATAATCATTATCATCATCATCATCATCATCATCATCATCATCATCATTATTATGTTTGGTGTATATTTATATTTTTTTTGTTTGGAAACCCTAAAGGAGGCCTTCCTCCTTTCCTCCCCCTTACCCCACGTGACACCCCCTTCTTCACTTTCCTGCCTACGCACCCAACCCCATCCCCCTTCCTCTTGGTCATGTGACGCACCTTCTCCTGAGCTCCCCTCTCTACGACACACCTCCTCTCCAAGCTCCCCTCTCTATGGCCTCCTCCCCCAGCTCCCCCTCAAACCCTCATGGTGAATCCCCATGGCTAAGACCCTAAAACCGCATGACCCTCCCCCTCTACAATCATTTTCTCCGGTGAAACCACCAGATCTCCTTGGGTTTTGAGGTCATCCCATCAAGTTGAGATTCCTCTTCTCTCCTCTATCCTATTTGGTTTGATTTTCTCCTCCCTGTTTCCCCTCTTAGTTTCAGACGAACACCATAGGTTAGGGTTTGATCCATTTTTGTTTATTCTTCTAGTTATAGTGCATGCAGTTCTTCTCCTGAGACCCCTTTGTGTGAGGTTTGTTGTTCTCCACTGAAGTAAAAGTAGATTTTCTTCATTTCGGTCCACCGTTTTCGATTTAAGGTATGTTTTTATACTGCTATTTTGTTTCTCACCCTCTAAATTAGGGTATTTGTAGGTTTTGAGGTTCATAGCATGTTTTTTGAAGTGCGTAGAACTGTTTGGTACACTTTCAAGTCACCGGTCCAAGGGAGACTTTCCTGTATGTGAATAGGTAAGCAAATATATACATGTAGGTTCCCCCATTACATGTATATTGATCCATGGCATTGAATGTACATGTATGGGGCTAGGTGTACCCATGTATATATGTGAAAATCTATATATAGGCGAGTGAAGACTAGTATATTCATATAAGCATATATGTAAGGATCCCATTGAACATGTTCATGGCCATGTGGAGGTGTGTATAGGGGCTAGGTGTCCTTACATGTATGTTAAGGTGCATATTCTCAGTGTTGGAGCAATAACTTTTAGTTAGAAAGCACCAAGGGTTGAATGTTCGGTTTGGTTCTACCCTGAGGTAGGTCCCCTATTCCTATGCCTTTAATTTGAATCTCATGATTTCTTGCTTGTTTTAAAAACATTTTTTATATTTATGAAATATACACAAGCTATAAAATCTAGTTTCGGTTTCTAGAAATGATTATTCCTTTGTTATGGATGATACAGTCTATTTCTTTATGCTCATTTGGTCTTAAGTGACTTTTCTTGATAAGTATTTTTCCTAAATGGTTTCTCATTTGTAATTAATATGTCAAAATGTGTATGGCCTTCAGCCACTTTATTTATGAAATTGTAATGACATGTTTAGTTTTCCAAAAATATCCACTGTGATTTCCAGAAAATGGGTTTTGGTGTGAACTTGAGGTTAAATGGTGGTTTGACCTTCTTGGGAGGATTGTGTCTTTGTAAGAATGGGTTCAAGTTTTTTTTAAAATTTGCAGTACTTTGGTTGTTCAATTGTGTTTTTAAATGATTTTGGAACTTAAAAGTGTTTGTGATTATGTACTCTAAAATGAAAAGTATTCCTTGTAAATAATAAAGTTGTTTGGAACTTTAAGAAGATTTTTTGAAAAAGGAAAACCCTTTGAGACAAGCCCCATTGTTTTATAAAATGATGTGTATGTTGAATGTGTAGATTGTGATATGTACCTAGTTAATAGGCTTGTACATTTTTATGTGATGAAAAAATGGAAGATTTTCTCAAGGAGAGAGATTAGTGTTGAGAGGTTTAATGTGTTTTTGAATAAAGAGAATGATATGTTCATTATGATATTTTTATGAAAACTCACCACCACTTGAAATAGAGAACATGGGAAGCTCGGGGTATCTAGTTGGGCGGACTAGGACTAGTACGCTAGATGATACGAAAGTGGTTCGTCCAAGTTTTTTCTAAAAGGATTGAAGATTACAACACTAACTAAACATTATGATGATTAGAGACCACTAGGTTATGGGTGTGTTCCCTACAAGTGGATTTTGCATGAGAACGATGTTTAGTGTGGTCACTATTCTACGTTTCATTGAGGTGTGAGGTCTCTAGGGTCCCAATTATTCTAGTTACCTATATAGATTTCTCCTGGTTCTTGATTGTAACATAATGTTTGTGATGTGATTTTCATTTCATTTGTTTCATACTTGATGTCTCATTTGTGAAAAACCACATTTAAATCTAAACTGATTTCTTTTCATTTAGAAATGTTACTGCATTTTTGGGAACTATTTTGAAAATATAATCGAATAGAAACACTTTCCTTAAAAATTTAAACTTCTAACTTGATTTTGAAAGGAATGAAATCATTATTTTAATATGTCTTCTTTCAATCTATCATGATTGAGTTTCTTAATAAAGGAAAGGGAATAAGGGATCTTTGCTATTTGGCATTCCTACTGAGCATATCAGTGCTCATACCTAATTTATTTTTAGTTTCAGGTTCCTCTAGTTTGGATTACTCTTGGAGAAAGTGTGGTTTTTTGTTCCATGGTGACCCATGAGGTCACTTGAGGTATGTTTTTCTACTTAGTTTATTTTAATTTCTGTTACTAGTGTTGTTTTTGTTTTTTTCAGTTTATATTCATTTATATGTCTTTTGTTTATGGGATAAACCATTCTCAACCATCTTATTTTAATGCCTAACACTAGTTGAAAGCCTGTGTGTATTGGGAACACCCTTCGGGCCATGTTGCGGACTAGCTCAGGTGACCGATTCAGGGTTGACCCAGGTTGGTTTGTGAGAAATCATATTTTCCCATATCTTTTCTTTTTTACTTGTTTTTTAAAATTTTAATAAAATTATTATGTTTTTATTTTCTATTACTAACTTTGAGGTTTAAAGTGTCATATTCTTAAATCTTTACGCAAGTTTTCCACTAAAGAATTTACACAAGTTTTATTTTTCCTTCTATTTTTTCATTCTACCATTATCTTTCAAAATAATGTTTTAACATAAATAGAAGAGTAAATAAATATTTAGTGTGGGGGGTGTAACAACCCAATGTTTTATCAAGATAAATTCCATTCATATAATTATTTCATATAGTATTATCACATAAAATCACATTAAGAACACAATACAAAATTGATAAATGAAGAATTAGTTAAATAAAAGGAATTTCTAAAAGTTGAGAAGTATATACCAAATGAATAGTAACTCTACCTTTGGAATAGTAATGTGGACCTTATGAATAGTAAACAGACCAATTGAATAGTAACCTAACTAATGAATGTATAAATAAAATTTATCTATCTTATAAGTGACAATATTATATAATTATATCATAGTATAAGTGAATAAATATTTTAAAAATTATTAATTAGGTGTTGGTATTTTTGTAAGACATAAATATTTAGTTACAAATTTATAATTAATTTAATAATTTAATAGAAAATTTATTTTCATAAAATTTATTCATAAATTAATATTTTTATTCTTTATGATTATAAGATAATTTTATGGTGCATAAGTTAATTTTTCAAAGTGTTATAAAATCAGTTATAATATTAAAATTTGTATTTTTAGAGTAAATTATGGCTTTAATTAAAAATTAAATTTATCATATTTAGAAAATTGTTTTAAAAAATGGATTTTATTTTTTAATTCTACACGTTGAAAAATGGTTATGGTGAATTTTTGTGATTTTTCTGAAATACTAGAATTTTTGTGAATAGTAAAATATGGTAATTTACGATATATATACATTATAAACTAAAAACACTATTCGTTGAGTCATAGATGATATAAGAACAATTTATTCTAACTCACATTATCAAATTACTATTTTTATTCTCAAGAATCAACATTATTGCTTGTCTTCAACAAAATAATAAACAAATGAATTAAATAATGAGAAAACACCCCTCTCCTCCACTATAAATAACACCTCTTCTCCTCACACCTCTAAAGCCTTGATCCTTGTCCAAATTCTACCCAATAATCTTCTCAAACCTCTCCCCCATGTCCATGGTAATTTGGTCTTAAAAAAAGACCAAAACCAATCCCCTAAGGAGGTTTTCAAGAAGAAGGAATCAAGAGGTAAACCCCTCTTCCTTTTCTTTTAATTTATTTTAAAGTTCCTTTATTTTATTTTCAATCCTAGCCTCCCCTAATCTAAATTTTATGATAACTCTATTACCTTAAATATACTATAATGTTTTTATTATAATGGAATAATTCATTATCATCTCTCTTTTATCCTCATTTTATACTAAAAAGAAAACAACGTCTATAATGTGTTAATTTATCACATTCAAGGATGACGATGTTTTAAATTTCCATTACCATATTCAGGTCTGTTCATGAAACCATTTTTATGGCTGAACCAAATTATTATATATTTATTATATCTTATTCAATGTTTTGGAATCATTTTTTACAAATGATACTAATTTATAAAACAAAATGAATTCATTGGGATCAAAAACTGCCAAAGTAAATCCAAACGATTATCATTAACTAATAATATAATCCTGCATACCCATGCCATAAAAATGATATATAAGACCAATCTAACCTCTATAATATCATTAATAACATATAAGTACAATTTTTGAAAATTACCCCCACTTTACATGATCATCCATACATGTATACAAGTAAACCGATCATAAAACCCAAGGAAATCAACACTCCCAAATGATGATATTGAATCTATTAACCCATAAAAAATGCCATAAATGAACTTAATAAAGTTATAATAAATAAAATAAAAGTTTAAAATGTTTTGAACTTATTAATTAATGAATCTAATTTGATTATCCAGGCCATTAATATCAAGTAAATAAAACCTTCAAGCTTAAGGTAAGGGATTCTACCCGAACATCCATTATTCATTCGGGTTATTCTTTCTCACTTTTTACCCAAATTATATTCACATTGATTTTTATGAACATTGTCTAAATGAAGTTAATATATTCCAAACTCATGTATAAATATCCATTCATCATTTTTTTCAGGGATATACATTTTTGTAAAAGGTTCCATACTCGATTCTTCTCGATAAGCGAGCTCGATTTAAGTGAACTTCCTAAATTCTTACCAATTTTAAATCTCACTCCATAATATGTTTTAATCCATAATTATTTTTCTAAAATAACTCATTTTATTATGTAAAAATTCTTGGTTCACTTCTGGTTTTATATGAAATATTACCCTTTTCTACTTTAAATTATCTTTAATGTTTTCCTTATACCGCACTAAAATCGTTTTGTTCTGATGTTTCCAAAAAATCTCTTTTAAAATGAATTCACCTCATTTAGACACCATTTATCATTATATATTTCTATTTTACTTTCTTAATGTCCATATATGTTCTAAATCTATTCTTTCATGGACACTTTTATAATATGACCATTTATTATGGTTTTGACAAGATTATGATACCCAATTATTACCATGGTAACCCTTATGTTTATGTTTGATTCTATATGTATGATTTTTAATGTGTAACACATATTCATGAACATGTTATGATTGTTGTGCTCAGATAGTGCTCCAATGCATTGGGAAATTTTTAGTCTCATGGGATGTTATGTGCAATAGTCTTGACGGTTAGCCTTGACTCGTGCTCCATGTGCAACGGTCTTGGTGGTTAGCCTTGACTAATGCTTCTATATGTACAATGATCCTTGACTCATGATCATCTATGTGCAACCAGCCTTGATGCATACTAAATACATGGTTTATTTTTCTGCCACATTACTATAATTATATGATTATATGATCCCATGTTCTATATGTTATGATTCCTTACATTTGATCATGTTCCATGCCTTTTTATATCATTATGTTGTGCCTTTTAACCCATGTTCTAAGATTTATGATTATGTTTATTCCCTTACTAGGATTTTAGTTCATCCCTTTTTTCATGTTATCCATAGGTTATCCTATGTTGATGTAAGGTAACAAAGGTATTTAGAAGCTCATAATGGATGATAACAAAATAAATGTTTTATTTAGTCCCATGTTTTCTGTTTTATGTATCCATCATTCCAAGGCACTATACATTACAATCCTTGGCTTGTAATTTGATGTTTAATTATTCTTAAAATCATGTAATTATATGTGTAAGAGGATAGGGTCACTATAGTTGGTATCAAAGGAAAAGTTTAGTTATTTTTAGAGACTAGAAATAGATCACTTTAGTAATACATTTTGGGATAATACTAAGTCTAAGAAAACATCCCTAAATTTTGGTTAGTATAGAGTAAGTAGTTTATCAAGAAAATATATCCTTTTCTGGATTCTACAAGTGGGCATGGTTCTAGAATATATGTTTCTAGGAGTAAAAACTCTGACAAGGTGTTTCGGGCCTAACTCAGGGTAACCTGGTACATGATAATGGGTCTTACTATACACCTGGTTTAACACTCCCATGGTGTATGCTTTGGTAAATTCATATGCTCATTATGACCAATTATTATGGGAATAAAAAAATCTCATAAGAATATATGTTAGGAAACAGATCATGGATAACCTAAATTGAAACCTATGGAATCACAAGTTAGGATATACTTTCTTTTACAGCATTATCCTTTTATGATTAAAGTTTCTTTTTGTATGATTATTAGCTATTTATTCAGTCCCCCTAATTTCACTTTCTTTTTCTTAGTTAATGGAAGGAAATAGAAGAACATATGACAACAATAAATGTGATAGGCAATGTGAAAATTTCCCTAATGATATGCCAAATATGATGGGAACATGTGCTCAAAACCTTATGACAGTACTTGCTCAGCTGGCTCAATTTATGAATAATAACTTGAATCATGTGGAACAACGCCCTTATCCAAGGAAAGAGAAATTTTTAATCAAATCATTCATTCAAAAAATGCCTCCCATGTTTAGTAGATCTTTTTATCCTCTCCTCGTAGAATAGTGTATTAACTCCATTAAAAATATATTATTTGTCCTCAAATTCTCAAAAGAAGATAATGTTGTATTGGTGGTCTGTCATTTTGATCAAGAATCTGACCAGTGGTGGACACTAATAAAGAATACGAAGACAAAGGAGGAAATTGATTCCATAGATTGGGGAGACTTCAAGAAAATGTTTTTCAATAAATATTTTCCCCGAACCCTCCATCTCTATATAGAATGAGAGTTCCTTAGACATAAGAATAAGGAATATGAGACTATCGGGGAATATGAAGAAAACTTTACAAGGCTTGCAAGATACACCTCCGACTTTTTCATGAACACCAAAAGTAAGTTGGATCGCTTCTTTAGTCGACTAAAGTTGAGTCTATGAAAATCATTGGTGATTCGAGACATTGACAGTTATGAGGAGATTTTCTATTGTTCCCTCAAGGTTTAAATAGAGATCAGATAATCTACATCGTCTCATGGTCCTATTGAAAAAAAAAAGGAAAAATGGATTCTAATATGTGTGGATCATTAAATAAATCCCATGATGGAAAGAATATCAAATATCCCACATTTCAAAATTATGGGATGAAGCATCCTGTGAACTATCTAATGGGAACCAGGAGATGATTTAAATGTGGAAGAATGGGGCATCTCGATATGAACTATCGAAGGGAAATGAATAATATTTCTAATGTGGAATAAAAAAGTAAGGATCAGATCAATGATCATCCAATAGTGTAGTGTTTCAAATGCAAGTAACATGGGAATTTTTCAAACCATATACCTAATCCCAGGGTTGTCGAAGTCAATCAACAACAACCTCCAACACAGTAAGGAAGGTCTTATTTTATCACTACTTCTGAGGTGGATCTGTAAAATGATGTGGTGATAGGTATGCTGGTTATTCATTCAATAAAAGAAAACATACTGTTTGATTTTGGTTCTATGCATTCTTTAATATCTTTCAAGTTTAGTAGAACTACTCAAACACCACCTCAAAATATAGAGGTCGAGTTGTATATGAGAACAGAAAATGGGGAAATTATTGTATCCAATGTATGTAACTCCTCCCCGGTTAATTTTTGTAGACTAAACCTCCCTAAAAATATCTTCATACTTACTTTGGTAGAGTTTGATGCTATATTGGGTGTGTATTATATATCTATATACAAAGCCAATATTGACTGTAGGGAAAGGGAGATCACTCTTCACATCCCAAAGCATCCTATCATTCTATAAAAGAGTAAGGAGGAGGATGAATCTACTTCAGAATCATCATCTCAAGTGTGGATATTTTCGCCTTATGAGCAATCATATCATTCTCAAATGATTGAGACAAAGGAGAGAATCATGGTTGAAGACATTACCATTGTAAGGGACTATACTAATGTGTTCCCTGAAGAGTTTACTAGTCTCCCTTCTGACCGAGAGGTTGATTTCTAAATTGATCTTATTCTGGGATCTCTATCTATATCAAATACACCTTATAGAATGGACACTATTGAGCTAGAAGAGCTAAAGAAGCAGCTACAATAGAACCTATAAAAGGGTTTTATATGCCTGAGTGCTCCGCCATGGGTTGCACCAGTCCCCTTCATTAAGAATAAGGATGGATCAATGTGCCTTGGAATTGATTATTTTCAGCTCGATAAAATCACAATAACTAACATGTATCCCCTGCCTCAGATAGATGAATTTTTTTATTAGCTACGTGGGGCCACTTATTTCTCTAAGGTGGACCGTCGGTCGAGATATCACCAATTAAAGGTGAATAAGGAAGATATTCCCAAGACTACCTTCTGAATGAGGTCTGGACACTATGAGTTCACATTGATTCCCTTTGGTCTCTCTAATTCTCTATAAATTTTCATGGATTTAAGGAATAGGGTCTTTATAGATTACCTTGAAAAAAATTTGGTAGTCGTTATTGATGATCTTCCAGTATACTCTAAGAGTAAGGATGAATATGAGGAGCATTTGAATATTGTGTTGAAGACTTTGCAAATGGGGAAACCATACACAAAGTAAAATAAATGTGAGTTATGGATGGAGGAATTATTATTCTTAGGGAATGTTATCACCAGTTAAGAAATATATATGAACCCTTCCAAGACAAAGGTAATCAAAGAGTGGCCCAAGCCAACATCTGTAATGGATATCTATAGCTTTCTTGGTCTATCTAGGTATTATCGATGATTCTTGAAGAAATTATCATGATTATAAAACCCATTAACTAATCTGACATTTAAGGTAGTGAAGTTTTTATGGAATCAATAATACGAAGAAAGCTTTAAACAACTCAAAAATAGGCTTATCACTACGCTAGTACTCACACTCCCAAAAAGTGGATAACTCTTTATGGTATACAATGATGTTTCAAAGAAAGGATTAGGATGTGTACTAATGTAAAATGATAAATTGATAGCCTAAACCTCAAGGGAGTTGAAAATTCTTGAGAAAAACTATCTTACACATGATCTAGAGTTGGCAGTTATGATCTTTGCATTAAAAATATGGCGGAATTATCTCTATGAGGATAAGTGTGAGATATATACTGATCATAAGAGTCTAAAATAAATATTCACATAGAAGGTGCTTAATATGTGGTATTGAAGATAGTTAGAGCTCATCAAGTATTATGACTGCTCAATCCATTCCCATCTAGGTAAGGAAAACATGGTAGTGTATCCTCTAAGTAGAAAGGATCATGCATCATTATCAATGATGAGAATTGAGAAGGATCCAATATTCTTAAACTTACAATGGATGGACATAAAAATCATTATGGTAGTAACATCACCAATCCTTTCAAAAATTATTTCTCAAGCATCCCTTATATGTAAAATAAAGGATTCTCAAATAAATGGTGTGGAAATTCGAAAAAGGGTGGATGCTATCTAAAATGGGAAATCCTTTGTGTTCAAGATCTATGAGTATGGAATCACAAGATTTGGGTCATGAATATTTATACCATCCAATACAAAGATAAATAAAGATCTTATTAATAATTCCCATAGAAAACCTTTTATATTCACCCAAGGAGCACAAAGATGTATTGAGATCTCTAGGAGAACTTTTGGTGGGACAATATGAAAAAGGAGATATCTGAATATGCATCAAAGTTCCTGGTGTGATAAGAAGTGAAGGAGGAAAGTAAAATGTATAAAGGGATAATGAAACCATTACCCATACCGACATGGAAAGGGTAAAACCTCACCATGTAATTTGTCACTCGACTTCTAAAGATATCTAGAGGAAGAAATGCTATACGAGTTATTATGGATCGTCTTACAAAGACATCTCACTTTATCCCAATACAAGAGGAATTCATACTGGATCAACCTTCATAGATATACATAAAATAAGTTTTAAAGCAACATGGAGTAAGACTATAAATTTCATCTGATAGAGATTTAAGATTCACCTCAAATTTTTGGGAAAGTCTCCAACATGCTCTAAGCACTAAGCTGAACTTTAGTACAGGCTATCATCCTGAAAGTGATGGCCAATCTAAGCAGACTATTTAGACACTAGAATAGATGTTGATATAATGTTTTATGGAATTAAAAGGAGTATGGGACCAATATCTTTGCTAGGTTTAAATCTCCTATAATAATAGTTTCCACTTGATCATCCAAATGAATCCATATGAAGAACTTTATGGGAAAAGGTGCATAAAACTGTCATGTTGGGATGAAGTCGGTGAATGCTAGGACCTGAAATGGTCAATGAAATGGTAAAGATGGTGAAAACCATTAAAAAACACATTAAGGCAGCCCAAAGTTAACAAAAGATCAATTTAGACAATCGTTGATGAGGCCTGGAGTTTAAGGTTAGAGACATGGTATTCCTCTACATATCTCCATGGAATAAGGCCATGAGATTTGGGAAGAAAGGAAAGCTAAGTCCCAGTTACATCGGCCCCTTTGAGATTCTTGATCATGTTGGAGTTATGACCTATTGACCAAAACTTCCACTTACCATGTCTAAAATACATGATGTATTCCATGTTACCCTCTTAAGGAAGTACATACCAAATCCTTCACATATAATGACTCTGGAGGCAGTATGGTTGGAGAATGATCTTTCTTACGATGTGCAGCCATTGAAGATCTTGGATCGTAGAGATAAAGTTCTATGTAACAAGACTACTTACTTGGTTAATGTACTGTGGAAGAACCATAAGTATGAAGAGGCAACATGGGAACTAGGGGAAGCGGTGAAGGAAAAGTACCCACACTTGTTTTCAATTTATATTGTAAAATTAAATTTTGAAGGATAAATTTCATAAGGGGGGAAGAATGTAACAACCCAAAGTTTTATCAATAGAAATTACATTCTTATAATTATTTCATATAGTATAATCAAATAAAATCACATTAATAATGCAATAAAAACGTTATAAATGAATTATTAATGAGATAAAAGGCATTTATAGAAGTTAGGAAACATATACCAAAGGAATAGTAACATAACCTTTAGAATAGTAATGTGACTATTATGATTAGTAAATCGACCAATTGAATAGTAAACTCACCAATGAATGTATAAATAAAATTTATCAATCTTATAAGTGACAATATGAAATAATTATATCATGGTATAAGTGAATAAATATTTTAAAAATTATTAATTAGGTTTTGAAATTTTTTTAAGTCATATATATTTAATTACAATTTAATTATTAATTTAATAATTTAAAAGAAAATGTATTGTCATAAAATATATTCATAAATTAGTATTTTTATGTCTTGTGATTATAATATAATGTTACGAGACCTTAGTTAGTTTTTCAAATTGTTATAAAATCAGTTATAATTTTAAAATATGTATTTTTAGAGTAAATTATAATTTTAATTAAAAATTAAATTTCTCATATTTAGAAAAATATTTTCAGAAAATGAAGTTAATTTTTTAATTCTACATGTTAAAATATGTTTAAGGTAAATTTTTTGGGTTTTTCTGAAAAACTTGAATTTTTAGTGAATAGTAAAATATGGTAATTTACAGTATATGTACATTATAAGCTAAATACACTATTCATTGAGTCATGGATGATGTAAGCACAATTGGTTCAAACTCAACTGATCTAATTACTATTTTTAGTCTCAATAATCAAAATTATTGCTTGTATTTAAAAATAATAATAAACTAATGAATTAAATAATGATAAAACACTCATCTCCACGATAAATACCACCCTCACCACCTCTTCTCCTCATATCTTTCAAGCCTTGATCCATGTCCAAATTCTGTACAATAATCTTCTTAAACCTCTACCCCATGTCCATGAGCATTTGGTCTAAACAAAACACCAAAACCAATCCCCTAAGGAGGTTCTCAAGAAGAAGGAATCAAGAGGTAAACCCCTCTTCCTTTTCTTTTAATTTCTTTTCAACTTCCTTCATTTTCTTTTCTCTCCTCACCTCCCCTCATCCAAATGGTATGATAACTCCAATAACTTAAATATAATTAATTTTATTATTCTAATGGAATAAATCATCACCATATCTTCTCTACCCTCCTTCTATTATTACTTTAAAAAAGAAAAAGAAAAGGAGAGATCCATTATGAACAGGGTTAGGAAGAACCCATCACATGCCAGAAGGCTAGAGAGAACTCATTAAATGACCAAAATCTAGAGGAATACAGTCATAAATTTTAGTGAAAATGTATGAATCCTCACATAACCTGTTTCTCACCCCCAAGCCATCATCTCTCCATCACTCTGCAGCCTGAAGCCCTGCAGAGCCTACGTCATCCCACCAGAACCCTCTGCCTACCATAGAAATACATCCCTCGACCCGTGGACCACCGCCCGCCAAGAATCTAAAATAGATACTCATGAAGTATATCCCAATATATATATCATTTAAATCCACCCTTTATGTGACCAAAGGTCTCTGCTCCTCCATCACAGGTGACGACACCGCTGAAGACCAACGCCCATAGCTCGACCACTGAAGACTGATGCCCATAGCAGAAATGAAGCTATGCTGATGATGGGGGAACTAAATCCAGATACAAGAGAAGGATATGTGACATATATAACTCATAATGACCAAAACAAAATATAATGATTTTGTTGGAATTACATCTGGATGATGCCGTTGCGACGACCAACGCCAGAAGAATATGTCATCGCGACGAAACAACCAAAAAGTCATGTTGGATGAAATCACCTGAAAACACTCAAGAATGAGAAAAAATCAGACCAAATAGCTTCTAAATATGGAAAATATGATATAAAACTCCTCAATGAAACCCTGGGTCACTTCTGAGAGCTAAGATCTCCTGAGATCACTCCCCTCCTTTTATACTAAAAATAAAACAACGCCTATGATGTGTTGATTTATCACATTCAAAGATGACAATGTTTTAATTTTACATTACCACCTTCAAGTATGGTCTTGAAACCATTTTTATGTATGAAACATATTATAATATATGAATTATATAATATGTAACATTATATAATCATTTTTTACACATGATACTAATTTATAAAACAAAATGAGTACATTGTGATCATAAACTACCAAAGTAAATCCAAACAATTATCGTTAAATACTTATATAATTATTCATACTAATTATATAAAAACAAATTATATATAAGACCAATTTTACCTATGGAAGATAATTAATGAAATATAATTTCAATTCTATATAATTACCCACACTTTACATGATCATTCGTACATGTATACAATTAAACCAATCATGAAAACCATGGAAACCAATGCTCCAAATGATGAAATTGAATCTCTTAACCCATCAAAAAGGCCATAAATGATCTTAATAAAGTTATAATAAATAAAATAAATGTATAAAATTTTATGGACTAATTAATTAATTAATCTAATTTTACTATCTAGGACATTAAGATCAAGTGAAAAACACCTTCAAACTTAAGGTAAGGGATTTTACTCGAACTTCCACTATTCCTTCGAGTTATTCTTTATCACTTATTACCCAAATGTTATCCTATTTTATTTTTATGTAAATATACTAAATCCTGTGAATATGTTCCAAAATCATGTATCAATATCCATTCATCCTTCTTTTTCATGGATATACATTTTTTTAAAAGGTTTCCTACTCTATTCTTCCCGATAAGCGAGCCCGATTTAAGGGAACTTCCCAAATTCTTACCCATTTTAAATATCACTCTATAATATATTTTAATCCACCATTATTTTTATTAAATAACTCATTTTATTATTAACAAATTATTGATTCACTTTATTTTTTATATGAATGATTATTCCCTTTTCATCTTTAAATTCTCCTTAATGTTTTCCTTAAGCTGCACAAAAATGTTTTAGTTCTAAAGTTTCCAAAACACTCCTTTAAAATGATTTCACCTAAGTTGGAAACCATTTATCATTATATATGCCTATTTTATTTTATAAATTTCCATGTATATTCTAAATCCATTCTTTCATGGACACTTTTATGATACACCCATTTATTATGCTTTTGACAAGATTATGAAATCCAATTATTGTCATGGGTAACCCTTATATTTATGTTTGATTCCTTATGTATGATTCTCCATGTGGAACACATATTCATAAACATTTTATGATGGGTAAAAATAGATATTTCTCCAATTCATTCTATAATTTTTATTCTCATGAGACGTTATGTGCAACGGCCTTGGTGGTTAGCCTTGTCTCGTGCTCCATGTGCAACGATATTGGTGGTGAGCCTTGACTCATGCTAATCTATTTGAAACAAGCCCTGACTCATGATCCTCTATATGAAATGATCCTTGACTCATGCTAAAATAATGTTCTATCTTTCTTCCAAATTACTGTTGGTAAGGACTCCGTAAGTGCATCCAAACGACCAGGGATCAAATCTAGGCAGAGGCACAATTTCCGGTACTATAGCAGTATTGTAGCAGTATTGTAGCAGTACTGTAGCAGGTACTGTAGCAGGAACTGTGCAGTACTATAGCAGGTACTGTAGTGAGAACTGTATTAGTCACTATTTGGCACTGTAGCAGCCGGGAATATGCCCATGTTTGGGCCTTTGGGCAACCAATTTGGTCCCTAAGTCCTTTAAGGCCTTCAGGCCACCGAAGCCTTTCAGTCAGTAAGTCCTTTGGGCCACCTCAAGACCTTTGGGCCACCTTTAAGTGCATATGAAAACTAGACAACCTAAAAGGAACAAGATCTACAAGAAGGATGAGCAAGGAGCTTTCACCACAGTAGAAGCTAAACGGATTGCAAGAATGGGAGGGTATGAGACCTGCCATCAGGACAAGCCTGTGCATGCACGGGAATGCCTAGCCAAACAGACATGCAAAGGTGGAGAGCTGATTTGAAGATGAAGATGTTGGGGAGGAGAATTTCCAAGTAGTTAGTCTTGGTTGTATGTAATCTTTGAATCCTACAGGTAATGAATTCCTCTAAGGCCTACAGGCCATGTAATACTTACACCTACGAACCTTGTAAGGGTTCCACCTCACCCCTTGAAAGGTGGATTATCAAAAATCAATAAAAAATGAATGCCTTCGGGCAATTGGAGGAGGAGGATTATGTGACTCCGTGTTCTATATGATATGATTCCATACATTTGGTCATGTTCCATTCCATTTTATATCATTATGTTAATTCTTCTAATCCATGTAATAAGATTTATCCTTATGTTTATTCTCTTACTGGGCTCTTAGATCATCCCTTTATACATGTTATCTCCAGATTATCCTATACCGATGTAAGGGATCAAAGGTAATTAGGATCTCATAAGAGATGATAAATAAATAAATGTTTTATTTAGTCCCATTTTTTCAGTTTTATTTAGTCCCATTTTTTCAGTTTTATTTACCTAGTATTCCAAGACACTAGACTTTATGATCCTTGGCTTGTAATTTGATGTTTATTTTTTCTTAAAATCTTGTAATGATATTTGTAAGAGGCTAGGGTGGTTAGGGGGTGTTAAAGTTTTTTAGTAAATTTGTGGTTGTTGCTTATTTTCATTTATTTTCTATATGGTTAAATTTTTAACATTTATTGTGTGTTTTTAGGTTATAAATTAGAGCCATTAATAACATCATTCCTAGGTAAAATACCATGATTCTTTTGATAAGCTCAATGATTTTGGTTTTTTTGAGTTAATATGATCATTGAGTGATTTTTTCTTCTACTTAAATAGAATTTTTTATTTCATAACTACAAAATGGATTGTAAATGGATGAAAATAAAGTAAAATTATAATTATAACAAGTGAAAAATGGAATCTTGAACAATTCCTTATATAAAATTCCTATTGGGAAAACAAACACCTCATAGAGCCAACCAAAATGAATATTATATATGTTATTTAAAATGAGAGTAAAATAAGAAAGTGTGATCTCACATTAAGTTCAAATACATTTGGGTTTGAAAAAAACTCAAAAACAACAAAAAAATACTAAAAAACCAAAAAAATAATGCAGTGAAAATTTTTAAAAATGAATGGATTTTAGTGAGGGGGATATGGAGCACCAATTTAATATTGGGAAAATTAACTTATCAAAATTTAATTTTTTTGTATTAATTATATGTAAAAATGAGGTTTTGTTTTAAGTGTTTAGGAAACTGTAATTTATGATAGTCACTTATTAAAATGATAATACTAATAAATTTAAATCTATTCTAAAAATCATAACATGAAAAAAAAAATTAAACTATAGTGGGTTAGTTTATAAGACTTTTATAAGAGTAATGATTTTCTAAATGTTTAATTATTCTTTATTTATCTTGTTTTTTTGTTTTTTTGTTTTAAACAAGATATAAAAATCATTTTTGTTAGTAGGATTCATTGAATTTTCCAAGAGGTACGCATTTATGTGTGGATGAATTCATATAGAAAATATTTTTTTATTTTTACTTTTAACATAATTGTTCATAATCTCATAATATGGTTATTTTAATTAAAATTGTAAAATATTTTAAATTTTTTATTAAACTAATATTAATTGTGGAAATAGCCTAATTCTATATTTTCAACTGTTTTTATCAATTTTATATTTTGGTTATAAATTTTTTTATACTGATCTAAATTTATCAATTATTTTTTAGGATTATATATGTATTTAGCTTAAATTGTCTCAATATGACCAAGAGTTTTGACAAACATTTTGAGGCCCAAAATAAGCTACCATATCCCATATAAATTTGAACCTCCACACCCACTCAAAGAAATATTTATTTCAGTTAAGCATTTTATAAATCTTTTTAGTGTCTTGATACTATAATATATTTCTATACTTTTAAAATATAATATCATCTTTACACTCTTCTACTTTTTTTCCTCTTTTTTGTTTCCACCACCATTCTTCTCACTATGAACTCATATATTCATGATTATTGGTAAATAACTTAAGGAGTCTTCCAAAGGAGTAATCCAATGTTGAAACCCAGGTACTGTGGTTTATGCATCAAATTCTTATTTTATAAAATTTTGGATGAGGGGATCGATGTGGGAATGGTTCCTTTTGTACTGATATACCTCCCAAGGGTTAGCCTTTTCTTCTTTATTATTTTCCCTCAATTGAGGAGGTGGATCTGTAGTGTACTTGGAAATCATTGAGAGCACCAAATATTCCCAACCTAAGAATAATTTCATGTTCACACATATGATGGAGTGTGTTCATTATGTAAATGTGAGACTATTAATTAAAAAATGAAGGTTCACTCTTTTTCATTTTGTCAGGTGTATCTTCTTTTTTCCTAACTTCATTTTATCTTTCTACCTTACACTACATATTTATTTTCATATCATTCATTTTAATTTTCATTTTTCCAACCATTTTATCATTATTTCATAAAATATATAAAACATTAAAAAAATATAAAAAGTTTTTTACAAATTGTGAGTTTTTGGTTGTGGAAGATCATAAAGTAAGATAACCCTAGTCTTCCACTTTGATACATTAAGAAAATGGATTAATTATTTTATCTCACCCCATGAAAGATTTGAGTCAAAACATGGTGTCATTTTTAGGTATCGAAGTGGTATTTCACTTCCTATTTTTAATCACATTTTTTAAATAATTTCATTATTTTCATATATTTTTTAAAAATATATACTTTTATATTATGTCTCCTAATTCAAATTATTATTCATAGAATAATTACTCACGGTATAAGCCACAAGAATAAAAATATTATAATAATGGAGATTCATAGTTCCAAGTATATAGGGAAGTAATGCATAACATAGAGAGAATGATTTAATGGATAGATGAATATGTATGCTCATCTTAGGAGTATCAACAAGAGAAACATGAACCTAAAACTAAACTAAAATCAGTGTTGGAAGGTATTTCTTCCCCTTTTTTTATGTTATGAAACCTAAAGAGGCTCGGAAGGAGCAACTAAAAAAATTATTATTATAAGACCACTCTCATCCATGGTTAGAGGAGATTATATAATAACAAATTCATGGTGCTAAACTTATTGGAGATAAACATTATGTGTAAGAATAATGGAACTAAAATGTGGAAGGAAACTTCTAATATGATCTTCCTATATATAAAGAAAAATAATCATCACCAGTTTATCTTACCCTAACCTTGGAATAAGAAAACACCCGAGTGGTATAATTTAAAGAAAATATAAATCATCATAACTACATAAATTCATCCACTGTGGACCATATTTAATAGGATGTTTCCAATAAAAATTAACTAGAATATGAACCAATACATAATGGAAATTCTTTCATGAACTCAATTCACATTGATTTTATTGAAAATGGGTTGAGCAGAAACTCCCCCTATTTGAATTTTATAGATTTTAACACAACTTGTACTATCTTTTATGGTAGTACAAAATAATATGAGTCATATGTTTAGGAACACTTTAGGATCCCTAATCTGATTAAATAATTTTTATAGGGGTAAAATGAATAATTCATAGTGGATTCTCATAATAAAGATAAAATTAAAGATTATTTACATAAAGTGTAATAATTATATATTAATTCATTTTGATTTAATTGAATTAAAAATTAAATTTATATAGAGTTTCCCCTTCCTAACATTAAATTTTTAGTGAAATCAAATGAGAATGAACAAGATAATGTTAATATTTAAGAGTCCAAAAAAGTTGTGGTTAATGAAAAGGAGGGGAACCATTATTTTTTCTTCCCTGTCCATATGAGATGTAATTAATTAAATTAGGGATGGAACTACAACACTCTATCCAATGGTTACTCTAAAAATAGTCTAATGGGGTGCACTTGGGAAAGAAAATATTTTGGTGGTTCATTACTAAGGAAACATACCCAATAATGGATTGGGGATAACCAACTTGAACTAATAGACTTAGGGGAGTAAAAAAACATATCCCCTATTTGGGGGGATTCACTAAAAATTTTTACACTTTTCCCATCACTTTTATTTTTTTTACCTTTTATTTTCATTTAGTAAAATTATTATGTTCTGTTTTTTCTATATTTTTTTATGTTTAATGTGGAAGCTTCTATGAGATTAACTCAAGGCTGCCACTAAAGAAGCAAATTAGGTTATATAATTCATTCCCTTTTGTTTTTCAACCCTTATATTTTTAAATTATGTTTGATATTAAATTTAATGTTAGTTACATATTAAGTATGAGAGGATATTAACAAATTTTTATTAATTATTTTATCTTAACTTTTATATGAATTTTTTGAAATTTTCATGATTTTTTTCCTCTTTTTTATTTTGGTGTGTTATTTAGGTTATAAATTTAAGCATTAACTATTATCCATACAAATGAAAATATTATTCTAATTTTTAGGATTTAACTGGTTTTGAAGTTTTGGAGCATATATAATTACTTAGGTAGTTTTTCTAGTATTTCTATAGAAATAATTGTTTTAAAATGGAAAATGGTTTGTGAACGAAATAAAATATAGTATAATTAAAATTGTTACATGAGGAAATTGGAATTTTGAACTCTTCATTAATCATAATTTCCATTGAGAAAATAACACCATATAGATAAAAAATTAAATTTATATAATTCATTTGAAACTAGATAAAAATGGGAAATTGGGATCCCACATGAATTTTGCATACATTTCGTCACTGAAAAAAATAAACAAAAAACCAAAAAAATACAGCACCCAGTTATAAAAAATGAGTGGATTTTAGTGTGGTGAATTTTAAAGAACAAAATAATAAGGGGATAAATAAATATATGGATTTCATTTGGTTTGAATAAAATAAGTGAGAAATAGATCTTTGGTTTGAGGAACTTGTGAAAGTGGAATTTATGATATTTCCACTTATTTAAATTTTAATCCTAATAAATTCTATCATATTCACAAACCTATAACAATAAATTTTCTTAAATTTAAGTGGGTTAGTTTAGAATACTTGAATAAAAGGTATTATATTTTCAATGTTGAATTAATAACTCTTTCTCTTCTTTTCTAGTGGGTGTGTTTGATCCTAGGTAGAAAAATCCTTTTTTAAAAAGTTATTGAATTTCCTAGGAGTGGAATGTTTTTATGTGGTGGAATTGATAGAGATAATATTAATAATAATTTAATAATTAATTTCAATTTTATCAGTCCATACAATGTATTATTTTATAGAAAACTATAACATTTTTAGGATTTAATAATAAATTGAGATTAATTGTGAAAAAGGTATAATTCTATATATTTAACTATTCTTTATCGCTTTAATATTTCATCCATAACATTTTACATACTGATAAAAATTTATTAATTTCCTTTTTTATTATTACATATGTATTGGGATTCAATTCTCTCAATTGGGCAAGGAGTTGGTTTGAAATTGATGATACCTCAATAATTAATTCATCTTGGAAATGTTTCAAGATTCCAAAATTCAATACCTATCAATAAATGATTCATATCAAAAGATACACAACTAAAAATTATGTTATTCATATTTTTAATAATGTGGGACTATATAGTATTCTTGTATATTAAATTGTATAGAAAAAACATTCATTAATCCAGAAAATTATACGTTAATGTAGAGGAGGTCAATCAGTCTCGTTGTCTATAATTCTTAATAAGTGTAAAAAAAATAAAACTATGGATATGAATATTCAATATAGATCCAAATTTGTGGGTGCATGTTAAATTCATATATTAACATCTTAAATTAATGAAACATTATGAGATTCATCCATTTACTATGTCTACCAGGTGAAAGCTTTAGGGGGGAAATATTTTTGACCAAAAATGATCCATCTTATCCCCTATAAATTTTTACCTCCACCTCCTCTAAAAGATTTTTTATTTTAGTTAACCATTTTCTATAGTATTATATTGTTTTTTTCTGTAAAATATTTTTATAATTTTAATGTATATTATCTTTATTTCACTATTATAATATTTTTGTTTTTTGTTTTCTCTATTTTTCTTCTCATTATGATCTTCTATACATTAAATTTTAAGTAACTAAACCGAGGACTCTCCTGAGGGAGAAATCCAGTTCCTATCTAAATTCATTTTTATTCATGCTTAATGTTTACTATTTTATTAGATTTGGTATGTGTGGTATCATATTAGGAAATATGTCTTTTTTCTCTATATGCCACTCATGTATTTTCATTTTATTCTATATTGTTTTCCCTTCATAGAGGAGGTGAATGTGTAGTATACTTGTAGATCATTGAGTCAAAAAAATATTCTAAAAATATGAAGAAGTGGATTTCTAAACTTATGATAGTTTGTGTAAATTATGTAAGTATAAAACTATTGATTTGACAATGAAGGTTCAATCTAGGTGATTCTCTAGAGACAATATTCTTTATTCTTAATATCTTTATGTTTGTCTACAATACATTACATGATTATTTTTCTATCATGCATCTAATTCTAAAACCTCTATCTATTTTAACTTATTATCATAAAATATAAAAAACAAAATATAATAAGTGATTTAGAAATAGTGAATGATTAATAGTATAAGCTCCTCAAGTAAGGTAACCGTGGTCAGCCACTATACTACACTAGGAAAATAAATCATTATTTTTTTCATACATCATGATAGGTTTTAATGAAAACTTATTTTCATTGTTAGGGATACAAGTATTCATTCACTTAATATTCCTATTCTAATTTTTTAAATAATTTCTTTATTTTTAGATATGTTTCTTATAAAAACTCTTTCTATTATTTATGCAATTCAAATTATTATACATGGACTAAATATTAATTGGTGTAACCACAAGAAGAAGAATTTCATAATAATAAAGAAGATATTTTTCAAATCCATAAATAAGAAATATGGAACTTGGAGAGAAGAATATAATGTCTAGCTGAATTTGTTTTTTCATCCCCAGAGCAGTAGAAGGGGAAATCTTAACTTGAACCTAAACTAAAACATGAGCTGAAAGCGATTTACCCACTCATTTTATATGTGAATGAACCTAAGGATTCCATTAAGGAGCTACTAAAAGTATTAATACTATCATTCATCGCTCATATATGGCCAGAGGATATTCTAAAAGAACAATGTTTGGATGCTCTGAGATTTTAATATATGCTTTCCTATAATTAATTCATATATATTTGATAGTTTTCTCTACATTCTACACAGAACAAAAATGACCCTGGGATATGTTTAGACCATTTAAATAGAGGTTTTTAATTATTACATATGAATTAAATTAATATAATTATTAAATATATTAATTTATATGCATATAGGTTATTTTATACAATTTTAACTAATTCATTATTGTGTTTGAGAATATATCATTTTATGTGAGGTTCTTTTTGTTAAAGAAAACTAATTATATTATTATTAAATATTTATTTCTATAAAATATAATATTTATTGACTAGTGATACCTTTATTAATGTTTTATATAAATTAAGAATAACAACAATTAGTAATTTAAAAATTTTATTTTCCTATATAATAGTTTCTCATTGTATTTTATTATTCTATTTAAAATTTATAACATAAGATTATAGAAATTTTATTTTATAAAATAAAATTAATTTAGGATTTATAATTTCAATATTATTTTATGTTTATTTTTTTTATTTTTCTATTGATTCATAGGTGAATGGTAAAAATTCATATTTTTCTAAAAATCTATCACTTTTATAATACAAGAATGACTTAAGAATTAATTAAATCCTCTTTATATATAAAATATGTATTTAATAATTAATATAAATCATTCAAAAATGCTATTGTGGGATTATAAAACACATGTTTAAAATTTTTAGTACTCATATAATATTTTACACTAAAAATTGTTTTTACATGTTTATATTAAAAATAAGATATTATAAGTTTAAGAGATTAATTTGAACAAAATATACATCCTATTTTAGTTAAACATGTCAATATTTTTTAATAATATAAATATAATTTTTATGCATAAATATAATTGAAATAATAATAATTTTAATTTCCACGATAATGGTAAAACAGTTTTTTTTAATGTTTTATTAATATCATGTAATTTTTATCTAACAAATAAAATTTTCTAATTTAAATTATGACTCAAATATTATTTATAAATTTATATATAAGTTTATTTACTCTCATTGAATTTTTAATCAATAAAAATTAATATTTAGACCACATATTAGTTAAAAATCATTTTTTTATGAGAACTATTATTTTATTTATTATATATTTTAATTTGAAAATTGAATTTATAATTTTTAAAAATTTAATTTGATTAAATGGAGATTAAATTTATGTTAAAAATAATAATTTATTAATAGTTTTTACCTTATATTTTAAAATAAAATATAAATTTTCTAGTTAAAAACTTGTTATAAAGGTAAAAAAAATTAAATTGTTAAAATGTAAAAACCTATGGTAGAAGAGTTGAAACATGATTAAAAAAAGTTTTGAAGTCTTGGTTGAGTATTTATAGAACCAATAATACCCCAAAAATCTATTATTATGAAATTTTGGAGTCATTGACAATGGAATATTGTAATGTTAACGAGGAAGTGTAATGGGAATTCAAAAAAGTTCCCTCTTTATTGCTTCTAAAAGGGAATCAATTCTACCCCTCTATGGTTACACATACAATTAAAATTTATGTTAAACCCCTTACCAACTAACTCTCTTATGATTAATTTTATCATCATTATACTCATTATATCTAGAACATATATTAATTCCTTCACAACTAAGGATATCTACAAGAGAATATTTTGTATCCAAGATAGTTAGGTTCATGCATAGAATGAATCAAGAATAAGGTAAGGAATACATCTAAAAATTTCCTTATTTGAGATTCATTTTTTATATACCTAATATAATTAAAAATTATTTTATACTTCAAATTGGATATATATATATATATATAATATCATTAATTATATTTATTCATTGTATATTAACTTTTACTACAATATTTATCTCTTTAAAAGGGGTTTTATTAGAATGTTTCTTAATCCATAATGCATTCCACCTCAATCACCCTTAAATGAGTCATTATTTGATAATACTAACTAATATTTATATTTATGGTGTTACTACTACCCTCTTGACTTATAACATCAAAAATTATTGTTAAACTCAGAAACTCCACTTCTATTTAAGCTCATCTTTGTTGTGGTATATGGTTGATCTTTTTAAAATAATATAAATGTTTATCATAAATCAATCTCATTTTTTGATTTATAATGTTTATCCTTGAGTTTTATATTTATTTTCATATGGTATAATCTATTTCTATCTTAGGATATCACTTTTTGATTCAAATCATCCTTATTGAAATCTTCTAATCCTTCTGGAAAATGTGACTATGTTATGAATAATTCTCACCCTGTTAAATTATGGTTACCATACTTGTCCAGAATCTCCCCTACAGATAATTTTATCATTTTTAATTAGAAACCAAATTAAGTTTTATCTATTGTGAACTTAAAATTTACCATCTCATGTTTTTAAAATAATGTTTTATTATATTTTTTTATGATGTGGAATGTCAACCAAAGGTGTTTTAAAAACCTAAAATGGAAAACTTATAATTTATTTTTTCATTAAAAGTTGCACCACTATAGAATATTTTTCATAATGAATATATTTTAAAAACCCTTATTATTTTATGGAAACCCATCCTATATCAATTCTTTTCTAAAGGTAAATTATAATATATTTCCTTAAAATATTTTATGATCATCTCGAAAGGCGTCACCTATGTGGTTCATTATTATTCTTACTTCTTCATGGTCATTCTCATAAATTATTTTAGATTAGAAATCATTGGTCAATAAATATGACTCTATACTAAAATAGGAAGTCCAACTTTATTTAATTCCTTCTTTTATTTGGAATTCATATGACAAATCCTTTAGTTATTTGTTGATATAAGACTATGAATGAAAATTCTTTCTCGTGCGTTTTGTCAGGATTATGCTTTAGGTATGTATTATTTTCCTCATATGGAACAATAGTTATTTACATATTATGATTCTCATTATATTATGGGTGGGGAAATAATTATATATCCCTCTAATCCAATGATTAATTTTTCCATATCATGGGATACTATGTATGGTGCATGGGTAGTTATCCTAAGCACATGATGTTATATGATGAGTTGGACTGAAATTATATATCTCCCCAAAGTATTTGGAAATCATAATATCTCATGAGATTTTAGGTTTATGGGAATGGGGAGTGAACTCAATCAACCATAAGACATTGTCCATGGTGTTTATGGGAATAGGGAGTGAACCCAATCAACCATGCAACTTTTTCCACTAAGGTTATGGGAATGGGGAGTGAACCCAATCCACAATGGGACTTTTTACACTATGATTATAGAAATCATCAGTGAACCCAACAACCATGGTAATTTTTTCAATATTTTTATGAGAATTGGTTGTGAACCATTCCACCTTGGGACTTTTCCACTATGTTTACGGGAAGGGGGGTTGAACTCAATCAACATTGTGATTTACCCACTATGTTTATGTGACTAGGGAGTGAACCCAATCCACCATCAGAATTTTTACACTTTGTTTATAGAAATGGGAAGTGGACCCATTATAGCATGGGACTCTTTACACTATGTTTATGGTAATAGTGTGTGAACCTAATCTACCATGGAACTTTGACCAGATTATTATGATGGTGTTTGAAGTGACCCTTAACATATGTTTGTCATGTCATTTCATATGTATCTTCCAAATATTCTATGATTCCATGATCTTATGATGTCATTTACTTATTCTATTTTCCATTTTCTAATCAACCTATTTTGGATATTATGTTATGCCTCTTTACTCTCATGTTATGATTTATTTCCATGCTTATTTCATTACTGTGATTTCTAGACCAACCTTTTCCCTATATATTTCACTAGGATATCCTATGTAGTTTTAAAATATATATGGGAGTTATGAGAACTATTTTTATTTTTAAATAATGATTATGTTTTTACATTTATGTTTATGTATATATTTTTCTAATCATACAATGAAATAAGACCTCTCAATCCTTGGATTTTTTTAGAAAGTATCATAAGTATCATGAATAATATGTGTTTAAGTCTTGGGTAACAATAAAATTCATGTTGTTACACTTTTGGTAGATCAAAAGTTTTTTAAATAATCATGGAATATTTTTTTGTAATTTAACATGAAACATTATTTTCCTATCTCTAAGAAAGATGAATCTACACCACTATATCATTCCATAGTATTGGAAGAATAAATCACTCAAATGGGGGGGTATTTAAAGAAAACATAGAGGATCCCAACATCCCATTTTCATGAACTATATCTAACCACCAAAATTTTCTTTCCACTAAAGAATAAATGGAATCTTAACCAACTAAGGGAGTCATTCCTTTCTTGAACTTGACTTCAATTAATTTTATTAAAACCAAATTGAGCAGTAAATCACACTATTTTATTTTTTTAGATTAATTCATTAGATAGAATACCTTGTATAAATAATAACATGATAATTCACTTGATGAGTAATAATTGAATCTCCTTGATCTAATTGAAACATTTTAAGATAAGGAAAATAAATAATTCCCAGTTTATTTTCATAAAGAAACTATCTTCCAATATGCATTACATTAAGGGGAAGATTTATATATTGATTTATTTTTATTCAACTCACCTAAAAATGAAATTTTCAATGAATTTACCATTCATAAAATTATGGATTTAGTAGAGGCCCAAGATGAATTTAATTTTGAATATGAAAAAGAATTTACGGCCAAAGAAAAGGAGGATGATCCATTTGTTGCTTCCCCACTATATGAGTTGTAACAAATTTCATGTGGGATAGAATAGATACCATATATAATAAGGTTCCTCTATAACCAGTATGAAGGGATTAAAATTCAATGGAGAATAATTGGCAGTTAATGAGCAAGAAACAACACCCACTTTTAGACTAAGGATGAGAAGTTGTAACTTTATGACTAGTGTTAGTAAAAAACAAGCATCTCTTTGGGGGTTTTACCAAATATATATTGTGACATCCAGAACCCAGATGCACCTTAATAGGTTCCCTAAGCCCAGTGGGCCATATGGACTCAAGCGCATCTTCACGAACGCAAGAGGGTGCCAACTAGAAGTGAGGGCCTAGAGTATGTCCATGGGGAGACTATTCCCTCATTATCAGAGCGTAGCACAATGGATGGATAAGACATAGGTAAATTAATAGAAAATGTGATATATATAAATAAAAGAAGCATACAAGAGTAATAGATAACATGGATAATAATGAGTGAATAATTGGGATAACATTCAAGTACTGATGATGATATCTCATGTCACTAGAAAACTAGAAAGCATGGATACAAGATAGTAGACATAATATGTTCCAAAAAGCACAAAGGAAAACAAAAGACTATCCCAAGAATCCAGAGATCTAGCTTGATCCATTGTTATCAAGATTTAATTTATATAGCAAGCAATCAAGTATTCGAATTCATGTTCTTCCCTTTATTAACACCTATAGTCATTTAATATACTCTAAGTACCAAATGGTGCCCGGGGAGGGTGTTAGATAAATTTTAGTGGGCCACCACCAATGGTGTCAATAACATCTCGACCGTGTAATGTAATATAACAATTTAAAGGCATGTATATATAAAGTAAATTAGTACAATTTAACTAAATACCCAAATACCTACTTCATCCCATTGCTTATTGTTTGAACATGTAACCAATTAATTACATGATTTTTCCGA
This sequence comes from Viscum album, assembly GCA_963277665.1. Taxonomy (NCBI): domain Eukaryota; kingdom Viridiplantae; phylum Streptophyta; class Magnoliopsida; order Santalales; family Viscaceae; genus Viscum; species Viscum album. Next base: position 1,300,869,925 of record OY728161.1, read on the forward strand.
TTTATCAATAATTAACTTGTTATTAATATTAAAGGTTCCAAGATATAATAAGGAAACCATCAATGATATTTAATAACGAAGTTACATGGTAATAACCAAGTTAACATAAGTCTCAAGGGTTGCTAAATCTGTAATAATTGAGTCTAGATAAGGTGTAAGAGTGTGATCCAAGGATCATAGTCCAATTCATTCCACAATGAGATGCCTACTGAGTCCAAGGAGTGTATCCAAGGTAAAATAGGACTATGAAAGGACTAAGAATGATGGGATTTAACCATGGAACCTACTTGTTAATACTAGATATGAGGAGTTTATCCAAGGCATATTGGGGCCCAAGGAGTTTATCCAAGGCATCCTATAGTTATACATAAGGGGGGACCCAATTATGTCATTCCAAACATCCAATTGAGAAAAGTATAGGGTTCTAGGTGGGTCTTAACCTAAGAAACCCATCCTTCAATTTGGAATGGGTCCTCGAGTGCTCAAAGAATTACCTTGGGAATTTGAGGCGATCTTGAGTCGGCCATTCCAATTATGATAATGAAGTCATATAACATTTTATAAGGTTCAATCCTTTCATTTCATTAGTGTGACAAGGCTAAGTATCATGAAACCATTTAATCAAGTCATAATTAATCATTAAGTTCATTTGGTTCAGGCCTTGACTTTCATTAGTGTTACAAGGCCAAGTAGCATAAAACCCTTTATTAAATCCATTTAAGTCATATTCATTAATTAAGTTTCACTTCACTACCTTCCATCAATATGGCATGTGTTTCTAAGGACATGCAACCTCTTCTCGTTTACATTTAAGTCCAATTCATATACTTAGTATACTTTCCAATTAACATATCACATTTAATTGTCAAATTGAAGTACTTACATTAAGTGGTCCAAGTGGTGAGAATACATGGTACTTTCCATTATGCAATTCAAATTATAAAAAATCCATTTGATATAAGAAATATTACCATTAGAATGGTCAAGGAAAGTCACACCCGAACGGTGGCTTAAATATGTCAAAACACTTAAAATCCAAATGTGGTATAACCTTCGACATGGATGGAATGGAGTTTTGGGTGTAACCACTACCAGGTAATCATATATTTGGAATGATCATAACTATATGGTTCTAATGAGTATAAGAATGACATATAAATTTAACAAATGGAACCTGATGAAATCAAAGGTCCCCACACAAATATTACAAAATCATTAAAATTTATTTATGAGTTATAGACCACCCACATTAGGCTTGTATAATCCTCCTCATCTAGTATTGGACCTTGATTTGGCTCGGATCAGAGTATATCTAAGAAAAATAGAAAAATTATCATACCTCGATAACTCATTTGATAGTAAGAGAGAAAAAGAACAACTCAAGAGGACTCGAGTACTTACTATTACACATCCAATATAATGAACAGAAGCTTGATCAGATCCTAGATAAAGGAGATAATTGAATCCATATCTTTAGACTTCAAAAATCTCCAAAATGAGATCCATGGAGGTAAATTCTGCATAATCTTAGATTATGGAAGAAGGAGGGAGCTTAATAGAACATTAAGGAAAATTTTGTAAAATTGCCCAAAAAATGTCGTGTGCATGGTTTGTCCACACGGTTTGGCAAAACTTGCAGAAATTGTGTGAGGTTTTCTGGGTAGAAGGGGCATATTGCATGGTTAGGCCACATGGCCATGAACAAACCATGCGAACTGGTTCTATCCAAAAATTTCAATCTTCATGGTTAGCCAAACCATGCATCAACCATGCACTAACCGTACAACCTACCCAGCTGTCCCAAAAAGATGGGTTCTGGGATTTGAAATTTCATCGGACACCCATGAGACCTTTATTAACTCAAAAGGAACCTATATTAGGTCCAAAGTAAAGATATAGACCAAAATTTTAAAGGATATATACCTAAGTGAAAAACTATGTTCTTAAAATCTTCCCCCTTAAAAGAACTCATCCCCAAGTTCATCTTCCAAGGGTAGAGAAACATTATCTGAGAACAACTATGACCATTAGGTGCATACATTAGCTTCTCTCTCCCAAGTATCATCCTATAATCAGTAATTCTTCCATAACACCCATACTAGAGGGACAGACCGACCTCGGAGAGCCTTTATGCTCTGATCAATTATGTGTACTAGATACTCCCCAAAGGTAGAATCAGCAACTAACTCAACTTCCTCGGTATCAAAGGTATGTGATGGGTTAGCATAATATTTCAGAAGCTGTGAAACATGAAAAATGCCATGCATGGCATGGTACCTCTAGGGAAGTAGTAACCGGTGGGATACCAGCCCTAATATCTCTAGAATCTCAAATGGCTCTACATAATGAGTCAACATCGTTCCCTACTTTTGTAACTATCTATTCCCAAACTTGGCTGATACCCAAAGAAAAACATGATCCCTGACCTCGAACTCAAAAGGTCATCGATGGTGATCTGCATAAGATTTCTATCTAGACTGAGTAGTAGTCATGTGATTTATGATCAGATAAACTTGTTTTGAAGTCTCCTGAATGAGACAAGGACCTAGTAGGGCTACTTCACCTACCTCTAGCAAGCACCGGGTTGAATGGAACGGCCTACCATACAAGGACTCAAAAATAGCCATCTGAATTGTTGCCTGAAATTTGTTATTATAGGTGAAATTAATGAGAGGGGTATGCTTATCCCAATAACCGCTGAAGTCATGAAACATGCTTAGAAAATATCCTCTAGAACCTATATTATCCATTCTGATTTTCCATCAGTCTAAGGGTAAAAAGTTATGCCTAGAAGTACCTATGTTCCCATAACATTCTGAAATCCATGCTAGAACTATGACATGAAACAAGCATCCCTATCTAAAATGATAGTACGAGGGACCCCATGGAGTCATTTGATCTCATGGACATACAGTATTCCCAGTTCATCAACTGATAAAGTCTATCAAATAAGAATGAAATGGGATAATTTCATTAGTCAGTCAATAACTACCCAAATAACATTGCTAACCCTTAGAGACCTTATAAAAATGACTACAAAATCTATAGAAACATCTTCCCATTTCCATTCTAGGACTGGAAGTAGCTGTAATAAGCCTACAGGTCTTTGGTGTTCCATCTTCACCTGCTGACAGGTGGAACACCTAGTGATAAAACCTGAAATCTGACATTTTATTCCTATCCACCAATATTTGTGTTGCATATATCGATACATCTTGGAGATTCCTAGATGAACTACCCACTAAGAAGAGTGAGAATATTTCTTAAAATATTATCTCATGTCTGTAGGAACCCATATATGTCCACATATATGTAGGATGTCATCTCTATCCTCATACCAATCTAGAGGCAGGTTATCTCTTAATATACTCTCATGGAGTACCAAGCCTTCAAGATCTGAAAATAATATAATATTCACCTTATCAATGAGGGAAGAGGTAACTATCAAGGATGAGGGGTAAGTCTTATCATGACTATCATGAAACTCAAGATGAAGTTCAGAAAATAGGGCCATTAACTTCCATTCCTCACTGGCTTCTTGTACAGCCTGTGTTTGAGTATTCCGACTCACCGTATCAGTGACCACATTTCCCTTCCCAGACATATAGGCAAGCTAAAAATCAAATTATTGTAGATATTAGACCCATATTTGTTGTATGAGGTTCAATTCATCATAAGAAAATATATATTTTAGGCTCTTTTGGTCTATGTACACCACAAATACCTCACCCAATAGATAATGTCTCCAGCAATGTAAGTCATGAACATCTGTCGCTAGATCAAGGTTGTGTGTCAGGTAATTTCTCTCATGAGGCCTTAACTATTGAGATCTATATGCAATGAATTTTTCCTCCTGTATCGACACTACTCCTAGTTCAATTCTTGATGCATCACATAAGATGGTATAACCTTTTTTAGGCTTTGGTAGAATCATAATAGGTATAGATACAATCCTTCCTTTCATATCTTAAAAGGATTTATCACACACTTCTGACCACACAAACTTGACACCCTTATTTGTAATAATAGTAAGATGTGTATCAAGATGTGAAAAGTACTGTATGAAACACCTGTAATATCAAGAAATATCCAAAAAATCATCATATTAAACATGTTCTTGGGATGCTCCTAGGAAACAACAACACTAACATTTTATGGTTCAACAGATATTCCTGATTCTAAGATAATATTACCCAATAAGTGAACTTTGTTGATCCATAAGTGGCACTTAGAAAGCATCATGTAAATATTATTCTCCCTTAGTGTACTTTGAATGATCTCAAGATGTTTATCATGGTCTCTACAAGTTTGATAATAAACTAAGATGCCATCCAAAAAGACTATGACAAAAGAATGAAAATAGGGATGGAAAACACTATTAATAAGATCCATGAAAATGGTAGGCACATTCGTAAGACCTAACACCATTACAAGGTATTCATACATACCAAACCTGCTACATAATGTTGTATAAGGTATTTCTGATGGTCTGACTCGAACCTGATAATAAACCAATCTCATGTCAATCTTAGAGAATCCATTTGATCCTTAGAGTTGGTCAAAGAGATCATCTATTCAAGGAATTGGGTAACATTTCTTGACCATAATCTAGTTTATCCATCTTTAATCCATGAAAATACGTAAGGTTCTATCTTCCTTCTTAGAAAAAATCATAGGAGAACCCCAAGAGGATGTACCAGTCTGTATAAATCCTTTAACCTCTAAATCCTCTATCTTCTTCTTGATCTCATGAAGCCAATAGGTACCATCCTATATGGAGGAATGGACAATGGAGCTTCCCCTAGAAGAAGCTCAATCGTAAATTCTACCTCTCTATCAGTAGTTAAGCCAGAAAAGTCATCAAGAAAGACATCCCTGAAATGATCTACTACTAGAGGGAAAACAGAATTATATAAACTCTGATCATTTATGAAGAGATTAGAAATCTAGGTATTCACTCCACCAAGCCCATGATGCTTCAGTCCATCTCTACCAGCCTGGACATCCCACTCACTCTTATGTATATAATTGAGACCTTTTGGTGATGTAAAATATACCCTATAGTGATAACAGTCTACAAAAGAATGATAATGAGTCAACCAGTCCATTCTAAGAATGGCATCGAAGCCCATCATCTCGATGGAAAAGAGGTTTTATAAGAAAGCGTAACTGCCTACCTTAAGGGGACAGTCCCTGCACTGGCGTATGCCCTCTTTCCATATCCCAAACGATATATCTAGGGTCATTACACCATAGTAATATTGTATCTCAAGTCTGAGACTCTCCACGATAGATACAAAAAATAAAAGAGTTTGAAGCACCTATATCAAATAAAGTGGTTACTATAGTAGAGGATACTAGAATAGTACCTCACACTGTAGTTGTTCCCATATCCTGATCTTTGGTTATCAACTGTAGTGCATTCAATTGGCTTGATCCACGACCATGTGCAATAGATGGACTACCATGATCAAAACTACTCTATTGGAACAGCTAGGGATCAGGGGTCTAGCTACCTCAGCCACAACCTTCTTCTCGGCTAGACCATTCAGTTCTATTCCAAATTCTCACCTAATGTGGTGTAAAATAACTCACTCTTGAAGTTAGAGATGGTGTTGATCCTTTCCCACTTGAAGTTGGTGGAAAAGTCCTACAAAATCACTAAATATTACACATACAGCCACAAGACCGACACTCTATTGGGTCTTTATTACAATGAGGCTTCTTATACCCTGGTATTCCACACATATGACACATCACTAAGCTATCAAAACGGATATTTTGGTTTTCACTACCCTGAAAATAAACCTCGAGAGAACATTTATTTCCACCGGAATAACTAATCGATGTCTGTGGACCTGATCCTTTAAACCCGGTACTATTTTCATCCCTTAGGTTGTACTCAGTGATAAGATCCTAATCAATTATTGTATAAAATGTAGTAATGATAAATACATTCACCTGTGTATGGATGGAATACTGAAGCCCATCCTCGAAATGTCTATTACGTGAAATCTCATCACCGGCTAGAAGCGTTGAAAAGCACTGTAACTATTTGAATTGTGAGTAATATTACATAACTGAAAAATAACCCTACTCAATATGCATAAAATCTCTAGCCCTGTCAACTCTCAATGTTTTAGGAAAGAACTAATCATATAAAATAGTTTTGAAGTCATCCCATATCATGCCTTGATAGTGATCAGTCTGGGTAACCACATACCACCAACGCTTGGATGAATCCTAAAGCATGTATATAGAAAGCTTGACTCTTCACTCTAGAGGAGTTTTCAGATGCTCAAATATAGACAGCATGGACTCTACCCAATACTCAGTAGCTCGCGGACCACCATCCCCTAAGAAATTAAGAGGATGATACTACTGGAACTCATGAGTCAGATCAGTCATCGTAGGTGCAAGATGTGGAGCACCATGCATGGACTATATCAGACGTAGGAAACTATCACTAACTTGGGAATCAGTTCCCAAATCATGTATAGTAGGTGATCCTCAATTGGAACTCCTAGAGGTAAGACTGTTTGCTCAGGGCCCACCATGTCTGGAGCATAGTTGTCACCACCTTCCTGGAATATGATACGAAGAATTTGTGGCAGAATTAGTCTACAATATCCAATCACATGCCTCAGAAAAAGATTAATTATAAAGATAAATTCACTAGAGGAAGATTAACGTAAGAAAACTCACTACCCAAGGCATACTACCCCAACTACCATCTTATATGGTCAGGTATCGGTATGTGCTGAAGTATAAGTTTCATTTCATTTTACATTTAATTACCAAGTTCACTTCTTTACCTTTCATAAACATGAAAAGGTGGGATAAGGATGTGCAACCATTTCATTTTAGATTTCATGATTCAATTTATAATGGATATCCATTTTCGATAAATCTTTTCCCATACACCTATCACCAAATAAAACACCCATTTATTTATATCATAATGGATAGACTCGGTAAATTACTCACCCTAACCCATGAGGGCCCATACAACTCATGAATTGAGATAGGAAATCACTCAATCACATAAAAGAGTAATACAAACATAAGCTATCTATCACAACATATCTCAGCAATCACAGGCATATCAAGCAATGAAAATCAGTGAAATTCACCTATATGGCATGGAAATATGCATGAAATGTGAATTCAAGGTGCCTATAATGATGCATGTAACAATGCTCCTCACCCTCATATCATCAGGCCAAGAATAAAATAAAACCTTCAACAAAGTAATAATCAACAACACCACAAATTATATGTGTCACTCAATGGTGAAATAACATCAACTTTAATAGGAAAAAACATGACAATAATTTTAATTTTAGGAAACTTGTTTTTTACCACGAACATGGGTTAACAACTCCCAATAATAGCTTATGACCAAGTCCCAAGCATTCCTAATCTCCAATCTATTGTCTAAAAATAGTAAAGAAAGAAAGGAAATTTTTCTGATACCACTTTGTGACGTCCTGAAACCAGATGCCACTTAATAGGTGACCTGATCTTGGTGGGCCACATTGCCTCAAGCGTATCTCCCCAAATTCCAAAGGCTTATGACTAGCAGTGAGGGCCTAGAGTATGTCCATGGGGATACTATTCCCTCATTAGAAGAGTGTAGCATAGTGGATGGATAAGACATAGGTAAATAAATATCATAAGCTATATATGTAAACAGTGGAAGTAGATAAGAGTAATAGATAACATGGATAATAATGATTGAATAACTGGAATAACATTCAAGTACTAATGATGATATGTCATGTCACTAGAAAACTGAAAACATAGATACAAGAGATCAGGCATAACATGTTCTACAAAGCACAAAGAAAAACAAAAGACTATCCCAAGTATCTCAAGATCCAACTCGATCCTCTTCTATCAAGTGAAGGAACCAAACATGCAGTGAAAGCCCCAAATAGGTGGGATTTTAAGATTTTTCACCAACATTCGAGATGAACTTCTTGATGTCGGTGAATAGCTTCCTAGTTTAAGCCGAGGATCACGCGTGATGATTTTTAAGTACAAAATAAAAACAATAAAATACATGTTTTAGATCTGAAGTCATACACGATCTCTGCTCGTCATTGGTGATCACTGCTCAAAAAATCTAAAGCCAAATTCCTCTAGATCATTCACATGTGCTTCAAGAAATCTTTAGGAGTACCAATCTTAAAATTCCGAGTGCTAGCATAGAGATCCAATGATACTTTCGATGCTCTGATGATAACTGTATTGCTTCACTTGCAATGCTTGAGAGAGAGCTTTATCTGAGCTCCTTGGATCTAGAACCTCTCTCTCTAGAATATTGGGAATATAAGTAGAGATAGAGAGTCCATGAATTTTCCCTAGAAAATCCCTCTTATCCTCTATTTATAGAGTGTAATGAAATTACCCAGAAATGCCATCCCATCCCCCGAATAATTAACACACCATATAAATAATATTTTGAATAATAAAATGAGTCATAAATATTATTAATTATTATTATCACTTTCCAATAATATATTAAAAATATCATGTGATAATAATTAAGCCATTAACTTAGCTCTTACTCCCACAAATATTAATGAACCTTGAATATTTTAACATTCATTCAAATAATATTGTTCATTTATTTGCTTAAACTTGTAAATAAAATTAATAAATAAATTAAATACCAATTATTCATAACTTGATTAATATAAATTTATTTATTTCATTGGTGATCGTTTAACCTTGAACAAATCCTGGACCCCAGTGGTGGGTCCCACCATGTCCAAAACTCATATTCAACTGAACATGGATGATTCTCAAATACACTATTGTGTGTGGACCTCTAGGACCTTATCTTGACAGCATTTAATAGTATTCATAGACCAAGAGTGGGATCTAGAAATCCATCATGGCCCATGAATAGATAAGGAATCTCACAACAGTGACAACCAACCTACGAACACGTACTGTGTAATATAATCTCTCTGTCTTTAATATCTCATAAAGCAGGACACACTCACGTGTCATCTCCCATCTCTTGATTTATAGTTTTTTAATCCAATTGGATGGATTTTCCCTTGATTTCAATGGCCATGATCTTATAAAGTTACTATCATCCTTATCAACATGGCCTAAGATATATTACTTTCATGACTCGGAAGTGACAAATCCTTTCTTGATCATTCAACCAATGTCACACCATCAATGACGCACCCAACACAAACTACCTCACCATGATTTAAACATCATGGTTTTCATCTTGCATCAAAGTATGCGATCAAATGACATACACTAGAAATGATCTCAAGTCAAGAGACCATTACACAAGATCATAGATAGGAAAATCCAATGACATATGAAACATGCAGTGTTCCTATTAGCGGGTCTGTCCTCATGTTCTCACTACTAGTGATCACCAAGTGAGAACTTCATGAGAATAAGTCTCAATACTTATAAGCCCCCAGCACCTCATAGTCAAACATCTAGTGTGTCTGATCATTAAGATGTATTTAGACTATAGAATATATATTTAAGATTAATGTCATAGTATCTAGAGGTTCTCATTATAGCCTAATATCTATTATAACCTTTTGATATGACAATTAATCTTTGGACATTACCATTTCAATAGTGGACATAGAAAAGTCTACACTATAATGGTAAGATGAAATCATGTATAGATAACTGTATACACGATATGGTAATCAAAAGAACAGAATAGTTTGGTCTAAGGCACCCACTATTTAAACACTCCCACTTGCACTAGAGCCAACTTTCTCACCAAACATTTTATCTAATCACATGATAAAGATCATATTTTTATTGAGTAAAGACTTTAGATACTGGGCCTGCCATGGTTACGCCGCGTGGCTATTCTTTTATTGTGACTTCATCTCGTTGAGTAAAACTTTTCAAGAGATAGTATCCAAATTATATCCCACTTGTCCACTATCATAACTTGACATCTTGGATAGTAAGAATATCATAATTGAAATTATGACAATCTTTTCCTTACTAGGTGTGATTCCAAGAACTAGAACAAATATTTGCATTTAATAACTGCTTCTTATCTACCTTAGAAGCTAAAACGTACTCGGTCTTTGTAAGTATGGATACCACTGGCTTATATGAGCTTTTCTCACTCATCACCTTAGCCTAACTGCAATACTAGATCACATTAATATATGGAAGAATATTTTGTATCCCCAAGAACTAGTATCCTTCTTCTCCATTTACTAGGTACTTATCTTTTGTACTTTCTAAAGTACAATCAGATAGTTCTTATTTCTTTACTTGCAGTGCTCCTGGATATAACTGATATCTGCTGACTATAAATTATATCTTGGAAATATCAGTTATTGTACATATCATGGAACACATGATTAATCCTTCACTTTAGCTAATGGTTTTTCACTCACAATATTTATCTCCTCCTACATGTCAGAAATGTGAACCTGGAGAGATAATGCCATGTGACACTGGAAACAATTCATCTCTTGAATTTTTCCAACTTGTATTTTTCAATACCATGTCACTATATGTACGATTGACTAGATCCAATCAACCTTTAGATCCACCTTAGTATATCTTGTTCCCTAGATCTTAGGTTGATACTTTAAGTCAACCACTAGAGAATAAATTTCATCCCGATCTTAGCTAACTTGAAGAACAATCTATTTTGTATATGTTTCTGAACATATTTTTCTTGGAAAACATTGGTGCTCCCACTAACCTTTAGTAGACACATGATATACATTCATTCCAAATGAATGTTATATGATCTTGTTTCTTACTTCAATCCTAAACTGTATTTCAGTAACTTACAACCTATATTACCATTCTATGACATGACCATCCCTTTATGGTTGCGTTGTATAGACACCATCTGTGATTGGGGGTTATGACGTCCAATTCTAAATAATTTGATCATAGATATTATCTATGACAAGTAAAATTCTAATGGATTTAGGCATACCGACTTGGTATAACCAATTGAGCCTTATCGGTACCACACTTGTACTATCCATGTATCAACTCACTTGAATATCCACCACAATATTCATTATGTAAGCCCCTTTTCAATGTGAAACATGGAATAATTTATTGAATTTTAGTTGTTCTTGTCAATCTTATCTAATTTCCATACACTACTTGTAGGAAATATTATTCGCAATGGATAATAGACCACCAGCCGCAGTGAATATTATACCATCACCATGGTTTTATCCTTCCTACGCAATATGTGTCTATGGAATATAATTTGTTTCACATGCTCTTGTGGAACTTGTTCCTAAGAAAACTATTTTTTCATCTGAAGCATTGACTAAGATCAAGTCAATCTTACTCCCACTATATCTAATAGAGAAGTGCATGCTTTTACAGAACCGTAGTCTATCACTTGACTACATATTTTTTATATTAGGAATTTTTGTAACATCTTAAGATAATGTTAGGATAATTACATAGATACACTATGTGTTTAACTTGATTCATGTTTGTTTATGTCCTAACAAACTCTTTGCATCCAAACGCATGTCATTATGACATAATATATTTACATCATACTATGACTCATATGATATCTATTTTCCATTATAGTTGGCATATGGTTGTGGGATATTGCTGTTAAATAATTTCATGAAATAAAATGAAAGTTATTGTAGGTTGTAACATTGATACTCCATATATCATGACTCTGATGTATAAAATTTGCATTCAAGAATTACTCCATGCTACATTTTGTTGATCAATGTTAACATGTAATACATAATCATCAATCATCCTCATTAACATTAATGTCATGATGTAGATAAGGTAATGTGCGTTTAGGAATTACTCCACGCTACATTATCATGATCGATGAATGCTTCGTTAAGATATTATTTGGTATACCGACCCAAAACAACTCATTTCATCTGACCATGCATATACTTCACTTTACCATTCCTTAATTGCTTAAAGTAATCTTATGAAGTAAATATATACATCAAGATTTTAATTGAAATAGTTCATACTCACTTGATGAACTAATTTCGAAAGCTTTGTGACATACCTTTATTTCTAAAGGTTTCTTTGTCCAAACTATATACGTCGATAATACCAATGGTGTTTAGATATGCCAGGCCTAAATACCATATTGGGTATTTTTCTTGATATCCACTTTTAGTTTTACTTGAAAAAGAATTATCTTTACATTTGGGTATAATTCTTACATTTATATTCATCATTCATTGCATATGATTCATGTATTATTGAACTATTTATTGAGTATTAAATATGAAAAACAACATTCATTTCGGAACCTGAAAGAATGTCTCCTTGCGTCCAAGGAAACATGAGATTAATGTTTGTGGTTATACTCAATAATAGTTCTACAAAAATCTTTCACTTGGGAATTAAAGAAGTCATGTACTTCTCACTACTGGCCTAGGTATCACCCTTTCGCAGCCACTTAGATAATCCACCTGACTTCTAGTACTGTTTCTATACTTACTTGGTTACCGTATTATAATACACATATGGAACCAACATATTGTGTTTAATACCCAATTAGTAAAACTGAAACATTACAATTGATGAATATTTTTGAAGAAGGAGTGGGTAACTTTCTTCTTTAATTTAGTTTATTGATTTTAAACTTACATTGTTTTATTTTATGATATGCAAAACAAATAAACTTTTTTAATAACTCCTTCATTAATGGATGTTGCAAAGGTTCCATTGGGATTACATATCAATGGCATGTTTGCATTGTATTTAAATTTATTCACCATAATAATTAAAGATGAAACTGACTTTGATATTATTATTCACTTGGTGATTGTTACCTAAATTGATAATGAAGCATTTACTCAATAATTGTTCATTTTGTAACTTAAAATTAAATTCAAGTAAAGGGGTGAAAATGATATTAGAATAAGGTGTATTGAAAGATCATTACCTACTTTTCAATTTTACATAGATCCAGTGTAACCATTACCTATTCATATCATTGCTTCTCTTTATCCTTACAAACCTCTCAGAGATCAAACTTCATGTAATATCATCCATGTTCTGGTATAGCGACCACAACTGACACTGGATGTTCATGAAAGCATAATGATGTAACTATCATATGCTTTGTACATAAGTCTCCTATAAGAAATTTTACCCTCGCTTCTTGAGGTATTTTAATAGTGTTGGGGACACTGGAACCTTGAGTTTCCTATATCATAATACTATACGCAAGTACCCATATTATTCTTGGATACTCATGCTAGTGTGGACATTTACTTTTTACATTATTATATCACAATTTTTATACTTATGGTATAACTTTCCATTTTTCTACAAAAATAAATTCTAGAAGATTAGTACTTTTTCTCTGAATTACCAGGTTAGACATTTTTTATTAAATAATTAAATCATTAAATGTCTCCCACTGTTTTTATCAAATTCTAGGAACCCTCTATGATAGAATCATAATACTCTGTTGCTAGAGTATTCTAGTGTCAAGGATCCTGGAACTACCACTCGTAGTCTATAAGCTATGGCTATGCCACTACTTGGAGGGTTCAAGGTAGTATTTTGGCTAGCCAATGGCATTAACTCGTGGTTCCTTGATCTGTTGAGTGAAGTCCCAGCTTCTAAAATTAGAACATGATTTACTCAATGCTTTCCTCTAAAATGATAGCAAGTTAGCTATGGCTAATCCTTATTATCACTTTAGTTATTTCGACCCATCACTCTTATAAGGACTTACTGGTAGCAAGACACACCCTTAGTTACTTAATATGTCTTTGAGGGTTTTATTATTTTTTAATGTGAAGAAAGAAATTGTTTTCTATTTTTATAAGAACATAATATGTGATCGCACTCACAACTGACCATGTAAGAAATAGAAAAGTTCATCACATCACATGTTCATTTTATCTATACATGCTTGTTTATTATTATACTATGTGATCATTCATTAACTACACATTCACAAAAATAATAAACCATGAAAAATAAAATGACGACCCGATCATGAGTCGGTACTAAAGGTTGATCCGTTGAGTGAATAATGGATCAAACGAGACTCTAGGGGTAATACCTTAAGTTGCGTGGCTTGAAAATCAAATAGAAATGTATGCCCATCCAATGCATTCATCTTCTATCTGTTTCATCACCTTCACTCGGCATGAACTGCGTCCCTTGTCGTCTCATCATTATAAAACATTACTCACACGTAGGCGAGGGGGTCTCGGGGTATGAAAATACAACTCTGAGAATGGGCGTGCATGCCCGTATACATATAACGACTCTTGGACGACACACTGATCGCCTTTTAATTAAAATAATTATTAAAAACTATTTTAATAAATAATTAATTAAATAATAAAGCACCAGACATGCATTGGATGGTCTCCATCCCATGATCAGTATACGCATTAACTCACGTATAAACTAAATGCAGAATAAAAATTAAAATTGCATTAAATAAATTCGAGCGAATTTAATTGAATTAAAAAATTCACTCTAATTTTTAATTCAATGTCTTAAAATCGTTCAGCCTCGATTAATTAATTTAATTTTAAAACTATAATTAAATTAATTAATTAACTTAATTAATCAATTTATTTAATTAATAAATAAATAAATTTAATTTACGCTGCATTAGTTTATAAACCAAAAATATTTAACTAATTTAATTATCAACTGAAATTAAATAAATTATTTTAATTGATTTTTAATTTAATTAAAATAATACCTGAGCCCCTGAAACCCTGGACAGGGCCTGTGCGGGTCGGGGTGAACCCGCGTAGGCCCAGTATGGGCTGTGTCAACCCTGTGCTAGGGTATTCTGGGCTGATCTGATCTTCCCAAGCCCATTCTGGGATGAGCAGACCCACCCATACCTATTTCAGAGCAAACATGGCCTTGACATGGGTTACCTGTCTTACTGCAAGGTGGGTTCATTGTTTCTCACCTACTGAACACTAGATCCACTCCACGTGGTGTTCGTACAAGGAAACCGGAGGAGCCGCTGGTTTGACATCTGGTAGGGGCGGCTGAGGGTGGCGCTACTTCCTAGAGGCAGTGGTGCAAGGTCGGTGGCCTTAGATCTGGTGGCTGGAGATTTGGGCGTCGGTCAGGCAACCCTACACAGTGGGCTACAGTGTGCCAAGAGATGGTCGTAAGAGGCAGCGAGGCTGGTCTAGTGTGGAGGGACGGCACAGACTAGAGGAGATCTGGGAAGGGGCCATAATAACCCGGATCTTTGTTTCAGGTATGTTTTTCCTTTTCTGGTCATTTTTGAGAAAAGGGGAAAATCTAGAAATTTTTTAAGTACACATCGTGTACTTTATAAGTACACGTCGTGTACTTTGATGCAGCGTCAGGTCGTGTGCTGGACGTGTTCGGGCCACACACACAGTGTGTAGGGGCAATGTGGAGACCGCTTAAAGTGGAGTACGGAAAGGCCAAGTACACGTCGTGTACCCCAGAAGTACACGCTGTGTATTTTCTTTTTTTTATTAAACAGACCGGGGTCGCGCTTGACAGACAGAACTTGCTTCTTCTTTAGGTTCTTCGTCCGAGAGAAACCGTACGGCCGCGGAACTTCCCCGAGCCCCTGATCCTCTGTCCATTCTCCGAATCGACCGATGTCGATTGTGTTGGAACTGCAGCGGTAAGCCTTTCCTTCTCCTAGAGCTTTGTTTTCCAATTCCTCATCTTTCTCAAAATATCTTGGGTTGAAAATTTTGTGCATTTTTGTAGATCTACGTCGTTCTAAGAAGAATCAATCATCATGGTTCAAGTATATCGATCTCCTAGGATCAAGGTAGGTGGTTTGTGCCTTTCTATAGGAAGTATTTGAATATTTTGTGCAATTCCACAAATTTCCTTGAACGGGGTATTCTGTGCTTCTTGTTTTTCCCTTGTTGTTTGTTTTCATTGCTTATATGCCTGAGTAGAGGATATTTCTTGTGAATATGGTAATCTTTATTGTGCTTTGGATGTTTCTCCATGTGTGTTTTTCCTGTTAGGAATTTTCCTGTTGACATGCCTAGTTGTAGGATAGTGGAATTTTTGTACTGTTATGCTGTTGTGTCTTAGAATGATAGCCAAGTAGTTCTTGAGGTTTACTTGGGGCGATATGCGCGCTATTCATGTTGTTTTACATGGGGCTATGAGAACCTAGTGTAGTAAACCATAGAGAGAATGGACGTAAGGGCTTCTCCAGAGTGTCTTTAATTTACAATACGAGACCATAGGGAGAATTGACGTTGAGTGCTTCCTCAGAGAGTTTTTAGTTCCTCGACACAGGCCACAGGGGGAATGAGACATTGAGTTCTTTCCCGAAGAGCCTTTAGTACGATACGAGACTATAGGGGGAATTGATGGTGAGTGCTTCCTCAGAGAGTCTATTTGTTCTTATTTAGCTGAGCCAGAGGGGTGAGACTGTGTGTGACTCCCAGAGGGTTGCTAGTACTTGTAGGTTGAACCATCAGGGTTAGGCTATGAGAACTACCTAGGGGGTTACCTATTGTTCTACTTGTTGATTGATTGTTACTTTTGTACTTTCTCTACTAGACACTATGGATTGTAGCTGATGTGTGCTTTCCTGTTTACTACTTCCTATACTTTTACTTTTCATGTATTCACTGACTGTTATGCACAGATCTTTGGGTGGCTACCTACTGGTACCTTGTCTCACACCCTGTTTGGTCCATGCTTTTGGGCCCAAACAGACTATATTGTTGCAGGTATAGATAAGGGCAAGTTCCCTTCTACTTCAGGTACTTGACTTGCGGTGGAGCTGGAGAGCATGGGACCAAGCTATGGCTTGAGATGCTGAGGAGTTTACATGTTTTATTTTGCACTTCGGTTTAGTATTGTATTCAGCATTGTGACTTGTTTGGCTGCTTTCCTAGACATATGTATGCATCATTTTATATACATGTGTTTGTGCTCCAGTTGTTTACTATTAGTCTTCCACTGTTTATCATTTTCTCTTGTATGGATGGTTACGGTTTCTACTGTTGTCTATTTGTTTTTCTTCCACTGTGTACTCTGCCAATGAGGGCATATTTTCCCCACTATCACAACCAAGGCCCTCACTGCTAGTCGGCAGCCTCTAGCGTTTGGAGAAATTCACTTAAGACCATGTGAACAACCGGGTACGGGGCACCTATGGGTGGCTTCCAGAACCGAGACGTTACAAAGTGGTATTAGAGGGTTTACTTTCTCTTGACTTACTATTTAGAGCCTTTAGTCAGGGATAGGATGGATTCGATACTTGGTATTAAGTTGTGCTCAGGAGTAGCTAACCCGTGTACAAGGGAAATCCAATCTACCTTTATTACAGTTTTCTGGTTTTTCTATGTTACAGTTGATCAGATTTCACCTAGAGTGATTCACATGCTTTGTGTTGTTATTGTAACACCCTGAGATTTTATGAGATATATTATTTTTAATTTCTTTTATGTCTTCTATTATACACTACACCAAGATTAGCTTGTACTATACGCAACACCGTATTATCTTGCAGTATACGCAACACTATTCTTCTCTTGTGTTACACACAAATTCAAGTTCATTTTGTGGAAATTATTCTATGCAACATTAAGTATAGATTTTTTTTAATGTATAAATAAAATAAGTTCTGATTATGTTATATGCAACACCAAACGGAGCTTTCACTACACGCAGCCCTGACTTGGCTTGCATTACACACAATCAAGACCTTCCTCGATAACGTGTGTAGTACGCAATACCGAGTTTCACTAAACAACGAAATGTTATATAAACTAGCTGTTATGAATATTAATACCCACTTTTTGAAATTTTATAATGTTTATCATTCAAAATGGACTTCATTTTTGGATTCGGGATATCAAAATTATCCTAGGTTGAATTTTTGGTATTTTTGTGAAAACTTTCAATTTTTGATGAATAGTGAAAACACTGGGTTACTATTTAAAAATGACTTTTTATTTAAATAATTATTTATTTTATTTAAATTTATTTTAGGTAAAAATTGATACATAGTACCTAAATACGTTCAATTTAATTCATTGGAGTCATTTTATAATAATTTTCGATATATAAAAATTTTATTGAACTTTTCGCTGTCTTTTACCTACCTCCTAAGAGAATTTGAAAATTTACATAAAACTCAATTTTCCCGCTTCTATGAGTGGAATTTCGAAAATCCGAGAGACACAGTTAATATCAAGGAGTAAAATGTGGTTCAATAAGATAAAAATAATTTTTTTTGAATAGCAACTTTTTACTTTTATTTACCACGGTTAAAAGTAAATAGGGTAATTAAGGGTAAAAATGATATTATTATTACCCTAACACATGTCCTAATTCTATTGGATAAGTTTAATTCGACCAAAAACAACCTTAGGAATAAAATATTACCCTTTAGGTTCACTTGGATTAGATTAGGACACTTATTATTATTTTATTTAAAGAAGAGTTAAAATAGTTAAAATCAATGTTTAATAACTAAAATATTTTTAATATAGGTTTATACATAAGATAAATTCACCTATAAATATTAATTAGAAATCTAAAAAGATTTCCTACGTAATGGTATTTTATATATAATTTTTAAACATTAAATATTTTAATTCACTTATGGCACAATGATGATGCAGTAATTACCTTATTAATGAAATATTAACATAATTGATGTTATAAATACCCAAAATAAATGTAATTTTAGATTTTTTATGAATTCCACTAATTTTCTAGGTTAATATGACATGTTAGTATTGATTTAATTAAATTTTTTTGAAATAATAATGTTTTTATGATTTTCACAAAAATCATGTACCAAATAGTGTCAAAATTGACATAAAATAGTTTTTAAAACAAATATTATATTATTAATTGTTATTTTATTACTAAAAATATAAAGTTCGGCCAAATGACTTAGATAAGGATATATATATTAATAATGAATCACTTGGGGTTCGTTTGTCTTGTTATAGTAAGTTTATTAACCATATAGTGTAAGAAAACAAAAATACACGATAAAAGTTAAATTATTTAACATAGAGTTAAATCTAAATGATAAGGATAAAATAGTAACTTAAACTTGTCTAAAACCTATTGGTTGAGATGATTTAGACCCATACCCACCTTATCTCCAAAATAAATCAATTTGGATCTATTAAAAACTGAATATGACTTTATTGTAAAATAATATTTTAAGTTTTCCTAAGGTGCCCCTCTCCTCCCTTATAAAAAGGGAACCTCTTCCCTCTTCTCTTCACACCCTTTTGAGCCTTAAAACTCGGTCAACCCCTGCCAATTCCTCTTATAAACTTCTTTAGTTATAACATAGAGGTTCTGTTCTTCTCAAAATAGCAACTCTAGTTCCCTAAGAAGAAGTTTAAAGAAGGTGCGTCGAAGAAGAGGTAATCTCTTCTACCGACTCTTTCATGTTTCTTTCTTCTTCTACTTCCTCTTATTTAGTTATTTCATTATAAAGTAATAACATAAGTATTACTTATATACTGATATGTTATTATAAATATGAAACAGCCCTATTTCACCTTCTATCCATCCTATGGAAAACGAAATCACCGCGCGTGCGTACGTACGGAATATCGTCTCCACGCCGTGGTGTAATCTGTTTTCGACCACCACCTTACTTGGATGGGTATAATGGTGTAAATAAATAACTATATATGACTATTTTAAAGTGAAATTGATTCTGAAATATTATACATACACTTCAATACAATTCCACGATCATGGGAATGATATCATCGCTCGTGCGTACGTACGGACTACCGTCTCCATGACGCGATGAGATTCATTCTCCATGTTAACCATTCATGAATGATTATAAAGTATATATAATAAGTAATCATGAAATATATGAAATAATAATGATATTGGATTTATTTATATATATATATGTATTTCATCTACTTAATTCCATTCAATCCAATAAGGAAACAAAAAACAGCATTCATGTGTACGTACGGCCTACCGTCTCCATGAACGGTGTATTTCTTTACACTTATCAATCTATTATATATATGTATATTCTGAATATATATTATATATAAATAATTTTTTATATTATGTAATTAATTAATCATGATCTAAGTAATCATATTAATAACAACAAGTCCAATCACGTACGACAAATAAAACGATTTTACCCAAAATGCTTCTTTAACATGGAATTTACAAAAGAACGGGTAATATAAAGTCATAAGTGAACCATATATGATATCATAACAATGAATATGATTATATAATAAGTCAATGACATTATTTAAATCATTATACAGGAGGTTTGGATACGTACGAAGCATATCGTACCTATGGTAAGGGATAATTATTTCAATCTCGTTCTTATCCGAGATTGTTTATTCGTAAGTATTTACTGGGGTTATTGTTATCATCCATGTCCATGTTTTATAAAATTGTTTTTATGTATGTTTAAAGTCCTTTTTACCCATTTTTTACTTTTACCACATGTTATGAAAGGAATTTTTTTTTACCATACGAGGAACTTTTTGACTTTTCCGACAAAATTACGAGAAGAATGTTATTTTTAACTTATACAGTGTGAATGGATTTTTACGGTTTCATAACGCCTCATTTTCATGAAGCATACTCTACAAGATTTTATGAATATTTTCAACAAAATACTTTTCTTTTAAAATTTCATGGCATTTTGTGAAAATAAAATTATTTTGAAGAAGAAATGATATTTTCCTCAAGAATTCATTTCAAGTGTTTTATCAAAACCATTTTCCATCTAAGATGACATTATTTCATACGTGTATGTTTCAAGTATAATGTCTCTATGATTTACGTGGTTTCACTTTTCTTATGATGAAATATCCATTTGTTTTATATGGATTATGTTATTATGGGATGATGTTTATGAAACCCATTTTTTTATTCTTTGGGTTATGATGAATGGTTTATGTTTATATTATGGCACAAGTAAGAATGATTTCATTATGAGATGGGTGGGACCTATATCTCCCTCCAATGCATTGGATAAATATTTATATCTCATGAGATAGACACGGATTGAATGGTAAGTTAATCCGGTTCAGTGTTATAGGAATGGAATGAGGAGTGAACTCGATTTAGAAAGGGACTTTGTCCACTAAGATGGTCTTGGAAGCAGTGTCTTGGCTACTATGGAAATCATATCATGTGCTTAATGTTTTTACACAATTAAAAGTTTTATTTCCAAGTTTTTTTATCATTATTGACGTTCCATTATGATATATGTCTTACGTACTACCATGTTTTATGTCATTGCTCAAGATTTTGATGTTTAAACATTATGTTCATGTTTTTATGTTCAAATGTATATGGTTTGTTTTATTTTCTCCATGATTATCCTTACTGAGCATTTGAGATCACCCTTTATATGTTTTCTTTTCCCCAGGATATAAAGAAAGTTTTTAGGTAAGAAAACAAAAGGGGAAGATCTTCATGGGAGATGTTGATGATCTTTCACCATGATTAGAAGATTATATTCCAAGTTTCCAAAGACACTAAACTATTACAGTCCTTCGGTGTTTTTTTTTGTTATATATTATGTATTCTGAAAAAGTAATTTAATATCCATGTACGTCAAGCTTTGGGTCTCTACAGTTATTTTTGTTTATATTGCGGTTCTATTTCTGTCGCAACCCGATGAGATGAGGGTATGCCATCTCATGCATCATATAGGCACTTGTTAGAAATCACATGCCATGCATTCTTGCCATGTCATCTAGGGTGCATTAGCAATTGCATGTTTTTGTGATAGACATTTTGTAGATTATGCATTCTATTTTGATAGATGCTTTGATAGAATCCATGTAGTTTGATAGAGAGGTTGTTTGTATTGTACCTTTCTTAAATAAATGCCAAATTTTGGTTCTTGAGGTGTTATGGGCCCTCATGAATCGGAACTTGGTGGATCATTGACTTGTTTCCCCTATATATGATATATAGGAGATGCCAATCTTTGATTCATGGGGAGTATGGGCCCTCACGGACCAGAATATGGCACCTTCAAGCTTGTTTTTTAGTGTTTTCTGGGCTTCGGTGCAGTTTCAGAGCTAGTGCCCGGAAAAACCCAGAATACACGGCATGTAATTTATACATACATGCCATGTAGTTTTTAAAACATGTCACTAACTGTGTGATCAAAAACACAGGTTGTGAAAAATCTCCAGGAACACGCCATGTACGGTAGATACACGTCGTGTAGTAGTGATCCATGTACCTGGTCGTGTCACTAACAACACGGGTTGGGGAATATCATGTAATGAACATCGTGTTTTGTATGAACACTCTGTGTAGTCTTGTTCTAGATACCTGGTCATGTCACAAACAACACGGGACGGTGTTATCTTCTCTTATACACACCGTGTTTGATCAGAACACGCCGTGTAAGGGTCAGCCGTGTACCTGTCTGTGTCTCCAACAAAACAGGTCTATAAAAATCTTCTAGTACACGTCGTGTTTGTTCGGAACACACCGTGTAGTCTCAGCCGTGTAACTGGACATGTAACAAACAACACGGGTCGTTTAAACCTTGTCTACTACACATCGTGTCCATACGGAACATGCCGTGTAGTCTCAATTTAAGAAGAACGTGTGGGTTAGCCGTGCAAGGATACTCGGTTAGAGGAACATAGTTAAGTACACACCGTGTAGAGTTTATACATGTTGTGTAGTCATGTTTTTTAAAACTTGAGTGTTTCCTTCTCCTGTTTCTGTTTTGTACTCCTTTTATCTATGTTGCTGTTGTGGAGAGCCTTGGGATCTGTATCTTTTCTTCTGCTGACTTGTTGACACTAGACACACCTTTGGGGACGAGGACATCTAGTTTAAGTCAGTGCAGAGAGTGCCCTCTCGAGGTTGCAGGGTATCGTTTCTTATGGGATCTCTATTTCCTAGAGATGACAGGTTATGATGTCATTCTCGGGATGGACTGGTTGGTTCCCTTCCAGGCATTCGTCGACTGTTATCACCACAGAGTGAGTTTTATTTCACCAGAGGGTGAATCTTTTATTCATAGAGGCTAATGGGATGTTAGGGCGAGTCGAGCAGGACTCGAGCATCATGGGCTAGGAAGGGTTACGACCCAGATTGCTAGTCTTTATCTGGATGATCAGGGGACTTCACGGTTGGACTTTCCTCCAGGGGTGGATCGTTTCAGGGATGTCTTCCCAGAATACTTTTCTGGTTTGCCTCTAGAGCGTGAGGTAGACTTCTCGATTAAGCTTGTACCAGGGGCAGCACCGGTGTCCATTCCTCCTTATAGGATGGATACACCTGAGTTGTAGGAGCTCAAGAAGTAGTTGGAGGATTTGCAGGAAAAGGGTTTCATCTGACCCAATACTTCTCCTTGGGGTTCGCCTGTTTTGTTTACGAAGAAGGCAGATGGTACCCTTAGGCTCCGTGTGGATTATCATAAGCTGAACCAGTTGACAGTCAAGAACCGATATCCCCTGCTAAGGATTGATGATCTTTTCGATCAGCTTCGAGGGGCCCGGGTGTTCTCAAAGATCGATTTTAGGTCTGTTTATCATCAGTTGCGTGTTATACCATCGGATATACCTCTGATAGCCTTCAGGAGCAGGTATGGTCTCTACTAGTATACAGTTATGCCATTTGGTCTCATGAATGCGCCAGTAGTTTTCATGGCACTGATGAACCGAGTGGTCCATCCTTACTTGGATTCTTTCATCGTGGTCTTCATGGACGATATCTTGGTGTACTCTCACACTCGAAACGACCATGCTACCCATCTTGAAATTATTCTGAGTACACTGAGAGAGCATCAACTTTATGCTAAACTCTCGAAGTGCCACTTTTGGATGGACCAAATTCACTTCTTGGATCACGTCATCTTAGAGGCAGGAGTATCTGTGGACCCAGATAAAGTGAGAGCTATAGTTTCCTAGGAGCATCTGAAGAACTTTCTTAAGGTACGGAGTTTCCTAGGGCTGGTTGGATACTACAAATTCTTAATTCAGGGCTTTTCATTCCTAGCAGCACCATTGACAGGTCTGACCAAGAAGGGGGCGAAGTTCTTATGGTCAGATTCTTGTGACTCAGCCTTTCAGGAGCTGAAGGGGAGGTTGACGTTAGCACTGATACTAGTCTTTCCAAAGCCAGGAAAGAGCTATACTGTTTATTGTGATGCTTCAGGTATTGGTTTGGGTACTGTTCTTATGCAGGGATATGGAGTCGTTGCATACGGGTCTCGGCAGTTGAGGCCACATGAGAGGAACTACCCGACGCACGATCTAGAGTTGGCATCTGTTGTTCATGACTTGCAATGTTGGAGACATTACCTTCTGGGAGAGCACTTTGTGGTTTTCACCGACCATAAGAGTCTCAAGTATATCTTCACTCAGCGTGATATAAATCTGAGATAGCACTGGGGGGTCGATTATCTTCAGTCTTTTAATTTCGAGCTTGCCTATACGCCAGGAAAAGGCAACACAGTTGCAGATGCATTGAGCAGGAGAACTCAGATTCAGGCAGTTTAGGAGGCCAGAAGTGAGTTTCAGCTTATGGATCTGTTCTATGAGATGCATCTAGAGGTGCACGAGAGACAGGGACAGACTTACCTATCTTCAGTAGTTGTTACCTCTACACTTCTTGATCGGGTATGGATGAGGCAACTATCAGACTCAGAAGGCTTAGTCCTGCGGGAGAGTGTGTCAGGAGAGGACCCTCTTCCTGGATGGAAAGTGGTCGAGGATGAGATATTTCATTTCCAGGGATGCATATGGGTGCCAGAAGACATACACGAGGAGCTGATGCAGGATTTTCAATCCTCTGTTTGGGCAGTTCATCCTGGCGTCACCAAGATGTATCGGGATCTTCATCGCCAGTACTGGTGGCCAGGTATGAAGAGAGATGTTTCTGGTTTCGTCTTGAGGTTTTCTACTTGTTAGCAGGTGAAGGCGGAGCATCAGCGACCATCAGGCCTTTTACAGCAGTTACCTATTTTGGAGTGGTAGTGGAACGATGTCGCGATGGACTTAGTGACCGGATTTCCAAGGTCGCCTCGAGGGAACGATGTTGTTTGGGTTGTCCTCGACAGGCTTATGAAGGTTGCTCAATTCTTACCGATCAAGGAGACCTTCAATGTTGATGATCTGGGACAACTATACATCCGATAAATTGTACGTCTCCATGGAGTTCCACACTCCATTGATTCAGATAGGGATGCGCGCTTTACTTCTCAGTTTTGGAAGGGGCTTCAGAGGGCTTTGGGTACACAGGTACTTTTGAGTAGAGCATACCATCCCTAGATGGATGGTCAGTATGAGCATATGATCCAAGTTATTAAGGATATGCTCTGAGCTTGCATTCTAGACTTTGGCGGTTCTTGGGAGAATCATATCCCTCTTGTAGAGTTTTCCTACAACAACAGTTTTAGGAGACTATTCAGATGGCACCATACGAGGATTTGTATGGTAGGCCATGCCGATCGCCTTTATGCTGGCTGGATGCAAGAGAGGCCGCTTTACTGGGACCTCGTCTTGTTCAAGAGACCTCAGAGCAGATAGAGTTGATTTGGAAGAGGATGGCTACAGCATAGTCTCGACAGAAGTCTTATGCTGATCAGCGGAGATCACCTCTGGAGTTTGAAGTTGGAGATTAGGTTTTCCTGTGTGTCGCACCGAGGTTGGGACACAAGAGGATTCGGAGATAGGGTAAGCTTTCACCGTGGTACGTCGGGCTGTTTGAGGTGCTGGAGAGATTTGAACCGGTTGCCTATTGGTTGCAGTTACCTCAGAGGTACCGGGCTATGCATGACGTCTTCCACGTCTCTCACCTTTGACATTACTTTTCAGACCTGTCTCATGTCTTTCAGCCCGAGGAGGTTGATCTCGAAGTGGATGCATCTTTTGAGGAGCATCCTATTTGGATTGTCAATCGCAGTATGAAGGTTCTCTGTGGGCATTCTATTCCTATAGTATGGGTGCTATGGAAGCACGGGCAAGTACAGGACAAGACCTGGTAGAGGGAGGCCGATGTACGATCGCAGTGGCCGGAGCTGTTCGGGGTTTCTTCTTCTAATCCTCGCTAGGGAAATTCGGGGACGAATTTCTTTAAGGGGGGAATTTTGTAAGAACCCAGATCTTCGTTTCAGGTATGTTTTTCCTTTTCTGTTCGTTTTTGAGAAAAAGGGGGAAATTGGAAATTTTCTAAGTACACGATGTGTACTTTATAATTACACGCCGTGTACTTTGATGCAATTCCTGGTCGTGTGTCGGCCGTGTCCGGGCCACACACACTGTGTGTAGGGGCGATGTGGAGGCTGCTTAAAGCAGAGTACAGAAAGGCCAAGTACACGTCGTGTACCTCAGAAGTACACGTTGTGTACTTTCTTTTTTTTCATTAAACGGACCGGGGTCGCGCCTGATGGACAGAACTTGCTTCTTCTTCAGGTTCTTCATCTGAGAGAAACCATATATCCGCGGAACTTCCATGAGCTCCCGAGCCTCCATTCGTTCTCCAAATCGACCATCATCGATTGAGTTGGAACCGCGGCGGTAAGACCTTCCTTCTCCTAGAGATTTGTTTTCAAATTCCTCCTATTTCTCAAGATATCGTGGTTTGAGAATTTTTTGCATTTTCTTAGATCTACGTTGTTATAAAGAGAATCAATCATTGTGGTCCAAGTATATCAATCTCCTAGGATCGAGGTAGGTGGTTTGTGCCTTTATGTAGGAAGTATTTGAATATTTTGTGCAATTACACCAATTTCCTTGAATGGGGTATTGTGTGTTTCCTGTTTTTACCTTGTTTTTTGTTTACTTTTCTTATATGCATGAGTATAGGATATTTCTTATGAATAGGGTAATCTTTACTATGCTTTGGATGTTTTTCCATGCGTGTTTTGCCTGTTAGGAATTTTTCTAGTTGCCATGCCTAGTTGTAGGATAGTGTAACTGTTGTATTGTTATGTTGTTGTGTCTTAGAATGATAGCCAAGTAGTTCTTGAGGATTACTTGGGGTGATACGCACGCTATGCATGTTGTTTTACACGGGGCTGTGAGAACCTAGTATAGTAGACCATAGAGAGAATGGGCGTAAGAGCTTCTCCATAGTGTCTTTAATTTACGATGTGAGACCACAGGGGGAATTGACGTTGAGTGCTTCCTTAGAGAGTCTGTAGTTCCTCGACACAGGCCACAGGGGGAATGAGATGTTGAGTTCTTTCCCAGAGATATTTTAGTATGATACAAGACTATAGGGGGAATTGACAGTGAGTGCTTCCTCAGATAGTCTATTTTTTCTTCTTTAGTTGAGCCAGAGGGGTGAGACTGTGTGTGCCTCCCAGAGGGTTGCTAGTACTTGTAGGTTGAACCATCAGGGTTAGGCTGTGAGAACTACCTAGGGGGTTACCTATTGTTCTACTTGTTGATTGGCTATTACTTGTGTACTTTCTCTACAAGACACTGTGGATAGTAGCTGTTGTGTGCTTTCCTGTTTACTGCTTCCTGTACTTTTACTTGCCATGTATTCACTGACTGTTAGGCATAGATCTTTGGGTGGTTTCCTACTGGGACCTTGTCTCACACCCTGTCTGGGCCATGCTTTTAGCCCCAAATAGACTATATTGTTGCATGTATAGATAAGGGAAAGTGCCTTTCTACTTCAGGTACTTGACTTGCAGTGGAGCTGGAGAGCATGAGACCAAGATATGGCTTGCGATGCTGAGGAGTTTAGATATTTTCTTTTGCACTTTGGTTTAGTATTGTATTCAGAATTGTGACTTTTTTGGATGCTTTCCTAGACATATGTATCATGCATCATTTTATATACATGTGTTTGTGCTCCAGTTTTTTACTATTAGTCTTCTCTTGTTTATCATTTTCTCTTGTATGGATGGCTACGGTTTCTGTTGTTTTCTATTTGTTTTTCTTCCACTGTGTACTCTACCAATGAGGGTATAGTTTCCCCACTATCACAACCAAGGCCCTCGCTACTAGTCGGCAGCCTCTGGCATTTGGGGAAATGTGCTTGAAGCCAGGTGACCAACTAGGTACGGGGCACCTCTGGGTGGCTTCCAGAACCGGGACGTTACAGGGTTGGCCTGAGGGGTTCCCAATGGCATGGTAGGAGGTCGGTCTAGCGTGATGGGGGTGGCATGGGCAGTTTCATGGTTGTCCAAGGGAGGAGGCGACCCGTCTTCGTCGGCGTGGTATGGGGAAACTCCGTGGGAGAGGGAGGTCGACCTGACTGGGCAACTGCCTGTGAGGAGCTCCAGCAAGGGGCACTACTGGGAGAGGGGCTAGACGGAAGTGGGGCTAGCCGAGAGTGACTGGAGGTTCCACTACAGGGGGTAGTGTGAGGCGCCACTGGGAGTGGCTGGGAGCGCCGCTGTAGGTGGCGGCGCTGGGTGCCGCTGTGGGAGGGTGCACCACACCAAAGTGGCGCTGCGGAAGGGGAAGACCTATGGGTCTTCTCCCCTTTTTTTTCTAGATCTTCTTTGAAGGTCTCTCCCCCCCACACCTTCTTCGTTTTTTTCTTATTTTGTTTTCCAGTTGCCCCGCACTAGGTAAACACCCTTTAATTTTTTTTCTTTTCAAAAAAAACACTAACATTCCACCAAAAATCCACCCTTTATTAAAATTTTCCAAAACCTAATAGATAGCTTTGAAAAAATAATAATATTATTATAATATTATAGAAATATTATTATAATAAAATTAAAATTATTATTATAATAAAAATCATATAATTTTATAGTTATTATAAAAATAAAATTAATTTTAAGAAATTAAAATTATGGAAAAACTATTTTTTGGTGAGTATTTCTATAAGGCCCCAGCCTTAAACATTACTTAATCTTGATTTATTTCAAGAATACACGTTGAGGATCTTTTCAGGTTTAGAGTTTTAGAGAATTAGATCGTAAACCATGCATTACACTCCACATTTAAACAAAGTGGTTACATAAAAGATAGTACTCATTTTTCCCATCATCGGAAACATATTTAAAATAAAACATAGATTCTTTCTTGACACTTACTTGACACTATCATCACATCATGTACCTTTCCCTTGACCTGTGAAAAACATTTCAAAAACATGGAATGAGCATAAAAAGCTCAGCAAGGGATATAAAAGTGTGAAATGAAAACATTATTCCATGTATGAAATCATACTTTACACATAAAACATAAGCATTTTAATATACCTCATCAAATCATGAATAAATCATAGAAATCATAAGACGTAAAGGTAACTTGAGGCATTCATAACATTCTTACGTAGGGAGTAACCCTCATGGTTACGTTTGGAATACCCATCATAGTATATTCCCTAAATCTCTTCGGAGAAACCTTAACGTTTAACCCCTTCACATTTCCCAATGCATTGGAGAGCTATATCGGGCTCACCCGCCATTAGTTTATCAAATAACCACCCATCTTCATAGCAATTCCCAAGAACCATAACATAATCGTATCACATAAAACATGCATAAAGGAAACATAACATTTCCACATTTCAATCACAATATATCAATACAACACATTGATATAATAAAAAATTATGAAAACTATTTTCAATACCAAAATAAAAGAAAAGTAATACATGGTATTTATTTTTCATTTTAAAAAAAAGTTAGGTTATGTCTTGTAGAGGAATCCAAAACTCAAATAATGGTCATGGCGACGGAGAAGTCGTTGTCGCCGCATACGTAGGACAAAAAAAACATTCCCTTTTTTCGTTTAGTAAATGCTTCATATAAAAAGATTCCTTTTGAATAAACATAAAATTCAAAGGGGTTTATACACCATATAAAAGAAAGTTGTGTATAAAACAAAATATGCCTCAATGAAAGGAGATTGAGACGAAGTCCCTTACCTCGGGTCCGACTTGACTCGATCGTTCTTTAGTCTCCTGAATAATAAACTTGAGTTAATTTTTACTTGATTAAGAATATTTTCCAAGTTCATTATTCCTTTTATATCACTTATTACCATGTCATGAACACTATGTAATTATTTAAGTTAATAACAGTCGTTTTAATGATCATTAGTACTTGAGTAAAAAATAAAATCTTTATAATTACAAGTTATTCATGTATCCATTATATCCAGAGTTATATTCATGATGTAGACTTCATATATATCATATATATCCAGTATATACATGCATTTATAATATTAAATAACGTTTAGAGGTAAGAAATGAAACGCACCGTTCATGGAGACGGTAAGTCGTACGTACGCATAAACGCTACTTTCATTTCTATTTCGTATTTTATGAAATGGAATCATAATGACATAAAGGTATATTATAATTCCAGTATAATTTCATATATAATATCATTAACTCCGTCCTTTATACATCCCACATATGGCATTAATGAATCAATTCACTTTGATGGGGCGGTAGTCCGCACTTCCAAAAATGAAGATATCGCGTAGACCCATAATGGAAGCCATAAAAGTATGCCATAAATGAAAAATACAGAAGCTTAAGGAAAACATAAACATATTATATTTCATATATAAATATAGTGACATCTTAATGGCCACCTTTTAAGGTGTTATAAGAATATTGAACAATCATCATTTCGTGAGGCAGAAATTCGCCATCCACGGAAACAGTATGTTCTTTAACCATTAGATGTCGGTGTGTGTAATTGTAGCTCGAATAATTATTATAACAACATCCTAGTATATTTAACATACCGTTTTTGTTACAAAATAAATGAATAAAAAGAGTTTAGGGGTTTGTATAAGCAAAATAAAACAAAATAACATTAGAGAAGTCTTTACATTTAAATCGGGTAACTCCTCTTGGTTAGAACCAAAAGGGTTTCTTCAAGAGATTTCTGCCTAAGGTAAGGCTTATAGGATAAAGAGAGGGATGTGGAGAGATAAAATGAGCAGATCTTGGCCGAGACAATGTCTTGAGAAGTGTGGGTAAGGAGGTAGAGGTGGGGGCCTTTTATAAGAGGAGAGGAGGGGCACTCTTGGAAAGTTAAGAAATGTTACATTATTTTAAAAAGAGTTTCGAATTTAAAAGGTCCCACATTGATATATTTCGAGGATAAGGTGATAAGGGTTCTAAATCTACTCATCCAATAGTTCTTTGACAAGTTCAAGTCTTAGATTTTACATTATCTTTTCATTTTATTTAAATCGTTCATTAATGAGGTAATCGATGCATCATCATGATGTCATAAATAATTTAATTTATTTAATTTCTAAAAATTATAAAAAAATAATATGATGTAGGAAAATTTTTTAGATTTCCAATGAATATTTATAGTCTAGTAGATCATTTATGTAGAAAAAATTAAAAAAAAATTACTTAGGTGATACATTCTTTGTTATATTTAACTTTCTTTAAAAATAAAAAGATAAAAAGTCATTATCACACAAAAGTGATTCCATGGGGTCCCCAAGTTTGGCACAAGGAATCCCATGGTCTGACATGACACAACCAGTAGAATTAGGACACATTTTGGTGTCATTTGTTATTATTATGATATAATTTTATTATCCTTAACTACCCGATTACTAATTAATCAAAATAATTAAAGATAATTACTGTCGTTACTATTCATAATGTCCAAAAACAAAAGAATCTTGATTACATAATTTGGAACTTTTGATTCAAAATATTTAATCCATTTTACCAAATTCCAAACACAGAAATTACAATAATTAATTTAAATATAATTCCCGTTGTCAAAACAAATAGCGGGTTTTTTTAAACAATATCTATGAAAAGTTTGGTACTTGTTTATGCCCAATTCCAAAGTGAAATTAA
Source organism: Viscum album (assembly GCA_963277665.1). Taxonomy (NCBI): domain Eukaryota; kingdom Viridiplantae; phylum Streptophyta; class Magnoliopsida; order Santalales; family Viscaceae; genus Viscum; species Viscum album. The sequence goes on from OY728161.1 coordinate 1,300,901,695, forward strand.
TTATAATGACCACCATTGGATTATATGGTAAAAATATATTCTAATTACACTTTTAGACCAATTAAAAATATAATCTAACCATATAATTAAATTAGATGAAAAAGCAGTTTTGATGTAAAATGCAGTATTTTTCACTATTCATTAAAAAAATGAACATGGTCAGAAAAATACCAAAAATTAACCCAAGGTAAATTTAAATGTCCCAATCATAAATAATATGGTTATTTTGAAAAATAGAGCTTATAAAATTGTCAAAAGTTTTATTTAAAAATGGTTTTCCATCAAAAGGAAGTAAAACAATCTTTTAAAAATATTAGTGTATTCTATGCTTAAGATTGGATTTATTCTCATTTTAAGCCTCTAAAACACTATATAATTCATAAATAGACATAGATAAAAATATATATTATTCATTACTTACTTGGTATGTTACATCCTTCCCCCCTTTAGAAAATTTTTTCCCCGCAATTTATTTACTTAACGAATAAGTGGTGGTATTTATCCCTCATTGAATTTTAAGATTCCCATGTTACCTCTTCAATCATGTGGTTTTTTCAAAAAACCTTTACTTGATGAATCAACTTATTCCGTAACACCTGCTCCCTATGGTCAAGAATCTGGACAGTTTGTTCCTTATAAGATAGGTTCTCTTCCAACTGAACTACCTCTGGACTCAAAACATGAGATGGATCTGGCATGTACTTCCTTAACATTGAAACATGAAAAACATTGTGTACCTGAGATAAACTTGGAGGTAAAGTCACTCGATATGAAACTGATCCAACTCTCTCTAGAATTTCATATGTTCCAATAAACCTTGGACTCAACTTTCCTTTCTTACTAAATCGCATCACACTTTTCCATGGTGAGACTTTGAGGAAGACATGATCACCTACCTCAAAAGAGAGATCCTTCCTCCTATTGTTTGCATAACTCTTCTGCTTGCTCTAAGCTGTTCTCATTTGTCTCTATATTAGCTGAACTTTTTCTGCCAACTCTTCTACCAATTCTGGTCCCATCAACTTCCTTTCACCCACTTCATCCCAGAAAGCTGGAGTTCGACACTGCTTCCCATATAATGCCTCAAATGGTGCCATCTGTATACTGGAATGAAAACTGTTATTATAAGAAAACTCAACCAAAGAAGGATGTTGGTCCCAAGTTCCATGATAATCCATCGAACAAGCACGTAGCATATCCTCCAAAGTCTGAATTTTTCATTCTGACTTCCCATCTGATTGAGGATGAAAATCCGTACTAAAATTTAATTCAGTACCCAATGACTTTTGAAGGCCTTTCCAAAAGTTAGAATTGAACCTGGGATCACAGTCAGATACAATGGAGAGAGGAACTCCATGTAACCTGACTATCTCTTTAAGATACAAACGGGAAAGTTGATCTTGGGAAAAAGTATCTCGTATAGCAAGGAAATGAGCAAATTTAGTCAAGTGATCAACAATAACCCAAATTGCATTATTAACTCGAGATGTCTTCGGAAATCCCACAACGAAGTCCATGGATATATTCTCTCATTTAAACTTCGGCACTGGTAAAGGCTGAAGCATCCCTTTCCGTAACTACCGCTCTGCTTTAACCTATTGACAAGTCAAACACTTCATAGTAAAATCAGCAATGTCTCTTTTCATTCCGTCCCACCAGTAATACTCCCTAAGATCTCTATACATCTTAGTACTGTCTGGATGAACTGAAAACAGAGAACTATGAGCTTCACATAACAACTCTCTCTTCAACTGTGAATCACACGGCACACACAATTTCTTCCCAAACAATCATTATCAATGTTGAATTCAGGCAACTTACCCTTCTGAACCAGCTCTAACCTTTTCTGCAACTCGTTGTCTTGATTCTGTGCTTACTTAATTCTGTCTGATAGAGAAGATTTCACTGATACCTGAAACAAAACAGAAGAACATCGTGCACCAACAACTTCTATGCCAAAGTTTATCAAATCCTTAACCAAAGGATCACGTTCCAAATACAACATTGTTAATGAAGCATTACTTTTTCGACTCAAAGTACCAGCCACTTTATTTTATTTACCCAGATGGTAATAAATTGTAAAATCATAATACTTGATTAATTCTATCCATATCCTCTATCTCATGTTCAATTCTTTCTGAGTGAATATATACTTTAAACTTTTTGTGATCGGTATATATTTCACACTTTACTCCATACAAATTATGCCTCCAAATTTTTAAAGTGAAAACAACAGCAGCTAATTCCAAATCATGTGTAGGGTAATTTACCTCATGTGTTTTCAACTGACATAAAGCATAAGCAATTACCTGGTCATTCTGCATTAGGACACAACCAAGTCCTTTCAATGAAGCATCACTGTAGATAACAAACTCCACATTCCTGGAAGGTTGTTCCAAAACTGGAGTATTCACCAATCTTCTATTCAGTTCCTGAAAACAATCATCACATTCTTTTGTCCAGATAAACTTAACACCCTTCCGATTTAGCTTAGTCATTGGACTAGATAACCGGGAAAAATTTCTAACAAACCTTCAGTAGTAGCCTGCCAAACCAAGGAATCTACGAATCTCAGTTAAATTTGTGGATCTTGGTCATTCTTCAAAAAACTTTGTTTTTGCAGGATCAACATTTATTCCATCTTTAGAAACAATATGACCAAGGAAATAAATTTGTTGCAACCAAAACTCACACTTTATGAATTTCCCATACAATTTCTTTTCTTTTAAGGTTAGAAAAATAACCCTTAAATGACTTTCATGCACCTCTTTACTTTTAGAAAACACCAAAATATCATCAATGAAAACAACCACAAACTTATCCAAGAACTCATTGAAAATTATATTCATAAGGTCCATGAATACAGCAGGTGAATTGGTTAGCCCAAAAGGCATAACTAAAAATTCATAATGGAAATATCTTGTACGAAACGCGGTCTTTGGAATATCTGCTTCCTTTACCTTCAACTGATGGTACCCCGATCTCAGGTCAATCTTTGAAAAATACTGATCTCCCTCGAGCTGATCAAACAAATCATCGATATGAGGCAAAGGATATTTGTTCTTAACAGTGATTTTATTCAAGGCTCTATAATCAATGCAAAGTCTCATTGAACCATATTTCTTTTTAACAAATAAAACAGAAGCACCCCATAGTGATGTTCTAGGTCGAATGAAACCTTCCTCTAATAAATCTTGCAATTTCTCCTTCAACTCTAAAAGTTCAATTTGAGTCATTCGATAAGAGGGTTTTGAAATTGTCTTAGCATTGGGAACTAAGTCAACGGTAAATTCTACTTCCCAGTCTGGTATTATTCCAGGCAACTCATTAGGAAAAACATCAAGATACTCATTTACCACTAGCACATCATTAATCTGAACAGTTCCCTTGTTTTCAACAATATGTGCAAGGTAACATTCATTTCCATCTTTTACAAGTTTCTCAGCCTCTTGATATGTTATCAACAGTAAGGGTTCATTCTTGTACACAAACTGAAAGTCTTTCTGAAAATAAACCTCTTTATCTCTACAGTCAATCTTATCATGGTAAATAGAGATCCAATCCATACCCAGGATAACATCAAACTCTACTAGAGGTAAAACAATAAGGTTTTAAAGTAGGTTCTTTCCATGGATAAGGATAGGAAGATTCTTATAAATTATTTTTGCCTCAACATTTCCCCCAGGTGTTTTTACCACAAGTTCAGGAGTCATTTCTTGAGATGGTATTCCCATTTTACTAGAAAATTTTTCAGAGATGAAAGAATGTGTAGACCCCGAATCAAAAAACACACTGGTATAATCTGAAAAAACAAACAAAGTACCTAATACCACTTCATTTGATGGCCCAACATCTGATGAAGTAGTTGCAAATGATTTTACCACCCCTTTCTGCTTGTAGTCTAACTGCTTCCCATCACTCAAGCTCTTTTTCAGACACTCATTTGCATAGTGAACCATCTCATTACACTTCAAACATTTCACTAACTGTAAATCAAATTTGGTCTTACCATAACCCTGATCTTTTTCAGTGCAATCACGAGCCTTATGTCCCATCTTACCACATCAGTAGCACTTTCCAGAATTCAGAAGACATTCCCCAGCATTCCTTTTACCACATTTATCACAAACTGGAAACTTATTTTTCTTACCATCAGACCTTTTTGAATAATTCTTCCCTTTCTCCTACCACCTCGGTCTCTTCTTCTGTTGGTTGTTATAGAACACTTGATCATCGGAAAACTTCATTTCCACCTTCTCAGCACATCGAACAAGCTTTTAATAACTCTTGAACTTGCGAGAAGCTAAAGCCCTTCGATATTTTGGATTTAATCCTGAGTATAAATGATTGATTTTACTATCAAGGTCTCGGATAAAATTTGGAGCATACCTTGCCAATCGAGTGAACCTCTCTTTATAAGCAGCCACTGAGTTATCCTCTTGCCTCAATTCCAAGAATTGTTTTTCCATCCTAAGTCGAACAGCCTTAGGAAAATACTTCTCAAGAAACATACGTTTGAATTCATCCCAGTCGAGAGCATCAATGTCATCAGCGTCCCTGATATTTTTAACCATAGACCACCACTGATATGCTTCACCCTCCAAACGGTAAATATCAAGACTAACCTTTTGATTGTATGAACACCCCATGACATCGAAAATCTTCTCCAGTTATTTAATCCACCCTTCAGCTAGCACAGGGTCAGATGATCCACTGAATGATGGGGGATGTTGCATCATGAAATGTTCCACCACTGACATGTTCCTCTGCGGTTGATCTGGTTGATCTCATGCATGGATACCACCACCATTTATCACTTGAGTCAACTACGCCATCACTGCAACAAACTGTTCAGTTCCAATTCTGACCATCTCAGGATACTGATTCGGAAGGTCATTTCCTTTTGTATGCCTTCCTAGCACTACTTCCCTATTTCCTCTATGGAAAACCATTCTGAACAAATATGTCTTAGATGAAGCAACATGGTAATCTTTAAATTCTATATCATTTCAATTTGACCATAAAAAAATATTTTTGGATTATCATTTAATATAATTCTAACTCCTAAAGTTATTTAAACTGACCTTTTATACCAACTATAAGGCCCCAGCCTTAAACATTACTTAATCTTGATTTATTTCAAGAATACACGTTGAGGATCTTTTCAGGTTTATAGTTTTAGAGAATTAGATCATAAATCATGCATTACACTCCACATTTAAACAAAGTGGTTACATAAAAGATAGTACTCATTTTTCCTATCATCGAAAACATATTTAAAATAAAACATAGATTCTTTCTTGACACTTCCTTGACACTATCATCACATCATGTACCTTTCCCTTAACCTGTGAAAAACATTTCAAAAACATGGGATGAGCCAAAAAATATCAGCAAGGGATATAAAAGTGAGAAATGAAAACATTATTCCATGTATGAAATCACACTTTACTTGTAAAACATAATCATTTTAACATACCTCATCAAATCATGAATAAATCATAGAAATCATAAGACGTAAAGGTAACTTGAGGCATTCATAACATTCTTATGTAGGGAGTAACCCTCATGGTTACGTTTGGAATACCCACCATAGTATATTCCCTAAATCTCTTCAGAGAAACCTTAACGTTTAACCCCTTTGCGTTACCCAATGAATTGGAGAGCTATATCGGGCTCACCCGCCCTTAGTTTATCATGGAACCACCCCTCTTCATAACAATTCCAAAGAACCATAACATAATCGTATCACATAAAACATGCATAAAAGAAATATAACATTTACACATTTCAATCACAAGATATAAATACAACACATTGATATAATAAAAACATTATGAAAACCATTTTCCATACCAAAATAAAAGAAAATTAATACATGGTATTTATTTTTCTTTTTAAAAAAAAGGTAGGTTATGGCTTGTAGAGGAAGACGAAACTCAAATAATGGTCACGGCGGTGGAGAAGTCGTTGTCGCCGCATATGTATAACAAAAAAACATTCCCTTTTGTCGTTTAGTAAACGGTTCGTATAAAAATATTCCTTTTGAATAAACGTAAAAGTCAAAGGGGTTTATACACTGTATAAAAGAAAGTTGTGTATAAAACAAAATATGCCTCAGTGAAAGGAGATTGAGACGAAGTCCCTTACCTCAGGTCCGACTTGACTCGATCGTTCTTTAATATCCTGAATAATAAACTTGAGTTAATTTCTACTTGATTAAGAACATTTTTCAAGTTCATTATTCCTTTTATATCACTTATTACCATGTCATGAACACTATGTAATTATTTAAGTTAATAACGGTCATTTTAACGATCATTGGTACTTGAGTTAAAAATGAACTCTTTATAATTATAAGTTGTTCATGTATCCATTATATCTAGAGTTATATTCATGATTTAGATATCATATATATCATATATATCCAGTATATACATGCATTTATAATATTACATCACGTTTAGAGGTAAGAAATGAAATGCACCGTTCATGGAGACGGTAAGTCGTACGTACGCATGAACGCTGCTCTCATTTCTATTTCGTATTTTATGGAATGGAATCATAATGACATAAAGGTATATTATAATTCCAGTATAATTTCATATATAATATCATTAACTTCATCCTTTATACATCCCACATATGGCATTAACGAATCAAATCACTTTGAGGGGGCGGCAGTCCGCACTTTCTAAAATGAAGATATCGCGTATACCCATAATGGAAGCCATAAAGGTATGCCATAAATGAAAAATACAGAATCTTAAGGAAAACATAAACATATTATATATCATATATAAATATATTTACATATTAATGGCCACCTTTGAAGGTGTTATAAGAATATTGAACAATCGTCATTTCGTGAGGCAGAAATTTTCCATCCACCGAAACAGTATGTTCTTTAACCATTAGATGTAGGTGTTTGTAAGTGTAGCTCGAATAATTATTATAAAAACATCGTAGTATATTTAAAATACTGTTTTGTTTACAAAATAAATGAATAAAAAGAGTTTAGGGGGTTGGAGAAGCAAAATAAAACAAAAGAACATTAGAGAAGTCTTTACCTTTAAATCGGGTAACTCCTCTTGGTTAGAACCAAAAGGGTTTATTGAAGAGCTTTATGCCTAATTTAAGGCTTCTAGGATGAAGAGAGGGATGTGGAGAGATAAAATGAGCAAATCTTGGCTGATCCAATGGCTTGAGAAGTCTGGGTAAGGAGGTAGAGGTGGGGGCCTTTTATAAGAGGAGGGGAGGGGCACTCTTGGAAACTTAAGAAATGTTACATTATTTTAAAAAGAGTTTCTGATTTAAAAGGTTGCAAATTGATATATTTAGAGAATAAGGTGATAAGGGTTCTAAATATACTCATCAAATAAGTCTTTGACAAGTGTATTTTTTATATGTTACAATATCTTTTCATTTTATTTAAATCGTTCATTAATGAGGTAATCGCTGCATCATCATGATGTCATAAATAATTTAATTTATTTAATTTCTAAAAATTATTAAAAAATAATATGATGTAGGAAATATGTTTATATTTCCAATGACTATTTATAGTCTAATATATAATTTATGTAGACAAAATTAAAAATGTTTTACTCAGGTGATACATTCTTTGTTATATATAACTTTCTTTAAAAATAAAAAGATAAAAAGTCATTATCACACAAAAGTGATTCCATGGGGTCCCCAAGTTTGGCACAAGGAATCCCATGGTCTGACATGACACAAAAAGTAGCATTAGGACACATTTTTGGGTCATTTGTTATTATTATGATATTATTTTATTATCCTTAACTACCCGATTACTAATTAATCAAGATAATTAAAGATAATTACCGTCGTTACTATTCATAATGTCCAAAAACAAAAGAGTCTTGATTACATAATTTGGACCTTATGATTCAAAATATGTAATCCATTTTACCAAATTCCAAACACATAAAATTACAATAATTAATTTAAATATAATTCCTGTTGTCAAAACAAATAGTGGGTTTTTTTGAAACAATATCTATGAAAAGTTTGAAACTTGTTTATGCCCAATTCCAAAGTGAAATTAATTATAATGACCAAAATTGTATTATATGGTAAAAATATATTCTAATTAAACTTTTAGATCAATTAAAAAGATAATATAATCATATAATTAAATTAGATGAAAAAGCAGTTTTGATGTAAAATGCAGTATTTTTCACTATTCATTAAAAAAATGAACATGGTCAGAAAAATACCAAAAATTAACCCAAGGTAAATTTCAATGTCCCAATCATAAAGAATATGTTTATTTTGAAAAATAGAGCTTATAAAATTATCAAAAGTTTGATTTAAAAATGGTTTTCCATCAAAAGGCAGTAAAACAATCTTTTAAAAATATTAGTGTATTTCATGCTTAAGATTGGATTTATTCTCATTTTAAGACTCTAAAAAACTATCTAATTCATAAATAGACATATATAAAAATATCTATTATTCATTACTTACTTGGGATGTTACAATTTCGGCCACGGGATTTCTGGTCGAAATACAAAAACATCACCAGAATTTAGTCTTGAATCTGAATTCAAAACTTCGGATAACTTCAGACTGGCCATCTGATATCTGATTCTAATTTTTTCTACAGCGTTGGAACCGTAACGATTCACTCTATAAGGTTTAATGAAAATTTAATTTGTTTTGGCTTTAAATCATCATGCGCTTTCTCTGATACCACTTTAAGGAATCAAGAATGCATCGGAATCCCCAAACTAGTGGGATTTTAATATTTTTCACTGACGTTTGACATGAACTTGTTGACGTCAGTGAATAGATACCTAGTTTAAGCTGAGGATCATGTGTGAAGAGTTTTAGGCACAAAATAAAAACTGTAAAATACCTAGTTTAGATCTGAATCTGTGCACAACATCTACCGTCATTGGTGATCACTAATTGAAGAATCTGAAGCCGAATTCCTCTAGATTATCCACACACGCTTCAAGAAATATATTGGAGCACCGATCGTCAAATTCTAGGTGCTAGCATAGAGATCCGAAGATGCTTTATATGCTCCTATGATCACCGCATCTCTTCTCTTTCAATGCTTGAGAGAGAGCTCGATCTGAGCTCCTTAGATCCATAGACTCTATCTCTAAAATGTGGAGAATATAAATAGAGAGAGAGAGGCCATGAATAGTCCCTAGAAAATCCCTCTTATCCTTTATTTATAGAGTGTAATGAAATTACCTGGAAATTCCAACCTGACCCTCAAGTAATTAACACACCATATAAATAATATTTTATCTACTAAACCGAGTCATAAATATTATTCATTATTATTATCACTTTCTTGTAATATATTAAATATATTACATGATAATAATTAAGCCATTAACTCGGATCTTACTTCCACAAATATTAATGAACCTTGAATATTTTAATATTCATTCAGATAATATTTTTCATGTATTTACTTAAACTTGTAAATACAATTAATATATAAATTCAATATCCATTACTCATAACATGAATAATATGAATTTATTTATTTCATTGGTGATCGTTTAACCTAGGAAAAATATCAGACCCTAGTAGTGGGGCCCACCATTTCCAAAACTCCTATTCAACTGAACATGACAGATTCTTGAATATTCTATTGTCTGTGACCCTCTAGGCCCTTATCTCGATAGCAATTAATATTATTCACAGATCAAGAGCAGGATCTAGCAACCCATCATGGCCCCTGAAGAGATAAGGAATGTCATAGTAGCGACAACTAACCTACGAACACATACTATGCAATATGATCTCTTTGTATTTAATATCTCATAAATCAAGATTCACTCATGTTTCACCGCCCTTCTCTTGATTTATAGTTTGTTGATCCAACTGGATAGATTTACCCTCGACTGCCATGGCCATGGTCTTATGAAGGTACTACCATCCTTATCAACATGGCCTGAGATATATTACTTCCATGAACCGTAAGTGACAAATCCTTTCTTGACCATTCAACCAATTTCATGCCATCAATGATGCACCCAACACAATCTATCTCACCAAGATTTCAACATCATGATTTTTGTCTTTAATAAAAGTACACGATCAAATGACATACACTGGAAATGATCTCAAGTCAGGAGACCATTACACATGATCATATATGAGAACATCCAATGACACCCGAATTATGTGGTGTTCCTATTGGCGGGTCTGTTCTAATGATCTCACTACTAGAGATCACCAAGTGAGAACTTCATGAGAAGAAGTCTCAATGATTATGAGTCCCCATCACCTTATAGTCAAACATCTACTGTTTCTAATCAGTAATATGTATCTAGACCATAGGACATATATTTAAGATTAATGTCACAGTATCTTGAGTTTCTCATTATAGTCTAGGATCTTCTATAATCTTTCAATACGATAATTAATCTTTGGACATTACCATTTCAATAGTGGATACAGAAAATTCTACACTATAATGGTAAGATGACATCATGTATAGTTAACTATATACAAGATATGCTAATCAAAAGCACTGAATGGTTGGGTCTAGGGAACCCACTATTTCAACATCAAGCTCCAACCTAAACAGCAAATAATCAAGTATTTAAAGTTGTGTGCTTCCCTTTATCAACACGTGTAGTCGTTTAATCTACTATGAGTACCGAACAGCACTCAGAGAGGGTGTGAGATAAATCTCAGTGGGCCACCACCAAGGGTTTCTATAACATCTGGATCGTGTAATGGGATATACTAGTTACAATCATGTATATATAAAGTAAATCAGTACAATGTAACTAAATACCCAAGTACCTGCTTCAGCCCTCATTTAGTGTCTAAATATATAACCAATTCATTACTTTATTGTTACTAATTTATCAATAAATCACTTGTGAATAATATTAAAGGTTCCAAAATGTAACAAGGAAACCTATTATGATATTAAATAACAAAGTTCTAAGGTAATAACTAAGGTAATATAAGCCTCAAGGGAAACTAACTTAGTAGTATCTAAGTCTAGCTAAGGGGTAAGAGCGTAATACAAGGACCATAGTCCAAGGAATTCTACAATGAGATGCCTACTGAGTCCAAGGAGTTCATCCAAGGTAAAACGGGGATAAGAAAGTATTAGGCCTGATGGGATTTGATCATGGCACCTACTTGTCAATTCTGGATCCAAGGAGTGTGTCCATGGCATCTTGGGACCCAAGGAGTGTATCCAAGTCATCCTATAGAACTACATGAGGGGGTACCAAATGGTGTCATAACGGGTATCCAAGTGAGACAAGGATAGGTTTCTAGGTGTATCTCAACCTAAGCAACCCATCCTTAAATTCGGAACAGTTCATCGAGTGCTCAAGGACTTCCCTCAGGAATCCAAGGTGAGATCAAGTTGTACATTCCTATTTTGATAATGAAGTCATATAATATTGCATAAGGTTCAAGCCTATCCTTTAATTAGTGTGACAAATCCAAGTAGCATGAAACCATTTAATCAAGTCATAATTAATCATTAAGTTCATTTGGTTCAAGACTTTCCTTTTATTAGTGTGATAAGGCCAAGTAGAATGCAACCCTTTGTTAAATTCATTTAAAGAATATTCATTAATTAAGGTTCAATCTATTACCTTCCATAAAAATTACATGGGGTACTACGGACATTCAACCTTTTCTCATTTACATTTAAGGCCAAGTCATATACTTAGTATACTTTTCAATTCACATATCACATTTAATTGTAAAACTGAAGCACTTTCCATAGGCATGTCAAGCGGTGAGAAAACATGGTACTTTCCATTTTGCAATTCACATTATAAACAAGCCATTTAATATAATAAATATTACCATTACAATGGTCAAGGAAAAGCACACCTGAACAGTGGATTAAATATGTCAAAACACTTAAAACCAAAATATAGAATAATCTTTGACATGGAAGGAATGGAGTTGTGGGTGTAACCACTAACAACTAATAATATATTTAGAATGATAATAACAATACAGTTCTAATTAGTATAATCATGGAATATAAATTTAACAAACGGAACCCGATGAAATTGGCGGGGCCCACATGAATATTCCAAAATCATCAAAATTTAGGGATGAGTTATAGACCGCCCACCTTAGGCTTCTATGATCCTCCTAATCATGTATTAGCCATTGATTTAACTTGGATCAGAGTTTATCTAAGAAAAAGGGAAAAACACTCATACCCCAATAAATTGTTCGAGAGAAAGAGAGAAGGAGAACGTCTCAAGAGGACTCAAGTACTTACCGTTGCACATCCAATGTGATGAAGGGAAGTTTTATTGGATCATGGATGAAAGAGATCTTTGAATACCTAGATCTGGCCTTCAAAAATCTCCAAAATGAGAGCCATGAAGGTAAATCCTGCATAATCTCGGATTAGGGAAGAAAGAAGGAGCTTAATAGATCATTAAGAGGAATTTTGTAAAATTACCCAGAAAAATGACCTATGCATAGTTTGTCTGCACGGTTTGACAAACCGTGCACAAACCTTGTAAGGTTTTTTGGGTAAAAGGAGAACATTTCATGATTATTCCATATAGCCATGTGAAAACCATGCGAAGTGGTTCTATTGAGAAATATTAATCTTCATGGTTAGCCAAATTGTGCGCCAACCATCCGCTAATCATGCGACCTGCCCAATTTTCCCAAAAATATGGGTTATGGGCTCTGAACTTGTCTCAAACACCCCTTAGACCTTTACTAACTCAAAATTCATCCATATTTGGTCCAAAGTAAATATTTAGACCAAATTTTAGATGATCAAAACCAGAGTGAAAAACTAGGTTCTTAAAATCTTCCCCCTTCAAATAAATCATCCTCGAGTCACCTTCCAAGGGTGGGGGTTTTCATCCAACTTCAAACACTTGATTGATTATTGTTTATTATGGAGCTTAATATTATAGAACCAAGTTGGAACTCCGGATTCTTGGGATAACCATTGATTTTATTTTTACTTATGTGGAACATCTTATGCCTGCTATATTGTATCCATGTTTTCTAGTTTTCTAGTGACATGACATATCATTAGTTGTTGAATGTTATTCCAGTTGTTTCAATTATTATTGTTGTCTCTATATTTCTCGTGTTCATTCTGTTTACTTATATTTCTTCCACTATTTATTAATATTTACATCCATCCTCTATGCTACACTTTGGTAATGAGGGAATAGTCTCCCCATGGACAAACCCTGGGCCCTCACTGCTAGTCAGCAGCCTATGGAATTCGGGAGAAGTGCCAGGGGTCATGTGGCTAACCGGGCTCAGGGCATGGGTTATGTGGCAGTCAAGTCTAGGATGTCACATATATCCTATTTTCCTATGTCATTTATTTTTTATAATTTTAATTACATTTATAAAATATCATATGTTTTGTTTTTTTTCTTTATTTATTTTAGCTTTAAAGTGAAACCTTCTAGGAGCGTAACTCATGGCTTCCACTAAAGAATAAAAATGGGATTTATCTTTATTTTTATTTTTTATACACATATCTTTCTAAATTATATTAGAGATTAAATGGAAGGTTGGTTAAATATTATGTGGGGTGGGTATATTAACCTATTTTTAGTAAAAAAATTGTGTTACCTTCTTTCCATGCCTATTCTAAATTTTTCATGTTTTTTTGTACATTTTATTTTTTTGTTTGTTTTTTTGGTTTGAAATTTGATCCTTAAATATTATCCAGTCTAGTGAAAGTGATATTGTAGTTTTAAGTATATCACTAATTTTGATGTTATTGAACTTATATGATTTCTGAGTGTTTTTTTACTTCTTCCATGGAATTGTTCTTTAGAAGTATGAAATGGTATGAAAATGAATGAAAATTAAGTTAAATTGTAATTATAGAATGTGGAAACCAGAATTTTAAACTCTATATTTTGTAACATTTCCATTATGAAAAATAAAATCTCAAGGATCTAACCAAAATGATATTAATATAATTACTTTTAAGTAATATTAAAATTGGAAATTGAGATTCTATTTAAATTTATGAGACATTTCAGCATTGGAAAAAATATAAAATAAAAAAACCAAAACCAAATAAAATAAAGTTCCTAATTATGAAAAATGAATGGATTTAGGTGAGGGGAATATTAAAAATTATTTAAATAAAATGAAAATTTAATTATACAAATGTAATTTTAGTTTTATCAAGAATGTGAGAAATGAATATTTCGTTTGAGGATAATGAGAAGAATAAATTTATGATAATGACACTATAAAAATGTTAATGCCAAAAAATTACATTCTCTTTTAAAACCTAAAACTTGAATGTTGATTAAATTCATTTGGTGTTGTTTATAGGACCTTAATAATAGGAATGATACTTTCAATTATTAGTGAATCTTCATTTCTCTTCTTTTCATCCTAGGTAGGAAAATCCTTTTTGTTAGCAGAATTAATTGAATTTACTAGGTCTTCAAAGTTTAATTTTTATGGAATTGATGGATATAATATTTTAAAACAAAATAAATTTAATTTCAATGTTTTTCATCCATAAAAATGGTTATTTTATAAAAAAATTGTCACATTTTTATGTTTTAGTGGTAAATGGAGACTAATTTTTAATGTCATGTAATTCAATATTTTAAAAAATATATATCACCTTGATATTTAGGACATAACATTTTTCATACTGATCAAAATTTAAAAAATATTTTTTTTTGGAATTTATTTATATTTGGATTCAATTCTCTCAACTAAACCAATATGTTATTCTAAATTGATGAGGCATAAATAATTCATGTAACTTGGAAACATTTTTTGCCAACAAAATTGAATGCATATTAATAAATGAAAAATATCAAATGATACACAACTTTAAATGAGTTGATTCATGTTTTTGATAAAATTATACTTGGATCAACACATTTAAATTAATTTTTAGTGAAAATTTAAATCATTAATATGGCCTATTAATGCGATCAAGTAAAAAAATTTAATAGTCTCTTTGGATAGAAATATTATTTAGAGTAAAAAAATAATAACATGGAATACAAGAGGAAAATAGAGTTAATATTTTGTGGGTTCATCAATAATACATAGATTTTATACTTTAATGAAGTAAACATTGTGATATTCATCAATTTATTTTTTCTAACACATGAAAACTTTCCAACAACAATTTTTAGAGGAAGAATGAGACACACTCTCCCCTATAAATTTATACCTCCAATCCCTCTACATGAATTGGCCATTTTAATTAAACATTTTCTATAGATTTCAATTTTTTTTCTTCTGTAATATATTACTATACTTTTATTATATATTATATTCGTTTTACTCTTCTACTTTTGTTTCTCTTTTATGTTTCCTCCATTATTCCTCTCACTGTGATCTCCAATACACAGGATTATGAGAAACAAACCCAATGATACATCTAAGGAGTAATCAAGTGAAAAACCCAAGTCATTTTTATACATTATTATGTTTTATATTTTCTTAGAGTTAATATTAAGCATATATAAGTGGGAAATGTTCCATTGAGTCTCTACTTTCCACCCAAGGATTTTCTTTTTCTTTTTCACTCTTTCCACTCAGTCGAGGAGGTGGATGTGTAATGACCTAAACATTTATAAATATAAATACCCATTTTGATTTAAATTAAATGTCTTATTATGTAATATGGATATATAAATCACATATACTTGATTTTATTATATCCTATCATATTTAAAAGACTTTTATACAACTTTTCCATTGATAATATAATCGTTGAACAGTGATCACATGATTAGTATAAATATAAGGTTATAAATA